>CM037877.1:306402656-307647233 GCA_021292165.1 Shinisaurus crocodilurus
ACCCAGCCCCAAGGCGCCTCTCCCCATCCACGGATTTCCCCCCCCCCCAAAAAAAATTGACATCATTTTTAAAACGAGCTCTTGTAAGCGCTGCAGGTGAAAGAGCCTTCTTGGGAGGCGTTATCCCAGCCAGGCAGCATGGCTCTCACAGGTGTCTAGGGGGAAATCCAAGAAAAGGCCTCAGAAATGATGTTTGCACAAAGCTTTCTTACAATGGAAAGTGGTGCTGTGTGTGCGCGCTTGCATGTGTTTTAAAGGAACTTTTCCTTGATCAGATTATTTATTATTGCACTTATATCTTGCCTTTTCCCCTCTCGCAAGGAACCCAAGGCATCATACTTGGTTCACCTTGGAATTTGGACATAATGCACATGTAGAAACTTTTCTGTCTGCGTTAGCTGCATACATAGTTGAGATTTTCACACCCGTTGAGCACTTTTTCATAAAAGCACCAAATTTACAGCAAATGATTTTGTGCACGTGTGTGCATGACATATCTCTGGGAACCTTTGAAATGTGTGCACTAGATATAGTGTGGTATCCGTGCATAGCAGGCTCTCGGGAAGGTACAGCAGAAAGAAAGGGAGTGAAATGGCATGTTGGAAGGACTTCCTTAGTCAGACGCTGACGGGTGGCATGTCTTCTTTCTTTTCATGTTTTGAAGGCACTGAGTTTCCCATCCTGTGTCTGGCTGCTGCCTTGGGTCTGAGGAATCATGTGCCCTTCCCATGTCCTGTGCACTTACTGCATACAAGTGTGCATACTGCATACAAGCTTGTGGCCCTCCAGATTGACCTACAATTCCCATGACCCCTCACCATTGGCTCTGCTAGCCAGGGCTGATTGGAGTTGTAGGGCAAAACATTGGCGGGGGGGCACAAATTGTCCATCCCTGACTTACCACATGTGATACTGTCTCATCATTTGACGGGCATGGAAAGCTGACAGCCTGGTCTACATGGGATGCTCTGGCAGAGCTCATGGATGTGCTGCCAAGCTTGGCATGTGCCCCAAGTAACGTCCCAGAAGAAAGTGTGCATACTGCAGCTCATAGTACGGGACGTGGGGGTTGTGGCAACCGCCGGGCACCTCCATGTCTGTGACCATCCACCTCTATGCGCTGACTTCCTTTTTTAAAAGGCAGGCACAGCAGTGCTGCTCTGGGTGCTGCATTTTCCTGGTCGCGACGTCTTTGCCCTTCCTGCCTGGGAAACTCCGGGCCTCCAGGGCTAATACTGAGCGGGCGCACTGTGCGCACGTGTTCAGTAATTCCCAGTAGTCTCCCCAGCACGGTGCATCATGAGGAAGAAAGGCTCAGGCTGGGAGGGCATCCTGGGGTCGATCCCCCATACAGGGCCCTGTTGATGCTCTGTGACCAATGCAGAGGCTCGGAGGCGGAGCGGTCCCAGTAGCTGGAAGTGCTTGGCGGGATGGGGGCCCGCCGAGCAAATCGCGGTGCAGGAAATGAAACCATGTGGGCAGCACAGGTCGTCTGTGGCAGCCAGAGTGTGGACAGGAGAGGAGCAGCGGAAGGCAGGGGCTCTGGGAGGGGTCTGCTTTCATCTGGTATTGGTGTTTAAATTCAGTTCTCTCTCTTCTCTCTCTCACCCATTTCCCGAAGCTTGGACGCTGTCTCCCCCCCCCCGCCCCATCCTAAACCTTTCCACTTCTGAAGGTAGTTCAGGCCCATTTCCAAGCATCCTATAGCTCTGGAATAGCCAGTTTGCACGACACAACAGCCCTCAGGTACCCGCCACCGGTTGGGTTTGCACGACACAGCATTCCTCAGCAACGCTCTGCAAGGGCTTGCACAGTCATAACGGTGGACGGCGGGCACTACAGTGCCCCGAGGATTAATGAACCCAGGCTGGGCTGCCTTGTCATCCAAACCAGGTCACAAAAATGAAAGCGGGGGCTCATTGCCTGCATGGATCTCCGACGCGTGGGCAATCTTCCGCCAGCATCGCTCTAGTTGATGTCTCACTGGTTTCATCGCCTGCTTTACCCTGGAAAACCAGGGGCTTGTTGGGCTCTGCTCCGTGGGAGAGAAGGCTCAGGAGCGATTGTGTCAACTGCCTGGGCCATTTCTCCATTCCAGAGATCAGCCAGGACTTGGCAGGATTGCCAGCCATTTGTGTGGCTGTGTGGATTCTCCCCCACTTGTTTTGCAGTCAGAGATTTAAAAGTCGCTTGATTCTTTGTGCGATGGGCGTTGTTCCTGGAACAGGAGAACGTGGGTCAAGTTAGTGCTTTTGTGTGGCTGTGTGAGTTCCCCACTCCCTTTGCACCCACAGTCTTAAAATTCATGCACCTCCGCTTCCCCTTTCTGTGCTGTGTGTCTCTGGCTCTTGGGGATTCAAAGGACTCCGGCCTCTGCCCACCCACTGTCTGCCCTTCCAGTCAGATTGGGCACCAACCACTGCTGCCGTTGGCAGGTTCGCCGTGCTCTTCTATGACTGAACAGGCCCCACAGCTGATACCACTTTTAACAAAGTGTCCAAATCTCTGCTTGATTCCCGTGAAATCTGTGCAGTATCATGTGTGGCTAGCATAGACATTATGTTAAATGTGTACACATGTGCATGCATGGTATTGGGAACGGTGCCCTTGGCATCTTATTTCATAACATAAGCCACTGTGTGTGTCACCGTGCTCGGATTGAAATAATGTTTCTCTCAGCTGCATATGTACACGCATCCATGTGCCAGTACCTGAAAATGATTGCTGTGTGCTAGTCCATAAGTGGTGTAAATTTGGTGCTTTTCACCTGTGCCGCACCATGTTAATATTTTTTAGTTATTAATTAATATTTAATGCTGTTACTACTTATGTTTAAATACTCAATAATTTGGTGTAGATGTAGATGTAATTACGTGTATATAGAAGATATTGACATAAATTTTATATCCTGAATTGCACTCTTTCATTAATAAGGAAATAGCTAAAATGGCTAAATTGTACTCTTGGATGGCCAACATGACCAAGGTTGCACATTCCACTTGCCAGGATTGATTTATGACTTGGTAGCTGGGTTTGCCTGTGATTGCACGAGGGGCTCCCGTTTCAAAACACACGCGTGCGCATCCCGGCACTGGTCAGAAGAACGGCAGGTGGGAAAAGGCTAACCTTCCATGTATCACATTGCACCATGATCAAGGGACTGGAAACAAGGCCCTATGAAGAGAGACTGAAAGAACTGGGCATGTTTAGCCTTCAGAAGAGGAGACTGAGGGGCGATATGATCGCACTCTTCCAGTACTTGAAGGGATGTCACACAGAGGAGGGCCAGGATCGCTTCTTGATCATCCCAGTTTGCAGGACACAGAATAATGGGCTCAAGTTACAGGAACCCAGATTCCACCTGAACATCAGGAGAAATTTCCTGACTGTCAGAGCAATAAGACAATGGAACCAACTACCTAGGGAGGTGGTGGGCTCTCCCACTCTGGAGGCATTCAAGGTGCAGCTGGACAGACATCTGTCAGAGATGCTTTGGCCTGGATTCCTGCATTGAGCAGGGGGTTGGACTCGATGGCCTTGTAGGCCCCTCCCAACTCTACTTTTCTATGATTCTATGTTCTCGTGAGGGAGAATGCTCCAGCAATTAAGTTCAATAACCTGAAACAGTTTTGATCAGCACAGGCATTTATTAAATCAAAAAGTCGTATCAATTTTTAATTTATTTCCAAATTTCTACTTGATTTTTATGAACCTGTGCAGTATCCTATGCGGCTAACTTAGGCATATTTTGCCAAGTGTTTGTGCATGTGTATTCTGTAGAAGGTGTCTAAAAATTACAATTCTGTGATTGTTCAAAGCTATCCTGGTGTTTTTAATGGCTGATAATATGAACTGTGTCCATATCATGTTGTTCCATACCTGAGTCACTTCCATCCTCAAATATTCAGTCAGCTGCGCACGTGTTCAATTCCACATGCCTCAATCTCTGAAAGTGATTGCTACGTATTAGTCGTATGTGTACCTTTGGTGCTTTTCTGGGAAAGTGCACAATCGTCATGGAAGGCGAGCTATGTCGCCGCATTAATATTAGTGAATGCTGGAAACCGCTTGAGTGCTGTAATCCAGCTCCATGTTGTTTCCTGCAATGCAAAAACATACAACAAGGGACTATGTTTAAAATCCTGACAAACACAAAGCATAGAACTTAAAAGTCAAGAATTTGTATATATAAAAAATAACCATAAAATATAGTAAAATAGATTAAATTTTATAATGTAATATAAAAATTTCCAGAAATGTTTTTAAAAAAATATATATATAAAACATGTATAAGACAGAAACAATTATGTAGACCTGTAAAATACAACGTCTTAAGGGCTGAAGATGATACAAATGTCCTTTCAGACTTGAGGACCTCTCTCTCTAGATGAAATATTGTTAGTGCCAAAGTTTTTTTGTTTGGTGCTTCCAGAGAATGTCCTCACAGCATGTAAGCTTTCTTTACTTGTGTGTAGAAGCCAAACGCGTTTCGGCCCAGAAGGCCTTTGGGCCGAAACGCGTTTCGTTTCCTGCAATGCTCCGGTTCTTCTCTCTTCCCTCCTGCCCAGGAAGGCGATTGAGGGACTGTTGGCCCTTAGCGACGACGGCTGCTCTCCCATCTCCATCCAGCAGATGGCGTACGGTGCGTTTCTGGAGGGACTTGTGGGGGGAGGCATGGGAGGGGGGGGTCTCTTTCACACTCACACGGGTATATACATCCAGCAGGGTTTGTTTGGGATCCAGGGCCATCCCCCTGGCTTCTGGGGGAGGAGGAGAGAGCGGAAAGCTGGCTGCCGGGCGGGGGCCTTTAGTGCAAAGACGTGCCGGGGGGGGGCTGTCCGACCCAAGGGGGCCTCTCCGGTCCAAGGGGGCCTCTCCGGTCCAGCGTCCAGCTTCCCACAGTGGCCGACGAGATGCCTCTGCCGGGAAGCCACCAAGCGGGACTCGAGGGCAGCGGCCCCCCTGGCCTCCTCCTGTTCTTGTCGTCCGTCCCCCGACCCCCGTGGCGAGTATTCCGAGGCTTGCTCTGGCTGGGAGATGCTTGAAGGAAGGAACGCCCTGGGGTAGAGCCAAGGAAGAGCGGCACCTGCTGCGGGTGCGGAAGGGCCCAGGCTCCATCCTGGCTCCTCCAGGTGGGGCTGGGAAAACTCTGCCGGAGCCCCAGGAGAGCCGTCGCCACTGCTGCTGCTTCTGCCGCCGCTCAGCCCCGTAGACCACACTGGGCTAGAGGGACCCAGGCTGTGATGGCGGAGGCGGTTTCCGGTGTTCCTGCTTCAGTCACCCTTGATTCAGAACCAGGGGGGGCTGGAACCGCACTTTATTTTGGGAGCAGGACTGCAGCTCAGTGGTAAAGCACGTGCTTTGCATGCAGACGGTCCCAGGTGGAGTCCCCAGCCCCTCTAGGTATCCAGGCAGAGCCGTGAGCAGTGGAGTTGGCGCTCCTGGGCCGGGTGGCCGTGGAGTCCGAGGCGGAGGGGGCGGGGGCGGCGGCGGCAGCGGCAGCTCTGAGGGCGGGGGCTGAGCGCTGTGCTTTCCGCCCTGCAGTGGCCGGCCTGGGCTTCGGGCTCATGAGCGGGGCCTTCTCCATGACCAACCTGCTGGCCGACTCCCTTGGGCCAGGCACGGTGGGCATCCACGGGGACTCCGAGCTCTACTTCCTGACCTCAGGTAAGACAACCCCCTCCCCCGGGGGGCCGCCCCACCCTTCTGCCCCTGCCCCACCAGCTCCCTCTAACCAGCTGTGTCTCCTGCAGCCTTCATGACGCTGGTAATGATCCTTCTGCACACCTTCTGGGGGATTATCTTCTTCCATGGCTGTGAGACCCGGCGGTGGTGGGAGGTGGGCGTGGTGGTGCTCGCCCACCTTGTCGTCTCTTGCCTCGTAAGTAGCAGCAGATTGTGGGCCGGGGAGGGGGCAGGGGGGCAGCACAGTTCTGACTCTTCTCAAGCTACCGGGGGGCTTGGTGGATTTGACCCCCCACACACACATGTCAGCACACCTGAAACAAGATGGCTCAAGCCGAGGTCATGGCGAATGGGGCGGTGGTGTGGGGGAGTTCTGCCACGTCGTGGATCCGAGGCACGCCATCCCCTGTGCGCCCAGGGGCCTTTGGTTCTGCTCCATTGTCCAGCAGGTCAGAATAGAGAGGGAGCGGCACGCCTTGAATTGTACCCTCCGCTCAAATTACTGAGATACCTGACCGGCAGGTGTGTTCATCCGTTTAGGACCTTCCAGCATTGAGTTTTTTCAGCTTCCCAAAAAAGAAAGATCAGAGCACAGTCCATAGTTTAAGCAAACTTGTTCAGGCACCGGGTGCAAGCAAGCTTGCGTGAAAACATCAGAAGAGCCCTGAAGCTGGATCAGACCCAAAGGTCTCTCTTGCCAGCATAGTGACCAACCAGAGGCCCCCAAGCAGACATGAGACTTAACAGCTCTCTCCTTCCACTGCTGATCCCAGCGACTGGTATTCAGGGCCCTCCTGGGTCTGATCATGGAAGTAGCATATAATCGTCGTGACTGGAAACCACTGATAGCCTTGTTCTCCATATCAATTTGCAAAGAACTTACTATAAATCCTAAAAAACCCAAGAACGTTATTGTTAATCATGCCAGAAGAGAAGGAGCCAAATTCAAAATAAAGCACAATTCCTCCTTTCCAAGACTTATAGAATAAGATGATCCAACAACAATCCAAGGAAATAAACAGAGCAAGTCAGAAACTCAACAGAGTGACTTAAGAAGATCAAGTGGAAGGCAAGTTAAATGCTTCCCGAAACTACTTGGCAGCAGGTGACGATCAGTGTAAGTGCCAGCAGAGACCTTGAGGCAGGAAGTTCCACAATTGGTGCTGCTGCAGAGAATCGGAAGATTTTAAACCATGGGTGTGGAACTGCTCAAGCCATGAAATGGAAATTAAAATCCCCAATATCCCTTGGCAAATCCCAAGCTGCCACGTAATCTAGGGCTTTTTCTCTGTAACCAATGCCCTCAACTGAGACTGGAACCCTAGTAACAACTCCAAGGCATCTCAGGTGTGGAATGGGGGCAGGGTCTGGATTTTTATTTAGTATATTTGTATATTGTCCTTCAGCAAAACAACTCCCATGGCAGTTTCCAATAAAATACACAAATAATAAAATCCATGCAATAAAATCAATATGATACAGCAGAGCAAAACAATCCTAATAAATCCAGCAAAAAAAAACCCCCAAAACAAAACACTGGTTAAAAGCCTGGGAGAATGAAAGAGTCTTTGCTGCTGCAGGAAAGGAAACAGCAGGCGTGCTAGGTGAGCCTCCAGGTGCAGGGGCTTCATAAATGTGCCACCACCAAAAGGGCTCTCCTCCCTCGTCCGCACCCATCTCACCTCAGATGGCAGGGCACCCAGATGAGAGCCTCTGCCAGTGATGTGGAGACGCAGGCAGGTTGATAAGGGAACAAGGATTCATTCAGGGAGGGACCCAGGACCGAAGCCATGTAGAGCTTTAAAGTTAAGCCCCAGCACTTCGAATAGTGCTCAGGAATGGACTGGAAGCCTGTGCATTTTTCCAAGCACCAGGATAATACGATCCCAGCATCAGGTTCAGAATACAGATGCTAGGCTACTACCGGATGTTTCCTGGCAGTCTTCAGATGTAGCCCTGTATATAATGCATCAATGCAGTCGCTCCTGCATGTAACCACCATGAGCTCTTGGTCCAAGAGAGAGCACCGGCGGGGCACTAGCCTCAACTCATGAATGCTGCTCCTCACCATAGAGGTCTTTGGGGCCTCCAGTGTCACTTCTGGGTATAGAAGAGTGAACCCCCAGACCGTGCGCCTGGGCTTTTAGGGAGAATACATCCCTTTCTACAGCAGGCTGAGCACCTCTGTCTGCTAAGGATTAAGCTTTGGCTGAAAGGCTGCGCTTGTGGAGGAGGAGAGCTCCTTTGCTGCCACATTCAGCGGTGGCCGCCACGCCTGGTGGCCGCCACGCCTGGTGGCCGCCACGCCTGCTACGCCACGACGTTCTAGCCGTCTTCCCACCCGCCCCTTGTCAGCCCGTGGGCTGACGGCTCTGATGGTCTAAATCGGCTGTACAGCCTGCCGACATAGACCACGCTCCGTGCTTCCGGCTTCCCCCTCCGACGTGGTGACGCTGCAATAAAGGGGACTCCACTCCCCCCCCCTGCAATTCTGATCACAGGCGGGGGGCAACAATGCTAGCGAGCAAGGCCCAGAGGCTCACGGGAAGGCACGTTGTTAAGCGGCCCCCACCCCTGTGGCGGACCACGTCCTTCGTCCCATCTCCCCTGTGGAGGGTGGAAGCAGCTGTGAGCCTGAGCCGGCCAGGAAGGCTGGACTGAGTGCAGCGACCGAGGTGGGGGTGGGGGAGAGGTTCCGGGGCTCCCCATAGAATCATAGAAAAGTAGAGTTGGAAGGGGCCCACAAGGCCATCGAGTCCAACTCCCTGCTCAATGCAGGAATCCAGGTCAAAGCATCCCTGACAGATGATTGTCTAGTTGCACCTTGAATGCCTCCAGAGTGGGAGAGCCCACCACCTCCCTAGGTAGTTGATTCCATTGTCTTATTGCTCTGACAGCCAGGAAATTTTTCCTGATGTCCAGGCAGAATCTGGCTTCCTGTAACCTGAGCCCATTATTCCGTGTCCTGCAAACCGGGATGATCGAGAAGAGATCCTGGCCCTCCTCTGTGTGACATCCCTTCAAGTACTGGAAGAGTGTGATCATATCTCCCCTCAGTCTCCTCTTCTGAAGGCTAAACATGCCCAGTTCTTTTAGTCTCTCCTCATAGGCCTTGTTTCCAGTCCCTTCCAGTCCTTGTTGCCCTCCTCTGAACCCTCTCCAGTTTGTCTTCGTCCTTCTTAAAGTGTGGTGCCCAGAACTGGACACAGTACTCAAGATGAGGCCTAACCAGTGCTGAATAAAGGGGAATTAAATCACTTCACGCAATTTGGAAGCTATACTTCTATTCAGGCAGCCCAAAAGAGCATTTGCCTTCTTTGCAGCCACATTGCATTGCTGGTTCATATTCAGTTTGTGATCTACCACAACTCCAAGATCCTTCTCACTTGTAATATTGTTGAGCCAAGTGTCCCCATTCTGTAACTGCATTTGGTTTCCTTTCCCTAGGTGCAGCACTTGGCATTTATCCCTATTAAATTTCATTCTGTTGTTTTCGGCCCAGCGCTCCAGCCTATCGAGGTCACTTTGAATTTTGTTTCTGTCTTCCAGAGTATTAGCTGTTCCACCCAACTTTGTGTCATCTGCAAATTTGATAAGCATTCCCTGTACCTCCTGATCCAAGTCATTAATAAAAATGTTGAAGAGCACCGGGCCCAGGACCGAGCCCTGTGGTACCCCACTTGTTACCTCTCCCCAGTTTGAGAAGGAACCATTGATAAGCACTCTTTGAGTCTGATTCTGTAGCCAATTGTGGATCCACCTGATAGTTGTTCCATCTAGCCCACTCTTAGCTAGCTTGCTAATCAGGATATCATGAGGCACTTTGTCGAAAGCTTTGCTGAAGTCCAGATATATGATGTCCACAGCATTCCCACAGTCCACAAGGGAGGTTACCCGATCAAAAAATGAGATCAGATTAGTCTGGCAGGATTTGTTCTTGACAAATCCATGCTGGCTTCTAGTAATCACTGCATAGTTTTCGAGGTGCTTGCAGACTGACTTCTTTATAATCTGCTCCAAAATTTTCCCAGGGATTGATGTCAGACTGACTGGCCTATACTATAGTTCCCAGGTTCCTCCTTCTTGCCCTTTTTGAAGATGGGAACAACATTTGCCCTCCTCCAGTCATCTGGCACTTCACCCGTCCTCCATGATTTCTCAAAGATAATAGCAGGGCCCCGGAACCGGAGGGCTGAGCCTGGCCGGCCTCTCCTGAGGTGCCCCCGCCCGCCTGCCCGGCCGCCTCACACCTCACCGCCGCCGCCTTTCTCCCGCTCTCCTCGCAGACCTTCTGGAACCCCGTCTACTTGGGCAGCCTCCTTCCAGCTTACCTGATCCTGGCAGCGACAGCCATCTGGGCCTTCCTACTCTCCGGGGGATCCAAGCAGAACCTGCGCCACTTCCTCTTGTGTGAGTATGGCCAGGGGCGGCCCCAGAGGTGCAGGCCAGCCCCGGCTCAGGGCCTCCGCCCTCGCCTGAAGGGGAAGGAGGTGGGCCGCCCCCCCCAGCGGCAGCCCCCCCCCCCGAGCCATCACCCCATAGCTTGCTGCCCCTTCTTCGGGGCAGCTGTTGCTGCTGCTGCGTCTGACGTTCCTCTTGTCCGCCCCACAGGCCTGCGGAGTGGGACGACGACAACGATGACGACGACGCAGCCGGGATCCTGAGCCCTGTAGGAGCCCTCCCCCCTGCCTCTGTTTTTTGGGGGGGAGGATGCGGCCGCCGCGCCTTCAGGGGGGTTTCCCAGCCCAGCGAAGGGACCTGGGGGCGGGGGAGGGCCCAACAGGACGTGCTGCCCCAAACCACTTTCGGGGAGCTCCCGGTGCCTGTCCCCGGAGCACAGAGTGCACTGCAGCCTTCCTGAGTCCTGGATGGGTCAGGAATTGGGGCGGGGGCGGGAGGGGGCTACTGGCAGGCATGGGCAGCCTTCGGGCAGGGTGTCTGCCTGTCTCCGTTGTGGGCACTTGGAGAGCCGGCTGGGAAGGCGCACGGACCTCGCCTGGAGTGCTGGGTGGGGGGGGCGGAGGAAGGCCCCCTCCCCGCCTGGCCGGGGACACGACTATATGCATTTGTATCAATAAAAGTAAGGTTGGACGAGGGAACCGGGGTGTGAGCATGTGCGTGTCCGATGGGGTGTGTGGCCGGGGGGGCTGGCGGCCGAGGTGTGCGCAACATGGGGCTGGACCGAGCCCGAGGTGCTGGCCTGCTCCAGCACCTGGGGCAGAGCGCCCCTTCTCGATCCCGTTTTGTGGGGCAGCCTCAGTGGGCACAGCCGTTTCTTGTGAGGGGCACCAGGAGGCCCCTGCAGTCTCCTCAGTTTGGACAGGGGAAGAGAAGGGAGAACAAGGGGCACGGGTTTGGTTGCCCGTGGCTAGTCTTCGTTAGGGCGGAGCGGGGAGGACAGGCGAGGACCGAGCCGATAGAGGAGGCAGCAGCGGCACCACACCAGTGTTCTGAAGGGCCGTTCTGGGCACAAGGGGCCGAGACGTTTCTGGAGCCTTTATTTTATTATTTTTAATTTATTTATTCAATTTATATCCCGCCTATACATAAATGCCCTAGGCGGCATACAAGATCACAAACAAAACAAATATACAATAACACACAACCAAAACCAACCAATACAATTAAGCATAAAAACAATAAAATTCCATAAAAATTGATAACAAGTACCATAAAATTACATAAAATTGATTTAAAAATTCCATAAAATTGTAATAAAATACTATAAAAGGAAGGCCTGCTGGAATAAGTCTTCAGTGCCTGCTTAAAAACATTCAGAGGTCAGAAGACACATTTCATTTGGCAGATCATTCCACAACAGGGGCAGCAAAGGAAAAAGTTCTTTGACCTACAGCTGCCAGTCTCACATTGGGCAGCTGCAACAGCTGACCCTCGGAGGACCTTAAGTGGTGTGGTGGAACATAGGGGAGGAGGCGTTCCCTAAGGTACCTTGGACCCAGACCATGTAGGGCTTTAAAGGTAAGAACCAGCACTTTATAGGGCAGCCAGTGTAAAGATTTTAAAACCGGTGTTATATGGCCTCCACGGGGTGTCCCAGAGACCAACCTGGCTGCCATATTTTGTACTAGTTGGAAGTTTCCGAACCAAGTATACAGGCAGCCCCAAGTATAGCGCATTACAGCAATCACGCCTAGAGGTTACCAGCGCATGCACCACCATTACTAAGTCCACATGTTCCAGGAATGGGCATAGCTGGCATATCAGTCGAAGCGGACAACAGGCACTTCTCACCATTGCCTCCACCTGAGGTGCCAGGATCAGGGTTGGGTCAAGAAGTACCCCCAAGCTGCGAACTTGTTTACTCGGGGAGTGCAACCCCATCCAGAACTGGTTGACGAACCACCTGAGCACCTCAGTCTTGCCAGGATTCAACTTCAGTTCTCCCTCATCCAGCCCATTACCGACCTCAGGCCGTCTTTCAGAGGAGCCATGCCTTCCTTGGATAAAGATGTTAAGGAGAAATAGGTTTGGGTGTCATCAGCATACTGATAGCACCCAGCCCCACATCCCCTGATGATCTCTCCCAGCAGTTTCATGCAATATTAAACAGCATTGGGGACAGAATGGAGCCCTCAGGGACTCGAGGTCCAAAAGAATCAAGAGGGATGCACTCCCCCTATTGATTTCCAGGTGAAGATCATCTACCAAGGAGACCATGGCAGTCTCCGCTCCGAATCCCTCTCTGAAGCTGGTTTGAAATGGGTCTAGATAATCGGTTTCATCTAAGACAGCTTGGAGTTGAATATTTTTATTTATTATATTTATACCCCGCCTTTTTTCCTGAAAGGAACCCAAGGCGGCTTACATAATCCTCCTCCTCTCCATTTTATCCTCACAACAACCCTGTGAGGTAGGTTAGGCTGAGAGGCAGTGACTGGCCCAAAGTCACCCAGTGAGTTTCATGGCCGAGCGGGGACTAGAACCCTGATCTCCTGAGTCCCCAGTCCAACACTCTAACCGCCGCCGTCTCAATTACTTTGCCTTAGGCTGGCTGGAGCAGCCAAGGTCCTGGGGCCTACTCCAAGGAAGGGCAAGGACAAGGGTCTCCTTGGAAACCAGGGCAGCTCTGGGAAGGCCCCGAGGAAGTGAGGCGGGGGAGGAGCTCCATTGGAATCAAGGCAAGCCACCCATGAAGCGCAGAGTGGACCCTGAGCGGGAATGGGCCACAGGAATGGAAATGAAGGGAGGCGGTTCTGTTGCTCTTCCGGTTTTCTTGCTTTGATGTTCAATAGGAGTTTAAGATACTTTGGCCACTGGGTGTCACTCGCATTGATTCCCAGTCATGTCAGTCCCTGCTGATGTGTGGGGGTGGCTCTGCCCTGAGGGAGGAGGGGTTGGACTACGTGGGCTCTGGAGACCCTCCAGCCTGATGAACGGGGTCATCCTCTCTGTTCCCAGCAGCATACAGCCCAGCGCTGCGCACAAAATGCAGGCGACCCTTCCGCGGGAGGCAGAGGGCCCTGCCTGCCCACCCACCCACCCACGCCCTTACACTAACCTGCAGCTCCTCGGTCCAGTGCGGCCTTCCAAGGGCCACGGAAGCAGAGATGGGCCGGTGTTGCGGCAGGGAGGACTGGCCTGCCACACGGGATCCTGATATGTACTGGGAGGTAGAAGCACATATGGAATCCTGGAGCTGGGAGGGGCTGTTAGGTCAGCGAAGGAATCCAGCTTAAACCATCCCTGACGGACGGCTGTCCAGTGACGGAGAGCCCACCAGCTCCACAGGCAGTTGGTGCCATTGTCTGACTGCGGAAGCTTTCCCCGATGATGTTCAGCCGAAATCTGCCTTCCTGAAACTTTAAGCCTGCTATTCCGCATCCTGCGGTTTTGGATGATGGGGAACAGGATGTGGCCCTCTTCTGTGCGACAACCCTCCTACAGAAAGTGGAGGAAGGAACTAGAGGATCGGCTATCCTTGACCTGATTCTAACCAACAGAGACGAGTTAGTGGATAAAGTGGCAGTTTCGGGAACTCTGGGGGAAAGTGACCATGTTATACTAGAGTTCTTGATTCTAACAGAAGCAAAAGCTGAGTGTAGCCAAACACGTACCCTGGATTTTAGGAAAGCCAATTTTAACAAACTCAGAACAATGATTAGTAAGATCCCATGGCAAGTGACTCTCACGAGAAAGGGAGCCCAGGAGGGGTGGGAGTTTTTAAAGAAGGAAATTTTAAAGGCACAATTGCAAACAATTCCCACAAGGAAAAAAGGCAGAGGGCAACAGAAAAAGCCAATGTGGCTTCACAATAAACTCAAAGATGACCTGAAAACAAAAAAGGACACGTATAGGAAGTGGAAGGAAGGACAGGCTACAGGGGAAGAGTACAGGCAGGTAGCACAGAACTGCAGGAATAGTGTCAGGAAGGCTAAAGCTGAGAATGAGCTAAGGTTAGCGAGGAATGCTAAAAGCAACAAAAAAGCTTTCTTCAGATACATGCACAGTAAAAGACAGAAGAAAGAACTGGTGGTTCAACTACGCGATGAGGATGGCAAATTGATAACAGAAGACAAAGAAAAGGCAGAAGTGTTCAATTCCTACTTCGGCTCGGTCTTCTCCCAAAAGAGGGTCTATGACCCCCCTGGCAAACCTGAAGTGCAGACTGAAGGGGCAGGATTGCAGCTTGAGATTGATAGGCAAATGGTCAAGGAGCACCTGATTACTCTGAACGAGTTTAAATCTCCAGGGCCTGATGAGCTGCATCCTAGAGTAATAAAGGAACTGGCAGAAGAACTCTCAGAACCACTGTCTATTATCTTTGAGAAATCATGGAGGACAGGTGAAGTGCCAGACGACTGGAGGAGGGCAAATGTTGTTCCCATATTCAAAAAGGGCAAGAAGGAGGAACCTGGGAACTATAGGCCAGTCAGTCTGACATCAATCCCCGGGAAGATTTTGAGCAGATTATAAAGAAGTCAGTCTGCAAGCACCTTGAAAACAATGCAGTGATTACTAGAAGCCAGCATGGATTTGTCAAGAACAAATCCTGTCAGACTAATCTGATCTCATTTTTTGATCGGGTAACCTCCCTTGTGGACTGTGGGAATGCTGTGGACATTATATATCTGGACTTCAGCAAAGCTTTCGACAAAGTGCCTCATGATATCCTGATTAGTAAGCTAGCTAAGAGTGGGCTAGATGGAACAACTATCAGGTGGATCCACAATTGGCTAAAGAATCGGACTCAAAGAGTGCTTATCAATGGTTCCTTCTCAAACTGGGGAGAGGTAACGAGCGGGGTACCACAGGGCTCGGTCCTGGGCCCGGTGCTCTTCAACATTTTTATTAATGACTTGGATGAGGAGGTACAGGGAATGCTTATCAAATTTGCAGATGACACAAAGTTGGGTGGAACAGCTAATACTCTGGAAGACAGAAACAAAATTCAAAGTGACCTCGATAGGCTGGAGCGCTGGGCCGAAAACAACAGAATGAAATTTAATAGGGATAAATGCCAAGTGCTGCACCTAGGGAGAGGAAACCAAATGCAGAGTTACAGAATGGGGGACACTTGGCTCAACAATACTACAAGTGAGAAGGATCTTGGAATTGTGGTAGATCACAAACTGAATATGAGCCAGCAATGCGATGTGGCTGCAAAGAAGGCAAATGCTATTTTGGGCTGTATTAATAGAAGTATAGCTTCCAAATCGCGGGAAGTGATAATTCCCCTTTACTCGGCACTGGTTAGGCCTCATCTTGAGTACTGCGTCCAGTTCTGGGCACCTCACTTTAAGAAGGACATAGACAAACTGGAGAGGGTTCAGAGGAGGGCAACAAGGATGATAAAGGGACTGGAAACAAGGCCCTATGAGGAGAGACTGAAAGAACTGGGCATGTTTAGCCTTCAGAAGAGGAGACTGAGGGGAGATATGATCGCACTCTTCCAGTATTTGAAGGGATGTCACACAGAGGAGGGCAAAGATCTCTTCTCGGTCATCCCAGTTTGCAGGACACGGAATAATGGGCTCAAGTTACAGGAACCTAGATTCCACCTAAACATCAGGAAAAATTTCCTGACTGTCAGAGCAATAAGACAATGGAATCAACTACCTAGGGAGGTGGTGGGCTCTCCCAGTCTGGAGGCATTCAAGGTGCAGCTGGACAGACATCTGTCAGAGATGCTTTGACCTGGATTCCTGCATTGAGCAGGGGGTTGGACTCGATGGCCTTGTAGGCCCCTTCCAACTCTACTTTTCTATGATTCTATGATTCTAACCCTTCAGTGCCTCGAAAGGTGCCATCGCGTCTCCCCTCCGTCTTCCCAAGGCTAAGCACTGCCAGTTCCTTCCAACTTTCTTCATAGGACTTAGTTGCTAGTCCTCCAATTCTTCTTACAGTATTGAGGGGAGGTCTGACCAGTGCAGAGTTGAATTCCTGTTACTATTAGTTCCTGTGATTTTGGAACTCTACATCCATTGCTGCAACCTAAAGCGGCATGATGTGCCATTACTGCTGCCACATCACAATACTGAGTCATATTCAGCTTGTGATCAACTACAACTCCAAGATCTTTTCCACGCATACTATTGCCAAGCCAGCTATCCCCCAGCTTATACCTGTGCATTTTATTTCTTTTCCTAAATGAAGAACTTTGCACATTTTTTTATTTTTTTATTTATTATTTGCATTTATTTATCGCCCATCTGGCCGGCAAACCGGCCACCCTGGGTGATGTACAGAAGATAAAAACAGAATAAAATACATTAAAACAGTATAAAATTTTAAAATCTTAGCCCATCCCATATTCCCGCCTGAACAGCCAAGTTTTTAGTGAGCGGCGGAAGCTCAGCAGAGAGGGGGCATGGCGGGGGTCACTTGGGAGAGAGTTCCACAGTATGGGGGCCGCCACAGAGAAGGCCCTCTTCCTCGTCCCCAGCAGTCTAGCTGCTCTGGCGGAAGGGACAAGGAGAAGGCCATCTGTGGCAGATCTTGTTGAGCGGCCCACTTGGTGTTGCTGGAGACGCTCCTTAAGATAGACTGGACCGGAGCTGTATAGGATTTTAAAGGTCAAAACCAACACCTTGAATTCGGCTCGGCAAGCAACTGGTAGCCAGTGTAGCTCCTTGAGCACTGGCGTGATGTGATTTACACATGTCTCTGTAAAATTGCGTTCCGTTATTTTCTGCCTGATGTGCTAACCTATCAAGATCATTTTGAATGTTTCTTTCCTAAGCTTTCACCCCCCACACCTCTTCCTTCAAATCATGAATAAAAATGTTGAAGAATACGGGGCCCAGGACCTCCCGCCAGTCTGATGAGGAACCACTGTCATGGCTCCTTGCCATCAGTGACAGGGCTGGCACCATCCAAGGGTGCGCTGTGTGGGAGCTTGCCCTGGTTCGGGGGGAGCTTCAGTTTCAGACACGGACTCTGACTCGGGCGGGGGGGGGAGGCGGAGCGGAAGTGTGGCCCAGCTGTGGGGAATCAGAGGCCTGATGGTTCGGTTCTGCCAGGCCTCCCACTGCCCAGCAAACGGGGGGATGAGGCGCTGGAGGCTGAGACAGACAACTCTCTGCCTGCAGCTGGACTCGACCTTGATGGCCGCTCCCTGCCTCTCACTCGGGGGCATCATCCCTGGCAACAGGGCAGCGGGAGGAGGAGGGCTGTGAGGGAGAGGGGGCTAATCAGGGGTGGCCCCCTTCAGTCCACGTCAGCAGGACAGAGATGCCCAGTCAGGCATAGCCACCAGTTGAGGGGCCGGTTTCCCTGCCAGGACCAAATGTTGGCGATTCCTTGTAGCCAGTCCCTCTATATAAACCTTTGTAGTTCCCAGTAGCCCTCGTAGGAGAAACGCACCGCCATCCTGGGCAGCTTCCCGCCTTCTTTGGAATTGGAGTGTTGTGGGACTTGGCAACAGGGCCGGTGCTACCATTAGGCCAACTAGGCAGCTGCCTAGGGCGCAGGGCTAAAGGGGGTGCCAGAAACGCCTTGAAAAAAAATACAGCACTCTCAAGTGGGAAGGGGGGGCACTAAATATCTGATCTTGCCTAGGGCACCAAACTGCCTTGCACCGGTCCTGCTTGGCAAGCTGCACTTGCCGTGTTGCCCTCTGCTCCTGTTCTGGCTGGCTGGACTTCGAGCCTTGGACTCATTATTACTCTGTTTTGGTGGACATTTATTGCCTCTGAACGCTGTTCATTAGTGGAATTGCCACAATAAAAGGTGTTTACCGTGACCATTGCCTTGACTTTGGGAGGCCAGGATGGGACGCCCTGTCACAAGTGCATGCATGTGGGCTCTTATGGTTGTGCCACCAATATTTAAATGTGTTTAATAATAAATGATGCCAAATTAACAAAATGTCACATACCATGTTTTGAAGTTAAATCTTTTGTTTGATGAAGCTGCTCAAAGCAACTCTGGTTCCCCCCTGCAACAGTTGGGAGGCTCGTATGGTATGGTGCCATTCGTGGAATTTTGCAGGGGTCCAGGTGACATCGTCTTCCACTTGTAGCCCTCCCACGTTTTTCCCACTGCTGCTTCTGCCTTTTTTCTTACCCCAGAAAATCCAGGAAAGAAAAAGACGGAACCGCTGCGCTGCGCGAGGGTGTCTGGGTGGCAGGTGCATTCCGAGTCTGATCCCTTGAAGGACAGCAAGCCGCCTTGGACCGCCAGAAGGCACTCCAAAAGACACTCCCCCCCCCATTTTGTGGCAGACCCCTGCTGGAGGCAGTCACTGAAGGAACAAATGCAAAAGGCTCTTTGGGCCGGTCTGAACAAAGCAGCACCAGCACCAGCCAAACAGCAACAGACGTGAATGTGTGTCCTGAGCGAAGGCCTCCATTAGTGCTGCATCCCGGCTCAAGGCGCCGCATCTTCCAGATGTCAGGCAGGGGGGAGCCCCGTGCTGGCCTTCCGGGGCTTAGCAATAGCCTGCCCAGCCATGCCCAAGGGAAGCCAAAGAACGTGGCGGTTGCAGCATCCCTTGCCTGCCAGCCAGCTTCTCCTTGGGCTGGACCTCCGGGGCCCGTCGCCTCTTGCGTTCCCCGGCACTTGGAGCATCTTTTGCCCTGTGTGCTCGCCACAGCCCACCTCCCTTGCACAGCTCGGGGGCCTCGTGTGCCCGCAGCTGCCACCGCCTGCGCTGCCTCAGACCCACCAGGACCCTCGGTTGGCCCCACTGGGGGCTGGGGCTCGCCCCAGGCCCTCCCTCTGCCTTGAAGCAGCACGGGGAAGGTGCTGGCAAAGGGATGTGCCCTTGGCCTGCTGCAGTGGCTTCCATGCACCCCCTCCCCGTGGCCGCCTCCTATGACGTAGGAGGGAACAGGAGCACTTGGATCATGGCCGCTGATCCCAAACTCAGCCATTCCCAGGACCCCATGTTTTTAAGGCACACCAACCATGGTCTAAATGTGTCCTTGCAGAGTACCCCCACCCCCCATAAAACTTATCAGTGGCTGCTTCCACACCAGCTGTTTCCTCTTGAACTGCCAACATTTGGTCCCTGGTTTTGTGTAGAAGCCAGAAGGCATCATGGCCAAACGTTGCTTGTCAGCATTTTCTGTGTGGTGGTCTTATACCTGATTTGTGGTGACTTTGGATTAGTGCGCTCTATCACGACATGGAGAATAAAGCCATCAATGGCTGCTAGTCCTGATGGCTCTATGCTACCTCCAGCGTCAGGGGTGTTCTGCCTATGTACAGCAGTTTCTGGGGAACATCGGCAGAGGGGTGCTGCTGCACTCATGTCCTGCTTGGGGGTTTCCCACCAGCAGCTTGTTGGCTATTCTCCCCCCTCGGATTTTAAAACTTTTTTTATTTCTATAAAAACAAAAACAAACAACACAAAACATGTAACAGTAATTAATAATTAACAAAACTAAAATGAACATCCAAATTTTTCTACAGCAAATATAAGTAACAAATAATTTCTCTAGTCGATAATCAAAAAAGAAAAATTCTTTTTTCTATTGTCACAAATTTCTTATTCCACAAAACCACAGATAAATCATTTTTTTCTAAACCCTGCAAAAAGTCAATTAGAGGTTTCCACTCAGCAGTAAACGTAGATGTTGTCTTTTCTCTAATTATGTAAGTTTGGCCATCTGCCAGCTCCACCATCTTGACCAACCATTCTTCTGTTGTAGGCAATGCTGGAACTTTCCCATTTTGCACACAGGGCCGGTGCTACCATTAGGCCAGCTAGGCAGCTGCCTAGGGCGCAGGGCTAAAGGGGGCGCCAGGAGCATAGGGCTGGAGGGAGGGCTCAAGTGGGAAGGGGGGGACGCTAAATATCTGATCTTGCCTAGGGCACCAAACTGCCTTGCACTGGCCCTGTTTGCGCATATAATAGTCTCCCTGCCTGCAGCTGGTTAGCTATTGTGTGAACAGAATGCTGGACTAGAGGAACCTTGGTTTGATCCAGCACGGCTCTTATGTTCTAATATCCCTCCTCATTACATTTTAGGTTTTAACAAGAAAAATGGGAATTGCCTTCTTGCACTGAAAGTTCTCCACCCCACCCCCAATTTTCCCAAGCAAGGACAAGGGAGTGGAAATGTTTGCAAAGCAGGGAAATAGGATAGACAGATTAGGTGGGGAGAGAAGGGCTAAAGGATGCATAAGCCACCTTTTAGCTACTCCCCATGAGTAGCCCTACCTTGCAGCGCTAGTGAAGCACACTAATATTTTAATAACCCAATATTAAAATACTAGTGTGCTCTGCTGGAGCTGTACTTTAGGGCAAGAAGTAAATTCCAGGCCCCATTAAAAGCCTAATATGGCCTGTATAAGCAGCTATGATGGGATAACCCACCCACCCCCATTCCTCTGCCCTGTGCAAATTACTGCCCCCACCCAGGTCTGGGAGATAACCTGTCCTTCTCCCAGTTCCTTTGATGTAATTTTAAAAAAATGTTTGTCAACAACTGCTATTTTGTTTGCATTGCGTGGGTGTTTTGCCTTCGCCCTGGGGGTGGGCACTGCAGAATGTTAATGGGGAATATAGTGGTATGTTGAATGCTGTGTAAACACACCATTCTAATACCACTTCCACCAGATTGCAGAATAGCAATGCCTGAGCAGTGCCAAGGGGCCCAAGTCATGGGTTTCAGTTTGCATTCTGCATCCTTGATATTTCCCTTGTCCATGTATCACACAGTTTCCAAATGCCTAGTCCACAAGAAGAGCAGTGCTGGATCAGGCCCAACGGACTCTTTAGTCCGGCATCCTGTCACCCACAGGGGCCAACTAGATGACCACTGGGAAGCCCCCCAGCAGAACATGAGCGCAACAGCACCCTACTTCTCTGATACCGGAGGGTAGCATGTAGCCCTCAGGGCTAGTAGCCATTGATGGTCTCTTCCATGAATTTGTCCAATTCCCTTTTACAGCTGTCCAAATTGGTGGCCATCACAACATCTTGTGGTAGCAAACTCCATAGTTTAAGTATGTTCTAAGAGAAAAGTATTTCCTTTCATCTCACCTGGATCTTCCACCGTTCAGCTTCATTTGACTGATTGGATGTACCGGTATATCCTGCCCTTCCTCACAAAGAGCCTGGGTCCAAGTACTATGAGAGGGGGGGGGAACCTCTCCCTAACCACTTTCTTGACACCACACATAATTTTGTACACCTCTGTCAGGCCCATTCCCCCCTCACCTGCCTTCTTCCTAAGTGAAAGAGCCCCAAACATGGCAAGCTTTCCTCAAAGGGGACTTGTGGGCCCCTCCCCTCAACCTGATGTGCTCCAGAGGTGTTGGACTGCAGCTCCCATAATTCCCAGCCAGCATGGTCATCATGGGAGCTGCAGTGCAACACCTCTGGGAGGCACCCGGCTGGAGTGGGGGCTGTTGCAGGGGTTTTCCCCATGGAGGGTTCCTAGAGCTCTAACCATCAAAAGACAGTGTGCAGCTGCTCTGTCTTTTCTTCCTCCTCAGATATTTTCTGGGAAGAAAAAAAGAGCAGCAGTGCTGGAAAAGCACCGAAGGGCTTAAAAGCGAAGGTGATGTTGTCTGGAAACACCCCCATTTGATGAATGAGGCAGGGAGACTGTGTGGAAAGGCCTCCTCTGGAAGCTCCGTTGCCTTCAGACATGCCACGCCGGCCAAGTGCGCCTCACGGCCTCCGTCCTGCCCACCAGAGCAGGTGTCCTGCCGGCCACGGCTGAAGAGCCACCCTGCTGGACCAGAGAGGAAGCAAGGCCAGCCAGCGCCCTCAGTACAAGGCTGCCCCCTGCTTTTCCCATGAGCCCCCCTCCTCCCCATTTCTTGCCCTGCCACTCCCACGGGCTCCCTTCAGGAAGCCCTCCTGCCCTGCTAGGAAACATCCAGCAAAGGGCCGTCCACAGAATAGGGCAGTGTTTCTCAACCTTGGGTCCCCAGATGTTTTTGGCCTACAACTCCCAGCATGCCCCAGCCAGCATAGCTGGCTGGGGCATGCTGGGAGTTGTAGGCCAAAAACATCTGGGGACCCAAGGTTGAGAAACACTGGAATAGGGGCACATCATCACTTCTCTGTTCTGGCTCATGCTGCCAGCCTGCCATGTAAGCGCAGGTCCGATTCTTTTAAAGGGTGGAACACATACAGCAAACCTTTCTATCCTGGGAAAAGAATGGCACCTACAACCAAGTCCTGTTTCAGTTGTGGGTTGGTGTTAAAGAGGAAACAAGTGGAGGAGTCTCCAAAATCCAGGCAGATGCCCCGACCGGCCTGTGCGATCCAGAAGCTCCAGTGCTGAGGAAATGCACAGCCAGGCTTAAATAGTGTTAATTAGGAAGAGACGGCAGCGGGGGGGTGTGAGACTGCCACAGGAACTCAGTTTCCAGTTTGTGCACACCATCAAGAAGCCATTACTCGGATCCCACCGTGCGCTTGGCCAATCATGATCCCGAGGGAGGGAAGGGGAGCTGCTCAGGTAAAAGGCGCCGGCATCCATCCCTGCGTCGTCGCCCTCCTGTGCACAGAAGCTCTGGCCGGCCGCAGAGCTGGATATCTTCTAGTCTTCTTCGCATCACTTCAGCACCAAGGGCAAAGAGGCTGACCCTGGAGACGCACGCAGTCCGCTCCTGTCACAGGCAGAAGCCAGAGAGGCACACTGCAGCGCACGCACAGAGGTAGGTGAAGGGGATTTCTGGCTGGATGTGTGGCTCAGAACGGCAGGGGGGCTGCTCTTTGGGGCTGGGCACTGGCCGCTCTCGTAGGGGTGGGTGGGAGTGACTGGGCTCACAGTATTTGGCCAGTTGCAGACCTTTCCCTGTTCTAGGCCAACCAGAACCCCCTGGAGTGGGCCACTTCCAGCTTGGTGCCTGCTGTCCACAGGACCAGACAGGCGGCATCTCCAGCAGGCTCCCTGCACCGCCCTCCTGGCCTGGGCTTGGGAGGGCGGTGAGCGCCATAAACGGCCTGGCGCTCACGGGCGGAGCACCCGAAGAGAGTTGGTGCAAGTGAAGGAGGGGGTGGGGAGCTGCCGGCTGGGTCAGGCCAGGGGCAGGGAGGGTCTCTGGCATGGAGCCGGCAGGGGTTGCCCAGATGGTGGGGCAGGAGTGGCCAGAGGCAGAGAGATACCGCCAGCCACAGCCCGGCGTCCTGCGCGGCCTTCTAGACGGTGTTCTCATCGGTGGTGGCTGCCGTGTAGATGACGCCGGACTTGCTTGCTTGAGCACCCAGCCTGCAGAGAGGGGGCGGGGGAGGGTCAGCACGCGATGCCGATGCGTCCTGGGCACAGGTCTCTCTGCAGCCCACCCCCTTGGTTAGCAGGACTTCCCCTTGGCTCCTGGGCACCGGCAGTCCGGCATTCAGATGGAGGAGGAGGAGACGGGGCCGGGGAGCCTGAGCCAGCGGCCTCACCAGTGCTTGTGATGAGCCAGAGGTCGTCAAGGCGGAGGGGCCCCCGTGGCACTCCTCGGGCTCCTGGCCAGGCGCTGCAGCGCCAGGGGCTGCCCTGGAGCAAGCTCTGCTGTGGGGCTCGCGCACCACGACGGAGCTGCCCTCCACTGGCCACGGGTCGGGGTAGATGGCCGGGGTGGGTGGGTGTGTTGCACACTCCCTCACCTGTGGTTCTGGCTCCGGTGCTTATGGACATAGAGGAGAAACGCGAGTGCCGTGACCCCGAAGAGAGCTCCAAAGAGAACAGCCAGCACGTCCCCTGTGGAAAGAGCGACATGGGGAAGGGGGCCAGCGGGGACCCCCCCCCCGGGCAGGGAGTGGCGAGTGCCCGAGCCGCGCTGCTCCAGCCGCCTTCCTAGCGCCGCCTAGCAAGGAGCCAATGCGGGGGGGGGGGGGTGCTGAGGCAGGGCAGAATGAGACCTTTCCAAGGGTCACTTCTATGCTCAAGTAATCAGGAGCTCATTCCTCAACTTGTATTGAGGTGGGGGGCACCGGGGGGGGGGGGAAGGAGGGAACCAACGCCGGAAAATGCTCCAGGGAGGGGGTCCATGCAGGCAATCAGTGCTGCACCCAGCTGGCCCTGGGGGGCGGGGGCTGATGTGCACGTGACAAGGCAGGCGAGCGGGGCAGCAACGCCACCGCCTCGCGTGTAGGTCTGGACACGCCCTCTCGGGAAAGCGGGGTGAGGGCAGGGCAGGGCAGGGCAGGTCGGGGCAGGGCGCTGAGCAGCGGAGAGGGAGCGACGGGGGTGTGTGTCGTACCTGCGTGAAAGAAGGAGCCCGCCTGCCTGTCCGCACCTGGAAGCAAAACATAAGGGGAGCGGAGCACGTCAGAAGCTGGGGGCAAGCAGCCTGGGCTCCCGCTCCCGCTCCCCGCTCCAAGCGCCCGCCCGTCTCCAGCCGGCGGTGCCGGGGTCTCCCCCGCCTCCTCCTCCGCAGCCTGAGGCATTACGCGTGCGTGCCGGCCGGCGTGGGGCCACCAACCCAGATTCTACTCTTACCTGCACCCAAGGAGTGGATCTGACCTGAAACACACAGCACAGTAAGGGGCCGTTAGGAACGGGCGGGGGACGGAGGCGGCAGGCGGCGCAGGCCGGGCAAACGTGGCACCCTTCCACTCTGCCGTGTTGCCCCAGTGCTTACCAGGCCTGCCCCACTTCCGCCCCGCCCCCCACTCACTGGGGGGCAGTGCACGGTGCTGCGCAGCCCGTTCCCAGAAGACTCCTCAACCGGCCTCTGCCTCCTGCGAACCTTTCGCCCTCCCCAAGAGGCGGTCCTGATGCGTGTCCACCCGGAGTGACCTCGCAGCCACCGGCACAAGCGGCCTAATTGGTCAGCGTAAAGGGCACTGCTGTTGGGACTTCAAAGGGTGTAGGGAAAAGGGAAGGATGTGACCATTGCACCAAGAACAGGACCAGCAGGGCAAAGGAAGGGGAAGGGACGGCGTGTGTGCGTGCGCGCTGGCGGCTTCCTTCCCTCCCTTTCTTGCCCCTGTAAAGGTTTTCCTGCACAAAGGAGAGGGAAAGAGGAGCGAAGTTTTGCCTCGGGAGTACGGTGAGGGCGGCGGCGGCGTGGCCCCACGTCATTAGCCCAGCAGGCTGTTCTGCTCCAGGGAGGGGCTTTCCGGGCGCTGCGGGGGGGCCTGTCTCGGCTGGCCATGCCTCCCGGCTTGGGGGCGGCCGGGGGGGGGGAAGCCAGCAGGAGAGCCCGACCAGCGTGTCCGAGTCACACGCATCTGGAATCAGCCGAGGGAGCTGTGGTCACTCCTTTGTCTGCAAGGACACGCCGAGGACGGCTGCGGCTTAGGATTGGGGAGCGCAGCACCTCTCTTAGTCAAGGGCCCCTTGCAGGATTTGGCTCCCCGCATCACAGGATTGCTGAGCTGCTGCGGCCGCCCCGCCCCCGCCCCCCACTCCGTAGAGCTCGGGCAGGGAGTGAGGGGGCCCAAAGGGAGCGCAAGGTCGGCCGCGGGCGGGGGAGGGAGGGAGGCAACGCTGTACCTTCTTCAGACGTCGCCGGGTCCGGATCTCCCCCTGTGACACCGTCGCGGGTAGAGGGGCGCCTTTCGCCTGCTGCGAGACCACCGGACACTCAGAGCCGGGCCTGGCCTGGCCTCTCCCGCCGCCGCCGCCCTCTGCGCTCACTTCCACGGGTTTTTTTTTTCTTTTTCCAGAAGCTGCTGGCCCAGCACCAGGGCGACCCAACCCACATCCTGCCCCAGCACTCAGTGGCATCCAAAGCAGACTGCTGCAGACGCGACTTGACTGTCAGCACACCACAGGGGGAGGGTCTCTAGAACAGCCCCCTTAGCAAAAGGGCCACAGCTCCAGCTACAAAGAATGCCCCCTGCCCAATCCCCAAAGTGAGGAAAGGGGCAGAGAAGAGCCTCCAGTGCCCCACACAGATGGGCCCGGCAGGCCAGCGAGAAGGCTCCGCTGAAGCCAGCTGCCTCCTCTACCCTTTATCTCACCCCTCCCCGCAGAAGGCAGCAAACCCCCAACCCCAGGAGGCCGTGCCCTCCCTGCTCCTCCCCAGTGTTCTTCAGAGCCATTCGCCACAACTGCCTTCCCCATCACCAGGCCTGGTCCGGAGATGGGACTGCACAGAAATCCCTCTCCAGACCCAGATGCTGCTCCTGTCCTCCCAAGGCATCCATTGGGACCCGACCTCGGAATAGCCCATCCCCACAAACCCCGCAAACATTTAGAAGCCCAACAATGGCCCTGGCCACCCACACCCAAGATGGCAAAGCTTCAAGCCCCCACTAGCCCGCACCCCAGTCTTCCGTGCTCCCAAAGACATCTGGCCGGAAAGCCCACAGACCGTCTGAGCCTGACCCAGCAGAGTCCCCTAGACTGACCAGCAGCACCCCAACTCCCCCCATGAAACCCCCCCAGAAGAATCCTGTAAGGTTCGATGCAGCACACCGACCGTCCACAGGGCCCAGAGTCACCCCGAAGGGCAGCCAGAGGCACAGAGAAGCAACTGGCCCGAGGCATTACCTTCTCCAGGTGCTGGTCCATCACTTCTCTCTGGAGGCTCATAGGGAACTGGGGTCCCGGGGGGATCTCCTTCACCTGCAGCAGATGATCACAGGAAGCCCAATTATTCATATTCATTCTCTCTCTCTCTCTCTCTCTCTCTCTCTCTCACACACACACACACACTCACTCACATACCTTTTGGATACCTTGCTATACTCAAGGCATCATATAAAGATATATGTGTGTGTGCGCGCGCGCGCGTGCGTGCGTGCACAGGCACGTCCCAGCAGTGAGCCTCCAAGGCCCTCCTCAGGCCCCTCATGAGAGCCACCTTGCCCCAGGGGTGCTCCAGGCACCCAAGAACAGCCATGTGCTGCTCCATGTGGATCTCACCCCCTACAGGTGCATAAAGGGACTTGCTACAGTTGGGAGTTTGATATGATTTGTAATTGCTGGGTGGCACGGAGGGGGGCTGCTGTACTCCTGTGATCAGCTCCTGCAGTGTCCCAGCCCGTCTCACCATCTCAGACTCACACACACACACACACACACCTGTTTTCCAAGTGGTGCGCCTGCCTGTATCCGTGGCATCCTTGTCAGCTGAAGTCTTAGGATGTGCCACTTTGGGGGGGGGGGGATGCAATGGGGAAGAGGTTTGTGGTGGGCAGGAGCCTTGTGATGGTGCTATTATTATAAACTGCCTTGAGTGCCATTTTTGGGGTATAAATCAAATAAGTTGTTATTATTATAATAAATATTTCTTGGCCTCCTTCCTGACTGCAGAAGAGATGGGTCACTGCTGAGCTCCCACCAAGCCATTGTGCCTGTAAATCCATCAGACCACCCGATTGGCTAGCAAGGGGGCACCAGACATCTTCGGGAGGGGTCTTTCACAATTGCCTGTCATGGCTCTCCTGCAGGCAGCAGGCAAATGAGTGGCCCTGGTCTTTGATCTGCTCTGTCAAAGGATTCCTAGGCAAACTTTGTGCTGCTGTCCTTTGATGTGAGCAACTGCGCTGGTCAGTGATTCTCCCCAGAAGGAACTTTCCTTCCAGGCTCTCTCTGCATCTATCTGTCTGGCCCTTGGGGGGTGCAATCTAGGCATGCCCAGCTGTTCCTGAAGTGTCTGCCCCGTTCATGTACATAGCAGCACGGCAGGAGTCCAATGTGAACATCAGAAGGGGTTCACAGGCAGCTGAGGGGAGCTGAGCCCGCCTCTTCCCGACCTCCCATCTAGTTCTCACCAGCCGGGCTTGGTCGCATCCAGTTTGGCCGAGTGGTGTTCTCACTTAAGGGCCCTCCAGACAGACAATGGCCGTAGTGCGGGACCCAAATGACAAGAGCAATACAACAGTGGAACCAACTACCTAGGGAGGCGGTGGGCTCTCCCACACTGGAGGCATTCAAGATGCAGCTGGAGACAGCCCTCTGTCGGGGATGCTTTGACTTGGGTTCCTGCACTGAGCAGGGGGCTGAACTCGATGGCCTCATACATAGGCCCCTTCCAAGAACTCTACTATTCCATGATTCGAAGAGAAGAGCTCTTGATTGATGCAGGTAAGTGCCACATGGAACCCCCTCCGTAGGGCCCCCCAGAGTGACCTTCTTGCCTTGCTGCAGAGGTGAGTCCAGTAGTCACTGCCCCTCCCTCAAGCATTTAATCCGGGCAGTGCAGAATTTCTCCTACCTGCCATGAGCTCCTATCTGCTTTGGTGTTGGAGTCAGATATCAAAGACACCGTACTTTTGGATGAGTGACCGCCTTGGAATACCTCCCTACAGCACCTGGTATTCCAAGGCCGTCACTCATCCAAGTACTAACCTGACCCAAACCTGCTTAGCTTCCAAAATCAGACCAGATCAGGCTGTTCAGGGCTGCTCAGATGTTAAAAGTTACCGTAGCCTTTAAAATTAAAAAATACTTTTCCACCCTCTACAAGTTAAAAGATAGGTTAAAAAGAGACTAATGAGTTAAGAGTTAAGTTGATTTGTGAGAAATGGGTGAAACACATTCTTTTTAATTTTCAAATGCAATGAGTGGGGTTCTTTTCCATCAGCCCACAGAAGCTCATGGGTTCACTCAGAACTCACCCTGTTTTACCTGAAAACCATGTTCTACTTGTCCTACAATTTTCCAAATAATTTACCTGTACCTAGGTTGGTTCCTTTTCACCCTCTCCATGTACCGGTAAGCTGATCTTTGGTTTCTTGGACAGCGCAAAATGCATCCAGATTTTAAGTTGCTGCTGTTGTCAGGATCTGTTTCATCATGAGGTCATTGTGGGGGGGGGGGAACCCCTCTGTAAATTAGGCCCCCATTGGTTCACACTCATGTTGTTTAATTTTTTGAAATAGTCCCTGCACTGTTCTGAAGTAATAAAGAAGAAGAAAGTAATTCTAAGCAAGTGCAGAGGGCTTGTTTGGAGCTTAGCAGCACAGAGAGCGAGGGCTGCTTGGAGGCCTGAATCAGGCAGAGGCAAAGGGCGTTTTTAGAGGAACAATGTTCAGTTGGGGGGAGGGGTGAATGCCAAAGGGCATTTTAAAGTCGTACAAAGAAGCACTTTTAACATATGTTTTTAAATCTCACATTTATTTCAATAAAGAAATATAATGATGTATGCATTTTAAAATGAAAATATGATGATTATTTCAGGAAACTTAGCACTACCTTAACAATGTCCCAAAGTCTGAAATAATTTTTATCACAAAATCCCGCTGGTATATACCCTCCCAACATTTCACAGATGAAAATAGGGACACACATGTGAATTTGTAAGAGGTATGGTTAAGCAACATGAAGGTGTGATCAAGAGGGTGTGGCCAGGCAACATGAAGGAGCAACTCAAGCTGGCTCAGCTTGTCTGAGTGTGGAAAGCTAAGCAGGGTCAGGCCTGGTTATTACTTGGATGGGAGACCCCTCCTCTAGTTTCCTGCACTGAGCAGGGGGTTGGACTCCATAGCCTTGTAGGCTCCTTCCAACTCTATGATCTATGAAATCTATGAAGGCGTGGCCAAGGGTATGGCCAGGCAACCAAAGGGCATGGCCAAGTACAAAAGTTATTAGAGGAAACACACAAAACTGCAGTATTTTAAGCACAGAATTCTTTGAATTTATAATATTTAACATTTAGATATCTCTGAGTGTGCAAAGTGGTTCACAGGCCCACCTGCTGCAAGCTCCTATTTTCTCCACTCAGAAAAAACATGTGGGCTCTTGTACTTTATTAAAAAACAAGGACAACACTGTGATTGAACAGTGATTGAACGTAATAGGATTTACTAATGAGTACACATGCATACGATTGCACTGTTACTCCTTTTTTCAGAGCAGTGGTAAATTAGAAGGGAGTTAGCAGAAAACACACCCTCCTCAAAAGAAAGAAAGAAAAAATCCCAAATACCTCAAACAGCAGCAACAAACATCATCATTCCATTTTGGCATCATTGTTTCATCACAGTGTTGTTGTTCTTGTTTTTTTTAATTGAGTGGAGAAAATAGGAGCTTGCAGGGTGGGCCTGTGAACCACTTTGCACATTCAGAGGTATCTAAATGTTAAATATTATTATTTCTTTGGCAAACTATTAATGAGAACAAAGGCACCATGGAGGGATCCATTTTTAAAGTGGGAGGGAAATCTTTAAAACAAGGAGTTTCCTGCACAATGTGGGGGAAGTATGCTGAAAGTTATGTTTGAAATAATGGCATATTCCTCCCTGGTTTACCCCTTCCTACCATTTGTTGTCGCCTCTATATTACATTTTAGATTGTAAGCTCTTTGGGGCACAGGGAGCTGTTATCTTTTATTTATTTATTTATTATATTTAGACCCCGCTTTTTTCCCTGCAAGGAACCCAAGGCGGCTTACATAATCCTCCTCCTCTCCATGTTATCCTCACAACAACCCTGTGAGGTAGGGTTAGGCTGAGAGGCAGTGACTGGCCCAAAGTCACCCAGTGAGTTTCAAGGCCGAGCGGGGACTGGAACCTGGATCTCCCGAGTCCCAGTCCAACACTCTCACCACTATGTCGCACTTATACTCCGTAAAGCACCATGCGCATTGATGGTACAATAATAATAATGACAACAACAACAGCAATCACCATCATCATCATGGGCAAGGTGGCTTCAGAGTGGTCAGAGCCCTTGGGGTGGGGTGGCCATACCCTTGGCCACACCCTCTTGATCACACCTTCATGTTGCTTAACCATGCCTCTTACAAATTCACACATGTGTCCCTATTTTCATCTGTGAAATGTTGGAGGGTCTGCCACTGTCTGCCTGGAGATGTGGATTCAACTGCAGAAGAGGAGAAAGGAAGGAGTGCTAGGGTGGAGGTGGGGCATGTCTCCTGGCAAAAAAGAGAAGAGTCCTTTCATGAGGTGCTTTTGGAAAAGCTGCCACCACTAGGCCTCTTTGTGAAGCTGATTTGTTTGGCAAGCAGGAAGCAGAGGCTGAGTCTCTGGTGGACCATGGCGGAGACCCCCCCCCATCCCCTCAGAAATTCTCCCTGTCTCACGCACGCACGCACACTGGGACTCAGACCCAAGGAGTCCTGTGCCCCTCTTGGGTACAATAGGTGCCATTCATACATACACCTGCTCATCCCGACTCATTGGAAGAGGCCACTGGCAGCTGGGGCACGAAGAGCCTGGCGCAGCCCTGCCGAGGAGCTGGCCCACAGAAAGCCCAAATAAGGCGGAAGGCCTGTGCTCTGTGGGTCCAAATGTATAATATATTTTCAGGTCACTCGGGGGGGGGGGGCACTGAGACTTGGATTCTGCCAGGGAAAATGCAGACCCCTCCCCTCTGCCGCCTCCCTCTCGGCGGGCTCGCCTCTTTCCTGAGCTGGCTGAGCTGGGGCCCTGAGCCAAGTGCTGGGGAAACAATCCTATCGGTGCCTCAGAGTGGCCCCACCTGCACGCGCCCGCTGGGCCATGCCCAGGGCGGCCCTGGCGGTGGGCGAGGCACACCTTGCCTGGGGCGGGGTGCCCTCCCGTGACGCAGCCGGGCTCCTTGGGTTCAGAAGCAGCACAGGCTGCCCAGGGAGGAAGGGAGGGGAAAGCCACAGACGCCAGCGATAACAACAGGGTTGCGTCACGGCCTGCCATGGGGCCTGCCTGTGTGCTTTCCATGGGAGGGACGGAAGAGTCTGGAAGGCGGCGGAGGGCCAAGGGGCGGAGGCGGGGAGGGCCATGCCTGTCCCGTGGCTGGTGGAGGCAGAGGCCACCAGGCACAAAAGGGGTAACCCTTAAAAACGGCCAGAAGTGAGATGCGGGGGTAGGGGGAGATTTTTCCTCAGATCCAAAACTGGGCCAAGAGAGTAGCCATAGTCTAAGGTCCACTTCCTTTCTGAGGAGGCCTGACTGTGATCCTGGCGTGGGTAGCAGGGAGGGAACCGGCTGGCTTGGGGCGGCTCTGGGGCCACCTGGGGGGGGGGGGCGGTGTTGGCATTGGGGTTGCCTGTGCAACTGCTCGGCCAGATGCTCCAGGCTGGCCAACTTTATACTAAAATTTATTCCCACCCAACTACCCCAAATGGCTCTCATGACATCTAACTAACAACATACTCAGATTTTTTTAAACAATAAAATCATCTCAAACACTAAACAATAAGAACAAAGCCATTCGCAGCACCTATAGTGAGACATCAGCAGCCATCATTAAATGCCTTCCAAAACAAGATTCTTTTAGCATCCTCCTAACGCCCCCAGCAAGCTTGTCAGGTGGATGCTCCACAGGGGAGGTTGCCACCACCGAGCAAGCACTGCTCCTTGTCGCCACCCACCGCCCCTCCCCTCCCCTGAGGTGTTGGCAGAACCTGGAGCAGAGACTCCTTCAAACGTTCTCCAAGTGAGGGGAGTGGGCACATGTGGACAGTAGCGAAAGCGCTCCCTTGCCCATCGGAACGTGGGGCTGTTGGCCTCCCTTGGTACAAAGACCACCCTCCCTTCTTTCCCACTCAGTATCTCTACCCACCACTGAAGGGGGGAGGCCCTTTGTGCCTCTGATGGAGTGGGCTCGGCCGCGAGGACCCTGCCAGCCTTCCCATCGTCCTTTCCAAGCATGATGGGCTCCTTCACCCCAGAGCTCGTGACCATGCCCAGCTCCACCCTTCTCTCTCGAAATACTCCTCCCTTGGGCCTCCTCTCCTCCGCCTCCACTTGTCTCCCACGTCCCAACGCTCCCTCTTCAAGCTTCCTGCCCCCCAGAGCCAGACGGCTGCCTTTCCAGACCCCCGGGTGCCTGTTTTGCTCTTGTTAAGAAGTTTAAAGGAGCCCTGCGTGCGGCCGGGCCAGACCAAGGAAGGTCCCTCTAGTAGTCCAACCTCTGCTTCTCATGGATACCTCCAGGAAGCCCAAAGGCAGGGTACAAAGGTGGCGGCAGCACCTTTCCCACTTGCACCCCGCCCCCAGGGTGTTCAGAAGTCCACCACCTGCTTCTGTGCCAGGCGGCCCCATCCAGCTGCCTGGCCCCCCCATTCAGCCTTCCTGACCCCTTCCTTTCACGGTCCCTCAGTGGCAAGAGGGTAGCTCAGCAGCTCCTCACCACAAAATCCCTGACTGTGCTACAACTTGGATTGTGTGTTATTATTTTGTGTTGGTTGTAAATAGAATGTTTTTTTTGATGTTTATGTGTTTGTGATTTATTATAGGGTTTTGTAATTATACAAAACAATAAAGTAAATAATAGTTTTATTTATAAGTATAGTTTTTGTTTGTAAAATTAGTATTTTGTTTTTTAAAAAATTAACTTGCTTTTAAACGCTATAAAAACAATCAATCTAGCTCTTCTGCATAACCCCCCCCTGAATTGTTAATATACTTTAATCTCTGTAATTAAGTCCTATAATAATAAACGCAATAATATCTACAACTGTCGCCTTCCTACTTCCACGTGTTTCTAAAAATTACAACTGAAAAAGTTTGCCCCCTCAGACTCCCACATCTGGTGATGGGCCCAGATACTCAAAGAGTGCAACTGTGTGAAAATTTATTCCTTTATTACTAGTGCTAAAATGCAGCCCAAGTGAGTGCTGTAATTAACAGCAGCTCATAAACTTTCGTCTATAAAAGCTCTGTGCCAAAATGGCAAAATGCAAAGACAAAAGCTTTTATTTTAAACAGACAAAATGTCAGTGCTAAAATCAGCAGCTCATAAACAACCGACTATAAAAACAGTGTGATGGCTGCACAAAACACAAAAACTTTGTTTTCCACAGCTGGATGATACATTTTCCAAAAAGCAGTATCAGGCAAAATCATCTCCCAAGTGGTGAAGTAGTATCTGCTATACTCCCACATTGTGCTTGTGCATTTCCCAAATTAAAGGAGCCTCCTGCAGGCTGACAATATCAGAGAAAGGCAATGAGAGTGTATCAGAGGACGATACTTCCAAAGACAGGGAAAGGGCAGGCCAGCGGCAGAGGAGAAGGGAGGCGAAGCCAAGCCCGAAGGAGAGGGAATGCTCCCTTCTGCAGCATTGGGGCCGCTGCGCTCTCCCCCTGCTGAGTGCGAACTGTATGCAAAGAGAGGAATGGGGCAGCCCTTCCGCCCACCGCCGCCACACACATCCCACACCAAGGGGCAGCCTGGATAACCCCTGGAGAGAGACCCCCCCCAAGGGGAACATCTGCTGCCCAAGCGCCTGTTCCTCTAAAGCAGGGATGGGGAATGAACGAGCAGTCCTCCAGAAGTTGTTTGGACTACAGCTCCCATCATCCCGGACTATTGGCTATGCTGGCTGGGGTGATGGGAGCCGGAGTCCAAAAACATCAGTGGGGGGGCTGCTCCAGAGCAACTGCAGAAACCAGCCCCCTCGTTCTAGGGCAGTGTTTCTCAACCTTGGGTCCCCAGATGTTTTTGGCCTACAACTCCCAGCATGCCCCAGCCAGCATAGCTGGCTGGGGCATGCTGGGAGTTGTAGGCCAAAAACATCTGGGGACCCAAGGTTGAGAAACACTGTTCTAGGGCAAGGCAGAGAGCCCTTACCGGCTGGTAGAGCCTTTCCTCCGATGCGGGATGCCGGGAAACTTGCCAGGACGCTCCGGCCATGCAGGCCTTGTGGCAGGCGGAAGTTGCTCTGGATGGGCTGATCATAATCTCCTCGAAGGGTGTCGTCCAGCCTTGCGATCTGAATGGAGACGGGGCAAGGGCAGGGCAGGGCAGGTCACCCAGATGTGCCGACGGGCTGGTGGGCAGCAACACCCGCAAGGATTCAGAGAGGGAGGGAGAGCTTGCAGAGGAAACACAGAAGCCACGAGGAGGACCGGCACACAAGAATCGCCAAGCCACACACGCTGACCTGGCCAGCCAAGGCCATGGGCATGGAGCCATCTTCCCTCCAGGGACACCTCCCCCCCACCCCTTGCTCCCGCCGGCGTCCTCCTCCGCGCAGACAGACCTGCTCTTGGGACAGCCGAATGGTCTGGTTAAAGATCGTCCAGTTCACTGTCTGATAGCAAGGCGGAGTGGTCAGTGAGCCATTGTAGCGGAAATAGTGGTCGAGGTTGTTAGGAAGCAGGGTGGCTACATCAAAGCCAGCAATTAAAGTTTCCTCCCCTGAGAAGGGAAAAAACCCCAGTGAGAGAAATATGCAAATATGGGAAATAAAGAGCACAGGAAAGGGATCTGGAGAGGAGCCCATATTATCTACACACAAGATAAAGGGCACACGTCGTGAGAATGCTAAAAACTCTCAGGTCCCCACATGTCACTACAAGAGCAATCTGGAATGCGGTTGCACAGGAGGTAGAGCACAAAGCAGTGGTCTGGAATACCACGTGTCCAAATGGGCTGGAACGCCAGGAGATACAGCGCTGCAGCTTCTGCACTGCCCACAAACCAGCGGCAATAATGGCCTCTTGCAAAAAGCTTCGTCTCCCTAGATCAGAACTGAAATGGGCTGAGCAAGATCTATTGTGGGGGTGCATTGTTGTGGCGGCAGATGCTCAGGTGAGCAGACCGCTCAAGTCAAGAGCCGTCCCTTTATCTGCCTGCCCCCAGCACACACTGGCCTCTGGGCTGCAGAGATGTCCAGTGGACCCCTTGTGGGAAGGCAAATCACATCTTCTTCTTCTTTGTCTTCTTCTTTTACCTTCTTCGTAGACATCGTCCAGATGTTCAAGGATGTGCTGATATGGCTCATTTTCCTCTGGCCCAACCTGGAACAGTAGTTGAAAGGGTGTGTGAGAGCTGTGTGTGTGTTTAGCCTTGCATGAGCTGCAGGCAAAGTCAGGCTGGGCTTCTCCTAGGTGAGAACTGGTGGCCTCACGTTGCCTCAGAGCAAACTGTAACCCCAGAGCACATTTGCCACGTGCCCTTCCTTGCCCCAGTCGTGGGACCTTCCCATCAGCATCACCTCAAGAAATGCAGCCAGCACAGCCAAGCCTCCGGGCTCACTCCTCGCCTCCACGATGCTGCCAAAATGGGAGCTGTAATGGACCACATGAATCTGGAGCCAAACAGAGAGAACCTTGGCTGAGCTCACCCAAAGCCACACCTGCTCCTGCCTCCCTGGAAATGCTGCTGCTGCGGTACTGTCCCCCCACCCCACCCAATAATAATAATAATAATAATAATAATAATAATAATAATAATAATAATAATATTTTATTTATTACCCGCCTCTCCATCTAGATCGAGGCGGGGAACAACAGAAAATATAAAATACCTAAACTAAAACCCCATGACTCTCCTGCCCCATGCATGCGCCTCTGTCCTTGACCACCTCTGCAAGGGAGCCTGGATGTGCATGCTGAACAAGGAGAGCAGCTGGTGTGCAAGATATGTGCCAGGTGCAATTTCTACCCACAGGGGCCTGAGGGAGGGAGAAGACAGACAGACAGGCATTCTAAAGCATGACAGAAGTGACTCCCACAAATGTTTGCAGCATTCTGGGGCACGTGTGCTTTCAGGGCCAGAGCACGTGTGTTTAAACCACCTTCAGCATACTTGGAATGTCTGCCTTCACCCCATTTCACTTACCCAACCTACACAGAGTCAGCCTGTGGAGAAAGTCAGGAGAAGACCACTGGGCAGTTCATCTTTTTACTCTGTACCTCAACACTAAACAAAACCTTGCTAAACCTGGCTCCAAAATTCAAAAGAAGATATGCAGGTGGAAGTCCACCAGGTGGGGAGGGGTCTGCACAGTGTGTCATCACTATGCATCTATGCCTGCTGGCCAGAATCTTTGGGATTGGCTCAGTACAAATTTTATTCATTTATTTGAAATGTTGTATCCCACCTATCCACTATAAAAAGCATTCAAGGCAGGTTATGCACACAACTAAAAACATATCAGATGTTAGCAAAATAAAACTTAAAACAGACAGCAACCAACAAACAATAATATAAACACAGCAGTATTTTTATTAATAATAATAATAATAATAATAAAATTTTATTTCTTACCCACCTCTCCACTCAGATTGAGGCGGGGAACAACCATAAATATAAAATACATAACTAGTTAAAAACATAGTAAATATTATTAAAATATTCTTTAAAACCTTTAAAAGTATCCTAAAAACTCTTAAAATTCCACTGGGTAGGCCTGTCGGAAGAGGTCAATCTTTATGGCCTTTTTAAAAGCCAAGAGACTATCTAGTTGATGAGTCTCCTCCGACAGGCCATTCCACAGTCTGGGAGCAGCAGAAGAGAAGGTCCTCTGGGTAGTACTTGCCAGCCTAGTCTTGGCCGACTGGAGTAAATTCCTCCCAGAGGACCTGAGTGTGCGGGGCAGATTGTACAGGAGAAGGCGATCCTGCAGGTAACCCAGACCCAAACCATGTAGGGCTTTAAAGGTAATAACCAACACTTTATACTTCGCCCAGAAACTGATTGGCAGCCAGTGTATTATTGTACAGTAATACCTTGGATTGCAAGTAACTTGGTTTGAGAGCGTTTCGCAAGACAAGCAAATTTTTAAATATTTATTTAATTTTTTTTTAAACTTGATATACAAGCGACGTCTTGCAATACAAGTACTGTAGTACGGCTTAAATTAAAAATCTCTGTACAAATTTTTTTTGGGGGGGATTTTGTTTTGATATAAGAGTGTTTTGGATTACAAGCACGTTTCCGGAACGAATTATGCTCTCAATCCAAGGCATGACTGTATTATTGTTTACAAACAACAGGCAGGCATCTAAATAGTAATGATGGTGCCAGGTGAACCCGTGGGGACAGAGAACTTTGTAAATAGGTGCCCAATGAATAGATTAATCTTGTAGGGGGGGGGGGAATTTGCAATGTCCCTGTTGGGGATTGCTAAAAGAGCTGGGAGAGGATATTAAAAGTTATTATCTCTCCCCTCTTGCGTGTGCAAGTACACCAGAGCTTACTCCAACTACAGCGGAAAAAACGTGAGCGTGTGGAGCTGCTGGTTAAAGCAGCAATAGCATTTGGCAATTACAGGCTGCCCTTCTGGGCAGGCTGGATTTTCACCTGGTTTCTCCTTTTATGCTACCAATAAGACAAACAGTCTTTTGGAGGTTAAAAACAGAGTTTACTCACTCAGATCTTGCAGATTGGATACAGGCAGGCTTAAGAAAGTATTTACAGTTGTGCAGGAATCATGTTGTAGCCAGGGCCGGCGCTACCGCTAGGCAAACTAGGCGGCTGCCTAGGGCGCATGGCTGAAGAGGGCGCAGAAACGCTGCGCTCCTTCCGGCCGACTCTTCCTCGCCGCCGGCGCACTCCTGCCCCGCCTGGCCGCCTCGCCGACAAAGGCACCACCAGGTCAATGCGGGGGGGATTGCGGGCGCCAGGCGGGCTTGGGGTCGCGCTCGGCTTTCCTCGGCGCCCGGAGCTAGGCCAGGTCAGGAGCGCACGTGGCGGCGGCGGCCAGTCCGAAGATGCTGCGCAGTGGGCGAGGCTGGCTTGGCAGCGGGGAAAGTGGCTGCCGGAGGTGGCGGGGGGGGGGGCGCTGGGCAAGCAGGCATTTCCCGGCTGCTTTGCTCCAGAGCCCCCCCCCCCGGCACGAGAGGGGGGGCGCTAAATATAACTTTGCCTAGGGTGCCAAACTGCCCTGCACCGGTCCTGGTGGTAGCTGATGTGTTCTGAACTTGGGAAAAGTTCAGAACTGCTTCTCCAGCTACATCTTCACACATGCTGCACTTACAAGTTCATGGCTCAGACTGTTTTCCCTGGGAGGAAGAGAAGGCACTGGCAACGCCCACATCCTGCCCCGGGGTACGTCTGGGTAAAGTCCACAGGGTGTCTGCTCTAGGATGCAGAGACTCTGTGGTCCCAATTACATCATGCGCCCATATATGGCTTGAGGTTTTGACTGTACATTCTCAACAGTCCCTAAAATCAGCCTCCATGTCTGAGGATTGGAAAGTAGTCAATGCACTGTCAATTTTTAAAAACGGATCCAGGGGAATCCAGGAAATTACAAACCAGGTAGCTTAATGTTGTTCTGGATAAATTGGTGGAAAGCAGTATTAAAGATATCAAGCATATAGAATGACAAGTCTCACTGAAAAAGAATCAGCTTGGCTTCTACAAAGGCAAATCCTGCCTCTCTAAATTTTTAATGATTTTTGAGAGTGTCAACAGCAAGATGGCAGTGATCTGGAGGACATTGTGGACATGGACTCTCAAATGGCTGCTGACAAAGTCATCAAAGGCACCTGAATAAACTTAGCAGGCATAGGATGGGAGTTAAGGTCCTCATGGGTCAGTAAATGGTTAAAGAATGGGGCAGAGAGTAGGGGTGCTTCCAGATGGAGGACACTTTGTGCTACCAGTCAAAAGGAAGTGTTCAGCTATTCCAGCAATTCCATCTTTTCCTCCCTAACCATTTTTTTTCCAGATAAGAAAAAAGATAGAAGAAGAGGTATTGGAGATAGTGCCACTCTGTTAAAGAGAGCATATTGTCAAGCAGACTGGAAACCTTAAAAGGGGCAGACACAGTGGGCGACAATACCAGGCTCCAAAAGTAATTTAGTACTATTGTCCCCTGAACCAGAATGTTTAGGGTGATCTGAAAATAACGCATTATTATGTTATTGAAGTCATGTAATAATGCGTGACTTCAATAACCCCCATATTGACTGGATGAATGCATTTTCCAGTCACAATGAAGAGGTTAAATTTCTCTATGCCCAAAACAACTGTGCCCTAGAACAGTTGGTTACAGAACCAACCAAAGGGGAGGCGACCCTGGATTTAATCCTAAGTAGTGTCTCCCAGGATGTAATGCGAGTGTTGTTGAACCAATTGGAAACAATGGTCACAGCGCTAACAGATTTAATATATATTTAAGTGGGAAATTGCCAAGGAAGTCCAACACAGTCATATTTTACTTCAAAAGAGGACACTTCTCTAAAATGAGGGAACTGGTCAAAAGGAAGTTGAAAGGGAGAGCCAAGAGGATTAAATCTCTCCAAAATGCTTGGAGGTTACTCAAAACCACGAGAATAGGGGCCCAGCTGGAATGTACACCACAGGTCAGGAAAGGTAGCACCAAGTCCAGGGGGTCACCAGCATGGTTAATGAGCTGGGTCAAGGAAGCTATTAGAGAAAAGAAGGCTTCCTTCAGAAAATGGAAGTCTTGCTCAAATGAAGAGAACAAAAAGCACAAACTTGCAGAAAGGAAATGCAAGCAGATAATAAGGGAACAATCCTATGGCCCCTAGACATTGTTTGAGGGGCCACAGCATGGTTTGGGTTCCCAACTCCAAAGTCAGAGGTGCTGGCTTTGACTTACAGGGATGTTGAAGAGTCCTTGGTCTCGAGTCATGAGTCGAGTCATGAGTCTTTGGACCCGAGTCTTGAGTCCGAGTTCGAGTCCATGGTCCAAAATGGTGACTCACGAGTCACGAGTCACTCCCAAAACTGACTCCACGAGTCCTTATTAAAATCAATGGGGTTTCCCCCCAACAAAATAAGGCTACTTCAGATGTGTGGCTTAAATAAATTCTAGGCACAAGTGTGCCTTTTTATTTCAAAACTCTGCAACTGATTTTGGCAAGAACAGACCAGGCAGACAAACCCAAAATAACCAGGTAGGCAGAGGAGGCAGGGAACCCCAAAGCAGGCAGGCAGAGGCGTTTGTCTTGGACAATTCAACTGTTGAACTGGTCAAGAAGAGACCAGGCAGGCAGAGGAGGCTGGGAACCCCAAACAGGCAGGCAGAGGCAGCCAAACCCAAAATGTCTGACCCTAACCCTAACCCCCCACAACAACACATCAATCAAAATAAATCTCAACACATTGTTGGGGCTATGCTCCTGGTAGCTGTCCATAGTGGCCGAGCTCCTCGCTTCCATGTGCTCTTCACCGGTGATCGCGCTCCTTCTGGCACAGCCAGAAGACTCGTCAACAGCCCAGGGATGTTGTCGAGTCCTTGGTCTCGAGTCTCGAGTCCCATTAAAAATATTGGGACTCAAGTCAGAGGGGGGACTCAGTCCGACTCACGAGTCGAGTCCTCGAGTCCGAGTCCCCATCCCTGCAAGGCAGCCAGGGCTGTCCTTGTAGATCATAAGAACATAAGATACAGATCCCTGTGGGACCCCACTGTTTATATCCTTCCGTAGTGAGAATTTACCAGTTATTCCTACTCTCTGCTTTCTGTTCTTTAACCAGTTACTGATTCACAAGAGGACCTCCCCTCGTATTATATGACTGCTAAGCTTGCTCAGGAGTCTTTGGTGAGGGTCTTTGTCAAAAGCCTTTTGGAAGTCCAAGTAAACAATGTCTACTGGATCACCCCTGTCCACATGTTTATTGACACATTCTTAAAGAACTCTAACAGGTTAGTGAGACAGCACTTACCTTTGTGGAAGCCATGTTAATTCTTTCTTAGCAGGGCTGGTCCTTCTATATGCTTACTAATTTTATCTTTAATAATGCTTTTCAACTAATTTACCTGGAACCGCCATTAAGCTACGGTAACTGGCCTGTAATTTCCCAGTCCGTCCGTCCCCGATCCCCTTTTAAGAATTGCTATTACATCGGCCATTCTCCAGCCCTCTGGTACACAGGCTGATCTTAGGGAAAGGTTACATAATTTTGTTAGAAGATCAGCAATTTCATATTTGAGTTCTTTAAGATTTATTAAATTTCAATTTGTCAGTAAGGCTGAGAACTTCATCTTTTGTCACCACTGTTTGCCTCAGTTCCTCAAATTCCCTTCAGTTCCTCGAATTCCCTTCCTGAAAACATCAGGCACAGGTGTCCTATATCTTCTGCAGTGAAGAGAGATTAAAAGAATTCATTCAGCTTCTCCGCAATCTCCTTACTGTTCTTTAGAACTCCTTTAACTCCATTATCATCCAATGGTGATCAAGCCTGGCCAAGCAGACAAAAAGGACACAGTTCATCCCAGGCATGAGAGCAGAGGCAGGAGCCACACAAAAGGTGGTGGGACTTACCTCGCCAGCATAGCGGTGACTGTCCACAGTGTGCTCAGAGCCAGCCATGGAGTGCTCAGATCCCCAGTGCAGGTGTAGCTGGGCAGCCTGGTACGCTTGTGGGAAGCCCCCACCGGTTACTGTCATGTTTTTGGGCAGGTCCAGAACAACTGCAGGGGAGCAGAGAGGCGGAGGGATAAGCAGTTTGTTTGTTTGTTTGTTTGTTGTATTTATGAATCACCGATCTGGCCGGCAAACCAGCCACTCTGGGCGATATACAACATGATAAAATATAAAATACATTTAAAACAGTATAAAATTTTAAAATCTTAACCCACCCCACATTCCCACCTGAATAGCCATGTTTTTAGTGAGCGGTGGAAGCTCAGCAGAGAGGGGGCATGGCGGAGGTCACTCGGGAGAGAGTTCCACAGTATGGGGGCCACCACAGAAAAGGCCCTCTTCCTCGTCCCCACCAGTCTAGCTGCTCTGGCTGAAGGGACAAGGAGAAGGCCGTCTGTGGCAGATCTTGCTGAGCAGCCTACTTGGTGTTGCTGGAGACGCTCCTTGAGATAAACTGGACCGGAGCCGTATAGGGTTTTAAAGGTCAAAACCAACACCTTGAATTCGGCTCGGCAAGCAACTGGTAGCCAGTGCAGCTCCTTCAGCACTGGAGTGATGTGATCCCACCGGCGGCTGCCTTTAACCAGGCGAGCTACCGCATTCTGTACCAGCTGTAGCTTCCGAACCGTCTTCCAGGGTAACCCCACGTAGAGCGCATTACAGTAGTCTAGGCAAGAGGAGACCAAGGCATGAACCACTGATGGGAGCAGATGATTAGGAAGGTAGAGGCGCAGCTGCCGTATCAGACGGAGTTGATACAGCACAGTCCGGCTCACAGCTGACACCTGACCCTCCATGGACAGCTGGGAGTCTAGAATGACCCCCAAGTTGCAGACCTGGTCCTTCAGGGGAAGATGTACCCCATTCAGCACCAGGTCAACATCCCCTAACCTCCCCTTGTCTCCCACCAGAAGTACCTCGGTCTTGTCAGGGTTCAGTTTCAACATGTTCCTTCCCATCCAGCCACCCACTGCCTCCAGGCACTTGGACAGGGTCTCAACGGCCAACCTCGGTGAGGACTTGAAAGAGAGGTAGAGCTGCGTGTCATCTGCATATTAATGACACCGCACCCCAAACCTCCTGATGATAGCCCCCAGCGGCTTTAGGTAGATGTTGAATAGCATCGGGGAGAGGATGAAACCCTGTGGCACCCCACAAGTGAGCAGATGAGGGTCCGAAGCCTCCTCCCCAAGAACTATCCTCTGGTGCCTTCCAGAGAGGAAGAACCGGAACCACCACAATACAGTGCCTCCAATACCCAACCCTTCCAGGTGGTCCAGGAGGATACCGTGGTCCACAGTATCAAAAGCCGCTGAGAGATCGAGGAGGACTAGGAAGGTGCATTCGCCCCTATCCAAGGCCCTCCTCATATCATCCACCAAGGCGACCAAGGCCGTTTCCGTCCCATGTCCAGGCCTGAAGCCTGACTGGCATGGATCTAAATAATCAGCTTCATCCAAGTGTGCCTTCAACTGAGCCCCCACCACCCGCTCGATCACCTTGCCCAGAAATGGCAAATTGGAGACTGGGCAAAAGTTGTTCAGATCTTGGGGATCCAAGGAAGGCTTCTTTAAAAGTGGTCTTACTGCGGCCTCCTTAAGGGCTGATGGGACCACTCCCTCATCGAGGGAGGCATTCACCATCGCCCTGATCCCCTCACCCAGTCTCTCCCTGCAGCTCATAACGAGCCAGGATGGGCAAGGATCAAGCAAGCAGGTGGTCGGCTTCACAGATGAAAGCACCTTGTCCACTTCATCAGAAGGAAGAGGCTGGAACCGATCCCACAAGACCGGTCTGCCATTGGCCTCCTCCCGCTCACTTCCTGTATCCACAACGCGTGAAATCCCACTCCTAATCCAATCAATTTTATCTGCAAAGTGCTTTGCTAAAGCCTCACAGGAGGTTTTGGATTGTTCCATCGGATCCGGAGCAACTGGACCGACCAGGCTCCGAACCACTTGGAACAGCCTCCTGGGGCAGCACTCTGCAGACACGATGGAGGCAGCATAGAAATTCTTTTTTGGACTTTCCTGGTTTGGTAGAATTGCTTTGATTAAAATGAAGATTTTGCCAAAGATAAATTTTTTATTTCGGATGATACCAAGTGCGATATCAGATAAGGAACTTAAAGATTGGCAATCAATTATTAATACATATTGTAATGGAGGGAAGAAATCTAGGATTACTAAAACAAGATGGTATAAAGCACAAAAAGTAGGGGGTTTGGGTTTGCCGAATTTAAAATGGTATTATATAGCGAATCAATTAAGACATATAGTGGATATTATAGCACGCCCTAAAGAAATAATGTGGTTGGAGTTAGAAACATGTGAAATACGTAGTACTTTGGAGAATATTTTTTTTTCAAAAAAATAATAATAAATGGATAAAAAAATATAAACCGTTTTCTAAGAAAGTTGTTAATGATTTGGGGTACTATGAAGAGCATATTTATACCAGGGATATCTCCATTAACTCCGGTGGTAGCTCTTAAGGATTTTCCTGAAAACTTAAGATCAGAGCTGGAGAGGGTTCAGAGGAGGGCAACAAAGATGATAAAGGGCCTGGAAATGGAATAATGGGCTCAAGTTACAGGAACCCAGATTCCACCTAAACATCAGGAAAATTGCGGATCCGTGAACACCCATCAGCATGGAGCAGATAAAGCAGAGGCCAGCAAGGGGGCGTCGCTCATGCCCTCCTATGTGCCGTAGACCAGGGGTGAGCAAAACGTGGCCTGCAACTCCCATCAGCCATAGCCAGCATAGCCAATGGTGGGGAATGATGGGGGTTGTAGGCCAAAGCATCTGGAGAGCCTCAAGTTGCCCACCCCTGCTGCAGAAGGCAAAGGGGCCTCCTGGCCTCAGCATCGAACCTCCTCCCCAACTGTGCCCCAGAGGGTGGGTGAACAAACTGAGGCAGGAACTCACTGGACCGGCCTGGCCTCCTTTGTCCCCACCCCCACCCCATCCTATTTGTTTCAATTGTGCTCACCTTCTCCTCAAAATGGACTCGGGTGGGGGGCTGTTTTCATAGATTAATAGATCATAGGGGAGGCTCTGAGCGATGTATATTTCTTTCAGGATTCCTGAAGGCAAGTCCCAAATAATCCCCTGAAAAGAGACACCAACTTGCAAGGACTCTTTCCCCCTCACCATTGCCAGAGGCAGCTGTCTCCCACTGTGTGTGTGTGTGTGTGTGTGTGTGTGTGTGCGGCTGTGTGTTTGTGTTTTGTCCCCACCGACTTGAGCACGTTCTCACGTTTTCTCCCAGTGATGTCCTTTTGGTAGCCAAAAGGCTGCTTTGTCTCCCCTAACGATTTTGTCTCTCTTTCTTTTCCCTGATGTTGGTGGGTGTGGAAGAGAAGCTCGCTTACTGGTTTTACACACCTGCTGCTGCCTATTCACTTCTGTGTTTCCTTTTGCCTTTGTATGAAAAGAAAAGAGAAATGATTTGTGACCCACCTCATTTCCTGGAGCACTCATTTCCCACGTTTCTCCTGAAATGGTCACTCTTCCAGGCCTCCAGATCATTGTACAGCTGATAAGCGCATTGTACGAAGTGCTTTACCATTCTTACCTTCTTTATCCTCACAGCAACCCTGTGAGGCAGGCTAGTATTTGTTTATTTTTATTTATTTATTTATACCCCACCTTTTTTTTCCTGCAAGGAACCCAAGGCGGCTTACATGATTACAGTACAGGTTTGGGCGCATGCCCAAGGCCACCCGAGGGCTTCAGGACCTGGCGCACATCCAAACCTGCCTCAGGCTGGCCCTTGCGTGCGTGCGTGCGTGCCCTTCCTCTGATCGACTTCGTGCCGCCGCAGGGGGCGAGGCGGGCAGTCCCAGCACGAGAGAGGCAGGCGCGCGCGCCACCGGCAGGCGCTGTCCTTCAGCCAGGAGCCTCGTGGCGCCTATAGACGAACACTGATGACAGCAGAAGGAGCTTCCGAGGACTGGAGCCCGCCCGCCCGCCAGCTCCCGGCCATCACACAGGAGTTGGGCGTCGAGGTGCTGCCTGCAAGACTCCTTGCTGCTTTTGCTACAAAAGAGGCCAATGCAGCGCGGCGCCCCGGCTGCCGCTCTGGAAATGATCATCTGGAGCAGGTGGAGGCCCTGGCATGAGAGCCTGAGACTCAAAAATCTAGGTTCATCTCCCGCACCTCACTCATCCTGACTTATCTGCCCGCTGTGGTAAAGATAAAAACGAGCTGGAAATGATAATGGGCCTTGGCTAGGGGAGCCATGATAAGGCGGGACAGCAAGCTCGGTAAAGGAACGGCTTGCTTGGGCGGAGCCTGCCTTGAGCTCGTCCAGCTCAGAGGCGGCACCCGGGCAAGCCGCCCCCCCCCCTTCCCCGTCGGTGCTGGCTTCTGGGCGCCAGGTCAGCCCTCCTGCGCGGCAACCACACGAGCGGCACTCACTGGTGTGTCCGTTGTTCCGAAGGCGGAGCGGCTCTCCCGGGGGCAGGCTGTAGCCAGACAGCAGGAGGGGCGCCAGCTGGGGGCTGAAGAGGGTGGCCGCCGTGTCGATGTTGATGGGGGACTGCATGAGGCCCCCGCAGCTGGGGAACGTGGAGGCCCACTCCGCCTTGCCTGGAAGAGGGGAGCGGGTGTGAGGGAGGCCCCGGGACCACGTGCCAGCCCTGGGCGACTGACTGCGAGAATGACGGACGGGGGGCTCCCCCGGCGTAGGGGTGGGTGCACGAGGTGGCCGCGAGCGAGCCGCGCACTCGCAGCCGGGCCTTGCCGGCCGCTGCAGCGCATGGAAAACGGGAGGCTGCTAAAGCCGGGAGAGAAGGGCTCGCAGGCAGCCGCCCCGGCCGGCCGGCCTCTCTTGGTTGCACGCGCGGGGGCTCCCTAAGCCGCGCTCTCCGTCCCCGCGTCCTTCTCGGCCAGCTCGTGCCCGCTCTGCGTGGTGCGGTTCGGGTTCTCACGGGAGGCACACGCCCGGGGCTGTTCTCCAACCCTGGGCTAAACCGGCTGGATCTCGGAAGCAGTCGGTTCCCACGGGCAAAATGCCAGCAAAGCAGCCTGAGCCGGCTGCTGGAGCGGGACGCGGGCCAGAGAGCAGCAGGGCTTGCGGAAGGCCAGGCAAGCGCAGCAGGCGGGCGGCGGAGCGCAAGGGCGCAGGAGGGCACCGCAGAGGGGGCGGCCGCCCAGCAGCCGGCAGCCCCTCGCCGGGGGGGGGGCGCCGCTGCTGCTTGCGCAAGCGCCTCTGGCGCGGGGAGGATCCCTCGCCCCGCCAGGGCCGGTGCCTCCCGCTGCCCGGGGGCAAAGGGGGCATGCAGACAGCCACGGGGCGCACGGTGGGGGGGAGGCACGTAGCACGGGCGGCCCATGTCGTGGAGGAAACGGGGGCAGAGGCCGTGGGGAACGGGGGGCCAGGCCGCACGACCGTTTCCGACTGAGCTGGAGGGCAGGAAGGCGCCGCCGCTCCGGCAGGCAGACCCAGATGGGCCCGCGCAGGCCTGGCCGGCGGCAGTGCCCACCCGAGCAGCCCAGAGAAGGCCGGGCAGGTGAGAGCGCGCGCTGGCTAATCATTAGCACACCACGCTGCCTGGCTGGGGGCCCAGAGGAGAGAGGCGAGGACTGTTTGCATCGCGGGGCCTTTACCTGCATAGCTCCAGTGACTGGCTCCGTGACCGGGATGACCTTGAAGAGGAAAGACAAGCCAATGAGCACGATTCAGAGCGGGCCCCCCCCCACAATTAACCAGGCTGTTGCCCGCCCGCCTCATCACCATCGCTGGGGGGGGGGCTTTTCTTTCATTTTTAATTCCGGGGTCCTATTCGCAAGGAAGCTTCCCCAGTGCTCCTTTAAGCCTATGACTTCACCCAGTTTGTGCGTTTGGGGAAAGGACATATTCAGACTTGCGCTGCGCTTTCTCTTATTCACATGTAGCAGCACTTACTTAACCAAGCACCATCGGCTGCCAGTAGTTCCACTTGCTAGACAAAAAAATGCCTTTGTGGTTTTGTCCTGAAATGCAGCAATATAAAGCTTGTCTTGGATATATACGGGAAGAAAAAGCCAGCTTTAAGCTTTTCCTTTCATCAGAGATGACTGACTCACTGTAAGGCAGTGTTCCCTCCAATTAGTTGGGGTGGGGAGAACGTCTTACTCTGCAATTAAACCTTTAGTTGATTAACCGACTTAATAAATTGACTAAAACTCGATACTCTCCTTTATTTTATATTGTCCTCTGAAGGCTATGCACTGCCCCTGTTCAGCGATGGAACACTGGTCTACTCCAGCGTTTATTAAGAAGCAGTGCAGGGGCCCACCCACACCGGCGCAAACTCACTGCAGGTGCGCTAGAAACTCTTGCAGGAATGCTTAGATATGGCTGGGGCCTCCAGGTGCCTGCGTGGGGTTCCAGACCCTGACCTGGAGAATGGCTTCCACTTCATTTTAAAAGGGCAAGGGCAAAGCGGAGAGTGTCCTGAGAAGAGCAGACAAGCTGGTCTGGAAACCAAGTCCTACCAGGGACAGTTTATTTTATTTCTTTATTTATTTAATTTATTATATTTATATACCCCACCTTTTTTTCCTGCAAGGAACCCAAGGCGGCTTACATAATCCTCCTCCTCCTCTCCATTTTATCCTCACAACAACAACAACCCTGTGAGGTAAGTTAGGCTAAGTGTCAGTGACTGGCCCAAAGTCACCCAGTGGGTTTCATGGCCGAGCAGGGCCGGGGACTAGAACCCGGATCTCCCAAGTCCCAGTCCAACACTCTCACCACTAGAGGTGGGCATGTTTAGCCTGGAGAAGAGATTAGGGCAGTGTTTCTCAACCTTGGGTCCCCAGCATAGCTGGCTGGGGCATGCTGGGAGTTGTAGGCCAAAAACATCTGGGGACCCAAGGTTGAGAAACACTGGATTAGGGCCAGATGCAGGCTTGTTCACTGCTGCTCCTGAGGGCAGGACTAGAACAAGTGGTTGAAAACGGCAGGGAAACAGATCTTGGCTGAGCAGGAGGAGAAACTTCCCATCCCAACAACGGCGAGAGCCGCTCAGCTGAACGGACTCTGTCTCTGGGGGTAGCGCGGGCTCTCCCTCGTCGCAGGTATTGCGGCCGCCTGTCTCTCACCACTAGAGGTGGGCATGTTTAGCCTGGAGAAGAGATTAGGGCCAGATGCAGGCTTGTTCACTGCTGCTCCTGAGAGCAGGACTAGAACAAGTGGTTGAAAACGGCAGGGAAACAGATCTTGGCTGAGCAGGAGGAGAAACTTCCCAACAACGGCGAGAGCAGCTGCGCTGAGCAGGAGGTTGGACTCGGTGACCCCCCCCCCCCAGGTCCCTTCCAGCCCTCTGATTCAGTGATTATGTGATTCGTTGCTTTCCGCACGCTTTGAGTGCTACTGAGCCACCTGAAGTGAGACCACCAGCCTGGGGAAAGTATTCAAGTTCTGGGTTCGCCCCTCCTCCGAAAGATAAGCATGCTTTAACACACGTTTCTACTGTTTTTATTCCTTTATTAGGCTGCAATCCTATACCGATTTACCTGGAAGTAAGCCCCATTGAACTCAATGGGGTTTACGATTGAGCAGATATATATGTAGGATTGCTCTGTTACTGTTTGAGCTGATCAGGAGCGAGGCTCGGGAATAATTTCCGACTGTGGAAGAGTCTCCGCCGAGGAGGCTCTTCCCGCTCAGCCTGGAGCCAAGGTCGTGACCGCATCTCTTCCTGCAAGTGAGGGAGAGGAGACCCCGCGGGCCAGAGCAGAGGCTCCCGCGCCCAATTCAGGGTCTCTCTCTGGGGAACCCCGGGCCCTAAGCGGCGGGTGGGCGAGGGAGGCCGAGAGAAGGCATCCCCCTCCTCTCCGGTCCCATGCCGCTTCTCCCTCAGCAAGATCCTGGGCTGCTGGGGCAGGCAGTCCCCAGGATCCACCGGAGCTTAGTCCCAAATCCACGCCCCCACAGACGCAGAAGGGTTCGAGTTCGGCCCCGGCCCGGGGTTTTCGAGGGGGAGGGCGCGCGGGGCGGGGGGCTTGCTTGGCCCGAGGGAGGAAGCAGGAGATCCGAGCTCGGCCGGGCCGGTGGCTGGAGGCTCATCACGCCGGGAGCCCGTGCGCTCCCGCTCGCTCGGCAATACCGGCAATACCGGCCGGCAGGGGCTCATGTCCAAGAAGGGAAGCGCAGGCAGGGACTCGATCCTGCTTGAAACCCGCTCCTCTCTTCCCCCGGGGCTGGGTGCTCGCTGAGGGAAAGACACTCTGGACATGGTCAGAGAGCGGCATTCCACTCGCAGAGCGCCCGGAGGCTGCTCGGACCGACATCCACCAATCCGACCCACGAGTGCGCTCGGCCCTGGCCGGGACAGGACGGCTGGGATGCCGCGTGTGGCGTCAGAGCGAGCGCGGGAGCGCGGCGGGGCTCTCTCTGTGTGGGGCTTCTTTCCGGAAGGGGCAACCGGCGGGTCACCTTCTCTAGCGGTCTCCCCCTCATCCACTGACCCCCTTCGCGGGGCGAGCTGGGAGGGGCACGTGTGGGGGGTGGGCGGGTCCCTCCGTCTGTCTGCCCCACGAGAGCGAAAGTCTGCTGAAGTGGTAAAAAGCAGCAGCAGCAGCAGCCCTCGCGCCCCCCCCCCCCACGTCCCGCACGAAGCGCGCCACTTCGGTGTCTGCTGTCCAGGGAGAGCGGGACGGGGAGGGCGCGACGCGTGTGGGATCCCCCCTCCCCCAGAGCAGCCAAAACGATGTCCGGCTGGCAGCACCGGGCAGGGAGGAGCCGCGAGGGTGCTGGGGACAGCGCAGCCTCCGCCCCCCTCCGGCAGCCCGGGGCGCCCCCGCCCGTGCCTCCCCCCTCTCTGCCCACCTGCGTGGGAAGGCCCCGCGTCCTCCCGGCCGGCGTGGGCGCATGCTGGCAGGGCGGCCAGCAGCAGCAGCAGCAGCAGGAGGAGGCCCAGCGTGTCCCGGGCGCGCATCGTCTTGGCCTCGGTCGCTCCGCGCGCGCAGCCTGCCTCCAAGCCGGCCAAGCGGCAAGTGAGGACGGGAGCCGGTGCGAGGGAGGCGGGGAGGGAGCGCGGTGGGGGTGGCCCGACGGGGCGGGCGGCCCGACGGGGCGGCCCGGCCCTGTTATAAGCAGGGTGCCGCCGCCGCCGCCGCCGCCGCTGTTTCCTGCTGGACAGCAAGACCTCTAGGCGCCCGTTCCGGGCCCCGTCCCGGGCAAGGGGCTCACCGCACCACACCCCGTGTCTCTACCCGGGGCTTCCCATTTGCCAGAGGTGACTCTTCCTCAAGGCCTGCTGAAGCTCTGCTCTGCAATGGGTCAGAACTACCAAACTTTTCAATGTATTTATTACAGCTAACATCGACAGTGAAATCCAGCATCGTTTGAGCTCCGCAAGTGCGCGTTTTCTCGAATGAAACATAGATTGTTCGAGGATTAATAAAATTGTGAATGAATTTGTGTTGTTTTGCCTGAGAAGGGGTGTGTTGGATAATTAAAATTGCAGTCAAAACCTATGGCTAATGTTTCACCAGGTAATTGGGTGAAATGGTTAAGGTCACTGATACCTTCTAGGGTGATTTTCCTAGAAGGTACTCATTGAATTATTAACAGCCTTAACAGTTTGCAGGACACGGAATAATGGGCTCAAGTTACAGGAACCTAGATTCCACCTAAACATCAGGAAAAATTTCCTGACTGTCAGAGCAATAAGACAATGGAACCAGCTACCTAGGGAGGTGGTGGGCTCTCCCAGTCTGGAGGCATTCAAGGTGCGGCTGGACAGACATCTGTCAGAGATGCTTTGACCTGGATTCCTGCATTGAGCAGGGGGTTGGACTCGATGGCCTTGTAGGCCCCTTCCAACTCTACTTTTCTATGATTCTATGATTCTATGAACAGGAAGTGGGTGTAGCTCTCCGCTTCTTCCTCTTTCTGTTCAGACTCTTAGTGAATGTAGCACCTTCTGTTGTTGTCTCCACGTTGTCCTTGTAGCAGCATGTAGCCAGAGCTGCTGGTCTGAACTCCACAAGTTCAGACCCCGAGTAACTACAAATATACTTGTACCAACTGTAAGAAACGTCTTTTAAGCCTGCCTGAATGAAACTGCATAATCTGAGTGAGTTAATGTTACTTTTAACTTTTACAAGACTGTGTCTCTGATTATTGTTCTGAGGGAGAGAAAAGGGGGCAAAACCAGAGTCTGCCTTAAAGCATCCTGGATCACCAAATGCTAACTGGCTAACACTAGCCAAATCTAAGCTTCTTTTAAGCTGGAAAGGGACCCTGCTGATCTCACTAATGTGAGATAGGAAGGATAATATTCAACAATAGTATCCTCTCCTAGCATCTTATTCAAGTCCCAACAGCTTCTGGCCTCATCTTGAGTACTGCGTCCAGTTCTGGGCACCACACTTTAAGAAGGATGGAGACACACTGGAGAAGGTTCAGAGGAGGGCAACAAAGATGATAAAGGGACTGGAAACAAAGCCCTATGGCTATGAGGAGAGAGACTGAAAGAATTGGGCATGTTTAGCCTTCAGAAGAGGAGACTGAGGGGAGATATGATAGCACTCTTCCAGTACTTGAAGGGTTGTCACGCAGAGGAGGGCCAGGATCTCTTCTCGATCATCCCAGTTTGCAGGACACAGAATAATGGGCTCAAGTTACAGGAACCCAGATTCCACCTAAACATCTGGAAAAATTTCCTGACTGTTAGAGCAATAAGACAATGGAACCAACTGGGAGGTTCAGAGTGGCTCATGCTGGCTCAGCTTGTCTGAGCGTGGAAAGCTAAGCAGGGTCAGGCCTGGTTATTACTTGGATGGGAGGCCCCTCCTCTAGTTTCCTGCATTGAGCAGGGGGTTGGACTTGATGGCCTTGTAGGCCCCTTCCAGCTCTATGATCTATGCATCTATGAACCTAGGGAGGTGGTGGGCTCTCCCACTCTGGAGACATTCAAGGTGCAGCTGGACAGCCATCTGTTAGGGATGCTTTGACCTGGATTCCTGCATTGAGCAGGGGGTTGGCCTTGTAGGCCCCTTCCAACTCTACTTTTCTATGATTCTATGACTCTATGATTCTACTGTGGTTCTGAGTAAACCCCAAGCAAAGTTCTAGAGAGATTTGTCTCTCTTGATTTCCCTTTTCAGTTTCCTTGCTACCAATCCCCTTATTTTTGAGAAGTTACCTCTTTGGAAGTCCAATTTGACTGCATAGGATTTCCTTGCCAATTTCCCAGTTACAAATAAACCACATTAGTGGATGATCCCGGGTAACACTGGACGGCCCCATTGGGTTCGAGGAGAGCCAGAGAAAAATGCTCCACTTTCTCCACACCATGCAGTTTCCTTTCTACACTTCTCTCATGTCCAGCCCGTACTTGCCTTTTTCCTAACTAAAAGGCCCCATATACGTTGCAACCTCTTTGCCTTGGGGTGTTGCTCCAGCCCCTGGATCATTTTGGTTGCCCTTTTCTGCACCTCCTCCAGCTCTACGATATTGTTTTTGAGATGAGTGGACCAGGACTGTACACAGTATTCAAAGCATGGTCACACCACAGACTGGTGTAAAGACATTAAGATATTGGCAGTTTTATGTGTCACCGCTTCCCTAATAATATCAGTCCCTAGCAAGGAATCTGCCTATTTCACAGCTGCTGCACACTGGGTTGATGTTTTCATCCTGAGTGCCCAATACCAAGCGCGCGCGCACAAAATGCCTTGGACTGACGCGGGCGCCTGGAAAGGGCGGTGTCACAGCAGGCCACTCACAGCAGCAGCAGCAGCAGCGCCATGTGCTAGCTCAGTGATGGCGAACCTTTTTGAGCCCGAGTGCCCAAACTGCAACACAAAACCAACTTATTTATTTCAAAGTGCCTTAAATTTGGCAGGAAGGAGGAGGGGGCACTAGCTAATCGCGCCCCGCTCTGTCTCAGGGCATGGCTCTTCACCGGGCGTGCAAAGATTCGGGCGTGCGTGCGCTGTGCTTCTGAGCTGTCTGTTCAGTTAGCAGGAGGGCTGGGCGCCTGCGCAGTCCACTTCTGGGGGTGGAGATGTTGGAGTGTGCCTGCCTGTGGAGCCCAGCAAGGAATGAGTGGAGAAGAGTTACTATGGAAACCCAACGCTGAATGCAGAAGGGGACGGTCTTTTCGCAATCTGGCAACCAATGGCTCGAGTGCCCACAGAGAGGTCCCTGCGTGCCAGCTGTGGCATGCGTGCCATAGGTTCGCCATCACTGTGCTAGCTACACCGTTGCTCTGTGGAGTTCCCATCCAGCTGGGCTCAGACAAGTCCCTCTGCTCCAGCCAGCCAGGTGCCCGTAACGCGCACACACGGACACACACACAGGAGCCAGGAGTCCTCCTCCTCTCCCGACGCATGTTCAGGGCAAGTGTCTGCATTCGCCGTGAAACCGCCGCCAGCAGCTGTTCTTCTCAGTAAAGACCTTGCCTTCTTTTTCCACGCATCTCTTCGGCAGGACGGGCAGTGCTGACAGCGTGGGGTGAACGTGATCTGCAGGCAGGCTGCGTCCGGCCGGCCGGGAAGGCGGAGCCTCTGCGGCACAGGAAAAGTCAGCCAGGCGGGCCGGGCGGATCGTCGACAAGCGGGGAGTCGCGGCAGCAGTTGCTGGGGGAAAGGCAGCTGGGGAACTACCACACAGGACCGGAGGGCTGATTCCCTTGTACAGTGAGGGAGGGAAGGGGAATGTATTCTTATTTTTATTTTAAATCCAAAGAAACTTTGTTAATTTACCAAGGTGCTTGTGTTGTCCGAATCCTTTAATTCCTCACTCAAACATTTATTCAAACAAACCCGTGGCCCCAGCGGCCACACCTACGAGCAATGGGGCAGGCTGGTGTCTGTCTGTACGTGAGATCCTGCAGGTTCGGCAGCAAGCGCCGCCTCCTCCTCCTCCTCCTGCCCGTCCCCTGTGGAGCTCGCCCAGAGCATGAGCAACAATAGCCAGTTGGCAGGAAGTGGGGAGCCCCGCCAAGCCCGGGGGCGGGACGCCTGAGCGCCGGATTGCTGGGCTCGTTTGCTCGCAGCAACGGCTGCCCCAAGACGAAGAGCCCGGGCCCAGACCTCCCCTTCCACGCCCCCCCCCCCGCGCTTCGCCTCATCCCGGCTCCCCCGACAGGCAGCCACGGGGCTCTCCACCTGGGAGGGCTGGCCTGGTTGTGGCCGGCACGCAAGCAGACAGCTTCATTGTGGGGCACATGTGCAAGTCACCGTTTGTGGTGAAGCACAGCCCTTGACCAGCCTTTTTCTCCGCCCGCTGGAACGGCCAATTTGGCCCCTGGAGGTGTGTGAGGAGTCAAATGTTGCAACAAGCTGGTCCCAGCAAGCATGAATCACGGACATGTTCGTAACTGCTCTGTGTTTTGCACTTTAACAATTCCCCCCTCAAACACCACAGAAGCAGCATAGATACATCATGCTCTCAGTCACTGCCGCCGCCACCTTCTGGCGCCCCTGAAGGCAGCGCCAAGTTCTTGCGCTGGAGCAGGCCCAGTGTAGAGGTCATCTCGGGACGCATGACGGGGCCACGGACACTGTGGCTTGGAACTGGGAGCCCTCATCCCGCCCCTCCTCGCTTTACCACGGCTAAGAAGCAGGTTAAACATGGAAATGATAAATTTCACTCTAATTTAGCACCCTAGAGCATGTACGAGATGCTTTTCTTGCACCACTGAGCCAACATGACTGCTTCCACAAGTACAGGCGCATGACTGTTTCTGAGTTTAATGCTGCCTTCTTGTCCTCAAATGGGCTCAGAACTACTTAGTGCCTTCTATAGCTAAAGCAATTTTCTAAGACACAAGGACATAGAATTTAGGGTGGGAATGGGCAGTGCAGGTCATCTCACCCAATCCCCTGCTCAGTGCAGAAATCGTACAACTACAGGATCCCTGGCGGGTGGCTGCCCACCCAGCTGCTGCCTAATACCTCCAGCAAAGGAGAGCCCTCCCCAGGCCATCTGTTCCGCTCCTGAACGTTGAGCCAAAATCTGCTTCCCCACAATGTCCACCCGTTGGTTCCAGTCCTGCCCTCGGGAGCAGCAGAAAACTAACCCACTCCCTCTTCTGCATTTATGCCTTTCGGGTATGGAAGACCACGCACTGTGCCTCCCCTTAATCCAGTGTTTCTCAGCCTTGGGTCCCCAGATGTTTTTGGCCTACAACTCCCAGCATGCCCCAGCCAGCATAGCTGGCTGGGGCATGCTGGGAGTTGTAGGCCAAAAACATCTGGGGACCCAAGGTTGAGAAACACTGCCTTAATCTCCTCAAGGTAATAGCATAGTTCAGAGGGAGCCAGCCCTGATTCCAGCCTGCTAAGAGGGAGCTTCAGATGGGAATAAGCCACGTAATACCCTGGGAAGCTCCCAAGGAAGCTCTCCTCATCGGTCAGGCATGGCCCGTGATGATCGCTAGGTAGTCGCCTTCCGGACCAGCTGAAGCTCACCTTGACTTATTCATTCCATTCCTACCCTGCCTGTTCTGAATGGGGCATCCATGGGGGGTCCCAGGCAGTCTCCCATCCAGGCATTGACCAGGGCCAGACCTGCTCAGCTTCAGCAAGGGGCCGGGCCCTTCCGACCACAGCCCTGGGTTGCTGCTGCCGCTGAAAATTAAGGAGCGGCAGCCGGTCCCACGGTATGGTGCCAAGGGGCAATGGCACGCCAGAGCCCCCAGCCCCGCACCTCTCTTCCAGATTAGTCAAGTGGTGGTTTTGCCATACCCTGAATGGCAGGCACAGGATTGGGTCTCACAGCAGCAACTGGAGCTCCTTTCCTGCATGGTTACAGGAACCCAGATTCCACCTAAACATCAGGAAAAATGTCCTGACTGTCAGAGCAATAAGACAATGGAACCAACTACCTAGGGAGGTGGTGGGCTCTCCCACTCTGGAGGCATTCAAGGTGAAGCTGGACGGCCATCTGTCAGGGATGCTTTGGCCTGGATTCCTGCATTGAGCAGGGGGTTGGACTCGATGGCCTGGTAGGCCCCTCCCAACTCTACAGTATTCTATGATTCTATGAGGGGGGTACTGCACAGAGACGGGGAGGCAACAGCAGCCCCGAGATGGGGGCAAATGCCTTCCTGGGTGCCATGGCACCACCCAGCCAATGAACCCACGAGGACACCTTTGAATTGGCCAGTCTAAAGCCTTGGCCCAATCCCACCGTGTTCCCACCTCCTAATAGATCACCAGTACAAAGGGAACTAGACCGTGCCTTCCCCCCAACACACACACACACACACACACACACACACACACACTTTTCCCCTGCCAGGTACCAGCAGATTTTAACGTGGTTTGACTGCTTGCACCCCTGCAATGTGATCTGTCCCCCCACTATTTTACAACAGATGGCTGCTTGTCTTGTCTTAAACATTTTTCATTTTGCTTTTGTGCACAAGTGTGGTGATTTAAAAAAATGAATAGATTAACTGATCACAAGCAACCCTTCAAACATGTTAGTTTGGAGATGGGCATTCTGGAGCCATCATGAGGAATTTAGTGTGCTACATTACATGCGGTGTAAAGCCCCAGGGATCCACCCACATGGAGAAGAAGCCCGTAAAGGGTGTGTCCCTTTCAGAAATCCCATCCCAGCTCTGTGCAAAGGCTCCTTCCTCCTCCTCCTCCTCCTCCTCCTCCTCCTCCTCCTCCTCCTCCTCCTCCTCCTCCAGAGAACCGGGCAAGGCATATCCTCTCCATGCCTCTTCCTTCTTACTCCACAGGACAAAGCTAGCTGTGTGCTTAATCTGCCTGGCCCTCCTCAAAGGGAAATTCACACACACACACATTCTCAGAAGGATCAGACCCAGGGTCCATCTAGTCCAGCATTCTGTTCACACAGTGGCCAACCAGCTGCCCACATGATCCCACAAGCAGGATATGAGTGCAACAGCACCCTCCTGCCCATGTTCCCCAGCAACTGGAGTACATAGGCAGACTGCCTCTGATACTGGAGGAAGCACATAGCCATCAGGACTAGTAGCCACTGATAGCCTGATCCTCCTCCAGGAATTTGTCCAATCCCTTTTAAAGCCCTCCAAAGTGGTGGCCATCACTACATCTTGTGGAAGTGAATTCCACAGTTTAACTAGGCGCTGTGTGAAGAAGCCCTTCCTTTTATCTGTCCTGAATTTCCCACCAATCAGCTTCATAGGATGATATCATTGGGTTCTAGTATTATGAGAGAGGGAGAGAAATGTCTCCCTGTCCATTTTCTCCACAGCATGCATAATTTTGTACACCTCTGTCGTGTCTCCCCTTACTCACCTTTTTTCTAGGCTAAACAATCCCAGCTGCTTTAACTTTTCCTCATAGGGAAGTTGCTCCAGCCCCTGGATCATTTCAGTTGCCCTTTTCTGCACTTTTTCCAACTCTACTTATCCTTTTTTTAGGTGGTGACCAGAACTGTACATAGTATTCTAAGTGCGGTCGCACCATAGATTTGTGTCAGGGCAGGATGATCTTGGCAGTTTTATCTTTAATTCCTTTCCTAATGATGCCTAACATGGAATTTGACTTTTTCACAGCAGCCGCACGCGGGGTCGACCTTTTTATTGAGCTGTTCCTGAGTGCCCTTCCTGGCTGCTGGCCCATCTCCCAGGCAGCAGCTACTCAGCCTCTGTGATCTCTGCACCAAACAGCCTTTGCCTGCCAGCTCCTGACCTGCGACTTCCTCTACTGGCAGCCTCCACCCACCCAGGGCTGCCCTAGATGCAAATGGGAGCATCGCACTTCTCCAACCTGACATCCCTGGTCGCCCATGCAGATGAGCATGTAAGTTGAACAGACTTCATAGTGATTCAACGTGGCTAGGTAGAAATCTCTTTTGCCAATTAGTTTTCATTGTAACTCACATTATTTCTCTCACTGATCCCTTTTACCCTATAACAAGGGTAAACAAAGTTCAAAAGAAACCTTTCCAAATTGGCTCCTGTAGTTGTCTGCCTTCCGAGGAGCAATTTCCCATAGGTTAGATTGAGTGATCATTTTGGCTACACACTGATGTGATGGATATGGGCGGGGGAGAGGGAAGACTTTTCCTCCTGGTGGACCCCATTTTTTGCATAATGGTTCTCCTGCTAGGCTTCTACCAGTCATGCTGAACCTCCGGAGGCTGCTCAGCTGCAGGGGAGGTTTTCTAAGCCTGCTTGTCAGGCAAGCAAGTGGTCGCAATGCTGAGACAGAGGGTGGGAGGCAAGAGCAGCGGGTGACCATGGCGGCGAGGAGGACCGCTCAGTGAGGAAGAGGCCCGTGGAGAAGGGGGCCTTGTCCAAGGGCCCTTCCGAACCTGGAGCCAGCACTGAGTCACTTTGATTTTGCTATAAGTCGTACCACAAGTGCTGCCTGGCCCAGGGGCTGGAAACTGAGATGCGCTTCGGTGTGTCTTGCCACACACCCTCTTTATGTGGACATGTGTAATAACAACAGTGCAGGAGTGTGGGGACTTTACCAGAGGTCTGGTCATGCATACATGGCAGATTTCTGTACTAGTCTCTAACAAAGTAGGGAATAGCTATTTCTAAAATGGTGAAATGAGCTCAAGTACTCATTAAAGTCTGAAAGCATAGGCTTTATTTTTTATAGATTTAGTGCTTAGCACACACACACGTGCACACATGTCACGAAAGGGAAACACAGCTTAGTTAGTATAGCACATGGGCCAGTATATTAGTTCTAATAAGCCTAATCGGAAAATATTAGGCATCTTCTGGATTATGTAATTGTCCGTGTTAGAGATCGCTGCGATGTACTTCTTACTAGGGCCATGGTGAGTGCTGACGATTGCTGGACAGACCATCGACTAATCCGGTCCACTATGGTTATCAATATTGCTCCCCAATGTAGGCTTCAAGGAAGGAAACCAAGGCGTAAAATGAACATCCACGCCCTTCAAGATCCTACTAAGCAAACTCGTCTTCAATCATTTCTTAGGGAACATCTACCTACGGAACCTCCTAATAACATTGAGGACCATTGGTCTAAGCTGAAAACCTCCATTACTGCAGCTTGTGAACAAACTATTGGATATGAAACTAAGAAACATCAGGATTGGTTTGATGAAAATGATAATGAGATTAAATATATAATTGGCCAAAAAAGGAAGGCCTTCCAAATATGGCAAAATGATATTAATTGCGCTGCCAAGAAAAAAATCTATGCCAGTGCAAAGGCTGAGGTCCAAAGAAGAACAAGAGAATTTAAGAACGCTTGGTGGAAAAAGAAAGCTCAAGAAATTCAACAACTTGCAGAATTTCATGATGCATGGGGCTTTTTTAAGGCCACAAAGGCCATTTATGGACCAAAAACCCATTACAATCAAAAGATGGCACCAAACTCTTAAAAGACAAAGAGTCTATTGCACTGCATCGGAAAGAGCATTATTATGATCTTTTAAATCGTAAATCTAAGGTGTATAATGAGATTTTTTCGCAAATCCCGCAAAAACAAATTAGAGAGGAACTTGCAATACCATTAAAAGCCATTAATCAAATGAAGAATAACAAAGCTAGTGGACCAGATGGGATTTCTGCTGAAACCTTTAAAGAATCATAGAATCATAGAATCATAGAAAAGTAGAGTTGGAAGGGGCCTACAAGGCCATCGAGTCCAACCCCCTGCTCAATGCAGGAATCCAGGTCAAAGCATCTCTGACAGATGTCTGTCCAGCCGCACCTTGAATGCCTCCAGACTGGGAGAGCCCACCACCTCCCTAGGTAGTTGATTCCATTGTCTTATTGCTCTGACAGTCAGGAAATTTTTCCTGATGTTTAGGTGGAATCTAGGTTCCTGTAACTTGAGCCCATTATTCCGTGTCCTGCAAACTGGGATGATCAAGAAGAGATCTTTGCCCTCCTCTGTGTGACATCCCTTCAAATACTGGAAGAGTGCGATCATATCTCCCCTCAGTCTCCTCTTCTGAAGGCTAAACATGCCCAGTTCTTTCAGTCTCTCCTCATAGGGCCTTGTTTCCAGTCCCTTTATCATCCTTGTTGCCCTCCTCTGAAACCTCTCCAGTTTGTCTATGTCCTTGTTAAAATGAGGTGCCCAGAACTGGACACAGTACTCAAGATGAGGCCTAACCAGTGCCGAGTAAAGGGGAATTATCACTTCCCGCGATTTGGAAGCTATACTTCTATTAATACAGCCCAAAATTGCATTTGCCTTCTTTGCAGCCACGTCGCATTGCTGGCTCATATTCAGTTTGTGATCTACCACAATTCCAAGATCCTTCTCACTTGTAGTATTGTTGAGCTTAGTGTCCCCCATTCTGTAACTCTGCATTTGGTTTCCTCTCCCTAGGTGCAGCACTTGGCATTTATCCCTGTTAAATTTCATTCTGTTGTTTTCGGCCCAGCGCTCCAGCCTATCGAGGTCACTTTGAATTTTGTTTCTGTCTTCCAGAGTATTAGCTGTTCCACCCAACTTTGTGTCATCTGCAAATTTTATAAGCATTCCCTGTACCTCCTCATCCAAGTCATTAATAAAAATGTTGAAGAGCACCGGGCCCAGGACCGAGCCCTGTGGTACCCCGCTCGTTACCTCTCCCCAGTTTGAGAAGGAACCATTGATAAGCACTCTTTGAGTCCGATTCTGTAGCCAATTGTGGATCCACCTGATAGTTGTTCCATCTAGCCCACTCTTAGCTAGCTTACTAATCAGGATATCATGAGGCACTTTGTCGAAAGCTTTGCTGAAGTCCAGGTATATAATGTCCACAGCATTCCCACAGTCCACAAGGGAGGTTACCCGATCAAAAAATGAGATCAGATTAGTCTGACAGGATTTGTTCTTGACAAATCCATGCTGGCTTCTAGTAATCACTGCATTGTTTTCAAGGTGCTTGCAGACTGACTTCTTTATAATCTGCTCAAAAATCTTCCCGGGGATTGATGTCAGACTGACTGGCCTATAGTTCCCAGGTTCCTCCTTCTTGCCCTTTTTGAAGATGGGAACAACATTTGCCCTCCTCCAGTCGTCTGGCACTTCACCTGTCCTCCATGATTTCTCAAAGATAATAGACAGTGGTTCTGAGAGTTCTTCTGCCAGTTCCTTTATTACTCTAGGATGCAGCTCATCAGGCCCTGGAGATTTAAACTCGTTCAGAGTAATCAGGTGCTCCTTGACCATTTGCCTATCAATCTCAAGCTGCAATTCTGCCCCTTCAGTCTGCATTTCAGGTTTGCCAGGGGGGTCATAGACCCTCTTTTGGGAGAAGACCGAGCCGAAGTAGGAATTGAACACTTCTGCCTTTTCTTTGTCTTCTGTTATCAATTTGCCATCCTCATTGCGTAGTTGAACCACCAGTTCTTTCTTCTGTCTTTTACTGTGCATGTATCTGAAGAAAGCTTTTTTGTTGCTTTTAGCATTCCTCGCTAACCTTAGCTCATTCTCAGCTTTAGCCTTCCTGACACTATTCCTGCAGTTCTGTGCTACCTGCCTGTACTCTTCCCCTGTAGCCTGTCCTTCCTTCCACTTCCTATACGTGTCCTTTTTTTTTTTCAGGTCATCTTTGAGTTTATTGTGAAGCCACATTGGCTTCTTCTGTTGCCCTCTGCCTTTTTTCCTTGTGGGAATTGTTTGCAATTGTGCCTTTAAAATTTCCTTTTTTAAAAACTCCCACCCCTCCTGGGCTCCCTTTCTCGTGAGAGTCATTTGCCATGGGATCTTACTAATCATTGTTCTGAGTTTGTTAAAATTGGCTTTCCTAAAATCCAGGGTACGTGTTTGGCTACACTCAGCTTTTGCTTCTGTTAGAATAAAGAACTCAAGTATAACATGGTCACTTTCCCCCATATAGAAATGCCCCGATAGTTTCCACAGTCTGTTCTATCACCCTTCTTAAAGAGGGTGATAATTATGGCATCCCTGAAGTCTTCTGGGATCTTTTCTCTTATCCAGATTTTTTTCGATGAGTTTATGAAGATGTTGTACAAGTTTGCCCCCCACACACACCCTCTTTAAGAAGGGTGATAGAACAGACTGTGGAAACTATCGGGGCATTTCTCTCTTAGCTACCGCAGGTAAAATATTTGCTAGGATTCTCGCAAACCGTCTTCTATCTATTTCAGAAGAGATCCTCCCTGAATCTCAATATGGTTTCCGCCCCTCTAGAGGGACAGTAGACATGATTTTTACTGCATGTCAGCTCCAAGAAAAATGTCGGGAGCAAAATCAACCCCTTTATATGGCGTCTATTGATTTGGCTAAGGCCTTTGATACTGTAGACCGAACAACTCTCTGGACTATCCTTATGAAAATTGGATGCCCCAATAAATTTGTGAATATCTTGCAACTTCTCCATGACAACATGACGGCTACGGTCTTGGACAACAACGGCTCTCATGGTGCCCCATTTAAAGTGGGATCAGGTGTTAAACAGGGATGTGTTATCACCCAAACATTATTTGCTGTTTTCATCACCATGATTTTACATCTTGTCGAGTGGAAACTTCCCACTAGTGTGGGAATTATTATCGAACAGATGGAAAGCTTTTTAATCTCAGTAGGCTGAAAGCAAAAAGTAAGGTAATTACAACCTCCATTGTGGAACTTCAGTATGCTGATGATAATGTGGCCTCCGCACATTCAGAGGATGATCTCCAAACTATCCTAAATGCTTTTGCAGAAGCATACGGAAAACTTGGTCTCTCACTTAACATCAAAAAAACCAAAGTGCTTTATCAGCAAGTGCTTCATCAGCAAGTGCAAGTTAACCCTTTGGTGATGCCATCTATCCAGCTTGGCGGGGCAATACTGGAAAATGTCGATCATTTTCTCTATCTTGGCAGCTATCTTTCTGTTACAGCTAACATCGACAGTGAAATCCAGCATCGTTTGAGCTCCGCAAGTGCTGCGTTTTCTCGAATGAAACATAGAGTGTTCGAGGATCGGGATATTTGTAAGAAGACCAAAACACTGGTTTATGAAGCCATTGTATTACCAACTTTATTGTATGCCTGCGAAACATGGACTATCTATAAACGTCACTTCCACCTCCTTGAAAGATTTCATCAACGTTGCCTCCAGAAAATCCTGCAAATTACTTAGGAAGATAGGCGAACAAATGTCAGTGCACTGGAAGAAGCAAAGACTACTAGCGTTGAAAAAAATGACCCTTCAACGCCAACTTCAATGGACCGGTCGTGTTGTTCGAATGTCTGACTGCCGTCTCCCAAAGCAGTTACTTTATTCCCAACTCAAGGATGGAAAGCGGAATATTGGTGGTCAGTATAAGAGGTTTAAAGATGTTCATAAGGCTAATCTAAAAAAAAGCAATATAAACATTGGGAACTGGGACACTCTGGCCCATGAACGATCTAAATGGAGGTTGGCCTTTCACAAAGGTTCTATGGACTTTGAAGAAGCCCAAGTGCAAGGTGAAAGGGAGAAACGTGCTAAGCGAAAAGAAGCGCATCAAATGAATCCTTTACAGGACCATCTTCCATCTGGTAACCTGTGTCCTCATTGTGGGAAGCTGTGTGGATCTAGAATTGGCCTCCACAGTCACTTATGGACCCATCGCTAGAGTCTACACAATTTTCTTTAGAATTTCCTCTTTTTATCATTTTCTTTTTGTAATTTTATCCTGGAAGACAATCTTACTCGGTCACGAGTGATCGCCTACTACTAATCGGAAGAGAGAGAGAAAAATTGAGATCGGGGAAGTCAGTGTGTTTGCCAAATATGATGTGGAAGAGGGCACTGTGGGAAGGGCAAGGCAGGGGATGGGATGGGGGAGCCCTGCAGCCAAGGGAGCTCGGGTGCTGGTGAGAATGGGGGGGGGCTGCTGGGCAGAAACATATTCAGGAGGAAAGGAGATGAAACAGAGCACAAGTGGTCATAGTTACAGATTAAGGGGCACCCAGGACTTCACTTCTGGGTTGGCTGCAAAAAGAAAAATGTGGTGGGCACAGGCTGTCTGCAGGTTCCCAGCTTTTAGTTACTGTGAAGGATCACTAGCAGGATCCTTTGCGTGAGTTCGGCGCTCAATGGGTTAACCGGCACTGAGTTACAGCCCGTACGAGTGCTGGCGACCACCTGAGAGGCTTTCGCGCACAAGAGGAAACCAAAGCCCTTTAAATGACCAAATAAGGCTTTTATTTGTTTACACAAAACAAAGATCGGAACTAACAGCTCTCCAGGAATACTACAATGTCAACACAACCTTAGTTGACCCCTGCGTTACTCAATGAACAGGCTCCTAGACTAGCGGATTGAATCTGGTCAATTACCTCAGATCAGAGACTCTACGCCTAGTCAGTTTCAGCCTGGCTCCGGGTCGGCCGATCCGGGGATGAGACTGGCTTACTTGGGCGGCCGCTTGAAGGACGAAACTGGCCCCGAAGTACCCTGGGTTCCCAACAACCCTTTACCGGAAGGGAGAGGGGTTTTCTACCCCGGAGTTCCCGCTCTCCCCGCCCTCCAGGTCAGGTGGGGCTTATGCCTGCCCCTTCGTTTCAGGTGGGCTTATTCCTGCCCGGGAAGAAGGTGACGTACTGGTACTTTACAGCTCTTTGAGACTGCCCTGATAGTTTGATGGTTCTTGATGGTCCTTCCTGGGTTTTGTGGATCTCCACCGAGACTCTTCTTTGTTGGGGATGACGACCTGTCTGGCTGCTTCTCCTGTGACTTCATCCCTCCTCCCTCACCCCCTCCCTTAGGGGAAGACTGTGTGTGTGTGTGCAGACTTGTGTTGGGCTTTCTCCACAGTTACAATTTCAGAAAGGGGGTGAAAGCCTCACTGACCTTGTTGACAACAAGATGCACCACAAGGTCCACAGACATCCAAAAGAAGGGCTTTTTTATTTTTATTTATTACATTTCTATCACGCCTTTTTTCCTGCAAGGAACTCAAGGCGGCTTACATAATCCTCCTCTCCATTTGATCCTCACAACAACCCTGTGAGGTAGGTTCGGCTGGGAGTCCGTGACTGGCCCAGTGATGTCCATTGTTATCAGCTCCTGGTATCTTATTGTAACTGGGGTTTTTTAAAGCTATTTTAAATTGTTTTTACATTTTAAATGTTATTGTTTTTTATATTATATTTTTGTTTTGTAATTTTTGTGAGCCACCCAGAGAGCTTTCACTGTTGGGTGGCACAGAAATGAAATAAATGAAAATGAATGAAATGAAAAAGAAAAACTTGGTGACTTAGAGGCTGGACCTGATGGAAATTTTAATATTGCCTGCTTAAATCAAGGAGGCAATGTAACCACTAGTTACAGTGGGGGGGGAAGGGTTATGGGATGCCAACCTTTTTGAAAGAGCGCCACCTTGGATGCAAACGGCGATGCAGCTGGTGAAGGGTGCAAGAAGTGGATGGCAATGCAGGAAAGCAAGCCTTTCCTGAGGGGTGGAAGACGAGACCTCACGGGCTTACGCTAGAGGAGAGGAGATTCAGTAGAGCTGAACAACAGGAGAAGCTTCTTGGAGGCAAGTGCAGTTTGAAAACGGAGCCAATGATCGGGGGTGGCGGGAGCCGGGGACTCTCCCTCGCTGGATGAACGGACGTCTGTTGGGGATGCTCGAACTCTCGAGTTCCTGCACCCAGCAGGGGGTTGGGCTCGATGGCCTGCGAGGCCCCCCTCCAACGCCGTGGTTCTGTGACTTCCACCTCATGGACCGTGGCGTCCGCCATGCATGTCAAAAGCCAGTCTACACGTAAGAGGCTAGTGCTTGCATACAGGGCCGGTGCTACCATTAGGCCAACTAGGCAGCTGCCTAGGGCGCAGGGCTAAAGGGGGCGCCAGAAACGCCTTGTGAAAAATATGCAGCGCTAAAATGCGTATTTTACCAACTTGGGGGCGCTAAATATCTGATATTGCCTAGGGCACCAAACTGCCTTGCACCGGCCCTGCTTGCATATGCGCTGGGGTCGGTAACATCACCACAAACTAGGCAGTGGCGGCCTGGCGGGCTGGCGGCCCGGGACTCCCTCGTCAGTGGGGCTCCTTGTCCGTTGCATCTTTTCGTTTGAGCTTTATAGGAGGTATTCATGGTGCTTCATGGTGGTGAACCTATTTTGGGGATGGAATTCAGCACCGTGGATAGCTCCGATAAAGCTCAAAAAGACGCAGTGGATAAGGAGCCCCACTGACACGAGAGTACCAGCCAGCCTCCCCTGAAACTAGGTCTTTAATAAAACAGAGGACAATAAGGAAAAAATTCCATGCAACAGTTTGGTAGTGTCATCTTTGCATTCTCTGGAAAGCCAGAGTGAGCGAATGACATAAGTCCCTGGGATAATGGTTAGTATGGAAACACCCCTGGAACCAAACGCAGTCCCCTTCATTTCAGATTATGAGATGGGCAAGATGGTTTTGGCCTTTCGCTTGAAAGGGAAAAGTGTATAGAGTCAGGCAGCAGAATTGCCAATGGGTTTTGAACAGAAGGTGCTACATAAAGATATGATAAGCGATAATCGTTAATGAAAAACATTACACATAACACCGGAGCTGTGGGATCTTTCAGTTTGATCCCAAGAGGCAGGGACATTTTAGCAGGTGCTATCCAAAGCAGGCTATTTCCTTTTTCAAACCATCCCATGTTTGAGGGTGATGGTGGAATGGTGCAGGATACTTTCACTTGGAAAGGTTAAAAAAGCCAATCCTAGATGCAGTACTTCGGCCTCAGCCTAAGCTACCTCACAGGGCTGTTGTGAGGATAAAATGGAGAGGAGGAGGAGGAGGAGGAGGAGGAGGAGGAGGAGGAGGAGGAGGAGGAGGAGGAGGAGGAGGAGGAGGAGGGTGTAAGCTGCCTTGGGTTCCTTGCAGGAAAAAAGGCGGGGTATAAATGTAATAAATAAATAAATAAATCGGGGGGGGGGGGAGAGCAAGGAGCATGAGGTCCCCGACTGGAAGCTCTCTCAACTTGCCCAAACAGTCAGACTTCCACTGCTGGAACCTTGGAACATATGGAACCACAGAATCTTATTTCCCAGAGGGAAGTTCCTCTGGTTCCGAAATAAGATCAGCCCTTGGCACTGAGACAGCCCTTCTGATCTGGAAAATGGCTCCAACATCACTGGTGCCTCCACCCTACATTTGCAAGCAGCTACGTTCACACCTCATCTATCACCTGGAAAACTAAGGAGGTGGGAGTTTGGGTGACCTATGTAGATTCATAGCAGTTCTGAAGGAGAAATTAGAAAATAAGGAAATTAGCTGGCATCACTACATGCAGATTTGCCTTTTTAATTAATAACCTTACCATTCTGTCAGACATTATTTCATCACCATCATCATCATATTTTTTATATCCTGCTTTTCTTCCAAGGAGGTCAGCAACATGTATGGTTCTTCCCCTCCCATTTTATCCTCACAACAACCTTGTAGGGTAGGTTAGGGTGATAGTGACTATCTGACGGTTACTCAGTGAGCTTCATGGCTGAGAGAGGAGTTGAACACAGATCTCCGCAGTTCTAGGCTGACACTCTAATCACTACACGAGTGGCACACAGTGATTTCACAAGCGCTGACTGATTTGAATATATCCTGAACTCTAAACCACTAGTGGCAAAGAGTGTATAAACTGCTCATTAATTTATACTGATGTTATAAATTTATACTGATGTTCATCAGAGGCACTGAAGGCATTGCTGGGGGCCAGAAATAAGGCTACCAATGAAAACACCCCAAAGGGAAAAGCACTTTGAATTAGCAGGCTAATTCAATTGATCAGCACTAAGCTACAAGAGCTAAAGTTTAACGTGGCATTTCATTGGCACAACCATGAATAATTAAGACTAACTCCCATGAATCCTGAAGGAAGTTTTGAGAGATTAGAATGCTCAGACAGATGTGCTAGTGCTGTGCCCCAGAAGGGAATTCTGGGACTTAGCATTTTCTAGAGATGATTAAATAGTAAGACAGAATGTGCCAAGGCTTGCAATCTTGAACATCTTTTCATTAAATTAGCCGGATATCTTGCACAAAGATTTTATTTTGCTTTCATTACCAACCAACTGGGAAGGTTAATGAAATCCCAGTATTGCCAAGTGGTTTGTTTAAGTACCTCTGGGGTTACTAAAGTAGCAGAGAAAAAGGCCATTAATCAAATGAAGGAAACCAAGGGACAGGCCATGCAACAACACTTTTAGCTGCCTAGAACCCGTTTCTTGATTACATAATTACTCACCAGAAACTCAGGCTCCACCTGACAAATATCAAGGTTGGCCTTTCACAAAGGTTCTATGGACTTTGAAGAAGCTCGAGTGCAAGGTGAAAGGGAGAAACGTGCTAAGCGAAAAGTACGTCAAATGAATCCTTTACAAGACCATCTTCCATCTGGTAACCTGTGTCCTCACTGTGGGAAGCTGTGTGGATCTAGAATTGGCCTCCACAGTCACTTACGGACCCATCGCTAGAGTCTACACAATTTTCTTTAGAATTTTCCTCCTTTTAAAATCTCCTTTTTGTAAATTTTCTTTTTTCTTTTTTCATTATCCTGGAAGACAATCTTACTCGGTCACGAGTGATCGCCTGACTGACTGACTGACTGCTGCTGTCTACCAGAAATGCCTTTAATGTTACCGTAATCTTTTATTGGATCAACATATCTGTATCCTACAGGTTTGTTTTTATACTTGAATGCAGCTTTTTATAATGTAATTTTTGCTATTTGCACAGTACTTGTATCTAACTCGGGTACATTTGTACTGCCAATGGGTTTTAAATAAAAATCTTGACACTGTGATCTGCAAAGTCTGGCTGATAAGGCAAGATAGGGAGTGGGCGAGTGGGGACTTTTGACGTCAGATAAATACAAAGAAAGGAAGAGTTATACATTGACTGGAAAGCATGAAGGAGACGACAGGAGTTAGGAAGGAGGCAGAGAGGGAAGGCCCAGCTTCTGCCACAGGGGTGGGCAACATGTGACCCCCGCCCCGCCCCTTCCCCACCCCGATATTTTGGCCTGCAGCTCCCATGCGTCCTCTCCATCAGCTATGCTGGCTAGGGCTCATGCAAGTTGCAGACCGACGCATCTGGAGGGCCACAAATTGCCCACTCCTGTCCTACTGGTTGGGAAGGTCCAAATGAGGCATCTTGGGAAGAGGCTGTTCCAGCCCTTTCCGCAGGAGTGCCTCCGCAGTGTCCAAGGGCCGCCCAGCTCTGGGTTCGGCCAGCAGCGGAATTAAAGGGTCCACCAGACACTTAATGCAGGGCTAGACGTTCCCCCTGGCAAGCCCACAGTCCTGTCCTCACAGGCAAGACCCTAGGTAGGTTTACTCAGAAGTAAATCCCAGGTAGTGCTAGAAAGTGTGCTGAGGACTGCAGCCTAGAATCTGCAAGGCTCTCCTCATCTGCCATGGCTTACAGCGGCACCCGCTTTGCCAGGCCAACAGCATGATTGAAAGTGGCCCAGAACTTCTCTTTTTAAAATTATCGCTCCCCCCCCCCCAAACCTGGTCTGCAATGAATAGCCATATATAACTTATACAGTTAAGGATTGCATATGAAATCTTATTTTGCAATTTCAAAACCATAAATCTGTTTGCATAATTTTCAAAGCTCCACCTCTTTTTGAAAAACTTTGGTTTGGATTTCCTAGAATCCTAGAATCTTAGGACCCATTTAGTCAGAGTCCAACCATTTTGGCCATCTCTCTCTCTCTCTCTCTCTCACACACACACACACACACACATATTGTTTTCTCCCCATCTAGGCTGCAGCTTATAACAACCTGTGTCTCCCCGCCCCAATGGATCTTTCCAGACTGACGCATAGAAAGCTTTTCTATGTTTAACTATACACTAAATTCTGCTCTTGTGCAGTGCAATCCTATACATGATTACTCAGAAGTAAGCTCCACTGAGGTCAATGGGACTTACTCTGAGGTGTATATAGGATTGCAGCCTTAGCAGAGAAACTGTCTAAATACAGTGCACATTCATTTTTATTAATGCAATTGTGCTTAAGCAAAAAGAGGGAAATAAATACAAGTTGTTATTTTTATTTGTGCATTTGCACTGTATTTATTTATTGTATTTCTAGATCGCCCATCTAGCCAGTAACCCGATGTACAATACTCTGGCAGATGTACAATATAAAATGAAACAAAACAGAATAAAATGCACTTAAAACAGTATAAAATTTTAAAATCCTAACCCACCCCATATTCCCGCCTGAAAAGCCATGTTTTTAATTAACGGCGGAAGCTCATCAAGGAGGGGGCATGGCGGAGGTCACTGGGGAGAGAGTTCCACAGTTTGGGGGCCGCCACAGAAAGGCCCTCTTCCCAGTCCCCACCAGCCTGGCTGCTCTGGCTGCTGGGACAAGAAGGCGTCAGTGGCAGATCTTGTTGAGTGGCCTACTTGATGTTGCTGGAGACGCTCCGTGAGATAAACTGGGCCTGAGCCGTATAGGGTTTTTTTAGCACAAAAAAGGAAATGAGATGTCAAAAGGAAAAATGTGCCCTGGAGGAAGGGGCTGCATAGCGCGAGCCCGTCCTCGCAGGCCAGAAGGGGTGCTTTTCAGCAGTCCTGCGCTCACCGAAGAGCCGCTGCTCCGCTCGTCCCAAGCATATCAATGGCGATTTGCCCGCCCGCACTGCCGGGGCCGCACCTGCCGCGGGAACGGCATACCTGGCCACGGGCCGGGGTTTAAAAGGGGGTGGGGGAGGGGCGAAAGAGGCGCGTCCACGGCAGCGGGGCGGGGCGGGGGGGCTCTCCCCTCCCTGCAAGGAAGAGACCTCCAGCCCACCCGCCTGCCCGCTCGCGGTGGTGGTGGTAGCAGTAGCGGCGGCGGCGGGAACGAGGAGGGGGAGGGCCCCCCCGGTCCGGAGCACGCCCAGCCCGGGCGGGGCCAGCGCGGCACAGGAAGGGGCGGGCGCCAGCTGGCCGTTTGAATGCGAGGCGGGACGGAGGTGGGCATGGAGCCGGGGCCGGGGCCGGGCAGGGCGCCGCCACGGCGGCCCCAGGGTCAGGGCTGCCGCCCCCTTCTGCTGCAGAAGGGCCCGCGGCCCCTCTCGGGGGTCTCCTCCTCCCCCGGTTTGGCCAGAGGCTGAGGGCGGAGCGGGGGACCCCTCTCCCTGCACGGCTCCGCCCGGGGATGGGGCGCGGCGCGAGCCTGACTTGGGGCCGGCGGATCGGGGCGGGGGGCGGAGGGGGGGCTGGCATGCCGCCTCCCCCCGTGGCCAGCCAGAGGTGCCTCCCTGGGAAGCCCCCGGCGGCAGGTGGCGAGGAGGGCCCGGCCCGGCCGCGGGAGTCCGCAGGCAGGCAGGCAGCTCCTGCGGGGCGCGCCCACGGGCCGCCCTGGCCCGGTGGCCGCGGGAGGGGCGCGCAGGATGCGATGGCGCGACGGGGCGGGGGGGGGGGCTGCGGCGAGGGCCCTGGAGCTCCTTCGCCTCGCCGTGGTCGATCCCGCGGGGCCCCTTCCGCAGCCGGCGCTCCTCGTGCGCCTGCCCCGGTGCCCGGACCGCCGGCTGGAGGCCCCGCTCGCCCGCTGGCTCTGAAACGTCTTTCCCCTCTGAACATTCGGTTTTATTGTCTTATTTTTACTTCGTATTTAGAACCATCTCCCTGAAGGTCAGAAAAGCCCTGAAGCTGGAAATGGCCAAAGGCCGCGCTAGTCCCACATCCGGCTCCCACAGTGGCCACCGGAGCCCCCAAGCAGTGCAGGAGCGCCACTATCCCCCTTGCGCCCTCCTCCTGCTCGGGTTCACCCCCCCCCCTACAGAGGCACCCCACCTGTGACGCTGCAGGGAGGTAGCATATTAGCTGTCATGACTAGCCTGTTGAAATAGATCAATAATCGTAACATGCTAGAAAGCGTGAGGTGTGTGCGTGCGTGCACATGCGTCTGCACACATCTGCCCAATCTACCGGAAAAGGGTTTTCCCTGTCTTGCTGTTGGTGTCTCTCTGATTGCGCTTGGAGACCGGCTCCTGGGCTGAGCTGACCAGACCAATGGCCTGACCCAATGGCCTGTGGCTTACGCTGGCTCAGCTTGTCTGAGCATGGAAAGCTAAGCAGGGTTAAGCCTGGTTATTACTTGGGGAGACCCCTCCTCTAGTTTCCTGCATTGAGCAGGGGGTTGGACTCGATAGCCTTGTAGGCTCCTTCCAACTCTATGATCTATGAAATCTATGAAACCCAGGACACGTTTCTCTTTATGGCGTCTCTTTTCCAAGGTCTCCATCGCCACATACACAATGGTTCTTCCTGGGAGCTGCTGCAACCCTGTGGAGGAGCAGAGGGCCCGGTGGGAGAGAAAGCGCTGCCGGACAGCCAAGGAGCTGGTGGAAACGGAGCAGAAATACCTGGAGCAGCTGGAGCTGGTGGCCGTGGTGAGGAGCGGGATTCGGCTGCATCATGCCCTGCTGTGCAAGGGCCCCAAGTGGGGTCGGGTGGGCAGGCAGGCGGCTTTCCCTGGGCTGGGACGCTTTCACGGGCACATGCGGTGCCGAGGCAGGACGGCTTGACTCATTTCCCTGCCGCGTCCTCCGCATTGCCACTGGTCCACATGTGAAACAGGGTTCGGCAGGTCTTGGGTGGGCACAATTATTTATTTTTATAAATAATTATAAAAAATATAACACACACGGTGTGTGTGTGTGTGTGTGTGTGTGTGTGTTTAGGCTTTCTCCACAGTATTTATATTAACACTTATAGGTGCTTTTCTAAGGAAAAACCAACTTAAGGCAGCTTAAAAGAATTTAAAGCAATAAACAATTAAATTAAGAACGGTAATAAAACAACAGAAAGTAACAGTAAAAATAGCAACAGCAGTTAAAACAGATCACTTAAAAGCTCATAACTAAAAAAAAACCCTCATGAGCCAAAATAAAAATAAGACCTGTCTCCAGTGCAGGCTTAAAAGCAGGGAGCGGGGCAGACACCCCTCTCTGGCTGGATCATGTGAGATGCATCATCTTGGTGGTGGGGAAGCAGGTTGCAAGGGTGGGGCAGGAAACGTGATGTCCCGGCGCCGTAGCACCATCCCTGGTGGATGTGCATGGATTAGTGTGGCAGAGTTTTGAGAGAGATCAGCTGGCTAGAAAGAGAATGCAGAGAGGGAACTCTAGAAGGGGGACCAAGCTGTGGATGTGTAAGGTGGCCCAGGGCATTCCAGCCTCTTCTTGTTACAGCCAGGGCTCTTGCACCTTGAGGGTGAGGAGAGGGGCAGGAGACGTCTTATCCCTGGGACGTGGGAGGAGGGGGCACTCTTGTTTTCTCACCCACGTGGCGTGGGTGCAAGGGAACGTGACCTTCCCTGCGGCTGAGACCAGGGTCTGTGTGCTCGGGAACTGACCGTGCCTGTGGAGTAACGGTTCTGTGCTTCTCCTCTTAGTTCTTTGTGGCCATCCTGAGGGCCAAGGGGACCCTGAAGCCAGCAGTGCAGGGGGCCATCTTTGGATCCTTGGAGTCTATCTGCTCTGCTAGCCGGTAAGGGACACACGTGATGCGCCTGTGCCAGTGGGTGGGTGGGGGGAACCATGGCCATTGTGTGTGTGTGTCTGTGTGTGAGGGGGCTTCCCTCTAATTCCCACCCTGCAGAGCCCGTCTGTTTCTCTAAACTGCCACCAACTGACTGTTTAGTCAGGCTGCAAGAACACCTTGAAGTCCTCTGTACAAAAATTACCATGATATTCTCTGGGCACCTCTCAGCCTAGTACACGTGGACCATAGCAGTTATGTGAGTAGAGCTGACTTGAAAAACCCCAAGGCACAGAATTGTAAAATTTGAATTATTTAAGAAATCAGAGTTTGTGGCACATAGGATAAAAAAAGGAAGAAAATACTTTAGAACTAGCAAAAGGCATAAAATGAACAAGGTTCCATAGGCAAACTCCTCCCTGCACTGCCTGGCAGGTCACCCCCAAACTTGTTTCCAGGAATCTGTTTCACACCATTCGACCTGGAGACAGCCACATGCTCTGGTCCCTCTAGGACAAAGAAACAAGGAAAAGTTCCATCTGGAAAAGCTCTCTTGAATTTCCGGGGTCCTTCCTTTAAAAGACAGGTGCAATCTGAGAGGGAGAGCGGGTGACCAACCCTTATAAAGGAGCCTGCAGCTCTCTGCCACTACAGCAGTGTTTCTCAACCTTGGGTCCCCAGATGTTTTTGGCCTACAACTCCCAGCATGCCCCAGCCAGCTATGCTGGCTGGGGCATGCTGAGAGTTGTAGGCCAAAAACATCTGGGGACCCAAGGTTGAGAAACACTGCACTACAGCAAGGGAGAGTGCTCAAGCTGAGGACCAACTGCCTCTGGCTGAATTTGGGCCAACTTGGGGTGGAAAACCACTCTTCAAAAATGAGAACATTCTGACCAGCAGAGGGAATGTGTGCCCTCCTGCTTGGTACGGGGCCTGGCATCTCTGCTGCAGGATGCAGTGATGGGCGTGAAGTTGAACCCTTTTAAAGGGGGATTAGATAAATTCATGGCAGATCAGGCTATCCAGAGCCAGTGTGGTGTAGTGGTGAGAGTGCCGGACTGGGACTCGGGAGATCCGGGTTCTAGTCCCCGCTCGGCCATGAAACTCCCTGGGTGACTTTGGGCCAGTCACTGACTCTCAGCCTATCCTACCTCACAGGGTTGTTGTGAGGATAAAATGGAGAGGAGGAGGGGGGTTCCTTGTAGGAAAAAAGGCGGGGTATAAATATAATAAATAAAATAAATAAATCCATGGCTGCTAGTCATAATGGCTGTATATCATATATTTTGGGGAATGTGAGGAGGAGGGTGCGGTCGTGCTCGTGTCCTGCTTCTGGCTTCCCATTGGGGCATCTGGTTAGTCACTGTGGGGACTACACCTTGCTCTGATCCAATATGGTTGTACTTACGTTCTTACAAGAAATATAAAAACCATCGGTTCTACGGTTTTAAAATTCTGTTTGCTACAAAACCTAACCCAACACTGAATCCCGGTGGATTCCTCTTCCCCTAAATCTTTGGTGCTTGCTCAGGATACAATGTTAGGGAGCTTCCTGGAGTTCCCCTTTGCCGGGGGGCTAGGGGGGTGGGGTGGGATTCAGCTTGGGATGGTGTGCAGAAAAGTGGCCTTGTCCCTGCCCTGGCCCCGCTTGGTTCAAGACACTCCCCCCCCCCCCCCCCCGTGCCCAGGACTCTGCTTTTTCACTTGGAGCGCGACCGCTTGGGGCTTGGACTGGAGGGCTTCTGTCACCAGCTGGTTTTCTACATCAGCTATGCTGAAAACCTGGAACGGGCAAAGAACACCTTGGAGGTAAACCTTCCCTTCCTGCCACCAGCATGCCGTTTGGGGTGGGATCTGGCAGTCCAAATGACCCCGGGAGGTGCACAGCCTTCCCCACCGAATCCTGCCAGATTAGAGCCCGCAGTCTTGGCTGGCTGGCAGCCACTGATACCTGCCTCTCTCCTTTGCTGGGCGTCACCCACAGAAACAGGTGAGGAAGAACAAATCCTTTTCCCGCTTCAAGAAGCTTCAGGAGTCCCGCACAGAGTTCAAGGGCTGCCGGCTGGAAGATCTGCTCCCTCTGCCTCTGCAGAGGGTCCATCAGTAAGTGGCAGCATCTGCAGAAGCTCCACTTCAAGAACGGGCCGGCCTGCCTGTCTGCTTTCCATGAGAAGCCACCTCATGGAGGGCCTTGGCCAGGCGGTCCCACCTGGGACCCTCAGTAGACTGACGGGGGCCCTCCTGAGGGCAGAGGCTGCAGCTAGGCTGTGCAGGGAGGAGTCTGTGTGCTCCGACTGACTGGAACGGGCTGGTGTCTCCGGCATGTGACTGCTTGCAGCCCTTCTACCACCTCTCACCTCTCTTGGGCAGGTACAGGCACTTCCTGCAGGATTTGGTGGAGAACACCCACCCGGAAAGGTCTGACTTTGAGCAGCTTAAAGGTCGGAATTTCAACGTTTTTGCAAGCCCCTCTAGGAACTTGTTGAAGGGTGGGGCATAAAACAAAGAACTAAAATGAGCCTCCCACTGTGCGGCTCCTGACCACGCTTGCAGAGGCTCCAGCCTCCTGCCCTGTGGAGTGCCCCACCCCTGCTGCCCATCTTTTGCAAGGGCTGCCACTTGTCCCCTCCCCCTTGCCCCAACCGATGGGGCGGCGGTGGCGGTGGTGGTGTTGCCCCGCTCTTGAGTGATGTTGTGTCCTTTGCAGGGGCTCTGAAATCTGTCCTCGAGGCATTTCACAAAGTCCAGGAAATATCTCGCTGTCGTGAAAACTCCAACCAGATGTGCAGAGTTCAGAAACTGCTGAAAGGGCAGAGGACCAGAGTGTTGTCCCCAGGTGGGTGCTCTGCGTTTGTGACTGACCTCCTGCGCTGGTGGGAGAAGATGGGGGACGCAAGACAAGCACAAAGGAGGCAACGGAAGGGACACGTTAGTTGGACACGCTTCCACTAATCTTCAAGCCTTGGAGGGATCATCCACACCTATCTGGGTTCACACTTGGGAGTCTCAGGGTTGTTAAAATTGGAAAACTCCAGCACAGGGCTATAGAATTAAGGCAAACTGAAACTGAATCCAGAGAAAATGGATGTACTGTTGGTTGCGGGGGGGGGGGGGGGCAACCCAGGTTTAGGGTTACCACCCTTTCTGAATGGAGTTGCACCCATGAAGGACCAGGTTCGCAGTTGGGGGTGCTCCTTGAGCCAGTGCTGCTTCTGAGGTGGCATTCTGAGGTCAGACCTCGCCACAGTGATGTGTGCCGTGGTAGCCTCCGGGTTAGCCTACCCTAACTTACTCCAGGTGGGGCTGCCTGTAAAATGTACTTGGAAAATTCAACTAGTACATAATGCTGCTGCCAGATTATTGGCTGAAGTGGAGCAATAATAAGGAAGCAGTTTTGACCTTTAGAGCCCTGTATGGCTTGAGACCTAGGTACCTTAAGGACTGCCTTCTGCAGGAGGACTGCCCGGGTGCCATTGCTAAAGGAAGTACAATGGCATCCGTAAGGAGCAGGGCCTTCTTGGTAGCAGCACCAACTTTGAGGAATGCCCTCCTTAGAGGTGCCCCAGGCTATTCCGTTAGGCTCCAGACTCAGACCAGGCTCTTTGTGTAGGCTTTGGGGTAGTTTTCTGATTATTCCTGCATTTGGCTTTTGGTTGTCAATTATCATGCTATCTGGTTTGTTTTATCCTGCTGCTATGTAGAGTTCACTGTTGTAACTGTAAGAGGGATGGTTGTCTTTTTCACTGGACTTGCTTGCTTACATTGCTACTTGGACTTCCCAAAGGCTTTTGACAAAGTCCCGCACCAAAGACTCCTGAGCAAACTCAGCAGTCACGGAATAAGAGGGGGGGTCCTCTTATGGATGAGTAACTGGTTAAAGAACAGAAAGCAGAGAGTAGGAATGGTAAATTCTCCCAATGGAGGGATGTGAACAGTGGGGTCCCACACGGAGCTGTGTTGGGACCAGTGCTTTTCCACTTCTTCATAAATGATCTGGAATCATAGAATCATAGAAAAGTAGAGTTGGAAGGGGCCTACAAGGCCATCGAGTCCAACCCCCTGCTCAATGCAGGAATCTAGGTCAAAGCATCCCTGACAGATGGCTGTCCAGCTGTACCTTGAATGCCTCCAGAGTGGGAGAGCCCACCACCTCCCTAGGTAGTTGGTTCCATTGTCTTACTGCTCTGACAGTCAGGAAATTTTTCCTGATGTTTAGGTGGAATCTAGGTTCCTGTAACTTGAGCCCATTATTCCGTGTCCTGCAAACTGGGATGATCGAGAAGAGATCCTTGCCCTCCTCTGTGTGACATCCCTTCAAATACTGGAAGAGTGCGATCATATCTCCCCTCAGTCTCCTCTTCTGAAGGCTAAACATGCCCAGTTCTTTCAGTCTCTCCTCATAGGGCCTTGTTTCCAGTCCCTTTATCATCCTTGTTGCCCTCCTCTGAACCCTCTCCAGTTTGTCTATGTCCTTCTTAAAGTGAGGTGCCCAGAACTGGACGCAGTACTCAAGATGAGGCCTAACCAGTGCCGAGTAAAGGGGAATTATCACTTCCCGCGATTTGGAAGCTATACTTCTATTAATACAGCCCAAAATTGCATTTGCCTTCTTTGCAGCCACATCGCATTGCTGGCTCATATTCAGTTTGTGATCTACCACAATTCCAAGATCCTTCTCACTTGTAGTATTGTTGAGCCAAGTGTCCCCCATTCTGTAACTCTGCATTTGGTTTCCTCTCCCTAGGTGCAGCACTTGGCATTTATCCCTATTAAATTTCATTCTGTTGTTTTCGGCCCAGCGCTCCAGCCTATCGAGGTCACTTTGAATTTTGTTTCTGTCTTCCAGAGTATTAGCTGTTCCACCCAACTTTGTGTCATCTGCAAATTTGATAAGCATTCCCTGTACCTCCTCATCCAAGTCATTAATAAAAATGTTGAAGAGCACCGGGCCCAGGACCGAGCCCTGTGGTACCCCGCTCGTTACCTCTCCCCAGTTTGAGAAGGAACCATTGATAAGCACTCTTTGAGTCCGATTCTGTAGCCAATTGTGGATCCACCTGATAGTTGTTCCATCTAGCCCACTCTTAGCTAGCTTACTAATCAGGATATCATGAGGCACTTTGTCGAAAGCTTTGCTGAAGTCCAGATATATAATGTCCACAGCATTCCCACAGTCCACAAGGGAGGTTACCCGATCAAAAAATGAGATCAGATTAGTCTGACAGGATTTGTTCTTGACAAATCCATGCTGGCTTCTAGTAATCACTGCATTGTTTTCAAGGTGCTTGCAGACTGACTTCTTTATAATCTGCTCAAAAATCTTCCCGGGGATTGATGTCAGACTGACTGGCCTATAGTTCCCAGGTTCCTCCTTCTTGCCCTTTTTGAAGATGGGAACAACATTTGCCCTCCTCCAGTCGTCTGGCACTTCACCTGTCCTCCATGATTTCTCAAAGATAATAGACAGTGGTTCTGAGAGTTCTTCTGCCAGTTCCTTTATTACTCTAGGATGCAGCTCATCAGGCCCTGGAGATTTAAACTCGTTCAGAGTAATGCTCCTTGACCATTTGCCTATCAATCTCAAGCTGCAATCCTGCCCCTTCAGTCTGCACTTCAGGTTTGCCAGGGGGGTCATAGACCCTTTTTTGGGAGAAGACCGAGCCGAAGTAGGAATTGAACACTTCTGCCTTTTCTTTGTCTTCTGTTATCAATTTGCCATCCTCATTGCGTAGTTGAACCACCAGTTCTTTCTTCTGTCTTTTACTGTGCATGTATCTGAAGAAAGCTTTTTTGTTGCTTTTAGCATTTCTCGCTAACCTTAGCTCATTCTCAGCTTTAGCCTTCCTGACACTATTCCTGCAGTTCTGTGCTACCTGCCTGTACTCTTCACTTGTAGCCTGTCCTTCCTTCCACTTCCTATACGTGTCCTTTTTTGTTTTCAGGTCATCTTTGAGTTTATTGTGAAGCCACATTGGCTTCTTCTGTTGCCCTCTGCCTTTTTTCCTTTTGGGAATTGTTTGCAATTGTGCCTTTAAAATTTCCTTTTTGAAAAACTCCCACCCCTCCTGGGCTCCCTTTCTCGTGAGAGTCACTTGCCATGGGATCTTACTAATCATTGTTCTGAGTTTGTTAAAATTGGCTTTCCTAAAATCCAGGGTACGTGTTTGGCTACACTCAGCTTTTGCTTCCGTTAGAATCAAGAACTCAAGTATAACATGGTCACTTTCCCCCAGAGTTCCCGAAACTGCCACTTTATGCACTAACTCGTCTCTGTTGGTTAGAATCAGGTCAAGGATAGCCGATCCTCTAGTTCCTTCCTCCACTTTCTGTAGGAGGAAGTTATCAGCAGCACAGCTCAGGAATTTCTTGGAGGGGCCATGTTTGGCTGAATAAGTCTCCCAACAGATATCAGGGAAATTGAAGTCTCCCATTACTACCACATCGTGCCTCCTTGAAACAATGGCAATTTGTTTTTCAAAAGTTCCATCCTCGTCTTCTCCTTGATTGGGTGGTCGGTAGTAGACTCCAACCGCCATGTTCGTTTTATTCTTTGCCCCCTTTATTTTAACCCAGATGCTCTCAATGGGGCTGCCAAGCTCCTCTTCCTGTATCTCTGTGCAGAGATACGTATTTTTAACATACAGTGCAACTCCACCTCCCTTTCTGTTGCTTCTGTTCCTTTTGAACAAGTTATACCAGTTATATATCAGGAGTGAGCAGTGAAGTAACCAAGTTTGCTGATGACACCCAATTATTCAGGGTGGTTAAAACAAGAAGGGATTGTGGGGAGCTCCAAAAGGAACTCTGCAAACTGGGAGAATGGGCCTCAAAATGGCAAATGCGGTTCAATGGAAGCAAGTGTAAAGTGATGCACGCTGGGGCGAAAAGTTCCAGCTTCAAGTATAAGCTGATGGGATCTGAGCTAGCGGCGACCGACCAAGAAAGAGATCTTGGGGTTGTGGTGGACAGCTCAGTGAAAATGTTGACCCTGTGTGTGGCTGCTGTGAAAAAGGCCAGCTCCATGTTAGGCATAATTAGGAATGGAATTGAAAATAAGACTGCCAATATCATACTTCCCTCATACAAATCTATAGTGTGACTGCACTGGTCACCGCACCTAAACAAGAACATTGTAGATTTTGGAAAAAGTGCAGAAAAGGGCAACTAAAATGATCCAGGGGCTGGAGCAACTTCCCTATGAGGAAAGGTTATGGCAGCTGGGATTGTTTAGCTTAGAAAAAAGGCGAGCAAGTAGAGACATGATAGAGGTGAACAAAATTATGTACGGTGTGGGGAAAGAGCGCAGGGAGACATTTCTCTCCCTCCTAACACTGGAACCCAGAGGGGTCCTCCCATGGAGCTGGTAGCGCTGGCACGTCACATGCTTCCCCAAGAGACGGCCCGTGCTGGGGACGCCGTCAGCAGTCAGCAGGCCCAAGGTGTGCGTCTTGATCCCAACCAGTCCCCGACCCTTGTGCCTCTTCACGCAGGGCGCTGGCACCTCCAGGAAGGCTGGCTGATGGTGGTGCCTGCCGAGGGGGAGGAGGTACAGCGCCGGATGGTCTTCCTCTTCTCGGACGTCTTGCTGGTGACCAAGCCCTGCCACCCGCTCCATCCCTGGAATTCACGCAAGTTTGCCTGCCAGGCCGTCTACCCGCTCAGTCAGTGTACTGTGGGGAAAGTGTTTGGTCACACCCAGAGCCAAGGCGGGCTGCTCAGTGTAAGTCTCCCACTCCTCCCAACACCAGTCCCAGTTCCTGCATTGTTGCGTGGAGGCTGTGTCCTCACCCTCGCGTCCCTCTGGTGGGATCCAAGAAGGGATCTACTGAATACGTTCTGTGGAGGCTGGCCTGTGGCAGGTGCCAGGGAGAGGTGGTCTGCGTGGCTAACCGACCTCACCGGTGGTGAGCAAAACGGACCACTAAGGTAGGAAGGGCAGCTGCGGGAGCCTGGGCGCGGAGGCGAAGGAGTGGCGTTTGTGGTGTCGATGCACAGATGGCAAACCGGCTATCATGCCTCAGCACCATGGGCTGGCTTGGGACGCAAGGTCTAGAATCGGTTTGCCTGTGCCGTTTCTGCCTCTCACACTCTTGCCCTGGGCCGCCACAGAGCAGCTCTGCGACCCGGTTTCCACCAATGCCCTCCTTTTTCAGCTGTCCTTCCCACACGAGAAGTTACTACTGATGTCCCATGATCAGGAGGACTTCAACACATGGACTCGAAACCTGGAGGCTGCTGTCAGGTAAACAATATCCCTCGCTCGCATATCTAGGTACTTAAATTATACCACCACCCCCTCCTTCAGCAAGCAGCTCAGGGGAGTGTACAAGGAACTCCCCCCCCCCATTTTAATCCCTGCAACAACCCTATTAAGTAAAGTCATGAGTGGAGCTCCATGGCCAAGAATGGACTTGAATCCGAGTCTCCCTGATCTTAGTCCGACACTAACCACTACACCTCCCGGGGCCGGTGTCTGCAGCACCATGGGACAACACTGTGGGGATTACTGCATTTGTGTAGTCCCAGAGGTGTCCTGTTCAAAGGCAGGAGGTACGGCTGTTGCTCTTAACGTCTCGCCCTCTTCACTGGCAGAGGGGCGCAAATCGAGTCCACTTCGGTCCACTCGGCGGAGGATCTGCACAGCCCGTCGTCCTGCAGGGCTCAACGAACCAGCAGAACTTCCTAGCAAGTGGGCAGCAGGCACATGTGTGCTGATGGCTGCCCAGGCCATGTGGAAACCACTGGCATTTCATGCCCAGATTCTTGCAGCAAAAGTGAATCTTCTCTCTTTGGGGGCCTGCGTCCCAGGCAGAATGGCAACCCACCCATTCTTGGTTTTGCTTCCTACGTGGCGCCCCCCAAAATGTTAGAAGCCAGCCCTTCGCCAGGGCTGCTCCCCAGCATGGGCTGCCGATGGTGGGGCAATCCTGTCTTTTCAGCCTGCGGCGCAGAGAGAATACTGCAAGGCAGCCTTCCCCAACCGGGTGTCCTCCGGAGGTTCTGGACTGCAACTCCCATCAGCGCCAGCCAGTATGGGCAGGCTGTAAGTTGGGGTCCAAAACATCTGGATGCTCCAGGTTTGTGAAAGCTGCTCGAGGGAACCCTGTGACTTCACCAGCTGCGGTTGCCAGTGGACCGGCTGAAGAAGCAAGAGCGAAGGTGTCTGCTTCGCTTGAGCCACTGTGGGAGCCCTCACCATAAGACGCCAGGGAGCTTCTAGTGCTTATACAAACCACTTTCCACACACAGCTCTTGCAAAGTGTGCCTTTTTTAAATCTGCATGTCATTCTGATGAATGTATGAGCAATGACTGCTTGTTCCTCTTGAAATTGTAGTACTAGACTGGCTAAGCCTTTGGGGGCAGAAAATGTCCACGCTGGAACCTCAGCATGTATTTTTTTAACTGATGGTATGGAGCACAGTGGGTGTTGCATCAGCGCCACTTGACCTGTACCGTTGCCTGAGAAACAGAAGCACTGAGGCACAATTCATGTCTGTGGTCTGAGCACCTCCTTGGTTCTGCACTATGGTCTCTGCAGCCCTAAACCAAAATGTAAACAAAGTCTATTTGATGTTAGGAAGCAGAGCGATGTCTTATGGCCATAGTTCTAATTGCGCCCCGTTCCCCAGATAGCAAGTGTATTTTCTGCTTTGAGCCCTTTCTTCCTATACAGAGGCTGAAATCCTATACTCAGTTTCCTGCAAGTAAGCCCCACTGAACTCAATGGGACTTGCTTCTGAGTAGATGTGTATAGGTTTGTGCCAGAAGGGATTGTTTTCTGAGGATCTCTTTTCAGGCCCACAGATTCTAGATTCTTCCATGTAACAGTCCATGTTTTTCAGGGACTGTTACATGGAAGGAGAGATTTAATCTGTGGACAAGGTGGTGAAAGAGCCATGTCTGTTATTCGCTTACTTGCCCGTTGCAATGATCATCCACTTTAAAAAACTGTCTCCGTCGGGTAATGGCTGCCGCAGTAAATTTGCCTAGCAGATTTATACTGAAATGTTTCTTAGGCACTCGTGACCTGCTGACATTTAAAATGCAACTTACTCTGCAAAGTCTGTAAAATTTAGTTCTATTTGAAAACATTTTTTAATAACTGCTAAAGCGCTTACGGTTTTAGTAGAATCCTTCAATTTTCAAGTTTAAGTACATTTTTAATATGCTTTATATGCTTTTTTCTCTATTTTCAATTTTTTGGGGTGATAGTTTAAAACTCGTTTGGCTTTTGTAACAGCCGCTGTTATAAAATGTAGATATTACGGTAGGTAGAGCCTAATAAAATAATGAAAACAAGCGTACTCAGTAAATAACTGCACTTTTTGTAATAAAATTTGGTAATGGTGGAGGAAGCACTTGTCAAAAATGTAAGATGAAAAATTAACAGCCTGTGTCAGTGTGGCGCTGTGATTCTGGACAGACTCTGGTATCCAGCAAGAATATTTTCTAGAGTAGCCACCATATTGGTCAGTTGCCACAAAACCAGTCTTGTGGCACCTTAAAGACTTATTATAGCATACACTTTCGTGCATGGAAGGTTATCCCAAGTTGCGGGTATATATACACATTGTGTGTATATGTGAGGTCAGAAGGAAACGAAATGCACAAAGACTGGTTTTGCACAACATGACAACCCATTGTAGGTGACCAGCCACGGTGAGTTGTCGTGTTGTGCAAACCCGGACCACTTTCCGCAGCATGGTTTGTTCGTGTGCAACAAGCCACCCTGAAAACCCATGGCTTGTTTTAGGGGGTCGCTGGACCCATGATGGGCTGTTGTGTCTTCTGAATCTGGGTGACTGACCCTATTGTGGGTCCAGGGACATGGCTAGGAAGCCGCTCAGCAAAAACCCCTTGCTGAGCTCGCCTGGGCCACCGCCAGTGACAGCTGCTCCACCCGTGTCCCAAGCGGCACGATAGAATGACGGTCACTGCCTCGATGTCCCCCGCTGTGATTCTGAGCCCTTTGTCGCTCGCAGCAGTTCCCCTTTTTAAAAAGTGCTAAGTCATAGAGTTTCATAGATCATAGAGTTGGAAGGAGCCTACAAGGCTATCGAGTCCAACCCCCTGCTCAATGCAGGAAGCTAGAGGAGGGGTCTCCCATCCAAGTAATAACCAGGCCTGACCCTGCTTAGCTTTCCACACTCAGACAAGCTGAGCCAGCGTGAGCCACAGGCCTGTATAGTCCCCTGGGATATGGGGTGGAGGACCGAAAGGGAAGTCGGGAGGACAGCCCATGGTGAGCCTGATCGTCTATCGGGGCACACTGCAGGTTGTTCAGCGAACAACCAACCCACCTTTGGTTATTCACAGGGTGGGTTAGTGTGATGTACGAATGTGCCCGAAGGGCCTGACTTCCTACATCAGCCTGCTTGAAAACAAAGGGACTATCATTGCCTCTTAAAAGTTCCATCCTTCACATTCTCAGATCTGGACCTCCCAAAGGAACATCTAGTCCAACAGTCACAAAGCTTGTGTTTCTAATTTGTCCAGAGCAAGGCATGAATGATGGCCTGCCTGCATTTTGTGTTGGTAATACCACAGAAGCTTGAGACTAAGCAATCCCCCTGCATATAATATATAAGTGTGTGTGTGTGTGTGTGTGTTTTAATGCTCTCCCTGCCCCCATGACCCAAGAAATCCAAAGTCTATAAAAACCAAGAGAGATCAAGTTCAGAGACATCATACAGTACAATCCTAGGCATGTCTACTCAGAAGTAAGTTCAAGTTAAATGGGGCTTATTCCCAGGTAGGTGAGTATAAGACTGCACCCAAAATTGCCTAAAGTTATGCTGCAACATGCTTCCTTACTTCTTACTGATCTTTGTGACTGACAGTGCTATCCTATACATCTCTACTCATCAGTAAGGTCCACTAAGTTCAGTTATGCTTACTGACATGTAAGGGAGTATAAGACTGCCTGCAGAGGGTACATTTTTAGCTTCCTTCAGAGAGACTGTGGAGCTGGCCTGCAGATCACTCCTTCCACAGAGTTCCTTCCAATGACTGGACAAAAGCAGCTCAATTTCTTATGCTGTGGAGCCCTTCAGGGTGTCCTCTAAAAAGTGTGGTTATGCTATCATTTTAAAACATGAGAACCACCCTACTGGGTCCGACCCAAGGCCCAGCTAGTCCAGCATTCTCACAGTGGCCAACCAGAAGACCCAATGGGAAGCCTAGAAGCAGGACATGAGAGCAATTTAGCACCCTCCTGCTCATGGTCCCCAGCAGCTGGTATACAGAAATGTGGTCACTATGCAGCTAGGGCTTCTGCTTGGCAATACCAAGTTAAAAAAGCCACCCACCCACATGTATGTATGTAACTCGGGAGATCTGGGTTCTAGTCCCCACTCGGCCATGAAACTCACTGGGTGACTTTGGGCCAGTCACTGACTCTCAGCCTAACCTACCTCACAGGGTTGTTGTGAGGATAAAATGGAGGAGGATTATGTAAGCTGCCATGGGTTCCTTGCAGGAAAAAAGGCGGGGTATAAATATAATAAATAAATAATAAATAAATAAATCCTTGGTACAACTAGTTAGGCAAGTATATACAGAGATGTTCCCACCCACCGCCCACTTAACTGCACCATCCTACTCCACTGGCATGACTGCCCAGCACATTCCCAGATGCTGTGTGCCACTCTGCCCCAGGACACAGAGAACGGAGAGGAATGCATTCGCCCAATGGCCACATTTATTCCCATGTGAATGAAGGCAACAGAGCTATTCTTTTGGGTTTCTGCTCCTATGCAAGAGAACTTCTAGGCTGCCTAGCACAGCAGATGAAGGCAGACTGACTTCTCAAGCAGAAATCCCCTTCAGCATCATCAAGAGATGGTAGGGATGCAACAGCTGAAGGGTGCACCGGAGGCGTGGAATCCGAGAGGCAGCAACACTCTTTGCCACAGGTGGCTGCTTCCATCTGCCCCAGAGGGAGGAAGAAGAGTGTGAGGAGGCGCTACACAGCCGTGCCCACGGGGTGCTGCTCCGGGGGCCCCTGCTGGGCTTCTCTGGTGCTGAGCACGTCCTCCCGGTAGCCCTTCAGCAGCTGGTTCACCAGGGTCTTCTCACTGTCCCGGCGGGGAAGGGGCAGCGGGGGAAGCGGGTTCCCCTTGTACTCGATCACAGCCATCTTGGCTCGGTCCAGGTTCTCCCGGTTGGGAATCTGCCGCATGCGCGTGTAGTGCCCCGTGTGAGCCTGGAAGCGCGGAGCCAGCACTTTGAAGAGCTTGTGGATCAGGTCCTTCTCCTGCAGGAAGAGCCCAAAGCAGAGAGGCGGCCGCTCAGCATCGGCAGGGCCCAGCCAGCCCTCCCCCACCCCAGGAGCAAGGGCACGTCGAAGGGCCAAGGCTGCCGCCGCCGCCGCCGCCTCACCGTCAGCCAGAAGTCGGCCATGCGCATGGCTTTGGGGTCGCTGTCGCCGCGCTTGGCGTAGTCAATCAGCTGCCAGGCAGAAGGGGGAGAAAAGAGAGAGAAGAAAGAGGCCTCCTCAGGCAGGGATCCTCTGCCACGATCCACTGCAGCGGCTGCAGGAGGCTCTCCCTGCTCTGGAAGCCCCTCGGGGCAGAGGCCGCTGTCGGGGCCCTGGGCTTCGCCTTCGGCCTCCCTCCCTCCCTCCCGCGCCTCCCATTGGCTGAGAACGGAGAAGGCCCCGCCCCAAGCGGTGCTCACGTGCTCGGCATAGAAGCGCATCTCGTCCACGCGCGCGCGGGGGGCCTCGATCCGCTCGTGCCGCACCAGGCCCGTGACGAGGTTCCGCAGCAGGTCGAGGCGCGAGCGGGGCCCGAGCCCGAAGCGCCGCTGCACCCGCCCGTGCGAGATCCAGGCCGCCGCCGAGAGCCTCATCACGGAGCCGCCGCCGAAGCCGGAAGCGCCCCTCGTCACGTGGCCGTAGGGAAGGCGGCGCCAGGCTCAGCCCCTGCCTCGCGCTGATCGGCCGGCGCTGGGCCGGAAGCGGAAGTGAGGGCGCGAGGCAGCGCGATTGGCTGAGCGCTTCTGAGGTCAGCCACGTACCCGGCGAGTCGTCTCCCGACAATAGAGGCGCACTTTACACCAGCGGCTAGAGTGGTACGGGGGGCTCCGCTTCCGGCTCTGATGGGCCTTTAAAACTGGGGGCGGGGGAATCCACGGCAGCCTCCTACACTGCAGGGCTGTCGTGAGCCGAGCTCCCTCCCCTGCAATGTGGGGAATCGTGTCAGTGGGGCAGTTTTTTTTAAGCGCCTAAAAAATAAAACGTAGAGCCCGTCGCGCGCGCGCCCCCCGCACACAGAGAAAGAAAACTCCCTGCGCACGAAGCCGAAAAGCCCCCCCCCCGCGCAATGAGCCGCGCGTGGAAGCGCCCTGGCCCCGCCCCTTGGAGAGCGGCGCCGCCGCGAGCGGGAGGGCGACGGGCCCCGGCGTGGGTCGGTCCAGCTTTCTGGCTTCGAGCGGCGGCGGGACAGAGCCCTGTCCCGCCTTCTTCAATACGGCCAATGTTTCCCCGAACTGGGGTGCCCTATGCTGGAGACCGGGAGCAAATAAAGAAATAAAAGAGTAGTAATGAGAACCGAAAATATTCACAATGACAATATGAGATCGAACTTATTTGTCATACATCCACGTGAGAAAGTAGAAAATTGGCTCAAATTTTGCAAGCTGACAAGGCAGAACCTGCTGCCACTATCAATGGGGTCACCCTATTATATGAGAAGTCAGGAAAAAAAGGGTAATTCGCAGTAGACCAGCAAAGGTATCTGTCTCCCAATTGTTGCAAATAGCAACAGCAATTTTTTTACCCCTAGATTCAAACCCACAAAACTGAAAACATCTATCTCATGGCAACTGGTTGCGGAAACGAAGTCCATCGTTGGAGAGGCTGTTGTAGTGCCGGAATGAGTGGGGCCTCGTGGTGGTGGTGGTGGTGGTGGTGGTGTGCTATTGGCAGGCGTCTGCTCTCGCCCGAGGAGGAGAGGAGGAGGAGGAGCCATCCTGGGGGTGGGGGCTTCTGGAAGGTTGCCTCTGGCAGAAGGTTCTAGGCTGACTGTGTTCACAATGGGTTGCCAAGGACACCAGGAGAGGAAAGGTGCGCCAGAGGTACGGACACCACAGGGGTGTGTGTGTCCGTCCACATGGCACTGACCAGAGCTGGCGGGTACCAGCTGTGGGCACCCTGGTCCCCACTGGATGAATCCCTGCAATGGCTGAGGGGCACCGTACCCAGGGCCAGTGGCACCAGGCACCCCTTCCGGGGTGGACAGAGCCCAGCTGCTGCTGACCTGGAAGTTCAGCTTTGCTTCCAGGGACTCAGCCTGGTGCTGGAGCCTGGTGCTCAGACGGGAGCAGGGCTGCCGCAACCCCCCGGGGCCGCTGGAGAGACAAGGGGGCGCACTGGGACGGTGTGCAAGCCCCAGGCCGTGCGCCTCGCGGGGCTCGACTCGGTCTTTGGCCGCCTTGTGACAGCACAGCCCCCACGCTGGACTGGCTCACTGAGAGTCTCGGAGCGCTCAGCCTTCTGTCAAGTCATAAGCCCCCGCCAGTGCTGGCCCCGTGGGCTCCGGGAGCCACAAGTGTGCATGGCTATGGCCATGTGTCGGCAAATGTTGCGCGCCATCCTCCTGCTTTACGCCGCCTACAAGAAGTGTGCCTTCGCCCTGCAACACTCCCGCTGAGGGGCCCGCCTGGCTGGGAAGGGGCAGAGCAAAGCAGGTTCCTCGCCTCACCCTCAAGGCAACCTCATGACTGCACGTGCACCTCTTCCGCTCAGTGACACCAGCATCTCTGATCAGCAGACCCCCTATTTCCCTGTTCCCCTCTCCTCTATTCTGAAACTACATTTCTCCCACGGAGAGAAAATATTGAAAGTGTCAATACGGTAAGGAGACAATCCACAGAGGCGCACAGATCATTTGCAAAGAGATAATCAACCACACTGTCCATTTTACCTTGCCAAGAAGAATTTGCCACGGTCCATTTTTATAAGTATTGTGAAGCTACTCCCTTGCAGCATCCGGCTTCTCAATGGAAAGAACAATCAAGTGATCAGTACCAAAACAAGAAAACCTTTTACCAGAGAAAACCCGAGAAGAACAACAAGAAAACCCTTTTATATAAAAACAAACCGTCCAAGAACAGTGAAACAGATCAAACAAGTTTTTGCACTTCCTCATTGTGAGAAGATATTCAGACATGCAACTGGTGAAGAGACATTTGCACACCATTAGGTGTTCCATTTGCTTTACAAACATATTTGTAAAGCAAATTTTCAACACAGAAAAAGCATTCTTGTACTAATGAATGAAGCTGAGAAATTAAATGCATTATTCATTAGCCAGCAAAACATAACGGGTAATACACTGCACTGGAGAGACTGCATGGACATCTGTAGATTGGCAGATGGAGGAGTTTTGAGACATTCTAAATAAAATAGTACAAACAAAATAGTATTGACAACTGCTAATAAAACACATCACTTCATCTATATTTTAAATTACTGTACAAAAAGCAGTTAACCTTTCTCAAATTAAAACAATCATTATTGTTACCATTCATAGAGGAAAAGCTTCCACCAACTGGAAGTTTACTATACTAAGCTCAGTTGTTGTTTTTTTAAAGACTTGTTTTATTTTCAGTGCGATATGCAGAAATACAGCCTCCAAATTTGTGTTTTCAATTAACTGTGAAGGAGCCTAAAAATGGATGATCCCAAGGCACACAGTCCTCAGGCGCTTTACTCTTGTGTTCTTCTGATGAGCTCATTAAAGTAGGACGTATGAGCCTAAACAGTAGCTCTGATTTCTTGGTATGTCAATATGCCAAAAAAACACCCTCAAGCTTAAAAACAACAACAACACCATTTAACAATGTACTAACAAAATATTAATCAAATCTACTAAAATACTCGTATGCCGGATCCCAAAAGGGAGTTAAATTTAAAATGAACATTTGATTAATGGGTACCTCTGCCAGTCTGTTTTTAAATCATGTTTTCTTTTACAACCTATTATAGGCAGTTTATACTACTGAATATACGTACAGTAAAACCTTGGATTGCAAGTAACTTGGTCTGCAAGTGTTTTGCAACACAAGCAAATTTTTAAAATAAACTTTAACTTGATAAACAAGCAACGTCTTGCAATACAAGTACTGTAGTACGGTCAAGAAAAATGAAGACTTTACACTATCATTCTTTATTGCAGCTTAAATTAAAAATATGTGTACAAATTTCTTATGGGGAATTTCGCTTTGATATACAAGTGCTTTGGATTACAAGCACGTTTCCGGAATGAATTATGCTTGCAGTCCAAGGTATTACTGTAGATAGACACATCCTTCAAAAAACTTTTATTTTCCCTGTTAGCCAATTTTCATTTTAAAAAACAGAAGGTAAAGTATTTCTAGCCAAAGCAGGATTCTTGGGGCGGGTGGGTTCACTTGCTCAATACTAGACACGTGTTGCTAAGGACCACCACTCTTTTTGATCTTCACATCCAATAAAGTGCCAGGAGGCATTTGCCACTTCAAGGTGGCGAAGGCAGGAGATGTATGGATGGGGGTGGGTAGTTGTTCTTAAAGGCTGTAGAAATGGGCACTGAAGTCCTACAGTGTATCTGAATTCTACCCAAGAAATTTCTTTCAGGAGTATTCAGAGACATGTGACTCATCTCTGATGGCTTCTACACAGCATGCCTGGCTTCACCTGTTTAGTCCACCGGACAGTAAAAACCAATTATTCATGTTCAAAGGGATCAATGACCACCAGTCAGATGGACACTGGTTATTCTATCTACTACAGACAGTGAGACCTGCATCATACAAAAATTAACCCTTCTGTCAACAGAAAGCAGACACATCTTCCTTTCAGTGTACTGGTTGTCTTAATAAATTACTAGTGCAATCCTGTATGTGTCTACTCAGAAGTTAAGTTCCATGACTCCAATGGGGCTTGCTTCCAAGTAAGTAGGTATAGGTTTCCTTCTAGGTTCCTTGAAAGAGGGGGGAAAGGTGGGATGTAAATGTAATGATAAATAAATAAAATCGGAATACTCCAAAGATAAAACACCTTGTTTTGTCTACAGCAAAATGAAAGAGTTTACAGCTAAACTAAAACAAAGCCAGGCTGCATTTTACACAGAGATTACACAGCTTGTACATGCACATCAGTATGGAATTTTTTCTTGGAATGGACCTAAATTTCCCAATCTCAGAGAGCAGCCAGTGTGGTTCTTTCTGTGTCAGCTGTGAGGGGGCGGGGTGGGGGATCACAACTCCTATTCCCAGCTCCGAGGTTGGAGCATTGTCTCTGACCTCAGGGCTGGGGATCCAATGGCCTCTCAGACGATGACGAGCGACCATAGGGCCATTCCCTTATGCTACAATATGCTGGTATTTTTTGTATTTTGGGCCCTGCCCCCTTGCCCCCCCCCACTGGAATGTTGCCCTTGAGAGTGTCTCTGAAATTGAATTATTATTATTATTATTATTATTATTATTATTATTATTATTTACAGTATTTGTATACCGCTCCACATCAAACAGATTCTGGAGCGGTGAACAGTAAAAAGACAAAAACAGATGAAAGAAAGAAAAACAATACATTGAAAACAATGTAACAAACAGTGGTGGTTGGAGAGTGGAGAAGTCTTTCCGGAACAAGGAGATCTTCCGCAGGTGCCAAAAGCAACACAGTGTTGGAGCCTGCCTGACTTCCAGAGGCAGGGAGTTCCACAGAAATGGAACCACCACACTGAAGGCCCTTCTCCTGGTGGACTCCAGTCAGGCCAAAGGTCCATAAGGAACCACCAGGAGAATGCCCTCCGATGCCCTCAGTGACCAGGCAGGTTGGTATGGGAGGAGGCACTCTCTCCGTTATCCCGGTCCCAAGTTGTTTCAGGCTTTGTACACAAGTACCAGAACCTTAAACCTGACCCGGTAGCACATAGGTAGCCAGTGCAGTTCCTTCAGCAAAGGAGTTGCATGCTGAAAAGGGGCAGCTCCTGTCAATAGTTGAGCTGCTGCATTCTGCACTAGCTCCAGCTTCCGGAGCAGCCTTAAGGGCAGCCCCACATAGAGCGCATTGCAGTAGTCCAGTCTTGAGGTTACTAGCACCTGTAGCACTGTGGCCAAGCTATCCCTGTCCAGGAGAGGCCATAGCTGGTGAACCAATCAAAGCTGGTAAAAGGCACTCCGAGCTACCACAGTCGCTTGGGACTCCAGCGACAATGATGGATCTAGGAGTACCCCCTGTGTGTTGGTATTTCATTTAACACAGCAACGTTGTGAGTGACTGTGACTCATTGCACAGGCATGTAAGTGCTTGCACCTGCTGGCTGGGTGAGGCACTGTTATCAACACTATTTAACACAGCTGTGCCATGACTGTAATGCAGCAGTAGTGGCTCCCGTTACTGCAGTGTTTCTCAACCTTGGGTCCCCAGATGTTTTTGGCCTACAACTCCCAGCATGCCCCAGCCAGCTATGCTGGCTGGGGCATGCTGGGAGTTGTAGGCCAAAAACATCTGGGGACCCAAGGTTGAGAAACACTGCGTTACTGTGTGCCTCTCTCGTGTGCATGTCTTACACTGTGAAACTGCTGTTGACTGGTAAGCTCCCTTTGCAATACTATTGACTACTCTGTTAAATAAACTGCAGTATATAATCTATACTGCTCCTCTCTGCTTCTGTTGAATTTCTGAGGTGCTGAGGTGTATACCTATACATGCTAACACTGTGAAGGACTGAGGCCTACACAGGCTTGAGTTAGTTGAAGCCTGTAGGCCCACACATCTCCTGATGGGAGGGGGGGCATTCCTGAGTTTCATTTCCCCTCATGGAGTTAAGTTTCTTTTTCATTGAAATAAGTCTCCTTATCTCCCTAATAGCGTTAAGTTTCATTTCCCCAGTTTTAGGTCACATGATTGTAACTTCCTAGTTCTGTGGGAGTGTATATAACAGTGATGGCGAACCTATGGCACGCATGGCACAGCTGGCACGCAGGGACCTCTCTGTGGGCACTCGAGCCATTGGTTGCCAGATTGCGAAAAGACCGTCCCCTTCTGCATTCAGCGTTGGGTTTCCATAGTAACTCTTCTCCACTCATTCCTTGCTGGGCTCCACAGGCAGGCACACTCCAACATCTCCACCCCCAGAAGTGGACTGCGCAGGCACCCAGCCCTCCTCCTAACTGAACAGACAGCTCAGAAGCACAGCGCACGCACGCCCGAATCTTTGCACGCCCGGTGAAGAGCCATGCCCTGAGACAGAGCGGGGCGCGATTAGCTAGTGCCCCCTCCTCCTTCCTGCCAAATTTAAGGCACTTTGAAATAAATAAGTTGGTTTTGTGTTGCAGTTTGGGCACTCGGGCTCAAAAAGGTTCGCCATCACTGGTATATAAGGAGCTGCAGTGTGTGGCAGAGAAAAAAAGCAAAATTGAAAAAAGAGAGGTGTGGAGGTTTTGCAGGCACCAAGAAACAGTGAGCAGCCAGAGGAGCAGAGTTTGCATATCACTAAGGAATGCAGAACATCCTTTTGGACAGAAGCAGTTTGAAACAGATTGCTCTTTAGAGCCTGCTTGTAGACCTGCAGGGATATGGCTGAATGCACTTCCATTGGAACAGAGTTACATCAGCGTGGGGCCACTGCTGAGAAGGCACTGGCCCTTGAACCTGCCAACCTAATTAATCTCCCAGGTGGGCACACAGGTAGGGCATATGAAGCTGATCTTAAAATGTGGGCAGGTGGTTATGGTTAATACATGAATGAAATTAATAAATAAAAGAATCATGTCCTTGTTGCAATTTAGGCACTGTTTCCAGGGAGAAGCACAGAACCAGCGTGGATGGATAAGGCTATCAATGGCTACTAGTCATAATGGCTACATATTGCCTCCAGTTTCAGAGGCAGCACGCCAGTTGCTGGGAAACACGAGCAGGAAGATGCTCTTGCACCATGTCTTACTTGTGGGCTTCCCACCAGCAGCTGGTTGGCCACTGTGTGAACAAAATGCTGGACTAGATAGGCCTCTGGTCTGATCCAGCAGGGCTCTTCTTATGTTCTTATGATGAATTAAATAGCAAGGTGCTGAGTACCAACCAAGCTAACCATCTCCCTCTCAACCAGCGTCATGGACTTTTTCTTCTCCCCCGCTTTTTCCTTTCCTTTTTTCTTTTTAAATGTGGCTCTCTGGAGGCCATGCTGCTCTTCTTCTCAAGCCCAGGAAGGAATGTGCAACTCCCTCTTGAAAAACAGAGTAGCAGAATGCCTCCCATTACTAGAGCAAGGCTACTATCCCCCTGTACGTTACAGGATACTGTGCTGGACTGAGGATTGTGCTAAAACAGTGCTAGGAATCAGCCCCACCTCCCTGTGTCAACCTGGAAGGGACCTCATGTTTGTGCTGTTCTCAACCGGTTAATACCCCCAGACGGTTCCCTCCAAAGTAACGGAGCCGAAGGAACTGTTTGGCCTGACACAAATGGTGCATGCTAATTTATTACTTGATGACATTTCAGCCGACCCTTCTTTTAAGGAGCTCAGGGCTGCATACATATATTTTATCCTCACAACATTCTTGTGAGGTAGGCTAGGTTGAGGACTAGTGATTTGCCTGAGGCCACCCAGGGTTACATGACTGAGCAGGGTTTGGATTTGTGGCCAGGTGCCCCCAGTTCAACTCCCAACGCTCTGTCGGCTTTGCCTCGCTAGATCTGTCATTTGGAATGCGCCGTTTGTATCTTCATGACTTGCATAACCTTTGCAGGCCCCATTGAGCAGGGGGTTGGACTCGATAGCCTTGTAGGCTCCTTCCAACTCTATGATCTATGAATCTATGAATCTATTTCAGAAATCCTTCCACAGTCGTCCTACTGCAAGCATGGACTTGGGCATACAAAACATCTCACGCTACCAGAAGAATCAGCATCACAACAGAAGATGCACAGACCTGCCAGAGGAGGCAAACTTAAGCCTTTTCCACAAGTGGGAAATGTTTAATTTATGCTTAATCGTGTCGACCAGGAGAAAAAAAAATCTTAAAACTAACATAAAAGAAGGAGCAGCGAAAACAAACTTACCCTGCAAGCAGGGAAGGAGGAACATTCAACTTAGCCTCCACTTCAAATGGTCCATTGTCTCCCAACAAAGCGGGGGCTGAGGAGAGAGAGAGCGCGCCTCTGGAAAGGACAAGTTGGATCGCAGCGTGGATGTTGCTTCGGTTTGCTTTCATCCAAAAGAACTGGAATGGGAAGGAAAGATGCAAAAGGACAAATGTACACTTTTATGAAAACAAGTTATTTTTTCTCCTTCTGGTGCCAAATATAGCAACAGGCATCTGATGATCCACACAAGGAAGAGGCATGAGAATATATCCCAGGAAGGGCATTCGCTTCTTCCCAGCGAACAAGAGGTGAAGCTGCGAATGAGATGCCTGCTCTTGAACTAGCTCCTGCAGCTGAAAGGGGATGGAAGCTTTTGAGCATCACAGAGCTCTTCTTTGGGCCGGATGCTGCAGCAGCGACTGCATCCCAAATGCCAATGGATGTAAACATCTAGGACACAGCGAACGCAGCGGCGATGGGGCAGGAAGGAGGAGGGAGCAGAATGCTGTTGGGCCCAGCTCTTTAGAAGCGGAGACTTCCAAATAGTGACGGAGAATGCTAAACAGCGTGAACTGTTGCAGGGGGGGGGGAGATACTGCTGGGAGCTGGAGTCTACCAGACTCCCAATTCTTGAGGATTAGGAGAAACTGCAGTCAAAGTGGAGAGGTTAACATGCAGGCTAGAGAATTAATGCAACAACTAGAAGACAGAAGTTATCCATGGAGGATCTTACAACAGGCGTTCCATAAAGCCAAATCTGTCAAAAGAAGATAATTATTGGTGCCTAAAAAATGAACAGCAGAGAACAACAGAATGATTATCCCTCTAACATTTGATGGCTCAGTACACAGATTTAAAAGGTTATCTTAAATTACTGGCAATTATTAGAGAACATTCCAAGATGCAGAAACAATCTTTATTACAGTCAATAGACCATTCCTCACACAATATAGTACCAACAAACAGCTCAGTTAATTAGACACGTGAAAACGGGATGTCAAACATAATCTGGTAAAGATAGCCTGGTTCAGAAATTTGGCCACTTGCTCAGTGATTAACTTATCAGAGCTGCTGAGTAATAAAGTTATTAAAAATTCCATAGGGTGCCCAGGAAAAGACCGTAGAATAGGGTAGATCAGGTCTTTCCTGGCCCTCTGGTAGAAGCTGCAAGAAAGTAAAACATGCTGTATGGATTCTACCTCAAAGTTATTGCATGGGCAGCATCTTTCAGAAAGTAGAGTTCCGTTATATCTGCCATCCAGCAATTTAGAAGGGAGTGCATTAAATCTTGCTAATGAGAATGCTCTTCTAATTTTGGGAATCGTCAGCCAGCATAGATAAGGCAGCCCCTCCTTGCTAAAAAAAAAAGCTGGCAGACCCAAAGATAGAGGAGAGCAGGGGACCCTGGCAGCTCCCTGTAATTTTATTTATTTATTTATTTATTTATTATATTTATTATATTTATACCAGGGCCGGCGCTACCGCTAGGCAAACTAGGCGGTTGCCTAGGGCGCGTGGCTGAAGAGGGCGCAGAAACGCTGCGCCGCCCCCCGCAGCCGCCGGACCCCCCTGCCACCCCCCGCAGCCGCCGGACCCCCCCGCAGCCCCCCTGCAGCTGCCGGACCCCCCCGCCACCTACCTTCTCCGCACCGCTGCCGGAGCCCTGCCCGCGCTCTGTTTTGGCGGGAGGAACCAGGGCAACAGGGCTTAAACAGCCCTGTTGCCCTGGTTTCCCCGGCCAAAAACAGAGCGCGAGGGTCCCGTCGCGTCACTTCCTCCACAACGGGACCAGCGGACGGGGAGGCAGGCTCGGAGGAGGAGGAGGCAGCCGGGGGGGGGGAAGGTAGGTGGCGGGGGGGGTCCGGCGGCTGCGGGGGGTGGCGGGGGGGTCCGGCGGCTGCGGTTTTTTTTTTGCAAAGCAGGGCTGCTTGGCTCCGGAGCCCCCCCATGGCATGAGAGGAGGGGGCGCTAAATATAATTTTGCCTAGGGCGCCAAACTGCCCTGCACCGGTCCTGATTTATACCTCACCTTTTTTCCTGCAAGGAGCCCTTGTAAATCAATGTCCAACATCCTCTGTTTCACAGTTGATTTAGTACTATTTAGTAAATAGTACTATTTATGTAGATGTTATACTTTTTAACGTCTACATAATAACATATGTAGACGTTAAAAAGTATAAGGGACAAGATAGGGACGGTCCCAAGTGGGAAATACAAAACATGATATAAGAGTCTCCGGTGAAAACGCATTGTTTGCTTGTTACAGCCATGCCCACAACAAGCCAGGCAGCCCAGCGATGCGCACACAGGTTTTCACGCACAGTATCCTAAGGAAACATGATCGCTATGACTGGGGTGGCAGCATCAACCAAGAGCAGGATTAGGAGGTGTGGAGGCAATCCCAGAGGGGAAAGTCCCACTGACTGAGGGGAAACCCCTTAGTCCTGAGGGTTCTTTCTGACTTGTGGCTGTACAGAGGCTGCTCAGAGACCTTTATGATGCGCGCCACGATGCTTATAGCCTGCTGTTCTTACCTAAAGCCAGCATTGGCAAGGTGCACAGTGCCATGGTTGCATGGTGCACTTTTATTTTGTTATAAATATGGAGGAGACAAACTTATATAGTGGTTTCTTTGTCCTTTGGGAATTCTTTTTAACCCTGGGCAGAAATGCTGTCTTGGCCACAGTTTTCTATTTCATCTGGACACTTCTTCAACGCTTCCTTGTGTGGGATATGATTTATGACTGGCTCCAAAGAAGCTGCACTCGTCCTTTGGCCTTCCCAGACATTTTATCCAAGTTTTCATCCATCACAGAATGGGTAAATATTGCATTAGTCGCTTTGGCTGGCCCTCTGGTCTGTGAAAAAGCAGTCATGGCAAAGGGTAAGGTGACATTTCTCAACAACGGGGTGAATTCACATGACCCATGGAATTTGCTGGGTCTAAAATTCTCTGATTAGGAAGCCAAAATTGTATAATTAGAAGAAAGAAAGAAAAAGAACACCTCATTAATTCTGATTCGGTTATTCTAGTTTTCAAATAATTTGGAACAGTGATACAAAAACAAGAAAAGGAAGGACATGGAGATATTATCAAGCGTTTTGTGTCTTTAAACCTTTCTTGAGTTGCTCATGAGAACTAGAAACTTGATTACTTTCAAATTCAGAACATTGAATTGCGTGTTCATTAGTGGGTTCTGTGCAAGCACACATCCCTTGGGAAAAGGGAACACCAACACGTGGATCTGATAAAAGAGAGATAGGTGAGGGGTGCTTTAGCACCTGGATATGGGGATGCAGAGATGTGAGAGTTCTTGACAGATGACTCTATGGAGAGATGAAAGCCTTATAAAATGGCTCAGGTGACCGTGAAACTTGGGGAGGGGGCAACGAATGGCTGAGAGGTAAGACGGTGGCACAGAGTCATTTGGCGTGTGCCTGCTGTGAGCGGGAAGTGGAGAGGTGCCCCACGCCGCCATTTCCTGTACAACCAGGCCTCTCATCATTCTCTTTCTTCATGGCAGGCCTCTCAGGGCATCGGGAGACTGCAGCAGTTCAGGCAGCAGGAGACTGCAGAACAGAGCGAAGGTAACAACAGTCTTTCTGACCCCCCCACATCTGAAGCTAAAACCCCCACTCTGTGGCAAAAGTCACCAAGGGCTTCACCTTCAGTCTGCCTCAGCAGCTTGTTAGTTAAATCATAGTGTGTTGCCGTAGAGCTCACAGGGTCCTGGAACACTGATAAGTTGTACAGATGATGTTTCGACCTGTGCAATGGAGTGCAGGACAAGCAGAATATGATGGGTAGGCAGAAATGTGCCCACTACTCAGGGACATGGTGCACATGCCCACTTGCAAGGGACTGTGGAATGTTATCTTGGCATAGTTGGTATACACTGCGCATGTCCAGCGTACAGCCAAAAGGTGTTAGCTCTACTGTTCTGAGATCTTAGCAGCATCTGCACATGTGTAACTTATAAAACCTGGATTCCTTAAAAGTAGAACGCTTGCGCATATTCGGGGCTCACTCCATTTTTGTTTGGAGCTGGGACATGCAGCTGCATTATCTGATTGAATAAAGCTTTGGTCTTAAACTTCTTTACCTGCGTTTGGCTGATGGATTGACCTAATCGGCTAGACTTGAACCCAGGGCTACTTGAGCCCTTACCACAACTCATTGTTATGAAAATTTATCCTGCCTTCCTAAAGAGACTTTACTCAGCATGTCTCACAGTTTAAAAAACAGAACATCCCATTTCCTGATAAAACCAACAGCAATAGCAACAACAACCATTTAGAGCAGTGTTCTCCATCCTTGGGTCCCCAGATGTTTTTGGCCTACAACTCCCAGCTTGCCCTCTCCAGGCAGGGCTTGGAAAGAATCCTGCCTGAAACTCTGGAGCCACCGCTGCCAGTCAGTGTCAACAATACAGGCAGTCCCCAGGTTACGAACGAGATCCGTTCTTAAGTCTGTCTTTAAGTCGAATTTGTACATAAGTCGGAACATTATAGCGTAGTATACATTAAAAATGGCACTTGTGCAAATTGCGTCCGTTTTTATGTATACTGCACTATACTCTACGTAAACGATGTGGAGCTGGGGATCCCGGAAGTCTCCCTGGAGGCTCAGCTCACAGCAGCTGGGCCCCCATCCCTAAGTTATGGCGGTCCGTTCGTAAGTATGAGTTGTCCGTAAGTCGGACGTTCGTAACCCGCAGACTACCTGTACTGGGCTAGATGGACTAGTGGTCTGACTCGGTATAAGGCAGCTTCCTATGTTCCTATGTGGCCAGACAGAGCTCCCGGGGGAAGCTGTTCCTGAATTTGGGTGCCACAACTACACTATACTACACTATACTCTACGTAAACGACGTGGAGCTGGGGATCCCGGAAGTCTCCCTGGAGGCTCAGCTCACAGCAGCTGGGCCCCCATCCCTAAGTTATGGCGGTCCGTTCGTAAGTATGAGTTGTCCGTAAGTCGGACGTTCGTAACCCGCAGACTACCTGTACTGGGCTAGATGGACTAGTGGTCTGACTCAGTATAAGGCAGCTTCCTATGTTCCTATGTGGCCAGACAGAGCTCCCGGGGGAAGCTTTTCCTGAATTTGGGTGCCACAACTGAGAAGCCCCCATCTCTCATGCCCACTCACTGCACCTCAGGGAGGGGGAGACACGGAGGGGGTCTCCGAAGTAGAACCAAGTGCTTGGACAGGTTTCTGTGGGGGAAGGCAGTAGGGGAAATACCATGTGCTCAGGCCCCGTGGTGGTGGTGCTGGTGGTGGTGATGGAGTTTCTGCGCAGAAAAACAGGTTAAAATCTTAAAAGATGCATACATTCACTCGTTATTTCAGCTATGGCATCACTACTCACTCAGGTCTTTCTGTTCCTTTGCAGGTGTTGCGCAGCAGCTCTTTGCCAGGCTGCCCGGCAGTGTCCCCCGGAGCATTGACGTGGCCTCCATCCGTCGGCTGCTCTGCGATGATCCAGCCTGCACGGTGTGTGCGCGTGCAGCTCGGGAGGCGGTGCAGCTGATGCACTCCCAGGATGTGCATCATTGATGTTGCACAAGGATTGGTTTCCGCTAGCACAACATCAATATGACCCGAGCGGCTGGGCACCGTTGGATCCTTCCCACATGATGGTTCTCCCCCCGCCCATATTTTGAAAATATCAAATCTAGCAGTTATTCAGATCTGTGATTCAATGCAGAGGATCTCAAATTAAAAGGCTCTAGGGCTAGGGGAAGACCGCTCTGCCTGAGATCCTCTTGGAAGGATCTCCGGTTGCAGAGCTCAGAAAGACCACTTCTGCACGAGCCAGTCAGAGTGGACAACACCAGGCTACATGGGCAGACATGCTGAAACTGAACCCCGACAAGACCGAGGTACTTCTGGTGGGGGACAAGGGAAGGTTAGGGGATGTTGACCTGGTGCTGAATGGGGTACATCTACCCCTGAAGGACCAGGTCCACAGCTTGGGGGTCATTCTAGACTCCCAGCTGTCCATGGAGGCTCAGGTGGCGGCTGTGAGCCGGGCAGCGCTGTATCAACTCCATCTGATACGGCAGCTGCGCCCCTACCTTCCTAATCACCTGCTCCCATCAGTGGTTCATGCCTTGGTCTCCTCTCGCCTAGACTACTGTAATGCGCTCTACGTGGGGTTACCCTTGAAGACGGTCCGGAAGCTTCAGCTGGTACAGAACGCGGCGGCTCGCCTGATTAAGGGCAGCCGCTGGCGTGATCACATCACGCCAGTGCTTAATGAGTTGCACTGGCTACCAGTTGCTTGCCGAGCCGAATTCAAGGTGTTGGTTTTGACCTTTAAAACCCTACACGGCTCCGGCCCAGCTTATCTCAAGGAGCGCCTCCAGCAACATCAAGTAGGCCGCTCAACAAGGTCTGCCACGGACGGCCTTCTCCTTATCCCATCAGCCAGAGCAGCCAGGCTGGTGGGGACTAGGAAGAGGGCCTTCTCTGTGGCGGCCCCCACATTATGGAACTCCCTCCCTAGTGACCTTCGCCATGCCCCCTCCGTGATGAGCTTCTGCCGTGCATTAAAAACATGGCTGTTCAGGCGGGAATATGGGGTGGGTTAGGTTTTTAATGATAATTTTTTATACTGTTTTAATTATTATGTTTTATTGTGTTTTATTGTATTTTAATTGTGCATCGCCCAGGGTGGCCGGGTGGCCGGCCAGATGGGCGATTGATAAATATAATAAATAAATAAATAGGCTGGATTCAGGCAACACGAAAACCCACACTCAAGGGTTGAGTGTGGGCTGTCATTGAACCGCGGGTGGTTGTTGAAACATGGGTTATCATGTTGTCTCAACCCAGCCAAGATAGCAAACCATGGTGAACAAGCCACAGTTCACAACCCAACAACAGACCCATGTTTCAGCAACAACACACGGTTCAACTACAACCCACCCTCAAACCATACTCAACCCTTGAGTGTGTGTTATCGTGTTGTCTGAACCCAGTCATAGTCTGCTCTGGGGTAAGGCACTTCCATGTGATTGACAGCGGGTTCAGGACAGACAAAAAGGACTTACGTATCCATGCAATGCATGCTTAGCTTGTCGAATTCGCCATCACAAGATGTGACGGCTGCTACTTTAGATGGCTTTTAAAAGGATTAGACAAATTCATGGACAAGGAGAAGGAGGAGAGGTCTGTCTCCAGGTATAGAACCCCTCCTTACCAGACACCGGGGACAAAAAGAAGGAAATGGCCATTTACGTTGTGCCATGCTTGTGAGTGCCCAGAGGCATCTTCCTGGCCATGGTTGGAAACAGAACACAGGGCTGGGTACATCTGGTGCTCCAAGGTACACTGCTTCTGAAAGGGGAGGTTCCATTAAGCTAGCTTGTTTTAAATTTGTTTAATCCTTTTTTAAAGCAATCTAAGCCAATGGCCGCCACCACCATGTTTTGCTTTTGTGAATTCCAGACGTTGTTTTTAACTGAATTTTTATTCAACGTTCCTTTGGGTTTCCATCATACCTGGATGTCGGGAACCCGCAGCCTTCCCCTGATGCTTTTTTTTTTTTTATGATGAGTGTGCCTTTCTGGCAGGGAGGGGGGGAAAGTAGGGAGAATGAAGCTGAATGCTTTGCCATTCCGAGCAGCCACACCATCTGATTGGAGAGACAGAGACGCATCCCAAGATCCCTTGCAATGTGGCACCAGATGCTAGAAGGGACTTCATTTGGGTACTTCCCACTCGAGCATCAGTGGCCCAGATTAAGAAGGAGACGCTGCTGTAAGCAAGGACATTTTCCAGTATTGCCCCGCCAAGCTGGATAGATGGCATCACCAAAGGATTGGCTTGCACTTGCTGATGAAGCACTTTGGTTTTTTTGATGTTAAGTGAGAGACCAAGTTTTTCGTATGCTTCTGCAAAAGCATTTAGGATAATTTGGAGATCATCCTCTGAATGTGCGGAGACCACATTATCATCACTGCTGGCCACAGAATACTGGACTAGATGGACCCTTGGTCTGATCCAGCAGGGCTCTTCTTGTGTTCTTATCAGAATGGAACAGGGAACTGGATTGTCCTATTTTGTCGAATCAATGGATTATCGCTTTGTATCTGAAGTGTCAATGGATCTTAGCTTACATCTTATTCATCAAAAACTCCTGTTCTGTGTCTATTGGACACCTCTTTAATAACAGTTTGTTGAAGTCAGCTAACTGCTGGAAGTGTAATACTGCTAATGCTTCTTTTTGTCAATGTCCAGTAGTTGCCTCTTTTGGGGAGGAGGGTATAATACGGATAAACTTTGTACAGTAATACCTTGGATTGCAAGCATAATTCGTTCCAAAACACTCTTATATCAAAGCGAGTCTCTGGTGGGCATGAGCAGGGCCGATTTCGGCCCGCTACGCCCGCTCAAGGCGAGCGGTTACATCCCTACGACTTGTCTTGCAAGACCTTGCTCGTTTATCAAGTCAAAATTTTAAATTCTTTTTGCTTGTCTTGCAAAACACTCTCAGACCAAGTTACTTGCAATCCTAGGTATTACTGTATTGGAACACTCTTTAATATTTACTGATGTGGATGCCCTTTTAAATTATCCACCTGCTTCCTGGAAGTTAACACACGGTCAGCGTGAATGGATTTTCCATGCCCTTCTGACCACTAAAAGACTGATCTTACCACCTTGGAAGGAGAAACGCTCTCCTCCTATAATGCAATTGATTGAGGACCTAACGACGCTCTCAACATTTGAACGGATGGCGTATGGATGCCACTCATGCATGGACGCATATATGGATATTTGGTCTGCCTTTATTGAAGTTTATGTATAATTTTTTTCTTTATTTTTGTCTAGAAAGTTGAATTTTCACACACACACACACACACACACTTTGTATCTATTACTTGAAATTGATATATTCAAATCTGTGCAGTTACATTTTTTCTTTCATCTCTCCCCCCCTTTTCTTATTATGGTTTGTTGACATTTACAACAACTACAACAACAAAATAGGGGGGAAATGTCCTCCCCCCAGTGGCATGGGAGTAGAGAGCTTTAAGGTTCCTAGGAGAACTGCCTCCCCCTCCTCTGGATGTGTGCAGCCCACAGATGGAGCAGCTCAAAACTGCCGTGGCCAAAGCAAATGTAAAGAGCAGCAGCTGTTAAAGCAAAAACAGAGAACTTGCATCCCCACACTGGAGGATGTTTTGGAACACGCATTTGCCGAGATAGTTCTGACCTTAGCAACTTTCTAGGCCAGGGCTCTCCAACCTTGGATCCCCAGATGTTGCTGGACTACAGCTCCCAGAATCCCTTGCCATTAGCCATGCTGGCTGGGTATGCTGGGAGCTGTAGGCCAGCAACACCTGGGGACCCAAAGTTGAAGAGCCCTGCTCTAGGCTATAGGAAGCAGAGAACACAGTCAGAACATACCTGTAAGAACATAAGGAGAGTTGTGCTGGATCAGACCAGGGCCTGTGTAGCTCAGCATTCCGTTCTCACAGTGGCCAACCAGATGCATTTATTGTTGGTGTTAATGTTATTAGCAATATTCTCCTCAAAATCCTGCCCCCCCCATTTTTTGCATTCCTTATTGTTTGCTTGTATTTCTTTTGTGCAAGCCCTTTTTGCTCTCTTCAATTGGGCAAGACATCCATTTTCTGAAGGAAGCCTTCTTTTCTGTAATAGCTTCCTTGACACTGCTTGTTAACCATGCTGGTGACCTCTCGGGCTTCGGTACCGGACTTGACCTGTGGTATACATTCTAGCTAAGCCTCTATTATTCTGGTTTTGCGTAAACCCCAAGTGTTCCAGAGAGATTTGACCTTCTTGACTTTTCCTTTCTACTTCACTTTTACCTTCCTCATTTTAGAGAGGTTTCCTCAAATTTGACTGTGTTGGACTTCCTTGGCAATTTCCCACTTAAATATATGTATTAAATCTGATAGCACTGTGGTCACTGTTTCCCAATGGTTCAACATCATTTACATCTCGTACTAGGTCCTGGGTGACATCACTTAGGATTAAATCCAGGGTCGCCTCCCCTCTGGTCGGTTCCATGACCAACTGTTCTAGGGCAGTCATTTAGGGCATCGAAAAATGTAAGGCACAATCCTATGCATGGTGAAACAGAAAAAAGGTCTACAACTCCCAGCATGCCCCAGCTGACTGGGGAATGCTGGGAGTTGTAGGCCTTTTTACTGTCTAACCATGCATAGGATTACGCCCTTAACCTCTTTGTCATGACTGGAACTTGCATGTATCTAGTCAATGTGCGGGTAATAGAAGTCACCTGTTATTACAACACTTCCTCATTTGGAGGCCTCCCTGATTTCATTTTCCACCTCAAGGCCACCCTGAGTGTTCTGGTCTGGGGAACGACAGGACATCCCTCGTACTAAATTATTTTTGGAGCCTGGTATTATCGCTCACAGCGCTTCTGTGGAAGAGTCTGACCCCTTTAGCTTTTCTCCTCGTCTGCTTCACACTATGCCCTCTTGGATGAACAAAGCAACACCTCCTTCAGTACTCCCTTCCCTGTCCTTCCTATAGTTTCTGTTCAGAGATGACCGTGCCCCACTGTTTCTCCTCATTCCACCAGGTTTCTGCCCCATGTGCTTCCTTGTTCCAGCAGCAGCAGCAGCAGCAGCAGCAGCAGCAACAACAATGCCCTCTCCTGAGGGTGCCACATGCAGCGGAGGGATTCATGTTGCTGCACCCGCCCCCCCTCTGGAGTGCACGACCAGGCCTCCACAGCTCTGAAGTTTAGGTGTTCCTCAAGACCCGTCTCTTCACATAGGCTTTCCCTGAAGTGTGACCCAGCCAGCTGTGGCTGCAGTGCACAGCAGTGTGCAGTTTTAGTTTTACTGGTATTTTTATTATTGTGTACGTTTCTCATTACAGTATACTGTTGTTTTCATGGTGGAATATTGTATGTTCACACCTCTGAAACTTTGTGGAAGTGGTACATAAAACTGGCGAATACATAAATCCCTGTGAAGTGCCCCTTGCAGCCTGCCTCAGACCTCATTGGGCCTGATCCCAGCAAGCCCGTGAGCTTCTCTCCTCTGCTCCATCTTGAGCCTGTGACTAAACGCAGGACATGGGCGGCTTTGACCTTCGGGCGGCTTCCCCTCCTGCCCGCCCGCCCAACTCCCTTCTTTGCTCGACAGCCCGCCTGACCAAGAGCGCCTGACTGTTTGGGTACACTTTGGTGGGTCCTAAAAAAGGCCCAGCTGTGGATTTCTCCAGCTTTGGAAGTCTCCTTTCTGGAGATTCTGCTAGTTGTCACTAGAGGGCAGGAGCTGCCTTCTTTATGTTTTCTTTTGCCAAAATGGAACTCTACCTGGCGAACCTTTTCAACACACACACACACACACACACACACACATGCATGTGTGCACGCGCACGGCAACAGTCCACAGGCATTGTCAATATCCCCCCTGCCACGTGCTGCTCTTCCTTATCATTTCTCTTGCTTCAGCTGTTCCCAGAAAGGAAGTGCAGCTCCTTCCACTTTCCACCCCAGCCTGAACTGGAGATAGGTGTTGGGTGCTTCCAGACGGAGGGCTCCTGGGGCTACCACTCCAAAGGCATTGTGCAGCTATTCTGTCTTTTCCTCCTGAACAAAGTTTCTGTGGAAAGAAAAAATACAGAAGACGCACTGAGAAAACATGGGAGGATTACAAACAGAAGACGACATCATCTGGACCCCCTCTCTCTGTACTATTCTGTGAATGAGGCAGGGCGGCTGCACGGCAAAAGCCTCGTCAGGAAATACTGTTTGTTTTTAAGTGCCTCTGAGCATGACCAGAGAGTCGTCCCCCCCCCCTCCCCGGGGAAGCAATGTTGTAAAAAAACAAACTTGAGGCAAAGTGTCCTAAACCTTTCGCTTGTGAAGCGAGGCTGCCTCGTCTGCTGTGGGGACTCACTGGGCATGTTCTGGCATCCAGTATCGCCCTCCACCTGCATCGCCCCCGGCCTGCCTTTCTGCCTACGATGGCAGGAGCTTCACCAAGTTTAGCTGGGTGGCATCGCTTGCCAGAGTCTCCTCAGCCATTCCCCCAGACACCATGGCCTCCCTGCAAGCCCCAGCGCCGACTTTAATCCAGTTAGCAAGCAAACCCAGTTCCTGAAGCTGGAAGTAGGACCCAGAAGTCCTGGGTCCCATTAGCTTGCTTTCCCCTGTGCCCTAGCCCGCACGCCCACTGCTGCCAGACAAGAAAAGCTGGTCAGAGCATTGCTTAGCAGGGAGCTGCACCTGCTCCCTGCCACAGGAAAGCCGGGGCAACGGGCAACCCAGTACAGGCACATTGTGACTCACTCCCCCCCCCCCCGGCTCCTGTTGCTCCACCAGCCACCCCATACCTCTCTGCTGCCCTTTCCCCCACAGTTTCAGTCCCTCCTTTGGTCCTGAATTGGTTGAGTCATCTCAGCACTCCTCTCTAGATGACGCCTGAGCTTTCTCAAGGCCTGCAAAAGCACAAAAGCTACTAAAACAGTTGCAGCGATTGAGTGAAACGTGCAGGAGAAATGCAACAGGACCTCGTGGTGAATTCTTCTTCAGGCACAGGTGTTCAGTGTAAGATATTAAACGTTTTTGGCTGCTGTTCATGCAGCTGCACTCAGTGCCCCTGAAGGCGATGGCGATTCTTCCAGCTTTTCTAGATCTTTCCGGAACAAGCAGCCATTCTGGACTGCATTAAGTGTTGCCCTCACGCCCTGCAAGGCTCTGGTACCTGACGCCAGGAGCACCGACTGGTTTCTAGAACTAGTAGCTGAGCAACTGCCGGAAGCCAGATGAGGGTCTGTGGCCAGAAATGGCACAGGCCCCGGGAGGAGGTGCTTCTGCATGAAGGAGTTGGCTTGCCAGACAGCAGCTTCAAACAAAGTCCAGCAGACAGCTGGGTGTCAGCTGGGAGGGAAGGCATGTGGCAACAAGGGCTGGCGGCAGCCTCCTGCTGCTGTCTCCCCACGCCCCAGTGCATATGGCTGAGTCACCTGGGGAAGTATGGCCACACAGGGTTGCCTCCTTTTTCCTGGATGGGATCCTGTGTTTTTCACTGCTGCTGACAAGTATTTAGCAGGCATGGCTTTCCCATGGCGTTTGTACAGCAAAATGTACTTCTTCAAAGCCCCAAGAGAATGCTGTTGTGAACTAGAAAGTTGCATGCAGCAACATTATTTTTTAAAAGCATGACTACAATCCTATGCACACAGTTGGGAATATGTCCCATTGTGACTCATGTTAGCTTTTTATTGTTTTATTTTATTGACAGTATCATGCGCATCATGGGATGTTATTGTCATATCACGCACATCACATTGCCTACATATCCATTTAAAGCAGTGTTTCTCAACCTTGGGTCCCCAGATGTTTTTGGCCTACAACTCCCAGCATGCCCCAGCCAGCATAGCTGGCTGGGGCATGCTGGGAGTTGTAGGCCAAAAACATCTGGGGACCCAAGGTTGAGAAACACTGATTTAAAGGCAAATTTAGACAGAAAAAGGGCCTACAACTCCCAGCATGCCCCAGCATAGCTGGTTGGGGCATGCTGGGAGCCACAGGCCTTTTTTCTGTCTAAACTTGCATAGGATTGCCCCCAATTTATTTAAAATATTTCTTGGCCGCCTTTCAGGGCAGAAGCCCTCCCAAGGCGGCTATTTTGATCTGATTTTTATTTGCTGTTAGTTAGCTTGAATAATACTTTGTAAAGCGGAAACATGGAATAGAAATATTTAAAAATAAATAAATACATATACTAAAAAAAAAATGCAATTGTTTGTAAATAAACAAGGGTGGGATGGACTTGGGTGTCACTGAGCACTCCTTTTGGCCCCCAAACAGAACCAGCAGCTGGAGAGCTGGGCCTGGGCATGCGAACTCCTGAAGTCCTACAGCAAGTCCCCGTTTCTCAGTCTGACCTGCTCTACCTCACAGGGTTGGTGTGAGGATAAACCTCGGGGCAGGAAGCTGCGTATAAGCCCCTTTGAGCTCCTTATGCAAGGCGGGAAGGCACTGCTGCTGACCCGGGCGCCTCCGACCACCCCAGCGCAGAGCCGGCCTCTCTCCCCCTCTCTGAAGGTGCTGCTCAGAGGGGGGGCGGCGCCTCTGCGGGCGGCGGTGTGTTATCCGCGGCATTCGTGCGTGGCCCTCCCTCCCGGGCGGCAAAACCCGTTCCTTTCGGCCTCCCAACAACCCTGCGAGGCAGTGCCGGCCGAGCGGTCGTGACCGGCTCCCGGACCCCGGGACGCCTCTGGCGGGCCGCTCCCGAAGCGGGGCCGGCGGGGCTCCCGTAGCCCGCTGCAGCCCCGGGGCTGCTGCTCGGGCAGCGCGCTCAGAGCGGCCTTCGCCCAGCGGGCGCCCTCCAGATGGGTCGGACTCCAACTCCCAAGCCCACGCTGGCCGGGGATTGTGGGAGTTGTAGTCCGACCCATCTGGAGGGCGCCCGCTGGGCGAAGGCTGGCTCAGGGGCCGAGACAGGCCCACAGAAGGCAGCGCTGCCCACGCGCGGCCGCCTCCCTGCGCAGGCCGGGGGCTCCTGGCTGTCCGCCGTTGGGGGCAGGAGGCTGGGCTTGGCTGGGCGAGCCGCGTGCCCTGCGTGTGTGTGGGGGGGAGGATCAGGGCACGGGCGCGCCTGGGCCGAGGGCAGGAGGAGGAAGCTCCAGGCGCGCCCAAGGGGAGGAGCTGCGCCTTCTGGTCCGCCCGTCTCCTCCAGTCCCACGCCGCCGTCGCTGCCTTCGCGCCGCCTCCCGCGGCCCCGCTGCCCAATCAGGCGGCCGCTACTCCGCCGGGCCCCGCCCACTGCCTCGCGCACGCAGCAGCTGTCATCACAGACCCGCACGTGGAGGAGGCGGGGCCGTCGTCGCAGCACACGCGCCCTCCCGTTGGCCGTCGGGGGTCTCCGGCGCTGGCCCGCACAGCCAATCAGCGCAGGCGGCGGGAGGGGCTTCGCTCCAGTCCCGGAAGCTGCTTCTGGGATAGGAGGGGGGGAAAGGAGCCGCGAGAGTGAGGTGCGGGCGCTTCCCGGGTTGCCCGGGCGCTGCGGAAGACGCCCGGGGTAAATTGCCACGGGGTAGCCAGCCTTGGGAGCGGGTGTCCCGGATTGCCCCCTCCGCCCCGGGGGAGAAACCCCAAAGGGAACCCCTAATATGGGGGTGGGGGTGGCCTAGGTGCCTTCCTCCTTTGGGGCGGGGAGCCCGAGGGATGGTCCCGGAGCGCAGTCGTGTGTGTGGGGATAGACCCCTTGCTTCTCCCCTGCTCCAAAAGGAGATGGTGGGGGGAGTGCAAAAGGGGTCGGGGGCATGCCGCCGTGGGGGAGGGGAGCAGGAGGAGGGGCATTTATTTGTTTGCTCCTCCATTTGGAAGACTTGGAGCCGGACTGGCTTCCTCCCTGGCTTAACTCCCGGGGCTGTTTTCTAAGTGGGGGTGGGGGGAATTATAGGGAACATTTGGTGGGGGGTTTGGGTTAACCCAAGCCAGTACCAAAAAGGGTGGTGGGCTCCTTTCTATAGACCAAGGTTGTGTGGGTGTGTTTTCTCTTACCTTCTCTCCCCCCCCCTTGCTTTGTTCGTCTCGTCTTAAGATGTGCAGCTCCTCTGGTCGCCTGGTGCACCCACAGAGGCCTGCAGGTAAGAACTGGATCTGACTTGAAAGGTGCTGAGCTCCTTGCAACCTTTGCTAATCAGGGTTATGCTCTCCTTCCCCTTGGCTGCTGCAGAGCTCTGTGTTTCAACCTGTGGTGGAGCCTGCTGGGCCCTCCACCTTGGGTTTGCTGATTCCGTGGAGGATGCCAGGTGACGCTGTTGATCTGTTCACTGGGTCTGTGCACCCTCTTCTCTTTTTGGGTAACCCAAAATCTTCCATTTCAGGACTCTTATTCTTAAAATGAAAATGCTTGAACACTGTTCCTTTGTGAACATACTAGAATTGACAAGAAATTATACCCCCCCACCCCAAATACTGCTTGAATACTTTCAGTGCAACTATATGAACCAGAAACTTTGTTTGCTCTATTGTTTATGTACTTCTTAATTTTTTTTAAAGGCCCAGATTTACAGATTTCATACCAGTACATTATACCGCCCAATAGCTGAAGCTCTCTGGGCGGATTACATGCCTTGCCTTGATGTGCCTGTGTTTTAGGACTTCCATTTCTTGCTTTGGGGCTGCAGTCCTGTGTATACTTACTTCTGAGTAAACATACATAGGATTGCCCTGCTGATGTGCCAGGTTCTCTTGACCAGATTGGTTAACCTGCCTTTTCTCAGGCAGGCCTTTTGGTGAAGGGGAGGCAGAGAGCTCATGTTGCTTCTCTCACAGGGGAATGAAAATGGAGACCCATCCAGAGGATCATAGAATCGTAGAGTTGGAAGGAGCCATTTAGACCATTGAGTCCAACCCCTTGCTCAGTGCAGGAGAGGAAGAGGAAAAGTTGCTGCGTGTGTGCGAGTGTGATGGCTCAGTGTGGTTTATTTATATCTTAAAATATATGCTCTGTTGTTTCCTCCCCAAAAGGTGCCTAAAGTAGCTCTCAACATTATAAAAATACCAATAAAACCAATAAAAGCAAATACAATAAGAAGTAGCAAGAACCATAGAGTCAGCAGAGCTGCGGTTCCCCCCCCCCCCCAAGCTCTCTGGAAGAGGATCAGCTGAAAGTTAGAGAGGAGTTGCTCTTGATTTGCCTGTTCCCAGACTTCCTCCTTATCCCTTGTCCCAAATATCCCTTGCTGAATTCTGGGCAGGAGACTTGATGGCATCATATTTATTTATTTATTATTATTATTATATTTATACCCTGCTTTTTTTCCTGCAAGGAACCCAAGGCGGCTTACATAATCCTCCTCCTCCTCCTCTCCATTTTATCCTCACAACAGTCCTGTGAGGTAGGTTAGTCTGAGAGTCAGTGACTGGCTCAAAGTCACCCAGTGAGTTTCATGGCCGAGCGGGGACTAGAGCCCGGATCTCCCGAGTTCCAGCCCGACACTCACCAGTACGCCGCACTGGCTCCCTTCTCCACAACTCCTCCTCCCTGCTATTTCTGAAAAATGCCTTCTGCTTCCCTCCCCCGCTCCTGCAACAGCCAGTTCCTGGTATGTCTGTGATGAGACTGAGGTGTCCCCATTCCGTGTTTCCTTCCTGAACCGCAACTTCTGCTCTTCTCTCAGGCCCTTGCCTGGCACAAGTTGGCTCCTCGCACCTCCATCTGGCCACGGTGCTATGACGACGTCTTCATATTTATGTAGCACTGGCAGTGAGCTAGGGACGGTACCGTGCTGGGCAGACCGATGACAAGGCGCCTCTCCATGTCAGGGCAAGTGACTTTAGAGGGACAAGGCAGGATTTGGCAAGGAGCAGCTGGTGGGTGGGGAGGTGGCGGTGGGGGAGACCGTCCCGGATCCGCTGGAAGACCCGCCGGACATGCTGCAGATGCTGCTCCCAAGTGGAGCTAAAGATAGCTATGTCGTCCAGATAGGCACAGGCAAACTCTCCCAACTCGTTCAGCATTCCATTCACCAGCCTCTGAAAGGTTTCCGGACCATTCCGGACTCCGAAGGGAAGAGTGGTGAACTGGAATAAACCCAGGTGGGTGACAAAGGCAGACTTGAGAGCAGCATCCGCGTCCAGCGGAACTTGCCAGTAGCCCTTGGTGAGGTCTAGGGTGGTAATGTACTTGGCCCTCCCTAGTTTCTCCAGCAAGACATCCATGTTGGGGATGGGGTAGGGGTCAGGGACGGTCACCTTGTTGATTTTCCGGTAGTCCACACAGAACCGCACCCCCCCATCCTTTTTGGCCACCAGGACAATCGGGGAGGACCATGGGCTAGAACTAGGGACGATCACCCCTAGGTCTAACATGGCTTTGACCTCCTCAGCAATGACCTGAGCATGGGGTCCCACCGCCCGGTATGGCAGAGATTGCAGAGGGGGGCTGTCACCCGTTTGAATGGTGTGCTGGATGAGTGGGGTCCGCCCGGGGCGGTCTGAGAACATGGTCCCAAATTCATCCAGCACCCGCTTCATTTGCTCTCGCTGAGCCTTGGACAGGGCGGGTGACAGTGAGATCTCTTCCATTCCCCCACCATCCCCCCATTCTCTCAACAGATCCCCATCAGCGAAATCCTTATCATTATGTTCCTTCACACAGCCCAGTCCCGCACCCCGGTCTACATACAATTTCAACATATTCACATGAAACACTTTACATTTTCCAGGAGTCCCAGCAAAGAGTATTTTGTAGTTGACTGGTCTAAGTTTCTCAACTACAGTCCCCGGACCCTCCCACTTAAGACACAGCTTGTCCGTTTTGAGGGTACGCAGAACCAACACTTTATCACCCACCTCAAAAGTCCGGGCTACTGCGGTTTTATCATACAGCTCTTTTTGCCGCTGCTGGGCTGCCTTCAGATGCTGTTGGGCGGCTTCTCGAACGCTGTGGAGGGTGTCCCGTAGCCGCCGCAGAAAAGTGTGAACCGGCACGGGCGAACTGCCGGCAGCCCCCTCCCATTCCTCCCGCAACAAAGCCAAGGGCCCCCGTAGTTCTCTGCCAAACATCAGTTCATTCGGGGAAAACCTGAGGCTTTCCTGCGGAGCATCTCGGTAGGCAGAGTACTTTGTGCAGAGTAAGAGCGTGAGAAGGGGAGCCCCCCCCCCAACATACTTGAGTGGGAGATGGGGCAGAAAGAATTGGAATGCTCTTGGAACCTGCTTGTGGCAGATCCTGGCTGGTGATTGTGTGGAAAGAGAGATCCGAGTGTCCAGATTCTGAACCCTTCCCTGGGTGATGTCCCGCCCAGCAGTCCCAGCTTCTTGGCATGGGAAGAATCCCCGGTACCCAAGGTGGGGCTTGCTGGTCATTCCGTTGCTACCCTGAGCTACGCACACAGCTTCCCTTGTTGTCCCTAAATGACAACAGCAGACTGTCTGGCTTGGTTGTCCAGGGCCTTCAACTCTGGCCCCTGACCTCCCGGAAGTGTATTTGACTGCTGCCTCCTGTAATAAGTTGTTCTTGGAGGCATGTCAATCTCTGTTTGACTCAGGCGTAAGGCTGCGTCTGTCTTATGCTTGGGTTTCTATTTCTTGTTAATTCAGAATGTCTTGGGGCTTTCAGAGTGTGGAGACACCTTGCAGATGCTCTCTCTCTTCCTATGTCAATGCTGCACCCTTGGGCCAGAGAGCTTCCTGTATTGCCTGCTCTGCTTTTTATTTATTTTTTTAGGGTTGTGTTCAGAGTGCTACTTTGTGCTCGGACTCTGGCTCTGGGGTCTAGGATCTTGAATTTAGCACATCAAATTCCACATCAGGAAAAAAAAATGCTCCTTCCACAGATTGATAACCAGGGCTTCTATCCTACCGTGTCTCAAAAGTTCCAATGGGCAGCAATATGTGAATTTAAAATGACAAAATAAAATAAATGTTGTACGGTTCAGTAATGTTTCTATTTAAAACCGGCCTCCAAATTCTTCCCCAGAGGTTCAAAATGTGTTCAGGCCGGAGTGCTGATGAACTGCACAAATGCTGAGCAGCTACCAAGAACACCTTTGTAGTGTCTTGGATAATCATACTTGTGGCATGGATGGTTTGATGAACGGGGCATATTGCCATGGAGGCTGGAGGTATGAGGGTGGTGGATTTACATGCGTGCCTTATTCGTAGAGGCAATATGCCTGTGTGCTCCAGTCGCTGGGGCACATGGGTGGGAGGGTGCTGTTGCCCTCGTGTCCTGCTTGTGGGATCCTGTGGGCAGCTGACTGGCCACTGTGTGAACAGAATGCTGGACGAGATGGACCCTGGGTCTCATCCAGCATGCCTCTTATGTTCTTATGAGTTACTACTGCATTCCAGTAGATTTGCAAACATGCTTTATCCTAGAATAATTCCAGTTCTTCGAGTTAGTTGATTTTGACAGAATTTTGGTGTCTCCCCCCCCCCCCCGCTGCCTCAGTGTAAAGGACCGCAGTGGGAATGGGTGGGGCAGCAGGAGAAATTGAGCTGTGCTGTGTCGAATGCCAACATCCCAGCCAGGCCCCATCTGAGAGCACCCTAAGCGCATTCCCCCTGTCTCCCTCCTGCCCCCCATGATCACCAAGGCTAGAAGTACTTGGAGGTTTCCCCCCACCTTTCTTTCGAAACCAAATGCTTTGGGTTTGTGGGGTTTTGTGGAAGCTGCTGAATTCTGTATTATCTGCCAGCTGTGCTTTTGTCAGTTCACCTTGCTGCAGGGTTGCCATGCTTGGCAAGGTGAGGGTGGGCTGGCCAGCTGCTGTGGTGGACTCCAAAGTAGGCTAGTGCCGTCCTTCCGAGCTGGAGCCAGGGCTGGCGAGAGGCACCACGTGGCCTGAATTGCAAGCGGTCTGCGAGGTCCCATCCCTCTTGCTGGGGAGTCCGCTTTGGAATCTGGGCCAAATTCCTGCTGGGGCAATTTAATCCTCCTGTGTAAGGGCCTTCTCTAGTCTTGCTTGTGTAAGGGATTCCATTCCATTCCCCTTTGCTTCCTGCCCTAAGGGGTTGCGTGGGCCAAGTGATGCCTCCCACTGCTGTGGGGAGAGGAGCCGGCGGGGGGGGGGGGGGGGCTACAGATCCTGTGACTGCCACGCTGTGGCTCTTGTCCTGCTCCGAGGGTGCCCTCTGTTTCCAGATCGAGCTGACTGCAGGTCGGGCTGCTGTGTGAGTTCCAGGAGTTGGGACTGCCAGGGCAAGCCTGCACTGGGTGTGGCGGTCCAGGCTCCAGTTGGCTTGGCGTTGCAGTTGCAGTTGCTGCTGGCAGATGCCCTTGGGTGGGCGGGGCGCAGGGGGTGTTCAGCCTGCTGCTCATCTGCATGGGATTCCCAGCCAAAAGGGGCCATCTAAAAATAATTGTTGGTGTCACTTCAGGCCTTGGCGTGTGCGAGTGACTACAGCCCGGTGGGCTGGGGGTGGCGGTAACTTGAGCTGCTCACATTCCTCGGCCTTTATCTGCAATATGTGCCAGACTAAGGAAGCCTAGGGGTGCCAGGCAGCGGGAAGAGGGCCCAGTCAACATCTTCCTCTGCTGGCCAGCAGGGTGAGAATGCCAGTGGGTGTTGCCCCAAAGATGGCCAAGAGCAAGGGCAGGAGGCCTCGAGGTGGGAGTGGGCGAGGAGCATGGCAACTCCTTGCTGGAGCAAGCCACTGGCGTCCCCCTAGTCCAGCGCTGTGTCTGAGTCCGGCCACACGCCCCTGCGAAGCTCTAGGGCAGGAGTGTGGTGGCGGTCTTGTGCCGAAGCTGTCGTGGAGCTGGCCTGTTGAGCTTGGCAGCCTCCCGCCGGCCCTCGTGGCAGACAGGATCGCCCTGGGCCTGCCGCAAGGGGCGTGTGGGTGCCGCTCCCTGGCTCTACACCTGGATGCCTCTTGGCGCTTCCTGCCCGTTGAGTAGACCCGGCCAGGCCAGAGCCAGGCTGTGTGTTCTGATTAGAGCTCTTTTTAACACTAGGACATGTTTTGCTGCTGCTGCAAGAGAGAGAGAGAGTGTTTCCAGCCCCCACATGTGGCTCTGCAGCCTCCCCTGCCAAAGCTTGTCACAGAAACGGTGTCCTAGTTTGTTTCAGCGCAGGTTCAGCAAGTGCTAATAGTTTGTCCTCCTGGGCCTGGGAGCTGGATTTCCACCTCCTTTGCAGCATGTGGTTTGGCTCACTTGCTTGAGTTACTTGCTCTGCAAGCACCATTTTGCTTTGCTTCTCCTCTCTGGTTGTGGCAGGATAGAGTCTGGATAGTATGTTGGCCTTGAATGGTGCCTCCTGCCTTTTGCAAGAGGAGGCGGGGTGGCCATTTTGCCTATTTCCAGGTCTGCTATTAGAACTGCACCATTCACCACACTGCAGTCTGGTTAGAGCACATTATCTATCTGTGTGTGTGTGTGTCCCCACTACTGGACTGTGGCTGGAAGTCACCTCCCACCACACTAATGAGATCCCCTTGTTGTAGTGGTTCTCAAACTATGTGGTCACACACACACATACACACACACCTGAAAGGGGTGGGGCAGTATAGAGTTCCAGGGAGGGGGAGGGTCCTGGGGCAGGCTAAGCCTTTCACCTCCCTCTGCCCCCTGCCCCAGGACTCTCCCTGGCCACATTGGGTTTGCGGGTGGCGGCGGCCTGCATTTCCAGTCTCCTCCCTCATTCCAAGGCGATCTGGGAGGAAGGTAGCTCAGGAGGAGCTGCTGCTTTGTTCTGAGGATGGTTTCCTAGGTGTGGTTTAGAGAGAGAGATGCTCCATTAAGTTCCTTTCCTAAGTTTGTGTTGCATTAGTGCCAGTCCACCAATCCTGAAATGTATCTGCAGAGTGTACACAAACATCTCTGCACATTCTCCTGTGGAACAAGCGGTTAGTGTTGGGTTTGGGGCGGTGGGGGTGGGAGGCAAAGGTTGAAGGAGTTTGGAAGGGGGTGCCCAGGTTCTGAAGGTTTGAGGGTGCTGCTCCCGCAGGCTTCCCTCCATCTGTGACCCCTTTTTCTTGCCCGCAGACTCTGAAGCTGATTTTGGTGGAGAAATGGTACGTAGCGTCCGATGAGAAGTTCTCCTGGGCCCTTTCTCTCTGCAGGTGAGGGGGAGAGGGTGGGGGGACTGAAGAATGGTTTGGAGGAGGGCTTCAGCAGGCCGTGGGTGCGGGCCCTGGGGGGGCCCCCTTTGCCCTGGTCGGGGCATGTTTGGTGCAGCAGGCACTGGTTCTGGTCTTGCCATCAGACGCAAACAAAGACCTTGTCCTGATAGGCTTTATTATTTTTGCATATGGTTTTTCAGTGTGCTTTGTTCTGAAGCCAGGCGTCAGAGGTTTTGCAGACGGAGTGGCAGGAGGAGAGGCCTGGGTAGGCAGAAGCCCAAAAGCCACACAGGTCAAGGCGGCTCCTCTGGCGCTTCCTGTAGCCTCGAATAGCCGCCGCTGCCTACCGGCTGTGAGCTTCCCCGCCCCAGCACCCTTCTTCCCGCCGTAGAGAGAGGGCATGTTGCTGGTCCGCATTGACATGGAGGAGGAAGCCCAGAGCGTTTGCTTGGGCTAGCCCCACCCCCCAGCTCGTGCCAGTGCCGGCCCTGCGGGGCTCCTTTGGAGCAGCCGGGGCTCCCTTGGAGCCAGGGTTCCTCTGCCTGCAGGTCTCCTCTTTTCCCCAGCAGGGTTCTTTTGTCAGGTGAAGCTTTCCCTTTTGCTGACTGTCCAGGCCCAGAGAAGTGTTGCCTATGTTGCTGTTGGGGAAGCAGTGTTTCTCCATCTGGTTCAGGGCGGCCCACACCGGCCTTCCCCAGCCTGGTTCATGGTTGGCTGGGGATGGTGGAAGTTGTAGTCCAACACATTTGGAGGGCGCCAGATTGGGGAAGGCTGGCAGCGGTGGCTCTCTAGGCTTTCAGACATGAATCTTTCCCAGCCCTACCTTGAGATGCTGCCGGTGACTGAACCGGGGACCTCCTGCCTGCAAAGCAGCGGCTTGACCACTGTCTGTAATGTGGCTGTTAAAGGCCCAGGAGCCTGGAAAGAGCAGCAGGCAAACAGAACAAAGTCAGCCTCTTCCTTAGCTTAGTGCCGGAATGTGTTTGGAACTTTGGTCCTCATTCCTGACCAGGTGGAAAATATAACAAGGGAGGCCTTGAGCATGTGCAGAATCCCCCCCCCTTACCATTGCACAGCCACTTTTGGGGGTGGGAGGCAATGTGTCCTCCAGGCAGGACAGTGTCTCAGCTCCTCTCTCCTTGGGATCCGCCACTGCTCTCCCTCCGCACTGAGGTGCTCTGGAGGAATGCAGGTCTCTGCACTGGGGGGACGGGGGGGGGGGACACACACACAAAGCATCCGCCTGCAGCTGCTGAAACAAAGGCGGGAGGAAGAGCAGCATAGCGGCATGGGTGGGAGGGGGGAGTCACTATGGTAACCCTTGCAGTGGCTGCTCCCGGAGCTAGGCCACGGCTAGGCTCTGCTCGCTCGGAAGGACAAAGGCGCTGCCTGGGGTGGAAGAAGTGCTGCAGGCGGCTGCCACCCCCACCCCCGTGCAGGGCCATCATGGGCACTCCAGAGCAGCCAGCTCCGGACCCCCTGCGTAGCTCCTGGAGGACCCCGAGTGCTGCCCTCTCCCAGGTATCTCACAGATCATAGAGTTGGAAGGAGCCTACAAGGCTATCGAGTCCAACCCCCTGCTTAATGCAGGAAACTAGAGGAGGGGTCTCCCATCCAAGTAATAACCAGGCTTGACCCTGCTTAGCTTTCCACGCTCAGACAAGCTGAGCCAGCCTAAGCGGACTTCACATGACTTCAGCATTTTACCACCCCACTTTTCTCTTCCTCCCCCCCCGCCCCTTTTCGTAACATCTTGCCTGAAGAGAGCCGGAGACCTTGAAGGTTCCCGCACACTTTTGTTCCTATTTGGTTGGTTCTAATAAAGGTACTGCCTGCCTGTGAATTTTGGAATCTAACTTTTTGTGTACCTTGATGTGAAATCAGGTGGACTGCTGCAATGGTGCTCAAGTTTTATGCTCTGGCTCACAGTTGAGCCTCTGGAAAGAGTGGCAAGTACAGCACCTAAAGCCTGGTGGAGGGAGCTGTGGCCCTCACTAATGCCTCTGTCTCTGACATCACTAATGTCTCTGACATCTGGGGCTGCTCAGGTGGGACCAGCCTCTAATACGGGATGTCTACAGCACTTACTGTCTCGCCGCAGGAACCAAGTTCATGCCGAATACTGGAGCATGTCCTGCTCTTGTCCCTCACGGGCTGGAACTTGGAAGTGTGCCAGCCGCCGTCCTAGTACATGCCAGCCAAGGGTGAGGCAAGTGGCCCTGCTTGGCCCCCGCGGGAATGGCGGGTGTGCTCTTCCCCCTATTCTCCTCCCTCCTGGAAACAGCAGAATCCCAGTTGGGTTTTGTAGGCACGCTGTTCATTTTATCTGCAAAAACATTCTGAGGAGTAAGCTTGAGATATTGAAGATAATCGTGTTTGGGAGTTAATTGCATGTGGCCCATTGAAAAATATTCACATTTGAGCAAAGCCAAAGGGGCGTGGGTATTTATCTGCCCAAGTCCCACGGAAACCGCTCGTTCACACACCCTCGCCTCCTCGAACGGTGCTTCCACACTCCTGCCGTGCAGTAGGTGAAATACCAGAAGAGGATTCTTTGGTGGGTGTCTGTGCTTCCGTTAGGTCTGCACAGTTGTCGCATGGCTTACGTTTCACGGCTGTGGTGGGAATTCTGTGTGTCATGGTGGCCATGCTATCCAAGCTCCTCTCTTCTGCCTGCTCAGTTTGATGTGTTTTTCTGACCCTGATATGAGTTTTTGCAAAGTTTGGATTTCTGCTGGGCGAGCGGTAGGGGGAGTGATGATGTGTGTGTGTGTGTGTGTGTGTGAGAGAGAGAGAGAGAGCGCGAGTGGGGGAGAGATGGGCAGGACACAGCAAGGAGGCAGAACAGCAAGGGGCAGGCAGGCCTACTCTGTGCAGGCATTCCATCTTCCTTCCCCTTCGAAACGGAATATTGGTGGCTTATGATAGAATTGTAAGAGGTAGAATGGATCTGAAAAGGTCATCTAGTCCAACCCTCTGCAGATCCAGGGAGTCCCCCACTGCTACAGCATCCCTGGCAGGTTCCTGTGCAGCCTCTATTTAAAAACCTCTAAGGAAGGGGAGCCCGCCACCTTTGGGGACAGCCTCTTCCACTGTCGAATAGCTTGTAACCACCAGGATGTTCTTTTTAGTGTTTAGTCAAAATCCTTTTTCTTGTAATTTGATCCCATTGATCTGAGTCCTACTCTCTGGAGTCATAAAAATATTTTTTTCCTCCATCATCTGTATGACAGCCCTTCAAATATTTGAAGTTGACTCTCTGATTGCCTCTTAATTGTCTCTTCCACAGGCTAAACATACCCAATGGGGGTATATGTATGTACTTCCATGAGGCAAGCTTCAATCATAGATGACAAGCAAACTACCCATTTGTAGTGGGGCCAGATCTCTTATCGAGGCCTTTAATTATGGGTGCTTGCTTTCCCACCACTGATCTGATGGCTAAGTGTGCTGCCTCTTGCGTCCTTCTCCTTTCCCTTTTGATGATGTGCCATCCACCCGTCACACATCTTCAGCAAGATGCTCTGCCCCCCCCCTTTCTTTCTCACACAGGGGTATCCTTGGGGTGGGTTGTCCTGCCCTCCTGTTTTGCCTCCTCAGTCTTTTTTTCCCTCTGCCTTTGGCTGCCGCTCTTTGTACGGTCATTACATCTACATGGGGTGAGTGTCTGGGTTGGTTTTGCTGCCTTCTCTGTTACGAGGTAGTTCTGCCAATGGAAGGGTCCCATGCTGGAATCTTCAGCGGCCTGCCTAGTTCTGGCATTGCACTTGGTCTTCTGTATAAATTGTGTGTCTCTGCTTCTCTTTTAAAATAAAGTGTTTGACCACTGCCCTTGTTTAAGGATGTAAATATATCCCGCTGGGTCGGAGCAGGTGTCCACAAACCAGTCTTCTGTCTTAGCCACTGCACTGCATCAAAATTAGTTGTGTGTGTTTTATAAAAAGCTTTTGCAATTATCAAGTAAATAAAGCTGAACTCAAACAACACGATGTCTGTAATGAGCAAAGATAAAAATAGATGATCATACAATAATAAAGCAGGATTCTTTGGCAGCAGTGCACAGTTTGCAGCTCAGCAGATTTGGGAAGCTGACTTCTGAGCCGGTCCCTCGGTCCCTCCAGCTCAGGCTTGTCCGCACTGCCGGGCAGGGCTTCAGACAGGGCCCTTTCCCCTCTGTGCCTGGAGATGCTGCTGGGGGCTGAACTGGAGGCCTTGTTCCACATGCAAGGCAGGGGCTGTGCCGCTGAGCTACGGCCCTTCCCTCAGATCCCCAAACCGCTTGTTTTGCTGAGCCAAAATTGGAGACGTACTTTGTTTTTTAGACTGTACAGAAGCATCCCCCTGCCCCCGCCCCCCATAGGGGAGTCCACCCCTCTGTGGTTTCTGGAAGGAGGCAAATCCCAGAGCAGCAACTTCTGCAGAGATGCAGCAGGCCTGCTCCTCTGGCAGCGGGTTATTCTGCTGGCTCTGTGCGTCAGAGGGAGGGGTCCAGTCGCACCCACATGGGCGAATTCCAGCCCTGGATGCATCACACAGGAGCCATTTATTATTGAGGAGTGGTCTTCCTTGTGACCCACCTGTGTCTTGTCTTGGTCTAATGAGTTTACTCCAGCTATTTATTTATTTTATTATATTATATTTATATCCTGCCTTTTTTCCTGCAAGGAACCTAAGGCGGCTTACATGATCATCGTCCTCTCCAATTTATCCTCACAACAACCCTGTGAGGTGGGTTAGGCTGAGAGTCAGTGACTGGCCCAAAGTCACCCAGTGAGTTTCATGGCCGAGCGGAGAGTCCAACACTCTCACCACTACGCCACACTGGCTCGGGGGGGGCGGGGGGGAAGGGGGAATGCTCTTCTGATCTATAAGGGTAGCTGTGTTGACCATAAGAAAAATTCCAAAATTGATATTCGTGTAAAACCTTTATTAGGCCAACAAACAGGACACAACAATGGGCAAGCTTTTAGGATCTCCAGATCTCTTCAGCAGGCAGGATGTGACAAAAATCAGATGGGAGGGGGAGGGAGGGGGGTAATCTGACTTGGCGAATTCACAGCGTCTGCACTCCCTCCCCCCCCCCTTGCTTTTGGTAACGTCTTGCCTGATGCAGCCGGAGACCTCGAAAGCTTGCCCGTCTTTTGTCATTTTTGGTTGGCCTCAGCGGGGCGCCCGACGATTGCAGCCCTTGGAACGCTTCTGAGCTCGCTCGCGGCGAGAGCGAGGCAAGCGGGCTTCCCTGGCGCGGGGCTGTCCCCGGGGGCGCAGGGCCCTCCCTGGCTCGGCTCGGCCTGGCCGGGGCGGCGGCGGGAGGGCGCGCGCTGTGGGACCCGGCGCGGCCCGGGCGCTGCGTTGCAAGGCAGGGCGAGGGGAGGCGCTCTCGCGGCGGCGGAGGCGGCGCTTGCTGGCGGCGGCCGGGCCGGGCGCGGCCGCGGCGGGCCAATGGCTGCCCAGGGGGGCCGGCGGCCGAGCGGCAGCTGGTAGGAAATGGGCCGTGAGTCAGGCGCGCGCGGGTGGGCGGCGAGGGGCTCCCCAAGCAGGGCGACTGCCCCGGGCCGAGAGGCGGCTCCTCCTCCTCCTCGAGGGGCGCCTGGGCAGGGGGCGCGCGGCCGGCCGCGCAGCAGCGTCTGAGGGCCGCGAAGTTGCCAGGTGAGCGAGCCCGGCGCTTCCTTTCTCCCCCCCCCCCTCCCCGGCAAGGACCCAGCCTTTGTATCTACGGCAAGGGGGTGGGGGGCACAGCCAGCTCACCCCACGAGCTCCCACTCGCTTCCTTGGCGGTGGGGGCGCGGCGGCGGAGAGACAGTGTTGCCCCTTGCGGCACCCTTGGGGAGGGCCCCCTCCTTGCTGCGCCGAGGCGAGCAGGACCCCCCCCCCCCCCGTCTGGGCATCAGCATGGCACCTCCGTGGGACGGGTGGCGGTGGGGGCTCGCCTTTGTATTGCTGCTTCTCTCGCCGCCTCCCCTCGCAGTGCGCCCCCCCCCCCCAGATTGCTGCTGGCAAAGGGGCTGCGGCTGTCCCGGCTCTACCCCCAAGTGAGGGGGGGGGTGCGTGGCAGCATCGGTGCAGGTGCCGTCGTAACTGCGCGTCCCGGTTGCTCCGTGCGAGTCCCCACATTGCTGGGGGAGGGGCTGCCCCCTGTCCTGCTGCGGAGGTTCGGGGGCGCCACAAACAGACTGTAGCCCCAGAGAGGGGGTGCGGCGCGTGTGAATGGTGCGGGAGAGGCTTGCGCCAGGGCCGGAGGGCTTGTGCCGGCGTCCGTGGAACGCGGGGCGGAGAGGGAAGCTCAGCAGTGCGGGCCCGAGTGCCGGCTGGATGCCCTCGGCCGCCCCCTCCCCGCCCACAAGGAGTGCTCCCCCCCCCGGATGCCCGTGCTGGGCTCCGACGGAGAGCTGCCCGTTTGCCTCAAACATCCAGCCCTGACGGGATCCCGCTGCTGACCTCCGGGCGGCTGGCAGAACCTTGGTTAGGGGCAGAAGTGGGGCGCCCCCCCCCCCCCGTATCTGGGGACGGTTCTCCAGCTCAGCTCCTTCGTAGGTTTCCATTTGGCAGAGCCTCAGGCCAAATACAGCCTGGCACTGCCCGCCGTCTTGTTGCTGGGACTAGAAGAAAAGTATTTCATATTCCCAGGTTCCAGCACCAACTTCCTAAAACATATCTGAGTAATTGCCTCCGCGTTCCTCCGGTCTTACGTACTGACGTTGTGTGGGGATCTCCACAGGCCTCACACAAAAGTACCGGGTGGGGTGGTGAGAGAGCCTTGGAATTAGGTCCTTCCTTCTTCTGAGATGTGGCGTGGCGTTTCTGCTCGATCCCAGGGTCTGGCTAGAGGGGGGGTGGGTGGGTTGGCGGTGGCACTGCCTTTACTGAGTAATAGCAGGGGGAAAGGTCCCTGCCCTCAATGAATATACATTCTCAATCTCTACAAAGGAAGAAACAAGGCAATCAATAGAGGCAGGGGGAGGGACCCAAGCGTAAGGGTTGGGGGAAGCGTGGGCAGCTGCAGCTACAGGTGCTTCGGCTCCAGCAAGGGGTAAGGACGTTGTGGCTTTGTGGAAGAGGAGGATTTTGGGGGATTGTTCACTTTCATCCCAGCTGAGCCCAGCCCCTCCCTCTCTGTGATCTGCTGACATTCCATTTGGAAGCTCTCTGGAGCTGGGACCTCTTTTCTCCTGTTCTTTTAAGGTGCCGCATGTTGATGGTGTTATAGAAATAAGGCCATCCCATCTGCTACCCAGGATGTGTCCTTGGTCTCGGGGAGAGGGCACTGCAGCCTGACTCAAGTGGCTGGAGAGTCATGGAATGGGATTGATCCATCCTGGCAGAGAGGAGTACTTGGGTGGTGATTATGGGGCACTGCCTGGGCAGCTCCACTTGTCCCGTCATTACCCTGAAGGAGCCACGTGCTGCACGGCTCCTGGCCAGACCGCTGCCTTGCAGGGCAGCCCTGCGGTTGATGAAGGTTTGGGGCACCAGGGCGACCCGTGTGCACACGCTCATGACTCGGGAGGGGGGCCAAGCCGCGGCGTGTGCAAGGGCACAGGATTCAGGTCGCCCTCGTCCCTGCATTTTGCCCGCTTCCCCCAGGACTGTCACCCTAATTTTCTAGTAGTTGGTTAATTTTCTAGTAGTTGGATCCACTGGGCATGACTGGCAAGGAGTTTGCTGTGCATCGGTGGCCCCTTCGCGCCCTCCACTCCGCAAAGATGTGCCATTTTCCCTGCCTCCATCAGTACTGATAACTAGCCTGGGGGCCACGGGGGCATCTACCAGATTTCACCCCGCCGGGCACTTGGTTGCAATTCTCTTTTAACAGTTGTGCCATTGCACAGTGTTGGGAGAAAGTGGGCGCTCCTTCCCCATGTCGCTTACGGGGCAAGGGAGGGTGGAAGGCCGCCGTGGGCTCCCCCCCCTGCACAAAAGGGTGAGATCTGGCTTGTGGGATTTCTGTGCACGCGCTCTGTGTAGTTTGCACCTCTTCTGGCTGGGATTGATCATCAGTGTTGGGCCAGGGCCCGCAGCCTTTACAAGCCCGAGAAGAGGTCTGGTAGCACCTAGGCGAGATACGTAGCAGGGGCAAGGCAGGAGGGCAGGCAGGGACAGCTGTGCCAGAGTGGCGAGAGGCGGGCTGCCGGGGGCGAGGGGGGCGGCAGGAACTGAGGCTTGGGGAACAGCTGGCTGGGCAGTGGGAGGAGGGCCAGGGAGGTGGCGGGCCGAGAACAGGCAGGGTGAGACCCGGGCATTCACTCTGCCAAACCTCCTAGGTGAGTGTCAGCCGTGGGTTAGCTGACCTAGACGCCGCCGACGCCGCCACTGCATTCAGGCTCCAGGAAAACCTTGACTGGTGACCGTTGCCTGCAGCAGCAGTGCAAGAGCAGATCGGGTCTTCTTCAGATAACCTGGCTACAGAGATGTCTGACAACACAGAGGCCTGCCAGCTGACCTGCACCCACATCCTGTTGCTCCTCTCTCGTCTCTCTCTGGACTTCCAGTCTCCCTTTCAGTGTACGGACAAAAGTGTGCTGGTGGTGATCTCGTGGGGCCCTGTGGCACTTCTGTGCACCCCAGCCGGGCTTCTCGGGGGAAGGAAGTTGAGGCTGCTGGAGGCGGTCTGGAGCAACTGGGCCAGTGTGGCAGCGGCGGCAGCAGCAGCAGGAGCAGCAGGCCTTCCTGGAGCCAGGAAGAAAGTGTCCTTATCTCTGCAGCTTTTGCATTGGGCTGGCTTCCAGCCCTCGGGGGCCAGCTGCTGCTTGGAGGCCCTCGGCACCAGCTCCCAGCCCCTGCTACCTTTCTGGAAGTTTTGGCAGGGCCCTTCTTGGCTCGGTGCCACAGAGAACTTGTGGCATTTCTGGTGGCAGCCCGGCTTCGGGTGACTCAGCTGGGAGGGGAGAGTGGGAGGGAGTTGGCTGGGGCTGACATGGGCAGTCCCCGAGTCAGCACGGAGGAGGAGGAGGCCCAGCTGGGGCCTTGCGCCGCCGGGAAGAAGGGCTGGGAGCTCATGGCTCTGAGCTCTGGGTTCTGCCTGGGGGGGTGGGCGGTGGTCACAGGAGAGAGGAGGTTCCCAACTCTGCCCTGCCTGGAGCTGGCAAAGGTGCTCCAAACAGGGCTCCTGGCTTGCGTCGGGCGCTCCTGGTGGATTGGAGCCGTGGCTCTGGGGCAGCGTCGGATGCTTCCTTGTACCGGGTCAGCTCACCGAAGCCCGGCGCTGTCTGCACAGGCAGCTGCGTGAGCAGAATGCTGGCTTAGAGGGACCTTGGTCTGATCCGGCATCGGGGCTCTTATGGCCGGCAGTGGCGCGCCAAGGTCCCTGGCAGAGAGGGGTCCTTCACGGCCCCCCTGCCCGAGATCTGGAGATGCTGCCCGGGAGGGACCGAACCTGGGACCCTGTGCATGCAGAGCGGTGGGTTCTGCCCGTCCGAGACCGCTCCTGGCCCTGGCTCGGGGCTGGGTACTTTTCCCGCCACTGCATGTGCGGCTGAGTGTTCAGACCGGGGGCTCCTGACTAGGCCCTCCCATGGAGCAAGTGGGGACTTCTTTGGGGCGTGTGGCTTTCCAGGCCCCCTGCCCAAAACCACCTTTTGATGATACCGGCGTGTGTGGGTTGTGTGTGCCCCCCCCATAGACATGCCCCCCTCCCCTGCTCTTCATCATCTCCCTTCGTAGATGCTCTTGTGTTTCCAACAGCTGTGGATGGGGCAGAGCTCTCCCTGAGTGGGAGCGAGTTGGAGAGAGCCCGGTCACTGCAGCGTATTCGAATCCTGCCACTGGGATCTGAATCCCTCGTGGCCATTTTCATGGCTGTTCGTGTTCTGCTCCAGTGGCGACGTCTGCGTCTCCCAGGCAAGGCTCAGTTTCATTTATTACACTTTGTGATGTAAAAAAGGGAATCAATCTCTTTATCATTTGGAGAAGTGTCTTTCTCCCACTTCCCATATTTTGGGACACTGGAGCGGAAAGTGTTCCTTAGTCCTGACCGCTCCCAGGTAGCCACGGCTGCACACTCGTGCGCTGGTGGGCCCCTCGGAGTAAGCGCTTTGCCTCCCTGCGCCTGCTCTCGTTTTGCACGCTTGGCCATCATCAGGCAGTCCGGCGTCCACCAAACTTCATGACATCGGACCCCGCCCAAACCTACCAGAGCGTCCGCCTCGACTTCCCACCCCCCTGTTGCCTCGTCACCACTGTGGCTCCTCCATGCACCCTCTTCCTGCCATGGTCCCCTGGGCACACAGTGGACCGGGAGTCTCGCCGCCACCCTTGTAGCGATCCCAGGAAGTGCTCAGGCCGTGGCCACTTCGTAGGTGTAGGTGCCTTCTGAGCCACTGGCCCAGCGTTCCAATGCCGTCCAAAGGTGTCAGGAGCGGCCGCCTCCCGGATCTGGCTTTCATGACACCGGGCGAGGCTCCTGCCGGGATCCGGGCTGTGCAGACGCCCGTCCCTTGCCCACTTGTGGATTGCACTGCTCTGAGGAAATTGTGCCAGGTTTGGTCATCACGTTCCCAGGTACTGGAAAAGGAGTTGTAAATTTGTGTGGGGTTTTCTTCTTCACCAGCTTCCCTTCTAATCTCACCCATGTATATACAGTTAATGGAAGTAGATAAAAGAAAGCAAGATGGGATGGATGGCTCCTTCCTGTCCAAGAGCGTGTGTTTGTGTATTGCTGGTGTGTATCCTGCTACATTCCAGTGAATTGGTCCATAGTAAGATGGACTCTGGGTATGGTCAGTCCCCTCCCCCACCATGGTTCTGTTCTCTCTGCCTGTTCTGCTTTTGTGTCCCAGCTGGCCTGTGTTACTTCTGAAAGTGGCCCAGCTTGCAAATCTGTCTGTGGCATTGGGTGGGCCCAAGGGAAGCCCAAAGGGCTTGGCTCTTCTGGCTGTCATTGGCTCAGCTGCCGTGATGTCACAGAGGGGCCTGTAAGCCAGGCCCAGAGAGCTGCTGACTGCATACAGGAAACAGGCAGAGCCTCCAGCCAGTGTTTTGAAAATGCTTGAGCAATGCTGCTCTCTGAAGGCATCGAAACCACAGAACCCAGGGCTGTTAATAGGGGAATCAGGATTGTATACCCTTCCAAGAGCCCTGTTCCCTGCACTTGGGCATGGGCTCACGCACTTGCCTGGCCCCTTCCCCCACCTGCATATTCCCTTCTCCTGCTCTGGTACTCGCTGGAGTTATTTTGAATTCTGGGAGAAACGCAATCAAGTCATGCGAAGGAGGTGACACAAATACCAAGCTTGGCTTTGCTTGCTTCAGGGCCTCTGCCCGGCTCAGCCCGTTGCCTCCTCTCTGGCTGGGCGGGGGTCTGCTGCTGTTTCTGGCTAATCTGCCCACTGCCCTGCTGGGCTCCTGTTACAAGCGGGCTCTCCTCTGTGCGGGCTGGATGGATAAATATAGAAGGGAGTTCTCCAAAGAGCTCTGTGGCTGGCTGGCGTGTTCGGAACTCCTGAACATGTTAGAATATTACCTTGCCGTCTTTCACCCGCCGGCCCCCCTTGTGCAAAGAGACCCCTGAGACTCAGGGGGGCCATTCCCAGTGCCCCCCTCCTACTGGCGTTGGAGCCAGCCGAGCTCTGCTGGGGTTAGCTGGGGACACCACCGCAGCAGCACCCTGCCACAGGAGAGTCTCTAGATCCCAGCATGAGCTGCTCTGGCAGTCTCTAAGGATGCTGGGAAATGTAGTCTGTACAGCAATTGCTAGTCAGCCCATGAACGATCTAAATGGAGGTTGGCCTTTCACAAAGGTTCCATGGACTTTGAAGAAGCCCGAGTGCAAGGTGAAAGGGAGAAACGTGCTAAGCGAAAAGCACGTCAAATGAATCCTTTACAGGACCATCTTCTATCTGGTAACCTGTGTCCTCACTGTGGGAAGCTGTGTGGATCTAGAATTGGCCTCCACAGTCACTTACGGACCCATCGCTAGAGTCTACACAATCTTCTTTAGAATTTCCTCCTTTTATCCCGGAAGACAATCTTACTCGGTCACGAGTGATCGCCTGATGATGATGATGCTAGTCAGCATGGATTGATTGCCCTTCTCTTGGCGTGTCGCTCGAGGGGAGGGACCTTGGGGGGCTGTGAGTCAACAACAGATCCAGGCGGGCACTGGGGGCTCAGCCAGTCCTAATAATCAGTGAATAATCAGTGAAATACTTATAATTGCATTATGGGTGTTTGATGTGTAATTGAGTTGCCTGCAGAGGGAAGTTTATTCCAGGCCTTTCTTTCCCTTACAAATGTGTTTTGTCTGTTTCTGCAGGATGATGTTGAGATCTACAAACTATTTCTAAGCCCAGGTCATTTATTTTAGTTTATTACAGGGCAACTTCTGTGGAACGCCCCCCCCTCCCACCCCCTTTATCCTCACAGCAACTCTGTGAGGTAAAGTTAGGCAGAGAGAGAGGGAGAGGAACCGGCCCCAGGTCACGCCAGCGAGTTTCAAGGCGAGGGGGGATTTCAACCTGGGATTTGAAATAACAAACTTATTCTTTGCTTACCACAACTTTATCATTTATTTTTTTCCTGTTTGCCAGCTGTCAAAAAATAAAAATGCTGAAGTGCCTCAGGGCCTGACAGCACCTCCTGTAACCCCGGGTCTGTTTCCCACATAAGAGCTAAGAGAAGTGTGTGCTGTTTATACATAAAAATTCCCCAAGCAGTACTGTTTTACGTATATGTTAACGGCTAACTTGAGTTATGGTTAGGGCAATATTTCATTTGTTTTCTTGCGGGGGGGGGGAAGTGACACCCACCCCCGCCGCCAGTCTCCAGAATTCATAGGAGTTTTCTCATTTTAACCTGTCCTTGGAGCAGTATGACCGTATTTTTATTTTTCTGTTTCTGTTCACCATCTTGAGTGGACTTGGTCCGGAAAAAGGTGGCTCCTAAATATTTACATAAAGAAATACGTACTTCCTTTTGCACACAAAAAGCAGTAACCATACACCTTCCAGGTGACGGGAAGTTGGGAGGGGTCCCTATATGGGTGACTGTTGGGCATCTCCCTCCATGCCAACATGTGTGGCAGAGAAGGGCGTGGTGGGAGCGCCCCCCCCCCCCCCCGTGGCTGTCCCTCCTCCTCTTATCTGTCAATAGCAGCTTTTGGGGAAAGGCAATTCTGCTGGCAGCGGGGGTGGGTGGGATACGTGCGCACTGGGAGGCCTTGCCCAAGTGGACTGCAAAGTGGAGGTCAGTTTTTTTTTTAACTGGGGCTTCTGCTGCTGTGGTGATTCACCATCAGCTAAAATAGATGCTGGAACTTCGGCATGGGGGGGGCAAGGGGGAGAGAAGCCTTAGCGAGGAAGGAGCACTGGCTTTCATCATCAGGCGATCACTCGACCGAGTAAGATTGTCTTCCGGGATTAAAAGGAGGAAATTCTAAAGAAGATTGTGTAGACTCTAGCGATGGGTCCGTAAGTGACTGTGGAGGCCAATTCTAGATCCACACAGCTTCCCACAGTGAGGACACAGGTTACCAGATAGAAGATGGTCCTGTGAAGGATTCGTTTGACGTGCTTTTCGCTTAGCACGTTTCTCCCTTTCACCTTGCACTCGGGCTTCTTCAAAGTCCATGGAACCTTTGTGAAAGGCCAACCTCCAGTTAGATCGTTCATGGGCCAGAGCTTCCCAGTTTTCGATGTTTATATTGCATTTTTTTAGATTAGCCTTATGAACATCTTTCTAGGATTCTCGCAAACCGTCTTCTATCTACGTATTTCAGAAGAGATCCTCCCTGAAACTCAATATGGTTTCCGCCCCTCTAGAGGGACAGTAGACATGATTTTTACTGCACGTCAGCTCCAAGAAAAATGCCGGGAGCAAAATCAACCCCTTTATATGGCATTTATCGATTTGGCTAAGGCCTTTGATACTGTAGACCGTACAGCTCTCTGGACTATCCTTATGAAAATTGGATGCCCCAATAAATTTGTGAATATCTTGCGACTTCTCCATGACAACATGACGGCAACGGTTTTGGACAACAACGGCTCTCATGGTACTGGCTTTACCATACATCTAAGAAGGGTGGGCCAGACGCAAGACATCCTGCTGCAGCAGCCGACCCTTGTGCTGTTGTGGCGGGTGCCCACGCCTGCCCGGCGCTGGGATCCCTGCTGGCTGCCCTGGGAGAGGCCTGGGGGCTTTCCTTGGGGCGTCCATGCTGCCGCACTGTCGTCGCCCCAAGGGGCGGTTTGTGCGCTGGAGCCAGCCCCGGTCTCATCTTTGGGGCAGGGCTTTGCTAGCAAAGATGTGTCAGGATGATGCTGAAGTTAGTTACTAGTTCCGAGTTCCGTATTTGCATGAAACTTCAAAAGAGAACTCAGTCAGTAAACTGAATAAGGACCTAATGTCTACATGTTCCTGCACCCCCAAATAAGCTTAGGGCTACTTCATATCTGTCTTTCAACTTTCTGAGAGCTAGTGTGGTGTAGTGGTGAGAGTGTTGGACTGGGAGTTGGGAGATCCGGGTTCTAGTCCCCACTCGGCTATGAAACTCACTGGGTGACTATGGGCCAGTCACTGACTCTCTGCCTCACCTACCTCACAGGGTTGTGAGGATAAAATGGAGGAGGAGGATTATGTAAGCCACCTTGGGTTCCTTTCAGGAAAAAAAGGTGGGGTATAAATATAATAAATAAATAAAAAAAATCAGTATCATATATCTCCATGACTGGGACACGTTCCCCTTGAAGGTAAACAACAATTCACTCCAATCATTGCAGCCATTTTTATGCAAAACTCATTACGGCATGATGACCTCAGATGACGATGACAAATAAGGAAAGGGTCCTCTGCACCCCTAATCAAGCTTTGGGCCGCCCCAAATCATGCACCCACATGTCTAGCAGTGTCCTCTACAAGGCGGCAGTGAGTCCAGTCTGGCCCAAAGCTTTGTGTACGCGCAGGACACAGTCAAGCATGGTGCATCTCTATGATTCTATGATCTCGCCAATACTAGCCAAAATGCGTAGAAAAGAAGGAGGCACCGGTCCTGTGCACCCCAAATCAAGCTTTGGGCCACCTCCAATCATGCGCCCACTCATCCAGGAGAATGTCCTCTGCAAGATGGCACTGTCTGAGACCTCTCTTGCTGCTCGGTTGTTCCTGGGCAAGGTCCTTGAGCGGGTGGTTGCTGACCAGCTCCAGATGCTCTTGGGTGAGGCAGATGATCTGAGTCCATTTCCATGGGGGTTCAGGCCAGACGTTCCTCTGCTCCCAGGCCTTTGATAGTATATGACAGGGCTTCTTAACTTAGTTGTTTTGTTGGGTCTCTTGGCATTTTAAATTATTTTTAGCTGCTTTAAATTTATTTATTTATTTATTTATTATATTTATACCCCACCTTTTTTCCTGAAAGGAACCCAAGGCAGCTTACATAATCCTCCTCCTTCTCTTCACTTTATCCTCACAACAACCCTGTGAGGTAGGTTAGGCTGAGAGTCAGTGACTGGCCCAAAGTCACCCAGTGAGTTTCATGGCCGAGCGGGGACTAGAACCCGGATCTCCCGAGTCCCAGTCCAACACTCTCATCACCACTACGCCACACTGGCTCTAAAAATTGTTTTAACTCCGGCTTTAAAAATTGTTTTAACTCTGCATGTTTTAGCCTTTGCTGTAAGATGCCTTGTCTTTTCTTTTTTTTTAGTGAAGGGTGTCTAATACATTCAATAAATAACAACAACAATAATAATAATTGGCTGATTTACATACTGTGCTCCCATTGGCTGGCTCAGCACCAGGGGAGGTGTGAGGGGTGTCATGGTGACGGCTGGCTGAATGGGGGTCTGTCCAGGAAGGCTGAAACTGGGGGCGAGGGGCAGAGCGGGGCCCAGAGCCCTATGAGTTCCTCCTGCAGGACCAGCAGAAAGGCTGGCGGAGCAGCCACAGACTCCGGCCGCCCAAGTGCCCCATCCTCCTTGATATACCTCGCATTCCTTCTAGTGTGGGCTGAAACTCCCTTGGTGGCTGTCGGGAATCTTTAGATGCAGCTGTAGGGGCTGGTAAATATTTGTTTTGGAGGGTCAGCCAGGAACTTCTCCCTGGCTAAAAATGGCTAATGGCCTTATCCTTTCTGTGCCTTTCCCTAAGGATGGGGCTTGGCTCACTACTTGCTTGAGTCTTCCAGCACTGACCTCTGGGCCCCGGCGTGCTCTGGATCGTGTGGCTGGCTCTGGGGAGAACTGGGATGATCAGGGTAGGGGAAGGAAGGCCTTCTACCTGGGGCGGGGGTTGGACCATGTGGCCGGTCCTGCGTTTCTCTGTCACCGTGAGGGAGGGGAAGGGGGTGTGGTGATGGCCACAGCTGCATGATGGAGAGCCTGGGAGGGTGGTCAGTTGTGGACCGGTCAGCCGGCCTGTGATCTGTCCTTTCTGCTCTTGTGGCCCCAGCACTGATCTCTGTCCATTCCCCTTTATTCCCCTCTCTGAATGCTGGTTTTGTTTTGCAGTTTCTTTTCTTAAGAGACCCAAATTTGTGCAGTTTCCAGTGCAGTTTTCTTTTGATTAATTAAAATATTTATGAATTGCCTTTCTGCCCAAAAGGGCTCCAAGGCAATATGCAAAAGCCATCTTGTATCAAAACAATCAAATTAAAAACAGAACAAGCCATCTTTTAAAAGATCCAGAGAGCAGAGTAAAACTATTTAACTCCCCAAAGCCAGCCTAAACAAAGAAGTCTTTACGGAAAAATAGGGCAAATCTGACCTCCTTAGGGAGAGAATTCCACAGGTTGGGTGCCACCATGGAAAAGGCCATGGTGGCACCCCATGTCCTCACCAACCTTGTCTCTCAGTGGTGGGGCATGTAACAAGTCCTCTGAAGAAGATAATAATTTAGGGGCAGGTTCATAGGATTTACATCGAGAAAACTTGAGGCCTAAAATGTTTTCTTCTCTCAAAGTCTTTTGAGTAATGGAAGAGATGGGAACGCAGCAGTGCAAGGCTTTGTTAAGGCTGGTTGTTGGGGAGCCTCTGCTTTCACGCAAAAGCCCTTAGGAATGGCACGTAATGTACGCACGATGGGATGCACAACCTCCTTGTTGCATCATTGGTAGCAGAGTCCGGATGTGCATCGTGCATGTGTGCGAGTGCCTCTTTATAGAGAGGTAAAATTTATTGGATGTTTGGAATGCTGGAAACAAGCGTTTGAGGGGAAAAGGAATGTTATGGCCGCGTGTTCAGGGGAAAGAGCCTGTTCTTGCCCTTGCCAGTTCACCGTGTGCGTGAGTGTGTGTACGTGCAAGGTGAAGAACACGGCAGGTGAGTAGCTAAACGAGGTCAATGCCGTGTCCTTTTATGAGGCATCCCAACAGGGACTAAAGCCGGCTGGTTCAGAGGGAGGGCCCTGATCCTTGCACTGAGCAGGCGCCAAAGGGAGCACCTGTTGCACCTGTTCCCGGGAGGGCCTCCTCGTTCACCTCTCTTGGCGCTCGGACGATGTGACTCCCCTCCTGAAGGGCCTGCATTGGCTTCCTGCCCCCCCCCCGTAAACTCCCATGTCCTGCCTCCCCACCTCTCTGCCCTCATATCCCGTTGTATCTCTGCTCGTGAGCTTTGCACCTCCTGTTCTACCATCTTCAGCCCTTCAAAGATCTCTTGCTCTCACAAATTAATTCTCCCTTCCTTGTCAACCCTGCAACAGCCTCCCAGAAATAGAACTTAGCCAAAAAGAGCTTCAAGGAACTTTTTGGCCAAAATCAGGACATGGAAGCTGGCAGTACAAGGGGAAGAGAGAACTTGCTTTCTGGGAATGAGAGGACATTGTGTTATTTTTCGATGGGAGAGCTTAACCTGGTCTCCATCTTCCTCCACTCCCTCTGTAGCCTCCCCTTGTGTGTTGAATGTTAGATTGGAAGCCCCTAGGGGCAGGGCTCTGTCTCCTTTCGTGCACATCGTTGGGGCTACGTAAATCACAGTGATGACAGACACGTTCTCCCCAGCGCCCCCTGCACTCCAGCTGCAGAATGAAGGGTGACTGGGGAAACTGCCCTTCCGTCCCTGATGTGGCAGCTGGAACAGAGGCTGGCTGGTGCTCCGGAAGCCTGCCAAGGCCCGTTTGGCCACTGCTCTCGAGGGCAGGGCAGGGCAGGGCAGCTTCTTGGCCAAGTAGGATGGCTGGCGTTGACTTTTCCAGCTGAGACCAAGAGATGCTTCTTTGTGGTGTGCATCTTGCGATGCGTTAAGGGAATTGTCTCTGGGAAGCTGCCTGAAGCATGTGACTTTCCTGAAATGGAAATAGCACTTCAAGGCTTCTGACACCAAGAGAATACAGTAATACCTTGGATTGCAAGTAACTTGGTTTGAGAGTGTTTTACAAGACAAGCAAGTTTTTAAATATTTAAATTTTTTTGACTTGATATACAAGCGACGTCTTGCAATACAAGTACTGTAGTACGGCTTAAATTAAAAATCTCTGTACAAATTTTTTTGGGGGGATTTCGTTTTGATATAAGAGTGTTTTGGATTACAAGCACGTTTCCGGAACGAATTATGCTCTCAATCCAAGGCATGACTGTAATTAACCCTGGGTCCCAAGAAGGAGAAGGTGTGCAAGGGGCCTCCTGATGGGCTCGAATACGGCAGGAGGGCTTTAAACTGAATCCAACAGGGGAGGGAGACATAAACTTGGGGGTAGCAATGGAAGAAGGCCTCTGTGCCACAACGGAGAGAACAGTTCCAGCGGTGCCCAATGATCGTCTACCACAAAATGTAGGGGGAAAGTCGGACTATAAAGCACACAGTCTTCGATGTCTCTATACTAATGCCCAGAGTATGGGCAACAAACAGGACGAATTTGAACTCTTGATACATGAGGGCAAATACGACTTGATAGGGATAACTGAAACCTGGTGGGATGACTTCCATGGCTGGAATACAGCAATTGAAGGGTATAACTTGTTCAAAAGGAACAGAAGCAACAGAAAGGGAGGTGGAGTTGCGCTGTATGTTAAAGATACATTTCTCTGGACAGAGATACAGGAAGAGGAGCTTGGCAGCCCCATTGAGAGCATCTGGGTTAAAATAAAGGGGGCGAAGGATAAGACGAACATGGCAGTTGGAGTCTACTACCGACCACCCAATCAAGGAGAAGACGAGGATGAAACTTTTGAAAAACAAATTGCCATTGTTTCAAGGAGGCATGATGTGGTAGTAATGGGGGACTTCAATTTCCCTGATATCTGTTGGGAGACTTATTCAGCCAAGCATGGCCCCTCCAAGAAATTCCTGAGTTGTGCTGCTGATAACTTCCTCCTACAGAAAGTGGAGGAAGGAACTAGGGCAGTGATGGCGAACCTTTTTGAGCCCGAGTGCCCAAACTGCAACACAAAACCAACTTATTTATTTCAAAGTGCCAACACTGCAATTAAACCTGAATACCGAGGTTTTAGTTTTAGAAAAACAACTCATACAGTTGTGCGAACTAATTAACATCTTTTGTCTTAAAAGAAAAACACAATAACAGAGCTTTCAATGATACAAACAGTTTTTTGTTGAAAAAAAAATCAACTCAAAAAATTATTATAGTACTATATTGTACACTTAGCCTGAAGGGAATTTATACAAACTTTTAAAATAATTAGGCACATGTATTTTTGGATAAGGGATTCTCAACTTGTAATATGATTATATGCCAGACTGAAATTGTATGGGGCAAGCTTTACCCTGGGTCCTTTCCCTGCTTCTACAGGTGTCGGATTAGTTAAAGTAAAAGTCAACCTGTACTAGGATGAGCAAGATAAACAAGAAAACGAAACGTGCTTAACACATTTTAAACACTTTGTGTCTTGGACTGCAAACACTGCATTAGGTAAAAGTTTGCATTGGGCATGCTTTTGCACAATTAATGTGATTTTTGCTATTGCATGCATGCTGATAATTTGTCAAACCTTGGCTCATACTCCGTTAGTTTGAGAGCAACACATGCAGCACTCCGGTCAACTGTTAGGGCTTTACATCCAAGCCATGCTCTGTGCATCATTCTTCAAAATCTTTTAAATGTGATAACAATGTAGAAAAGAATTCTGTAACAGGAATTCTAGAATAAAATCATTCTGTTCCACACTGTGAGAAAGAACAAAATCATTAGTGTTTTGCAGAAGGGGGCAGTCTTTTAGCGATCTGGTGACCAATGGCTCGAGTGCCCACAGAGAGGGCCCTGCGTGCCAGCTGTGGCACCCGTGCCATAGGTTCGCCATCACTGAACTAGGGGATCGGCTATCCTTGACCTGATTCTAACCAACAGAGACGAGTTAGTGGATAAAGTGGCAGTTTCGGGAACTCTGGGGGAAAGTGACCATGTTATACTTGAGTTCTTGATTCTAAGGGGAGCCAAAGTTGAGTGTAGCCAAACACGTACCCTGGATTTTAGGAAAGCCAATTTTAACAAACTCAGAACAATGATAAGTGAGGTCCCATGGCAAGCGACTCTAATGAGTAAAGGAGCCCAGGATGGGTGGGAGTTTTTAAAAAAGGAAATTTTAAAGGCACAATTGCAAACAATTCCCACAAGGAGAAAAGGCAGAGGGCAACAGAAGAAGCCAATGTGGCTTCACAATAAACTCAAAGATGACCTGAGAACAAAAAAGGACACATATAGGAAGTGGAAGGAAGGACAGGCCACAAGGGAAGAGTACAGGCAGGTAGCACAGAACTGCAGGAATAGTGTCAGGAAGGCTGAAGCTGAGAATGAGCTGAGGTTAGCGAGGGATGCTAAAAACAACAAGAAAGCTTTCTTCAGATACATGCACAGTAAAAGACAGAGGAAAGAAATGGTGGTTCAACTACGCAATGAGGAAGGCAAATTGATAACAGAAGACAAAGAAAAGGCAGAAGTGTTCAATTCCTACTTCGGCTCGGTCTTCTCCCAAAAGAGGGTCTATGACCCCCCTGGCAAACCTGAAGAGCAGATTGAAGGGGCAGGATTGCAGCTTGAGATTGATAGGCAAATGGTCAAGGAGCACCTGATTACTCTGAATGAGTTTAAATCTCCAGGGCCTGATGAGCTGCATCCTAGAGTAATAAAGGAACTGGCAGAAGAACTCTCAGAACCACTGTCTATTATCTTTGAGAAATCATGGAGGACAGGTGAAGTGCCAGATGACTGGAGGAGGGCAAATGTTGTTCCCACCTTCAAAAAAGGCAAGAAGGAGGAACCTGGGAACTATAGGCCAGTCAGTCTGACATCAATCCCTGGGAAAATTTTGGAGCAGATTATAAAAAAGTCAGTCTGCAAGCACCTTGAAAGCAATGCAGTGATTACTGCAAGCCAGCATGGATTTGTCAAGAACAAATCCTGTCAGACTAATCTGATCTCATTTTTTGATCGGGTAACCTCCCTTGTGGACTGTGGGAATGCTGTGGACATAATATACCTGGACTTCAGCAAAGCTTTCAACAAAGTGCCTCATGATATCCTGATTAGCAAGCTAGCTAAAAGTGGGCTAGATGGAACAACTATCAGGTGGATCCACAATTGGCTACAGAATCGGACTCAAAGAGTGCTTATCAATGGTTCCTTCTCAAACTGGGGAGAGGTAACAAGCGGGGTACCACAGGGCTCGGTCCTGGGCCCAGTGCTCTTCAACATTTTTATTAATGACTTGGATGAGGAGGTGCAGGGAATGCTTATCAAATTTGCAGATGACACAAAGTTGGGTGGAACAGCTAATACTCTGGAAGAAAGAAACAAAATTCAAGGAGATCTCGATAGGCTGGAGCGCTGGGCCGAAAACAACAGAATGAAATTTAACAGGGATAAATGCCAAGTGCTGCACCTAGGGAAAGGAAACCAAGTGCAGAGTTACAGAATGGGGGACACTTGGCTCAACAATACTACAAGTGAGAAGGATCTTGGAATTGTGGTAGATCACAAACTGAATATGAGCCAGCAATGCGATGTGGCTGCAAAGAAGGCAAATGCAATTTTGGGCTGTATTAATAGAAGTATAGCTTCCAAATCGCGGGAAGTGATAATTTCCCTTTACTTGGCACTGGTTAGGCCTCATCTTGTGTATTGCGTCCAGTTCTGGGCACCACACTTTCAGAAGGACGTAGACAAACTGGAGAGGGTTCAGAGGAGGGCAACAAGGATGATAAAGGGACTGGAAACAAGGCCCTATGAGGAGAGACTGAAAGAACTGGGCATGTTTAGCCTTCAGAAGAGGAGACTGAGGGGAGATATGATCGCACTCTTCCAGTACTTGAAGGGTTGTCACACAGAGGAGGGCCAGAATCTCTTCTCGATCATCCCAGTTTGCAGGACACAGAATAATGGGCTCAAATTACAGGAACCCAGATTCCACCTAAATATCAGGAAAAATTTCCTGACGGTCAGAGCAGAATGCGGCTGGACAGCCATCTGTCAGGGATGCTTGCACCTGGATTCCTGCATTGAGCAGGGGGTTGGACTCGATGGCCTTGTAGGCCCCTTCCAACTCTACTTTTCTATGATTCTATGATTCTATGAGGATGCCCGGTGGGGCTTGCAGAGAGGTAGAACAACTTAGTTGTGGGGAGGGGGGGTGAAGAGACTTTTCCCCCTTGGCGGTGGCTGTTGCCCAACCTCAGCTGACTTGGGGGCCCCTTTGCTGAATGCGCCCGTCCCCGGCTTTGTGTGGCTTGCCGAGGTAAGGCACCTTCCTCTTCCTCGCTCTCTGCAGCTCTGTGGCAGGGCGAATGCTCCCCACTCAGCCCTTCTGCCGCCGCCGCTGCTGCCTCTTTGTTTTCTGACAGGAGCCTCCCAGTCCTTTTCATTCCAGTGCAGTTGCTGAGCTGAAGCCTGCCTGCAGAGGAGGAGGAGGAGGAAGAAGAAGAAGAAGAAGAGCGCCCTTGGTACTGCTCGGAAGGCGGGCGGGCGGGCGGGAGCCCCGGCGGCCCCTTTGTGTTCCTTTGGGGAAAATCCGCTTGTCCGCAGGGGTCGCTCGGGTCGGAGGTCACCTGCTCAAGAAGGGACGGGGTTGGGGAGGGTCTTGAGCTGGGGGCTTCATGCGGGCTGGTGCATATTTCTGAGACTGGACCGAGGCTAGCCCTGTGAAAGCAGGCAAGCTGTGGGGAGGTCCCGGTGTGTGTGTGTGTGTGTGTGTGTGTGTGTGAGAGAGAGAGAGAGAGAGAGAGAGAGAATCTCAGTGGAGGTGTCGGAATTGAGGGCCAGGAGGAGCAGAGGGATGAGAGAGGAAGGCAGGGGCTGCGATAGCAAGGAAGTGTGGAGGAACCCTGTTTTGGTTTTGGGGGTGGGGGGTGGGTTGCGGGCGGGGGAGTGAAGGGTCCGGCAGGTGCCCTGACCTGTGCTGTCCCAGTTTCTTTCTCCTCCCTGCCTTAAATTCCTGCACGGAATTCCTGTGGCTGTGTCCTCCTCCCCCAGCTCTAATGAAAGGACCCAGTTATCTTTGGGCTTTCAGCAGCCCCACTGCTGAGCTTGTGCAAGGCAGGAGTCTGTCTCCTCTTTCTCTGGGTGTCCCGTCTTGTGGGCCTACAATGCTCAGAGCCCCCCCCCCCCCCCCCGCAGTGGAGAAAGGAAAATTAGAATCATAGAATCATAGAATCATAAAATCATAGAATAAGTAGAGTTGGGAGGGGCCCACAAGGCCATCGAGTCCAACCCCCTGCTCAGTGCAGGAATCCAGGTCAAAGCATCCCCGACAGATGTCTGTCCAGCCGCACCTTGAATGCCTCCAGAGTGGGGGAGCCCACCACCTCCCTAGGTCGTTGGTTCCATTATGGGTAGTTACCAAAGCCTTTCTTGCTTCCAAGGCTTTGGCCCATCCCAGTCCAACCTGAGGGGCCCTGCCTGGGGCGCAGAACGTGGCCTTTCCAAGGAGGGTCTTGTGGACCCCAGTCAGAGGACTCCGATAGCTGCCTGCTTTATCTTCAGGTGAGGCCTGCTTGTCTTTTCTTCATTACTTTCTCGGAAGGGCGCATGACGCTGACGGGGCTCCAGTTTTCAGGCTCTATTGCAGTTTTCCCTGAGCAAAAGAGCATCCGTGGACTCCCGGTAATTTCTTTAAAGAGAGGTGTTGTGGCTGCAGGAAGCCTCGCCTGATCCTCTGGGATGCGTGGGGGCAAGCTGCAGTTCCTCAGAACTGAGGGGAAAGCACTCTGTGTATGCTCAGAGGCATGCTGCTCTATTCTGCATGCTCCAGGACTGGGCTCTGGTGCGTGAGAGTCGTCGTGTGCACTCTTCAGGACACATCCACGAATGGGGTCCTAGATTTCTCCCCTTGCCACTGATCAGGCTCTTTTCTGCAAAACGAATGTGGCTTTTTGGCATTCTGGGCTAATACTTTTTGCAGGTATTCTTTTCAAGGCAGACCAAACAAGGTGTTGGAATGGGCTCTTTGACGGCAGAACAAGCCGCTGTGGGAGTTTCCAGACTTCTCCAGGCCTGTCCAAAGAAAGGGCCAGGCTCAGCCCCGCCGGCAAGAGGCCTGGTGCTGCTTGTCAGGGATCTGCCCTCCGTACGCAGCACGTTTGTCTGCCGCATCATCCATCCCACCTCCTCTATCCTCCTTGCGCCTTTTTTCTTTCCTTTTTTCCTGTGAAGCCTTGTACAGCTCCTCACAACTGCGTGAAGTTTCTTTCTTTCTTACGCTTCCTCATACCTGGGACACCTTAGAGAGAGTCTTTCAGCTTCTTTGCTCTTGTGCATTCCACTGTGGTGGGAGAGCGAACCCGGGGACTTGAGCTTCTCTCTGATTTTTATCTGGGCCAGACCGAGGACTGGATCTAGATCTTCTGTGCTGCAGTGCCTCGGCAGCTCTGGTTAAGGGGACTTCAGAACTGTTGGAGAATTCCTTTTTGGATCTTGAGCAGCAGCAGCAGCCGAAAGCAAATCCCCTCCCTCTTTTTTGCTCTGCAGCTGTTGCTCCGCAGCAGAGACACCGCAGCTGTGGGGCAATTACTTGCAGCGCAGTAGATGTGGGGCAGACTCCAGTCCGTCCAGGCAGGAGAAGAGGAAGTTCCGCATCTCTCCCTCCACCTGGGGCTGTTTGGAGAGTAGGGACAGACTTTGCAAAGCGCCAGGGATGGGGACTCGGACTCGAGGACTCGACTCGTGAGTCGGACTGAGTCCCCCCTCTGACTCGACTCGGACTCGAGTCCCAATATTTTTAATGGGACTCGAGACTCGACTCGGGACTCGAGACCAAGGACTTGTCAACATCCCTGGTCTGTTGACGAGTCTTCTGGCTGTGCCAGGAGCGCGATCACCGGTGAAGAGTGCATGGAAGTGAGGAGCGCCGCTGCTCGGCCACTATGGACAGCTACCAGGAGCGCAGCCCCAACGATGTGTTGAGATTTATTTTGATGTGTTGTTGTGGGGGGTTAGGGTTAGGGTCAGACATTTTGGGTTTGGCTGCCTCTGCCTGCCTGTCTGGGGTTCCCAGCCTCCTCTGCCTGCCTGGTCTCTTCTTAACCAGTTCCACAGTTTGAATTGTCCAAGACAAAGGCCCTTGCCTGCCTGCTTTGGGGTTCCCTGCCTCCTCTGCCTGCCTGGTTATTTTGGGTTTGTCTGCCTGGTCTGTTCTTGTCAAAATCAGTGGCAGAGTATTGAGATAAAAAGGCACACTTGTGCCTAGAATTTATTGAAGCCACACATCTGAAGTAGCCTTATTTTGTTGGGGGGAAACCCCATTGATTTTAATAGGGACTCGTGGAGTCAGTTTTGGGAGTGACTCAGGACTCGTGACTCGTGAGTCACCATTTTGGACCAAGGACTTGGACTCGGACTCGAGACTCGGGTCCAAAGACTCGTGACTCGACTCGAGACCAAGGACTCTTCAACATCCCTGCAAAGCGCCCACAGGACGGGAGTGTGTCCGTAGGGAAACGTTACCCAGGAACTGCAGCATTTCCTGGATGTTCCCATGACCTGGGTCCTGGATTTGTCAGCCCTGTTTATGCTTGCACAAGTAGAAACAGGTAGCAACGTTCTCATCACTGGCCTAAGAAGCCTGTCTTTGAGCTCAAAGGACACATTGGAAATGAACGCAGGCGCGTGACTAAGAAACGTCCTTTGGCGTGCCCGCTTCCTGCTGGACCAGCAGAGGCATCAGCACAGGCCCCCTGGGCCCCATCTTCTCCTGCAAATTACTTGAGAAGATAGGCGAACAAATGTCAGTGTACTGGAAGAAGCAAAGACTACTAGCATTGAAAAAATGATCCTTCAACGCCAACTTCAGTGGACCGGTCATGTTGTTCGAATGCCTGACTGCCGTCTCCCAAAGCAGTTACTTTACTCCCAACTCAAGGATGGAAAGCGGAATATCGGTGGTCAATATAAGAGGTTTAAAGATGTTCATAAGGCTAATCTAAAAAAATGCAATATAAACATCGAAAACTGGGAAGCTCTGGCCCATGAACGATCTAAATGGAGGTTGGCCTTTCACAAAGGTTCCATGGACTTTGAAGAAGCCCGAGTGCAAGGTGAAAGGGAGAAACGTGCTAAGCGAAAAGCACGTCAAATGAATCCTTTACAGGACCATCTTCTATCTGGTAACCTGTGTCCTCACTGTGGGAAGCTGTGTGGATCTAGAATTGGCCTCCACAGTCACTTACGGACCCATCGCTAGAGTCTACACAATCTTCTTTAGAATTTCCTCCTTTTATCCCGGAAGACAATCTTACTCGGTCACGAGTGATCGCCTGATGATGATGACCAAGAGAGACGCTGGTGGGCGTCTTGTGCACCTGGGCAAGGTGCTGCCGAGTCTTGCTTTGGCTCGCATGTACGTGGGAGTGAGCAGGCGAGGTGCACGAGGGGACCTCTGGCGGACCCTCTGCGGGAAAGGGGGCAAAAGAGCCTTTGGTGGAGCCCTTGGATATTGCTGGTCCTTCACAGGAGGAACATGGGAAGCTGGCCTTCTACCGGGGCAGCCCAGTGTTGTGTCTTATGACGGGCAGCAGCTTGCCAAGGCCCGAGGCAGAGAAAGGCCTCGCCAGCCCATCCACCGGAGACCTTTGACCCTGGGGCCTTCTGCGGCTTGCCAAATGCGGGCTCCGCCGCTTTGCTCCGTAGTTTAGAACGTGGCCCCTCTTCAAATGAGTTGCCGACCAAGGCAGCCGACGCTGGGCTGGGGATGTTTGCCTGATGACGGGACGGAGGCAGCACTGCTGGCCAGAGAACCTCGCCGCACCCGGTCCTGCCACCGCCCAGACGTGCAGAGCTCCAGCCTGGGACGTGGGATGAGCCCCGACAGTGTACCTCTCTGCTCCCCCACCCAGAAGGCGCGCAGCCACCTGCATTGGGCGGGCCAGGGGGCCACTGCCAGGGAGTAAGGCTGAAGTGCGGCTGGGATTCGGTGGGTCGGGAGTGGGGTTGAGCCGGTGTGTGGCTGGGTGGACTGGTGAGCCGCTGGGGTGCTGGGAGTATTAGCCAGGAGAAGGGTCTGCCGTGATGAATCCCGAGTCCTCCCTCTCTGGCTCTAAACTGGCCCGACAGTGGGCTTTGCTCCCTGCTTGCTTGGCAGTGGCTATTTAAAACTCGCCTGCATGTCGGTGAATTAGCACATGCCACCCCACCCCCCCGCCCCTGCTTGCGCTGGCTCCCTTTGCCGGCTGAGCTGCCCGTCCTTGGCTGGCTGGGCCCCCGAGGAGGAAGAGGAAGGGGAAGGCCGGCAGGCCCTCTGCCTGGCTCTCTGCAGTCCCAAGAAAAGCGGGGGAGTTTCCGGGGCTGCAAGGGAGGGACGCGCTATATAAGGGCTCCTGACAGCAAGAAGGCGCCGGGAGGGGCTGCCCACTGGCCAGCTGCTGAGCAAGACCGTCTTTGTCAGGAAGGCCCCCTGCGCCTGCTCTGCGGGGGGGGGGGAGTCTTCTGGAGCCTGGCTCCTCTCTGGGCAGGTAACTGCTTTCTTTCTGACTGGTTCCGAGGCCTGGAACTGACCTTGGGGAAGTGGGGAGGGGGGCCACCCCAGGCAAGCCAGGATGGGGACTTCCAAGGGTTTACTGGGAGGTGCCTGGAAGGTGTGTCCTTGGGGACTGGCTGTGCCTTGCTCCACGTTGAGGGGACGTGCATTGTCCGGTGGTGGTAGAACACTGCGCATGGAAGGGCTGAGCCCTGGGCATTCAGAGCAGGTTCTGAGTTTGGGCTGTGGGAGTCTCTGAAGGCAGCGAGGGATGCCTCAACCCAGCAAAGATGGCACATTGGGAAAGGGGGTGGCATGCACATCAACGGATACCGCAGATATTTTTTCAGGGGCGGGAGCGCACCTACGTTGCCTGCCCGCCCACTTGCTTTCATTTGGTGAGACTCTGCTATGGAAAGGCAAGAGGAGCTCAGAGCATCTGGGGTGGGTGGGTGGGGGGCGGTGCAGGTTGAACCCTTCGGCCCTGTGGTTGGCTTCCGAAACACAAGGCGTGGGGGGCTCAAGCCCACCTGGAACCCTGGCCCCAGATGGGTGGGGTTGGGTAGGTTGTGGTGGCTGGCAGAGAATGAAGAGCCCTCTGTCCCTTCTGGAAGGCCTCCTTCCGATGGTGCTCCAGGGCCCGGCTGGGTTCTGCTGGGGCTGACTTCTCGCCTCTCTGTGGCTGGAGGCAGTGCTGCAGGGCAACTCCATGTCCACTCCTGGCACCGTCCAGCTCCAGGCCTCCTTGCTGTGGCCACGGCAGGGAAGGCTCACTCTCCTCCTGCCCACATTTGTGCGCGTGCTTCTGCCTCTGGCTACCAGGAATGAGGAATGGCTTGCACCAGGTCCTGGTGTCTCCCAACCGCCCCCCCCCCCTGGCTGTCCTCCAGGGGGTTTGCTGCCCTCCGGGTGCCTCCTGTGAGTCAGCGCAAAGCAGCACTGGGCGTCTTGCGCAGAGTCTGGTCTCCAGAGGATCCCCCCCTCTTGGCACCTGTTTCTTTAGAGCAGGTTCCCAATCTTCGTAGTTGTCACAATCAATTTGAGGCCAATTTAGCTGCATTTGTTAACACGCGGGGGTGCAGCCAGATCTGGCATTGCAGTGGAAGGGGAGGCGCGGCACTGGGGCAGGGGGCGTGCGTGCTTGGCCCTGTCCAGGAAACAGGAAGGGCCGCTGCACGGTCCCTGCCCTCCGGGCTCCCTCGTCCTCACGAGGACAGAGTGCGCGATGGCGAGGCGGAAGGGCTGGTCCAGATGCGTTGGGCTACAGCTCCCATCAGCCGCCAGCCAGCATGGCCATGGGCCCCGATGGGGGGTGTAGTCCCAACGCAGCAGGAGAGTGCCGGGTTGGGAAAGGCCGGGCCAGGATGCGCTGTGGAAGAAAAGGGCCCGAGAGACCTCTTTCCTGCTCAGTCTCCGCTCCCGCTCAGATCCCATCAGTGCACGCATGAAGCCGGGTTTTTTTGGCCCCAACATGCACCACTTTGCACTCGTTTAGGCTGAACTGCATTTGCCATTTTTATTATCCATCCCCATTGTGCAGAGAAACCTTTTGGAGTGCGTCGCAGTCCCTTTGTGTTCTAAGTACTCTAGATAAATTGGTGTCCTGTGCAAACTTGGCCACCTCGCTGCTCACTCCCAATTCCAGATGTTCTATGATGAGGGCGAGTTGCACGTCCTGCCACGTGCAAGAGCGGCACAAATGGCGGGATGACCGTGTCGGATTTGATGGGCTGAACTGCTTTCGTGTCGCAGTATTTGGGAAAGGGTCCGTGGTGCAAAACACCATGGACCCACCTCCTCCCCCTGGCCATGCCTCTGCCTGACCCGATGAGATTCAGTAAACCAGTCCGTATTCATGGTCGCGGCACGCGTGGCCAAGCAATCTCCTGCCACGTGTCAGTGAGTGCATCACTTAGCTGGTCCTCTCTCTGCCCAGGTGCCGAACAAGCCGCACGCTCCGGATCGTGGATTTGTGGCAGTCTTGCCCCTGCAGGAGGGCCATGGGAGAGAGTCTCTGCTGCAGCCCTGCGTTTGAACCGTGCCGTGGAACCGGTAAGTGCGTGGCGGTGCCTCGGTGGCCCGTGGTTATGTCATGATGCCCATCACAGGGCCAGCCTGCTGTGCTTCGTCCAGAGCCAGGGTGGGCAACCTGCAGCCCGCCTTCTGAATTCAGAAGTCCCCGGCGAGTGATCAGTCCAGACCGCTGGAAAAAGCTGTCCGTCCCCCCCCCCTCCAGCCTGCCGGGAGGGTGCGGGGAAGGGCTGCCTGTCGCGACAGAAGAAAGGCCCTGTTCTTCCCCCACCCTAGAGAGACAGACTTCTGTCAGGCTTCATAATAACCACCACTTGTAGCCTGTATCTATTTATTTACAGCATTTTTATACTGCTTTTCTGCCAGACCCATTCCCCCCCCCCCAAGCAACATACAAGAATCAAAAGCAAGAAAACCATAAAAGCAACATCACCCCCCCAACCCCCCCTTGCCCATGACATCACCCACCCACATACTATCTGCTTGGTGTGACTCTCATACTTCGAGTATATATTACTTCTTGAACATATATTTTGTTACCTTTTAGAAAATGATATACAGTAATACCTTGGATTGCAGGTAACTTGGTCGGAGAGCGTTTTGCAAGACAAGCAAAAAAAAAAATTAAAATTTTGACTTGATAAACGAGCAGGGTCTTGCAAGACAAGTCGTAGGGATGTAACCGTTCGCCTCGAGCGGGCCGAAATTGGCCCCTCTCACGCCCGCCAGAGACTCGCTTTGATATAAGAGTGTTCTGGATTACAAGCACGGATCCGGAACGAATGATGCTCTCAATCCAAGGTATTACTGTATTGCCTATCTCGTAGATGGACTTATGGAAGAAGGGGTGTGTGTGTGTGTGTGTGTGGCTGGGGGGTGGGGGGAGCCTTTGAGTAGGGGGCCAAAGATGCATCGTGGCCAGCCCTGAATGAGCTCGGCAGGCAACGGCACACGCTCCCCCCCCCCCGCGTCTGTGTGCGTGCATGCGAGCGAGGGGGGGTGATCTTTATCAGAAACACACTGCATCTGAAAAGTTCCTTTTCTCCTCAAATGCAGTTGCACCTGGGGCGGGTGAGGGCAATGAGTGCTTCCGGGCTTTTCCGCATCTGTTTGGCCCATTCCCTTTGGGACTGTCAGGAGACTCCCCCCACCCCACGCCCGCATTAGTCTGCTGACTTCCTCATCATGTGACCTTTGGACTGTGTCTGCCGGTGACAGATCACAGCCCTGCGGGGTGTGTGTGTGTGTGTGCTTTTAAAGTTGTCTGGACTTCATCACAGTGCCTCAGCTCAGAGGAGGGAAGAGGCACGGGGTGGGTGAGGAATTGGGGCAGTGGGTCTGAAGGGGCTGGTCTAGCAAGGTCTCCAGCCCCCCCCCCCATCCTGGTAGGAGCGAGAACATGACTTTCGAGGTGCAGGTTGCTGCCTGCTGGCCGGCCTGATAAGCAGGGAGTGGCCTCTTTTAAGAGCAAGGCTTCTGGCCTGGGAAAGAGCTTGGTTCCCTCTGCCTTGGGCTTCTCTTAGTTTTAAAACAGCCAGACCGATTTTTAGCCCTGGTGTGGCAGTGACTTTGGAGCCACAGGTTGGCGTGGGTGGGGTGGACGCTTGCAGCGGTCCCAGGATGGGTCGTGGGCTTCTCCTTGTTTTCCTTTCCATCCTACTCCTCATCTTATTCTGTCTCTGTCTTTCCCCCCCTGTATATGAAAAGATAACAGAACACTATTTTCACAAATTAACAAAACATCACCGGCAGATTTTAAAGAGAAAAACTATAATCAAAACAGTACTTTTCATAAGGTTATTAAATTGCACCCAATACTGCATAAGGTTGTACAGAGTCCTGTACTTTCAAGTTCCAACACATTGTTGAGAAATTGAGCATTTTCATAAACTTGTTGTTTGTTTGTCTACCTTCCCTGATTCTGACAAAGTTTGTTAATTTTATCATATTATACACAATATCCCACATGTGCAGTAGCCATCTGATTTTAATGGGATGCCCTTATTTTTCCAATTATACCTGATAGAAATTCCTGACATGGTAAGAAGGTAAAAAATCATTTCCTGATCTTCTAAAGGAACTGTTGGTCACGCCAAGGAAAATAGTGCCATTAAAGCATCCAGCAGGAATAATTAACTCCAGGATAGGTGCGGCTTAACATTAATGGAGAAAGGTACAACTGAAATAACAGCACATAAATAAAGCCTTTAACATTCACACTTAATGTTTATTATGGTACCAAGTCCTAAGCCCATTTCTAAGTATTTGCAGAAATACTCATTTTAAATATTCAACCCATTTTTCTTGATCAGAGTTCAGGCCTTAATCCCAGTCTCATTCCAATAACATTCCATACAAATTACTCAAAGATCCTTTTGATCGGGGTTATGAACCCAAGATCGGAAAGGTTGCCCAATCTCTCAAAGGATCATATTTTCCTTAATAATATGTTAACCATATGGCATATTTGAAAATACTGAAAGAACGGGAGTAGATATTGACCTATTTTCTCCATCAGTTATTGGTAGGTCGTCGTTGCTCCCTCACGTAGAACCTTCTGCACTTCTGCCAAATTGCTGTTCTCCTAGGATTTCATGCTTCAAAATACCAGTAGATCTTTATTTTCTGCTTCCTGATTTATAATAAATTCTCGTCAAAGCTGACAATCCTGGGGATAATTTGTTTCTAAATATGTGCTACACCAAATTCATGGTTTTCACACTAGGCTTCACTTTGACTTCTTTTGGCTTTTTTGCTGTAAAGTTTAAGGGGCCTGGAAGTGATACTTTGTTCTAATTTAAGCCCTCTTTCTCCAAAACCCCCAACTTTTCAGATGGCCCAATATTGCTTCCTGATGATATCATTTTACGGTATATTTGGAAATGCCAGCCCGCCATCTTGGACTGGTTTATATCAAGTAGTAGCAGCAATTCACAATCTTTTAGCCAGTTGTACAAAATCTGGTATCATTTTCTGCCAGGAAGAGATTACCGATAAGGGAATATTTAGAAATAAGAATAGAACTATTTGTGGTAGAACATTCATTTTTTATCACAGATATTCTCCTGAGCCAATAAATGTTTAATTCGGCCCAGCATGGCAGATCTTGTTTTACTTCTTATAACCTATGCAAACGCAGCCATTAAGAGACAATCTTTATTGTGTTCATATTTCTATATAAAAGAATAAGAGATTTAAAAAAATAAGCGTAACCTAAAAGCTTTTATTAATTAGGTGGTTAACACAGGACCAGTTCTTGTGATGAGTTAAAGCTTAGCTTGTAGAGCAGAGTTTATGACTTCTTATAGCTGCTTTGCTTCATCAGGTGTTTGTTCTATAACTCTTTCTTCTTCCATGAAAACATTCAGACTCAATGGAATTCCGAAGAGTTAGTAATTATTTCCCCCCATAAACAAACTGGGAGAAATTTTAGATCATAGAATCATAGAATAGTAGAGTTGGAAGGGGACTATAAGGCCATTGTGTCCAACACCCTGCTCAATGCTGGAATCCAGGTTAAAGCATCTCTGACAGATGGCTGTCCAGCTGCACCTTGAATGCCTCCAGAGTGGGAGAGCCCACCACCTCCCTAGGTAGTTGGTTCCATTGTCTTATTGCTCTGACAGCCAGGAAGTTTTTCCTGATGTCCAGGCGGAATCTGGCTTCCTGTAGCTTGAGCCCATTATTCCGTGTCCTGCACTCTGGGATGGTTGAGAAGAGATCCTGGCCCTCCTCTGTGTGACATCCCTTCAAGTACTGGAAGAGTGCTATCATATCTCCCCTCAGTCTCCTCTTCTGAAGGCTAAACATGCCCAGTTCTTTCAGTCTCTCCTCATAGGGCCTTGTTTCCAGTCCCTTTATCATCCTTGTTGCCCTCCTCTGAACCCTCTCCAGTTTGTCTATGTCCTTCTTAAAGTGTGGTGCCCAGAACTGGATTCAGTACTCAAGATGAGACCTAACCAGTGCTGAGTAGAGGGGAACTAGTACTTCACGCGATTTGGAAGCTATACTTCTATTAATGCAGCCCAAAATAGCATTTGCCTTTTTTTCAGCCGCATCACATTGCTGGCTCATATTCAGCTTGTGATCTACAACAATTCCAAGATCCTTCTCGCTAGTAGTATTGTTCAGCCAAGTATCCCTCATCAATCATGTAACTGTACATTTGGTTTCTTTTTCCTAGGTGCAGAACTTGGCATTTATCCGTATTACATTTAATTCTGTTGTTTTCAGCCCAGCATTCCAGCCTATCACAATCACTTTAAATGTTATTTCTGTCTTCCAGGGTATTTGCTATTCCACCCAATTTTGTGTCATCTGCAAATTTGATAAGCTTTCCCTGCACCTCCTCATCCAAGTCATTAATAAAAATGTGGAATAGCACTGGGCCCAGGACCGAGCCCAGCAGTACCCCACTTGTTACCTCTCCCCAGTTTGAGAAGGTACCATTGATAAGCACTCTTTGAGTCCAATTCTGTGGCCAACTGTGGATCCACCTGATAGTTGTTCCAACTAGCCCACTTTTAGCTAGTTTGCTAATCAGGATATCATGGGGCACTTTGTCGAAAGCTTTGCTGAAGTCAAGATATATTATGTCCACAGCATTCCCACAGTCCACAAGGGAGGTTACCCGATCAAAAAATGAGATCAGATTAGTCTGGCTGGATTTGTTCCTGACAAATCCATGTTGGCTTCTAGTAATCACTGCATTGTTTTCAAGGTGTTTGCAGATTGACTGCTTTATAATTTGCTCCAGAATTTTCCCAGGTATTGGTTTCAGACTGACTGGCCTATAGTTCCCAGGTTCCTCCTTCTTGCCCCTTTTGAAGATGGGAACAACATTTGCCCTCCTCCAGTCATCTGACACTTCACCCGTCCACCATGATTTCTCAGAGATAATAGACAGTGGTTCTTAAGCGTTCTTCTGCCAGTTCCTTTATTACTCTAGGATGTACATGTAGTTCATTGGGCCCTGGAGATTTGAACTCGTTCAAAGTAATTAGGTGTTCCTTGGCCAGTTGCCTATCAATCTCAAGCTGTGATCCTGCCCCTTCAGCTTGTACTTCAGGTTTGTCAGGGGGTCATGGACCCTCTTTCAGGAGAAGACCGAGCCGAAGTAGGAATTGAACACTTCTGCCTTTTCTTTGTCATCTGTTTTCATTTTGCCATCCTCATTGAGTAGTTGAACCACCATTTCTTTCCTCCGTCTTTTACTATGCGTGTATCTGAAGAAAGCTTTTTTGTTGCTTTTAGCATCCCTTGCTAACCTCAGCTCATTCTCAGCTTTAGCCTTCCTGACGCTATTCCTGCAATTCTGTGCTACCTGCCTGTACTCTTCCTTTGTAGCCTGGCCTTCCTTCCACTTCCTATATGTGTCCTTTTTTGTTTTCAGGTCATCTCTAAGCTTTTTGTGAAGCCACATTGGCTGCTTCTGTTGTCCTTTTTTCCTTGTAGGAATTGTTTGTAATTGTGCCTTTAGAATTTCCTTTTTTTAAAACTCCCACCCATCTTGGACTCCTTTTCTCATTAGAGTCACTTGCCATGGGACCTTTCTTATCATTGTTCTGAGTTTATTAAAATGGGCTTTCCTAAAATCCAGGGTACGTGTTTGGCTACACTCAGCTTTTGCTTCCTTTAGAATCAAAAACTCAAGTATAACATGGTCACGTTCCCCCAGAGTTCCCAAAACTGCCACTTTATCCACTAACTCGTCTCTAGTTCCTTCCTCCACTTTCTGTAGGAGGAAGTTATCAGCAACACAAGTCAGGAATTTCTTGGAGGGGCCATGTTTGGCAGAATTTGTCTCCCAACAGATATCGGGGAAATTGCAGTCCCCCATCACTACCACATCATGACTCCTTGAAACAAAGGCAATTGTCTTTTCAAAAGTTTCATCCTCCTCTTCTCCTTGATTTGGTGGTTGGTAGTAGACTCCAACCACCATGTTCCTTTTGATTTGTTCTCTTTAATGTTTCTGGGTGCAACAACTCTGCAAGAACTTCAATATCTTTATCATTAATTATCCCTATAGAGTGCTTCAATTCCTGCAGCGCAATTCTGATCAAGACAAAGAAATAATCTAAGCTGCACTTCCAAATGTCCTACCATATCTTGCGAAAGTACAAATGTACCAATTCCTCCTCAATTTCCCTAAATTTTAATTATTCTCATTCTTAATTTAGTTGTATTGTCCCCTTGCATGTGTCATTCCAAACAAATTTCTTGCAGTAACACTTTTTTGTCTCCGCTTCCCAGGCTAACAATTTATTTTGTCCTCAAACTAAGCTTCTATGTTCTTTACACTTTCTGTTTAGGAGTTGATCCCCACCCCCACCCCAAATCTCTCTTTCCTGCAACAGTTTTTCTATCCAATTTTCCCCTTCTTTCAATTTATCTTCTATCTTTTTCTGTACTGTTCTGAGTCTATATTGTTTGCTTTCCCGTGCATCCTTAAATCTATTCTATAACCATCTGTTTAAAGATCATTAAAAAGATTTTCAAACAACAATACAAAAACATGTAATAGATATATTTTCTTTCTGATTTTCCTTCTCTTTTATTTTAAGTAAAAGGAGACAATTAATTGATCAAAAAGTAATAAAGCTTCATTAATTGAAAATCACATTTGTACTTTCAGATTTAATTAAAACAACAAACTAATCTTAAGGTGTTGTGATATTATACTCTTGATCTAGTCTTATCATTTAGTTCATAAATCTTGATAAGTTCTTAGGAAGCTTTTCTTTTTGGTTGAGCTATTATCGATTTATTTAATATCAGTTTGTTAATTATTGGTCATTTGAAGATTTAGATACTAAAAAATTACGGTCTCTTCTATCATAACTGTAAGATCTTAAATAGCCATCAGCTATGGCTAACTTTCAAATACAGTCCATACAAGATGCCGTCCATTGGAAATCCAATTCTGTTTTGATCTTCCAATATTCAATTGAATCCTTCATCTGGCAAACTTTAAGCCGCTGCAGCTCACTAACTTACAGACCTGCAGTCTCTGTTGGTTTCTAGAGTCCTGGGTTCCCTCTTAATGTGCTTCTCTTAATGTGGCTTTAAGTGCATACATTTAAGGGCTGCACTTGGTGTGGTCCCAAGCACAACCTCAGCAGCCATTCTGCATTTGTAGAAAGGGGCCTGCGTGTGCCCTCAGTTATGCCCTTCTCTTTATTTATTTATTTATTTATTTTATTTATTTATTATTTGCATTTATTTATCGCCCATCTGGCCGGCAAACCGGCCACCCTGGGCGATGTACAGAAAATAAAACAGAATAAAATACATTAAAACATTTTTCTCCATTAAAATACATTAAAACAGTATAAAATTTTAAAATCTTAGCCCACCCCATATTCCCGCCTGAATAACCAAGTTTTTAATGAGCGGCGGAAGCTCAGCAGAGAGGGGGCATGGCGGAGGTCACTTGGGAGAAAGTTCCATAGTACGGGGGCTGCCACAGAGAAGGCCCTCTTTGACTCCACTTGGTCCTTCCCGGGGCACGAGCCTCCCAAGCCTGCAGTGGGTGATGGTGGAAGATGGAAGCAGCTGACAGATCCAGAAAGGCCCTGCTTCACAATTACTTGCCTCTTCTCCTAGACGGTGTCCTGGCCTCTGTCATTCTCTCTTTTCTATATCTTTGTACCTTTTCTGGCTCCACGATACCCTTTTAGAGAGGGGGCAACCAGATCTGTGCACAGTTTTCCCTTTTCACTGCTGCCACACATGGAGTGGATGTTTTCCATCACCCCGAGGTCCCTTCCTTCGTCAGTCACTGCCAGGTCAGATCCTTTTGATGTATACATGAAGTTAGGATTTTTTGTTCTCCCGCAGTGTGCATCGCTTTACACTTGCTTGTGCTGAACTGCATTTGCCGAGTTGTTGTCCATTCCCCAGTTTGGAGAGATCCTTTTGGAGCTCTTCACAATCCCGTTTTGTTTTTTCTACCCTGAACAATTTGGTGTCATCAGCAAATGTGGTCACCTCACTGCTCACCCCTAACTCCAGTTCATAGAATCATAGAAAACGTAGAGTTGGAAGGGGCCTACAAGGCCATCGAGTCCAACCCCCTGCTCAATGCAGGAATCCAGGCCAAAGCATCCCCGACAGATGTCTGTCCAGCTGCACCTTGAATGCCTCCAGAGTGGGAGAGCCCACCACCTCCCTAGGTAGCTGGTTCCATTGTCTTATTGCTCTGACAGTCAGGAATTTTTTCCTGATGTTCAGGTGGAATCTGGGTTCCTGTAACTTGAGCCCATTATTCCGTGTCCTGCAAACTGGGATGATCGAGAAGAGATCCTGGCCTTCCTCTGTGTGACATCCCTTCAAGTACTGGAAGAATGCGATCATGTCTCCCCTCAGTCTCCTCCTCTGAAGGCTAAACATGCCCAGTTCTTTCATCCTCTCCTCATAGGGCCTTGTTTCCAGTCCCTTTATCATCCGTGTTGCCCTCCTCTGGACCCTCTCCAGTTTGTCTACGTCCTTCTTAAAGTGTGGTGCCCAGAACTGGACGCAGTACTCAAGATGAGGCCTCACCAGTGCTGAGTAAAGGGGAATGATCACTTCCCGCGATTTGGACGCTATACTTCTATTAATGCAGTTAATTTATGAACAAGTTAAAAAGCACGGGCCCCAGTGCAGAACTCTGGCTACGCTCCTGTTGCTCTTTGCTGCCCTCTGACGTTTCCTTTTATTAATAGTCGAGTGACTGAGGGAAGACTTCCGCCCTCAAAAAGTGTGCATGTGTCCTTTGCATAAATGATTATTTCCCCCAGTATCAAACTTTGGATACTTTGGCTTCCAAGATTTCTCCGCAACCGTGAGAGCTGGAAACGTGCTTTTCCAGTCCACGGAAGTGGTGCTTGTCAGGATGCCAGGCCAGGCAGCCCCCCCCCCCCCCCGCAAGTGTGAGATGCAGCCCTGGGTGGCGGTGCCTGGTGCCGGTCCCATGGCCTGGACTGGGGGGGGGCTTCTCCTGATGCTCTGCTTGCTTCTTGCCAGTGCTGCTGCTGCTGCTGAGTCACTCTGCCAGCCCACGAGGACTTTGAGGCGGCCAGGAAGCAGAACACAAGCCGTGGCCCGTAATGGTGGGAGCCATTCCCCGGCAGCCGCGCCGCTTCTGGGGAGTGCCGAGGTGGCAGGTGTCCCCAGCAAGCTGCACCAGTAACCACCTGCTGCTGGAGTGGGAGCGCAGGACGGCCGGGAGCGCAGGGGACCGGCTGCAGAGGGGTGAGTACTGGGCTGCTGCGTCGGCCTGTCCTGTTCCTCCTCTCTCTTGCTGGACGGCACTCCGGGGCCCAGCCCTCTGTCGATCTATTTTGAATTATTTTTAGGCCACCTTTAAGGATAAAACCCCTCAAGGTGGCGTACAGGATAAAAAAAAACTATACAAAGGTATATGAATAGACAAATAAATATGCAATAAAATACTATTTAAAAAATTACACCAGCAACCCAAACTATGGGAAGGCCAAAAAAAAAAGTTGGGTTTTCAGAGCCTTCCTGAAGACCTGCAAAGAAAGGGCCTGACGAGCCCCTGATGGAAGCTGATTCCAGAGGTGCGGGGCTACCACTGAGAAGGCCCTCCCCCTCGAGCTCACCAGCCTAAGTGCCTTTGGCGGCAGGCAAGTGAAAAGGGCCTCTTTTGATGATCTCAAAGTGCGGGCAAGTAATTTGGGCCCAAACCATTTAAGACTTTAAAGGTTAAAACCAGCACTGGAAACGCACCAGCAACCAAAGCAGCTGGCGCAGTATCAGTGTGCTATGAGCAGGCTGCCCTGCCGCCGCCCCCCCGCCCCCCCAGTATCTGGGCAGCTGCATTCTGCACCAGCTGCAGGCTTCCCTCGTCCCAGTAGCCCCTGGCGCGGGCTTTCTGGCTGCAGCAAGTAGCTCAGGATGGGCAGTGGCCAGCTAGGCTCTCCTCTGGACTCGCCTCTGTGCCTTGAGTGCCTGTCCATCTGGCCCTGGCTGGCAGGGGCCTGCGATCTGGAGGAGGAGGAGAGCCCCGGGGTCCCAGCGCCAGTCCTGAGGAAGTTCTCCGTTGGTTTTGGGCTAACAGGTCTCTGTGGACCAGGCGGGGAGGGAGAGGCCAAGAGGTGCCTGATGCCGTTCCAAGGGGCAGAGGCTGTTCTTGCTTTTGCAGGGCTGGAGGAATCCGGTCCCCTGGCTGGCTGGCGGGAAACCTGCCGTCATAATGCTGGCTCTTGGAAAGAAAGGACGTTGGCCTCTAGAGATTGCTACGTATTGTTCCAGGCCCCCAGTCTTTGGGGTCACTGCTGTATAGGCCATGCCTGGAGAGCTTACAGTGTCTGTGAAGCTGGCAAGACAGTGAAGTTGGGAGGAGGGTTTGTGGATAGGGTGTGTGGGGGGGGATCGAGTTGGAAGAGCGGAGCAGCCGCAGCGGACCGGGGCAGCAGAGAGTGCCTTGTCTACCGTTCTGCCAGAGCGTGGAGGAGGCTTCTGGCCCCGGGTCTCCCCTCGCCATCTCCTCCTTCTCTCCTTCCAGATGCAGCTGTGCAGCACGTTTCCTAGCAGGGGGCTCGCCCAGACGCCCTAACCCCACGGCACTTTAGCGCCTGCCCCCCCCCCCCGCCACGCCCCATGCGGCACATCAACGCTGAGTCTGCCCTCCCCCAGGAGTGCAGCACAGGCACGAGCCAGGAGGAGGAGGAGGAGGAGGAGGAAGAGGAGGAGGAGCCGCACTCCTGGCGTCGGCACCCTGGAGTCCTGATGGGCCACAGCCCGCCGGAGCGGATGTGCCAGAAGGTGTACCAGGTCTCCATCTTCTCCCCGCTGGCTGGCTGCTCCCACCCTCCGGAGCAGAGGGCCCCGGGGCGCCAGCCTGTCAAGCGGACCTGCCCGGAGCCCCAGCGGGGGGCCGAGGGCCAGTGGGACGCCAAGCGCGGCCACTGGGGGGAGGAGGAGCAGGAGGAGGAGGATGGCGGCGCCATTGAAGATGGGCTCCTGGTGGAGGAGCTCTCCCTGGGGGGGGCTGCCCAGCACTTCTCCCACAGTGGCCTTCGGGTGGTGGAGCACCGCCGGGAGGCCAGCCCCAGCCCCCCCCGGGCCCGGGGGGGCACCGCACAGGCGCCGCACACGCCTTGCAGCACTTTGCACACGAGAGGCAGCGCCCCCGCCCTGCGGGGGGCTCGCCCTACGGACTCTGGCCCCGCCAGGAGGCAGGAGGAGAACGGGGCTGCGCGGGCCAGTGGCCACGACTCCCTGCTTGACCCCGATTTGCACAGCCTCGCCCCTCGGCCCCCGCTGGGGGAAGGGCCCCCGGCGGCCGGTGGGCGCGTGGAGCCTCTGACACAGGCCTCTGGCACCAACGGGCTGGCCTCTGCCGAGAAGACGCCGCCGGGCTCGGGGCCCCCCCGGCTTCCTGGAGGTGGCACCGCCGGCAGCTGTCCAGCCAAGCGGAAGCTGCTGCCCTCGGTGGAGGGGTCGACAGACACGGGCTCCGAGGACGAGAGCCTCCCGCCCGCCCGGAAGAAGCGGAGCCTGCCCTGCCCGGCGGTGCCCGCCTCCTGCCGCAGCACTGATGCCAAGGGCGCCCCCTTCTGGAACCACCTGCTCCCTGTAGCCAAGGTGAGGACTCCGGTTTGCCTGCCCTGGGGAGCAGGCGCTGCCACGTGGGAGGATGAGGGGGTGGCCGGCGGCGGCAGGCCGAAGCTCCCCTTGACAGGCGTGGGGGAAGGAGGGGGCTCCTGGGATGGCGGCAGGGTGTGTGTGTGTGTGTGTGTGTGTGTGTGTGTGTGTGTAGACCTTGAGCACTCTGGGAATGAGCTGGCCCTCCGTAATACCGAAATGGAGCCATCAGGTCGTCTCCTGCCTCACAGGGACCTCTTGAATATAGTTATTTTCCTTCCGCTTCTGTGTGGGGATAACAGGGGCAGTTTATTATTTCTCACTCCCTAAGGCTGGAGAAGCTGGGTCCCTAGGAGTCTCAATGCTGGCCCAGGATAATTTCTTAAATGGGTTTGGCACTGCTGGTCAAATAAATGCAGCATTATACTCCTGTTTCCCCAAAGTGTGTGTGTGTGTGTGTGTGTGTGTGTGCGTGTAAGCACGCGCCAGAAACCTAGAATAAGCTACATTTTATCTGACATTTCCCCTTCTCTGCTTGGATGGTGTTGTTGTGGCGGGCGGGGGGGGGGCACGGCCTGTGTCAGGAAGGATGAGGCATTGGGGTGCCTCCCATGGCTGATCTCGGGAGAAGCGGGGCAGCAGCATGTCCTTGCCTGGGAACCGCACTTCCGCGGAAGCTGCGCAGGCGTGCTCTCCTTCTATGTTCCGTCCTGCGTGCCGAGGCTGAGCTCTGGCCTGCTCCGGGGATCGGCCCGGCGTCCTGAGCGTCGCTGTGGCTTGGCAGGGAGCAGAGTCCTCTTCATTCATTCCTCGATCCCTCGGCAATCAGAGTACAGCACAGCCCCCCCCCCCCGCCCCACCGCGGATTTGGTCCATGCCTGGCCTTCCCAAGCCTGAGGGCTGCTTCCCCTCCCGGGCCAGCGAGGTCACTGCCTGGTCACTGAGCGTGTGATCCTCCTGCCTCTCTCCCTCCCTCTGCCTGGAATGGCCCAGCCGGGGGAGGAAGACTTCTGCTTCCCCAGTGTGCTCTGGTCTCTGGCCAGCAAGGGGTCTGAGCTTGGGGGTTGCTGCTCTACCTGACTTGCCCGTGCCTTCCCTCCCTCCCTCCCTCCGCCCCACCGCCTGCCATGGCCCAGTTTCCGGTTGCTCCTACCTGTCGGCTGCCTCGCATGCCAGATGATGCTGTTTTGTGCTGCTTCTAGAAGGTAAATGGGGCGGCTTCACAAAGGCTGGCTGGCTGGCTGGGCCGCCCTCCATGCAGGTCAGCCGCCCCTGTGCGCTGGCCGGCTGTGAGCCGTGAGACCCCGCTGGAGAGTGTCCTCGAGGGTGCCCCGGAAGCCGCAGGCGGGCACCTCTGGGGGCGGAAGTGCACTGGAGGCGCCCACAGGGGTCGCCCAGACCCCCTTTCTCTGTGGTCTCTCCCCAGCGTGAGGATGTGCATGTGTCCACCACGTGTGTATGTTGAGGGCTGTTTTCTGGGCTGCTCTGTTCCCTGGCTGTGCTTTAGCCAGAGAGGAGAGCTTTGCTGGCGGTGGGAGGCGAGGGTCCGTCTTTCGGAGGGTCGTGAGGGCCCCTGTGTGTGCGTTCCAGCGTTCGCCTTACAGCTCTCCCCTTGTGTCTCCACCGGCCCAGGGCTCGGGCAGCAGCGGTGCTGGCGGCTGCCAGCTGAAGACCGGGCTGCGTCTCAAACAGTGAGTGTCCGCCCTGCTTCCAGTCCTCCGTGCCAATAAATGAACCACCGGCAGCCTGGCCCTGCCTCCCAAGAGCGGCTGATTTGTGGGGGCTGGAGTGGGGGGGGGCACCCCTTAGTGGCTTGAGGGAGCGGTGGAAAGGCTGCCGGAACTGGGCCCCGGGCCCCTCGGGCTGCCTTCGGGTGGCTTGGACCCACCGCTCCGCCTCCCGCCCCCGCCTTCCCCAACCCTAGTGCCCTGCAGAGCTTTTGGACTTCAGCTTCCATCACCTCACCATTGGCCATGCTGGCTGGGGCTGATGGGAGTTGTAGTCCAAAGTATCTCGAGAAGGCTGTTCCAGCTGCCTCCGTCCCGTGACCCTCCTCCAGGGTTATGGGCAGAGAAGTCTTTCCGGGGCCTGCTGCCGCCGCCGCCCCCCGAGAGCCTTCCGGTGGAGGGAGCGGCTTCTGCCTGCACAGCGGCTCTGCCAGGGCTCCGTTCCGCCACAGAGGATGGGCGGAGGTGAGTTTGGGGGCACCTGCCAGGACTTGACAGCGGCCTTCTGCCCCCGATAGGAGACATCTCCGCAGCAGCCCACGGAAGACTCCAGCGGGCAGCAGGTCTCCTCACACCCCCTGGGTCACCACCTCCACCAGCCGTGCCCTGCTGGGGAACTTTGAGGTAACCGAGCTGCCCTGGAGCAGGGCTGGAGGGCGAGGCAGCGAGTGAGGAGGGACGGGGACGTCCCCTCCGTGGGCAAGTCCACACGTGTCTTCAGTGTGCCCCGCTGGGCAGCTTCCCTTTCACAGCAGGGCGGTGCCACTGTGAGAGAAGCAAGGGCTGAAGGGCCAGGCGCGTTGGCTCTCGCCACTGGTTTGCCCCTTGCGGGCCAGGGTGGTGGCAAAGGGCACGTTAGTCCTCCCAAGTATGGAGAATAGTTGAGGTTTTGGTGTAGCCCTTCCCCTGTGGTCCACTTGAGCTGCCCACTCTGGGACCCGGGCAAAGGGCTCTTGACGCTCTGGGACCCGGAGCAAAGGGCTCCTGAACCCCTTCCTTGGCTCACGTGTGAGAGTGAGATGATGCCTGTGGGAAGAATCCTAGCAAGAAAGGCTTTGGCAGCTCCCTGCTGGGGAGGAGCGTATCCAGGAGCCCTTTGCCTGCATCTTGGTCTAGAGGGAGAAAGCAGCTCGGGTGCATCGTAAAGGGGGAGGGCCCCCGCTGTGGCCCAGATGGTGGAGCTCCTGGGTAGCCAGCTCCCCCGCCCTCCCCTGTGGCCCGCGGTGGGAGGGGATGCCCCCTCCTGCCCTCGGATGCCAGGAGACCCACCCTCTCGTGGCCCCCCCCGCCTGCTCCTTCCCGTGCAGGAGTCCATACTGAAAGGGCGCTTCCCGCCCTCGGGCCGGATCGAGGGCTTCACCGCAGAGATCGGGGCCAGCGGCTCTTACTGCCCGCAGCACGCGACCCTGCCGGTGGAGGTCAGCTACTTCCACGTAGCCGAGCACGGCGGCCCCTCGCCCTTCCTGGTAGGTGGCTCACGCCTGGGAAACGCTGCCGGCGCAGGCGTGGGGGAGCTCCCGATCCCGCCGCTGCGCACTGGGCGGGGAGCACGACGTCATCCTGCATGTGCCGGCGGGAGGGTGGGCCGAAGCCCTCGGGCCTGCTATCCCAGTGAAACCGGGCCCCCGACCCCAGATGTTCAAAGCCAGAGGCCTCCTGCTGCGGACACCGTGGCTGGGCCTTGCTTGTGTCGCCTCTGCCGGCCCTCTCCGGGGCAGTGTGGGAAATCCTGGGGGGTCTGCTTGCCCTGGGCCAGCCCCGTCCCCCACTTGCTCACTGGTGAACTGGACTAGAGAGGGGCCGTGAGTCGAGCATTCCTGCGGCGGCTGACTCGCTGTTGCGCGCACCGGTGATGCGGCACATGGCCACTGCCAGCACCCATGGCTCCTGGGCCCCCAAGCAGCCGTTCTGTGACCACGGACCTGGGCAGCCTGCTTGGGACCTTCCCCGCCCCCTTCTTCCACAGCCCCTCCCCATAAGGCCCCTCCCCTGGGCCTTCCCTTCTGGTCCATCTTTGCTGTGCTGTTTCTGCTTTAGGGAGTCATTGATCTGGACGCCTTGGGTAAGAAGGGTTACAGCATTCCCAAAACGGGCACCATCCAAGTGGTGAGTCACAACCAGAGGAACGAGGGGGACTCGCCGTGTGCGGCCAGTGGGCGGGCAGCTGGGCGGCCTGAACGCTGCATGGTTCTTCTCCGGAGTGTGTGGGGAGTGCAGGAGAAGGAGGGAGGAGAAGGCTGTGTATGGTCGAGATTTGGGTAGGGAGCCGGGAGCGGAGCAGTTCGGAGCTCCCGCTCTGGGACCCTCAGCTGTGTGGAAAGCCCACAGAGCAGGGCTCGGGGGCCCCATCTCACAGCTGCCTCGCTCTGCTGTTGCAGACCTTATTCAACCCCAACAAGACAGTGGTGAAGATGTTCCTGGTGACCTATGACTTCCACGACATGCCCGCCAACCACGTCACCTTCCTGCGCCATCGCATCTTCCTGGTGCCCGTCGGCGAGGATCAGGGGCCCGGCCCGGCCCTTGGCGAGCTGCCCAGGAGGGTGCTCTGCTACCTTATGCACCTGAGGTGAGGACTGCACATGGGAGAGGTGCCATGAAGTGCTGGTCACAAGGACTGGCACCCTGGGCTGCCCGGGCCTTTCACTTTGCGGTCCTGCTCCCATCTGTATAGGACGAGAGCAGGATGGGAGTTCCACTTCCAAGAATCTTGCTTAGCCCCCCTATTCTGCTTTGTCTGCAAATTTTCAGGACAATCTCTGCAGTCATAAGAGCTAGAAACCCGATTTTTTTTAAAAAAAAAAAGAACAGAAGTCGAGATCTTCTGGATCCTGAATATGTGGGCCTGCTACCAATTCCATACTTGGGGAGGGGAAGGCGAGGCCCCAGTTAGACTTAGCCTTGGATGTGGGGCAGCGATCTCCCCCTCCCCCATGGCAGTCGGGTTGTGCTCTTCTTGGAAAAAATGTGACAGGATGGCGGCCATCTTTACTAGGGTCGATCACGGCACCATATTGTGGACGCCTGTCTTGGAGGATGACGTTTTGTTTTTTCCTTGCCCTTAAAAGATCAGGGGGGAATAACGGCCATTTCAAGTATGTGTGAATTCCTAATGAGGTTGCTGAGTGACTTCTTCCTCTCCTGCAAACCTCCCCCCTCCCTTTCATACCAGAAGGAGCAAATTGCTTGTCCTGGAGCATTAGGATTTAGCACTTCCCGGGGGATTGGGATAAACACCTTTTGAGAGCTGAATCTGGCTCATTTTCCTTGGAGCTGGTCCATTCAGAGGGCCTTTTCCATGGTGGCACCCCTTCTGTGGAATGCCCTCCCCAGAGAGGCTTGGCTGGCACCTACGTTGTGCTCTTTTGGCACCAGGTGAAGACCTCGTTATTCTCCCAGGCATTTTAAGTATTGTTTTTAGTGCTTTCAGATCACAGCACTTTTACTTTGCCTCTGGTTTTACTTTGACTTTATGTGCTGTAGTGTTTTTACTCTTTGTTGCTGGCTTTATCCTGGTTTTATTATGTGCTGTTTTAATTCATTGTTTGTTTCTATTTTATGTTCTTAATGTGTTGTGCACCACCCAGAGAATTTGGGATGTTGGGCAGTTTAAAAGTAGTAGTAGTAGGGTTACTACCACCACTACTACTACTATCTGGTGCTGCCTTCCCGCAGGCCTATCAGCCCTGTCGGTTTCCACCCTTCTCATCCCACCAGGGTCAAGAGTGCATTTGTGCCCCCCCCCCGGGAGTGGACTGCCTGCAGCCCATGTTGCCTCCAAAGTGGACGGACAGACTCCCCCCCCCCCCCATCCCTGATATAATCTGTGCCTCCCTCCTTTCCCAGGTTCCACAGCTCCAAGTCGGGGAAGATTTACCTGCATGACAACATCCGTCTGCTCTTCTCGCGCAAGTCGATCGAGATTGACTCTGGGATTCCATATGAACTGAAGTCCTTCACGGAACTGCCGCGCAACCCCTGCTACTCGCCACGAGCCTGAGGGAAGGGAGCCAGGCCCGGAGCCCAGCACTTTGCGGGTGGAGGAAGGAGCAGGAACGCCGGGGAGCCTCCCTTGTGGCTGCGCCACGCCGGGCGTTGGACTGGAGAGCGGCCGCTGCAGCTTCTGAGTGAGCGTTGCCGTAGTATTTATTGTCCGTGCCAGGTCTGGCGAGAGGCCTGCCTGCGCCCGGCCTGGATCACAAATGCAGCGCGTCTCCAGCTCTCCTTCTAGTGCCCTGTGCAATTTTTCTGGGGCCAAGAGGGCACGGGGGGGGAACAAGGGCACAAGGGACCCTACCGAAGTGGGGACAAGATGGTGTTGAAGGTGGGGGCGGGGGCTCAGCTGCCCTGGAGGGTATAACAAGGGGACATCAGGATTTGGGGCCATCCAAGGGACGTGTGTGTGTGTGTGTGTGTGCGTGTGTGTGTGTGTGTGAAATACGTTGGACTTGAGGAACACTGTAAAGCTCTTGTTGGGGAGAGGAAGGAGAGATGCTTACATCCAGAGTAGTAAGGTTCAGTCACTTCATGGGCAATTTTCCTTTTAGATGTTCCTCTCTGCGGAAAAGGCTCTGGCTGGCAGGGTGGGGAGAGAGTCTCTGATGTGTTTGGGAACTGGAGGTCTCACAGCCTCTCTTTACTTGGAGCCTTTGAGGAAGAGAGGGAGGAAAGAGGCCAAGATGCAGCTCCCGGAGAGTGCCGTGCAACGTGCCGCAATTCGCGGCTCAGCCGCAGCTCCCGTGGTTCCAAGGTGTGAGGAGGGTGCCTCCTTCACCCCGGATTCCAGGCTGCCGTGTCTCTCCTGCCCTCTGGCCCCAATCTGCAGCAGTGGCCCACAACCTCTCTCTTCCCCTCCTTCAGCCAGCTGTGTGAGACCCTTGTCAGGAGGGGGGTGGCCTCAAGTCCTGGTCCGGCTGCCCCTCGGCCCAGGCAGGAGACCCAAGAGCCGCTTATTATTCATGGTGTCAGATGGGGAAGGAGCATGCTCCCCCCCCCCCCCAGCTCCAGGTCCATGCGCAGCGTGTGACCTAGAGGGGGAAAGCAGAAGGGTTGTCTTGGGAGATGCCAGGGCGAGGCTTCTGGGAGGGCTCAATCAGTGTGGCGTCGGCGTCTGTCTGTGGCTTGACACGAGACCGCCACCATCGTTCCCCACTCAGGCGCTTCAGCTGAAGATGTGAATGGTGCCAAACTAGATGATGATGCCGCCGGGCAGGGGTGGGGAAGTGAGCAGAGTGCAGGTTGTTTTGGGACTCCTGCGTGGTGGTTTCCTTCTAGGTTTTTGTAAACTACTTGGGGGGGGGGGGGCGGGGGCAGAGCGAGAAAGGTCATGAATGCTGCCTTTGCAGTCTTTCCAAGTCCCCCGTGTCCCCCATTTCAACTGGGGGAGTGGGGGGGGGGTGCAGGGACGAAAAGAGAGGCAGCCTCGCTTGTGTGAAGGACTTGGCCTGGCTTCCGCAGCCTTTGGCCGGCCCCCCCAGATCAGCCACTTGCTCCCCGTGCCATTTGGGTTTGAGTAACCTCTCCGTGCTCTCCTTCCAAGATGGAGCAGAAGTGAGGAGAGGAGAGGAGGGGCAACAACTGAAGACACTTGAAAATATTTATATTTTAAAAAAGAGAGGCAGAAAGAAATGTACCAGTTGTTACTTTCTCTCTTTTTTGAAAAGAAAATTCTATAAATGTGTGTTTGGAAACCCTGTGTCTTCCTTTGTGCTTTTAAGGCCTGTTTAACCCTCGTTTAATAGGATTTTGTTGAGGCGACCCCTTCAAGAACAGGAACACCTCCTATGAAGTGGAAGATTCCCCCAGGTGCAGGCCCAGGTGAACCACAGAGGCTCCTCCTAGTTCCCATCAGCGGAACCCCGGCCCTGTCACAACTGGCTGGAACATGTCACTGCACAAGATGAATCTCACAGGACACCTCCAACCACATTCACCAGCACAGAAGTCCTTTTAACTTAAGGGGGTTTCATTCTGTTTAAGAAGATGGGAGCAGCCCTGAGGTGGGATCAGACCAAGGGCCATCTACTCCATCCTCCTCCTCCTGACGGTGGCCAATCGGATGCTTCCGGGAAGTCTACAAGCAGCAGGAAATGGAGGCAACCAGCCATTACCTCTGCTCCCCCCCCCCCCCGCCGCAGCCGGTACTCTGTAGCAGACTGTCTTCTCTGAAGGTAGAGGCTCCATCTAGTTACCATGGCTAATATCTGCTGCTAGACCACCTGCATGGATTTGTCTAATCCTCCTTTTTAAGCCATTGGCCATCCCAAGGGTCATGTGATAGGGAATTCCCCAAGTCAACAGGAAACCAGTAAAGCCCTTGGTGGAGATTCTTCATTTGTAGACCATGGGCGACATGGACAGTGTTAACCTACCTTGACCTCAGCCAGCCTTTGTCGAGAAGGCACTTGTCGCTCAAGGAGAAACAGGTTGAAAGGTGGGCACACAGCTGCTTGGCAGGCTTCTGCCCAAAGATGGAGGAGGAACACCAGCCCCCAACCCCCCTCCCCACTTCTACCTTTGAATTGATGACTTAGAAAAAGGAAGGGAAAGCGCTCCAGTTTGCCAATGACTCTGGTTAAAAGAGATTTTGCAGAAAGACTTCTGTAAAGCGTTCTACAAAATGGAGATCAGGGGTGTTGCTGCCCCACTAAGGGGCTGTGGCAATAATGTCTTCGCAGAGTTTCACCAAACTTTTAGCAGAGTAACGCATTTGTCTCCTTCCCCCCACCTCAGTTAACACTGGAGAAACACTTCACTCTTGCGCTCAAAAAGGCATATATATGTGGAGGAAGGGGGGGGGCTGGCTGACCCGCCACACCCCCACCCTTTCCTACCCCAAAGGACCCAAGACCCCCAGAGATCTCAAGGTACCAGATTGCCAGCCTCAGCTGTCTGCAATCCTACTTGAATCTCTGTTCAGGGACTTGCCTTTGTCTATAACCTGGATTTAGTTACTGAACCAAGCAGAGCAATCCACAAACACCATGTGGGGTAAAAAACCAAAAGGAGGTTTATTCAGGTAGCATTTTACAACAAGAATATATATTTTCAGTTTGCTCCCAAATCACCCACCAGCTAATCTGGGAGCCAACAGCTACAACTGTGGGATAGCCACTTGGCATCTTACCATTCCCCATGTCTAACTGTTCAGATCTGGCATATGTTTCTTCGTTACATATTTTTCCTGCATTGCATAATGTGCCCTGAAAACCATGTAAAAGCTACGTACACCCACACTCCTCTTAGTGAGATCTCTACTCTCTGTACCTTTGCCTTCTATCCCTCAGGTCTTCATCTTGAAAAGAAAGGATAGAAACCCTGAGAGGGACAATCTGAGGACAAAACACCTTAAAAGGAGGGGCACTGAGGTTTCTGCTGATAATGAATCAATATCCTGTGGAGCGATGCAAAGAGTTGTATATGATGGAGAGTTATGTGGGAGGGCAAAGAGTGCCATTCCCTGCAGATTTAGTAGAGCTGGGGACGCCCCCTCTCTGGAGAAGGAACATTCAGAAATAAGGTGCATTTCCTAACTGAATTCCCTAGAAAGGACAGGGTACCTTGAGGAATCTGATGGACTTTCAATGTCCAATTAGCAATTGCCACAGTGGCAGTTTCCCAGTAGTGAGGAGCAGCTTACAATGGGTTTCAGTTAGGAATGCTTGAGAGAGTATCTCCCCCAATCAGGAGGGAGTTAAATGCTGCTCAGTGAGGTATTTATGAAGGGACTTTAAGATCGTGTGCATTGTTATGGAGGATGATTTACAAGCACACTGAACACACCGATGTTGCAATCCAGCGAAAAGAACCCCCCCCCCCCCCCAAAGAATGCTGTTGGAGGTCAGGCTTAGGTTAGGTGTGGATGCACAGGCTGGCCAAACCAGAACAACATTGTGGATCCTCATGAAAGCTCATTTTGCAATACACGGACTCGTGTCATGGAAACTCCTAACAGCAAATTACCTAACTCCTAACAGCAAATTACCCTGACAAACCTGCAGGCCTGAGAATGAATAAGGGCATGGCAGCCGATTAGGCCTACTGAAATGTATTTATTGGATGTATTTATAGCCCATCCTTCCACCTACTGTCCTAGCACCCAGGGCAGCTTGCAACATACAAATTTAACAGTTTTTAAAAATACAATAAAATCAAAAAGGGTAGGTAGCAGTCAAGGATCCGTACCCTAATATTCCATCTAACCTGACGGCAAAAGCCAGGCCAAGAGAGAAGGGGCCAAACTGACCTGAGGCAGGGAGTTCCATAATCAATGTGTAGCCAGAGAGAAAGCCCATGTCCAACAGGGCCTCTCCACCAGACCCTGTTTGTCACATTCGTGCCCCACCTTTCTTCCAAGGAGCGCTAAGGCAGTATATATAGTGCCTCTCTCCCATTTTATTCTTACAACAACCCTGTGAGGTAGGTTAGGCTGAGAGTTGGGCACAGTGCGCTTCATGGCCAGGTGGGGATCTGAAGCTGTGGGCCCCTCTAACCACTACACCACACTATGGAGTGGACAGGATGGTGTGAGAGGAGACTATCCTTCAGGCCCCGAGCCATTTAGAGCTTTAAAGGTAATCACTAGCACTTTGAATTGTGCCCAAGAGCCAGTGGAGCTGTTGCTAATAATAATAGAACTGTAGTCGCCTTTCTCTTTTAAAAGACCCAAGGCAGCCTACAATAAAATTACTAAAGCATACAAAATATAAAATAGCTAAAAACAATTTCCATTAAAATACCGAAAAGTAGTAAAACAATGAAAACATCAGTACAGAATAAAAAGCTCAGCGTGTGCCTTCAAGCGCCTGGGAGCATTCCACAGTTGGGGGGGGGCACCACTGAAAAGGCCCTCTCGTTGCTCAGGCGCCCCCAAGGGCGGGCTGAGCACCCACCCACCAGAAGCCAGCCCGCCTGCCTCACTTGCGGCCAAATAGAATTGGGCTGCAAATCATTCCCCATATTACTACGTCAGCCTTCCCCAACCTGGTGCCCTCCAGATGTGTTAGACTACAACTCCCATCACCCCCAGCCAGTACAGCACATCTTCCCGCCCCCTTTACGGGCAGCGAGCGGCACAATTAGCGCTGGGCTTGTTGCTGAGGGGAAGGAAAGACAAACAGGGACGCACAGTCCCGGAACGAGCGATAAAAACGGCCGCTCTTGCCCTCTATGGGGCGCTCTAGCCCGCGGCCTCTCTCGTCGGTTCTCTCAGCTGCCTTTTGAATTTTTTACGCCACACGGGGTTCTTACCACAGAGATGACCAAGGGATAGAGCGACGCTTACTATCTCCGCGCCCACAGAGAATCGCGTCTAACGATGGCACCTTACAGGTTTTGCCGGAAATCCTTGCGGTGTGTCACTCTATTTTGCCTACCTCTAGGAGGAGAGGAACACGTTTCTCCTCTCTATGGTGCGAGCTAGGAAGTATCTTATGTATTATGTATTTAAATAAATAAATCATCATCATCATCCACTGAGACTTAAGTGGTTCCGACGAAAACTGTTTTCCGTCGGAGCACCGGAAAGGGAACCAGAATGTCTCATAGACTTAATAATTGGATTCATACCGAGGCTCTAACTTCCGGTTTCTGTGAACCCCTCCTCCCCCGCCGGGACGTGAGGGAGGGAGCGAGGGAGGTTCAAAGAAATCCACGGAGACGCCCCAGAACTTCAGCGCCGCAAGCCCGAGCAGCCTCTCCCCCCCCCCTCTCGCCGGCGACGGAGAGTCGCTTCGCACGGGAGCCGGAAGTGAGGATTGTGCGGTGGCGGGGACGGAAAGGTTTCGGCAGCGGACCAGCATCCGGTGGCGGCGGGCGAGGAAGCAATGCAGGCGGCGCTGCGGGCGGCGCGCGGGGTCGCCGCGGGGCTGCTCCTGCGGGAGGTGGGTGCGGCGGCGGCAGCGGCTGCGGCAGGTCGGGCCGGGGCCGGGGCATGCCAGGATGGGGGAGCCTCCCCGGACGCGCCTCGCGCTGCGGAGGAAGAAAGGCGGCGAGGGTCTCCTGCCCTTCTCGGCACGGGCCGCCCCCTGCTTGAGGCCCCCGCGTGGGCCCGGGCGGAGCGGGTGGGGGCGGGACAGGGGCGCCCCTCCCCGCTTCTGGCAGCGGGCAGAGGCCGCGCACTGCCTTCATCCTTTCCCCCCAATGTCTCTCTCTGCAGAGCGGCCGGAGGCCCGTGCCCGCCGTGTGGCTGGCCAGGGTGCCCCAGAGGTGGTCGTCCAGCCTGCCCATGAACACGGTGGTGCTCTTCGTGCCCCAGCAGGAAGCGTGGGTGGTGGAGCGGATGGGCAAGTTCCACCGCATTCTGGAGCCGGTAAGGACCACGGGAGGGGGGAGAACTGCTGCGGGAATGGATCCCCCCCCCTCAATGCTCCTCAGATTGCTCTGGAGGGTTGGGGGGACCCTCGGTTGCAGATATGCAGTGCAGGGGGCTGTGGGAAGGAGGAGAGGGCAGGGAAGTCTGCAGGAGGGCTGGATCCAAACCAGAACATGCAAGGCACATACAACGTGTCAAGAAAAGAGAAGCTGCACTTTTGTGAAGGGATGCTTGCCACACCTGCTTCCTGTGGCCCCAGGAAGCTGGACTGGGAAGGAAGGCTTCAAATGCCACACGTGACTCAGTTCTTAGTGGATCCTGTAGCTTCAGGTAGTATTGCAAGGATCTGATCCTGTGTGCATGTACTTGAGAGTTACGCCCCATGGGAAAAGAGTGTGATTTAGCTCTGTGTAAGCATACAGGATTTGGCTGCCAGGTTTCAGTGGAGTGGCTGTGGCTACTTTTATGGGGTCCTTGTTCTGGGGTAATATAGGGGACTTAACCTCTCTTTCTCATTGGCTCTTGGCATCAGAGTTTGCTCTGGAGGAGGGGCTGTGGCTCAGTGGTACCGCACCTGATTTTCATGCAGAAGGTCCCAGCCCTGAAGAGACATTCCTGGGTTAGATGGACCAGTAGTCTGGCTCAGTATAAGGCAGCTTCCAATGTTCTGCTTCAGAACAGATCTTGCTGCCTCTTTTAATGTCCAGTAGATGGTGCTGCTGTATGTCAGACTCCACATTTTAGTAAGAGCGGAAAACCCTGCACTCACAGACTGCTTCTGAATATGTTTGCTGTGAATTCAGTCCCGTTGCATTAAGTGGGACTGACTTCTTGGTTAGTATGTTTTAAGACTGTAGCTGCAGAGATAGGTGCTGTGGTAACCCTGTTATAAAATCCATAAATTCAGGGGGCTCTTGAGCAATTGCCCACATCGAGAATCTCAAGCCCTGTCTCAAGCAATACAAGATGGGAGTTTGCCTAATAAGCTACCTAAGAACCAATCTGAGATAGTTAGATATAAGGAGGAAGAGGTGACTATTCTGGAGAAAAACTTCTCCCCCTTGCTAATCCTTGCCAGGGACTGAACTTCCTCATCCCGCTTCTGGATCGCATCCGCTATGTACAAAGCCTCAAAGAAATCGTCATCAATGTTCCGGAGCAGTCAGCTGTTACCCTTGGTGAGAAGTTCCAGCTGGGGAGGCAAAGAGCAGAGTGGGCAGGTTTGGGGCTGGCGTTTGCGTAGGTCGTGCACTGGGTCATCTCGGAGCCAATGGCTCCATCGAGGCCAGCAAAGCCTCTCTTCGTGCGAGGTAGCCACGTGGCTTTATTGGATCTCATTGTTCACTTGCAGCATCGTTTAGTCTTAACTTGCGTAATTGCAGGGTGCTGTCTGTCTGTGTGCATGGAAAGGCTGCACGACTGGATTGATCTGCATCGAGAAGTGTCAGTCAAACGGCCGTGGAGTGCACTATGGATGTGGCTAAAGGGATTCAATCTCGCATAGCTTACTTATGAATCTTGGAGTTTGGACTCTAAACGCCTCAAGCGCTAAATGGTCCAAGGTCTGGCAAGACATCACAGCAGGAAACCCCGTGGTGGTGGCCAGTGACAATTCTGCGCAGCCAGGGCTGCTGTAATGGCCCCAAGAGAGATGTAGAACGGGGCTCCCCGACCCATTTGGACCCGCGGGCACATTTGGGAATTTGAGAAACTGCTGTGGGCACCGCCACAAAATGCCTATGGATCTTAGGCTGCGTCTTACTCAGAACAAACATTTGTCTCTCTAATAAGGGATTGTCTAATTCAGCAAATTGCTGGTGGTGTAATACAACTAATGCGTCTTTTAAATATGTGTTTTAGCCATATATGTCCAGTAGTTGCTTTTTTTGGGAAGGAGATTATTACACAGATAAATTTTGTACTGGAGCAGTCTTTAATATTCACTGATGTACACTCTGTTTTAAATTATTTACCTGCTTCGTGGAAATGGACAAATGATCAGCATAAATGGATTCTCTGTGCCCTTTTGTCAGCTAAAAGACTGATATTACAACAGTGGAAGGAACAGCACTCACCTCATATAATGCAATGGATTGAGGACCTCACAACACTTTTGTTATACGAATGGGTGGCATTTAGACACCCAACTTCAAATGGATACTTATTTGGATATTTGGTTTACGTTCGTTCATTTCGTTGAAGCCTGTGTATAATTGCTAGAAATTTGTATGTATTTCATCGAAATCTATGTACAGATATTAAAAAAACGGAAACCATTTTTTAAAATGCAAAGAGATTGGGTGTCACAGGCACCATGTTGGGGACCCCAATATAGAGGGAATGGTTGCAAGGGTGGAACGGGAGGCTGGACGGTATTCACAGCTCCGTGCTCTGAGTGGCCTCATCGAATGTTGGCTGGTGCTGCTCACTCGGATCAGCCAGGTTTTGCATAAAATTTGGAAATGGGGTTGTGAAATCCTACCAACATGGCTAACCCCTCAATTCTGCATTTGGCGGAGGTTCTTTTGCCATTCGATAACCTAGAGATAATAATCTACTCTTTTGCTACCATATTTGTAGCACTTACAAAACACAGCACTCTTCTTCTAAGGAGAGTCCACCCCCTTCTGAAAGCAGCCTGGCCCAAGGCTCAATAATCTAGGAAGTAGGAGCCTAGGTCCTTACGCTGTTTTCTCCCCCCCCCCCCCCGGCTTTTCATTGCACCTGTTTGCAGGACCTTTGCTGTTTTGTCTTTTGTTTTGCTTATGGAAACTATTGTCTCCTCGAGACTGTTTGATTTGTCTCTCAGCCTTCGGGCCTTCTGTGTAGCTGTGTTGTGGAAGGTGGAGCTCCCCTCTGGATCTCCTGAAATAGTCCCTTTGTTTTTCAGATAACGTGACCCTCCAGATAGATGGTGTCCTCTACTTACGCATCATGGACCCCTACAAGGTAGAACTTCGTCTGGCGGGTAGAGGCTGGGAACAGACTCTGACCTCGTCAAGGCCAGAGGCTTTCAGGCGCTCATCTGGTGCACAGGAAAGGATTCCAGAGTCCCGGCTCTTATGGTCACCTCTGATTCATTATTGTAATCTGAAATGAAGTTTGGGAGGGGGCGGCTGAGAGAGCAACGACGAGAGCCTGTGGGCGTTGCTGCTTACGTTGCTGGGCTCTTCTGGCCGAGGTTGTCTTCCTTTGGACTCACACAGCCGGCCCTGGTCCTGAATATGCAGAGCCCGGAACAGGGGGCTGCTGGAGCTCCCAGTGGCAGGGCTGCCTCCTTGATCCTTCCCCCTGACCTTCTGGTCTCTCCCCCCCCCCCCCCCCCCCTCAGGCGAGTTATGGAGTGGAGGACCCGGAGTACGCCGTGACTCAGCTTGCGCAGACCACCATGCGGTCGGAGCTGGGCAAGCTCTCCCTCGATAAAGTCTTCCGGGTGAGCGAAGGGGGTGTGTGGGGAGCCTCTGGGTGGGGGGGAGAGGGGCTTGCCTTCCGGCCTCTCCGCTGCTGGCCTCCCTGACCCCCGGCCTCTCCGGTCCAGGAGCGCGAATCCCTCAACGCCAGCATCGTGGATGCCATCAACCAGGCCTCGGACTACTGGGGCATCCGGTGCCTGCGCTACGAGATCAAGGACATCCACGTGCCGCCCCGCGTGAAGGAGTCCATGCAGATGCAGGTCAGGGCGGCCCCCTGGGAAGAAAGCCCCTCCGGGGGCCGGGGGGGTGCTGGGGGTGGGGGAATAGACTGGTCCGTGGCCCAGCCACCGCTCCCTCATCTGCCTGGGGCGTGGCCATGTTGAAGCCAGGCCGCTTCTGCCCCAGCGATTCCCCAGGCTGCATTGGTGGTGCGTCTCGGTTCAGCGCAGTGCAGAGCTTCCCTCTTGTCTTCAGGCAGTACTTGGCGAAGGACCCCTGTGTGGCTCTGAGAGGCTGGGAATCTGCACTGGTGCCCCCCCCCCCCCCCGCAAATTTCAGCAACATATTTTAATGCATTTGAGAGAGAGCTGCCTGTGCCCCAAAGGATCGTGGGAGCAGCCCAGTCTGTGGGTCAGTGCTGGGTTTCCTCTGCCACGGACCCTTGTGTTTCCCCCAGGGGTCCTGGGGAAAGAGTCAGGGAGGCCCCCACAGAGTGTGCTTTTGGTTCCAGGTGGAGGCTGAGAGGCGCAAGCGGGCGACGGTGCTGGAGTCCGAAGGAACTCGGGAGTCGGCCATCAATGTGGCTGAGGGGGAGAAGCAGGCTCAGATCTTGGCCTCTGAGGCGGAGAAAGCAGAGCAGATCAACCAAGCGGCTGGTATCTTATTTACTATTCTACTTCCATCCCGCCTTTCTTCCGTTGTGGAGCTCAAGGTGGCTACTCGGGATTCCCAGGTGGTCCCCCCTCCGAGCACTGACCAGACCCAGGCCTGCTTCGATCCATCAGGGTGGCCGCCTCATGTGCCTTCAGGCCATGCCCTGGCACGAGAGCGGCTGCAGCGCAAGAGCAGAGAGGGGCCCTCTCTGCGGGGGGGGGGGGGGGCTGGAACTCTGCCAGGAGATTGCTGAGGCTGCTGGCCAAAGTCACCGGCCGTTTGCCTCCTCTTTGTTGACGCCTGGAGCTAACTCCGAGCCTGACACTTGCAGAATAGTGTTGGCAAGGAATGACGAGGAAGCAGGAGGTGGAAGCTGGTGAGATGAGGTGCTGCAGGGTTCGGTGGGTCGGTGGGAGAGAGCCGGAAGCCCCAGGAGAGGCGCAGCTGGCCGTGTGAGGGAGGCCTGCCATGAACCGGGAAAGCCGCCTCAGTCCGATTGAAATGACTGCAAGGTCTAGAAACTTGTGTTCAGGAACCGAGAGTTTTTGTAGAGAATACAAAAGGCCACCCTTTTTTCTTCCCTGCTTGGCTCCTCTGCCCTTTGGGGAGCGGGACTTCTCTGAAGATAATGGGGGGGGGGGGGAGCTCTCGACAGGCTTTACCTGCTTCCTAGGCTCTCACACCCGAGAGTTTGAGGCCAAGGGGATCAGGGTGGGGTTCCCGGGGCAGGCCGTTGCTGCATTGCTGCGAGCAGAGCACTTGTGGGCGCCCTGCCCTTTGGGGCTGCCCTGAAGCTGCCTGACCGCCCTCTGCTTCCTTTCCAGGGGAGGCCAGTGCCATACTGGTGAAGGCTCAGGCCAAAGCGGAAGCGATCCGACTCCTGGCAGCTGCTCTGGCGCAGCAGGTGATGGCAGGGGGGGGGGGGCTCAGAAAGATGCTGGCTAGGCCAGGGGCGACACAGCCCGAAGACCCCAGGGGCAGGACTCTTTGGGGGCCTTGCAGCCTCCCTTTTCCTTGGGGATACAGCAAGCTAAGTGAGGCTGAGTGACCACTTATTTCAGCCTGAATCTGGGCACTGAAATCTTGTATCTATCCTCATAACCCAAATTTGCCTCCTTTTATCTTTGGAAGGGATCCAGAGTCATCCTTCTTGGCCAGCTCCGGGGGGAAGGGGGCAGTGCTCGGCCAGCTTGTGGGCCGGCGCGGCGGCGGCGGGCGGAGGCCTGGTGGGGGCAGCGCAGCGGCAGCGAAGAGGAGCGCAGCGTTTCCGCGCCCTCTTCAGCCGCGCGCCCTCTTCAGCCGCCTAGTTTGCCTAGCGGTAGCGCCGGCCCTGGCTGGAATGGCCACCGGGCCTCTTCTGCGGGGGTTATTGGCCCAGATCCCCTTCTTACTTTGCCGTCCCCACATCCTCCTGGCTGACGCAAGGACATCGAACTTGGCAAACATAGAGATGGCCCAGGTGCCACATTAAGATTCCTCTGAATGTGGGGCGCACCAAACCACTCTGCCCCCAAGAATAATCTGCTATTCTGAGCAGGAAGAGACAGAAGTGCTTGGTTTACAAGCTAAATGGTGGCGGTGACTTCTTTGGTCTTTGCCCACCCCTCCCAGTTAGGTGAGGCAATCTGGACGAAGGCGATGGAGAGCTCTGTCTGCGGCTAGCTTTTCTCCCTCCTTGCTCACTGCCCTTTTGCCTCGTCTCTCCCCCCAGAACGGCAACTCAGCAGCATCACTGTCCGTCGCTGAGCAGTACGTGAGTGCCTTCTCCAAGCTGGCAAAAGAGTCCAACACCATCCTCCTGCCATCCAGCACGGGAGATGTTACCAGTATGGTTGCCCAGGTCAGTTTGGTGTGCCAGGAAGCAGGAAGCTGACATGGGACCGGTTGGCCGCAGTGCCACCTGGGGGCTCTGGGAACATGGCATGAGAAGAGCCCTGTGGCTGGATCAGACCCGGGGTCCATCTAGTCCAGCATTCCGTTCACACAGTGGCCAACCAGCTGCCCACGGGGAGGCCACAAGAAGGACACGAGTGCAATAGCACCCTCCTGCCCATGTTCCCCAGCAACTGGTGTACACAGGCATCCTGCCTCTGAGACTGGAGGTAGCATAGAGCCATCAGGACTAGTAGCCATTGATCGCTGTCTCCTCCACAGATTTGTCCAATCCCCTTGTAAAGCCCTCCAAATTGGTGGCCATCTCTACATCTTGTGGAAGTGGTTTAACTACGTGTTGTGTGAAGAAGTCCTTTTTATCTGTCCTGAATCTCCCACTAATCAGCTTCCTGGGATGACCCTGTTGGGTTCTAGTATTATGAGCGAGGGAGAGAAATGTCTCCCTATCCACTTTCTCCACACCATGCATTATTCTGTACCCCTCTATCATGTCTCCCCTCACTCACCTCTTTTCTAAGCTAAACAGCCCCGGATGTTGTAGCCTTTGCTCCAGCCCCTGGATCATTTTAGTTGCCCCTTTCTGCACTTTTCCCAACTCTGCAATATCCATTTTTGGTGCGGCGACCAGAACTGTACACAGTATTCTAAGTGCAGTTGCACTATAGATTTGTATAAGGGCAGTATGATACTGGCAGTTTTATTTTCAATCCCTGTCCTAATTATGCCTAACATGGAGTTTGCCTTTTTCACAGCTGCCACACACTGGTTTGACATTTTCATTGAGCTGTGTCCACCACAGCCCCAAGATCTCCTCCTTGGTCAGTCACTGCTAGCTCAGACCCCATCAGCTGATTCCTGAAGTCGGGATTTTTTGCCCCAACGTGCATCCCTGTACACTTGCTTACACTGAACCGCATTTTTGCTGCCCATTCTCCCAGTCTGGAGAGATCTTTTTGGAGCTCCTCACAATCCCTTTTTGTCTTCACCACCCTGAATATTTGGTGTCATCAGCAAACTTGGCCACTTCACTGCTCGCTCCTGATTCCAGATCATTTGAAAAGCACTGGTCCCAGTACAGATCCCTGTGGGGCCCTGCTGCTTACTCCCTCAATTGGGAGAATTTACCATTTGTTTCTACCCTCTCTAGCGTGTGCAGCTTCTGTTTTGGCACTTGGGCCTCTGATTGGCTATTGTGCTTCACCAGCTGTTCATGGCCTATTTCCTCCCCTTCTACATTTGGGCAATCAGAAGCTTTTTCATCTTCATCCCATAGGGATGATTTTACCTAAACCGGATGCTTCTCAGCTACTGTCGGCTTTCCCCCAAGGTTCAGTCTAAAAGCTGCCCTGCCACCCTTTTTATGTTTAGCACCAGCAGTCTGGTTCCCTTGTGGTTCAAGTGGAGCTCGTCCCTCTTGTGCAGGCCCGGCTTGGCCCAAAATGTTCCCCAGTGCCTAACAGATCTGAGCCCCTCCTCCCTGCACCAGCGTCTCATAGAATCATAGAAAAACAGAGTTGGAAGGGGCCTACCAAGCCATCGAGTCCAACCCCCTGCTCAATGCAGGAATCCAGGTCAAAGCATCTCTGACAGATGTCTGTCCAGCTGCACCTTGAATGCCTCCAGAGTGGGAGAGCCCACCACCTCCCTAGGTAGTTGATTCCATTGTCTTATTGCTCTGACAGTCAGGAAATTTTTCCTGATGTTTAGGTGGAATCTAGGTTCCTGTAACTTGAGCCCATTATTCCGTGTCCTGCAAACTGGGATGAACGAGAAGAGATCTTTGCCCTCCTCTGTGTGACATCCCTTCAAATACTGGAAGAGTGCGATCGTATCTCCCCTCAGTCTCCTCTTCTGAAGGCTAAACATGCCCAGTTCTTTCAGTCTCTCCTCATAGGGCCTTGTTTCCAGTCCCTTTATCATCCTTGTTGCCCTCCTCTGAACCCCCTCCAGTTTGTCTACGTCCTTCTTAAAGTGTGGTGCCCAGAACTGGACGCAGTACTCAAGATGAGGCCTAACCAGTGCTGAGTAAAGGGGAATTATCACTTCACGCGATTTGGAAGCTATACTTCTATTAATGCAGCCCAAAATTGCATTTGCCTTCTTTGCAGCCACATCGCATTGCTGGCTCATATTCAGTTTGTGATCTATCACAATTCCAAGATCCTTCTCACTTGTACTATTGTTGAGCCAAGTGTCTCCCATTCTGTAACTCTGCATTTGGTTTCCTTTCCCTAGGTGCAGCACTTGGCATTTATCCCTATTAAATTTCATTCTGTTGTTTTCGGCCCAGCGCTCCAGCCTATCGAGATCTCTTTGAATTTTGTTTCTGTCTTCCAGAGTATTAGCTGTTCCACCCAACTTTGTGTCATCTGCAAATTTGATAAGCATTCCCTGCACCTCCTCATCCAAGTCATTAATAAAAATGTTGAAGAGCACCGGGCCCAGGACCGAGCCCTGTGGTACCCCGCTCGTTACCTCTCCCCAGTTTGAGAAGGAACCATTGATGAGCACTCTTTGAGTCCGATTCTGTAGCCAATCGTGGATCCACCTGATAGTTGTTCCATCCACACATTGAGGATCCTCAGCTTCGCCTGTCGGGCTGAGGGCCTCCATCTGCAGGAGCACAGCAGCAATGAGTTTTCAGCCACAGCAGAGGTTGATTCATGTTCATCTTCCCAATAGTGTAAGGAGACAGATACTACACACTACAATAAGCCACCAAGTGTCTACGGTGTTGAGCAATGGAACAAGCTGCCCATAAGGTGGTGTGGTAGGCCGGTGTCCCCTGGGGGCAGAGGATGCCATTTCTTGGGTCAGAGCCTGCAGCAGACGACTTGCAGCCTGATGGTATCCAGAGCTAGGCATACCTGGCCTCGTGGAAGTCACTGGCCTTATCCCCACCAAACTGCCTATGCCCAGGCTGCGGGTGAGAGGGAGGGCATCTAGTGCGGGAGAGATTTGGCTGGACGGGGAAACCTGCTTCTGGTCTCACCCCAGCCATGGACATGGTCTGGTCACATGCCCAGCTTCCTAGAAGTGGGGGTGGGGGTGGCTCGTATGGCCAGCCCCTCTTGTAAAATGCCAAGCAGCCAAGTCATGGGATTGCCAGGCAGGATCAGAGCACGGCCCTCCAGCTTCCTTTCTCCTGTCCACGTGAGTGATTGTGGGGTGATTCTCTGACCTTGCCCGCTTTCTCCTCTCCAGGCAATGGGGATCTACAGCACCCTGAGCAAGCCCCAGCTGGCCGAGGCCATGGAAGCGGCCGCTCCCCCTTCCCTCCAGGCACAGCAGCCCTCAAACACGGAGTACCCCGAGCTGGAGCGGCCGAGCGGCAGCTAACAGAGAGGTCCGCGGGCACGGGACGTGGCAGCAACCCACCCCGTGGGCGCAGCCTCTGTCCTCGGACTCTTGTCCCTCCCCCCTGCCCCAAACTTTGGTTTATTTTCTAATTTGGGTTTAATCATGTAATAAAAGGAGACGGCCACGGCCCAGTGTATCATCTTGTGCTGGAGTGGCAAATGGGAGTGTTTCTATCCTGAAATGGGACTTTCAACTGCAAAGAGAAGAAAAATTCTTGACTCATCTGCCTGGAAACCAGTGGAGGGGGCTGGAGCCGGGAAGGCGTTTGGCCCAGTGCACTGAGCAAGGGTGCGGGACGCTGGTGGGCCCGCTGTACTCCAGCATGATTTCCTGCGGTGGGGGGAAGTGTATCTAGAGGGACCTTGGTTACAGCCGGGATCTGCCTGCCTGGCTCCGTTGGTCCGGGAAGGAATGGCCTCCTTGCTCCTGGCCTCTCCTTGCCTTCTGCAGGTGGGGGTGGGCTGCTGGAGCTGTTCACATCCACTGCATTTCATCGCCCCAAGACCCGATACTGACTGGTGGAAGAGCCCCTTCTGCTTTCTCGCTGCATCTTGGTTTGGGGAAGAGGTTTGTTGCTCAGTGCCAGTGGTGTATTCCTCTCTCCTTGGTGCCACCCGGTGGGTGGTGCAGACACTCCACCCAGCAGGAGGCAGGACCTGCCCCAGTTCCCACCAAGGTTTTATAGCATGAGGAGCTAAATGCCCCAGGCTGACTTCTCCTGGAACCTGTAGAGAAATGGGCTGTACAGGTTCTGGCACAGTTATGCTTCAGGTCTTGGTCTAGGCTGGTGCTTTGAGCCTCATCCAGCTATGAGGTGGTTAAGACTGCATGAAGGGGCCAGGGAGGCCAAATTGCAGCCGCCCTCGGCACCTGGCGTGTGGGACTGCTTGGCTGAAGGAGCACATCGCCCGTCTTGCCTGTGCTTGGACCTTGACTGAGCTCGCTGGCGGTTGTGGTTCCGCATCAAGGGTGACCCTCAAGTCCTCGGACCACTTGGTGGTTCCTTTCTCTCTAGCCTAGCCACTGAAGGCTGTGCTTGCAGCCTCTGCTTGCTTATTATCAACATTTATGAATCACTTATTTGCTGAAAAGCCATCAAGGCGCAGGACACGGCAAATTGAAATGGTAAAAATAACATTGACACCAAAACAACAGCCTTCCCCAACCTCGCACCTTCCGGATGTTGGACTACCAAAGACTAGGCTGTCTTTGCGCTTTCTCGTTCTTGGACACTGCGCAGGGCACCTCCAGGCGCGGCCCCGGAGGGCTCCGGTCACCCGCGGCTCAGAACGGGCTCCTCGCAGGCAGCGAGGCCCAGATAAAGGGGGCGGCAGGCAGGCAGGCAGGCCTGTCATGCACCGCATCTGCCCCTCCTTTCAAAAGGATGCAGAGCAGAGCTGGAGAAGGGCAACCAATGGGGCGATCCTAGGCTGGCTGGGGCATGCGGGGAGCTGCAAGACATGCCTAGGACTGTGCCTTCCAATGATCACGGGCTTGGCGCAATCCCCCCCCCCCCCCATGAGGAAAGTTACACGATCTGGGCCTGCTTAGCTTAGGAAAAAGGCGAGTCGCCTTTTTTCTAAGCAAAATTCTGCCTGGTGAGGAGAACGGGCAGCAGGGAGGCGTTTTTCTCCCTCTCCCAAGACGAACCAAGCACGCACCCCCCCCCACGCAGCGGATTGGAGGGAGTCAGGGAGATTCAGGACAGATCAAAGCGGGGGGGCTCTTCCCGCGGCGCCTAATTCCTGGCGTTTGCAGCTACAAGGTGCGGGGATGGGCTGCCGCGGCTTTTCCCGGGGCTTGGACGGGCTGCGGGCGCGGGAGGGCTCGGCGGCATCAGGGGCGCGGGGGAGGAGGGGGCGGCGGGTCCTCCCGGCCGGCCGGGGGCGCTCGGTCCTCCCGGCCGGCCGGGGGCGCTCTCACACCGCTCTGGCCCTTCTTCCCTCACTCGCCCCCACTTCCGCTTCCTCCTTCCCCCTCTCACTCGCCCCCACTTCCGCTTCCTCCTTCCCCCTCTCACTCGCCCCCACTTCCGCTTCCTCCTTCCCCCCTCCCCGTCGTGTTCCCGTTCCCTGAAGGGAGGTGAAGGGGCTGGATCCGGACCCCCGACTCCAGGTAGACCCCCAGTCGCCCCCCCCGCCTTGCCACGTGCCCCACCAGCCCAGCGCCGGAGGGACGCGTGTGCGAGCCCGCCCCCCTCGCCCAGGAAGGTCGCTGAGGGGAGATGCGGGACTGGGCCGCCCCCCCCGCCCTGTGGGAGGCGCCCCCTCCCCAAACACTCGGTAGGCCTGGGGCTCCGCCCCCCTGCCAAAGGCTACCCCGGAGTCGGGGGCTGCCTCTGCCCACTGCCCCCCCCCTGAAAAGAGGGGCGCCCAGGAGTGCGGGGGGGGGCTGCGGCTGTCCGGAGGGGCTCGCCCAGATGTGCTGGACTACAGCCCCCACGATTCCCGCGGCCACGGGCCACGCTGGCTGGGCGCCATGGGAGTTGTAGTCCGGCGGCGGGGCGGGCGCTGCTGCGCGGGGCAGGGGGCAGGGGGCGGGCCCTCCCGAGGCCCCGCCCGGCTCACGCGGTCCCCCTCCGCGCAGGATGCAGCGGGCGCCGGTGCTGCTCTTCCTCGCCTGGACCTGCTTCCTCTTCTTCTCGGCCATCGGGCTCTTCGCCAGCGGCTTCCTCCTCATGCGCGTGGAGCTGGCCCACCGCAGCTCCTGCGCGGACTCGCCGGCCGCCCCGCCGCGGGGCGCTCGGGTGCCGCCGCCGCGCGGCTCCTGCTGGCTGCCGCGGCGCTTCCCCCGGGCCGTGCTGGTCGTCATCGACGCCCTGAAGTTCGAGTTCGCCCGCTTCGACCCGTCCAGGCGGCAGCCGCGGCCCTACGAGAACAAGCTGGGGCTCCTGCACCGGCTGGCCAGCCAGCAGCCCCGTCACGGCCGCCTGTACCGCTTCCGGGCCGACCCGCCCACCACCACCATGCAGCGCATCAAGGGCATCACCACCGGCTCCCTGCCCACCTTCATCGACGCGGGCAGCAACTTCGCCTCGTATGCCATCCAGGAGGACAACCTGATTTGGCAGCTGGCGCAGAATGGTGGGTGGCCAGTGGTGAAGGGGTGGTGAGGATTGCCCCCCCCCCCAAGATCTTGTCTTCCTTATTCCGATTAGGCAGTATGGCTTAAGCTTATGGTGATCATCCAGTGGCACCTTTCAAGGTGACTGACCTTTACCCAAGGCTGCCCTCGCTAATGCCCTGAGGCTTGCCAGGAGGGAGATTGGGACGTCTTTGGGGTTTTGCCTTTCTCGCCTACATTGGGTGCCTGGAGGCGTCAAAGTAAGGCGACGATGGTAAAGCCCTCCAGCTCCACATGGAGGGCAACTGGCCGGGGGCAACTGGCCGGGGGCGGACCAACCCGCCTCCGGTGCGGTTAGGATGTATTTGCCCAAATATTGGTTTTTTCCTGGCCAATGGCCGGGCTAGGTTAGTACCGCACTTCGCCCTTCACAGATCTTCAATTCAATAAATGTGGCCCTGATTTGAAACCATATACTCTGTGTCTGACTCTTCTTTATCTCACCCATACACTCGCAACAGACTTCCACTGGCCCCTCATCTGGGGCCCGGGGAGAAGATTTGCGAGTGGGGGAGGAGAGAGGAGTTAGGTAACAGGTCAGGTTGGTCACAGGTACTGAGCCAATGGCTCAACTAGGGCGGGGACACAGGAAAGGGCTTATTTAGGGACCTGGGTTCCCGCCCACGGCCTCTTTTGCTGCTGATGCCGCTGCTGATGCCTCTGTCGCTTCCCACTAAGGCCAACACATGCTTTTCTTCCCTCCCTCCCTCCCTCCCTCCCTCCCATCTAGGTATAATCTTGGTATTTCTCCTCCAAATCTTCCTTTTCTCTTGGGCCTTAGTTTGCTGCCACTAGTGACAAAGTGGTCACTTTCTGGTCTAGGCTTGTATCCTCTACCACTTTCTTTGTAGGATATGACTTCTTAGGTAAAGCTCTTACAGACTTCTTATATTTGAGGCTGGGAAGAAAGCTCTTGCAAAATCAGATCGGCTCTACTTGGCGGGGTGGGGGTGCTTTCCTTTGCAGAACGTGAAAAGCAAGGCTCTGTCCTCCATTGATGGCACATGCTGTCATCTGGATGGCAGAGCTTGATCTGGAGGGGGCCCGATCGTCCTGGGCCAGGCATCGGACTCCATGACCTGTCATGCAGGCTTGTCAATAGTTGCTTATCTGATTGCTTGTGGTGAGGGAAAATGGTCTCCCAAGCAGGGAAGCAGGACACAAGCTCATGCTTTGCTATGCTTTAGTTAACAAGTTAGTTCCTCCAAACCGACATCGGTAGGTGCAGATGAAGCCGCTGATGTAGGTGGACACCCTGAAAAAACAGTGTGGGTCTGGGATGCTTGAGTGATGGGCTTAGATCACCTGGGCAAATGAGGGAGGGACTCCTTGGGCTGCATATGCTGCCCAGGTGGAATGTGACTGGGGGCTCGCCTGTGGCGGCTGGGGGGTGGGGTTTGCCAATTGCTGCCGGTAGGGTTGTCCCACCACACCAGGGAAAGCAGAATGTGGCTTCCAATTTTCTTATTTATGAAAACCTCTCAACTGTGCAAAAAACACGTTGTTGTATCCTTGCAAAATCTTTATTAGGTGGTTCTTGCAATGCTATTAGTTCAAAGAGCTGTTGCTGAGGTTGACATACAGTGATTGTGCAATTGTGGCTTGCATGTAGGAAGACTGTGTTCATAGCCCCACTGGGCCTTGAAGCTCCAACTAACCTCACAGGGTGGCTTTGAGGAGAGAGTAACTTTCTCTGTGTCCCTGGGAAAGAAATGGATATAAATAGAACTGAGGATTCCTGGGATTTGGGGGTGGCAGGCTTCCTGCATGTGTTCGGGCTCCCTACTGTAGTGATCTGCTTGTCACCCTGCCTTGAAACCCTCTCTGAATGTACCTCTCCAATTTCTTCCCACCCCTTTGCAGGGAAAAGAGTGGTCTTCATGGGGGACGACACTTGGGATGGGCTCTTCCCCCAAGCATTCTTCCGCTCGTACTTTTTCCCTTCATTCAATGTGAAGGATCTTCACACTGTAGATGATGGGATCCTGCAGCATTTGTACCAGACAGGTGAGCTCTTGTCCTTTTCAGGGTGGTGGGCATCAAATCTCTCCTCTTCACTCCAGGCTGCTGCAAGAATCCCCAGGCCAAGCAGGCAGGGTTGCCTTGCTGCTTTGAGAGAGAGGGAAGGAAGGAAGGAAGCCTGCCCCCTGGTGCCCTACAAAGAAGCAAGAAGGCGTATTATTTCCAAGTGCAGCACTTGGAAATAATACACCTTCTTGCTTCTTTGTAGGGCACCAGGGGGCAGGCTTCCTTCCTTCCTTCCCTCTATAACCTTGAAGGACAGCGTTGCCTGGAAGCTTCAGCCTCTGTGGCTAAATCCCCCTTGTTCAAGCTAGAGAGTTTTTAAAGTATCTTTAAAAACAAAAACACCTTGTTTAATTTTGTTCATTAGTTTTATAGTACATTAACTAACTAATGAATAGTAACAATTTTAGTAATGGAAGTTCACAAGGCCATCAAATGCTGCAGAGTATGTTTTAACAGGAAGACGTTATTCCTGAAGTTGATAGCCTGAGCATGAATTTCTCTGAATTTTAAAAATAGAGGTCTTCTCCTGGAAGATGGTTCTTGAAATTATTTGGCTTGTTTTGCTTGAAACGGCTACAGTCTCTGCCCGCCTCTCCCCATGTTCTTGAGCATCAGCATCCTTTAGGAGGAGACTTGGCTTTGGTCATAGTTGAGTGTGGCTGCTGCGTTGGAAGGAGGAGGATGGATCGGCCCCTGCTTTTCCCTCAGTAAAGAGCACTAGAGAAGGAAAATCCACCGCAGCAACCTTTTCAGAGCTGGCTGGCTGGCTGCCTCTCTATAGGGACAGGGCAGCCTTTAGTCTCACATGCTCTCTTCCCTTCTCTCCTATGGCACAGTGGATGGTGGCGAATGGGACCTGCTGATCGCCCACTTCTTGGGTGTGGATCACTGTGGCCATAAGCATGGGCCAGACCACCCCGAAATGGCCAAGAAGCTTTCCCAGATGGATGAAATGCTCAGGTGAGCTGCTATCTTGGGGTGAGGCCCCCCACTGGCTTCCCAGCACTTTTCTCCCCCCCCCCCCCCAAACACACACACCATGGGTCTCTCCCCATTACAGGCACACCATCCCTTTGTCAGCTGGGGCTGGGCAGACGTTGAGTGGCGGATCAAGGAGAGGAACTTGGGAAGTTGCCTGATCCTGAGCCAGACCCCCCCTTGGTCCATCTAGCCCAGTATTGCCGACTCTGATAGGCACCAGCCGTCTCCACGGTTTCAGGCAGGGTTTTTTCCAGCTCTTCCTAGAGATGAAAGGGATGGAACCTGGGACCTTCTGCATGCAAAGCAGCTGCTCTGCCACTGAGCCACGGCCCCTCCCTAATCGCTCCAGTCACGTGGTCGAGAGAAACAGGGATTGCTCTGGCCCCAGGGGGAGCAAATGGGGGAGTTCTTTTGCGTGCTTCGTTCTCTCCTGCATTTGCTTGCGGCTTCAGCTGTTCTGGAATGTGACGGTTACTGTTGCGATTGGCCAGACATTTGGAGGCTTGCGCCATGTTCGGGGCCCTTTTAATGTCAGCTGAGCTGGTGGGAGCCGCTCGCCGAAAAGCAGTTGATTGAGTGCCGGCCTGATCTAGACTCTCAGGGACCCTGTGGCGGTAGCTTAAACTGAGGCACAGTGCTTTGGCCAAGGCCATCCAAGCAAAGGTTTGAACCTTGGTGTCTCATGTCCACACTGCCAATACTCCAGCCCGGGGGTCCCCAACGCAGCGCCTGAGGGCACAACAGCACCCACAAGGCCAGGCCGAGGCGCCCGTCGAGCCATTCCCCCCCCTCTGCAAATGGATGGAGCAATTTCTCCATTCACTTGTGTGCGGGGGGTGCGGGTTGGAAGGTGCCCTCTCAGGAAATGATTGGGGGGCAGGTTGAAGACCTCCTCCCTGCCAACAACCCTTGTGGCAACAGGGTCCTTGGCGTGGCTGGGCTTGGACCCTCCCCCCGGCCGATTTTCAGTGGTGGGGCTGCTGAATGGAGGAATTGTTGCATTCATGCGGATGGGTGGGGAGAGAAAGAAAGAGCAGGCGTGAGAGAGAGAGAGAGAGAGAGAGAGAAAGAAACAAATAGCCAGAGAGAGAAGAGCCGGAAAGAGAAAGAAACAGAGAAGAAGCCTCAGAAGGAGGGGGGGAGAGAGAGAGAGAGAGGGAAAGGAAGGAAGCAAGAGCCACAGAGGAAGAGCGGAGAAGAGAGGAGGCAGAGTGAGCAGCGCACCTGGAGGGTGCACATTGATGCACAGCCACACACACAGCTCGTGGGGTGCTCCCAACGTTTTGGTGATTGGCCCCCTTTCGGCACCTAGTTTATGGTGGTGCCCAAGGTACGCTTTCAACATCCTAGCTGAGCCCACAAGCCCAGAAAGACGGGGGATTCCTGCTGCCTCCGGTGCCCTGGGGGAGAGTTGGCCCCGGGCTGCTGGGCAGTAGCCTTTTACCCTGCTTCCCTGCTGCTTTTATTATGGCATCAGTTTTTTATTATGAATTTTATTATACGCATTTTGATGTCGCACACTGCCTTGGGAGGGCTCCTGCCCCGAAAGGCGCCCTATAACTGTTTTAAATAGATAAATAAAATGAACTTAAATGTGTGCCATCTCCTCCTGGGCTGGTGTGGTGCAGACTTCGTGGCTCAGAGTGTGATCCAGAAACCCCCCGGTCCGCACTCCTCAAGGTGCCGTGCAGACGGGATCTTCGGTGCCTCCCCACTCCGCAGTTGGTGCCGAGAGGTGGCTTAAGTCTGTGTTGTTGATGGACAGGTCACTGGTTGACCACCTGGCAAATGACACGCTGCTCCTGGTGGCAGGGGACCACGGCATGACAGGGACCGGGGATCACGGCGGAGACAGCGAAGAGGAGGTCAATGCAGCCCTCTTTGCGTACAGCAAGGCTCCGCTGTTCCAGAGCCACCCGCCAAAGGTAAGCTGGGGGGAGGAGCAGGTATGGGGGGGGGCAGGTGGCCTCGCAGAAGGAGCCCTGCACTTCCCGGTCCCGGGACGATCTCGGAGGTGACGCGCGCACCCTGCTCCAGAAGCTGCAGCCAAATACCCACTCAAGTTTTCCAATGGTGATTCTTGCGTAAGGAAAGCGGTGGCAGGCACGGCTCTTTCTCCCTCTTTCTCTCTCCCCACCCCCACTTGCCTATCATGGTGGTCTTTCCCAGGTTTGCTACCCTTTAAAGCTGAGAAATGTGGCCACGGTGAGAAGCACCGTGGCTTCTTTTTGGCTGCAGGAAGAGAATGAGAAGTTTGGCAGTGTGAAGGGGTTGGCTGAACGTGGTGCGAGTTGCCTGCCCCGGGCAGGATGTTGGGGGTGCCAAGGGGGCTGTATCCCCTCCCCAACATGGCACTGTGGTGCCTGCCCCACCTGGACTGAAGGGCTGCTTTGCCCCACCTCTTCACCTCATTCCCCTTGCCTCCCCCAGGAGCCAGAGACCGTCCCACAGGTGAACCTGGTTCCCACGTTGGCCCTACTGTTGGGAGTGCCGGTGCCTTACAGCAACATTGGGGAAGTGATGGCTGACCTCTTCGCAGTCGAGGGGGACGCGGCCTCCTCAGTCCTTGCCCAGCTTGCAGCGTACAGCATCAATGCGAGGCAGGTGAGAGCAGCTCCTGTCCTCCAGGGCTGTGGGCCCTCAGAAGCAAGGGCCCCAGCGTCCTTTCTTCTGAACGATGGTCTGGTCACCATCTTTGCGTGACTGCAGTGGAATCTGTTCAGCCTGAGACGAGAGCTTCTTCCCCGGCTGGGCTCCTCCTCCCCTTGAATCAACCCCAGTGTGCTGTTCTGCCCTGGGTGTAAGATGGACCCACCCGTTGTTTAGCCTTGGCCCTCTCTCCCCGAAAAAGGGTCCTGGGCTCTCCCAGAGTGTTCAGTGACTGTGACTCTTGACTTTACAGGTGGACCGCTTCCTGCACTCCTACTCACTGGCTGCCCAGGACATTCCGACAGAGAAGCTGCAGCATCTCCAGGATCTGTTTTCCACCACAGTGGAAGCGCACGCGCAGCTCTTGGCCCAGGCTGCTCCTCCTGGGCTGCCTCAACTGGAGCATCTCCGGGGCCGCTTCCGGCGCTACCTGCGGGAGGCGCGGGCGGTCTGTGCCGCGTCCTGGGCCCGCTTCCACCCGGCCCGCATGGCGGCTGGCTGCGCCCTCCTGACTTCTTCCTGCGTGTTGTGCTACGTGGCCTCCAAGGGGGCCTCTGGCGTGAACTTCTCCTACCGCCGCCTCCTCTTCTACCCCGTGCTCTGGGGCTTGGCGGGGGCCGCCCTGCTGGGGCTGGCTCACCTCTGCGGTTGGGCCGGCGCAGACCTTGTTCTGCTGTCTTCCTGGGGAGCGGCAGCATCCCAGTTGGGGTTCTTCTGGCATTACTGGACAAGGCGGTCCTGGAGGTCCCACGCTGCCAGCACTCGTGCCCCATTTGGGGGTGCCAGCCTGGGGCAGAGACTGTGGGCAGGGCCGGGTCCAGCCTTCCCCTTGGGCATTCTGCTGATCCGCTGCGGTGCCATGCTCTCGGACAGCTTTGTGGTGGCGGAGGCCCAGGTGGCACCGTTCCTGCTCATCTCCCTGCTGCTGCTGGTGGTGCTGAGGCTCCACTGGCGGGGCAGGCTGGAGGGCTCCCCGTTTTCCCTGCCGCTGCTCGGCCTGCTGGGCGCCCTCCTGGCTTGCGTGCGCCTCTCGGGGCTTTTCCGGCAGTGCCGTGAAGAGACGCCCGGCTGCCGCTCCTCCCCCATCCTGGCCCCCCTCTCCAGCCTGCAGAACCCGCAGGCCAAGAACATCTACTATGTCCTTTGTCTGGCTGTCCTGGCAGGCCTGGCGTGGGGCGTGCGCTGCTGGCTGCGCCACTATGGCAACCTGAACAGCCCCAGTGCCCCGGTGCTCTTCGTTCGCTGGGGGTTCCCCCTGCTGGCGCTCTGCATCGGCGGCTACTGGGCCGTCACCTCTGGGGCTGAGGAGGCCCTGGTCAAGCTCCACGAGTGGGTGCAGCTGGCTCTGGTGGCCTTCCCCCGTGGGATCTTTGGTCTCGTGGCGCTGGGTCTCCTCCTGGTCCTCTGGAACCCTGTGACGGTCTTCGTGAAGGACAGCCGGGAGCCGTTGGCGACGGGAGCCCCCATCGTGTCCCCCAGTTCCGAGGCAGAGCTCCTTCACGTCATCCCCCAGCTCTACCGCCGGATGCAGGAGTCCCTGAAGACCCGGCTGGATGAGGCCAAGGCCGGCGGCGGGGCCACCGTGGCAGCCTACGGGCTGGGCAGCGTCTACTCGGCTGCCCTGCTCATCTCTCTGGCCCTGCTGGGCTTCCTGCTCATGACGCTGCACAGTGAGCGGCTCAGCCTGGCCTTCCTGCTGCTCTTCCTTGAGGCCTTCGCACTGCTCTGGATGCACACCTGGGCCGTGGCGCTCTCCTCCTCCTCACAGGCTGGTGAGTGAAGGGATTGTGGCGGAGGCAGCTGGGCCTTCTTCCCTTGTGGCCTCCTGCCCTTGGAAGTTGCTCCAGGCCAGGCTGTGTTTCCTGGCCTCAGGAAGGGCTTGGGCTTCTCCCAGAGGCCGAATCACCCCGCACTTCTGGCCTAATGGTGTCTTCAGTCACCAGGGCTGTAGTTTTTCCGAAGGCTCTGCAGAATTGGGGCCAGGGAAGAGGTAGGCGGGAGAAGGATCATAGAAGGTGCAAAGCAAGTGGCTTCAGAGGGCAGAAGGGTGGATGGGGGCAGTCTGACGGGCTTAAGGAGAAAACCTTTTCTGCAAGTCGCAGTCGGGATGAGTGGCCGACCTGCCTGTCGGGCCTCTTGTTGTCGTGCTCCCTTCCACAAGTGCTGCTAGGAGGCCACGGTGGCCAAATGAAACCTGTGCACCTTCCCTCGCTGCGGCAGGGAGCCCTGACTTGTTTAAGCACCCTGGGCAGGGGCCACGTGCCTTCTGTGCCGGGCACAATGCCTACCACAGGGCTGGTGCCGTGAAAGGTGTAAAACAGCCGTCATTTCTTTTGGGCTCCCGCGTGCTGGAGGAAGCCTCTGGGACTGCAGCCTCATGAGCATTGCTCCGGCTCAGAGATGCAGGAAGGGGGTGGGCTCAAAGCTGTCCGAGATGCCAGTGAAGACCCCTTTCGAGTGGGCTGGGTGTGGAGGGATATTGCAGCAGCGGCTGCCTCTGGAGAGGACGTAGCTGTCTTTGCGCACCCTCTTCCGGAAGCTCCATTATCCAGGCCCCCTCTCGAGACCAGGTTGCCGCAGAGAGGAAGGGGCCCTGTGCCCCCAGTGTTTCCTTCCTAGCCTTTTCCGTGGTGCTGCTTCTCCTGTTTAGATCCTTTTGGGGTGCCCTGGTCTGCCCTCGTCGCCTGGGCTCTTGCAGCCGCTCAGTTCTTCTACGCTACTGGCCATCAGCCCGTCTTCCCAACCATCCACTGGAACGCAGCCTTTGTCGGGTTCCAGCAGGGGCACGAAACCAACCTGCTGCCAGCCCTCCTGGTTGGGGCCAACACCTTTGCCTCTCACATCCTCTTCGCAGGTTAGTGGACTGCCTCTGGGGAAAGTCCCGTGGAGATGGTGGGGTTGGCTCACCGGTGGCATCACGGTCACATCCCTTTCTAATGCAAAGCTTACATGGACTGGGGTGCTTCATGCCTGCATGGGCAACGCTTGTTTTGGCCCCTGGGCGAGGAGCCGGAGGTAACGGCCTGTGGCTTCCATGGGGCTGCTGGGGAGTGCTGCCTGCATAGCACAAAGGGCTGGATTTGGGGGCAGATTCAGACTGCTGGAGTCTGCAAGGGAACCCAAGGAAGGCTGCTTATTGGAGGGTCACATTCCTTTTGGGGGCCACCCATAGGTCTACCATCCCAGCGTTTGTGTGCTGTGGTTCCTGGAGTGTCCGCCAGCTGCTTGGCAGAGGTGGGCAGGCAAGGGAGGCCTTGCTTTGGCATCGCCTGTTCATGGGGCCCCACCTGGGAAGAAGAGAAGTCTGGTATGCCCCAGCACCTGATAAGACAGCTTGAATTTTGCTTTTCCAAACATTTATCCCTAGCTTAGGCAATAGCAACTGATGTGGAGCACCTCCAGTCTCTCTGGCAATGCCCCAAGGGAGCTGGGCCCGTGCAGCTGGTTCTTCCACCTTGCTCTCACTCCTCTTTCCAGGCCTGTTACATGTGTATATGTTGATGGTCCCCAGTACTCTCTCCCGCTGACCCTCTCTCTTTCTCTGTTTCTCTGGAGGTAGCTGGCTGCCCATTGCTCCTCCTGTGGCCATTTGTCTGTGAAGTGTCCGGCTCCAAGAGCAGGAGGCCGAAGGTGGAGGCTCACGACCGGGAGGAGCAGATGATGGAGATGAGGCTCCGGGAAGCTCCAGAGAGGTTTTCAGCGGCGCTGCTGCAGCTGGGGCTCAAGTACCTGTTTGTTCTGGGGGTTCAGGTACGGACATGGAAGCAAAATCCTGGGCAGGCCTTTGTTGAGAGAGCACCAGGCACATCACAGATACAGCACCAAAGCAGATGGGCCCCAGTTCGGAGTGCAGTTCTGCCACAGGCATCGCAGCATGGCCCTGCCTTGGCCTCTGTGGAGAATAACGTGGGGGAAGGCCTTCCCACAGAGCCAGCTTTCAGGGCAGAGGGTTCTGCTTCTCCATCCGGGAAACCCTCCCTTTGTGGATTGAGCCCTGGAGCACTTCCTTTGCCATTGTGCTTTTGCGGACTAGGCACGAGCTTCCACGGTGCAAGGCCCAGGTGGGTCGGTTCCCCTTGTCTCTATCCCAGATGGCCCTTTGATCGTCTGAAGTCACTCAAGCTCACGTGGTGGCCAAAGTCTTCAAGCACACTTTGGTTGGAGCAAGAAATGCCCTCTCCTGTTTCTCCCATTGCAAGGTTGCTAGCTTCGGCAAACTGAATGTAGCCTGGTCTCTCCCGACAGTGCAGAATGAGGGAAGGGCCAGCTGTTTTCTAAGGGAGGTCTCTTTATGGGGTATATGAGTGAACACCAGTGTGGTGTAGTGGTTAGAGTGTTGGACTGGGACTCGGGAGATCCGGGTTCAAATCCCTGCTCGGTCATGAAACTCACTGGGTGACTTTGGGCCAGTCACTGACTCTCAGCCTAACCTACCTCACAGGGTTGTTGTGAGGGTAAAATGGAGAGGAGGATTATGTAAGCCGCCTTGGGTTCCTTTCAGGAAAAAAGGCGGGGTATAAATATAATAAATAAATAAATAAATAAATAAACACCCTAGCTTTGAAAGCAGCACTAAAGAACACACATGGGCTGAAACATTGCACCACTGCACACGTTTAAAGTCCCATAGCATCCAGATCATGTACAAGGTGAACTGATGTTCTGGGATTATTCAGTGAAGAGGAAGGAAAGTCCCTCCATACCATTAATTCTGCCCTCTTTGCTGGACCTGCGTGATGCCGTTTAGCTGCAGCCATTTCCTCTTTTCCCAACAGCTTCTGGCTTGTGTCTTGGCAGCCATTATCCTCAGAAGACATCTTATGGTATGGAAGGTGTTTGCTCCTAAGTAAGTCAGGCCGGCATCCCACCGCCGATAGCTCCATCCCCTCCATAAGATGACCGGGAAGGGAGTGGGTTAGAGCTGGAGTGGGACCCCTAAGGCTGGGCTGGACGCGGGCGGCGTGAGTGAGGGTTGAGCTGGCTGCAGGCCGGTGCCATTCTTGGTCTAGACATCAAGATGGTGCCTGGCGGATTCTGTACTTTGCCTGCGTTTGATGCTTTGCACATGTCAGGCTGCTTTTTCTAGCCATGGGGTGAAGTGGGCTGGGGGGAGCCCTGCAGAGCATGAAGGCATCAGCCTCTTTCCACTGGAAGGCCTGCTTTATGCTGCCTCTGGCTTCTGCGATTCTGGCAGGCATTGTTCATGCATTTTCATGTGTTTATCTAGCTAGAAGCTTGCATATGCTTTGCTTGGGTAGTGTGATACCAGTATTTGAAGGGATGTCACACAGAGGAGGGCAAAGATCTCTTCTCGATCATCCCAGTTTGCAGGACACGGAATAATGGGCTCAAGTTACAGGAACCCAGATTCCACCTGAACATCAGGAAAAATTTCCTGACTGTCAGAGCAATAAGACAATGGAATCAACTACCTAGGGAGGTGGTGGGCTCTCCCACTCTGGAGGCATTCAAGGTGCGGCTGGACAGCCATCTGTCAGGGATGCTTTGACCTGGATTCCTGCATTGAGCAGGGGGTTGGACTCGATGGCCTGGTAGGCCCCTTCCAACTCTACTTTTCTATGATTCTATGATTCTATGATACCACGTCCACTGAGCACGCGCCACTTAGAAGTGGAGGTGCTGCCTTACACACGAGTCAAACCAATTTCCCCTTTGCCCTGGTGTTGTGCTCCCCAGAGTGGCGGATAGAGGCTTATTGGCTCCCTGCTGCCCAAGATCCTTTGAACTTCTTGAGGGTCAAACTTGGGGCCTCATGCATACAAAGCATGTGCCATCGAGGTGGCGGTGCCCTCACACGGTGCTTTTCTTCTGCTTCCAGGTTCCTCTTTGAAGCTCTGGGTTTTGTGGTGAGCAGTGTCTTCCTCCTGCTGGGCATCGGCCTGGTGATGCGCGTGGACTGCGCCGTCAGTGTGTGGTTCAAGCAGGTCATCCTTGCTCAGCCCAGGTAGCACAAGAGTGAGAGGGAGTCTGGCCAGGAGCACCGCGAGGGCTGCCGGTGGCTTCAAGGGACCACGGAGCTGCCAACGACGGGCACTCGTCGGCTGGGCTGAATTACATTACTGTGGGAGGGCAGGAAAGGGTGAGCTCACAGCCAGGCAGGGTTTTCCATGTCTTCTGTTTTTCAGTGGGGAGCCTTCACGGCCTCCAGAGAGATTTTGTGACCTCACTTGCCACTCATAGCTTGTGAGTAGCCAGTGAATCACTGTGAAATGGCCCTTTGGGTCTCTTTGCAGCCAGGAGTCTTGCTGGGGTAAGCTCTCTTCCCAAAGAGAACGCTAGGGAGGGATTGTGTGTTGCTTGGGAGTTGGATCCCTGGGCTGCAGCTACATCTTGTGGATGCCTTTGTTGCTGTCCTTTCTTTCTCCTTTGTGAGTCCGGAGGTTTAAGCAACTCCAGGTAGAGGAGACTGGCTGTGTGTGTGTTGGCCAGAAGGGAGAGCCATGCCCAGAGCTGTGATTGTGAAGAGAAGAAACCAGGCTCTGGGTCAGTGAAGCCCTCTCTGAGCTACTGTCCTGTGGATTTTGCAGGCAACGGGAGAAAGATCTTGTTCGTTCTGCTCTTTGGGACTAAGAGCTGCTACCGCGGTCTATAACAGACAACCACTTTGGAAGAGCCTTACAGACCTGTGGTTTTCACTCAAAGCTCTGATGGTGCAGAAATGAGTTTTTGGAACTGAGGCTCCAACAGGAAATGCAGCACTGTTGAACTGAGTGTCGGTCACCTTTGCCCTCAGCACTGGCCAGAGGCTCCTTCAGGCATCCTTGCACTTAAAACAGATATATAATTCAGGTTTTGAAATGTGAGTTTCAACATTTTTGAAGTTCATCGTTAGCAGAACCTCAACTTTTGGTGCTGAAATCTGAATTGCATTCCATCACTGAGTTGAAGTTTATTTGCATTCCAGATTTCTGGATTTGGCTTCCGGAAATAAAAACTTGGATTTTCATATTTCCATCCACTGTAATCTGGCGTAGCGGCTTAGATATGCTGCTCCAGCCCTGCTGGCTGCTCACGTGGGGTTTGAGAAAGCAGAAACGGCATGCTGCTGCTGGAATCCTGATCACCACAGGCATGCAGGGGATCCCGGCGGTTCTCTGTACCGGCCTTGCGTTCCGCTGAGGAAGCTGTCTTAGGCCACGACAGACCACTGGTCCATCTAGCCCAGTGCTGTTTGCTCTGCCTGGCAGCAGCTCTTCAAGACTCTGGCACAGATCTCTCCCACCATCTGCGACCTGCGCCTTGCAGCTGGAGATGCCGTCCCTTCTGCATGTAAAGCACGTGCTCCAGCCCCAAGCCACAGCCCCTCGCCCGGCCGTTAGGTCTGCAGTGGTGTTCTGTGCAAGCCAGCACCTCCGCAGGGAGCCCCAGCATCTCCCTCCCCAGACGGGGTCTTTGTTCTGTGCCTCCTGGGGACCAAGCAATGGCAGAGTTTCTCATGATGATTTGCCTAAATCTGCAGCACAGATGGAGAAACCAAGAAATTCTGTTTATTCCTGGCTACGGCTCTCCTTCTTTCCAGGCTGTTGACAGTCTCTAAGCGAAGTTGCTACTTTCACAGCTCTGACTTGGCATTCTTTGTAATCCACTTCTTCCTCTTCTTTTTTGTAACCCAGTGTTCCCTAATAGATTTGGGATTCTTGCTCAGCTGCTGTGTCTCCCCATGTGGCCTGGGACAAGCTGCTAAGCCTGGCTTCTGCTGTCATAGACATGGCTTATCTGCCTTTGAGCAGTGGAGGGGCTGCTTTTGCTGGGGTTTCCGTTGGGGTTTCTGCAGTGCCTTTAGTGGTCAGCTTTGCACGGAGCGTGTGGGAGCTCAAGGGAGTCCTTGGCCTGTTGGATGGTATTCCTTTGCGATACATGAGATAGCGCTAGCTTCAGCAGAGGGAGGGGGGACTCTTAGCTGTGGGTACTGAACTGATGGAAGCATGGATGCAACCAAGTATTTATGCCAATGATTGCTGCAAGCTTTGGCCCCGCTAAGTCAAGGATACCATGCCTTGTCTGGCAGCACCTCAGCAAATGGAAGAGATGTTTTCGGTGTGAATCTCTCCGTCTGATCTTTCTTTCCATTTGTTTTCTCAGCTGTTACAAGGCATGTGAGCCACAGAAGTGAGCATAATGCTGCTATACTTCCTGTTCTGGTATCACAGGATATGTATGTATTTTTGTAGCCGATTTACAAAATACACAGTGAATGATCTTTAATTAGCTGGATGGACACAGACACTGCTATGTTCTGTAAAGGCTTTAAGTTCTTTGCTGGAAGTAGAAAAAGCCCGTGGTGGTCGTCCTCTAATTTCTTGGACATTTTAAATTTATTTTGGGGCTTCTGTAGACAAACAGATTGGACTGGAGGACCTGGACCTCTCCAGTCTTCTAACTAAGCATTTGTGTTTTCTGACATTTCTTACCCTGTCTGCAATGCTAGCAAGGCACTGGTGTTGCTTCTTTCAACCTTTCCAGTCCAGGTGCATGTGCTGCTTCTGCCTCTCTCTACAAAGGGTTGGTGCCTTATAATACTTGCTAACTAGCTTCCCTGGGATCTGGGCCCTGAGAGGCCAAGTCTGAGACATTTTTCTGACCCCAGTGCAGCACAATTGAACGGTTCTGCCCGAAGATCACTTGCACTTTTGCAGAGGATGTTTGGACCTAGCTTTGAATTGCACGTGGCTGCTTCCTTACCACTCCAACAAATATTCCCGTCCTTAAGCAATCACTTTCAAGCCAGCTGTGTTCTTACATGTTCCCTGAATAGCCTGAAACCAGTCTACCAAGTCTGAGTGATTTCTGTGAACTTTTAGAACCCTAAATGGCCTGACCATGCAGGAACAGTTCTGCACGTCATAAAACAAGCTTGTCCTGGGAGGTACCCAGAGGGATGAACCCGCAGTTGTTTGATTTAGAATTACACGTGGGTGAATCTTCCTTAGAAAGAAAGATGTTAATAGAAACTGGTACCTTTTAAAGACTTAACTGAAATTATTCTATTTAAAGAGCTAGACCTTTTGTAGGCAATGACCTACCCCCATTAGAGAACTGTAACCTGCAAATTGGAGAAATCAGTTAATGGATATTGACACACAGTCTTGCAAGCAACTGTTGCTTATACAGTGAAGTATACATTGGAAAATTCAGGGTACAAATTAAAAAGTGCTCCTTTTAGCATTTCTAATGAGAGAATGTGTTGAAAAAAATTGACAGAGCCAAAACAGGGAATATGTTTCTTCTTGCATTATAAAAGCAAAGCAAAGCACTTTGATTTTATTCCCTTAATTTTCTGATGTATAGTTCATCATATAAGTAACTATCCTATGGAGGTCCTGGAACCGTCTGCATGCAGTGCATTTGCTCGGTCTCGTGCCATACTGTTTCTTCCTTTCCCATAAAATACTCTGCGAATCTAGTGTTAAGGGATGTGTCCAAAAATACCTGGTGTTTTAATCCTCCCCACTTACGTGCTAATCATACCTAGGCGGGTGACAGGAACGGCTGTGGTTCAAACTAAGATGTCGTACTAAGGACATTACTAGTTTTAGGTTGGGGATGGGCTTATTGCTGCCCATTCTGCATGTGGTCACTTTACTATGGATTCCTAGCAGGTGGTCCAAACTAGAGTTCTCAAACTTTATATGGAAGGGTGACGGGAGGCTGAGAGCAGTCGTAAACCCACCAGTGCCTTCCGTTGGCCTGCTTCTCCGTTGAAGAGAGACAAGGTGGATCTAGTGTGTTGACAATGACCTCGGTGGTCTCGCTACCCAGAACCATTATTGCCTTGGGCAAGTTTCTTCACCTGATGTGCCTATGTACCCTGATTTCCCAAGCTGGGTATATCCTGTCCTACCTCTCAATGTTTATTATACAGGAGGGGCACGGGAAACAACGTGGAAAAGGAGTGGCTTCATGTGGAATAGCTGTGCAGCCTATTTATTGATTCTTCCTAAACGAATGCAAGAACTTGGGTGAGCCATAAGCAGATTGTTCCAAGTCAGTCCTTTTATGCTGCACTGTCATCCTATTAACTTCCTATGCCAGAAGGTAGAAACTGTTTTCTGGTGTTGAAGGTGAAGGGCGTGTGCGTGCGTGCCAGAGCTGGCTCTAAAATGGATTGTTGTAAATAAAACATCTGATTCCAAAGAATAGAAAGTTGCCTCTGTGTTGAACTAAGTGCAGATCTGTATGGGTGTGTGTGCACATTAGGGTGAAAGGGTGGGGGGTGGAGGTGTGGCAGGCTCCCCACTTGCAACCGGGGCTGGAGGATAAAGCAGCACAGGAGCTGTGCCGGGAATGTATGTTGTGTGGGGAATATGCAGGAGGAGGATCTGGCGGGGCAGTGCCAAAGAACTAGTGGGGTGGAACTAGTAGAACGTTTGAAGCAGTAAATATGGTCGTGTATTGGCACAGGAGCCTGACATGTGGAACAAATGAGGAGAGACTGAAAGAACTGGGCATGTTTAGCCTTCAGAAGAGGAGACTGAGGGGAGATATGATCGCACTCTTCCAGTATTTGAAGGGATGTCACACAGAGGAGGGCCAGGATCTCTTCTCGGTCATCCCAGTTTGCAGGACACGGAATAATGGGCTCAAGTTACAGGAACCTAGATTCCACCTAAACATCAGGAAAAATTTCCTGACTGTCAGAGCAATAAGACAATGGAATCAACTACCTAGGGAGGTGGTGGGCTCTCCCACTCTGGAGGCATTCAAGGTGCAGCTGGACAGACATCTGTCAGAGATGCTTTGACCTAGATTCCTGCATTGAGCAGGGGGTTGGACTCGATGGCCTTGTGGGCCCCTTCCAACTCTACTTTTCTATGATTCTATGAAATACACTTCCCTTGCCCCAGGGAAACTGTCCTCCAGTGCCATTTCCTGCTGGAGTCCCTTGGCGTCATTTCCCTCCACACAGACACCCTTTGTGAGCATTGTGCCTCCAGCTCTCAAGACTGGGGCTCTTCTCCGGTGCAACCACTGACCCTGTCGAGATGCATGGGTCCACGTCTGGGGCTGGCTTTAATGTGGCTTTCCCCAACCTGGTGCCCTCCAGACACATTGGGCTATAACTGCCCTCTCGGATGCCTGGGGGATGGGAGTTGTAGTGCAACGCATCTGGAGGTTACCAGATTGGGGAAGGCTGCTTTAGGGAGAAAAGGAAAGCCCTGTCGCCTCTTAGCAGGAGCTCCACCCAGGCCCTGCTTCCAGCTGTGGTCAGCTGGATGCCCCTGGGGAGCCCACACGCCAGCCAGGATGGCAACGGCCCCCTGCCCAGCATCTGGTACTACCTCGGAGCAGCCACCTTCCGTGACCACCTCAAAGGGGGAAAAGGCTACCTGCGCTGGTGGCCCTGGCTGCTGCATGGCTGCTGGGCCTCCTAAGGAGATGTGCCTTTGCAAGTTGAGACGGCGGATCGAGCCCACGGCCGGTGGCATGCAAAGCACGTGCTCCACCACTAAGCGGCGCCCCCTTCCCTGCCCTTAAAGCTCATCTTCCCTGGGCAGCCCCCGCGCCCTTCCGCAACCGCCTGGGAGAACCCGGATTGTTCCGCTTTGAGCGGATTTCTGATCCAAATGAGCCGCCGTAGCTGAGCCTTTCCGGCCCTGCTCGATTTTGCCGCCTGTCCGTGGCAGTCATGGCGACCGGCGCGTCGCCCAATAGGAGCCGCCAGCGCGCCGAGACGCGGCCAATCAAATCGAGGCGGCCTTGCTTCCGGCGAGCGCGCCATGGCCTGCGCCGGGAGCTGCCTGGACCGGTGGCGGGAGGAGAACGACGCGCTGGCGCGGCGCTGGCGCAGGGTAGCTATCGCCGCCTGGAGGGTGGCCCCGCCTGCGCTGCGGCGCTCGGATCCAAGCTCTGGCCGGGCTCTGGTGGTGGTCCGCGGCCCCGCCGCCCGGCGGTGGCCCGGCCGCGGCTGCCCGAGGCGCTCCGAAAGAGCCCGCAGGGTCGCTGTAGGGCAGCGCCTCCCGCTGTCCCCGGGCAGCATCATCGGGGGCCCTCCGGAGCGGGTGGGGCGGCAACTTTCCAGCCTGCTGGCTGGGGATGATGGGACCTGCAGCCCAACCCCTCCAGTGGGCCCTGGGTTGGGGGAGGCTGCTGTAATGAGAGCAGTGCTGCTTTCTCTGGCAGTGTCACTTTGCGCGTCCCAGGACTTATTTATTATTTAACTTATATACTACTTAATATAATAAAGTCTCCAAGCAATTTACATATAAATATTAGAAATCACATTTAATATACACTATTAAAAACAGCTTCAACTACAATAAAAAGTTGTCTGTTCATAGAGAAAATAAGGTTCGATTTTTAGTTCTGTTGAGTGTGGTCCAGTGAGCTAGTGGTGGTAACCAGAAAGACAGAAAATAAATGTGAAAGATGTATTCATTTATTGATGGAAATATGCAGAGTCGGCAATCAGAAATGAGAGCAGTCTACAAATGAACAAGTAAGATACGTGGAATGATTAACTGGGGGAAATGTAAATATAGAGAAGCAATAGAAAACTAATCTAAGGGACCAGATAGCGCAATACAAATATAAAGATAGCGGCAGTTTACACAAAAATCCTGGTTATTACTTGGATGGGAGACCCCTCCTCTAGTTTCCTGCATTGAGCAGGGGGTTGGACTCAATAGCCTTGTAGGCTCCTTCCAACTCTATGATCTATGAAATCTATGAAATATCAGTTAAACGGTTACCAATAAAGCACTCAATTGCATCCACCTAAAACACCACCAGTCCAAACTAATTGAAGCTTACTATGTTCCCAGCTGAATAGCAGTTTGGCTTAAAGATTGAGGAAGAAAGACTTCTAGCTATGCATGTGGGCTCAGATGAGAGTGGAGGAAGACTGATTCAGGTGGAAATTGAGGAAATTTTAAAAAGTAAACCAGTGACTTTCAGATTCACGGGAATAAATGAAAATAAACTAAGTAATGTTATATTTACAAAAGTTGAATCCATTCAAATTTATTCATGAGCCAAGCATCTACCCCAAAAGCCTGGCTCAGAAAAGGTGGCCAGGAACAGCTTCCAAAACTGAAGGGAGAGACCTGGGCAAAGTAAGAAACCTCTTCTTCTCTCAGAGAAGGCAAACAGGGATCCAAAAGTCCCCAGATCAAGCAACAATCTTCTAAGAAATTCAAGCTGAGCAAAAAAGTAAAATTAAGTGAGAAAAGAGGAGTTGAGCGAAACTCTGGTACTGAGGTGCCACTGACACCCCTCAGTTTTCCTGCCTTCTGATTGGCCTTTTCTCCTTCCCCCAGTTGCCAACTCGAAATTTGGTTCTAGATTAGTGAATTACCTGTTGGGGGTCAGAAACCTGCAGGGTCAGTTTTCTCCTGTTTTTAGGGAACTAGCGAATACATGCAAGGTATATATCTCAGATGATGATGATTATGATGATGATGATTAATTCAATTTATATCCTGCCTATATACTATTACTCTAGGCGGTGTACAAAATAACAATCAATTAAACAGATAAGTATACAATAAAAACATCTGTTAAACATAAAAACAGTATTAAAATTCCATTAAAACAGTATTAAAAGTCCATTAAAACAATAAAATTCCATAGTAATATGACAGAATGTTATAAAAGGAAGGCCTGCTGAAATAACGAAGTCTTCAGTGCCTGCTTAAAGACATTCAAAGAAGTCAGCAGGCGTATTTCAAGTGGCAGGCCATTCCACAATTGAGGGGCAGCAAAAGAGAAGGACCTCCGACGAGTAGCTGCCAGTCTCACATTAGGCAGCTGCAGCAGGTGGCCCTCCGAAGACCTTAAGTGGCGGGGTGGAAGATAGGGGAGGAGGCGCTCCCTAAGGTACCTCGGGCCTAGACCATGTAGGGCTTTAAAGGTAAGAACCAGCACTTTATACTTTGCACGGAAGCAAATTGGCAGCCAGTGTAAAGATCTTAAGACCGGTGTTATATGGTCTCCACGGGGTGTCCCGGAGACCAACCTGGCCGCCATATTTTGTGCTAGTTGAAGCTTCCGAACCAAGTATAGAGGCAGCACCAAGTAAAGCGCATTACAGAAATCAAGCCTAGAGGTTACCAGCACGTGCACCACCGTTACTAAGTCCACGTATTCCTGGTGGAATATGCAGGGTCCATGAAGGTCGACCAGAGCAGCTGGATATAGGGAGTGATACTCTTTGTATCTCCTTCCATACTGGTCCATTGTCTTAGCTCCAGCTTTCCACTTTATCAGCATTTCTGTTTTCTGTCTTTCTCACACACCAAAATCCAGGCAAGATGACTGCCCACAAGAAAGACAGGCTTGCTTTGCAAACCAAGCCATGAGCCAGACTTCTTCCCCTTGACCAAAGTTTTTCATTCTATTCCACATCTCCTATAGAAGGGGTGGGCAACATGTGGCCCTCAAGATGTTTTGGCCCACAACTCCCATCATCCCTCACCATTGACTACATTGACTTGGTCTCATGGGAGTTATAGGCCAAAACATCTGGAGGGCTGCTAGTTGTCCATCTCTGTCCTGTTGTCTTCTATTACCTGAATCCCGCACAAGGGACCTGAACAGCAGCTCTGCTTGCACGTATTGCACCTTCTCTGCTCGTGGTGGGTGATTGCACTGACACAACGTGGGGCACTTCAGGTTCTCTCTTGTGCTCTTCCCTGGCAGGCTACCCGGTCTTCAGGCCCAGGCTGTCCGGTGACACAAACAGCACAGCAGTGCCGGCTCGACTTCACCAAGCTGTTGCAGAAAATCCAAGGTAGCTCAGGAAAGCCTTACTTGGCAGGGGCAAATCTGGCCTGTCGGTCACCGCTCTGGCACAAACGGGGACATGTGGGGCAGCTCCCGCTGAAGTGCTGGGCTGTAGTGCTTGTCCCTGCTTCTAGGGGCCTTCTGTACTGGAATCACTTCGGCTGCTTTTCAATGGAAGAATACAGTCATGCCTTGGATTGAGAGCATAATTCGTTCCGGAAACGTGCTTGTAATCCAAAACACTCTTATATCAAAACGAAATCCCCCCCCAAAAAAATTTGTACAGAGATTTTTAATTTAAGCCGTACTACAGTACTTGTACTGCAAGACGTCGCTTGTATATCAAGTCAAAAATAAATAAATAAATATTTAAAAATTTGCTTGTCTTGCAAAACGCTCTCAGACCAAGTTACTTGCAATCCAAGGCATTGCTGTATCCCTTTATCCACGAGAGCTTGCTGTCCTGATTCTGTGTTTATCCCAGCTCAAGTCTTGTTCTGAGAGTAAAATGGGAAGAACTTTGTTATGCGTTTTTGTAATTTAAAAAAAAAAAAAAAGCTTGTTCTAGTGGGCAAAGACATAAGAGGTGGCAGAAGCTTGAACAAGGAAGTGGGGCAGAAGTTTAGGGTCGCATGTTGGTTTGGGATAGGGGGTGGGGGCTCTCACAACCCACAGCCAGCCAGGAACCTTCTGGGGTAAGGATGAGGTCAGGCTGGGCATACCCTGTTTTGCCTTTAGTAGACCAAGCTGTTCAACACTGTCCAAACTAATAGCATAACTTAATTCTGGAAGGGTTATCTGTTTCTTATGCCTGCCTGAAAAGCTTCCACTGCTATTTTATTTATTTGTTTAGCTCAGAGGCAGGGAACATGTTCTAAGTGGGGGGCCGAATTGCCCCCACCAGGCTCCATGGGCTGGATTATATGCCCGCTGACATCACTGCCTGCACCTGCTCATTTTGCTTTTCTCCGTGCTGGAAGAGGCACAGAGTTCTGTGCTTCTCACAGCACAGAGAAAGGGACTTAGCCTGACTGAGTCCCCAGCTTTATATGCCACGTATTGTCCCTGTGCGGGCGTCAAATCCAAGGAGGGTCTGCGGGCTGGATTAGGCCTATAGCCAGGCCAGGCTTCCCTCTACCTTCAAGCAACACACATACCTGCCTCTGCAGTGAAATGCTGATTTCTTGCTGGTTTGGCCCCTCCCCCCATGCTTGTGGTAGGTTGATTGCCTTGGGGGGAAGGGGGTAAACAAGCCCCCAGATGGTTCTGCTTCATAGAATCATAGAAAAGTAGAGTTGGAAGGGGCCCACCAGGCCATCGAGTCCAACCCCCCCGCTCAATGCAGGGTTTGTTTTCCCCCAAGCTCAGTCCTCGAGATGATTGTACATGTGGCAGCAACATGGAAAGTGCTGTCCGGAGTACAGTGGAGTTCCTTTTTCCTGTCGTTTTTGTGTGCATCCACCCTTGCCACCCTCCCTTGTGCTCACTGTCGCCTTTGGGACCTGAACGTTTGCCTGGCCCGGCCTCTGTGGCTTGCCTCTGCCCCCCCCCCCCCCCCGTACACAGAAGGACTGCTCTTTGGTCACACTCCGAGATGTGTTCTGGGTTCTCCCTCTTGTCTCTGTCATTGCAGGGCTTCCAGCTGCACTCCCGGCTCTGCCACTCGAGCTGACCATCCTCTGCAATTCCCTCTTATTTGACATCCATCTATCCAGCAGCTCTGGCGAGAAGCTGTTGGCAATAATAGACCACGGGCTCAGTAGGGGTAAGAGAACTGTCGTATGCTACCCAAAGGACAAATGGCAGGACCGAGGTCACAGGCTCTGTGGGGAAAGGTGGACCTGCCTGTGCTGTTTTCGGAGGAACTGGGGTGCAGGGCTTGGAAGGGAAGCTCTCCTGGGTTCCAGGTCTGTGTCTAGCTGCATTTGGAACCTGGGTCTTTCTATGTGCAGGCCATATGGTGTAGTAGCACTAGATGTTGCTGCACTTCTCTCCCCACACATTGGAAGAAGGTCAGGTCCATCATCATCAGGCGATCACTCGTGACCGAGTAAGATTGTCTTCCGGGATAAAAGGAGGAAATTCTAAAGAAGATTGTGTAGACTCTAGCAATGGGTCCGTAAGTGACTGTGGAGGCCAATTCTAGATCCACACAGCTTCCCACAGTGAGGACACAGGCTACCAGATAGAAGATGGTCCTGTAAAGGATTCATTTGACGTGCTTTTCGCTTAGCACGTTTCTCCCTTTCACCTTGCACTCGGGCTTCTTCAAAGTCCATGGAACCTTTGTGAAAGGCCAACCTCCATTTAGATCGTTCATGGGCCAGAGCTTCCCAGTTTTCGATGTTTATATTGCATTTTTTTAGATTAGCCTTATGAACATCTTTAAACCTCTTATATTGACCACCGATATTCCGCTTTCCATCCTTGAGTTGGGAGTAAAGTAACTGCTTTGGGAGACGGCAGTCAGGCATTCGAACAACATGACCGGTCCACTGAAGTTGGCGTTGAAGGATCATTTTTTCAATGCTAGTAGTCTTTGCTTCTTCCAGTACACTGACATTTGTTCGCCTATCTTCCCAAGTAATTTGCAGGATTTTCCGGAGGCAACGTTGATGAAACCTTTCAAGGAGTTGGAAGTGACGTTTATAGATAGTCCATGTTTCGCAGGCATACAATAAAGTTGGTAATACAATGGCTTCATAAACCAGTGTTTTGGTCTTCTTACAAATATCCCGATCCTCGAACACTCTATGTTTCATTCGAGAAAATGCGGCACTTGCGGAGCTCAGACGATGCTGGATTTCACTGTCGATGTTAGCTGTAACAGAAAGATAGCTGCCGAGATAGAGAAAATGATCGACATTTTCCAGTATTGTCCCGCCAAGCTGGATAGATGGCATCACCAAAGGATTGGCTTGCACTTGCTGATGAAGCACTTTGGTTTTTTTGATGTTAAGTGAGAGACCAAGTTTTTCGTATGCTTCTGCAAAAGCATTTAGGATAGTTTGGAGATCATCCTCTGAATGTGCGGAGACCACATTATCATCAGCATACTGAAGTTCCACAACGGAGGTTGTAATTACCTTACTTTTTGCTTTCAGCCTGCTGAGATTAAAAAGCTTTCCATCTGTTCGATATATAATTCCCACACCGGTGGGAAGTTTCCCCTTGACAAGATGTAAAACCATGGCGATGAAAATGGCAAATAATGTTGGGGCGATAACACATCCCTGTTTAACACCTGATCCCACTTTAAATGGAGCACCATGAGAGCCGTTGTTGTCCAAAACCGTTGCCGTCATGTTGTCATGGAGAAGTCGCAAGATATTCACAAATTTATTGGGGCATCCAATTTTCATAAGGATAGTCCAGAGAGCTGTACGGTCTACAGTATCAAAGGCCTTAGCCAAATCGATAAATGCCATATAAAGGGGTTGATTTTGCTCCCGGCATTTTTCTTGGAGCTGACGTGCAGTAAAAATCATGTCTACTGTCCCTCTAGAGGGGCGGAAACCATATTGAGTTTCAGGGAGGATCTCTTCTGAAATAGATAGAAGACGGTTTGCGAGAATCCTAGCAAATATTTTACCTGCGGTTGCTAAGAGAGAAATGCCCCGATAGTTTCCACAGTCTGTTCTATCACCCTTCTTAAAGAGGGTGATAATTATGGCATCCCTGAAGTCTTCTGGGATCTCTTCTCTTATCCAGATTTTTTCGATGAGTTTATGAAGATGTTGTACAAGTTCGGGCCCCCCTTCTTTAAAGATTTCAGCAGGAATCCCATCTGGTCCACTAGCTTTGTTGTTCTTCATTTGATTAATGGCTTTTTTTACTTCATCCAAAGTGGGGAGTATTGCAAGTTCCTCTTTAATTTGTTTTTGCGGGATTTGCGAAAAAAACTCATTATTCACCTTAGACTTACGATTTAAAAGGTCATAATAATGCTCTTTCCAACGCAGTGCAATAGACTCTTTGTCTTTTAAGAGTTTGGTGCCATCTTTTGATTGTAAAGGGTTTGTACCATAGGTTTTTGGTCCATAAATGGCCCTTGTGGCCTTAAAAAAGCCCCGTGCATCATGAGATTCTGCAAGTTGTTGAATTTCTTCAGCTTTCTTTTTCCACCAAGCGTTCTTAAGTTCTCTTGTTCTTCTTTGGACCTCAGCCTTTGCGCTAGCGTAGGTTTTTTTCTTGGCAGCGCAGTTAATATCATTTTGCCATATTTGGAAGGCTTTCCTTTTTTGGTCAATTATATATTTAATCTCATTGTCATTTTCATCAAACCAATCCTGATGTTTCTTAGTTTCATATCCAATAGTTTGTTCACAAGCTGCAGTAATGGAGGTTTTCAGCTTAGACCAATGGTCCTCAATGTTGTCAGGAGGTTCCGTAGGTAGATGTTCCTTAAGAAGTGATTGAAGACGAGTTTGCTTAATAGGATCTTGAAGGACTTGGATGTTCATTTTACGCCTTGGTTTCCTTCCTTGAAGCCTACGTTGGGGAGCAATGTTGATAACCATTGTGGACCGGATTAGTCGGTGGTCTGTCCAGCAGTCGTCGGCACTCACCATGGCCCTAGTAAGAAGTACATCGCGGCGATCTCTAACACGGACAATTACATAATCCAGAAGATGCCAGTGCTTTGACCGTGGGTGCTGCCATGATGTTTTAAACTTATTCTTTTGTCGAAAGAGCGTGTTTGTGATAGTGAGATTATGTTCTGCACATATAGACAAAAGTAAGAGTCCGTTCGGGTTGCTATTACCAACTCCGTTTTTTCCAATAGTTTCTGGCCATAAATCAAAGTCACGCCCGACTCTTGCGTTAAAATCGCCCAGGAGGATAATTTTATCCTCCTTAGGTATCTCTGACAGGAGAGTGTCCAACTGGCTGTAAAAACTTTCCTTGATGTCATCATCAGCATCTAATGTTGGTGCATAAGCGCTCAAAATAGTTACCTGTTGGTTATTGGCGAGCTTTAATCGAAGAGTTATCAGGCGTTCGTTAATGCCAGTAGGAACTTCTGACAAAGAGTTCACGAGTTCATTTTTGATGGCAAAGCCTACACCATGTATTCGTCGGTCCTGCTCAGGTAGTCCTTTCCAGAAGAAGGTATAACCTCCTTTTTCTTCTTTCAGCTGTCCCTCTCCTGCCCTTCGAGTTTCTTGAAGTGCTGCTATGTCAATTTTAAACCGTCTCAGCTCCCTTGCAATAATAGCAGTCCTACGCTCAGGGCGTTCACTATCTATGTTATCCAGCAATGTCCGTATATTCCATGTTCCAAAATTCAAATGTCTTTTTCGACCGCTAAAATGGTGACCCCACTGGTCCAAGCAGGTGTTCTCTGTCTGTCTCTGCTAGTTCTGGAGGCTTGTGCCGTGTCGGCCCAGGGACTCAGCTTAGAGGATCGCTGGCAGAAGGTGCTCCAGGAGGAGACCCCGGAAGAGCTCAAGGCCCCTCTGCACCAACTAGCTGCCCTGCAGGCGGCACTTTGGCTGGCAGCAAACCGTCTAGGAGCTGTGGAGGGCCTCTTTCAGCTTCTGAGTGGTGCCAAGGTAGGGCGGCAGCAGACGGGCTGTGCAGCATCCCCGTTGAGGCGGTGCTCACCCCCTTTCTGGGTGAAATCTGGCTCTTTTCTCATTGATTGATGGGTAGAAGATTTGCAGTGCTGCAAGAAACCCTTGGGACTATTACCACTTTCTGCATTAAGCTGTTCTACAGGAAGATTTAACTAAGGAAAGCTGTTTCTGCAAGGATTTCTGAGAAATGTAGTCCTAATATGCATCAGCCATACTTTGACCCTGGTTGTCTCACATCCCTAAGTCCTACCTCACAGGGTTGTTGTGAGGATAAAATGGAGAGGAAGAGGAGAAGGACTATGTTAAGCCACCTTGGGTTCCTTGCAGGAAAAAAGGTGGGGTATAAATATAATCAATCAATCAATCCCAGCAGGCAGCTTGAGGGCCATAGGTAATAAATATGAAAAACACATGAATGTAAAGCGGGTGGGATGAACACCCCTTTGTGCCCAATGCTTACGCAGTTCTACTATTAAACCAGGTTATTAGATTATAATTTGAGGTGAGCATTATTTATTTATTATATTTATACCCCACCTTTTTTCTTGAAAGGAACCCAAGGCGGCTTACATAATCCTCATCCTCCTCTCCATTTTATCCTCACAACAACCCTGTGAGGTAGGTTAGGCTGAGAGTCAGTGACTGGCCCAAAGTCACCCACTGAGTTTCATGGCCGAGCGGGGACTAGAACCCGGATCTCCGGACTCCCAGTCCAACACGCTCACCACTATGCCACACTGGCTCTCATTGTTTTCTCTTTCCAGCCTCTCTTCTGACCCACTCCCTGTGGTCAGCCTCAGTACTAGGGCGGGATCTGGAATGGCACACGAAATTGGTTAGTCTTGACCTTGAACCATTCGTTATCCCTTTTTCAGAGCCTGGGGACTTCTCGCCGTGGCTGTCAGAACAAGCTCCTCTCACTGCTCCGGACGTGGCATCCCCCTGATGTGGGGGAGTCGGATCCCCTCGCAGTGCAGAATGTCCGAGCCCTGAAAGATACTCTGTGGACCTCGGCTGCCTTCTTGCAAGGTGGGGCTGACCATGCCCTTTCTCGGCGTGCCTGCTGCTTCGATGAGCCGCACCCCTTTGCAGCTACCGCTCCTTCTGCCAGTAAACCTCCCACAGATTTCGAAGGCAAAATGGATCTGTCTGGAAAGTAAATGGGAAAGAGGCTGAGCACGTAAAGGCAGATTTAATGCAGGAGGGATGCTTTATTTTGTCTGTGAGAAAAAAGATGGGATGGTCTTGGGTTGTAACAAAACTAACAGAATTACAGAGTTGTAGAGGGCATTGTCCAACCCCCTGCTTGACAAAGGGAGGGAGGTAGAGCCCACCTCCTTGTCGGCTCCGTTGTCGAAGTGCTCTTATTAAGATGTTTCTCCTAATGGTCAAATAAATTTAGTAACACATTTAAAACCTACTTCTTAAAAAAAAAAAACCACACACACAAAATGTAGGACACTTGTGTTCTTGACACCGGGTACCAAGTACTAGCCCAGATGAAAGATCTTGCATTACTTCTGGGTGATGCTGCGGCTTTGGAAGATCTTCAAAAGGAGAGAGTTCCTTCACTGGAAGCAGCTGCCAAGATCACTTTTCTCCAAGCGGCTGTTGGGAAGCGGTTGCGCTGGGCTGATGTTAGGCATTGGAATGGGATGCAAGGAAGGAAGTAACTTCCTCCACAAATAGGATCCGGTAAACCCCAGACAGATAGCCGTCTGGAGAAACTGAGTCAGCCAGTAATTGCTCTTATAGGATCCTAGCGATAGGAGAATCAAAGGTCCTGTCCCGAACAACAAAGTCTTTCCAGACCCCTCTTTCTTTGCGGCTCTGCTGGAGTGGGAGCAAGTCTGAGATTTTCCTGTCTTTTTCTAGGTTTTCAGGAACTGGAAGCTGGCAATCTTCCTGCCGCTCTTGCCCTCCTCCAGGCAGCTGCTACTGGGCTATGTTCTAAGCGAGTCCTTGCCCAGATCTTCACCTTAATGGGATGCTGCAACCGGGAAATGGTATGGGTATATTGGTTGTGCATGTACCAGACAGTCATGAGGTATTATAGCATGTGAGTGTAGGAGAGGGAGGAGGAAGGTGTTGCTAATGCCACAAATCATAGAATCATAGAAAAGTAGAGTTGGAAGGGGCCTCATCAGGCGATCACTCGTGACCGAGTAAGATTGTCTTCCGGGATAAAAGGAGGAAATTCTAAAGAAGATTGTGTAGACTCTAGCGATGGGTCCGTAAGTGACTGTGGAGGCCAATTCTAGATCCACACAGCTTCCCACAGTGAGGACACAGGTTACCAGATAGGAGATGGTCCTAAGGCCATCGAGTCCAACCCCCTGCTCAATGCAGGAATCCAGGTCAAAGCATCTCTGACAGATGTCTGTCCAGCCGCACCTTGAATGCCTCCAGAGTGGGAGAGCCCACCACCTCCCTAGGTAGTTGGTTCCATTGTCTTATCGCTCTGACAGTCAGGACATTTTTCCTGATGTTTAGGTGGAATCTAGGTTCCTTTTCTAGGAATGAGTGGGCTTTGCTGTGGGGCAGCCAGTGTCCCTTTGCTGGGACAGAAGGATCCCAGGTGCAACAAGAGAAGCAGCATGCTGATCTAGTCCTCTTTCCCCTCGCCCTATGACACTCTCCTCCTGGATTCTTTTAGGTCAGTGTTCTCCAAGCTTGGGTCCGCAGATGTTTTTGGCCTACAACTCCCAGCATAGCTGGCTGGGGCATGCTGGGAGTTGTAGGCCAAAAACATCTGGGGACCCAAGGTTGGAGAACACTGTTTTAGGTATTGCTCATACCTCAGCTTGATTTATTAAGCACAAAAGAGCTCAAGCTATCATCAAGAATCAGCTTTCCGTGGATCAGTGAAACAGCTTAGTCAACACTCAGTGCATGCTGCGCTTTGATGGGGAGAAGCAGAAAATTCTTGGACTTCCATCAAGCATCCTTGTATATAGGAAGCTAGACCAATGCGCTGGGCTACAGGGCTGCCCCTTTGGGGTCTCACCAGTGCTTTCCCCCCAGGCAGGCTGCTTCTTGCTGCATGTGACTCTCTCCACTCCAGGGCAAGCCACAGATGGCAATCCAGCACCTGAAACGAGCCCTGCAGGTGGATTTCACATTCCTCCCGGCCTTGTACCAAGCAGCCTTGCTGTACCGCCAACTGGGGCTCACGGAGGCTGAGCTGCAGGTCCTGGGTCTGCTTTATCAGGTCTGTCTAAGCACCTTGCAGTCTCTGTGCGATGAGACCAACAGGCTGCATCGCTGTGCTGGCTCCTCTGCCTGGGGGGGGAGAGCTGGCCGCACTTCTTCTTGCTCAGTTCCTAGTCCTCTTTACTCACAGCCGATGAAGCTGGCTGCGGAGATCTGTCCGGTGGCACTGGATATGTGCACATTATTAGGCTGCAAGGAGCAGTCATTATTTTTGAACTTCTCCATCCCTTTGGGGGGGGGGGGCAGGGTCCCTCCCCCCCGCTCATGAAAAGAACAGGAGGAGCTGGTCAGTGCAGCCATTTGCTTGGCCAACGCTGTGCCATCCTGCCTGACTAGAAGCAGAGTTTCACTGCATCATGTCCCTGTTTCCCCACATCTCTGCCCTAGGCTCTAGATGGCCCCATGCAGGCGACTACGGAATCCGTCGACCCGCATTTCCTGATCCAAGCAGAGCTCCTCATTTGTGCACCAAGACTAACTACTTTCTTTGTCCGGAACGGTCCAGCGGAAGTGAAATACATGCTGGCCCGGAGGTGCCTCCAAGCAGGGAGGTGAGTGCCGTCCTTCCTGTTGCTCACTTGGGATTGGAGCGGATGGCTGGCCTTGTTTTTCCCAACAGAACTTTTCTTATGAGGACAGTCCTTTGGTAGAAGGAAATTGCCTACCAGCGCATGAACGCGTCTTGAAAGAGCTGGGGGCTGGGCGGAGCGAAAGAGCAGGTCACACGCCGTAGGTAAGGGGCCCGTGGGGTGTCCCTGTGGCTCCTGCTGACTTGTCCGTTCTCCTGCAGGGCGAGTGAGGCCGTGGAGCACTACCTGGACTTTTTGGCTCTGTTGCAGGAAGGGCCTCTTCACCAGGTGGGCATTTTGCAGCTGTTTAACCCTATGTGACTTACTCATTTTGTTTGCACAAATATACAACTTTACCCACATTCAAAGATTAGCATTGAATGGGTTAGTAATAATTAAAAAGGCAAATATAACAAGTCCTGTGAAAATCCACTGAAACAGGAGCATTAAAAATGGATGTTAAAGAAGCGAACAAAAATGGAGCCTCTACCATTAAGTGTGAAATCCTAGCATCAATATAAAGGGCTTACCAAGTTCCCAGTCTGACATCTGTTTAACTGGATTTTGATGGGCTAGTTTACATGTGTTTTTTGAGTTTGTAAAGTCCTTCCTATTTTGCAAGCACTTGGCAAAGCTTCACCTTGCTCTCTGAATAGATAGTATGGATATAGTTGTCGAGAGGAAGTTCTTGGGGATGGGGCGAAGTGGTTCTTCTAGCTTTGTAGCTCAACAGCATCTTGAATTGTCTCCAGAGGGTAAAGGGGGCTGGTGCAGGTGCTCCGAGGTGGGAGTGCTGCATTCTGCACCGTCTTCAGGGGCACGCAGAGCTCACTGTGGTGATTCAGCCTTGAGGGAATGAAGAGCTGCTTTTAAGTGTGCACAAAGTTCTTTGCAAGCCTCGTCTCATGTCCCCTCCTGGCAACCCTGGGAGAGAGGCTGTGCTAAGGGGGTGGCTTGCCTGAGGACCCCCAGTGCACTTGATTGGCTGAGCCAGGATTTGAGCCTACGTACTCTTGCATCCAAAAGCAACACTTTCCTCATTTGGGGGCTCGGGGGGGGGAGACCCTTTCTCTCTCCTGGCGATGGAGCCATGTGCTGCAGTGTATAAAACTGCTGCATTTCGGACATGATGCTCCCTGTTCCATGCACAGAGCTAGCTAAAAAGGCTGAGCTGCGCCGTCTCGATGCACAGACAAGACAGTGGTGGCAGGAGGCAGGGATTCGGTTTGTTAGGCCCTGGCGAACATTTGGTGTAAGCCATGAAGGAGCCCAAAGATCAGAGGAGATTTAAAATTGACCTGGCAGAACATGGGGAGTTACACAGCAACATGTGAAGAGCCTGGCAGAATCCTGCATCCGTCAGTGACTTTCCCAGAAGCCTACATGCAGTGCATGAAGGCAACAGCTGTTTACTCCCCCCCCCCCGCTGTTACTAATGGCGCAGGGCCTCCAACTAGTTATTGAGGGTGACAGCTGTTAGTAGACCTGCCCTCTGAGAAATTGTTCAACCTTTTTCTTTTTTACAAAGCCATTTAAGCGAGTGGCCATCAGCACATCTTGTGGAAGTGATTTCCATAGCTTATTTATCGTGTGAAGAAGTTTCTTTTGTGTTGAATCTACTGCCAACCAGTTTCTTTGGGTAACCAAGTTTTGTTGTTAATGAGAGAGGAAGAAAACTCTGTCAATCTACTCTCTCTGTTCCTCCCATAATTCTCTATCCACGTTCTCTAAGCCATGCATAACATTGGCGATGTCTTACCATCATCTATTCCCACCCTCACTAGTGGTCTTCTTAAAAAAAAAAAAAAAAATCTAAAAAGCCCCAAACATTTCTAGCCTTTCCTGGAAGGGAAAATGCTCAACCTCTTGGCTGTTTTGGTTGCTCTTTTCTGCACCTCTTCCAGTGCTGTACCTTCTTTGAAACGGGGTGACCAGAACTGTACACAGAATTCATATGCAGCTGCTTTTGTTTTGTATTTTAAATTTTTATGTTGTAAACTGCTTCAATAGGTCTCTTTAGATGTAGTCAAGCAGTTTATAAATTGATTAAATAAATAAATAAATAAGAGATTTATATTCAATCCCTTTATATTTATTTTTCAATCCCTTTCCTAATAATTCGTAACATTGTGTATTTGCCTTTTTCACTGCTGCTACATACTGAGTTGACATTTTCAGTGACCTGTCACACGCCCGGGCACGCTGGACATATCTGCACTGCTCCACATTTTTGAGCCACTTAATGAGCCCTTGACTGGATTCCCTTCTCTTTACCCAGCCCTGCCTGTGACTGGCCACTGTTGCTGGGCAGCCGAGGACACCGAAGGGGTTGTACAGTGACCCCCGATGGCTCCTCACACTGTTCCTGGACGACTCTCTGCTTGGTTCTTGGATAAATATACTCAACGGAAAGCTGGCGTCGATTTAGTTCTTTTGCCTGGCCTGGTGTTTGGCCTTACCTGGGCTGCCTAGACCCTTGGTGCATTCTGCCACAGTCTCAAGAGATTAAAGGAAGCTCCGGAAAGGTGCCTATCCTCCATAGGTACAAGCTAGGGGTGCTGAACCATTTCAGCCCAAGGGCCAAATTCTGTTTTGGAGAAGCTTTCGAGGGCTGCACTCCCGTGGTGGGTGGGCCAAAAATACCAGCATGCTTTAGCTTAAAGCTCTTACCGCCAGTAACTCAGCCTTAGGAGGGGCATGTCAACCTTTTTAGAATGGGGAAAAACTGCACAAAAGCCGGGAAACCACCCAACCATCGGTGGCCGGGGGAAAGGGGCGTGGACCCCAGAGGGCTGGATTGGGACTGCAGGAGGGCTGGCTTTGGTACAAGCCATGATCGTGGATTCTGGGTTCTAGCCAAGAGTGGTGTTACAGGAGTTGTGGCCGCTCTGCCTCTGAAATGTACAAGAAAGGGTGTCTTGCAGCCTGACCAACCTCAGGGTTGGAAGTGCAGACTCCCATTTGTCACACGTACCTACAGCCAAGTCCAATCCCCTCAGCACAGATAAGGAAGGAGGATTTTCTTTTGCCCAGGTGTGTGTCACTTCTGAGTCACTAGCATCTTGCTTTCAGTGGCAGATTATGGCCAGGGCACTTACAGCGGAGCCTGCAGCAGATCTGAAGAACTCTTCCTTCCCACATCTCCAGTGAAATGTGCTCTGATCTCTGTCATGTTGCTCACTGAGGGCACCCCAGATGCTGATCCTGGGGCCGGGGGCTCTCCTCCCTCTCTCCAGATGTATCCGTGTGGTGAGCCGGCCTTGCCCAGGGTCCCCGAGGTGTTCTTGGAAGCGGCCTCTGCCTTGCAGGAGCTGGCCAGGCATCAAGACGCCATTGCAGTGTGTGAGGAGGTGGTCACCCGAACGAGCGAGCTGGTCCCTGAGCGGCTGCGAATTGAGCTGGGCGTCAGTGCTGAGGGGGGCTTCCCGGGAGCCTCGCTGGCAAATTCTCCCGACACCATCATGAAGCGGAAGAGGGAGAGCCTGCGCAGTGTCCTGTGGCGGGCAGCGGCCCATCTGGTCCAGGGCTGGGCATGGGCCAGGCTAGGAGGTGTCAAAGAAGCCATAAGCTTCTTGAGCAGGTAATTTGGGCGTGGGGCTCCCGGCTTGTGATCCAGAGTAGATGGGTCTGTGGCTTGTTTGCGTGTGAATTGAACAGAAGCTGCGGGGGGAGAAGCTGGCCCATCGGATGCAGCCTCGTTCTGCTTGGCCTGGAACTTTCCGTGGATATCTAGAGATGTGTCCTTTAAGGAAGGCTGTGCATATTCAAAGCTTCAAACATCTAAATTCTGCCCCAAGGTAACCCAGATCTGGCAACTTGAATAAAGTGTAGGGTTGTATTATCTTTTGCTCCTGCTTGCCGTGGAGTTTGACAAAGAGCTATGCAGAGTGCTGAAGTTCCCGCTTCAGTCACCGTTGCAGCTTGGAAAGGGAGAAACTGCTATTTCATTTCATTTTTTTTAAAAAAGAGAGAGATCACAGAATAGTGATATTGATGCCAGACTCCCAATTTCTGTGCTTGTGTCATCTGGTTGTGGGCAGGTAGAAACGCACAGCCCTTCCCATAAGGCCAGTAGTCCTGTTCTGCCTCCTATCGGCAAAACTGGGTAGATACTTGAATAGCTGCTTGGCGCTGGCTTTTTCCTTACAGCTCTGAAATGATTCTGCTTTCATTCTTCCCCAACAGGTGTCTTAATGATCTCCTAAGAGTCCATTTTGTGAGCACAGGTATGGACCAAGATGCTTACAACCTATTTCTTGCTGCTTCCCGCTTGGCTGGAAAGAAACCTTTCGCAGGGCTAGACAGAATGTACTGTTGCTAGATGGTGGGAATGGATCAGACCTCTCATGTAATCTGTCATCCCAAGATGAGGATGCCGTGAGTCCCGACTGATCCTTTTGTGACACCAGAAGGTGAAGTCTGGCTGCGCTGGAGAAATGGTCTGTGTCTGCCTTAACAGTTGAGAGGTTTCTGCTCCAGTTTTCCTTATCATTTGGACAAGTGCTTCCCCTCTTCCTATCTCTGCTGTTCTATGGCTTCAGAGATAGTATTCTACTGTGCCCCTCGTACCTGCTGCATTTGGGAGCTAGCAGGCCATGCCAGCGGTGAAGGGCTGAGCTGAAGACCTAGCTTTGTTTCTGCTGACTTGCCTTGCCCATGGCCGATACTTAATGACAACAGTATTCTTTCTCTGCCAGGCAGCAGCACAGAGGAGGAAACAGAGCAAACAGAGATAATAGAAGCAAAGGTGCTTCCCCAAATCAGGCAGCTGGCCCTGACTGGACGAGGGGCCCAGTTCCTGGAGCTGGAGCGGGACAAAGAGGCCTTGATGGATTTCCAACACAGCTTGCACATCTGTCCAGGTACCATCAGCCTGGAATTATTTGACTGATGCGGGAGAGAGGAGGTGTGGCTTGCAACTGGTCCTGTACATTCCTCATAGCAAATACAATAAATTATGCAGACTAAGCATTGCTATGAATGCGAGGTAACTTCTGTAATGTAGGACACAGAATCTGGAGTTTCTTGGTGCAGACTGAATGCACAGGGTGAAGGTGGCCACCGGGCAGGATGCAGGGGGTGGGGCGAGTGAGATGGGGGGAGGCATGAGCACGGAGATATTTCACTTAAGAGTTCCAGCCAACGTTGAGGCCAGCTCTGGTCACCTCTCTTCCTTTTTGCTTTGCAGACAGCCCCACTGCTAACTTGTACTTGATTCACACCCTCTGGAAGCTGGACCGGAGGCAGGAAGCAGCAGCGCACTGGCAGAAGTTCCACTCGAACCTTGTGTCGATGGAGGAAAAGACAGGCAGGTGTGTGCTTGCTGCTAAACCTGTCCTTGTACCCTGAACACTAGCAAGGGTGGGAAAGTGCGGTGTGTATGAGGAGAGGAATCAGTCAAGTTCCCGCTCAGTTGCTGCAGCTCTCCATCCCAAACAGCTGATCTCAGCCCTCAACACCCACTCTGGCTTGGGCAGTCAACTGAAAGCAACATCTAGGGCAGGGCTGGAGGGAGAAAGGGGGTTGCCCAAGCTCCCTGTGATGTAGGCAGGGACAAACAAACACCCAGTAGACTGCCTCTGCCCCTTAACTTCCACCTCAGCCTGAGCCAAGGGACTCTCAGAACACGCTTGGGGTGCAGAAATAAGGGTCCAAACTGGCACCCTGTATTTCAATCCGCCAAAGCCTGAAATGTTATACAGTAGCAATCAGCCCAAACAGAAGGTTCTGAATTTAGTACTGTGGTTTACCTGGAGGAAAGCACACACACAGCTCTAGAAGCAGAGATGAAGTTTATTTACACAGGGAAAAGGGGAAGGGATAAAAAGGTACACAAGGATCAAAGGGAACCTTTGGAACAATACTCCAGGCAAAATAACAAAAGTAACACCTAAGCCTATCCTATCCATTACCTAAGCACGGGTGTCCCAAAAGGACAGGGCCCAATCCAGGAGCCAAGAACTCACAAGCCCAAAAGCAAGTTGGTACAGGTAGGTGAAGCCAAATGGGCAGCTCCCAGCCTCTCCTTTTTATGCTCAGACCCTCGACAACTGCAGGAAAATCTCATTTAGTCAATCATAGGCCGACTCCAGCAGCGTTCCTCAACACTGAGGGAGGAGGGAAGTTCCCACAGGAACAAAGCTGAGATCGTTCAGCCCAATTGAGTTTTACTCCGGCCTTGCCAGCCAGGGCTACCTCAACGTAACAGACCCACAGGTAGTTCCTCACTAGGTGCTGTTTCAGCTTGGCTAAATGGAGTGGTCACGCAGTCAGCACAGAAAGAAAATGGAACTCTTGGCAGCAGGGGTCCCCAACGCAGCCCCTTCAGCGGCACTCACAAAGCCTTCCACTCCCTGCCCCCTCCAAGAAGTTATTTTTAATTTTAAAAGCTCGAAAAATGTTACGATGCCAGGTTCTCCTTCCTGTTCTTGAACCTGCTGCTGATTCGCTGTTGGGGGGAGGGCAGGAAGATAGGGAAAGATAGTTGCTTCTTTGTCCTGCCCAGTCTTCTTCCGCTGACACAGGCCTTTCCCTTTTGCGCTCGCTCCCCGCTCCCAACCTTGCTCTTTCTCTCCCCCCGCCTCACTGTTTCTCCCGCTCCTAGCCTTGCTCTGTCTCGATTTCCCCCTCCCACCCACCCCCTAGCCTTGCTCTTTCTCTCCCCCTCCCACCCACCCCCTAGCCTTGCTCTTTCTCTCCCCCTCCCACCCACCCCCTAGCCTTGCTCTTTCTCTCCCCCTCCCACCCACCCCCTAGCCTTGCTCTTTCTCTCCCCAGCCCCTTTGCTTGTTCTCCTCCCACACACACACACACAGAGCACCTTCTCAGGCGGGGGCTCTGATGGCGGAGGAGGTAGGAGCGCACGGTGGGGAACAGAGTGAGCGAGCCTGGGGTTGAAGCAGGGAGAGCTTTTTCTTTCCCTTGGGGCTGGGGACGTGTGTGTGTGTGTGGGGGGGATAGGATGAGCAGAGCAATCCTATCTAGGCCTACTCGGAAGTAATTCCTGTTGAGTTCCATGTAAGCATGCACAAGATTGCAACCTTAAATGGGTATTTTGTTGTGCTTCTGTGGGGTCAAATATGTAGATTGACTTTGGAGATCTGACCTTTCCACTGCTTGTACTCAGTTTCTTGGCTGAATTACTTCTCTTTTGACTAGCCAGGCCCCGACAGCAGCCATTATGTGACTAGCCACATCCTGCATGGGAGCCATTTTGCGGTGGTTCCCACAGCAGTTTGTCAGATTCCCAAGTGTGCCCACAGATCCAGAAAGGTGGGGGACCTGATCTATGGCTTTGTGATGTTATGACGATCCAGGGTTAGGAAGAGCTGCAGCTTTTTGGCACCACTTGCTTCCTGGTAGCTATTAGCCATTCTGCAAGAGTCTTCAGAGGGCTGTCAGTGTCTCAGTCCCTCACTGGACATGGCCAACATTTTTCCTGAGTTTTCTCTTTGCCCACCCAGCCACCCCTCCTTGCAATCACAGAAACCGTGTTTTTTGGACAAAGCTACTTAGAGTTTACACTTGTGTTTTAAATTCAGGAACAGGTCCAGGACGCACAATCCAGAGTTGAAAGCTGCCTCTGGATAGGGGTGTGCAAAACCCATCCCTTTGTTTCCACTAGTTTTTCTGCCCATTGGATTCAAATGTCCATGGAAACTCTGCAAAGTGTCTTCGATAGCCTTACTTTTAGGAACTGTACCTCTAAACAGATGTGGCTGTAAAACGATGCCATCTATAACTTGGATACACATCCCTATAAAATGCACCCCCACACGCCTTATGCAAGTGTTTGTGCATCTAACTGCTGGTGAGTTTTTTTCTCTGAAAGAATCAGATGGAAGTTGCGTTTGGAATAATTGTCTGCATTAGTGGAAGTGAAATATCTGTGTCAGAAATCAAACCTGTGGAAGTAGTCTTCCTAACCATGGAGAGATCTAGCCTTCTGCCACTGCCACATTTGAAGCCCTTCCAGCATCCGACCTCACATACTTCACTCCCCTTGGAACAGTGAAGTTGTGTGGGCCAAGGACTGCCAGGCAGACAGCTAAATCATGCCCTAGGCTGGGCCGCGAAGACAAGAGGGCCGCCTTCCCCTTGCCGCTTGCACTGCGTCGGATCTCTCTCTCACTCAACGCAAGTCACCATAGAACATCCTGATCCCAAACATGCTCTTGCCCAGCCTGCAGGCCTCTGTTATCACAACCTGCCCATGTCCACTTGGACCACCACCGTCACTGATCCCCGCCCCCTCTTTTATGTTTCAGAACCTTCCCGTTATACCTGCTTTCATGTGTGAAACAAACGACGTTTCCTCACATGGAATCCCTCACCGGGAACATGGAAAGTTGTCTTGTGGGAAGCAGTCAGGGACCCTAGAGCTGCTGCTCTGCCCTGCCTTTGCCAGCTTTCCTTTCAGACATCTGGATGTCTTCCTGAGTAGCTTTTCCAGAGCTGTCTTTGCCTGTGGAAAGGGGAATGTTTCTGTTGGACTCACTGATGGGTCATAAAAGTGATCCTTTTCCTAGCAAAAAGGATGTGTGTTGTAGAAGCTTGACATATTTTTGCTCCCATATAATAAAACTTTAAAAACAACCAAAATATTGTTTCTTAATCTAGGTATTTGTGGAATGAGGGGCAGACATGTTCTGTTTTTCCTCCTATCTGGTTCTGTGGTAAGGAAGTTAAGCCACTTCCTAGGTTCGTTTTCCAGCTGACTTATGGCCCAATAAATCAACCAGAGCGGGTAAAAAGAATTCCTTTATTCAAATACAGCGCTGTATGGTTCCACTCCAAAGCAGAGTGAGACAAATCCACCATTAGAAATACAAGCATTCTTAAACTCTTTTTACAAGCGCCTTACTTTCGCGCATGCGTGTTAACAAATTCTACAAGGTGAGCTCATTCTTTCTTTCTACTGTGACATAATAATGTTTTTACAATATCTGGTCTCTCTTTCAAGCAGTAAATAACAATTAATTGACCTGTGTATACTGAGGAGTTTTTAGGGAGTGAAAGGCATCTTTGAAGTAACTTCTCCTTATCTCAATACCAATTAATTGTTAGAAACAGGTTTACTTCAACAGTTCACAAGAAATCAAGAGGCCCCTTAGAGGCCCTTTGTATTAGCATTATGTGAGATAGAACTTTCTACATACAGAGTAGCATAGGATTACATACAAGTAAAAGCATAGGAAATATTTGTTGCAAGTTATGTGATTATATACCGTAGAAATCATATACTGAAATTATATTTTACCACAGTTCTATCTCATAGAAATGGCTGGGGTGACCCAGAATCAGGCAGCTGTAAAACAAAACCCCACAGAAACAGTGGGCCATTGCACTTTTTGTGGGGAAAGCAGAAAAACCAAACAGTTTCAGGAGCAAAAGCAAGCCTTTTCTATATCCAGCTCTGTCCTTACTGCCTCTGCCTGCCTTTAGGAAGCAAGTAGCTCATCCATCTGCCCTTGGCTTCAACAGCCTCGTTGCTTGGCACTTAAAAGGAAGAGAATTAAGGGGAGGACAGAGAGGGGAGGAATGCAAACTTAACAGCAAGCTGTAGCAGCACTGCCACACGGGTGGGGTCCTGGAGTCTCCAATTGGACCTGCTGCAGCAATAATTGGCTTTCCCCACCCATCTGATTCTGGCCAGCTTCTTCCTCTGGGACTGCCACAAAAGATAGTAAGTGGCACAGAGGCTTGCTTTTACCTTAACTGTCCTTTTGAAAGATTTAATGGATAAGTGATTTCCTTCTGATCATCCTACAGAGTACTTATGAATTTTTAAAGCCTGTACTTGGCTTTTTGTTTTTTAGCAACTCATCTCGATTGTCAAAGTTTGCCTCTTGCAGTGTTCTGAATTACTCGAAGAGAGAGATGCAGGGCTTCGTTTTTTTTGAAGCTAGGCCTCCTTAATCCCAGGTGTGTGTGGACAAGCTAAGATTACTCAGTGGCGAAAGTAAAAGCACGATCCTAAGGGTCCTGGTAAAATAGCTGCTAGGTCAGCATAACTAGCCGCACCTCTCCAGTGCAGGGATAAAAGCAAAGCAACATTCCGCCACAGCTCCCCATCCATAGTAGCAGCACCGGCGTTAACTGTCAATTGTGATGTTGCACTTGGATAACTCCCGTAACCTGTGTGCAGGGGAAGTACCAATCATGATGCTTTTGTTTGCTGCTCTATTATATTTATATCCCCCTTTCTTTTCCAACAGAAAATCTCAAGGTGCCTAACCAAAAAATGCACAGTACATATAGGACAAACCAGGCTGATAGAAGGGTCTCTCCCTCCCATAAAGAGTGGCTGGTTATTGCTGGGGTGGCCAAGCGGCAGAACAATGGAAAGGGCACCGCTGCGCTCTTCCTTTCTGATACAGACTTGATGTTGCCTCCCCACAGCTGTTCAGGGACAACAGGGAGCTTGTTTTGCCCTTCCCTGCAAAAAAGAAAGAAAAACCTATAAGAACCTTTTAAACTAAGAACTGGTGCCTGAGTTTTGCTTTCTTCTTCTTCCTCCCTCCCAATCCCTTTCCCTTTCGGGTCATGTCTTTTAGATTGTGAGCCTGAGGGCAGGGACTGTCTTATTATTAATCTTTGTAAGCCACTCTGGGAGTGGGGTATAAATGCAATAAATAAACAAACATTAAAATACAGGTAGCTGTGTGACATCTGCAGCCCTTTCCGTGACCAGTGAGCCTCTCAGGACTAGGGCCACTGTCTCACAGCTCTGGAGGCTAGGAGGCGGGTTCAAAGGCTGCTCCTAGCTTAGCTTGGATTTTAAAGCTGCCAGGGCCACAAGGAAAAGGAAGCAAGGCTACTGGGGGCAACGCAGAATGACATGCAGGGCAAAGTGAATAGTAGCAACAGTCCTGCTGCAGAGCAAGAGCGAATCTGGCTGCGGAGAACTCTGCCTGTGCTCAGAAACACTCTCGCCTCCCTTTGCTACGTCACGCGGCCCATAAAGCCCCGCTCTCGAACTGCTTCCAGGGTCGGGTTCCTCCCCTCGACGCAGCGCCGGGCGACCTGCAGCTCTGCTCGAAGTCCGCAGTACGGATCGCTCGTCCTCAATGACTGCCCTGTCGTGTCAATCATCTACTTGGCAATTTTCGATTGGCTCCAACGTGCCCGTCCCGCTTGTGACGCATCCCAATCAACACTGCGTTGCTAGGCAGAAAGGGAATTTGGGCCGGGCTTTTGCTTGAAATTATTTTTTTTTCCCCTCTGGCATTGGTGGATTTTTCTGATTGGTTCACTTGTTGCCGGGTGGGACCTGCTTCCCGGATGAACCTGCTTCTCAGTTGAAGCCGGTAGGAATTTTGGCCTCTTTCGATTGGCCGAGCGGGTCTGGCTCTATTTTTCTGATTGGCCGAGGCCACCTGTTGCTGGGCAGAGTGCGGCCTAGAGAGCCGGGCGGAGCGTCACTCCCGATGAGTCGGCGTTGATCTGTGAGGGGAAACCCAGCGAGCGGCTCAGCGGCGGACGGAGCAGCAGAGAGCGAGGAGCGAGAGGCGCCAGGCCCAGCCACCGACCCACCGCCGCAGCCGAGCCTTGCCCGCCATGGCCTCGGGAGCCGAGTGAGTGCCGGGGCAGCGCCTGGCGCGAGCCGCGCCTCCCCACCCGCTTCCCTCGCGGCCGCCGGTCGAGGCGCCGCCAGGCCTCGCCTCGCCTGCCTCGGCCCCCGGCGCCGCGGCCCTGTCATGCGAGGCCAGGCTGGGGGCGAGACACCCCCCCGCCGCCTTTCCTCCCCTCAGCTGCGCCCCACCCCCGCTGCCTCTTCTCTCGGGAGGGGGTCCTCTCCCCCTGCCCCCTGGGTTATCTCTGGGCGCCCCCGTGGCGCTCCCTTCCTCCTCCTCCTCCTCGCCCCCCCCCCGGTTTCCTCGTGGGAGCGGCATGGGGGGGGGCGAGATGAGGCTGACCCCTCTCCGGCTTGCACAGCTCGCCCTCCCGGGTGGGGGCGACGCTGACGGGGCTGATCCGCGGGCCGTCCCTCCTTCTAAGAGAGGGGGCGGCGGGGAAGGGGCTGCTGCTGCTGCTGCTGGTACTCGGGCAGGGGGAGGCCCTGAGCCGGGGTGGGAGGGGGGTGCCGGCCCGGCCCGGCCCGGCCCCTGGCGTGCTGCAGGGGAAGGAGCCGGTTGTTGCGCTTCCTCCACGAGGCCACTTCCTGCTCCAGAACTGTAGAGTCATGGGGGCGGGGATGGGCACAAAATGGTGGGTGGCCGGCCGGCCTGCCTGCCTGCGCGCTCCCACCTGCCTCGCCTCGCCTTAGCTAGGGAAGGACGGGGTCGTCTGGGCTGCCCGTTGCTGGAGAAGGCCTTGGCCTCTCTCACATCTGGCAGAGGAAAGCAACGCCCACTCTTCCGTCTTGGCCAGGCTCTGTGTAGCTTCCCCCAGGACTACTACTGATTGCGGAAACCAGCGACGAGGGCAGAAGCCCTGGAAGGGGAAAGGCCCACCTGTGAGACGTCCCTTGGAGTGGCAAACCCCGCGCGCGCACACCTTCAGCAAGGAGCACGTAGCCCCTTCTTGGGACTCCCGCTTTATTCCTGCTCAGGAAGAAACTCTTGTGCTCCTTTGTCTCAAAATACCGAAGGAGCTACCCACTGGCCTCTCGCCTACTGTTTGGGGTTCTTGATGCTCTTGTTTGTCAGTTACTAGCTTAGGGCTCAATTTCATTGGCTCAGAAAAGGGGAGTCGTTTAGCTTATCCTATGAAGCAATTTGCTTATGAGAGATGGGAGTTTGCTTATCTTTTCCTTCACACCCTACTGTTTAAGCCACAGTCTGTGCACGGTATGATAAACCATACTTTGGGACAAGCCAAGCAGTGCTGCCAAGAATGCTCTGTTCTCTGGACTCTTGAGGCTTTCTCTTTCATGTCTCCTCAGCTTCTGGCACAGTAACTGGTGTTGCTGTTTCTCCCAAATACTTCTCAGCCAGGATCCATGGTGGACTGGCTCAACAGAGTATATGCTCAAGTTGGCCGTCTCCCATTGTACTGAGGTAGAACTCTGTATCTTGAAACTTGCACCTGCTCCACTTAGAAAAACACATCCTGCCCCATGGGGCCGGCCAGCTTGTTATTAAGTATGTTAGCGTGTTAGCTGCCAGTAATGCAAATCTTTGGCAGTGGCAGCCATCATGGGTTACCAGCAGTAAGAACTCAGTACTGTGCACCACCCCCTGAATTTAATTCTTCAGTGAACCAGAACTACCGTAGCTACATAAAATGAACCAGAACTAGCACACTTCATGCGCTGGTTAACCTTGTCACAATACAGCTTGAGCCCCATTGGCTGGTATTAGAAAGCAAGTTCAGCATAATCCTATACATATCTACTCAGTTCAGTGGGGCTTACTCCCAGATAAGTGTGTGTAGGATTGTAGCCTTAGTTGTCCTTTTTAAAGGAAAAGGGGATTCCAGATTCTTAAATACCGTAGAGTTAAGCTGTTAGAATAACTACATGCTAAAGACTTTAAAGACTTCTGCTTTAAAGGTTTTGTCAGCTATACTTAGAGGGAGGGAGGGAGAGAAAAACAATCGATGCTGAGCCACAGCAGGAGAGAAGGCATTTCACAAGACACTGCCTCCTACAAAAATGCACCCTCCCATGTTTGAGTGAGTTCAAAGTGGGGCACAAAGGATTGCTTGTTAAGAGTAAAGGCAAAGAAGTATTACCCGTACTCTGATTTGGCATCATGAAGCCAAATTTAATTGACTGCATGGCATTGTCAGGAAGCTTTTTCCAAGTTAACAAATACTTCCTGCCTTCACTCTGATTTGGCTTTCCTTAAAAAAAAATGAATAATGTAAAATTGAAGCAGCTGCTGGGGGTGGGGGTCATTCGAACAAGAGTCTTTCCCATCCCTACGCTGGAGATACAAGGCACTGAACTTGGGACATTTTGCTTGCAAAGCTTGTGCTCTGTCGCTGAACTGTGGTCCCCAAAGCTGCTTTTATGTCCTTAAAATATTTCCCCATGAAAATGTAGCCCTGCCCTAATTGCAGTGCCTTTGATACCAGCTTATAACAGAAGTTTTGCTTCTGCTTCCTCTAATTTTGCTGTCTAAAGCCAGTTCAGTTTCCCAGAATATGCAAGTGTTGGCCCTGCCAAGTCACAAGGGGGCATGTTGCCACCAGTACTGCTTTACTAATCTGTACTGGGAGCTCCTTTGAACTGTGGAGTGCTCCAGTTTGTCAGTCGAGAGCCTCAGTGATATACCGTAATTTGGCAAGCAGGGTTTGGCCAACAAGCTTTTTTAAAGTCTTGTAAAGTGTGTCTGACTGACTTAGGGCAGAAAGGTAACTGAGCAGATAGATACTACTGTTGTCAGTTATGAGTGTGCTGGTTAGCACTCTTCAGTATAGCCTACTCTTCAAACTGCTCATGATATGTCTGGTAGAATGCATTGGCTTTCTGTCAGAAGTTCAGGTTGTGGACTTTCTTCCTTTAACATCTAGGCTTCCAAAGAAAGGAATACAAATGTCTTAAGCTTTGTCCTTGGCTGATGGTAAACAGACAACGTGCCAACCCCTTTCCTGTTAGCTTTGTTGCCTAAGAACATCTCTTGGGGTTCTCATATCTTGGTGCCATCTTTCTGTTGCTGGATGAAACTCACGTCTTTGTTCTTTTGACCTGTTAGTTCTCAGGTGACACAGTTGATGCTGCCCCAGCTACTTGAAATGCACAGGTGTCGTTGCTTGGGATCCTGCCTTCTATTTTTTAATGCACTTACTTTAGCCTGGAAAAAAAAATCTTTCTGAGGATGTGGAAGACAACAACTCTACATAATCTGTTTGCAGACCAGTGGTCACCCACGGCAGTGCTGCCCTCCTCATGTTAACCTTTACTACAGCTCTCCAATATTTCCTCTAGCCGAGTATATTCTTCCTGAAGCCCTGCCATACCTATTGCTTTCGGAGCAGCTATTCTTTGCTTGCCAAAGGAATTTAAATGCACAAGAAATCTTGATGACTTGGTTCTGAGCTAGCCACACTAGCAGTTGGAGTTTTGTCCCTTGCTTCCACACTTGCCGGTCTACCTTTGCTTTAGTTCTTTTTTATTGTCTAATGCTGGATGCTGTTCCATTGGAGGATCTTCCTCTCTGCCCTGACTCTAAGCAACCTAACTTGACATAGCTGACTTTGGTCTTGTGGCTTTTTTCCTCAAGCTGCTCTGTATTATCTTTGTGATTTTGAAGGCTGCTGCTTGGGTAATGAAGTGGAGTAACAGATTCCCCATTCCTGACTTGAGAATAGTGCTAAAGTGGGCAATGCCTTGGGATTTCCTGATAGAGTTATTTCCCAATTTCCAGTACATCCATGGTCTCCAACTCTCTTTGTGTCAGAGGAGCCTGGAGATGCTCCCTTGTTTTCAGTGATGTTGGGTTTTCTAGAAAAGCTTGAAGTGTGCACTTGATATGGTTTAAGTATTTTATTGAAACCTTCAGTGCTTTACTAAGAATTTGTTTTATTAGAATGCTTGTTGGTATTTTAAGGTATGCCAACTCAATAGTATATATTCCCCTTACATGGTTTAGATTTAAGAAAATCCATAAAGGCACTGAAAACTCTTATCTGAAGAGCTGTGCGCATAAATATATCTTTTCTAAGAATAGATAGCTTAGATTTTCCAGATAGCTGGAAAAAAAAGTTAATTACAACTTTTGATTTTAGGTTTGACCTGTCATCATCAGGCGATCACTCGTGACCGAGTAAGATTGTCTTCCGGGATAAAAGGAGGAAATTCTAAAGAAGATTGTGTAGACTCTAGCGATGGGTCCGTAAGTGACGGTGGAGGCCAATTCTAGATCCACACAGCTTCCCACAGTGAGGACACAGGTTACCAGATAGAAGATGGTCCTGTAAAGGATTCATTTGACGTGCTTTTCGCTTAGCACGTTTCTCCCTTTCACCTTGCACTCGGGCTTCTTCAAAGTCCATGGAACCTTTGTGAAAGGCCAACCTCCATTTAGATCGTTCATGGGCCAGAGCTTCCCAGTTTTCGATGTTTATATTGCATTTTTTTAGATTAGCCTTATGAACATCTTTAAACCTCTTATATTGACCACCGATATTCCGCTTTCCATTCTTGAGTTGGGAGTAAAGTAACTGCTTTGGGAGACAGCAGTCAGGCATTCGAACAACATGACCGGTCCACTGAAGTTGGCGTTGAAGGATCATTTTTTCAATGCTAGTAGTCTTTGCTTCTTCCAGTACACTGACATTTGTTCGTCTATCTTCCCAAGTAATTCGCAGGATTTTCCGGAGGCAACGTTGATGAAACCTTTCAAGGAGGTGGAAGTGACGTTTATAGATAGTCCATGTTTCGCAGGCATACAATAAAGTTGGTAATACAATGGCTTCATAAACCAGTGTTTTGGTCTTCTTACAAATATCCCGATCCTCGAACACTCTATGTTTCATTCGAGAAAATGCAGCACTTGCGGAGCTCAAACGATGCTGGATTTCACTGTCGATGTTAGCTGTAACAGAAAGATAGCTGCCAAGATAGAGAAAATGATCGACATTTTCCAGTATTGTCCCGCCAAGCTGGATAGATGGCATCACCAAAGGGTTAGCTTGCACTTGCTGATGAAGCACTTTGGTCTTTTTGATGTTAAGTGAGAGACCAAGTTTTTCGTATGCTTCTGCAAAAGCATTTAGGATAGTTTGGAGATCATCCTCTGAATGTGCGGAGACCACATTATCATCAGCATACTGAAGTTCCACAACGGAGGTTGTAATTACCTTACTTTTTGCTTTCAGCCTGCTGAGATTAAAAAGCTTTCCATCTGTTCGATATATAATCCCCACACCAGTGGGAAGTTTCCCCTTGACAAGATGTAAAACCATGGCGATGAAAATGGCAAATAATGTTGGGGCGATAACACATCCCTGTTTAACACCTGATCCCACTTTAAATGGAGCACCATGAGAGCCGTTGTTGTCCAAAACCGTTGCCGTCATGTTGTCATGGAGAAGTCGCAAGATATTCACAAATTTATTGGGGCATCCAATTTTCATAAGGATAGTCCAGAGAGCTGTACGGTCTACAGTATCAAAGGCCTTAGCCAAATCGATAAATGCCATATAAAGGGGTTGATTTTGCTCCCGGCATTTTTCTTGGAGCTGACGTGCAGTAAAAATCATGTCTACTGTCCCTCTAGAGGGGCGGAAACCATATTGAGTTTCAGGGAGGATCTCTTCTGAAATAGATAGAAGACGGTTTGCGAGAATCCTAGCAAATATTTTTCCTGCGGTTGCTAAGAGAGAAATGCCCCGATAGTTTCCACAGTCTGTTCTATCACCCTTCTTAAAGAGGGTGATAATTATGGCATCCCTGAAGTCTTCTGGGATCTCTTCTCTTATCCAGATTTTTTCAATGAGTTTATGAAGATGTTGTACAAGTTCAGGGCCCCCTTCTTTAAAGATTTCAGCAGGAATCCCATCTGGTCCACTAGCTTTGTTGTTCTTCATTTGATTAATGGCTTTTTTTACTTCATCCAAAGTGGGGAGTATTGCAAGTTCCTCTTTAATTTGTTTTTGTGGGATTTGCGAAAAAATCTCATTATCCACCTTAGATTTACGATTTAAAAGGTCATAATAATGCTCTTTCCAACGCAGTGCAATAGACTCTTTGTCTTTTAAGAGTTTGGTGCCATCTTTTGATTGTAAAGGGTTTGTACCATAGGTTTTTGGTCCATAAATGGCCCTTGTGGCCTTAAAAAAGCCCCGTGCATCATGAGATTCTGCAAGTTGTTGAATTTCCTCAGCTTTCTTTTTCCACCAAGCGTTCTTAAGTTCTCTTGTTCTTCTTTGGACCTCAGCCTTTGCGCTAGCATAGGTTTTTTTCTTGGCAGCGCAGTTAATATCATTTTGCCATATTTGGAAGGCTTTCCTTTTTTGGTCAATTATATATTTAATCTCATTATCATTTTCATCAAACCAATCCTGATGTTTCTTAGTTTCATATCCAATAGTTTGTTCACAAGCTGCAGTAATGGAGGTTTTCAGCTTAGACCAATGGTCCTCAATGTTGTCAGGAGGTTCCGTAGGTAGATGTTCCTTAAGAAGTGATTGAAGACGAGTTTGCTTAATAGGATCTTGAAGGACTTGGATGTATCCATTTCAGTAGACTAGTTTGACTGTTATTATCTCCGTTTTGTTAGTAATTTTATGAAACAATGTACAGAAAAATAGAGCAGTAGAAAATTTGCCACCCCATATCACTGTGAATGCAATGCACATTAGAGCAGACAGTCAAGTTGACTGAACAGTATCTGGCTTTTTTGATTTTAGAGTGTTAGTCCTATATGCTGCATCCCACCCTTTTAAAGCTGTCCAAGTTTATGTTTGTTTGTTACCAGAATAGCTGTGCTTCATTTCAGTTATCAGTCTTCGTTGCTGTTTTAAAGCTGCTGTATTTCCTCGTTGTGTATTACTGAAGGCAGAGCTAATACAGTTGACTTCTTGGTATCAAGACAAAGTTGCTATTTACACACTCTGTTTGATGTCTTACAAAGCACCTATCAGTCACTTCAAGTATGCTGAGTCTTGCTTATGTCACATGATTATTTCATGGGCTACTTAAAGGTGTTCTTATTTTGTTTTTTGCCTAAACCTTAAACATATCTGTTAGTTAATCAAATAACGCTAAGACAGGCCTTCCCCAATGTGGCACCCTCCAGATGTGTTGGATTACAACTCCTGTCATCCCCAGCCAGCATCCTGGTGCAACACATCTGGAGGGTGCCTGAATTGGGGAGGGTTATTAGAAGATCTCGCTTTTCTATGCTGTTGATGTATTCAGTAGGAATCTATTCAGCTTGAACCTTACAGAAGAGATGGCCAGTTTCACTTTTTGTTTTGGGTAATAGAAAGCTAAAATGCTTCCATTTCTCTTTAGGATGAAACTGATGTTATCCTGAAAATAATGTTATATGAGGTTGTTTCCTCAGGCTGGTGCTGTTCAGGAAGTCTTCGTTCAGTTTTAATTTTTAAAAACTTTCCAAGGGACTCTTTTCCTGTAGCTCTGCTTCTCCTTGGTTGGAGAGTCCCAGAGCATGTACTGATTGCTTTTCATCTCCTTGGGGCATCCCCCGTGTGGGCTCCAGCTTGTCTGGTTTTGCAGTCTCTGATTTTACTCTGCATCTGGCTAAAACTAAATAAAGAGAGCCTGTTTGAAGCTGAACGTAAAGGAGGCTGGATGTAGTAATGGTTGACAAGCAAGATGTAAGGGAAACCCATCCCCACCCCCCAATTAATGGGACCCTACCTCCCCTGTTCGCAACCTTGAAATGCTTCTGGGATCATTGCTGTGCCTGGACCTTCAGGGAGTGGCAATGGCTAGTGACTTTTCATCAGGATGAAGGCTGTCTGCGACTAAGAATGTAAGAAGAGCCATGCTGGATCAGACCAAAGGCCTGTCAAGTCCAGCATTCTGATCCCACAGGGCCAACCAGATGCCTCTGGGAGGCCCACAAGCAGGACATGAGCACAACAGCACCCGCCTGCTCACGTTCCCCAGCAACTGGCATTGAGAGGCATACTGCCACTGATACTGGAGTCAACATATAGCCATCATGGCTAGTAGGCATTGACAGCCTTATCCTCCATGAATTTGTCTAATCCCCTTTTAAAGCTGTTCAGGTTGGTGGCCATCACTGCATCTTATGAGAAGTACTTCCTTCTATCTGTCCCGAGTCTCCCACAATTTAGCTCCTTTGTATGAGCATTGGTTCTAGTATTATGAGAGAGGGAGGAAAACCTTCTCTCTATCCGCTTTCTCACACCATGCATAATCTGCCTAAGGTGGTGTTTAAAGTCTGTTCAGTGGCTGCAGTTGGTGTGCAACATGGCGACCCACCTTCTGATGGAAGTTGGGTTGCTAGGAAGCATAATTTCCCTATGCTGTTGTATCTGACTTCTAGGCATGTGCTGGCTTTAACCCTCAAAACCTTAAATGGTTTGAGCAACATATACTTCAGAGATGGCTCTCTTCCTGCACAGTATTGTGATCTCTGTGCCCTCCTGAGTGGCAAATGAAAGTGGCAAGACCATGCAGGGAGGTGCTTTATGGCAGCTCTACACCGTTGAATCCCCCCCCCCCCCCCCAGTCCTGACATGGCAGAACTGGGGAGTCTTCTGGAAATTCTAGGAAGACATCTATAAGCAAGTGCTTCTTTTAGTGTTGTGATCTCCTGGGACTTTGAGGATCAAAGTGGGTTAAAATAAAACCTGTCCATCATTGTAGGAAAGTACCAGGCATAGAGAATATTACTCTAGGAATTGCCAGAAGCAAGAGGCTGCTATCTTCTTGCCACTTAATAATAAAAAAATAATCTGCATGTGGTTTGTCTTGTGGCAGAATTACCATCTGTTGACTTTTTGTGTGTGTCCCTTTAATACAGTGGTAAGTAGTTGTTGAATGCTTCTAATCTATAACTGCTCAGTAGAATATTGAGCAGAGGATTGTATTTAAGGACACTTTGATCTCTCACCTCTGGGTTGAACTCTATTTATATTGTAAAGGATGTTGTACTTGCCTTTCAAACAGGCTTGCTTAAGATAAGTATAACAAAGGCAATAGTGCACAGATGGTAAATGGTCAACACAGGGTGTGGCTCTGTTACCTAAGCTCCCAACAACTCTGTTCTCATTACAGTTCCAAAGCTGATGACTTGTCAACTGCAATTCTCAAGCAGAAGAACAGGCCCAATCGGTTAATTGTTGATGAAGCAATCAATGAGGACAACAGTGTTGTGTCACTGTCCCAGGTGTGTTCAACATAAAAGTAGAAACTGTATGGCTGATAAACATACACAGAATGTAGGAAGCAGCCCTGTGCCAGGTCAGACTTATTTGTCCATTAGCCCAGCATGGTGTACCCTGATAGGCAGCAGCTCTCTAGATTTTCAGGAAGAGGTCTTCACATCTGCTAACTGAGCCTTTTAACTGAACCTGGGAAGTTCTCTGTGCGAACCATGTGCTTGACTTCTCCCCCCCAAAAATGTCCCCAAGAATATGCTAAATAAAAACTGTCTGAACTCTGAACAACTACTGCAGTTTCTGTTTTAGTAGCTCATATTCAAAGAGGGTTAATTCAAACAGGAACAGCTACTTCTCTCCATTGTGAAAGACCCAGTTTTCCCACAAGCCTCTGTTATCTGACCAACAACTTCTTCAGTATTTTAGCATACTGCTTTATCAAAATAGATGTGTATTCAAACAAAAAATATCTGCTCAGTCTGGCATGATCTAAATTTGCCCCTATCCTGCCTTCCATCCCATCTTCTTATGTATGTTTGTCCTTATCTGGATGCATGTACAGTCATGCCTTGATGACAAGTAACTTGGTTTGCAAGCATTTTGCAAGACAAGCAAATTTTTAAATATTTATTTTAAAAAATTGACTTGATATACAAGCGACGTCTTGCAATACAAGTACTGTAGTATGGTTTAAATTAAAAATCTCGGTACAAATTTTTTTGGGGGAATTTCGTTTTGATATACAAGTGTTTTGGATTACAAGCACGTTTCCTGAACGAATTATGCTCTCAATCCAAGGCATGACTGTATTTCACTAGTACAACACAAATTGTTGTCAGTTTCAGGTAGGCAGAGTTAATTTACTGATTTATGTTTAATTTTTTGGGGGCATATATTGGACATTTTTTCTCGCACTCATTCACAGGCCAAAATGGATGAATTGCAACTGTTCAGGGGAGACACAGTCCTGCTGAAAGGGAAGAAGAGAAGGGAGGCCGTATGTATTGTCCTGTCTGACGACACCTGCTCCGATGAGAAAATCCGCATGAACAGGGTTGTCCGCAACAACCTGAGGGTGCGCCTTGGAGACGTAATCAGGTGAGGGCCAAGCGTCCAGCCAAGTACAGTGAGCTAATCTGACCAGCAAGCACAAAGGCATATCTGGGAAAAGACTTTTCCCAAGCATGTTGTCGTGTGTTGGTTGGAGCACTAACTTTTGCTTGCACTACTTGTTGAGTTGGACCATACTATATTGATTCCCTCATTTATAAAGGGATCTGCTAATAGTGGTGGCATTTAGTTTGGGTTGCTGATGTGTTTATTTATTTATTTATTATATTTATTTATTTATTATATTTATACCACGCCTTTTTTCCTGCAAGGAACCCAAGGCGGCTTACATAATCCTCCTCCTCCTCTCCATTTTATCCTCACAACAACCCTGTGAGGTAGGTGAGGCTGAGAGTCAGTGACTGGCCCAAAGTCACCCAGTGAGTTTCATGGCCGAGCGGGGACTAGAACCCGGATCTCCCGAGTCCCAGTCCAACACTCACCACTACGCCACACTGTTAAACTGGTGATGATTAAATTAATAGTTTTTAAGAGGCTGATATTAATCTGCCCCAAGTCGTACCTTTAAAAAGCCTCTAGGTAGAGCAGAAGAGAAAATAGCCAAGGAACAGACATCTATGCACCCTGCTAAGAGGAAGGGGACATAAAGTAGGGGTGCCAGATTGAAGCTCCTGAAACAAGAGAAGATACATCCTTGCTGTATTCTCCAATAAGGAATGTCCCCTTAAAGTTGGCACTTCATTCCAAAATGATTCTCTTGCTGCAGCTGCCTCATATCCCTGTCTCATTAAACTGATATCCCTCTGTAAAGGTAGATCATCTGAAATTCTTCTTTAAACAAGCTCGAACATCTCCCCCCCCCCCCAAGTTGGTCTAGATTATGTAAATTTGCTTATTCTGTCATCTGCAACATTTGAGAGCACTGTAGAGTTTGAAACATTTTCTTCCAATCCTTTTTTTGGGTAGGTAAAAGTAAATGAAATTTGAAGCAAAAGGTCAAGAGCTGGAGACTATGGGGAAGGGCTAGAAGCCTTAGGTCTACTGCCTGAGTACTGGTTAAGCTTCAGTGCAAATGGCTCAATGTTAAGTGACTCCAGGTTTGGATTTTCGTATTGGTAATCTCTCCCAAATGGCATTGTTCCTCTGCTGTCTTTGAAGGGAAGGTGCAGCATCTGCTCTGGGCAGCTGTGGTATAGTGTAGGGAACTCTGCAGGAAGGAGATGCTTAGCTGGATTGTCCTGTCCTTTTCATCAGGGCTTGGAAGTTGTTTCTTACACATGTCTCTAGCTGGTGGGAACCTTTCCAAGCTCTTCACAAGAATGCAGCCACCTAAGAGTCACGGAGAACACTCTTGCTTTTCAGCATCCAGCCTTGTCCAGATGTGAAGTACGGCAAACGCATCCATGTTCTGCCCATTGATGACACCGTGGAAGGGATCACTGGGAACCTGTTTGAGGTCTACCTCAAGCCATACTTCCTGGAAGCATACAGACCAATCAGAAAAGGTAATGGCACCCGGCACAAAAGCAATGGGGAGCCTGTGCAAGAATGAGACTTTGGATGTAACCTACAGAATTTTGCTTGGGCAAGTAGCAGGCTGGTGTGCTTGGCCGTTCTCTGACTATTCTGCCCCAAAGGAAGGCCTGTGGACTCCTGCCACCTGGAGTGAGCTGGGCATTGCAGAAGGGCATCTAGACCCATGTTCTAAGCATCTGCAATGTCTAAGTCAGCCTGGGTCCCTCCAGATGTTTTTGCTGCAACTCAGCATGGCCAATGGCCAGGGCTGATGGGAGGTGTAGTAGAAAACACCTGGAGGGACCCAGGTTGGGAAGGCTGCTCTAAGCCATAAGAGGATCTTCTTCTTTGTGAGGAGTCAGAAACGACATGGCCAAGAACGTAGGGATCTTGTTCTGAGGTGATCTGGCCCGTATCCGCTTCCTGCCATCCCATAGTTGTCTTTGCCTCGTTGAGGTGTCAAGAGGCTGTGAGTGGAGGTGGGTGATAGCTGCAGGCCTCCTGCAGGGAGGGCTCAGCAGTTGCACAATGAGTGTCACTGCAACTGCAGCACAGAAGCACATCACGTGCTTTCTCCTAGAAATACTCACCGCTGGACCCTTGCTGGCAGTTTGCGGGAATTGATAGACAAGAAGCCAGTTTATTTATTTTAGTCATTCTTACCCTCTTTTTCTACCACAAGGCGGCTGACAGGTAACAAAGAATAAAATCACCATGCCATAAAAACAGAAGAAGAGCTCTGCTAGCTCAGACCAGTTCTGTCCAGCATCCTGTTGCTACGACACAGTCCCTTACACTTTAGGACCTGCTGCATAAACCCTTCCCAGGCTAAGCACCAACACTTAAAAACCTGAGGAGAGGGTCAGATGAAACCTTTCCCCTACCAATGAGGAAAAAGATTAATACAGGTCATTAAGGATCTATTTTAAATTTATGATACTGTGGGTACAAAGGTGTGTGTGTGTGTGTAGATTTAACAGCAATGCAGGTTAACGCCAAGCTGACACGTAGGGTTTGGGTAGCAAACAAAATAAAAATAAGTTTATTTTAATTCTCAAAATCTTAGTTCCAGAAAATAACTTTAAACCTGCCTACACCAAACACTTTGTAATTAACCTAAGTCCCTATAACTCTAAATACTTTCACTCTTCAGAGAAGCACTGATTTCTCTCAAAACTCCTGACAGACAAGACACGAATAACCCAAGTAACCTAACTCCCTCACTCCCAACACCAACCTCAACACTCAACTAACTCTGACATCACTCAAACACTCCTTATATACTCCTCCCCCCACCCTTTCCAAGACATCACAAACCACACCCACTCAGTTCAACATTCTATGCTCACTAAACGTACTAATGCAGACATACACCAGGGAACTGAATTGTGGGGTTACGCCACACCTGTTTCCCACAGTGTTCAGGCAGGCAGGTGCCTCTTGAGAAGCCCACAAGAGGGTTTGAAGGCAGGAGAGAGAATGCCAGAGAGAAAACTGGCATGCTGCTTCTGAGCCTGGAGGTTCCCATATAGCCACCCTGACCAGTAATTACGGTTTAAAACAATCCTAAGTTAAAAACTAGCTTCCTAAAAGGGATTGCTTGAATAGATGCTGCTCTTGGGCACTGATTTTCTATTCTTCATATTTGGTTTTTAGTTTGACTTTACCTCTGGGAAAACGCTGTGCTGCACACGATATACCCTTCGTAGCTTCTGTCTCAGAATGCTTCTCGAAACAGTTGGGCTCTTCCAGAAGTAGCGTCAGTCACTTGAGCTTTGCCAGAGAGGCATTCCCAAGCTGAAGCTTTGGTCACGGGTTCTCCCTTTTAGCGTACTCCATTGCAGTTGAGTGTTGTCCCTCTCTGGGGACAGGAGGCATATGGACTTTGGTGCCTTTCTCTGCATACCTGTCCCAGTCAGTTGCTGTCTCTCATGGATGCACCCAGCTAAAATGATCAAGGCGGCGATCCTGAACTCACATACCAGGGGCTGCACGCCATTGACTTACTTCTGAGTAAACACACTTAGAGTGCACAGTAAGCTGCTCTTCCACACTCTGGCCCCTTTTGTGGCTGGGGGGCTGCAATTTGAACCAGAGTCCCTGGTTCAATTCTCACGTCTGGCAGGAATTCACTAATTGGACTTGGGCAAGCTGCTGGGCATTTGCAATATGAGGATAATAGTATACTCTAGACCTCCAGCCATACAGAGCTGGTGTAAGGATTGTGATGAGCAAATGTATGTGAGGGGCTTTGAACCCTTGAAAGTGCAATACAGATGCTCCGAATTGGAGTAGAAATTCATACTACTGATAGCGTTAGTTAGGCTGGCTTCCCGTTTTCATCTGCCGCTCCCGTGCCCGTTTGGGAAGGCCCAGGGCTACTAATGTCACTCTCTTGCACCATGATTCTGTAGTAAAGGAAACATGTTTCCAGGAAAGCTTCAGCAGCTCGGCAGTTTTCAGCTTTCTTGCGTAGTGGTAGTGGAATGGAGAGCTGTGGCAACCCTTGAGAGTACCTTATCCAGATGGTGGGTGGTGTCCCTTGGCCCTCGTTAACATGCTGATAATTTCAGGGGACATCTTCCTGGTACGTGGAGGGATGCGTGCAGTGGAGTTCAAAGTGGTGGAGACAGACCCAAGCCCCTACTGCATCGTAGCTCCAGACACTGTGATTCATTGCGAGGGAGAGCCAATCAAGCGGGAGGTGAGTGGAGCAGGCTTCTTCCACGGCAGTGGCAGGGAGAGCCATAAGAAGGGGTGGGAGAATGTTCTTTACGATGGGTGAAGTTGAGGATCAAATCTGCCATTCTGTACTGGAGGGAGCGGTCCTCTCCGAGAAGGAAGATCTCTGCTACTCTCAAAATGGCTATGCCAAGGCAGCCATGTGGCATGATTTTCTCCATAGGAATTGCCCAGTCCACAGTGCCTTACTCTGGCAGAGTGGCTCTGGGCAGCATTGGTGTGCCTTCCCATGAGGAATTGGGCAGGGCTGCAAACGGAGAAGCCCACTTTCTTGGCTGCTATACCACATGTGGGTGTCTTACTGTGGCCAGCTGATGCGTAAAATAACAGAAACACTAGATGTGAGTAGGGGAAAGGGGCATGTTAGGAAATGAGCACTCACCCAGGTTGACTGATCCTGGTGCTAAGTTGGCCCATGAAAATATAGTAAGCTTGGGAGTCATCCCTTCTGAACTGATCGGATGCAGCTGCCACAGTGTCTTGACCTCTAGGTCCTTTGTGCATTCATGGTTTGCCTCCTGCCAGGATGAAGAGGAATCCCTGAACGAAGTGGGCTATGACGACATTGGAGGCTGCCGAAAGCAACTGGCTCAAATCAAGGAGATGGTGGAGCTCCCCCTCAGGCACCCTGCTCTCTTTAAGGCTATCGGTGTGAAGGTGGGTATCTGGCCTAGCTTGAGAATCCTGTTGTCTTCCCCTGTGAAAGGCTGGGGTTGTGCCCCTGTGTAGGCGAAGGGTGTGTCCTGCTGGTGCTTGCTATTATGCAGGGGCTAGTTGATGCTACATCAGGACCATACTTCCAAGAGTGTCCTGTGGACTCATATATGACGCTGGTGGCTCCAGGGGCCTTTCCTGGACAGTGCTGCAGGTGCGTAATTAGAATTTGGTCTTAATATTAAAGTGTTGATAATCTGTACTTCTCCAGCCGCCCCGTGGAATACTGCTTTACGGTCCACCTGGTACTGGGAAGACCCTGATTGCCCGAGCAGTGGCAAATGAGACGGGAGCGTTCTTCTTCCTGATCAATGGTGAGTTCGGGGCAATTGCTTCATGTGGACTACTTGGACTGCATGCTTGGCTTGATTAAACAGAAGGCAGTGGGGTGGAGAGGAAATGATCCTTGGGCATGGAACTTTTTCTAAAACACGTGCTTTCTTCTGAGGAGGCTTTTCACAAGATTTCAGTTCCGCTCTCTGTGAGCAGGGCTGTCCCTGCTAAAGCCACATCTCCGTTTCCGTGTTTGCATCACTGTTTGAATGGAGTTGAGCTATATTGTGGGTTGCTTGGTAGACCTGAATGGCTGACACTTTCTAGCAAACTTGAAGTGAAGAGCTCCCTCCCCTCTGGTGCTCTTCTTCTTCTACAGAGGTGGCTTTCCCCACTTTTTGATCCTTGTGGCAAAGGGACTGTGTAAAATTCTGGATGAATGCCATAGGAGGTCTGCATTGATCAGAGTGTTGTCAAATCCTTTCACTTTTATCTCAATCTAGTAATTGACTCTTACTGGTTTTGTTTAGGTTATTTTTCTAGACAGCTTACAATATAGAGGGGGGAAATGGAAAGTCACAATTACAATAAAAGACCACAAATAAAACACCACAATAGAGCAAAATGCTTTGCTTAGAATAGAACACAGGAATAAAAATACACAGTGCTAAACCCATTTAAAACAGAGTTGTCTGTTCAGATATAACATCACATTTCTGCCTTGCCTCACGGGAGCATCCTTATTCTTCCCTTGGGCATTGTGTGTTTATGAAAGGCTTTGCCATGCTCAGTTGTCTGTAGAGAACCTGTCTCCTTGGAAACCTCAAGGTATCTTAAGGAGCCTAAAGGAAGCCCTCCAATCTATGTGGTGCAAACAATTCCAGGTGCAAAGAAGATGGTGACTCCTTTGTGTCTGCTTTTCAGTGTTTTAAGTCTGGGCCTTTCATTTCTGAATCGAAACCAGCTGAGTCAGTCTCAAATGGAAAGCCAAGAGTTGCAGTAAAAGGATTTAGAAACTCACACTGTTGCTATGCTCAGATGTTGGCAGCACTGCTTATCTTCTTTTAGAAGTAGGACTGCTTCTTGTGCTGGTCATCACCATCTCCTTCCTATGTGAGTGGTACCCTGCTGTTTTTCCACAGGTCCCGAGATCATGAGCAAGTTGGCAGGTGAGTCGGAGAGTAATCTGCGGAAGGCCTTCGAGGAAGCTGAGAAGAATGCTCCTGCCATCATCTTCATTGATGAGCTAGATGCCATTGCTCCAAAGAGAGAGAAGGTGAGTGTTTTGCAGTCCTGTGGTGACTGATGGAGCTCAGTTTTGTGGACACAGCACTTTGAAATTAGATGCTTGAGCCAGGGGTGAATGGCATGTTGGGAGCACAGGCAGTACTGTCAAGTGGTTGTGTCACCTAGATCCAAGCCCTCCAGTCTAGGCTTCAACTCTTCAGGCTTTTCTCCCCTGTGACCATGTCTTGCACAGAAGTTTAGTGCTCCTGTGAGTTGGAGTGCATAGGTAACTACACCCCACTGTTGTGCCCAGTCCAGTGTTCTGTTTCATAGAAGGACCTCCCAAGAGTAAGAAAGGCTATGTACTCCGCCTACACATCCAAGATAGTGTTGGGTTGCCAGCTTCTTGCCACAGCTTGCCTTGTGCCTCTCTGGGGTCCCAAATCAAAGTTTGCATTTGGTCCCCATGTCTGCCCCAAAATGACGTCAGGCTGGCTTCTCGTCCTACTTGGTTTTCAGCTTGCCTTCTTGGGTGTTCTGTTGGGGAGCTTATGATTGGGAGCTGGGCCCTTTCCTACCAGATCTTCATACTATCAGCTGCTCTCTCCATAGACACACGGCGAGGTAGAACGGCGTATCGTGTCTCAGCTGCTGACACTCATGGATGGCCTGAAGCAGCGAGCGCACGTGATTGTAATGGCCGCCACCAACAGACCTAACAGCATTGATCCGGCACTCCGGCGATTTGGTAAATAGGCTTGTTCAGTTCTACTGGTGTGATGGGTGGCTACAGTTTGGTAGATGTTGTCTGGTGTTTTATGCCTGGCTGATCTTCAGATAACTGGCACACACTTTTAGCATTCTGGGGGCGACGATGTTCTAGAGCAGTCACACACCGTATACCGTGCCTGGATGGGCTGCGGCCTCCTGTGTAAGTGTTCGTGACCTCTGTGGGAATGTCAAGCTTGCATTGGTTGTGGGCCTCTACTCTTGTTTGTGAAGGAGAACAACAGCAGGGAAGTCTCCCAAGTGTGGGAAGGTAGCGAGGTTCTGGTCTGAGGCAGGCTTTTTTTTTTTTTTATTAGCTCTGCTTGGATACATACCATGAGAAAATAGGGGGATGCATACTAAATAATCCCACTTCCTCCTTTAAAATGGGGCTTGGGTAGGTGGGATGTGTTTTGGTTTGTTTTGCTTTGGTAGGGGAGATAACTGGAAGTAAAGTAAGGTTTTCACCGTGGCTTATTTAACAGCCTGATCAAGTAACTTTGCTTTGCTTGAGAGAATCACTGTAAACTGTCACTACATGCAAGCTCTTGTGCAAAACACTCAAATCGCAATGTCGTGGAATCATTAGTATTACTAATGCCCCTAAGTAATGTTTGTCTCTTGCGTGCATGTACACACATAAGCAGTTAAAACTGTGCAACACAAATGCTTCACTAGAATGCACAAGCTAAGCAGAGAGTAAAGCAGGGATGTGCAAAAGTGGGTGTGGCCACCTCTTATCTTCCCCCACCCCCTTTCTCTGTCTCTCCCCCCCTCCCCGCCTGTCCAGTGGACTGCTGGGAAAGGGACAGATCACTCTTGTCAGAGGTCTGAACTGATCTGCTTGCTTGCAGAGGGCTTTTGAAATGAAGCTGGGGGGCACAGATTGCCCACCCCTGGAGTGAAGAGTTTAAGAAGACAATGTCAAAGGCTGTGATTGCCAGGAGCGATTGGGTGCTGTCAGAATTCAGACACAGGTCTAAAACACTGTCGCACCACTTTAGCCACATTCTCTGCATTGTTTCCTTTTTGCCTTTAGGAGAAAATAGCACATTAACAACCAGTTTTCAACATCGTTGTGGCCTATGAGCCATTACCAAACATCATAGGAGGCTTGAATCCTGCACGTGCATTTGTTGACATGCCATAGTGCGTGGTCTTCACTGACCTTTGTGGTGCTGTCCTTCTGGTGCTTGCCTTTTAGTGTTCCCTGACCTATTGGTTGGTGGTCTAGATAAGCGCATGGGCAGGACGAGGTTCTACTGCACGGAAACAAATGTCAGTGTCTCCTTTGGTGTGCCACAGGTCGCTTTGACAGGGAGGTGGACATCGGCATTCCGGATGCTACTGGCCGTCTGGAGATTTTGCAGATCCACACCAAGAACATGAAGCTGGCTGATGACGTTGACCTGGAGCAGGTTCATTTGTTGTTTTTTAATCGATTCATTTAAAACATGTTTATATTGCTTTGAGTTAAACATTTACAATAGGTCGTGAAACACAGTAAAAGTACAGTAATACCTTGGATTGCAAGTAACTTGGTTTGAGAGCATTTTGCAAGACAAGCAAATTTTTGAATATTTATTTTTAAAAAATTGACTTGATATACAAGCGACGTCTTGCAATACAAGTACTGTAGTACAGCTTAAATTAAAAATCTCTATACAAATTTTTTGGAAGGAATTTCGTTTTGATATAAGAGTGTTTTGGATTACAAGCACGTTTCCGGAACGAATTATGCTCTCAATCCAAGGCATGACTGTACTTTTAAAAGATGCTTTTCAGGACTGTGCCCTCACAAAACGGCATCTGAACAAAAGTGCAATCAGGTGCAAGACACAACAGCCCCCGTAGCAAACATACAGAATACTTTCCAAGTTGCTTTGAACACACAAGCTAATTATGAATTCAACTAAAAGCAGCTTTAAACAGAAAGGTCTTTACTGCTCACCCAAATGCCTGCACAAGTAGTGCTAGGCACACATCAGTAGGAAGGGAGTTTCAGTGTTGGGGCCACCACCGAAAAGGCCCTACTAGACCCCTGATGTAAACCTTGGTGTACAGGCAAGATTATTGGGGTGAAGGTGGTCCTTCAGTAGGTGGCCCCAAACAGTTTAGGGCTTTAAAGCTTAAGACCAGCCCTTTGAATTGGGAAGGGCCAAAGCTCAGTGGTAGAGCACCTGCTTTGCATTCAGAAGGTCCCAGGTTCGATCCCTGGCAGCATTTCCAGGTAGGGCAGGAAAAACTCCTGCCTGAAATTCTGGAGCGCCATTGCTGCCAGTCGGTGTCAGCACGACTAGGCTAGATGGACCGGTGGTCTGACTCAGTATAAAGCAGCTTCCTCTGTTCCTGTGACCAGCAGCTTACTGGCAGCCAGGGCAGTTGCTGCAAAATTGGAGTTATTTTTTCTGACTTCCTGGCCCTCACCAGGCAGCTGCATTTTGTCTTCGGAAGCAGCCCCTCATAAAGTGCATGACGGTAGTCCAGTTTGGGAGTGACCAGTGCACAGGTAACTGAGGGCAAGTCTGGCCATTACAGATAGGACTGCAACTGACGTACACGCCGGAGCTTGTAAGAAGCACTTCTGGCCACAGCTGTTACCTGCAACTCACTAGAGAACAGTGAGTCCTGGAGCGCCTTCAAGGGGACGGCAACCCCATCCAGGACTGGTTTCACACCACCATCCAGATCTGTCGACTTCCCAACCCACAGAACTTCCATCTTTCCTGGATTAAATTTCAGCTCCTTCTCCCTCATCCATTCCAGTACTGCAGCTAGACATTTGTTCAAGAGTTCCAGCACCTTCTTTGGACTCTTAGGTGAAAAAGAGAGGTAGAGAGGTTAGTGATGGCATTCTAAGAAAATGTGCTCTGTGGTAAGACAGGAGGCAACAGCCGATGGTGCTTGAGATGACTAACATGTCCAAAGCGAGGGTTGACCTAGATTTGGGGCAGATCACCCGACAAGGGTGGGAAGTAGAATTTGAGAACTGTCAGACTTGGTCAAGCCCACACTAGCCACAGCAGAGCCCTGTGCCCAGTTACTGAGTATCTTCAAAAAGAGTGTGCATGAAACACACATCATGTCCTACCTTTTCCTCACCTCTCTTCTAGTTTGTTGCTACTGGTGGTGCACCTAAAGTTGCATCCACCTTGAGTAATAGTCCTAAACAACAATATTGCCTGTTGAAGTGCCACTTCCTTTCTGTTTAAAGTTATTCAGTGGTGGTTTCTTCAGAAGAGGCAGTAAAATACTGGCCAGCATCAGCAGCTGCTAAAGAACTCCGGCTGTGTGGCAGAACTGCAATCCTAAGTACGGAGGAAAACTAAACATAAAAAATATCAATACCAGGTATATACTAGGCACAGTTAACCAAAATAAAAAGCTAGTCCAAACAGAGTGCTGGCTACTACACACCCTTCTTCTTGCACTTGGTTACTTCTGCATCTCCTACGTTGGCTCCACCTGGCATCATGCGTCATGGGGTGTGTCTGCATCGCCATTGTTCCGCTTCTGCCCCAGTCTTCTTTTGTGATGAAGCCAATAGGTTCCTTTCCCCCCAAGGTTGGAGCACCTGCTTATTCATGCCTCTCCTCTTGCTTCAGGTGGCCAATGAGACCCACGGCCATGTTGGTGCGGACCTGGCTGCGCTCTGCTCAGAGGCAGCTCTGCAGGCTATCCGGAAGAAGATGGATCTCATTGACCTCGAGGACGAGACCATCGATGCTGAAGTTATGAACTCGCTGGCCGTGACCATGGATGACTTCAGGGTAAGCTAGGTGCATCTGAGCCTCTCTCTTGGCACTGACCATCATGCCGACAGATTGTGCAAAGCCTGCTGCCCTGAAACTGTGGTAAATCACCTCTCACCCTCTTCTCCTTGCAAATGCCAGTGGGCCCTGAGCCAGAGCAACCCTTCTGCCCTGCGTGAGACTGTGGTGGAAGTTCCACAGGTGACCTGGCAAGACATTGGAGGCTTGGAAGATGTCAAGCGAGAACTCCAGGAGCTTGTACAGGTGAGAACTGTTGTTGTGAGACTCCAAATCACTTGAGCAAGAGCTGGATACTTGCCTGTAGTAAAACCAAGTTGGGGGCCTAGTCTTGCCGCCCCCCTGGCACCAGCAATTATACTGTGACCTACTGCTTTCATTAGTTCTGCTGTAGTCTTTATGGATGGCTTCAAGCAGGGAGCAGTGTTAGTTGCATGGAACCTCCCTGCTCTTCATGTAAATTGGCACAGTAGTGGCCAGAGCCATGGGGGAAAGCCAGATAACCAAATGTTCTGTGAACTCACGCTGTGTCTTAGTGAAGGGCATTCGTTGAGGATGCCACGTAGGAGGTGGTCCTGGCCAGATTGCGGACTGCACATGGGTCTTGCAACACCCCTCTAGTTACTGAACAAGAAGGCCCTATGGTGCATAGGCTTTGCCTGTTCTCTTAGCTGTTTTTCATGCCTGCCAAGTCTTTTTACAAAACTAAAATGCCTGTAATGTGACCTGTGGGTTTAGGTTGACATATTTGCCAAGAAACCTAGCTGTGTACCATTCCTGCATTTCTAAAAGCAGCTGGTTGTGTTTCTTTAAGATCCTGGGAAGAGTGCTCTTAATGACTAACATCAGAACAGTGGGCATCTGTGTATCACTTTATTGTTTTCAGTCACAAGTTTACTTGAATCCCTTTTATGTTTGGCACAATATGGCCTAACTGTTGCTGCACCATAAATGCCTTAATCTGCCTATCTCCAGGCCCATTTGTCATGATTACCAGCTTGTCATCATTGAGCTGGTGAGGCAGGCTGGTGGCTTCTTGTGGAGGAAGAGGGGGGGCTGGCTGGCCCGCCAGACCTCCACCCTTTCCTCCTTCAAAGGAAACCCAGCACTTGCCACCATGTGGCCCGGAAGGGGGGGCTGGCTGGCCCGCCACTACCCCACCCTTGCCTACTGGCAAAGGAACCAAGACCCCCAGAGATCTCAAGGTACCAGATTGCCAGCCTCAGCTGTCTGCAACCCTACTTGAATCTCTGTTCAGGGACTCGCCTTTAATTCTGTAACCTGGATTTAGATACTGAACCAAGAGAGTACTACAAAACCCATTTGGGGTGAAACCAAGACAAGGTTTATTTCTGGTAGCAATTTACAACAAGATTAGGCAATTAAGAGAAGCACACAATATAGAGAGACACTTTAGTACACAGTAAAGCTATAAAATAACAAAGACCTGATTCCTTAAAATCTCTCAAGCACACACCTGTTACCTGAGGGTGTCTTCTTCAAAGGGTTAGATCCAGCACAGCCTTGCTGCCCGATGGAGAATTACCACACCTACCCGAAGGTCCAAGATGGGTAAACCCCTACAAGGCTTGCTTTCACCAGTGCCTTCAAACCAGCCAATTTTACCAGAGGCTGCCTGGGGTCGATTCTTGAGGGGGGGGCCCCCTAAAGGCTCGGGCCCCTCGCTGGCCTGGCATGGCTCTAACCGCCAGGCAGGCACCCAAAAGACTAAGACCAAGACTGACCAAGAACAAAGGCTACACGTGGGGAAAAAGCTCTCCCCCCTCCCCTTTTCTGTAACCTTCTTGCTTCAGCCAATCAATTTGAACTTCACCTGGCCAGGCAGGGGGGAGGGAACTCCTGAGTCATGGCTTGAACTATTTGAATTACATCTGCATATGAACGCTTTCAGCCTGGCTCCTCCAGACCTCTGGGCGCCAGGCCCCATCCTATGTTCCATGAACCTTTCGCTTCCTCCCAGCCCCCACCTGGTTTACTCATGAGGAGGCGTGTGTGTGTGTTTGTGTTCCTGCATGCATGCATGCATGAACCCTAAAACTCTTTTCTCTACACGCTAACTATGCACACCCCACCCCAGCCGGTTCACACATGAGGTGTGTGTGTGTACCCCCAAAGGCTCGTTTCTCCACACTTCTACTCTAGGACAATTCTGTATTGGTAGTAGTAGAGGTGGTGGAGGGAGAAGAGATGCCTAGCTTTGAGCTAGTGTTGTGCCTCTACCTAGCTGTGGCTTGATATGTCAGACTTGGCTTGCTAGAGACCCAAGAAACCACTGGATGCTTGCTGCAGTGCAGCTCCCAAGTGCTCCACAGCCGTGAGCATCTCTGTGTGGTGGGGCTCTGGGCTCAGGGTGTTCTCTCTTCTCCCCTCCGCCACCTTTTTGGGCTGATGTTGAACTCCTTCCTTCCCCAGTACCCAGTAGAGCATCCTGACAAATTCCTTAAGTTTGGCATGACACCCTCCAAAGGGGTGTTGTTCTATGGGCCTCCTGGCTGTGGAAAGACCCTGCTGGCCAAAGCCATTGCCAATGAATGCCAGGCCAACTTCATCTCCATCAAGGGTCCAGAGCTGCTCACCATGTGGTTTGGAGAGTCAGAGGCCAACGTGCGTGAGATCTTTGACAAGGTAAGGCTCTGTCTACATGCTGGACGTCTCTAGTTTTGGCCCCCTTTCACTTAGGAATTTCTGTAGCTAGGTCTGGATTGGCTTTCTAGCACAGCACTTAGTTTCCATTCGTGGACCACAAGAAGCTCCTTGGAACTGAACAGCTGGTGCTTGTGAATTGGGAGGTGTATACTGCTGCTGAACATGGAGGTTCTGTTTAGCAATTTGTCAACCTCTTAAACAGAACTACATCTCAAAATCCTTCTGAATTTTAGCAGCTTGTACAGCGGATTTGTGACCTTAAGTTGAACTTCCACCAGTTTAGTTGTGTAAACAGTACTGGCGTGGCAAGAACATGAGTTACTTATTTCCCCCCAAGCCATCCATGATTTTACAAACTAATAGTGTGTCTCACTGCAAGTCCTTGTATTCTAAGCCAAAAGCCCCGACTACTTAAGTCTTCGTAGAGGCTTGAACATCTGTCTTCTCCAGCTCTGACCAGAACTGCAATGTGTTTCCCCGTTGCTCCCCCACCCCTTCCAAAACAAGACATTGGGTACATTGTAGATCTACGTAATGGCATTATGGTCGCTTGCTGTTCTGTTTTTCAGTCCAGTTTCTAAAAAGTCCGACACTTAATTTCCCCTTTTTCATGGACACAGCACTCGGGAGACCATAATCTCAGTGAGTTTTCTGCTGTGACCACGTCTTCTCTTTTCCCCCACATGGATGCACCTCAAACAGTTACAGCCAATTCTGAATGTCCATCAGTATAGCTTGCATTATGTTTCCCAGTGTGCTTTAATTTGGAATTGTGTCTTCCATTCTGTTTCCCAGTCCTTAGAGAGAGCTTTGTGACCTTTTTCTCTTGTAGAGGGATAGAGATTGCCTACTTGTGGCAGTTTGGTCTCGAAATAGCTTAAGTGAGGCCTGCCATTCCTTTGATCTTAGCTCAGATGCCACGAGGGACCAGGATCTGTATTGCAGACGGATTCCCTTCCTCCCCTGCCCCTGGTTTACAGTATCGTTGAGCAGCTTTAACCCTGATGTAGGCACTGAGAATGGTCTGTCTTAAGTTCTCGGCCACTTTGGTTAGTCAAGACTCCTCCATGGCACTTCCTGGTGAGGGTGAGGAGTCCTGCTCAATGCCTGCAGCAAAGGAGATTGCAGTTATGACCGTTTCTGGCTCCCCCACTTCCTTCCCCAGACATCTGGAGAACTCCTCTAATGTATAGCCTTTGCTGCTCTGTAGCCTTGATTATATAGTGGCTTCCAATGATGCTGGTTCCAGCACTGTAGCTGAAGACATGATTCACTCATCCACCACCATTGCTCTGGTGAGTATAGGAAGGTAGCTAGATTTTTGCAGGGAACCAGCACAGACTGAAGCTGTTTGCACGTTTCTCCTGCAGTCCCCAGCAGTGAGTTGTGTGGTTGTACCATTAAGAGTACCAGGTAGGATGAAGTAGTGCTGATGGAGGGAGGGAGGGAGCAATCCAGAAAAGCTCATCCGTGTGAACAATAGAGGCTTGTGGCACTTGAAAAGACTAGCATTTGCTTTTGTGGACTAGAGTCCACTTCGTCGGATCCTCGTGGGAGGTCATGCTGGCACCCCATGGCAAGGTGCCCCTGCTGGGGTCGTGGTGGGTTCTCCACGCTTGAGGTGCGATGACGTTCCTTCCTTTGGGCAGGCCCGCCAAGCAGCTCCCTGCGTGCTGTTCTTTGATGAGCTGGACTCCATCGCGAAGGCCCGTGGTGGGAACATCGGCGACGGTGGTGGTGCTGCAGACCGAGTGATCAACCAGATCCTGACAGAGATGGATGGCATGTCGACCAAGAAGAACGTCTTCATCATTGGCGCCACCAACCGGCCGGACATCATTGATCCCGCCATCCTGCGCCCCGGGCGCCTGGACCAGCTGATCTACATTCCGCTGCCCGACGAGAAGTCTCGTGTGGCCATCCTCAAGGCCAACCTGCGGAAATCGCCCGTCGCCAAGGCAAGTTTGTGCTGACAAGTGTTCTGGGTGGGGGTGGGGGAGGTATATCAATATTCATGAATACCTGTAGAGAGTTCCTGAGGTCAGGGATGGGCACCTGGAGGACTGCTTTGGCCCCCAGACGCCCCCCTCCATTTTCAGTCCAGATGTGATAAAATGCTTGTCTGCCATTCCGCTTAGAAGAAAATGAACATGGCTTTTCTTGCTGTATTGCTGCATTTCTCTTTTGGGTTCTGTATGTAATGACCTGGCGGTGCTTGACGGCATCTGTTCCGCACTGTCACTGGCACACTGGTTATTCCTGCTGTTACCCGGTTCTAAGCTTACACCCTCTGCCCCCTGGGCTGTTGCCCGATGAAGTGGTGTTCAGACAAAAGAGTATAGGCAAGAGTGGTTGACGTTGGGAGACCTGGGGTGCTCTGCAGGATGGAGTGTCCCCGGTCCTTGTGGAAGCAGTATGGGCTGCTCCTGTAACAGAGGCAAGTAAAAGGGAACGGTAACCTTGGATTTCTTTTAAAGTTGGAGCTAGCCACCCTGGGCAGAGGTAGAGGGTGCTGAGGAAAGCAGTGTGTGTGTGTGGGGGGGTGTGCACATGCACAGCTTGCAGTTTTTCCTTGGGTGCATTATTGGGCAGCACTGCTGTCTTCCAGGCAACAGATGCAGTCCAACGAGCATGTCTTGCTGCTGTAGGATCTGTTTTTGGTCCCTCTTGCTCATAGCTTGAGAGGAAAGCCTGTTTAAATGTGTTGGCTACTCCCTCCCCCCCCCCCCCCCGGTAGATGCAGCTGCACGAGCTTGATGAAGTTTGTCCTGGGCCAGTTTATTCCTGGGGTCCAGCAACCGACTGTGGCACCTAGTCTCAGCGGGAACTGTGGGTGGGGAGGGATTGGTGCTGTTGGCTGGGTGGGGGATCTGCGACATACGGGGCCTCCCTTGTTTCCTCAGGATGTGGACCTGGAGTTCCTGGCAAAAATGACCAATGGCTTCTCGGGAGCTGATCTCACGGAGATTTGCCAGCGGGCCTGCAAGCTGGCCATTCGTGAATCCATTGAGAGCGAGATCCGGCGGGAGCGAGAGAGGCAGACGAACCCTTCTGCAATGGTGAGTGCCTGGCGGGCTCCGGCCTGCTGGCGGGGATTTGATGTCCGTAGGAGTTGCCCTACGTGGCAGCGGGCTGTAGCCTGCGCCTTGAGCTGAGAGCTGTGACTTTGCTGGTTTAGGAAGTTGAGGAGGACGACCCAGTGCCCGAGATCCGGCGCGATCACTTTGAGGAAGCCATGCGCTTTGCCCGCCGTTCAGTCAGCGACAATGACATCCGCAAATACGAGATGTTCGCACAGACCCTACAGCAGAGCCGGGGCTTCGGCAGCTTCAGGTAACCAGGAGATCGCTTGGCAGGGAATTGATGGCCTCTTTCCCGGTAGCCGTTTCCAGCATATGTGCTTTTGTTTCAGTCACTGGTCCGGGCAGCTTTCAGTATCGAACAACTTGAGCTTCTGTGCCTTACAGAGCAGCTTTTACTGAAAACGAACGCAGTGCCAGCCATCTGACAGTTGCTGTGTGCAACTCAAAATATTTCTTGCTTGTAGAGCTGACAGTCCCCATTAAATCATGTGGCGAGATGGGTGATACTGGAAAGTAGTAGTGGTAATGGGGTAGGAATACAGTGATTGAAATTACGACTGTCTTCCCAGTACTGTATTTCAGTCTGTTCTTTGCCTTTGACCAACCTGGGCTAAGCAGGGTCAAGCAATATATATATATTTGAGAATCTATGACCTAAAAACCACATTTTAGCAGAATGGGGTGACGTTTGTGCAGATATACGTTACTTGGCACGCCAAATTTGGTGAGAGTTGCCCACGCTGCTTCTAGGCCACTGCGTTCTGTAGGTGCTCCTTCTGCCAGTCTCCAGTACTGCTACTATTATCCCCTCCCCATCCTGGGATCATCCAGGACCTTTTCTAGCTCTTCTCCCGAGGCATTTCTTGTGGCTTCATGACTGACTGAGAGGCCTGAAGAGAAGTGAGCGAGGGGGAGGCTTGGCCTCTTTCTCCCCCCCCCCCTTCTTCTCTCCTGAAACAGGATGAGAGAGATGGGAGGTGGGATGTCTTGTGGTCTGCCTGAACTGTACAACGTGGGTGGGGGAGCCTGTGGCCCTCCAGCTCCTGTCAACTCAAGCCAGCGTGGCCAAAAGTTGGGGATTATGGGAGTTGTAGTCTTATCGCCGTCTGAAGATTCTGCACCATGGCTTACGGCCTAGTTCATGTTTACTGTTGCATGTTTAATTACCGCTCTTCTCTCTGGGCTTCCCCTTTCAGATTCCCGTCAGGAAACCAGGGCGGTGCTGGACCAAGCCAGGGCACAGGAGGCAGCGGTGGTGGAAATGTTTACAGCGAAGACAACGATGATGATCTCTATGGTTAAAGTGCTGCCAGAGTGGACCAAACTCCAGAACAGGCCACATTGTACAGGGCAATTCCAATGGTCAGTGGACTCCTGGCTTCTTCATTCCTTGGTCAGACCCATGTAGCTGCGTGTCGGGCTCTGTAAGCTGGAGTCTGCTGTAAATGCAAGGCGGTTGGTTGGTTGGTTGGCTGGTTTGGTTGGGAGGCAGGCGGGCAGTTTACGAGGAGGGGAACTGACTACACTTTTGGGAAATTTCTGTTCTAGTTTTACGGCAGAATCAGCAGCTTTAGCAACGGGTACAACAATAGCCTGTAAAACAAAAAAAATTTAAAACCCCACAAAAATAAAAAAATCCCATAACTTCAAGCTGGCTTCCACCTTCCTTTGTTCCTGATAGTCCTCTTTTCAAGTCCTCTTTTCAGCTGCTATTGTTCATCCTGGCCTTGGGCATGTCTGTCCTCTGTATGCCGTGAAAATAGGGCTTTGTGCTTTTCCCTGAGGTTGTGCAGGATCTCCAGTGATTCCTTCACTAGAAAAAATGAAATGCCTCTTTTAAAAAGGAGCTCGGTGTTTGAAACAGTGCTCCTGCAGGCAGAGTCGGTACCCTGGGCCCACATGAGGAAGGTGGCTGTCTCCAAAAAAAGGCACTCTGGAGATCGGATGTGTCCTGTGCTGAAATGGCAGTTTTACTCCAAACAACTCTGTGAATGCTCTCGCTGCAGCTTACGCTTCCTTCTTGGGGTCACTGTTCCATTGTCCTCTGCTTGGCATTTACACAGCATTTTTAAGTGTTCAAAGCATTTTGTATTTGCATTTATTAGCTCAGTCATCCTAACAACCCTGTACAGGTACTTTCATATTGCTTTTGGGGCCGAGGATGAGAGAATACTGCCTTGCCTAAGGCCATCGGGGGAATTCATGACAGGAGAGACTTGAGCCAAGGGCATCCAGATTCACAAGTCTTTGCTGCTACGCTAAAGTAGCACTCAGGTCAGGTAGTTTGGATTTTGCTTTTGCAAGGTCTGATTTGCTGGAGCATAATCAGGGCTGAGTGTATGCTTCAGTTCTGCTGGAGGCCCACCACCAAATTCAGCTTGAACAACCAGTTCTAGTTAACTTTCCCAGTACTGGCCTATGACTGACTTGAGGCATGATTCACCAAGACCACCTCTGTAGAAATTAAATTTGTTCTGGGAGAGCTTGAATAGGAGAAGCTCCCAGTGGAGTGTACCCTCCAAAGCTTGGAATCACAAAACAAAAGTGCAGGGCGTGACTAAACTGAGCCTAACAATCTACACACAAAGCCCCTTTTAATGGTGGAATACTTAGAAAGGACGTAACTTTATAGAACACAATTCTGGAACAGGCGCTGCAATTAATAAGCTGCAGGGCCTGCCCTCTTATTATCTTTGAGTTTACATCCCTCTTTTTGTGTTCCCCTTTTTGTCATTCAGTGGCTGAATTCCACCCCCAGATCAATTATTATAATTTCAGCTACTCTGTTTGCTGTAGTCTTCTAGGAATATGGCTGTGTGGTTTTGTTTGTGTTCATAATAGTTGTTTCTCTGAAGAAATCCAAGGGTAGAGCTTCCATCACTTTTATTTATGCTTCTGTGACAGCACTACAAGCTTGAACTATCATTTACATGGACACACACACTCACCCACCATAAATACGCATCAGCATGCCATGTGGGTAGTAAGAAGCATTGCCCAAAGTGCTACATTAAGAGCTAGAACTGGTGAGGACCTGGGCAGGATGGAAGGGCTGCAATTTTGATTCTGCTTCACATTTAAAACTGGTTCTGTAGCTGATTCACTTACTTTGAACCAGTTCAGATTACATTTTGCACAGATTAATGTGGGCCTGAAAAGACAGAATGGAAGCAGACATAGCTGTTATGCCTCCCTCGCTGCGGAAAATGGTACTTCTGTGGCAGGCTCTCAAGGGTTCGGTATGGGCTGTATGACTTGCTGGAGAGAGCGGATATAACATTTTCTCCATTACACGATGTAAGAGGCGGCATCAGTGTAGTTGGTTTAGGACTAACAAGCACATGAAGGCTCTAGCTGGTTAAAGGGGGAGCTAAAGGATCCCTAGGGCCGGACACTACCATAAAGGGTGTTAAAGAATGAAGGGCTTCTTGGCAGACCTGTCCTTCAAGATTATTTCCTATGGGCAGAAAGTAATTGCAAGAAGGAAAACAAAACCGTTAAGCTGATCCAGAACTCAGAAGCAGTCCTGCAGGACAGATGAAAATTTTCATCAAAAGACAGAGATGAGAATTTGTTTTAGCTATAAGAAGCAAGGCCATTTAAAGAAAGACGACTGCAGAAACTGGAAGGCAGAACAAAGATCTTGGATTCTTGCATTGAGCAGGGGGTTGGACTCGATGGCCTTATAGGCCCCTTCCAACTCTACTATTCTATGATTCCTCTGGCCAAGACAGTGAAAGGTGGTCCTTGTGAGCAGCATCCCCAGAGTGCTGTCTGGCACAACTGGGAACTGCGTACTAGATTTGACACACCTTTCTCTTACCCTGCACAGCAATTTTTGTATTCATTTGAGATGAGGTTGGTTGTTATTAGGAACCAATAATACATTTAGGAACCTTGGGCAAAACAATAGCTCTTGCTCACAAGTGATCAAACCACATATCCGAATAATGAGCCATGTTGGCCATCAGTTGCATAGAAATCTTCAGTAATTCTAAGCTGTACCCCAGTTTAGACTTTCTTTGACTTGCTGTGAGAAGCCATTTGTACTTATGGGTCAAAACAGATGCAGGAACAGGTGAACAACCACTTCTAGAACTCTGTCTTGCTCTTCCAGGGGCCGTTTGGTAAGTGTAGTGTTGTTCACCTACCCCTCACTATTTAGGAAATTCTGGTTCGTGAAGCAACCATTTTCTTTGGTTTTGACTCACTGTCTTTTTCAAATTATGTAGGGAAACTAGCGTTTAGGATTTGGGCTCTAGTAAGTTCCTATTCATCTTTCACATAATGAGCTAAACTCTAAATTATTCCAGAACAAAGTTACAACAAAATATCAAGCACGCAGAAATAGCTGTAATCAAAGGGTTTTCAGTTAATGACTCCCGCACTTGGCCTTTTGCAAGAAGGGTGCTGCAATTGGAAAAGGCTCTTCCCCTGCCTGTGGGGATACTTGGAGCAAAGCTTCCCCTATAGAAAACACACACCCACAAGGAGGAGATGGGAAATGAAGGTGCTGCCTTAGGACTGAGGCAGTAAGTGTCGGCTGGAACCTTTTATAAGCACTTTGCGGCGAGCAGGCTGATTTCCCCCTGCAAGCCGCACCCTCAGAGCAGTGCAGGGATAAAAAGGTGTGTTTGTCATAAACTCAAAACTGCCTGTTGCTCTGCCGCAAGAACTGTTTCGGGGCAGAGGGGCAGAATGCCCCACACCACACAGGCTTGATGGCATCCGGAGATCTCCTGGCCCTGACATCACCCCTCTTTTTTTCTTTGTTGGCAGCGGGGGTTGGGACTCACCCACGTGTGGGGACGAGCAGTTGCTGTTACTCCCCCTGCTACCTCGGAGATCAGAAATAGCGGGGATGAGAGGTGTTGAGGCTTGCGGGGGGGGGGGGAGCTTGGAGTCTAAGCTCCACCCCCTGGAGGAACCCCAAAAGGCACTGTGGCATGGATTGGGGTGCCCCATGAGCCAGAGTTTCTGCACCCCTGCTCTTACTGCCACAGTTGTCCTTGCTGAAAAATGCCATTTGCTGTTGCATCTTCTCCTTTAAGAAGGGAGGTGTTCTAATAGCCTGAAAGGGAATAACACCAGTTCTAGTGGTGTGCACTGGGGTGGGGTGGGGGGTGGATCACATTAGAACTTGCTTTGGTGCTTCAGATAGCAGGTTGCTCTGGTTCGTTTGTGAAAGCTTTGGATGTCTTCCCCTTTGACTAGAATGGGGAACTCCAAACAGCTCTACCCTTTTCATCTTTTGACTAGAATTGGATGAAATTTGCAGGCAGAGAAGCCCCTTTTTAGGGAATGAAGCCTGCCAAATTTCAGACAAATAAGTGCAGAGAATTTGTGCAAGGAGCCTTAGAAAAAGGTGCTCTACCAATTTGCATGAACACAATATACAACACAGAGGTGCCCTTAGGTAGGTTCCCTAGAAAATTTCAGAAGATTAGGTACATGGTTTTAACTTGCAAATACAGGCAGAATCAACTTGCAAAAACTACTGGAATGACTTCTGCTGGGCTACTTCAACGTCCAGTCCAAAAGCACTGATTGAAGAGCCCTGCTAAAGTCATTTCCTGATTGGAACCTACATCTGTCAGTCACAAAACCTCACACTCTCTCTCCACCCGCCATCCCTTTCCCGCCATTTTCCTTTCATGTAGAGCAGTGTTCTCCAACCTTGGGTCCCCAGATGTGTTTGGCCTACAACTCCCAGCATGCCCCAGCCAGTGCTGTGCTGGCTGGGGCATGCTGGGAGCTGTAGGCCAAAAACATCTGGGGACCCAAGGCTGGAGAACACTGATGTAGAGCTTGCATGTGGGCAGTTCAAAATTGTATCAATTTTGGGCTTACCACAAAACTCAAACTATCTTCCAAAGTGGGTCTAAATCTTTAGGAACAGATGGTCCAAATAACTGGAGCAGGCTGCTTTGGTCTTCCAAAGTGGATGCACAGTGCTAATGACTGAATCAGCTTGCCTCTGGTTGCTCTTATTCTGTGTATGAAAGCATCTCAGCCCCAATCTCCTCCTATTGATTGCTTTGGGCCAGTTGTGCCATACCGTACACCAGGGATGGGCTGCTTGTGACCCTCCAGATGTTTTGGCCTACAACTCTCATGATTCCTCACCACTGGCTATGTTGGCTAGGGCTGATGGGAGTTGTGGCCCTCCAGATGTTTTGGCCTACAAGCTGCCCACCCCTGCAGTGGACACACACACAAGCACAGTCCCCCTCGCTGTGTTCATGCTCTGCACTGCTCGTCACTTTTAACACTGGCGCTTCCGGTGCTCCACAATCCTAGGACCAGAAGCCTGGTCAAAGCAAGTCTCCTCTCCTGCTAACTTCCAGAGTGTCGCTGGATTTTTCTGCTTCATGTTTGGCCAATGTAACATACGACAATACCACACAGCTAGTAGAATCCCTTGAGGAGCAAACAGCTTTAAGTAGAGGGTAAGTTGACACACTGAGAGCCAGTGTGGCGTAGTGGTGAGAGTGTTGGACTGGGACTCGGGAGATCCAGGTTCTAGTCCCTGCTCGGCCATGAAACTCACTGGGTGACTTTGGGCCTAGTCACTGACTCTCAGCCTAACCTACCTCACAGGGTTGTTGTTGTGAGGATAAAATGGAGAGGAGGAGGATTATGTAAACCGCCTTGGGTTACTTGCAGGAAAAAAGGCGGGGTATAAATATAATAAATAAATTTCTATGTAGCACTTTTGGGGAGACAAAGTCCTTTACATTGACCATGATTTATCCTTCCAACCTTGTGAGGGGTCCTATGGAGAGAGGTAGTTACTTAATCTTCATGGCAGAGTATTTTGAGTGAAGCATAACTGCCACACCTTAGTGCTGCAGGTGCATCTCCCAGTATCATCTACTCCATACCATCTTTAGGAAGCTAGGTTGTTGTGTAAACCCGGCACCAAGCCCTACAGCAAGAGAGGCTGAATGTATTGTGCACTTGTTGGTGTCTTCACTTAATTTGCACCCTAGGTTGTGCTGCTCATCCTGGAGATGGGTAGACACACACCAGCCAGGAATCATAGAATCATAGAAAAGTAGAGTTGGAAGGGGCCTACAAGGCCATCGAGTCCAACCCCCTGCTCAATGCAGGAATCTAGGTCAAAGCATCTCTGACAGATGTCTGTCCAGCTGCACCTTGAATGCCTCCAGAGTGGGAGAGCCCACAATCTCCCTAGGTAGTTGGTTCCATTGTCTTATTGCTCTGACAGTCAGGAAATTTTTCCTGATGTTTAGGTGGAATCTAGGTTCCTGTAACTTGAGCCCATTATTCCGTGTCCTGCAAACTGGGATGATCGAGAAGAGATCCTTGCCCTCCTCTGTGTGACATCCCTTCAAATACTGGAAGAGTGCAATCATATCTCCCCTCAGTCTCCTCTTCTGAAGGCTAAACATGCCCAGTTCTTTCAGTCTCTCCTCATAGGGCCTTGTTTCCAGTCCCTTGATCATCCTTGTTGCCCTCCTCTGAACCCTCTCCAGTTTGTCTATGTCCTTCTTAAAGTGAGGTGCCCAGAACTGGACGCAGTACTCAAGATGAGGCCTAACCAGTGCCGAGTAAAGGGGAATTATCACTTCCCGCGATTTGGAGGCTATACTTCTATTAATACAGCCCAAAATTGCATTTGCCTTCTTTGCAGCCACATCGCATTGCTGGCTCATATTCAGTTTGTGATCTACCACAATTCCAAGATCCTTCTCACTTGTAGTATTGTTGAGCCAAGTGTCCCCCATCCTGTAACTCTGCATTTGGTTTCCTTTCCCTAGATGCAGCACTTGGCATTTATCCCTATTAAATTTCATTCTGTTGTTTTCGGCCCAGCGCTCCAGCCTATCGAGGTCGCTTTGAATTTTGTTTCTGTCTTCCAGAGTATTAGCTGTTCCACCCAACTTTGTGTCATCTGCAAATTTGATAAGCATTCCCTGTACCTCCTGATCCAAGTCATTAATAAAAATGTTGAAGAGCACCGGGCCCAGGACCGAGCCCCGCGGTACCCCTGTGGAAGCTCCTGCTAGCTTGGAGTCTTGTGCATGCCTGCTTCTGAGACTTCTCCAAGAACTTCCAAGCTTATTTTTGCAGACTTCCAGCGTACCAAACTTGTCTAAACACACACACACACACAGCACACCTGGGTTTTGTCAGGTTGATGGGTTCTGTGCATGTTGCAAGAGGCCCCCTTTTCAATAATGTTCTCATATAAGACCAAGCCGTGTGTCTATTCTCAGCCATGTTTCTGGTAACAGTCTGGGGCTCTTGTAACCCCACTCACACACTTCATTAAAAGCAGCCGAGCCAAGGGTAAAAGCTCCAGTGTCTTTAATAAACGCAACTTCACAGACCATAAATCAACACACATGATACATTAAAGCTTCTTCCCCACAGAAGTTCCACCCATCCACATTTACATAGACCTGTGCAGGTTGTGCAAGATGAGCAAGTCCAAATGTTAGTATGCGGGCTATCCGTGTTCTTTTCAAGGACGAGGTGCTTCCTAGCTAGGGCTTTACGACCAGGCCCATTTGAGAGTTTCTGCCACCCATGTTCTGCTCAGGTGGACATTCCTAGTAAATGTGTAGCTTCTCCCTCATCCTATTAATCTCAGTGTCGGAGCAAGTGTTCATTTGCTTTGGCTGGTTTTGTCAAGGGAGTGTAGTCGACGGGGTATTAGCCAGGTTTTTGTGAGGCTGAGTGCGCATTGGTGCACATAAATCAAAGACTTGAGGACAAACGCAAATTAAGTGTGCTTCACGGGATGTGAAAACATAATTCCAAGTTAGAAATATTCCAAGATACAGCAATCTTCTTTTAATAGCCAGAGCTGATGGCGAAAGACAATAGATGAATACACAACAACTAAAATTGGTCAGTAAGATAAAACCCAGGCGGCCAGCCCAGCTGCCCGCCTCCTCGGGAGAGGGACAGAGTCCTCCTGATAGTCCCGTACCCCACTGCCCCCGGTTGCCAGCTTGTGCTACAGCCAGTATTGCTTGCTGCAGATGTGAGGCAGCTGATGGTGGAGCTGAGCCTTCCTCTTGTAGCTTGGGTCATAATAGTCCCACTCAAACCTCCCTGACTGCTGGTGGCACAACAGGGGTGTGTTTGGACTTCCTTCGCTATCTGATGACAGGATCCGCACGGAGACACCTGCAAGACACGAGTGGCGGGGAGAGGAGAGGAGAAACAGTGTGGCGTAGTGGTGAGAGTGTTGGACTGGGACTCAGGAGATCCGGGTTCTATTCCCCGCTCAAGCCATGAAACTCACTGGGTGACTTTGGGCCAGTCACTGACTCTCAGCCTAACCTACCTCACAGGGTTGTTGTGAGGATAAAATGGAGAGGAGGAGGAGGATTATGTAAGCCGCCTTGAGTTCCTTGCAGGAAAAAAGGCAGGGTATAAATGTAATAAATAAATAAATATCCAGTAATTTATCAGCCAATATACCAATAGCAAGCTCATTCTCTGTATAGATCCTTGTGTTGGCAAAAGAACACCGTCCACACATGAGGGAGGTAACAGCAGGCTTCTGCAAATTTGCAGAAGTACAGCCGATCTTTAGGGGAAATCCTCAGGGAGCAGGAAACCCCAAAACAGCCCAATGAGGACAGGAGCCTGCTCAGCGGGCGTGGAACGCTGGCTACCATGGCAGGGGTGGGGAGAACGGAAGGGAGTATCCTGGAAACAAATATGGCTGGTTGACTGGCATCCTAACGGGAGCACTCCATGCTGCTGCAACGTGGTGTTACAGTACAGACCCCACTTTCCCCCTTCGTCAGCAGTTGTGGTGGTCGAGTTTCTTTCAATTTGGAAGCAAAAGGGGGACACTCAAAAATAAGGTAGTGGTGTCTACATACTCAGGGGGCTCCCTAGATCTGCAGAAGTTAGCACCCTCCGGATGTTGGAGGACTACAAATCCCATCATCACCAACCTTTGCCAATGCTGGCTATGGCTGATGGGAGTTGAAGTCCAAGAACATCTGGCAGGAGCTGCCAGTTCCCCATCCCTGGAAAAGAACTGGAAGTTGGGCAGACTGTGGATCGGTTAATGAAGTCCATGGCTGAGGACGGTTGACCCATGGCATGTTGAAGGTATCAGCTGGTGCGGGAGGAATGGGAAGCCGGGAGCAAGAGAGGGAATTGGCCAAATGGGGCCCTTAACCTGGAGGTGAGCGTTGGTGAGGTGTGTGCCATGAGATTAAAAACCTCCCTACACGAGAAGTCCGCCCTCCCTAGCTACATAGCAATAAAACATTCAGCTTCAGTGCTGGTATCTCTGACTATTCCAAGCTCGTTTAGCAACCCATATAAGGAATGAAATCCACTGAATCGCTGGAAGTGAGAGACAAGCAAAGAAAAATGGCCTGGTTTTATCAAAGACATGCCACTACTCAACACAGGTGAGACCAGTTTGGGGCTGCCAGATTCTTTGGCGAGTTGGAGGAAGAAGGGCAACAAACACTAAGAGAGCTGGAACCTGATGACATCGCTGGGAGGGAAGGACGGGTTATATAAACTGGGCATGTTTCGTGCAGGAGAGAAGAGGGTGGCCCTTGCTCACCAAGATGTAGCGCCTTGACCAGAGTCAGGCTTTCTGATGCATCAGCACCCGCACAAACACACCCGTCCACACCCCAGTCTGTCGAATCCAGACCACAAGTGGACAGCAGAGACTCCTCAGACAAGAATGCCAAGCCACATATGGCAGGACATAGGAATGAAATTGCTCCCACAGTCGGGGACAAGGAGAAAGCTCCTTCCGTAGCCCAAATAGGGTGATATTTAGACCCCAGTGGGTAGGAAAGCCCATCTCTCCAAAAGGATGTTTTTAATTTTATTTTTTAAATCAGGATGTCAGTCTTGTTCACACAACATCCTGTGCCTAGCTGGGGCTATCCCCGATAACCTCTCCACCCCAGGGAAGGGCGCAAAATCCAAGGGATATTTTGCATGGGATGTAGCGGACGGTAGTGGGGTGGGGGTGGGGGGCAGCGTCGTAAAACTTTCCTGAGCCCAACAAGCTGCCTCTTCAAATATAGGAAAGACCATAAGAAGGATGGCAAAGAAATGTGTTTCCCTTTTCCCAGGAGGAAAGAACAAATGCTAACGTTTCAAGAACATGATTTAGGTTGTAATCAGGACTTCCTTTCAAGCGTAGCAGCAACCAGACAATGGAACAGGGAGATGTTGCCCCTTTCCTGCGCTTGAGTTCGGTTTTGGTCCTAAATTTAGAGCCTTATTGTGCTGCTTGCCGTTGACCCCCACTCTGGTCTATGGGTCTGAACTGTCCCTCCCTCCCTGCCTTTTGCTTGGCATCCTCTCAAGGGCCCAAGTCCACTTGGCAGACCCCTCTCAGGATTCGCTACAAGATGTCGTGATGGATGGCTACAAAAGGGAACTGGACAAATTCATGGAGGAGGAGAAGGCCATTGGTGGCTACCGGTCCTGATTGGCTCTATGCTTCCTCTGGTATCAGAGGCAGTGTGCCTCTGTACACCAGTTGCTGGGGAACATGGGCGGGAGGGTGCTGTTGCACTCATGTCCTGCTTGTGGGATCCCGTGGGCGGCCGGGTGGCCACTGTGTGAATAGAACGCAGGACTAGCACTAGATGGGCCTTTGGTCTGATCCAGCATGAGGGCTCTTCTTATGATCAGGCAGAGGGATGCCATCTGGGATGTCGGCGAAGAAGCCAGGGATCTGAAGCCCCATCTGCTGCTTCAGCGCAGAGACTGTCTGTGCCGCCGACAGTCAGGGGACGCCGCTTCCATGTTCCCAGAACAACATGTGCAAGTGACAGGAAGCAGCAGCAGCAGGACTCTGAGAATGATCAGAGCCATAGCACTGATGAGCCCGGCTTCTCCCAGGCAGGACTGGAGGGCCATTACCCGCTGAGCACCCTGAGCTGGTGGAGAAGCGTCAAGCACAAAATGGTCTCGGTGATTAAGAGCCCATCGGGTTTGTGTCAGGGGTGGTGGGGAGAGGGAGTCCATTCCTTCTTCCTTCCTGCCCATGCAGAGAAGTTGCCCCGACTCCGCTCCTTGCTACAAAGTCTCATCAAAGATGACAGGACGGCCGGGGGGTGGGTGGCGGGGGGGTCTTCTCCCATCTACCTTTCCGTCCCTCGCTGGTTGTGGCTCTGCCGTGGGCGGGGGTGGGTGGGCAGGCCTTCCCAAACCTGGCCTGCTCCTTGTTAGCCCAAACCGCCTGTGAAGGGACACTCTCCTCTTGCCGTCCCTCCCCAGGGCAGAAGCTGCATTTCAGGCGAGGAAGAGGGAGCCAACGCCACCCTATGCCCCGAACTCCTGCAGCGCAGATATCGCATCTAGCATTTGGTGGCAATATATTCAGTGATGGCAATATATGGGCCATCAGCAGTGAGTGCTTGAGCACCTCCTATATACTGTTTGAAGAACTAATTGGTTCCTTACAGCAAGCTAAGCCTACAATAGTTGTTTATGCATGGCTTTTAGGACGTAGTAAAGTGGATATTTATTATGTAAACATGCCTCACTGGGTGGGTTCGCACACTGCGGCACAAGCCATGCAGTGTAGGTTGTCTGCCTGAGGGCCCACGATGTGCCCAACAGACCGTCGGGGGTCCTTGCCCCCCTCTTCCCCCCTGGGTCCTCCCATGGGTAGCCCAGGGGACCCTGCGGGAGCACGGAGGTTTCCCCCCCACTTCCCGCCATGGTGGCGGGGAGCAAGGGGGCGGGGGTGCAGGTGCCGCTCCAGCTGGCTGTCAAGCCAGTAGGAGCAAATGTCTGCCCCACCAATGTGCGGCCTTTTGGCTTCGTGGTGGTGCTGGTGCTGCGGGGCAGGGGAGCTGGGAGCTGGTCAGCCTGTTCATGAGTAGGCTGCTCCGATCTCTGAACTGTGCCGCCGATGCGAGCCCTTTTGGCTCACAGCAGCAGAGCGGGGCCGCAGAGTCAGGATTGCCACCGCTGACTTGCAAGTTGGCAGTGTGGCACACGGTGGTGGCAGGCCTGAACGAGGTCACTGCCACAGCAGGTAGCAGGGGAAGCCTCTGACAGCCGCCCCCAAGTGCTGCTTGGGCACTCTGGGGGCGGCTGTCGGCGGCATTTGCCTGGCCGGTGGCGGCAGCTCTTCCTTGCTGCTGCCAGCCTGAAATGGCTGGTGGGTGCAGTGGGGAATTGGAGATCATTTCCCGCTGCCACCGGTGGCCTGAAATGGTTGGCGGCATTGGCAGAGTGGGGGAAGCCTCTGACAGCCGCCCCCAAGTGCTGCTTGGGCCCTTTGGGGGCAGCCACCGTCAGTGGTGGTGGTTGGCTAGCCACTTGGCAAGAGTGGCAATGGGATTTCGCCACTTTTGCCAGGCGGGTCAGTGGTTGTTGCGCTTGACCCACAATGGGTTGTGTTGTCTGTGTTTGGACAACACAAGAACCCATCATGGGTGAAACAACCCCAACAACAAGCCATGGGTTGTCAGGGCGGCTTATAACCCAAACTTAAGCCACCCTGGCAAACCCATAGTGGGTCCGCACAACACACTAACCCACCGTGGCTTAGAAGCATCCATATGTGGCTTATCCATAAGCCACGGTGGGTTAGCGTGTCGTGTGAACACAGTCATTGTGCGTATGCTGTGGGCATGTCCTGTAGAGGCTTCCTTTTGGTTGGAAGTCATTGCTCGTATAAACTTTGTTCTTGAAAAATCTGAGAAACCAGAGAAATGCGGATGTTCATGCACTTTTAAATTACATCTCTCTGATGTGGGGATTAACAGATCAACAGCAAAAGTGGACCTGGAGAACACTAACAGTTGCAAAGAAATGTATTCTTCAAGCCTGGAAGGATAAACACCCGCTACCTCATCATTCAGTGGTCTGAAGCTCTTGCCGCTCTTGCTGCAGTTGCATGCATCTCCTGCCGCCGTCAATTTCTTAGGGATGCTTATTTAGATATATGGACCGCTTATATTAACTTACCTTCTTCTTTCTTTCTTTCCTCTTCAGTTAATGGCGTTGTGAATAGTTACTGTGAATGGATATGTTTTTTTGTTGTGTTCTTTTGTTGTTGGTGGTGTTTGTTGTCCCTCCCCCCCTTTGGTTTTGTTTTTCTTATAACTGCAAATTAAAACACAGCAGCAATCCTAATTCCAGGGTTAGGGAGGGGGCCAGCGGGTGTGTGTTGAGCCACTGCTTCCCACAGCCCCGGAGCTCCCTTCAGGAGGCAGGGAGGGGGGCACTGCTGCCAGTCCCCTGCCTCCCAGGCTCCTGACTTTGAGGCGCAGAAGGCAGAGCTCACCAGGGCTCCACAGCCCCAGCACCTGTTCTTGGTGCCATAGCTAAGCCCTGGATCAAGTGAAGCAGCAGTAAAGCTGGAGACGTCTGAACATGCACAAAGTGCCTTTCCTTTCAGTGCAGAATGGCCATAGCCAGCCTCTCCATAGCTGGAATAAGGGCAAGGGCTTCTAGAGAGGAGGAGGAGGAGGAATCATAGAATCATAGAAAAGTAGAGTTGGAAGGGGCCTACAAGGCCATCGAGTCCAACCCCCTGCTCAATGCAGGAATCCGGGTCAAAGCATCTCTGACAGATGGCTGTCCAGCTGCACCTTGAATGCCTCCAGAGTGGGAGAGCCCACAACCTCCCTAGGTAGTTGATTCCATTGTCTTATTGCTCTGACAGTCAGGAAGTTTTTCCTGATGTTTAGGTGGAATCTGGCTTCCTGTAACTTGAGCCCATTATTCCGTGTCCTGCAAACTGGGATGAACGAGAAGAGATCCTGGCCCTCCTCTGTGTGACATCCCTTCAAATACTGGAAGAGTGCGATCATATCTCCCCTCAGTCTCCTCTTCTGAAGGCTAAACATGCCCAGTTCTTTCAGTCTCTCCTCATAGGGCCTTGTTTCCAGTCCCTTTATCATCCTTGTTGCCCTCCTCTGAACCCTCTCCAGTTTGTCTATGTCCTTCTTAAAGTGTGGTGCCCAGAACTGGAAGCAGTACTCAAGATGAGGCCTGACCAGTGCTGAGTAAAGGGGAATTATCACTTCACGCGATTTGGAAGCTATACTTCTATTAATGCAGCCCAAAATAGCATTTGCCTTCTTTGCAGCCACATCGCATTGCTGGCTCATATTCAGTTTGTGATCTACCACAATTCCACAAGGAGGAGGAGTCGAAGTCGAACCTGAGAGGATCTCTCACCTGAAAAAGTGATGAAGGTCTTCTGGGGAAACTCATTCACACAGATTTGCTGGCAGGCAGCTGATGACATCCGGCCCCAGGACAGGGCTGGGGCTGCACCCCTGGGGGGACGTGCCCATGCTGGCGCTTTGGCGCCCCCTCAGCCGTAATATCTGTGCCACCAGCTTCCGCCACCCACTTGCTGCCGGCCCCTGCAGACTTGACGGGAGCTGCACACTGCCAGACGACGCCTCCTGGTGTGTGCTGTGTGTGTGTGTACGTGTGCACACAGGCACACCCCCCCCCCACCTGGCTCTACCTCTGGCTTGCAAGAGCTGTGCATTGCTCTGGAACCAGGAGATTTGCAGCCTTCTGCCCCCACTGGGTGGATGTGAGAGGGGCATGCCAGTGATGCGGGTAGCAATTCATCCCACGGCGTCAGAGGCTGCTTTCCATGGGAGAAAGCAGGAATACTAAAATTGGGAATGGCAGGGCATGCGAGGACACGGGGTCTGCCTTGCCCTGAGCAGAGTTGGCCTGGTGGCCTCGCCTGCAGTCCGGTTCGCATGCCCCGGGTCTTGCTGCCATGGCTCAGCTGAAGGGCAGGCAGCACATAGCTGGTCCATCCTCTGGTCCTGGTCAGACCTGCTGGGTCCATTGTGCACCCCAGTGCTCCGTCCCGAGTTCTCACCTGGGTTCAGTTTCCTTTGAATGGAGGTCACTGAAGGCTTAAGGTACGATTTGTGTCTGTTTACACAGGTGCCAGCTGAGCAGAGGTGTGGGGCAGCTTGGAAAAGGGGCAGAGGCTGAGGCAGAGCTCTGGAATGTGGGCTGCTTCTCTAGAAATCTGATGTGGGAAGAGTGGCGTTAAAGAACACTCCGGCAGAAGCCCCCAAATCCACTGTTCCCACATCAGGTTTCTAGGGAAACCGCCTGCATTCCAGAGCTCAGCCGCTGCCCTTTTCTTCCTGACATCCAAACTGCGGTTTCTGCCCCCTGCCGCCCCCCCCCCGCTTACATTGTCCCCAGCTGGGGAGGGGGGGAGAGAAGCATCCCATCCAGATCTTTGTGGGCCATTGATGCGGCCCGCCACTGAGCACCATCACTCAGCCCGGGACGGTTTCTTTTCCACAGCCTCTAATGTATGTAGCCAGGGGTGGGGCGAGGTCAGATCCGTCTGGTAGGTTTCAGGCCCATGAACGCTCCCCCTGAGAACCGAGAACTGCTGAGCTGGAAGAGACCCTGGGTGGTCCTTTAGCCTGGCCCCCATCCCAGAACGCCGCCCGTGCCACCAACATACAACCAAACCGCATGTGACGTTGGCTGGACCCGGCTGGAGCACTGCATTGCTGTCCACAAGCGCAGGTGTCTGGTGCCACTCCGTGGGCTGCGTGCGGAAAAGGAGTGGGTCACCGACCCCCGTCAGCTGCTTTCCAGAAGGCCAGTGCGGTGTTCTGCTTGATCTCAGCCCCACAGCCGGCCCGGCCTGGCCCCATGCTCCATTCTGGCCGCAATGTGGACGGGCAGGAACAGGGATGGGAAGGGGCCAAGGTGGCACGGGGGGCTGTGAGGAGGAGGAGGCCCTTCCAGGACCCCCTGCCAAGCATTAGCTAGACGCCTCCTGAGGATTCCCCTCAAGCCTGCCTGCAGCAGTTCTTAGAGAGGGAATGACCGGGGCAAAGGGGTGCCAGGTGGCCTAAAGGGAGCGTTTGTGCCCGAGGGCCGACATCCTCTTTGGGGTGCCTCCTTTGGAGACGGGGGCTCCAGTGTGTGACTGCAGAGGTGTACCTCTAAGGCCAGCTGGAGTGGAATCTGGCGGCAGCCGGGGGGGGGGGGGCGGTGTGGGGGCTGGCTTGGGCTGTAAATAAACATCCAGGCAGGCGTGGGAATTGTTCTAGGCGGGAAGTGAAACGACGCAGAGTGAAGAACAAGGACGTGTGTCATCACCACAGCGCTTCCCACTCAGCCGGCACTTGCGGCACAGGTGGGAAATGTGCCAGAAGAGAAGTGAGGCCACCTCCCCAAGGAAACGGGAGGCGTCTCCCTAGCCACGGAAGGCGTCTCCTCCCTGGCATGTCCACCTGGCTCGCAATGCTTGGCGGGTGAGAGGAGCGGCTTGCCACGCTGGGAATGCAAGCCTGGCGCTTCAGCGGGCCGGTGCCCCTCAGATGGGGCTATGGGTGGGTTCCGTGTCTGCCGACGAAGCCAAAGAATTATCCGGAGGAGCGGAGCCCGGCTTCGCCTCGCAGGGTGCTGGGGCATGGAGCTGGCTTTTGGGAGATGAGTCAGGTTCAGTTTGGGCCAGAGCTCGGCTTTGGAAGCCACGTTCTGGCAGCAGGCTTGTGCCCGGGGCCCGGCTTCTGAACTGCGCAGCAGTGGCTTCCGGGAGTAGAGGGCCTGTCCTCCTCCGAGAGCAACGCCTTGCACGCTCTGCCGGTCCTCCTTTCCGGCTGCTGTTTGGGTGCATTTCTGCAGTGGCTCTTTAAAGGGCCAGCCAAGAGGGCCGGCCTGCCCCCCCCCTTGCATCACCCACCCACCCACCCACCCACAGCAGCAGCAACAGTCGCAGCCAACCCAGGACTGGTGCAAGGCAGTTTGGTGCCCTAGGCAAGATCAGATATTTAGTGCCCCCCCCTCCCACTTGAGAGCGCTGTTTTTTTTCCAAGGCGTTTCTGGCGCCCCCTTTAGCCTTGCGCCCTAGGCAGGCTGCCTAGTTGGCCTAATGGTAAGCACCGGCCCTGAGCCAACCTAAGCGGCAGCCAGACAGCCCCAAACAGGTTCCATGCTGCGGCCCTCCTGGTCTTGGTGCCTCCTTGGCGTGGGAGCTGGAGGGAGGCCTCTCAACAGCCCCAGATGCTGCCACGTGCTCCGAGAGTTGTGAGGACCCCTCCCAAAGTCTAGGGCTCAGCGCAGGTCAGCAGCAGCTGCCTTAGGCAAGTACGTAAGCACTGTACCACCTGGCACTCATTGCTCTCAGCCTCAGGTGCCCACCTGTACAAAGCAAACGAGGAACCCTTTCTAGAAGCACACGGAGCAATTTGCGGCAATTACTCCGTCCAAATGGAGCTTCTGCATGGCCCCATTAGGCAGAGGCTCTGAGCGACAGGCGGTGCTCAGCGTCGCCACCCAGAGAGATCCTGAACGAGCAAGGATGTGGACCAAAATCACTCTGCTCCGTGCGCTGCTGCCTAGCCCGCGTTGCCTGCCTCGTTCGTGGTTGTTGTGCAGAAGAACCACAGAGTGTGCGAAGGGCACAATGTCAGTTCTTCTTACAAGCCTCAGTACCAGTGGCAGGGGCCAAATGTCAGCCCGCTGCGAGTGTGCCAGAAGCTCCAGGCCCGCTTCCACCCAGAGCAGTGCTTCTCAATTATTTTCTGTCATGCCCCCCCTAGGAAGAAGAAAACATTTCGCGCCCCCCGCGCGACTGTAAATAGTATCATTTGTCTATAAAATTGTTATAAGTACACCTCTGCATAACACTGTATCCTTATTAACGTATAAGAGAATAAAAAAAGAAAGAAATGTGGATCAATTTACAACAAAGAATAGCTTTATTAACTGTAGCAGAAAAGATTTAAAGGAGCACAGGATTTAAAGGAACACAATATTAAAAAAAACTTTTAACTGAGGTCAAACGAGCCCCCCTTTACGGAGCCTCGCGCCCCCCCCTGGGGGGCCCGCCCCACTATTTGAGAAGCACTGACCCAGAGCAACTTGTTGATTTCTCCCAGCAGCCAGGAGCAAGGACACCCCCGCCTCGTCCTCCTGTCCTGCCTCGTGCCTTTTGTGTACCATGGCAACGGCAGGGCCAGCATGGCTGCTGTGAAAGACTTGGCCCAGGGAAGAGGGCAGATGCTCCTCTTGATGTGACCTCATGTGGCTCCTGACAGCGACCCCTGCCCCAACTATAGCCCAGGGAACCTCGGCCTGGTCCAGCCACTGGTGGCTGCCCTTTCCTCCCTCTTTATGCCTGGCTGGGAGGCACTAAGAACATAAGAAGAGCCCTACTGGATCAGACCCAGGGTCAACCTAGTCCAGCATTCTGTTCACAAACCAGCTGCCCCAGTGGGATCCCATAAGCAGGACATGAGTGCAAGAGCACCCTCCTGCCCATGTGCCCCAGCAACCGGAGTACACAGGCAGACTGCCTCTGATACTGGAGATAGCATGTAGGCAATCAGGACTAGGAGCCACTTATAGCCTCCTCCTCCGTGAATTTGTCCAGTCCCCTCTTACAGCCATCCAAATTGGTGGCCATCACTACCTCTTGTAGAAGTGAATTCCATAGTTTAACTATGCGCTGTGTAAAGAGGTACCGGTACTTTCTTTTATCTGCCCTGAAGCTCTCATCAATCAACTTCATGGGATGACCCCTTCAGGTTCTAGTATTATGAAAGAGGGAGAAAAATGTCTCCCTATCCAGTTTCTGCACACCATGCCTAATTCTGTACACCTCTATTATATGTCTCCCCTCACTTGCCTTTTTTCTAAGCTAAACAATCCCAGCTGCTGTAACCTTTCATAGAATCATAGAAAAGTAGAGTTGGAAGGGGCCTACAAGGCCATCGAGTCCAACCCCCTGCTCAATGCAGGAATCTAGGTCAAAGCATCTCTGACAGATGTCTGTCCAGCTGCACCTTGAATGCCTCCAGAGTGGGAGAGCCCACGACCTCCCTAGGTAGTTGATTCCATTGTCTTATTGCTCTGACAGTCAGGAAATTTCTCCTGATGTTTAGGTGGAATCTAGGTTCCTGTAACTTGAGCCCATTATTCCGTGTCCTGCAAACTGGGATGATCCGAGAAGAGATCTTGGCCCTCCTCTGTGTGACATACACCCTTCAAATACTGGAAGAGTGCGATCATATCTCCCCTCAGTCTCCTCTTCTGAAGGCTAAACATGCCCAGTTCTTTCAGTCTCTCCTCATAGGGCCTTGTTTCCAGTCCCTTTATCATCCTTGTTGCCCTCCTCTGAACCCTCTCCAGTTTGTCTATGTCCTTCTTAAAGTGAGGTGCCCAGAACTGGACGCAGTACTCAAGATGAGGCCTAACCAGTGCCGAGTAAAGGCACAGGAGTTGGTCCAGCCCCTGGATTATTTTTAGTTGCCTTTTTCTGCCCTTTTTCCTACTCTACAATGTTCTTTTTTAGGTGCGGTGACCAAAATGTGGTTGCACCATAGATTTGTATTAGGGCAGTATCCTCATGAAAGTTTTATTTTCAATCCCTGTCCTAATTACTGGTATGGCTAACATGGAGTTTGCCTTTTTCACAGCAGCCGCACACTGGGCTGACATTTTCACCGAGCTGCCCACCACAACCCCGAGATCTCTTTCTTGGTCAGTCACCGCTAGCTCAGACCCCATCAGCTTATACTTGAAATTGGGGGGGGGGGAGCAAGTGTAAACTCAAGTGTCCTTGACTTTACACTTGCTTACATTGAACCGCATTTGCCATTTTGATGGCCCTTCTCCCAGTTTGAAGAGATCCTTTTGGAGCTCCTCACAATCCCTTTTTGTTTTCACCACCCAAAATAATTTGGTGTCACCAGCCAACTTGGCCACTTCACTCCTCACTCCTGATTCCAGATCATTTATGAATAAGTTGAAAAGCATTGGTTCCAATACAGATCCCTGTGGGACCCCACTGTTTATATCCCACTACTGGGAGAATTTACCATTTATTCCTAATCTCTGCTGCTTCCTGTTCTTTAACCAGTTACTGATCCATATGAGGACCTCCCCTCTGCTAAATTTGCTCAGAAGTCTTTCGTGAGGGACCTTGTCAAAAGCCTTTTGGAAGTCCTGTCCAAGTAAACAATGTCTACCGGATCACCCCTGTCCACATTTTTTTTTTACACTCTCAAAGAACTCTAAAAGGTTAGTGAGACAGGACTTACCTTTGCAGAAACCATGTTGATTCTTTCTCAGCAGGGCTTGTCCTTCTGTATGCTTACTAATTTTATCTTTAATTGTGTTTTCATCCAATTTACCCAGAACAAATATTAAGCTAACTGGCCTGTAATTTCCCAGATCCCCCCTGAATCCCTTTTTAAGAATTGGTGCTACACTGGCCATTCTCCAGTCTCTGGTACACAGGCTGATCTTAGGGGCATGTTACATATTTTTGTTAGAAGATCAGCAATCTCATATTTCAGTTCTTTAAGAACTCTAGGATGGATGTCATCTGAGCCCGGTGATTTATTAACTTTCAATTTGTCAATAACATTGAGAACTTCATCTTTTGTCACCAGTATTTGCCTCAGTTCCTCAGACTCTCTTCCTGATAACATCACTTCAGGCACAGGTATCTGTTCTATATTTTCTGCAGTGAAGACAGATGAAAAGAATTCATTCGGCTTCTCTGCAATCTCAGCCTCCTTTGGTGCTCCATTATCGTCCAACTGCCTCCCTATAGCCTGTTTCCTGCTCCTGATCTCTCTAAAGAATTTTTTATTGTTGTCCTTGATCTTGTTAGTGATATGCTGCTGAAAATCCTTTTTTGCATTTCTTATTGCCTGCTTGCATCTCCTTGTGCCCTTTTGTTTTCCTCATTTGGGCAAGACTTCCATTTCTGAAGGAAGCCTTTTTTCCAATAGCTTCCTTGACGCTGCTCGTTATCCATGCTGGTGACCTCTTGGACTTGGTGCTACGGTACCTTTCCTAATCTGTGGTATACATTCTAGCTGAGCTTCTATTATTGTATTTTAAGAAACATCTAAGCATTCTGAAGGGATTTCTTCCCCCTTGACTCCTCCTTTCAACTTCCTTTTTAACCAGTTCCCTCATTTTAGAAAAGTTTCCTCTTTTGAAGTTAAATGTATCTGTGCTGGACTTCCTTGGCAATTTCCCAGTTATATATCTATATCTCTATCTATATCTCTATCTATCTATCTATCTATCTATATATTATATTTATACCCCGCCTTTTTTCCTGCAAGGAACCCAAGGTGGCTTACATAATCCTCCTCCTCTCCATTTTATCCTCACAACAACCCTGTGAGGTAGGTTAGGCTGAGAGTCAGTGACTAGCCCAAAGTCACCCAGTGAGTTTCATGGCCGAGCAGGGACTAGAACCTGGATCTCCAGAGTCCCAGTCCAACACGCTCACCACTACGCCACACTGGCTCTCAGTGTGTCAACTTATCCTCTACTTAAAGCTGTTTGCTTCTCAAGGGATTCTACTAGCTGTGTGGTATTCAGCCTGGATGTCAGGGATTTATTTATTAATTAATTATATTTATACCCCGCCTTTTTTCCTGCAAGGAACCCAAGGCGGCTTACATAATCCTCCTCCTCCTCCTCCTCTCCATTTTATCCTACCAACAACCCTGTGAGGTAGGTGAGGCTGAGAGTCAGTGACTGGCCCAAAGTCACCCAGTGAGTTTCATGGCCGAGCGGGGACTAGAACCCGGATCTCCCAAGTCCCAGTCCAACACTCTCCCCACTACGCCACGCTGGCTCTAATTAATAATATTAATAATTTAATAATTATTAAATTATTTAATTTAATAATATTTAATTTAATAATATTTAATTTAATAATATTAAATCTAATAGCACTGTGGTCAGTTTCCAATGGGTTCAACAACATTTACATCTCATGCTAGGTCCTGGGCCGTACCACTTAGGATTAGATCCAGGGTCGCCTCCCCTCTGATTGGTTCCATGACCAACTGTTCTAGGACACAATCATTTCTGGCATCGAGAAATTTAACCTCTTTGTCATGACTGGAACATGCATTCATCCAATCAATGTGGGGGTAATTGAAGTCACCTGTTATTACAGCCAGTGCTTTTTTTCTGGAGAAAAAGGTACCGGAACTCTTGGATTACATTTCCTCGGGAGTAGATGGCGATTAAATTGTAATGCAATTAATAGAAGAAAAGGTGCTGGAACTCAGTTCCGGGGAGTTCCACCAGAAAAAAAGCCCTGATTACAGCACTTCCTCGTTTGGAGGCCTCCCTGATTTCGTTTTCCATCTCAAGAAGATCACCCTGAGCATTCTGGTCTGGGGGACGAGAGCATGTTCCTAGTACTAAATTACTTTTGGAGCCCATTATTGTCACCCACAGCGCTTCTGTGGAAGAGTCTATATATATAAAGAGTCCCTTTTCGGTTTTCTGACTTTTTTCATCTACTGGACACTGTGCCCTCTTTGACTGTCTGATGTTTTAGCTGGGCAGAAAGTGGGCTGGCTTGGGTCCCTGCTCCAGCGGCAGCTCTGTGAAGCCATCCACAATCTGATCACTTTTATCAACTGGACTATACATGCTGTTTGGTCTGATGGGCACAGACAGAGCCTTTTGCCAGCTCCGAGTTGCCCTCACTTACGATGGTGCGCATGATGAACAGGTCACCTGTTCAAAATTCAAGCCACAGTTTTGCAAACTGCCACATACCTTCCAAATGTTAGCTAGTAGGTGGCGGCGTGCCCGAATACAGTTTGTGCCTGTGATGAATGATTTAGACATGAGCAGAGCAGTTGTGTGAATTAGACTTGTAATGGGAAGATACAGGGATGCTGTTTTGGAAGGTGCCGGGGGATCTGGTTTCATGTGGCCAGGAGTGCTTCTGTTGCAGCAGCAATCCCATTCCTTGAGGAAGCAGATCAGCCGTGGTCGTGCCACGCGCCTTAGTCACCTCTCATCTGCTCTACTGTAATGTGTTCCATATGGGGCTGCCTTTGAAAAGCATCCAGCAAAATGCTGAAGTGAGAGACCTGGCTGGGACTTGTCCTCTGGAGCATGTGAGACATTTGCTGCACTGGCTGCCAGTCTGCTTCTGAGTGCAATTCAAGGGGTTCGGTTGGTTACGATGTTTAAAGCCTTAAATGGTTTAGGGCCAGGATACCTTGAGGGCCATCCCCTTCTGCAGGGATGGGGACTCGGACTCGAGGACTCGACTCGTGAGTCGGACTGAGTCCCCCCTCTGACTCGACTCGGGTCCCAATATTTTTAATGGGACTCGAGACTCGACTCGGGACTCGAGACCAAGGACTCGTGAACATCCCTGGGCTGTGCCAGAAGGAGTGGAGAGGAGCGCAATCACCGGTGAAGAGCGCATGGAAATGAGGCGCGCCGCTGCTCGGCCACTATGGACAGCTACCAGGAGCGCAGCCCCAACGATGTGTTGAGATTTATTTTGATTGATGTGTTGTTGTGGGGGGTTAGGGTTAGGGTAAGACATTTTGGGTTTGGCTGCCTCTGCCTGCCTGTTTGGGGTTCCCTGCCTCCTCTGCCTGCCTGGTTATTTTGGGTTTGTCTGCCTGGTCTGTTCTTGCCAAAATCAGTTGCAGAGTTTTGAAATAAAAAGGCACACTTGTGCCTAGAATTTATTTAAGTCACACATCTGAAGTAGCCTTATTTTGTTGGGGGGAAACCCCATTGATTTTAATAGGGACTCGTGGAGTCAGTTTTGGGAGTGACTCAGGACTCGTGACTCGTGAGTCACCGTTTTGGACCAAGGACTCGGACTCGGACTTGAGACTCGGGTCCAAAGACTCGTGACTCGACTCGTGACTCGAGACCAAGGACTCTTCAACATCCCTGCCCTTCTGTATGCACCCAACCACCCTCCGAGATCAGCAGTGGGGCCTACCTTTGTGCTTTGTCTGAGGCATGTTACTGGTGAGGCAGAGAGAGAGACAGAGAGAGAGGCATCACCTTCCAAGGTGACACACACAGGTGGCTGACCTCCCTGCCAAGGGAGAGCTGAGTTGATTTTCCATCCCCTCCTTAAGACAGCTCATGTTCCTTCAGGTGCAGTTAATCCTATGTTAGTGTTTTATCTCTGCTGTCCTGTCAGGCTTAATTTTGTTTAGTTAAAAATAAATTGTTTTTTTTGTGTTTTTTTTTTAAAATAAATGGTTTCGCGATTTGTGTTTTTCTCACTGTCAGTCACCTTGGGCATCTTTGAGATAGAAGGAAAGGCAGGAGCAAAATGCACTAAAAGAAGCACATGGATGTGTGCATTAGAAAGCAGGAAGAGTTGGGTGATCTCCAGGGGCCCACCCTTCTCCCAGGGTGGGGTGGGAGAAGAACATGAACATGCCCCCCCTACAGCCGCTCGCAGGGCTGATGGGGCCTCCCCTACATCACCTGCCCAGTAAGTTGGCCCATCTGTGTGTGCGCAAACTGTGACCAGGCTGTTGCCATGGACACCATGCCCTTGCCAACCAACAGTGCTTGGCAACCAGGGGTGTGGGAGCCCCCCCACCCCCACCCCACCCAGCTTGTAGAGAGTGGCGGCTCTCCATTTTCTAGGCTAGGGAAGACCCATGGCTATGAATGGGTAGAATGCGGCTGCCCTGCCTCTACCTCCCCAGAAATCAGGTTTTCCTGCTCTGCCTGCTTTCGGAGATGAGCGGGGTGGGGGTGTCGGAAGTTATGCAACGCGGGGAGATGCTCCCACCCACCAGACAACGGATCCAGCAGCAGCAGCAGCAGCAGCAGTGCGGAGGCGAGAGACCCTGTAAGTGAATCCCGTGACGTGGCAAACGACTTCTCCCCGCCCACCGGCACACGCAGCCACGCGCCCCCTCGCAGGCGCGCTCGCAACACGCCCGCCCACCGGCCTGCCCTCGCCTGCGAGAGAAGCGCGTTCACAGGGAACGGCCTCATTCATGCAGCCTCTCTGGTTACCCCCTCAGACATCGGCGTGTGTGTCACGCACATGCTCCAAATGACGCGCCAGCAGCTGCGCAGCGACACACGCACAGAGCATTGTGCATGCGGGTGTCTGCACACAGAGACACACACCACACGCAGACTCCCCCCCCCCCCCCCCGCCGCCGCCGCCTCTGCTCCATGGCTACCTTCCCAGAAGGACATAAAGAGATAATAACCCTGCTGGGGGGGGTCAGAGCGAGTCTGCCTAGTTCCAGCCCCGGCCACTCAGATGCTTCTCCAAAGAAGCCCACAGACGGGACGGAGACGGCGGCTCCCCCCCCAGCCTAACGTTGGTCCCCGCAGCTGGCATCCCGCGGCGCCCTAATTCCGAGGAGGCGGTTCCGCTTAGCTATCGAGGCTAACCACTGGCTGCGGGTGGGGCCCCTCCCCTCCCCAGGAATGTGTTCAGCCCTCTAAAAGAAGCCGCCCAAAGCAGTGGCCATCCCTCCCTCTTGTGGCCATGGCAAAGTAGTCCTTCCGTTGTCCGCTGATCCATCCCCACCCGGAGGACGTTCAATAGCTAAGCCTAAGCAGAAGGGGAAGTCTCCTCTCGCCTAGACTACTGTAATGCGCTCTACGTGGGGTTACCCTGGAAGACGGTCCGGAAGCTTCAGCTGGTACAGAACGCAGCGGCTCCCCTGATTAAGGGCAGCCGCCGGCGTGATCACATCACGCCAGTGCTTAAGGAGTTGCACTGGCTACCAGTTGCTTGCCGAGACGAATTCAAGGTGTTGGTTTTGACCTTTAAAACCCTACACGGCTCCGGCCCAGCTTATCTCAAGGAGCGCCTCCAGCAACATCAAGTAGGCCGCTCAACAAGGTCTGCCACGGACGGCCTTCTCCTTATCCCATCAGCCAGAGCAGCCAGGCTGGTGGGGACTAGGAAGAGGGCCTTCTCTGTGGCGGCCCCCACATTATGGAACTCCCTCCCTAGTGACCTTCGCCATGCCCCCTCCGTGATGAGCTTCCGCCGTGCATTAAAAACATGGCTGTTCAGGCTGGGAATATGGGGTGGGTTAGGTTTTTAATGAGAATTTTTTATATTGTTTTAATTATATTTTATTGTGTTTTACTGTATTTTAATTGTACATCGCCCAGGGTGGCTGGGGCGACCAGCCAGATGGGCGATTGATAAATATAATAAATAAATAAAATAAATAAATAAATAAGTGGGGGGGGGCTGGCCTGGTTCCTGCGCTGCAGCAGCGAGCGAGGGAAGCGGCCCCGGCTGGAACCCCCCCTTCCCGGAGCCCCGCCCTCGTGTGGATCCTCACTTGAAGCCCCCCCGGAGAGCCGCTGCTGCCAGTCAGTGTCGACAACGCTGGGCTAGTCGGACCGGGCAGGGGCAGACGGGCTCTGCCTTCCTGGGTTCCTGTGCTCCAAAGGGATGCTGAGGGGTGCCTCTGAGGCGTTCCTGGAGAAGGCGGAGTTGCCAGCTTCCCCGTCGCCACAGCGGGCTTGCCTGGCTGGCGCCTCCAGTGAAGGGTGGCTGTTGAAAGCGACAGGGGGAAAGTCCAGCTCCCTGGGACAGGCGGCGGAATGCCGCATGGGGCCAGGCTCGTAGCAGGCCAGCCCAGACCCTTTGCGGCCTCACACAACCCTTACCTGAGGACAGGGCTTTTTTTCTGGTGGAACTCACCGGAACGGAGTTCCAGCACCTTTTCTTCTATTAATTGCATTACAATTTAATCGCCATCTACTCCCGAGGAAATGTAATCCAAGAGTTCCGGTACCTTTTTCTCCAGAAAAAAAGCACTGCCTGAGGATATCCCTACCCTTTTCGGAGGTGATTCATTCCAGAAACCTGTTCTCCTTGCCTTGATGAGTCAGGCCTGTGGCTTATGCTGGCTCAGCTTGCCTGAGCCTGGAAAGCTAAGCGGGGTCAGGCCTGGTTATTACTTGGATGGGAGACCCCCCTCCTCTAGTTTCCTGCATTGAGCAGGGGGTTGGACTCGATGGCCTTGTAGGCCCCTTCCAACTCTATGATCTATGAAATCTATGACCCGTCTCCCTAAACAGAAATGTATGTTTACTTCCCCGGTCCTGTCTGGGGCTTTTAGCACAAGTGCCGGAGCGAGGCGGCCGGGCATGTGCGCTCTCCTCCGCCTTGGCCCTCCAGCCAAGCCCGCCACTGCTCTAGATCCGCCTATGTGCCGATTTTCTCACTTACTTTAAGAAATCCAGGAATGGGTTGCCGTGGGCCGCAGCAGTGGTTGGACTGTCAGGGCTTGACTTCAGAGCCCTAAATTACTTTGTAGAGGGGGAAATGTCATAGAAATCATCTGACTGGGCTCGCACGACACGCTACGCCCCAGTAGTTTAATTACTGAATAGGTTAATAACTCAGTAGGCTTAGTGTGTCGTGCGAACCTGGGAAGGGTAAGTCAAGGTGGTTAAAGAGAGTCTCCTTAACCACCCTGCTAAGCCATGGCTTGCTCTAGGGCAGTGTTCTCCAACCTTGGGTCCCCAGATGTTTTTGGCCTACAACTCCCAGCATGCCCCAAATGGGGCATGCTGGGAGTTGTAGGCCAAACACATCTGGGGACCCAAGGTTGGAGAACACTGTTCTAGGGTTTCGGAAACCCTAGTAGGCTTAGTGTGTCGTCTGAACCCAGACGACATGCTAACCCACTGGCAGGGCCAAACAGTCTCAGCGCCCCCTGGCAAGAGTGGCGAACAAGGGCTGCTGCTGCTGCTCTGGCCAAGGGGACTCTGGCCGATTACGGCAGCCAAAGGGCCCAAGCGGCACCTGGTGTGGCGGTCATCGGCTTCCCCCCCCACCCTCCTGCCGATGTCCTGCATCTTTCCCCCCAAAAGGACTGCAGCAGCGACGTCTCCTCCTCCCCAAGGCCGCTGGACCCCGGTTCACCCTCTTGCTCTCCCCATGGGTGCCACACCGAGCAAGAGCAGGGGGCGGGAGTGGGGGGGGGAAGATTCTCCCTGCCAGCGCCGCACATGTGCACACCACCGGCAGGGAGAGAATCAGTCTCCCCTCCCTGCAGGACTAGCAAGTGAGCGTCTCGCTAGTTCTGCAGGGCAGGGGGACTGATTCTCTTTGCCAGCGCCATGCACGTGCATAGCGCTGACAGAGAATCCATGCCCCCCCCCACTCCAGGACTACCAAGCTGGAGTTGGTAGTCCTGGAGTGTGTGTGTGTGTGTGTGTGTGGCACGGATTCTCTCTGGCAGTACCGCGCACACGCACAGTGCTGGCAGAAAGAATTGTTCACCCGCCCTCCAGGCCTACCGAGATGGTCACTCGCTAGTCCTGGAGGGAAGGGGAACTGAGTGGGGCTTCCTCCTCTCAGTGTTCCCACATGGTGTCTCGTGGGATACCAGCGGGAGGAAGAGGGGAGAGGCGGTACCTCCTGGACACCCGTCGGGCGCAGCTGGGCCCCCAGGCAACTTTAAGCCCACAGAGCCTACAGAGCTACTGTGGGCTTAAAAAGTGTTGTGCGAACCCGCCCAATATAATTTTGCACATCTGTCTGTCTGTCTGTCCACCTTCTCCAGGAAAACTTAGCTGGCCCAGGAAATCCACTGCAGGTTGCTGTAGCAGAGTGTTGAATGTGGTGGTACGGCTGAGCTTCGGGGGCGCATGGGGTTGTGGGAGGTTTGTCCTTTGGTAAATGTGTTAGTTCCTTGGGAATGTATTTCCCAAGCAACTGGCTGGCCACTGTATGTTCAGAGTGCTGGACTAGATGGACCCTTGGTCTGATCCAGTAGGGCTCTTCTTAGGTTATTTTTCTGAGGTGCAGCACAAACCAGAAGCCCAGGAGATGCACAGGATTTGCACGCTGACTCCGAGAGGAGGTGACCCCTTCCCCCAAGTTCTGCACAAGACTCCACGTCCTTAGCAAATGCTGGGCATATCCACCTCTCAAGGCTGGCGCTGAATCATTGTAATATTTAACACAGTTTGGTCCCTGCACTGCCAGCGATGTGGCGGCAGTGCCCAGCCCCACCCTGTGCACATGTCGTGGGCTCAATCCATGTCCAAAACTATTCCATGCATCTGCTGTGCCCCCATGCAGCTGGGAAAACGTGTGTGGTTGCTTTGCACACGCCGGTGGCATTCTAGACCCATTTCAAATGATTTTCTAGACCCATTTCAAACTGGCTTCAGAGCAGGATACGGAGTTGAGACTGTTATGGTCAGCCTTAGTAGATGATCTACACCTGAGTACCGACAGGGGGAGTGTGTGTGTCCCTGTTGGTGCTTCTGGACCTCTCAGTGGTTTTCGATACCATCCACCATGGTATCCTTCTGGAACGCCTGAGGGGACTGGGAATCGGGGGCACTGTGCTTCAGTGGTTCCGGTCCTACCTCTCGGGTAGGTTCCAGATGGTGATGCTTGGGGATAGCGGCTCCTCCAAAAAGGAGCTGCTATGTGGCGTGCCACAAGGAGCTATTCTTTCCCCAATGCTATTTAATATCTACATGAAACCGCTGGGAGAGATCATCCGGAGGCGTGGGGTGGGGTGCTATCAGTATGCTGATGACATCCAAATATATTTCTCTATGCCTTCGGCAACAGCGTCAGCTAAGGACAGTGTGTCTCCTCTGAATAAATGCCTGGAGGCAGTAATGGGCTGGATGAGGGAAAATAAACTGAAATCTGAATCCAGACAAGATGGAGGTTCTTGCTGTCAAAGGCCACAACCTGGGTTTGGAGGTATGCTGGCTCAGCTTGTCTGAGTGTGGAAAGCTAAGCAGGGTCAGGCCTGGTTATTACTTGGATGGGAGACCTCCTCTAGTTTCCTGCATTGAGCATGGGGTTGGACTCGATAGCCTTGTAGGCTCCTTCCAACTCTATGATCTATGAAATCTATGAAACCAGTTCTGGATGGGGTTACACTCCTCATGAAAGACTGTGTTCGCAGCTTGGGGGTGCTTCTGGATCCGTCGCTCCAAATGACATCCCAGATAGATGCAACGGCTAGGAGTGCCTATTATCAGCTTCGGCTGATACGCCAGCTGCGCCCCTTCCTAGAGTTGGAAGACCTAAAGACGGTAGTGCATGCACTGGTAACTTCGAGGCTCGACTTCTGCAATGCGCTGTACATAGGGCTACCTTTATACCTAGTCTGAAAACTACAACTAGTGCAAAATATGGCAGCCAGACTGGTTACTGGTACACCTAGGGGTGCCCACATCACACCAGTTTTAAAAGCACTCCACTGGCTGCCAATCAGTTTCCGGGCAAAGTATAAAGTGTACATGGTTTGGATCCAGGGCAGGCTACCTACGGGATCGCCTTCTCCCTTACAATCCACCCCGCACAGTCAGGTCCTCTGGGAAGACTCTACTTCAGTCAGCCAAAACTAGGCTGACAAGTATTACCCAGAGGACCTTCTCTTCTGCTGCTCCCAGATTATGGAATGGCCTGCCGGAGGAGATTCGTCAACTTACCAGTCTTTTGGAATTTAAAAAAACCATAAAGCCTGATCTCTTCTGGCAGGCCTATTCAGCGGAATTTTAGGATGCCTTTAAGATGTTTTAAAGATGTTTTAAAGATGTTTTAAGATGTTTTTAGGATGTTTTAAGATGTTTTAATAGTATGTGTTGTGTTGTTTAGTTTATGTTTTTTATATTTTCTGCTGTTCCCCGCCTCGATCTAGATGGAGAGGCGGGTAATAAATAAATTTATTATTATTATTATTGTCGTTGTTGTTGTTGAACAAAGCTCTGTGTTGGAGCCATTCCTTTAAATCATCACATTTGTTTTTTATTGAAACAACATGGATTTTCAACAAAAGTCTGGAGACTTGCATGTATGCCCATCTGTTGAGGAACGCATCTTTGTCCGCCACAATGTATGACTTTGAATTTGGATTTGATTGAAACACTCAGTTATCCTACAGAAATTCCCACCCACAGGATTTTTTTGGTCTGTTTAATAAGATGTCATCTCCCCCTCCCCTGGTTATTTGAAGTCCTATATTTTCATTTCTTTTAAATTGCTTGAGTTCTTTTGTATCTCTGTATACTTGGAAAAGGAATAAATAAGGAGGTGGTTTTTTGTTTTTGTTTAGTAATTGAGGCATGGAAAACACCTGTGTGGCTTGTCTCCACAGTGCTTCAGAAAGTTTCCTGCTCAGAGCTGACCAAATCTTGTCAGCAAGTGTGGCTCAAAATGACCTGAGGTTGTCTGAGGACAAAGTTGCAAGAAAACCACTTACGTAGCTCCAGGCCTCAGCTACCAGTTCATTGCCTCCCTTCCCAGTTTCCCCTTTTGATGGACTCCGCAGGGCACAGCACGGCCAACCCACCCTTCCAGGTCAGGGCCTGGGATAATTATGGTGATTAGCAATTCCAGCTGCTGCAGAGGCAGGGGCTCTTCGCTGCCTTTTCCTCCCTGCTTCAGCCAAACCTGTAATTTACCTGTCACTTACAAGGCTGCTGCAGAAAAAGCGGTCTGGATCTTTCCCCCAATCTGCTTCCCTGTGGTGCCTTGTTCCAATGCATTGGTTTCTGTCCTTAGTAACCTTGCTTGTGGGGTGATCGGGGTTATTTGCCCCATTTCCACCGGCAGAGGTCTGGTGCCTTTTCAGGTCCTTCTAACCCCCAGTCGTGCAGCTCGACCCGCCCCCCCAGCCTGGGATGACACCATTTCCCCCTTGATTCTTCAGCTCTGGCCCGGTGTCTGAACAAGGGATTTCTCCTTCCCATCTGCATTTTGAGGCTGCCTTCTTTCCATGTGGAAGTCTTGCTCTGGATGAGATACTGCCTGAGACTTGTGATGTCTTGGTAATGTTGGCTTTATTTACAAATTGGCAAGCAGAGTCTCTTAGAAGCAAATGAAATGTGGTCCTAAAAATAGGCAGCCGCGATCCCCAGGGAACCAATCAGATGCCTCCACTCCAGGAAGCCAACACGCAGGAATGGAACTTGGGCAACCGCGAAAGCCTCTCTCTCCCTTTCTCAGTCTAGCCCTTTTACTTGAGGAGACAAAATGCACAATCCTACTGCTGCGATGCGGGTAAGCCCCCAAACCCTGAGGCTTATGGGTATCCCGTGCAGAGTGGGAGGAGCGGCAGAGGGGATCTGCACCTTCCCGTCCGCCCACCTTGCGTTTTTCACGAGACAGGCTTTTTCACCCCTCTAGCTGGAGCATCTCAGAGGGGGAGGAAAGGAGTCTGGGTAGGCCAGGATACAAGGTATCCTTGTATGATATGTAGGAACGGAGACTGGAAAACACCCGCAGGGCAATCCTAAGCACGTTTGCTCAGAGGCAAGTCCCACGGAGTTCGATGAGTCCTTACTCTCAAGTTAGTGTGCTTCGCATAGCAGCAAAAAGTGAGTCTGGCAGATAAACCCAGGCCTTCAACCCAAACCTCCCCCCAGCTGTAAATCTACTGCTTCCCTTCAAGCCATGCTGGTTGGTCTTCGGCATGGAGAACTGAACCCCCTCCTGGCTCCGGATGCCGGATTCAAGCGAAATCATAGAAGAGTAGAGTTGGAAGGGGCCTACCAGGCCATCAAGTCCAACCCCCTGCTCAATGCAGGAATCCAGGTCAAAGTATCCCTGACAGATGGCCATCCAGCTGCACCTTGAATGCCTCCAGAGTGGGAGAGCCCACCACCTCCCTAGGTAGTTGGTTCCATTGTCTTATTGCTCGGACAGTCAGGAAATTTTTCCTGATGTTTAGGTGGAATCTGGGTTCCTGTAACTTGAGCCCATTATTCCGTGTCCTGCAAACTGGGATGATCAAGAAGAGATCCTGGCCCTCCTCTGTGTGACAACCCTTCAAGTACTGGAAGAGTGCGATCATATCTCCCTTCAGTCTCCTCTTCTGAAGGCTAAACATGCCCAGTTCTTTCAGTCTCTCCTCATAGGGCCTTGTTTCCAGTCCCTTGATCATCCTTGTTGCCCTCCTCTGAACCCTCTCCAGTTTGTCTACGGCCTTTTTAAAGTGTGGTGCCCAGAACTGGACGCAGTACTCAAGATGAGGCCTAACCAGTGCCGAGTAAATGGGAATTATCACTTCACACGATTTGGAAGCTATACTTCTATTAATACAGCCCAAAATAGCATTTGCCTTCTTTGCAGCCACGTCGCATTGCTGGCTCATATTCAGTTTGTGATCTACCACAATTCCAAGATCCTTCTCACTTGTGGTATTGTTGAGCCAAGTGTCCCCCATTCTGTAACTCTGCATTTGGTTTCCTTTCCCTAGGTGCAGCGAGTTCGGATTTCTGTGAATCCGACCTGCAAATTCTGCAGTAGACTGGATTTTTCCAAGTCACGCGAATGCCACAGACGTGTGGACTGGTTTTTCATTGGGGGAGGGGGGCAGGGTTTGTGCTAATTTGCATTAACTAATGCACATTTGTGCAACTAGAATGAAATTCTGGTTTTAAAAATCTGATTCTTTGACGGAACGAAAGACGCCTGATAATCCACAAAACACAAAATCCATACACCACTACTCCTAGCCTTTAAAATCAAGGATTACTTTGTCCTCACCCCACCCCAGTCGCTTTGGAGAATGTGCCCCCCCCCACTTTGTTTCCATGCTGCTTCCACTCCTGCCGTGCGGGGGTGGCATTAATGAGCCATATCCTCATCTCAACCTGAGACGATTCTCTGCCTGGCAGCGCTTTGGCTGCCAGCTGGGCTATCTGCTCCCCCTTCCCGCTCGTGTGATGTATTAGATTGCACAAAAGCCATTCAGAGGCCTGGCAGCCGGGCACATTTCTCTGGAAACAGCAGCAGCAGCGCAGCCCTCCCTTCCTCTCCCGGTGACCCCTCCAGCTTGCCTTGAATGATGCACCAGCCTCATCTTTCTGTCCCGGCACCCTGCTGCTAATAGGAAGGGCTGACGGGCACCGGGGAAAGCTCCTGCCTGAGGCGGCTGTTGGTGCTTGCAAATATCCATCGCTTTTCCTCGGACAGCTGGTGCAGTGCGCACCCATGGGGCCAGCTGTTTCATGAGGCCTGTGGCTCACACTGGCTCAGCTTGTCTGAGCGTGGAAAGCTTACCAGGGTCAGGCCTGGCTATTACTTGGATGGGAGACCCCTCCTCTAGTTTCCTGCATTGAGCAGGGGGTTGGACTCGATAGCCTTGTAGGCTCCTTCCAACTCTATGATCTATGAAATCTATGAAATGCATGCCTCAGCACTGCCTGCTGCCCCCCTCAGGAGAGCAATTCGAGTTAATTGCAAAGGCTTTTCGCTGGAGGGCCCTCCCAGTGGCACAGGCCAGCCATAGGCAAAGTGGGGAGAACTGGGGCAGAGGGGGGGGGCGTGAGACTGGGGCGGGCCGTTCGGGAGGCGCTCTGGATGGGGCCTGCCATGGCAGCACTAGGTAGACTTCGCCGCTGTGACTAATGAGGCGCACGCTCACAGCTGTGTCCTCCTCAACTTTTCATGACCGGTAGGCATGTCAAGGAACAGACTGTAACAAGAATATTCTGTCTCTCCCTCCCTCTCTTTGGCGGAAGCTGTCCCCGCAGAACAACCTCGAGGCGGATGAGCATAGGTCTCTCTTTTGAAAGCGATCTTTGCACTCTGGAGCACAATTCCCTTCTAAGATGCTGATCCCAGGACCAGAAGCCTTTCTATTAACACAACTCAAATCAATGCAAAGATTCCGTTACATCCATCCCACTTCTTAGAGCAGTGAAAAGTGCCAGGGGCACAGCGTAGACCCAGGTTCGGTTCCCTTTGGAAGGCAGTCACTGGAGGCCCAAGGGCATTTCATAATATCTGCATTTATTTACAGCCTCACAGGCTGAGCGGAAGTGGAGGCTGGCTGAAGCATGTCCACAGGCCGCCAGGGCCCACCGTTCCCCACATCCGTTCTCCAGGGAGCAGCATCCCAGCACCTCAAGATGCCTGCGGAGCCCAGACTCAGCGCTGCCTCTCTCCCTCTCTCTCCCTCTCTCTCAAAACTGGAGTCTCTTCACGGAGAGACACCTCAAGGTCTGCCCCTTCTCTGATGGGTTTTTTCCTATTCAGAACATTCACAATGATCCTGTATCAAGAAGCAATTGCCTGATCATTTAGTTCCCATGGCAACACATTGCCTGTAGGTTACCTACCAGAAGGATGTGCCCGGCCAGATTTGGCCAGCTGGTTTGACCAAGTGCTAAGCTGGCGCCTAATGAGAACATCAGAAGAGCCGCGGCGGATCAGACCCAAGGGGGCCTCTCTAGTCCAGCGCTCTGCTCCCACCGTGGCCAACCAGCTGCCCCCCCCACGGGGAGCCCACAAGCAGGACAGGAGCGCAAAGCACCGAAGCCCCACTCTCGTGCCCAGTTCCCGGTCTTGCAACTGGCCCACCATCCATCTCTTTGTCTGGCAGGCAGCTGACGGCGGGTAGGCCTGGATAGTGGCTGGTGCTTCACCAGGAGATGCCGAGACAGACTCCTGATAGCTGGGAATCTCCCCTGAGCTTTAGAAGAGATCCCCATCGAAGCCTGGAGATGGTGACGTCACTCTAGCCAAGGGGGGCAAAAACACAGTGAGTGAAACTCGGCATTCTGGGATGCCTTTTTCGGGCCATCCATCCAGTTGGACCAGGGACATCAGAAGCTGCCTTAGACCCAGCTAAACTCTTTGTCCATCTTGCTCAGGGTTGTGTCTGCTCTGACAGCGGCTTTCCAGGGCCTGTCCGATCACCTGCGACAGGTTCCACACCAAGCACCTTTTCTGCCACCGAGCCGTGGTCTACCCCCTAGCGAACATGTGCTGTGGGGAAGCAGAATCACAGCAGCAGGTGCCGCCCAAACCTACCTCCATTCAGTCTGTAGCATGCACAAGAAACTGCCTGTACCGAGCTCTGCATATATAAGGGAGGGCCTGCAAGAGCAGCATCTCCAACCACACGGACAAGCCTGCATGAGCAGTTTCTATGCTCACAGGGCCTGCTCACACAACCCACATCATGCCCGGTTCCTAAGATCCTCTGGAGAGACCTTCTTTTGAGACCGCTGCCTTCAGAGGTGCATTTGGTGGCAACCCGAGAGAGGGCCTTTTTGGTGGCCGCTCCCTTGGGAACTCTCTCCCAAGGGAGGCTAGCTTTGCTCCTTCTTTATTGCCCTTCGGCTGGCAGCCAAAGACCACTTTACTTAAGAAGGCCTTTGGCCTGGAAGGGAGCAATCCTATGGCCCCTACACAGCATCTGAGCGGCCATAGGATAGTTCAGATTCCTAGATCTGAGGTCGGAGACAGCGCTGCGACTTCAGAGCTGGGAATCGGAGCTCCTCCACCCCCTCCCCTGCCCCCTCGCAGCCAGCCTGGAAAGAACCGAGGTCAGGAAAGCAACCTGAGAGAGGAATAAAAGGGGGCAGGGAAGGGAGGAGACTGGGGAGGCCAGGATACAACTTGAACTTAGGAAAAGTTCAGAACTAGCTTCTCCAGCTACATCTTCACACATGCTATTCCTACAAGTTCATGGCTCAGACTGTTTTCCCGGGGCAGGAAGAGAAGGTGACTGGCAACGCCCACATCCTGCACCAGGGGAGTCCTGGGAAGCATTCCACAGAGTGTCTGCTCTAGGATGCAGAGACTCTGTGGTCTCAATTACATCATGCACCTATGCATGGCTTGAGGTTTTGACTGCACATTCCCAACAGATCGTGTGTTGTTGTTGAAACGTGGGTTATCACCTTGTTCGAACCCAGCCGAGATAACAAACCATGCTGAACAACCCACAGTTCACAACCCAACAACAAACCCTGGGTTCTCTTCATGGCTTGTTCGTGGTTAACAAGCCACGGCTTGTTAGTGCGGCTGGGTTCAGACAACTGCCATATTTATATCCCGCCTTTCTTCCATCATGGTTCAGCATGGTAGCTTCCGCATGGTAGCTGCTTCATGTGCCTCCAGACCATTCCCCGGGACCCACGTTTCAACGACAACCCACACTCAACCCATACTCAACCCTTGAGTGTCGGCTATCGTGTTGTCTGAACCCAGGCGGCATCTGCCTGCCTTGAGGCACCTCCCGAGAGGGCTGGAGCTTGTCTAGAGAGCTCGAAGGCCCTCTCGAGGGAAACCCTCCCCATCCCATTAGGACAGGGGTGCCAGGCCAGACTCAGTTCCAGAGAAGCACCTGGGGCCCGCCTTCCAGTGGTGGGCGGGGGCTGCAGGTGAAGGGGGCGTGGCCAAAGGCAAGCAGGGGGCAGCCAAGTACCCCAAACAGCAGCACAGTTTATCTTGCAGCTCTTCCTGCCAGTAACCCAGCTTTGGGAGAGGCATGTCAATCTTTTAGGATGGGGCTCCGCCCCCAAACCGGGAAGCCACCCAACAGTTGGTGGTCGGGGGTGGGTGGGGGGAAGGGGGCGCAGGGGCGTGGCCTTCTGGGGTACCCCTGGGGCTGAACTGGGATCCCAGGAGGGCTGCATATGGCCCCCAGGCCTGGGGCTCTGCACCCCTGCATCAGGGGGTTTGTTCCCAGAACTTGCCTGCGCCATGCAGGCCGGATCAGGACTGTGATGTGCCCTGGATGCTGCCATGAGGGCATGCTGTCCTTTTCTGGATACTTCTGAACTCAGGTGTTCCAGTTTGCCTCTGCTGCTGAGAAGGGGCTGCCGCCCTTTGGAAGGGGTGCTGCGTGTGGTGTGGATCTCGCAGGAGAACGGGGGAGTTGGGAAGCAGGGGGGTGTCGTGCCAGCAGCAGTTCTTGAAAAGCTCCTGGAAATGACTTGGATGAGGCCCCTTCACCCACCTGAAGTTTCAGCCAATGGACGGGGATTCTTGCTAGTTTGGAAAGCGTGTTACTGGTCACGAGATGCGGGTGGGAACAAAGCTGTCTGCAGATGAAAGAGTCACAGCGGTCCAGATCTCCTCAAGGGTCTGTGCAGGTTTGTGATTCTGTAAATGGGGAACATCTGAGCTGGAGCGCTTTACTCGGGAACATGACATGCACTTCTGAGCATATGCAGAAGTGCATAACAATGGCTATGTAGCATTCTCTGTACTAAATCATCATCATCATCATCATCATCATCATCATCATCATCATCATCATCATCAAATTCTCTGCTAAGACAAGCAGAATAATTCTGTGACCCAAATAAAATATGCTACCCATGCGGCACGGCAAAGAAGTGACACAGAATATAACTAAGCTTCCCCCCTCCCATCATGCTCTGCCCATCTGCCTACAACCACAAAGCCCCAAGATAGTCTGTATTTAAAAAGAAGAAGGCGGAGGTTGTCGGGATGCTGGGGTTTGCACCCCAAGACAGACGGTGTCCTTGCAGAAATGTGGAGGTGACATCCAGCCTTCAGTACGGTCTGTCCCCCCCAACATTCATCTTGGACTAAGAGTAGATCAGCAGGCGTGACGTCCAGGGAAGCATCTCTCACTTTGGAAATGAAGCAATACTTGGAGAACGCTGAGATCCTTCGTTGTCGACCTACTTTCCACAGAGCACCGTGGTGCTGGGGGCATTTCGTGGGCGCCTGCTAGAATGCATCCCTTAAAGCCTGAAGACCTGGCCTTGTTTCTGAATGAGAGGCCAGTCAGCCACGTGCCCCCCCCCCCCCCCACACACACAGCCATGTGTGGGAATGTATCAGAGGGCCCTGTTGGGCTGTTCCTTATGGAGAGCACACAAGCCTCACCCCCTCGTATTAACTTCGACTCCCTCAATGGGTTTTGACCTGCGGGGCGGGGTGCCCAGAAGCCCAGCACGGCACACCATCTGTCGCCCTGGACCAGAGCACCCTTCCAGCGGTTGCCATGGAGACTGGCCGCGGCCTCGGCCTCCGGGTACCGCAGCCCTTTTGAAGAGATGCTGGGATGGGACGGTGGTTTCATGCCATGTGACTCGGGATCCCAGCCAGCAATCTGCGGAAAACATTTACCTTGCTGGCTCCGAGAGGAGCCCATCCCATAGTCACTCCATCATGTCAGGAAAAGATAATGAGGATCCCTTGACGGGACTTGCTCACATCCTGTAGGCGGGGAAATCTTCCCTCTCCCAGGCCAGGCTTCCTCGCTGTGTCATCCCGAAGAAGGAGAGAGGTGTCAGTCACAGAGCGAGCCTGGGATGACGGGGGGGCGGGGAAGGCCCTGGGGTCACCCCCCCCACTGGGGAATGGGGAGGCGCCGCATGACAACTGGGGAAGGGGCTCCAGAGGCCACGTGACACCCGGGCCAGGCGGAGGCTGGAGACATTTACGCATGCAGGGAAGCAGAGGAAAGGAGCGCAACAGGGGAAGACCTGGGGGAGCTGCGGTCCTCTCTGGACAGGAGCCCCAAAGGCCGAGGAGAGCGCGAGGACCCTTCAACCACCCCCCACCCCCGACACAAGGAGAGAGGCAGGAGAACGAGCGGGAGCAGGACGCGTGAGTCTGAGGGATCTTAAGCGGCTGAAATTTGCACGCTGGGATGTTGGGAGTGTGCAGTCCCCTGGAGCAGTGTTCTCCAACCTTGGGTCCCCAGATGTTTTTGGCCTACAACTCCCAGCATGCCCCAGCCAGCATAGCTGGCTGGGGCATGCTGGGAGTTGTAGGCCAAAAACATCTGGGGACCCAAGGTTGGAGAACACTGCTCCTGGAGCGATGCACCGGATGTTCTGCAAAAGATGATTATGAGATGCATGGAAGAAGGGTTGCTGGCTGCAGTTTGCCAGTGCTGCATCCCTGAAGAGGGGAAGGAAGGGCTCTGTGAGGCTCCGGCGGATTGCAGGATCGCTCGTGTCCACGGATGCTTCCAGACGGAGGGCTCCTAGAGCTACCAGTCCAAAGGCATTCTGCAGCTATTCCGTCTTCTGCTCCTTAAGGCACCCCACCCCCGTTAAAAAAACTTTGGAAGAAGCAGTGGGAAAACATGGGAGGGGGACAAATGGAAGTTGCTGTTGTCTGGACCCCTTTGTCATATTTCTTGGCAGTTCCCAATAGGAGCCATATCTGAGGCACCCAGGGCAGGTGGTGGAAAGTGGACCCCCCCTCCCCCCGTGTGTGAACCTGAAGATATTGTCAGGTGGTGTGCTTGTCTGATAACAATGCTGCTGCTGATAGGTCAACAATGTCTATGGGACTTCACAGAGTAACCCTGGGAAAACAAGACAGGCCCTTGCCCCAAGGAACCTACAGTCTCTAAAAGTCTATAGTCCCCTACCTTGCAGTTTCATGGACATTTCAGTTACACCTACGTTGGCTTCATGGTGCCTGGGGATGAAGACCGGGGGCTAAGCCAAGGCTCTGAGGCAGCAAGAGGTGGCCCCTTGCATGTGCTCTGAGAGGGAGCGCCTGGCATAAGGGGCCACGAGGGAAGAGTCGCTTAAAGGGGGCAGGAGACTTTTGGACAGCTCAGGATGGCTGAGCTGGAAGAGCCAAAGTGATGCACGGGGGCAAGGCGAGCAAGAGCAGAAAGAGAGGGTGGCGTGGGAGAAGGCTGTGTGGGATGCCAAAGCCGGGTGGTGGATTTGAGGCGGGACATCCTATCGTAGGGCCCAAGAGTGATGCACAAGATGAGTTATGCTGGCGATGGAGTCTGAGTGAGCAGGATGAGAGGGTGAGTGGCACGTGTGGTTAGGAGGCACTTGTCTGCCAGCCTGCCGGCTTCCTGGCTATGAGCTGAGCAGCTGCCCGAGGTGCTGGGGCCGCCCGCCACACCCCCGAAACATTTGCAGTGGCCCATCCGCTCCATGCCTGCCCGGGTCTCTTGCGGGCAGCACAGCAAGCTCCAAATCTCAAGGCTCGTTCTCCAAGCCTCTAAGATATTTAACACGAGGATGAACATTTGTCCTAGGTAAGAGAAGAGATCCCAGAAGACTTCAGGGATGCCATAATTATCACCCTCTTTAAGAAGGGTGATAGAACAGACTGTGGAAACTATCGGGGCATTTCTCTCTTAGCAACCGCAGGTAAAATATTTGCTAGGATTCTCGCAAACCGTCTTCTATCTATTTCAGAAGAGATCCTCCCTGAAACTCAATATGGTTTCCGCCCCTCTAGAGGGACAGTAGACATGATTTTTACTGCACGTCAGCTCCAAGAAAAATGCCGGGAGCAAAATCAACCCCTTTATATGGCATTTATCGATCTGGCTAAGGCCTTTGATACTGTAGACCGTACAGCTCTCTGGACTATCCTTATGAAAATTGGATGCCCCAATAAATTTGTGAATATCTTGCGACTTCTCCATGACAACATGACGGCAACGGTTTTGGACAACAACGGCTCTCATGGTGCTCCATTTAAAGTGGGATCAGGTGTTAAACAGGGATGTGTTATCGCCCCAACATTATTTGCCATTTTCATCGCCATGGTTTTACATCTTGTCAAGGGGAAACTTCCCACCGGTGTGGGAATTATATATCGAACAGATGGAAAGCTTTTTAATCTCAGCAGGCTGAAAGCAAAAAGTAAGGTAATTACAACCTCCGTTGTGGAACTTCAGTATGCTGATGATAATGTGGTCTCCGCACATTCAGAGGATGATCTCCAAACTATCCTAAATGCTTTTGCAGAAGCATACGAAAAACTTGGTCTCTCACTTAACATCAAAAAAACCAAAGTGCTTCATCAGCAAGTGCAAGCCAACCCTTTGGTGATGCCATCTATCCAGCTTGGCGGGACAATACTGGAAAATGTCGATCATTTTCTCTATCTTGGCAGCTATCTTTCTGTTACAGCTAACATCAACAGTGAAATCCAGCATCGTCTGAGCTCCGCAAGTGCCGCATTTTCTCGAATGAAACATAGAGTGTTCGAGGATCGGGATATTTGTAAGAAGACCAAAACACTGGTTTATGAAGCCATTGTATTACCAACTTTATTGTATGCCTGCGAAACATGGACTATCTATAAACGTCACTTCCACCTCCTTGAAAGGTTTCATCAACGTTGCCTCCGGAAAATCCTGCAAATTACTTGGGAAGATAGGCGAACAAATGTCAGTGTACTGGAAGAAGCAAAGACTACTAGCATTGAAAAAATGATCCTTCAACGCCAACTTCAGTGGACCGGTCATGTTGTTCGAATGCCTGACTGCCGCCTCCCAAAGCAGTTACTTTACTCCCAACTCAAGGATGGAAAGCGGAATATCGGTGGTCAATATAAGAGGTTTAAAGATGTTCATAAGGCTAATCTAAAAAAATGCAATATAAACATCGAAAACTGGGAAGCTCTGGCCCATGAACGATCTAAATGGAGGTTGGCCTTTCACAAAGGTTCCATGGACTTTGAAGAAGCCCGAGTGCAAGGTGAAAGGGAGAAACGTGCTAAGCGAAAAGCACGTCAAATGAATCCTTTACAGGACCATCTTCTATCTGGTAACCTGTGTCCTCACTGTGGGAAGCTGTGTGGATCTAGAATTGGCCTCCACAGTCACTTACGGACCCATCGCTAGAGTCTACACAATCTTCTTTAGAATTTCCTCCTTTTATCCCGGAAGACAATCTTACTCGGTCACGAGTGATCGCCTGATGATGATGATGATGCTTATGTCTGTCAGCCCCTCATTCTGTAAATGAGGCAGGGCGATTGCACAATAAAAGCAGGACGCACCCTTGGCCTTGGGCAGGATTCAAGCACGAGAAATATTACGCCTCTAAGTGCCGGTGAGTGGACAGGCAGGCAGGCACAACTGTATGGACATATCCAGGGGGGTCTTGGTAGAGGACAAAGACATCAAATGGGATTTCTCAGGAAGGAATTTGCAGCGGGACACTCCAATAAACGTATGATGATGGCGGTCCTTTCTGGCCACCTCATTTTAGAAAAGATATTATAGCACTTAGGAAGGTTTTGAAAGGGGGAACCAAAATGACGGAGGGACTGATGCACATTCTGTCTACAGGGAAAAACCTAAGAAGATTGTGAGGATTTTAGTTTTTTGGGGGTGGGGTAAACTAAGGGGAGACATAACAGAGGTTTGTAAAATTATACATGTTGTGAGAAACAGGCTATGGAGAAGTTTCTCTCCCTCTCTTATAAAACTAGAACCCAATGGGGTCATTGAATGACGCCAATTGGTGGGAGATTCAGCACTGTTGGCACATGGAATTCACCACCACAAGGTTTGATGATGGCCATGATTTTACCTGGCTTTAAAAAGGATTAGCCAAATTCATGGAGAAGAGGCCCATTAATGGCGATCAGCCACAATAGCTAAATGGATCCTCCCTGATCAGAAACAATATACCTCTGGGTGCCAGGCACCAAATGACTGGGGAGAGCGGTGCTCTCATGTCCCACTTGACAGCTTTCCAAGGTAGCTGGCTAGCCACCATTGGGCATAGAATACTAGGCTAGTTGGTCATGGGGTTTGACTGAGCAAGGGTTTTGCGCTCTTGCGTTCATAGGGATGGCAGATTCCTCAGTAGTACTTGTGCTGTGTCATCTCAGCAGCTCGGAATTAGGCTAAGTCTTGGATTAGGAACCCAAGTGAAGATGTGCCAGTCTAGTCCTTAGACCCTTTTCATGCATGACACCAAAGGTGATGTGTGCAGTTCCTGCAGGCACCTGAAATGCAAACATAAACTCTATATATAGGCTAGCATGTAGATTCAGTTTAAAAAGGGTTTGCTTTTGCTTTCTGCCCCATGTTAACAGCAGCCACAGATGCACACAAATAGCGTGAGAATGACTGAGGAAAGGTGTTGTGGGTGCAAATGTCCTTAAATTAGAAACTGAGTAATTTTCAACTACAAAATCTCAGCCACTTGCTGTGAGCAAGTCTTTTAAAACTCTGTTCACAGAGTGGAGACCATGCTCATCAAGTACCGTAGGAATTCTCTGTGGCATCATCACACAGGGGAAAGAAAATATACATCTCTGGAACGGCAAGCATCTCTCTAGACACAACATTCAAACATCGCCCTGCTTCTCAGTCATATACTGGAACTGGTTCCAGAGTGATGAGCACATGTTGAGACACTTGAACGTCACCAGAGCTCAGAAATCACTTTGCATTCATTTGTAGCGCTGGGCCATCCTCATCCTCATCTCTAAGAAAGGAGACATACCCAGGATCCTTCTTGTGCGGTGAAGGCATGTAGCTGCTCCACAATGAAGCCCCCCCACGCCTCCCCCGAGCCACCAAAACGCAAGCCCATGTCTGGAATGGGCAGAGAAATCCATCTGATGGAACCCCTTCTGTTGCCAATTATTTTTCTGCCTGTGTGTAAGGGCCAGTGGGCTCCGTTGAGGTTGTTCTTGTGGCAGAACAGAAAACGCACCTTCTTCTGCCTCACCCATCCCCTGCCAAAATGCAAGGGTTACATCCAGGCACATGCTCATTATTACAGGCAAACCAAGAACTGGGCAGACTGCTGTTTTTTGTTTGTGCCGGGCTTCAAAGGGAAGGGCCGTCTGCGCCTAACACTCATTGCCTTTCTGCTCCAAACCCCTCCCCCTCCAATGTGGAATCTCCCCCCTAGGGCCCACAGGGGGGGGCAGCCCCTCTCTCAAAGGCCTTCTGCCTCTCCTTGCTCCTTGTTCTCAGCCATAACCAACTTTTAAGGAACTGCAAGACGGCATTGGCCCATATCCATCACTTGCTATCCTTTCCCTCGCCCTCTGTTCTTCTCTTCTGCATGATTTTTAAAGATTGTAGCCATTTCCACAGGGACAGGTATGCAGGGCCGGATTAACATAGGGGCGATTGGAGCGACAGCTCCAGGCCCATAACAGAAAAGAGGCCCACAATATAGGGACGTGCAGCATGATTTGAGTTAGCTCTGATCGTTATCATTCAGCATAATTAATGATTTTTTCAAGATTAGAAAGCTGTTCTAAGCACATCTGCATTACAGGCTTGAGGCAAGACCTAGCAAGAACTGTTGTTCTCAAATTAGCATTTCAGTAGTTTTGCATTTCAATCACTGTTACTACATTTCTTTGTGAGAACTTCTAGCACATGGGGGGCTTGCTAGGGTCTGTAATATTCAGATTTAGAAGGGACCTCTCTCTCCAGCCTCGAGCAAAAGATCTTTCTGATTCGCAGCTCAATTGTTCAAATGCTAGTTTAACAAAAAAACAAAAACGAAAACGAAACAAAGCAACAAGAACAACACAATTATTCTTGGTCAAGCAAAGCTTCCTGGCTTTTTGTTGTGGCTGCTTTTTCTTTTTTAATAAATAAATTTGGGGGAAATTGGGAAGACCCTTACTGATGAGCTGCAGGAGTTTTTGAGTTTTGGCACTTTAATGGTAATTAAAATATTTAATTTGTTTTAATATAAAATTGCGTCTTCATTTTATTTATTTCCATAAAAAGGCCCACCAAAATCCTCAGCACCAGGCCCATAATGCTCTTAATCCGGCCCTGCAGGTATGTTAGGGAGCTCCTTGAGGGCAGGGAGCTCTCTTTGACTGGGTAACGCTGCAAGGCACCATGGGCACCGATCGTGCTGCAGAAACAAACATGTAGGAGCATAGGAAGCTGCGTTACACCAATTCAGACTGGTGCATTCAGAAAAATATCATGGGGGTGGTGATGGTGACTGGGGGATGTTAGAAGACTAGAAATGTGCAGTTTTCTCATCTTTGAGAGAACAGTTTCTTTTCGTGGGACACCCACAGGACATCCTGATACCAGGGTTTGTGGTTGCCTCCTTTTGTGTGAGAGCGTCCAGGAAGAAAGATTCTTCCTTTGAATTAACCAATGAATGAATGAATGAATGAATATCAAGGAGGTAGCAATCAAATCAGCAATTACTGTGGCAGGACTGCTCATTACTCCACCCACGTCCGGCCCAGGGCGTGCTCCTCACCGTCGCCCTGCTGTGCTCCCACTTGCCCTGCTGGGGCATCTCCCACAGTGGTTGTATCATGTTTTTGGCTGAGGCCCTGATTCGCTGGTGGCTGGGAATGCGGCTTACTTGTTGAGGCTGCTTTTCGCACCCTATGTGAAGGAACTGAGGCCAATTATATATACTACTTTACGCTGGGTTCAGTCTGAATCAAGGTCAGTGGTTAACTTATAAAGACGCGGCCGGTGGTGGCTTGGAGGCAGTGGAGGGAGCTGGGGGTTAACCATTTTATTTATTTATGGAACTAATTTATAGACCACTTACCATGTCAAAAGATGGTCTCTAAGCAGTTTACAGAAAGTGATTGAAATACATTACAAATACAAAAACCCATCAGTTAAAATGTTTAAAATATTTAAAACCAAAGCTGAAAGCACAGTACAGTAAAACCTTGGATTGCAAGTAACTTGGTCTGCAAGTGTTTTGCAAGACAAGCAAATTTTAAAAATAAATTTTAACTTGATAAACAAGTGACGTCTTGCAATACAAGTACTGTAGTACGGTCAAGAAAAATGAAGACTACACTATCATTCTTTATTGCAGATTAAATTAAAAGTATGTGTACAAATTTCTTATGGGGAATTTCGCTTTGATATACAAGTGCTTTGGATTACAAGCACGTTTCCGGAACGAATTATGCTTGCAATCCAAGGTATTACTGTGTTTAATAAGCAGACTAACAGGGCAGCACACTCACTCACTCAGGGAAGGCCTGGGTAAAGAGATGGGTCCTTAATTGGCACCTAAGGCATGCTACAGTTGGCACCTCCTGAATACCAATGGGAGGGCATTCCATTCAGTGGGTGTTCCCACTGAGAAGGCCCACTTCTGGGTTGCTGCAAGATGGCACTCTGCAGGTCACGGAACCACCAGCAAGGCCTCCTCTGATGATCTCAGCAATCACACAGGTCTACATCGGTGAAGGCGATCCTCCGGGTAACCTGGTCCCAAGCTGTTCCGGGCTTTGTATGGCAACTCTAGGTGCTGAACTGATGCTAAGTCAGTACAGCCAATGGGGATGGAAAATGTCTCCTTGAGCTAACCTTGGACTTCCCCCAGCTCATTTCACAAGTGGCGTTATATTTATGAATTTGTTTATTTAAGGTGCAATCTGATGCATGTTTAGACAGAAAAAAAGGGCTACAACTCCCTCCAGCCCAAGATCCTGGGGGAGGCTCAGTGGTGGAGCACATGCTTGGCATGTGGAAGGTCCCAGGTTCAATCTTTGGCATCTTCAGTTAAAGGAATCTTCTCCTGAGACCTTGGGGAGTCACTGCCAGTAAGAGAAGACAACACTGGGCTAGCTGGAGCCAGGGCCCGGCTCTGTGCAAGGCAGCAGTTTCATATACTCCTTGGAGCCTGGGAGACAAAGGACAGAGGGACAACGGCACCCGGTGGATTGAGAAGGGCCTAGTTCTGCCTTGCACCTCTGGGTAAAGCCTGATGGACAGCCATGGTGCTGGCAGAGCTTATTGATGAAAATTGTAATATTGCCCGCTTAAATCAAGGAGGTAATGCAACCACTAGTTACAGTGGGAGGAAAGGGTTAATTGAACAATCCCCAGGGTGCATGTTTTGTAACCCCTCCTCCCTACTTCCCCGCCTCTCTGTGGCCCGCTCTCTCTCTCTCTCTCTCTCTCTCTCTCTCTCTCTCTGCCTCTCCAACCTGATGGACACACAGTCTGAGCGGGCTTCCAGCCAGTGATCTCCAATGAGGCGGACTCTGAACACCCAAGAACCAGGCTGTACATAAGGGGGAAAACTCTGCTTCGTCCTAACCAGTATAGGACTGACTCCTTTCCATATCTTCCTCCAACACTTATAGCCAAGGCTCTTAAGCCAGGTGTAAAATAGCCTGCCCCCTTGACCTGTCCCCTCTACCTTAAGATGTTGCTCCTTCCTCTAGAAGCCCCGAGAAGGAAGTTCAGACACTGACACTTCAGGCTAAATCCTGCAGCTGCTTCAGCACTGGAACCAGCTGACTAGGGAGGGAGTCTTTCTTTGCTGTTTCACAAAGTATTTGGGCGGGCACCACGTCACATTAAGATGCCCGATTTTGGGACAACGGATTGTACTAGGTGGTCCATTTTGTCCAGAGGTGGTTCTGCCATGAGACAGCTGCCTCAGGCTGAAGATCTGGGCCCCCAGCAGAGTGGACAACAGAGAGGTATGACCTGACCTCTCCGTCACATTGGCCTATTGAAGTTAATGGGAGCCACCCGTGTGTAGCTCTGGTTCATTTTGGTGACGCTTACCCAGGATGGTGCTTTGTGTTAAATCTGTGTCAGTCCATTAAAATTATATGGGAGCAAACTGAGTTGCAATACAATGTGTAATTTATTTGTATAAGGCTATATTTAGACCCTCTGTTATTTCTACTAAACTGCATTAAGAACTTTCCTGCAACCAACAGGAAACTATCTCATATATGATTATTGTGGCCAGGATATATTCATGCAGATCCTGAAAAACAATCTCTATCCCAACCATTGTAGAGTATATGAATATGTTGTTATGTCAAAGCTGACTAATTACATTAGAAGTAATAAAAAGGGGAGAGAATGTCTGCAGAGATTCTTTCATAACTGGCCACATTTTGTTGATCACTGACAGAACACATCACCCTCTTCTGCTGACATTTATTTATTACATTTTAAAGATGCCCAATAACCGAAGTTCTTTTGCTATTGTACAAATTAAAAACATAATATACTATCTACAAAAGTTTATACCATCATAAATTTGAGTCTTAAGGGTGCCTGAAGACTCATTTTTGCTGCAATGGACTAACACTGGAAATAATATACAAAGTAGCAAAAAATAATAAAGCAAGTCAGACAAAAACAAAAATACGTCAGATTAAAAAAAAGATAAAATTATCAGCAGGAATCCAACATTGTGAAGATCTAAAAGCACTAAAAAAGTTCCTAAAATGTCTGGGAAAACAAAAAGGTCTTCACCTGGTACTGAAAAGAGCATAATATAGGTGTTAGGTGAGGCTTTCTGGGGAGGGCCTTCTACAGAGGAGGTGCCAACACTGAAAAGGCCCTCTCTCTTGTATCCACCCAGCTCGCCTCCTTTGGAGAAGGGCCTTGGATGATGACCTTAGGGTCTGAGTAGATAAATATGGAGGACATGCTTCTTCAGGTAACCTGGCCCCAAGCCGTTTAGGGCTTCAAAGTTTAAAATGAGCACTTTGGATTTGGAAATTGACTGGCAGTCAGCAGAGATGGCAAAAATACTGACATAATGTGATCATACCGCCCTGTCCCCATTTACCTCTAGGGCCCCCGTTTTGGATTAGTTGAAGTTTCCATACCATTTTCAAAGGCAGGCCCCACGCATAACACATTGCAGTGATCCAACATGTTTATTTAGCAAAAACGATGAAAAGTCTTTAGGCACCTTAAAGGTGAACAGATTTATGATGACTTAATTAATAGTCTCTAACATAACCAGAATCCTCATCATCACAAGCATGAAGTGTTGTGTTATCCTCAGTTGCCAGGTGTGTGTGTGTGTGTGTGTACATACATACATACATAGAGAGAGAGAGAATTGTAAACAAAGGAACTGAATGGCTATGCAGATCGGTACAGTCCACGAGTCCAGGTAATTTGAACTTAGATATGTAACATAAGCACAGCGAGCTTTCACAACAGCAGTAAGAATTGGTGAGAACACAACCATCTTAGGCATTGCTCCATAAATGATCACCCATAGCTGGAAAGGAAACCATGGGCTTTATTCAGACCCAAACAAATAGAATCAATCAAACTTCTTGATTAGTTCTGATTCAGCTGTTCCATACCAGAGCCTCTCTCTGAAATTCCTGTTTTAGAATGGCCACTTTCCAGTCAGCAGCAGAGTGTCCAGGGAGAGTGAAATGTTCTCCGCCTCGGGCTGGTTTCTAAACACTGCCCTTTCTGATGCCAGATTTGTGTCCATTTTTTTATTCTCTTGTGTAGCGTTTGCCCTATGCAGAAAGCAGAAGGGCACTACTGGCAGGCGACGGCTATATCGTCTTGGAAGACAACGGGGGAATGAGCCAGTATGGCGTAATGGTGAGAGTGTTGGGCTGGGACTCGGGAGATCCGGGTTCTAGTCCACGCTCGGCCATGAAACTCACTGGGTGACTTTGGGCCAGTCACTGACTCTCAGCCTAACCTACCTCACAGGGTTGTTGTGAGGATAAAAACGGAGGAGGAGGAGGATTATGTAAGCCACCTTGGGTTCCTTGCAGGAAAAAAGGCAGGGTATAAATATAATAAATAAATAAATAAATCCCTGACTGTCCAGTCTGAAGCTGTTTGGCCCAATCAAGCAACACTCTCATGGGACCCACAAGCAGTACAGGAGTCATACTGTAAACGTCTTTCCTGGTACTACGCTTATTTTATTTTTTTAAATGAAGAGTTCTGTGTGTCCAACGTTAGTCCTACTTAGATCAGACCCATTGAAATGAACGGGACTCAAGTTAGACTAACATTGGATACAACCCATAAATAAATGAGGATCAGTAAGAACGCGCAGGGTCTTTGGATTTCCAGCCGAAAGGTCTGGATCAGCCCGGCCCTGGCCTCCGCACCGCGATGGCCCCACTACTCAAGGCGCACTGGGCGCCTGTCCCTGGCCCGTGACGGGGCGGCGGGAGCAGCAGGGGGGTCGGAGCGGGGCCGGCGGAAGAGCCGCCGCCGCCGCCGCCGCCGCCGCCGGTCCATTCAAAGCCGCCCCGCCCGCGTCGGCGCCCGCACTGCAACTCCCATCATCCCCAGCCAGCATGGCCAAAGGCGCCAGGCCGGGCAAGGCTGGTCCGCAGCAGGCGGTGGCCACCCGGTGCCCGCCAGGGGTTTTGGACTACGACTCCCACCAGCCCCGGCCAGCATGGCCAATGGTTGGGGACGATGGGAATTGTAGCCTCAAAGCTCTGGAGGGCCCCAGGTGGTCCACAGGGCCCGGCCCTGCTGGGTTCGCCGCAAGTCCCAGAGGTGCTTCCTCGAGAGTAAGTGCGGCTGAGCACAGCACGGAGCCCGGCCCCGGGCAGACGCGCCCTCCTCGGCCGGGGGGCGGGGCGGGGCGCCGCGCGGTTCTCCTCGGGCCCACGTGGGGGCGCAGCTCCGCCCGGCAGCGGCCCGCCTCTTGCCGACGCCTACCCGGCCCCGCCCACTTGGGCGGGCCTCCCCTTTTCTCTTCCCCGCCTCCTGCCGGAACGCTCCTCCATTGTGACGTCACGGGGCTTCCAGAAGCCTCCCGCGGGCTTTCCTTCGGAAGGCACGCGCGGCGCTGGCGGCGTCAGCCAATCAGCGGAGCGCGCCGGCCGGGACGCGCCGGGGCGGGCCGACCGGTCTCCTAGAAACCAATGCCAGCGGAGAATGGGAGTGACTGACTGGCGGCGAGGCCAATAGAGGGAGGGGAGGGGAGTGGGCGGGGATGCGTTGGGCAGCAGGGGCGGGGCCGGGCGGTGGGCGTGTCCGAGCGCGGCCGCCCGCTCCGCTCCGTTCTCCAAAGGGAACTGCGCCTGGACCGGATGGACAATGCCTCAAGCCAATAAGGGCGCGGGGGCGGCGCGCGAGCGGCCGTTGCTAGGCAGGGGCGGGCCCCCCGGCACGCCACTTGCCCCGGCTCCGGCAGGCGGGCGGGACGGCCGAGAGAGGCGGCGGTGAGTCCCGGCCGGGCCGGGGGCTGCGGCGGGAAGAGGAGGCGGGCGGGCGCGCGCGCGCGCGCGCGGCGGGGCCGCCTCTGCTGCTCCGCGGGGTCTCGCGCGCGCCTGCCCTTTGGGCCCGGGGAAGGAGCGGGGACTCGCGGGGGCTCCCGTGGAAAGCCGCCCCGCGGCACGAGCCCCGCCGCCCAGGCCCTGCTCCCGGCAAGGCAGGGGTCCCCCGGGACTGCTCGTCGGGCGTGGGGAGCGGGCTGCGCGGGCCCCCTCGCCTGGAGAGGCGCCGCTTTGGCCAGGCCGGGCCGCAGGGCGATGCCCCCCGTGAAGCCTCCCCGGAGCGGGGAGCGGGGAGGTGCACCCCACGGGCCGCCTGCGGGCCGCGGGGCTTGGCCCTCGCCTGCCCCGGCCCCCGGAGCGCCTTCTGCCGGGCGGGCCCTCCTGCTTTCCGCGGGGAGGACCGGCCGTCTTTGCCCCGCGAAGCGAGCGGCCGGGCAGCGGAAGCAGCCCCCGCTCCGGGCTCTTCCCTGCCCTTGCCCCCGTGCCCACGCTGACATGGCAGCCCCCGGATGTATTTCTGCCCTGCAGCTCGCCCCCGCGTTCCTGGGGAGCTGGCGGCAGATCGGCCTCTCTGCATCCCCCCCCCCCCGGATAATAGGGGGCAGAGCTCCTGCCCCTTTCCTTGGGGTCTTCGGTGAGGTAAGATGGGGCGAGCCGAGGCGGGTGGGGTGGAAGGAGAGGACCGGCCCGCCGCGCGGCGTGGGGGACAGTGGCCCGCGGCCAGCGCAGGGAGGGCTAGCGGCGGCGCTCGCCCCTCCCCTCCTTCCTTCCTGCCGGGCGGGGGGAGGGAGGGCGCAGTGGGCCGGGGGCGGCGGCGCCCGGGGGCTGAGCAGGCTTCCTCTCTCGGCGCTGGCTGTGTGGGCACCGGGTGGGCATGGCTGCGGCGGATGATTCACCCAGCGCGTAGTCTTGACATTTCTCCACGCTGACTCCGGGCTGGCAGCCACTCCGAAGGGTCTCTCTCTGCCCGCGCTGCGCATTCCTGCCTGCCTGCGTGTGCGCCGTCCGAGCCCTCCCTGGCTGGCTTTACCAAACTTGGGCTTTGCGCGCAGCGCCGAGTGACTCTCCCTTGGTTGATATGCCAGCAATTCTGCTCTTCTGGAGCCGCGTGGAGAGGTATGAGTTTTCGGTTCCCCCGCGGGGAGTGAGTGACTTTGCCGTCGCTGCGCCCGCCGGGCAGCGAGGCCAGAGAAGAGAAACTTCTGAGCCAAAGCGTTTGCGTTAGGACGGGCGGGCGGGGTGGGGGGGGGAGGCGCTCGCAGTGTCTGGCTCCGCTGCCTCGGTGAACTGTGCGTAACGGTCCGGGTGAAATGACCCATTGTTTAGGGGGTGGAGAAACACGGCCCGGCTGGTCCCTCGGTCAGTCTGGGTTTCTCTAGAATTTCAGGCTGTTGTGGATTGTTTGGAATGGGGCACCTCGCCGGCCGGCTGCTTATGTTTTTGGCCCGCCCACAAACCTAATTGGGGTGGCAATATAAAGTGTGCCAGGTGCTTAGGCTGAGTGACCCGGGGGTGGTCTGTGAGTGATGGGGGTGATGGGGGGGGGGAGAGGAACTTTGGACTCCTCCGGTGGCCGCTGGGGGTTAATGGGCACCGGGAGGGCAGAGGCGCACTTGAGATGGACGCCTTGGCCGCGGACGGGTGACCCTTGGACCTGGGCGGCTCTTCGGTCATCTTAAGCCGGGCGTTCCTGGGACGGGTGCCTGACGTCGGGGTCTGCCCCTGTGGCTCTCCTGGGCTTAGTTGCTCTTGAGCTGTAGTGAATGCCGGAGTTCCCCGGAGTTGACTGACTGAATTTCCCGGGTGTGTGGCAGGATGGATGCGCAGCTGCTCCTGAGACCAAGTAGCCACTGCGGGGTTGGTGCTTCTGGTTCTGACGTGTGCCGAAGCTCTGGATGTCGTGGAGACGGGGGGGGGGGGCGGCGGCACTGAAGTGTGTGCATCACACAAGGCGCCAGCGTCGCTTTGCTTGGCGTCCTCTGGGATCCTCTCCCTCCGAGCAGGGACAGCATTCGCCTGGAATGCCCTGCCTGCCTGTCCCTGTTGTCTGGATGCCTTGAAACTTGCTTTCTGGAAGGTGGAGGGGTTGGTGCTTGATATGCGGCATGCCCCTTTGTTTCTCCCCACCCCGCTGCCGCCGCCGCTGCCGCTCTTCAGCTTTAGAGCTTTAGAAATTAGCCGTGCTCTCACATTCATCTCTGCGGGGTTGAGTTGTGTGTCCATCTGCCCCCCCCCCCCCCGCCCAACCCTCTCTGTTCTTTCCTTCATCAACGGGGTGTCCTGTGTGGCGCACGGCATCTACTGCTCAGTATCTCCCCCCCCCCCCCACACACACGGTAAAACCAGCTTTACCGAGGCTGAGTTTATAGGGGGATGAGTGGAAGAGCAGAAGACCCCCAACTCCTGGGTAACTGGGCAAGACGGCTGGGAGGACCCGCGGGGGGGGGGGTCTGCGTTTCAGCCGGCACGCACAGCAAGAAACCAATTAGAAGAGGGATCCTGGCTGTCGAATGATTTCATTGAGCATTTTCTGTGTCGGGGAGGGGGCTGCTGTGGGAAAGCACACAAAGGGAGCATTGCTGGGAGGCTGCCGTGTGGACTGCATTTCCTCTGTCTAGGGATCCGCTCTCTGTCCGCTCTTTGGAGCCGGGGTCCTCCTTCGGTTTGGGCAACCCCTCTGGCTCCGAGCCAGGCTGCTGTGGGCTTTTTCGTCCTCTGATCTGGGTACTGCTGCCGCCTTCATCCCTGGGAGGGCTGGGGCCTGGCGCCCTCGTTGCTGTGGCCAGACGCTTCAGGCCATCTTAGCCATGTTCAGAATCAAGCTAGAGCCTTTAAAAATGAGTGCCTGGGCTATGAATGTGTTTGTGAAGTTTCGGTAAGTGGCTGTCCTCTCTCTCTCTCTCTCTCTCTCTCTCTCTTATATAAATGTTTGCCACGTTTGGGTGGTGGTCTGTCAGCATCCATCTTTGTCTCCTGAGCTGTACTTCACGTCTGTTGTTGAGTGATGGGTCGGAGGTCTGGCTGCAGCCCCTCGCCGCCTTTGCTGTAGGGATCGCCAAGGGGGCCTCTGGCTGTTCCGCTGGCCCAGCCCCCGACAGGTCCCGAGGTGGGTGGTCTGGAAGGAAGACGTGGTGCCAGCGGTGCCGCAGGGAGGGCGGGAACCTTAGTGGTGGTCCTGATGCCCAGGTGTGCGACCCCTTCCCAAAGCGCTGAGCGCCCCCTCCCGTTCTTGACCCTTTCCAAGCCTTCCGGCAGAGACTCCAGCGTCACGGGTGGCTGCATTTGCGGGAGGGGCTGATGCCACTGAGGAGTGGAGTGTGCGTGTGCGTGTGTGTAGATTTGGAATGCAACGGGGCGGGTGGGCCTCTGGCCCCTCCTGCTTTGTGATTCTGTGGCTGCTGAGCGAGTGAGCCGTTTTTCAGAGGCATGGCGGAGCCTGCAGCTGGTCCTGCGTGTGTGGGCGGGGTTCTCCAGGGACCGAGTGGAGTCGTGTTTTACCAAAAAACCGTGTGGGGTGCTGCTCTGAGAGGATGGCAGACCTGCAGGGTGACCTACAAGGCTTGGCAGTGTTCCCTGCAGTTTGACGTCAGGCAGCCCCCGCTTGGGGGAAATCTCTCTGCTCTTCTGGTGCCTGAGCAGTTGCTGTTGCTTCCACGTGCTGCTCTGTTCTGTTGTCTTGCCCCGATTCCCGCAGAAGAGAAGGGGCTACTGAGGCTGGGGGCTGTTCTTCCTGCCCCCCCCTGCTCCGCTGCCCGCTGGTCCCCAGGGCGGTCACCTGCCCCATCAAGAGAGCTTTGCTCCAGCATGCGGTGTGAACAGAGTGCACCTCGGGCCCTCTGTGATGCCACTGGGTGTTGGGTGCAACTCCTGGATCTCGCACCGCTGCTTGACGGACACCCCCAAAGGCGCTGCTGTTCCGAAGGAACGCTTGGGGTTGCTTGCACATCTGGGCCAGACCGGTGTGAGGCATCCTGAGGGAACACATCTGCAGGCAGTGGCCAGTTTCAGCAGTCATCTGTCGTCTGTATTATTATTGTTAGATTTATTTATTTGTATCCCGCCTTTCTCCCAACACTGGGGGCAACCCAAGGCGGCTCACAGCCCTTAAAACTCATACAATTAAAACAAAAATAGAAAAATACAAAAAGTTAAAAATAGAATTAAATTATCAATAATATATATGGCATTAAAAACAGTCACGGCTTCTTTATTATTCATTGGCATGTTCTAGAGTTGAGGCCATTCAGAATTCAGTGGCCCTGAACAGCCCGATCTCGGCTGATCTCAGAGGCTGCGCAGGGCCGGGCCTGGTTAGTGCTTGGATGGGTGACCTCCTTGGAACGCCAGGTGCGGCAGGGGGCAGGGACCCATGGCTCAGTCTGACAGAGCACAGGGCTTGGCATGCAGGAGGTCCCCGGTTCGAGCCCCGGCCTCTCCAGGTAGGGCTTGGAAGGAATCCTGCCTGGAACCCCGGAGAGCCACGGCTGCCAGTCAGTGTCGACAACACTGGGCCAGATGGACCAAGGCGGGTCTGACCTCAGTACAAGGCAGCTTCCTGTGTCCTGCCATCAGGCGCTGGAGATGGGCATGCTTTTCCTCTGCAGCCCCCCCCTCCCGTGGGCTGTCATGCCTGCTCCCTCCATCGGGGGGGGGGGGGGTTGGCGGCCCCTGAGTGCTAACAATAGAACGCCCACTGTGCCTGATGAGTGGGGCTGAGGCGCCCGCCCAGCCAGGGCTGCCGGTTCCTGCTGCCCCCTCCCGCCGGAGACTTTATTTCCAGCTCCTGATCTCACTAATTACCGCAGGGAATCACTGCTTCGGTGTCAGCAGCGCTCTCTCTCTCTCTCTCTCTCGGCCCCCCCACCCCCTTGTTCCGAGGCAGATGAAGACGCCTCCGCAGGACAGGGCCGAGGGTGACTGCACGTCGGGGGCTGCGCTGGATTCCATGTGTCAGCATTGCGGTGGATGCGTGCGCGCTCTGCCTGCCGAGTGAACTTTGCAACTGTAGGTGGGCTGCGACCGTGCCGGTGTGCGCACGGATCTCTCCCTGGCAATCAAGTGGCCCCTGTTCTTCTGTAGCTGTTGTGCAAGAGAATCTTTGAGGCTAGCCCCTAACTCAGCCTTGCTTGACCTGGGCCCCTCCAGATGTGTGGGACTACAGCTCCCATCGGCAGTGCTGGCTGGGGGCTGATGGGAGTTGTAGTCTAACACATCTGGAGGGGCCCAGGTCGAGCAAGGCTGCTCTAACTCCTCCCACACCCCTGCTCCACTCTGCAGCTGTCAACATCTTTCATTGTGTGGGAGCTTCAAGCAGGACCAGCCTGAAGAGCGGCAGAGAGCCTAGTGGGGGAACGGGGTGTGTGGTGCTGGACTTTAGAGACCTGTTTAAAAAAAAACAAAAAACACCCACAATTGTAGCTGCATCCTTGGTTGCCCATCTGTAAAATGGGGATAATAGTGACCTGCTTCACTGCCTGGTTGAGAGGGTAAACTTGGCTGAAGGTGTCCCAAGCCTGTTTCAAATGCATTGTGTGGCATAAGTGACAGCTGTTCATCTTTCAGAGCCTTAGGAGAGAACTCGCCCCCTTAAGGTGCTGGGACCATAATTTGGTTGGAAGCTGCCTTGTAGGAGATCAGTATTCGGCCCAACGGGGAGCCCAGTAGAGCTTGTTGCATGCTGGACGGTGAAATGGGAAGCAGTGCACTGTGTTTGGTCATGGGGGAGGCACTGCTGGCATTTGGGAAGCACATGATCAAGATGCTGAAGAAGTTAGGAGGCATTTGGTAGGAATGGGCCAGATGTGATTAAAGTAGCAATAAATGGGATGGTCCACTTGTTGCCCGGAAGTGGAGTGGAGAGGAGGGCGCTCACTCCCCTGCTCTTTGCTGGATCTGCATAGGTGACCTTCTGCAGGATTGCTCAGTTCCTGGGGCCAAAAAGATGGGTGTTGTTACTGGGCTGTGCTTGCGATTGTGAACCCTGCACAGAAACGGCTCCCAATCGTGGTGTGGTTGGGCTTTTAAAGAAACGGATAGTCCAGGGGGTGGGGGCAAACTTGATCAGAATAGCTGTGGGGAGGCAAGAGGCGCCCCACCCTTTCCCTTGCAGGCCAATTCCCCAGCGCGCCCCCCCCCATCTTTCCTCATGGTGCAAAAGCAGCTGAGGGGCAGCTCTGATTGGGAAGATGGTTTGTGGGGGAGTGGTTAAGCCCCCTCTCCTGTTTCTGCCTCAGCGCATTTTTAGGAGGTTCTTTCTTCTTTTTAAAAGGCCTGGAGGTGGTTTGGCCCTTGTAGATAGCAACAGGCAGACGGGCTGATCCTGCATCTTAATTCTGTGGTCAGGCTGTGGTCTAGCAGGAGAGGGAGGCAAGCGCAGGGAGGGCGACTTGGTGTGGCGGGTGGGAGGGCTTTGGACAGGCGTGCAGGCCAGGGCCCCTTCCACCCGCAGGGCTGGATTCCAGTTTGGAGGAGTTCTGGGGAGGGGGGGGGGCACAAAGGCAATAGGGGCGGAGCCCAAATCCCAGCCTTTATTTATTTATTTATTATTAATATTTATTTATCGCCCATCTGGCCGGCAACCGGCCACCCTGGGCGATGTACACAGAATAAAATACATAAATGCAATAAAATACATTAAAACAATATAAAAATTTTAAAATCTTAACCCACCCCATATTCCCTGCCTGAACAACCAGGTTTTTAATGAGCGACGGAAGCTCATCAGAGAGGGGGCATGGCGGAGGTCACTCGGGAGAGAGTTCCACAGTACGGGGGCCGCCACAGAAAAGGCCCTCTTCCTCGTCCCCACCAGTCTAGCTGCTCTGGCTGAAGGGACAAGGAGAAGGCCATCCGTGGCAGATCTTGTTGAGCGGCCCACTTGGTGTTGCTGGAGACGCTCCTTGAGGCTGGAGCCTACTTCAGCCTCAAGCTCGCGCTGCCAGTAGCTGAGTCCCAGGAGAGGCATTTCAGCCTTTTAGAATGGGGGAAAACCTGCCCCACAGGAGTAAAACCACAAGTAGTCTGTGGTTGGGGGGAAGGGGGGTGGGGCCGGGCGAAGGGGCTCGGCCTTCTGGGAAGCCCCGGAGGGCTGGGTTGGGAAACCCTGGAGGGCTGGGAGCCTGCACCCCTGGCTGTTGAGACCCGTGGAGCGCGCGCTGTGAGATTGCCCAAGCCGAAGCAGAGTCTCGGGCTAGTGGAGCTGGCCACAGGAGGCTGGGGGGGGGGGCAGCACCCCCTCCCATTCTGAAGTGCAGCAAAGCGATGGCTTTCAGAGTTGCGCCCGTTTCTGTGCACTGTTCTGTTCTGGTCTAGGGCCGCAGCCAAGGCAGCCAGGATGGAAGTGCGGCTGAGACCTTGGAGACGGAGCGCTTAGCAGCCCGGGCGGCAGGGCTGTAGGCCTGACTCGCCCCAGGGTAGCCTGGATCTGGGGTAGGCAACCGGGCGCACTCCAGATGGGTTGGACCACAACTCCCATCCTCCCCAGGCTCTGGTCATGCTGACTGGGGCTTATGGGAGTTGTAGCCCAAAACATCTGCGGGGTGCCAAGTTGCCTGACCCTGCCCTAGAGCGTGTGTCCTGCATCCTGTGCCCGGGTGCCCTCCCCTGTGCCTGTGTTCGCCCGGCGTTACCAGCCTGGTGCGGCATTTCTCGGTGAATCGCTTCTAGCTCCAGCCAGCCAGCCAGCCAGCCAGTGCTTTAAAAATAACCTCCCACCATCGCAAGATGCCTCCGTCTAACAGCTCCACTCTCCCGCCGTCTTTTCCGCCGGTGCATGGTGGGAACTTGTCCCTGCGTGAACCCGCCCTACTGTATTGTTCAAAAAGTTCTTTTAAGGCAATCCGCAAAAGCACAGAAGGGGAAGACAAAGCAGGCAGGCGGGGGAGGGAGAGGCGCACATTATTCTGCTGCTTCTGCTGCACCGTTATGCGCGCACGCTTGCCTGGAGGCCCCCTCAGCGGCTCCCCCGTCCCTTGCTGCTGCAGGACTGGTGCAGAGCGTGGTTCAGCGCTCGGAAGGGCTCTGCCCTCCTGGGTTGCATGTTGTTGTCTCTGCATGCAGAGCAGCTGTTTTTTCCTCTGCCCGGTCCAAGTGTTGCCCGTTTTCTCCTTCCCAAGACTCCTTCCTCACACACCTATTTGTGGACGGGGGATATGGCCTCCCTCTCTGGTTACAGAGTCACGTGGTGCTCTCCAAATAACAACACAGCCCGCGGATCGGCCTGCCCCCGTTAATCTTGCAGAGGAAGGGTGAGTGAACCTTCTTAAAAGCCTCCCCCCAACCACTGAAAGGCTGAGAGAGGCAGCGGCCTGCAGGGCTGTGAAAGGGCTCCCCACATCTTGCTTTTAACACTCGATCACTCACATCTTGTCTTTACCTCTTCGTAGCCCAGGTGGGTGTTGTGCTAGCCAGTAGCCGTGCGAACTGATGTGAGGGAGAGTCAAGGCACGGTTCTGGGCTTCAAAAAGCTTGCTTGACTTCTCAAGCAGAGCGTTTCTGACCTCCATCTCTGTCTCTTTCTCCCCTTCCAGGAATAAAGAGTCGGCGGTTGGGACTACCGTCTCCACCATGGGGAAGGATTATTATAAGGCCCTGGGGATCCAGTCAGGAGCCAACGAAGATGAGATCAAGAAGGCCTACCGGAAAATGGCCTTGAAGTATCATCCCGATAAGAACAAGGATCCCAACGCCGAGGAGAAGTTCAAGGAAATTGCAGAGGCCTACGATGTCCTGAGTGACCCCAAGAAGCGGGCAGTTTATGACCAATACGGGGAGGAAGGTAAGGGAACGGCTGGATGTCCTGGCCATCCAATTCATGGGGTTCCGCTGCCAGTTCGCCAAATGCATGCAGTTCGTCAGGTGGGAATTCAAAACTGGCTCTTGGCTCATGGTCCCTTCCTGCTGAGGTGCGGACGTACAAAACCAAACCCTAACCTAACCTGCTGCAGAGAACTTCTTGACTTGCTTCTCTTGGATAACCATTGCTGGGCACGAGGAGTTCCTCACCCCAGTGCAGGAAAACTAGATAGATGGGAAGAAAAGCACCCTTAAGGTGTGTGTGGGGCCAGGGAGAGCTGGGCCCAGGCTTTTCCCCAGAGAAATTGGCATTCGGAACAGCTCTGGCTGCGAGGCTTGGCTCCTCCTGGGCTGTGCTGGGTGGAAAGGCGTTTGCAGGACGAGCTGTGGGTGAAAACGTCTTCCCTGTGGCAGAAGTGAGGCTTGGCTTGTGCATTCTGCTTCCTTTCCAGTACATGCTGTGTGTGTGTGTGTGTGTGTGTTTATGGTTCGGCAGGGTGCGGGGAGCCTTTCCAATTTTAGTAATAGCTCCTTGTTTCATAAGCAATCCCAGGCCGTTTGGCAGGGAACGCAGCAGGTTCTCGGCCCTTTTTTGCTTTGGAGGGGGGAAGGAAGGCAGCTGGGAATGGCACCAGTCGGATCGGCCCAGGACTCGCTGAGCAGGAGCTCTGGGATACCGTAAACATCCTCTGGCAAACTTGCCAACAACCTAACAGTGGCCCAGAAAATGCAGATCCTTCAATCACAATAAATGATGCAAATTGAGTCAAATTGTACGCATGCATTCTGCCCCCCAAATGTGTAAGGCTTTAAAGCTTTTGGAGTGGTGGCGGCAGCAGAGGACAATTGACAGCGGGGAGAGGGCTTGGGTGGGCAGGGGGTGCCATGAAGCCCCTTGCCTGCTTTTCCCCTGCCTCCCTCTCCTCCAACTTCTGATCTTTGAAAGGCATACCGTGTGCCCTTCCGTCATTGTCCCTACAACCTTAAGGGCTAGAAGTGTTTTTTTTAGATGGGTGGTGAGGGAGCCAACTCCCTGGGGGCAAGATAAGATGGGCTACCCTTTGGGGGAGGAAGATCTGTGGTCCCAGGGGGAGCACCTGGCTTCCTGAGAATAAAAGCTGTCTGTCAGATGCTCCGTGCTGCGTGCTCGCCTATGACTGGGCCATCTAATTTTGTCACAGTTGTGACTGACAAGACATAATGACTGCAATTTCAGCTAAAAGCTGCAATCCTGTTTCCTGGGGAAATAAGTGAGGTTCCTGGGGGGAAAAAAACACCATTCTAACAAGCCCATTTAAACACTTCCTCTTTGGGGTTCAACTGGGGAGAACTGAAGAGCCTTATGGGACTAAATTGAGAGAGGAAAGAGCTCTGGTTGATGGGGGAAGGAAAGTTTTTTGCCCATGTTGCCCATTAATCGGAGGGTGTTTGGGTGTGGGCGAGGCGGGGCAAAAGACCTCTCCTTTAGTTTCCTGCACTGAGCAGGGGGTTGGACTCGATAGCCTTGTAGGCTCCTTCCAACTCTATGGATCTATGAAATCTATGAAAGCTCTTTCTGCCAAGTGGACATCACAGTGGTGGTGGAGGTGGCGGCGGCGGCAGCTCCTCCAGTTGCCCCCTGGGAGGCCAAAGAGCTCTCTTCGCCACACTGTGTCCCCGTGGCTGGCAGAGCTGGAGCCATCGAAGATGCGGCTCTTCAGCTTTTTGCTATTAAAAGCTTCACAGCTGCTAAATGAGGACCCAGAAATTGCTGGCCCAGCTCTGCTCATCTTTGCAGCCTCGCGTGAGCACCCTTCTGTCTTCAGCTAGGCTCCTGGGCTTCTACCCCTCTGTCCTCCCCTGGTCGGTCGGTCCACCGTCCGCTCTCCTTGTGGACTGGAAGTTTCCGGTGTCCCCCCCACCTCCTCTAATCTCTACTTTTGCAGCAGCTCACGTGTGAGTTCTTGCTTATCTGGAAGCATGCTGGCCAGCAGGTAGATGGGAGGCAGTTCCCCCCCCCCCCATCCCAGTGCCTGGGTTAGGCCCAGGTCAAAGCAGCTGGGATGGCTGGCTTCATTGGTCCCAAAATTCTCCTGCTTGGGGTGGTTCCTCTGCTGTAGCATTTTCCTCCGTGACTGCCTTTTCATTTTTCACTCTGGCATCTTCATGGAAAATGTTATCTTGTTGCTGAGTTATCCATCTGGACTTTCCAAGGGTGATCTGAGGAGGACCTTGGATACCTGCTGCTAGCTTCTCCTGGGTCTTGCATTTCAGTGCCTCTTCAGAAATCCTGCCAAAAGTCAAAGCCTTCCTGCAGTGAAAAATGGTTGGGTTTGCAGGAGCCTGGCACTTCAAAGTTGTACGTCACTGAGTTTTAATTGATAGCAAAGCCATGTGGATGTTTTAGAAGTAATAAGGAATTCCTGAATTAGATTCACGCGGGGATTTGAGGGATGGGGGCTCCGATCTGTGCCCGGGACCCCTGTTTATATTGCTTTCCACACATTGGTAGCTGCACCAAAACTTGTGGATGCAGGACCTTCCCTCCCTCCCCTTTTGCACAATCCTAGGCATGCCCACTCCGAAGCAAGCCTCATTGTGTTCAGTGTGGCACGCAACTCTGTGTGTGTGTGTGTGTGTGTGTGTGTGTGTGTCTAGGATGGGCAACAGCTTTCTTGAACTTCTGTCTTGATGCTGAAGCACCAGATTGGGAAAGCTGTAAGCTCTGGTTGGACCCTGCCCCTGCTGTCCAGCTGCATGCTCTCCAGCCAGGATGTGAGGACCACTCCTGCTTCTGCCGCCTGGCTGGTCAGAACTGTGGGTGAGGGAGCCCTGAGGGCACGCTCTGTGTGTGTGTGTGTGTGTGAGGTAAGTTTTGCTCTGCGGGAAGGCAAAGAGCTGGGCTGCAGAATCCTGCCTTTCTTAGCTGTATGTCTGATCTGTGTTTAGCACTTCTTTCAGTGGTCCCTCAACTGATGGTTCTGTCTTCTTGGTTCTGCTCTAGGGCTCAAAACCGGCGGCGGCTCCTCTGGCACCTCAGGGAACACGTTCCACTACACCTTCCATGGGGACCCCCACGCCACCTTTGCATCCTTCTTTGGGGGCTCCAACCCCTTTGACATGTTTTTCGGCAGCAGCCGTTCCCGGGTGTTCAACGGCTTTGACCACGACGACATGGATGTTGACGACGACAGCGATGATCCCTTCAGTGCCTTTGGTCGGTTCGGCTTCAACGGCATCAATGGCGTTCACCGGCGGCACCCGGAGCCCATCCATATGCGCCGGAAGGTGCAGGACCCACCTGTGGTCCATGAGCTCAAGGTCTCTTTGGAAGAAATCTACCACGGCGCTACCAAGCGGATGAAAATCACCCGCCGGCGGCTGAACCCGGACGGGAGAACAATGCGGACGGAGGATAAGATCCTTAATATCGTCATCAAGCGTGGGTGGAAAGAGGGCACCAAGATCACCTTCCCCAAGGAAGGAGATGCCACACCAGACAACATCCCGGCCGACATTGTCTTCATCTTGAAGGACAAGCCGCACGCCCACTTCAGGCGGGATGGGACAAACATAATCTACACGGCCATGATCAGTCTTAAAGAGGTAGGTACTCGGGTCCAGACTTGGGATTCTGTTGGTCTCAGGCAGGCCTCAACCTGGTGCCCTCTAGATGTGTGGCACTACAACTCCCAGAATCCTCAGCCAACGGCCATGCTGGCTGAGGATTGTGGGAGTTGTAGTTCCACGCACCCCCAGGTTGGGGAAGGCTGTGTCAAGGTGAAGCTCTTCATAGAATCATAGAAAAGTAGAGTTGGAAGGGGCCTACAAGGCCACCGAGTCCAACCCCCTGCGCAATGCAGGAACCCAAGTCAAAGCATCCCTGACAGGTGGCCGTCCAGCCGCACCTTGGATGCCTCCAGCGTGGGAGAGCCCACCACCTCCCTAGGTCGTTGGTTCCATTGGCGTATTGCTCTTATAGATTCATAGATCATCGAGTTGGAAGGAGCCTACAAGGCTATCGAGTCAAACCCCCTGCTCAGTGCAGGAAACTAGAGGAGGGGGTCTCCCATCCAAGTCATAACCAGGCCTGACCCTGCTTAGCTTTCCACGCTCAGACAAGCTGAGCCAGCGTGAGCCGCAGGTGTCATGTTAGATTATGGGCGGAAGAGGGCAGAGGCTGGTGGCAACTCTGCTGGTTTTCCTGGCCATGCCTTTGCTGCCAGTGTGCGCCCCACTCGCTTCCGGGTTGTATGGTGTAGTGGGTAGAGCCTCACTCCTCCACTGTAAGGAATTTAAGAGGGTATCATTCCTTTTGAGTTCCTGTGTTGTAAAGTGACTTTCCAAGAAGAAGCTAATTGCACTGTAGCGGAAGGGAGGCTCGCATTTGTAGGGACCCAAACCTGTGAAAATGAGGAAGAAAGGTCAGCATGACTCCACTGTGAGGGGCAGAGGAACCTGGGTGGGCAGAGTCCCGTAGAGGTGACTGAGGAGCAACAGATGGGCAGGGCGGGGCTGAATGTCCCTTGCTGGGGGGCGGGGCGGGGCTGCCTTCCCTCTAATCAGGAGACAGAGTGCCTCTGTTACTTTCTAAAAGTGCCTTGACTCTCAGGCCACTGCAAGATCCCAGTAATTGGAGCAAAGTGATAAGAGAGCTTGTTTACCACTTTCCCAGAGAGCGGGCCTTCCTCTCTGATGGAAACAAAGAAAATAAACATGTTGTCACAAAAGCAACGCAAAGAGAGTCATCTTGGTTCATGAGAAAAACCTCCCAAACCCACAATTGGGCAAGACCTTCGTTAGGAGCAATCAGAACGTCCCAAGGCCACCGGCACTCAGTTAGGTGCCCCACGCAGGACAAGAATGGTGGCATAGGGTGTCCATTTTTGCTTAGACACGGCGATCATGTTTTTACATGCCACGGGGGGAAATATCTTAAAGCAGCTGGTGTGTGTTGCATTCTGTGGAAGTGGGACGGGCCGATGACCGTTGAGCAGGGTGTGCAGCCGTGGGGCTGGCTGGACCCGCCTTGGGAGCGTGGGCGCCCTCCCTTCTGCGGTCACGAGCAGGGTGGTTTGCTCCAGGCCCCTCAGGAGGCACCCCCCCCCGCCAGCTGAGTTGCACGGAAGGGCCTAGGTCCCATCCATAGCATCTCTCTGGCCCCTGACGAGGGGGGTAGGAATCCTGAGTGTTCTCTGCACGCTCTGTAAGAATCATTAGCCCAGGACAGGGTGCAGAACCTCAGGCCTGGGGCCCAAATGTGGCCCCCTGGGGCTCTCCCAGCAGCTGCACCCCCTTTCCCCAACCACCAGTCATTTGGTGGTTTTCCCGCCTTTGTGCAGTTTTTTTCCCCCCCGTTTTAAAAGATTGAAATGCCTCTCCTGGGGCTGAGTGACTGGCGGGAGGAGCGTGATGCTAAAATAGGCTGGTATGTTTGCGTTTCTGGCCCCTCCCCTTTGGCCTCTGGCCCCGCCCAGCACCGGAATGCGGCCACCGAGAGCTTGGCCGAAATGGAAGTCGACTCTCTGGCTGAAGAGGCTCGGCCCCGCGGGCCCAGGACGAGGAAGGGAGCTCTCTGAGGCAGCGCACGCTCTTTCCCCGGCCCCTGCTCGGCTGCAGAGTTACCAGCGGGCTCGAGTGCGGCTCCCGTTTCACCACCGGTGTTTCCAGTTGAAATACCCGGGGCGTCCAGGCTGGATTCCACGGCCAACCTCAAGGTCTGGAAGCTTAGTGTGTTTTGTAGCAAAATCCATTTCAGCCGCTTCCTTTCTTCTCCCACTTTTGGGCCTTCAGCTGACTTTCTGCCTTCCATGTTCCACTTGGGGGGGGGGGAGGGGAGCCTGATGGGGGCCGTGTTAGTGTCCTCTTTAATCTCTCTCCTCTGTGCTCGTTGGCAGTCAGCATCCCACAGTTAGAACCTACCCGCTTGGATTTCCCGCAGAGTCACGTGGGCTGAGGCAAACGTATCTGTTTTTAAAAACTCTGTGTGGTTCCAGGGAAGCTGAAAGAGGAGGCTTGAGCCATTGTCGCTTCCAGGCTAAACTGTGGATATCCTGGGGTGATGTTGGGCACTAGTCACCAGGTGTGTGGCAGTGGGATGCGTCATCCTGGACCCCCAAAGCCATTGCCCTCCTGTCCTGCTTGTGAGCGTCCCTGTCGGGGCCGCTGGTTGGCCCCTGTGGGAACAGAATGCTGGACTCGGTGGGCCTTTGGTGTGCTCCGGCATCGGGGCCCGTCTTATGTTCTTAAATGGATGCAGCTCAGCAGATCCAGACCTAAAGCAAGCACGGCGGAGGAGCCATCTACATATCCTGCCCCCCCCCCCCATTGTTCATGCAACCTTGGCTGCTGTCAACAATACAAGGCGCCTGCAGACCAAGGAGTTCTAGCTGACTTGAGCAAGTGAGCCTGGACGTTGCCAGGGTGAGATCCCTTTCCAGTGCAAAATCCAGCAGTTGGTGTTACTCTGAGCATAAGGAAGTTGTATTAAGGGGTGCAGGAGCGCACTGAACGGCCCGTCTTCAGTTGTGACAGTCTCTGGTGTGCCTGAGGAAGTTGCCCCCTTCCCACACATTTGCCAAGAGAGAGAAAAAGCTCTTCCTGGTCCTACTGGGCTGGGACGCAGCGGAGCTCCTTATAAGAGATCCTTCCTAAATGTATCAACCTCTGCACAAAAGCTAGTATGGGATTTTCTGCTCACAGGAGACTGTTCCACGACTTTACACCACCACAGGTTGAGCAGTGGCTTCTGATTTCCTACCCAAGTCCCCTTGTCAGCATTGCAGGCTCTCGCCAACTTGCCTCGCCGTTCTCGTCTGCTTCTGGAGCTGCAGGGTCACCTGAGGACACAGGAGCCTTTGCGAGGCGAGGCCTGTCACTCTGTGCCGCCTCGCCCTGCCACCTTCTTAGGAGGAGAGCAACAGGAATGGATGGATCTCCTGCCAGAGGGCATGATCCTGCTCTCCTATGAGGAGAGACTGAAAGAACTGGGCATGTTTAGCCTTCAGAAGAGGAGACTGAGGGGAGATAGGATAGCACTCTTCCAGTATTTGAAGGGATGTCACACAGAGGAGGGCCAGGATCTCTTCTCGATCATCCCACTTTGCAGGACACGGAATAATGGGCTCAAGTTACAGGAACCCAGATTCCACCTGAACATCAGGAAAAATTTCCTGACAGTCAGAGCAATAAGACAATGGAATCAACGACCTAGGGAGGTGGTGGGCTCTCCCACTCTGGAGGCATTCAAGGTGCAGCTGGACAGACATCTGTCAGGGATGCTTTGACCTGGATTCCTGCACTGAGCAGGGGGTTGGACTCGATGGCCTTGTAGGCCCCTTCCAACTCTACTTTTCTATGATTCTATGATTCTCACCGCTTCTTTTGTAGTTGGGGCTAAGGGGAGCTGGAGGTTATGGGGGGAGGCTGCTGCAGATGCCTTTCCTCTGTGTGGAGCCCAGTGGGTCTTCCCGTGTCTTTCTCAGGAGGACTGTTGCTCTGCCCTGGGCCCTGTTCCGCTTTGGACCAGGGTGCTGAGGGATATTCCGCAATGGGCCCAGTGAAGACAGTGCAGGCATTCTGCAGGTTGGCTGCACAAGCAAGTAACTTGTTAGGCCCAGAATGCCATGTCCAGTGAACTAAAATAATAATAATAATCACTGAGTGGAAAAGTGCCTTCGCTGAACAGGCTGTTGGCAGCTTGCTCGGCCTTTCTCCTAGCTGGTGTGGGGAGATCTCTGCAGGCATCTTTCAAAGTAGCTCAGCAGACCTAGGACCTCACCTTTTACACTCCTCAGAAAGCCCTTCGTGGGGTCTGGGAAGGCATTGGGTTGTTTAAAGGAGTTGGCCAGTCCTCATGACCTACTGACCGCTTTGTGAAGTGCTGGGATGCAGAGTGTCCTCTTCAGGGACTTGGGCCAGCGATGGCCACCTGGTGGCCCTCCCTTGGCTTGTTCTTTCTTGCTGGGTTTGTGTCCTGCCTTTATCCTGCATCCCCCAGTAACCCTACTGGGTCTTTGCTAGTGGTTGCCAAAGTGTGCTCCCCCCGCAGTTTCTTTGACGCCCCTTTCTTCTCCCACGTTTTTGTTTGTGTTTTTTTGGTATTTTTTCCATGCTCTCCTTGTCCCTTCCAAGTTCTCTCCAAGTTCTCTTTTTATTATTAATACTTTTTATTCAAAATGTTTTCTATAACAACATGCATAATAACAGCAAAAACACTCATAAAAAAGAAAATGCACAGAAATACAGTTGTTTGTCAGTCTGTGGTTTGTTTATTTTTCCCCTCTGGTTCCCACTGCACATAGTTCTAAATACTCTGACCAAATGTGTGTATATTTGTCAGAACAAGATGTTGGTAATAGTATTTTTTTTTTTTCAAAGGCTGCCAAGGTTGTGAGGCTCTGTCCAGGGCTCTGTGAATGGGGTGGACTTTTATTAATTAATTAATTACATTTCTATACCACCCAATAACCGAAGCTCTCTGGGAAGTTCACAACAATTAAAACCACAGAATACAACATAAAATACAGTGTAAAATAGGAGTAAAAGCCGAAAATTTTCTTTCCAGCCCTTGAGGTATCATCCCCTTGGCTGTCATTGGTGCCCATGGTATCCATTTCCTATGGCCCTCTGGCAATTTCCACACAACTGGGATAGAATTCAATTCCCCCCAAGCCATAGTAAACTGAAGTCGGGAGAGTTGTGACGAGTGTATGTTGGTAAAGGGAAACTTACCTAATAATGAACGTATGGCATCTCTGAACTGTTTTCACACTCCGCTTCTTTTTGCGCGCACGTGCAGGGCATGCGGTTTGGTTGAAACCCTGAACCGGTTGCAAGTGCGAGCGCACTTGTATTCACTCGGACAAGACTGGAGATGGGAAAGGGTGGGCAGGCTTGCAGCCTGTTGTCTCTGCCTCTCCACCTTTTCATGGCATTTGGAAGGTGAATGTGTCGGCGAGAACGTTTTGAGTATGGCAGACCTCGGTTTGGCTGGGGAGAAGAGAAGAGGGCTCTGGAAGGGGTGGGTGGGCGGGCTGTGTCAGGCACGTCGGATAAGGAGGGAGGCTGAGCAGATGGGAAGTTCGGTGCAAAGACCAGGGATGTTGAAGAGTCCTTGGTCTCGAGTCACGAGTCGAGTCACGAGTCTTTGGACCCGAGTCTCGGGTCCGAGTCCTTGGTCCAAAATGGTGACTCACGAGTCCTGAGTCACTCCCAAAACTGACTCCACGAGTCCCTATTAAAATCAATGGGGTTTCCCCCCAACAAAATAAGGCTACTTCAGATGTGTGGCTTAAATAAATTCTAGGCACAAGTGTGCCTTTTTATTTCAAAACTCTGCAACTGATTTTGGCAAGAACAAACCAGGCAGACAAACCCAAAATAACCAGGCAGGCAGAGGAGGCAGGGAACCCCAAACAGGCAGGCAGAGGCAGCCAAACCCAAAATGTCTGACCCTAACCCAAACCCCCCACAACAACACATCAGTCAAAATAAATCTCAACACATCGTTGGGGCTGCGCTCCTGGTAGCTGTCCATAGTGGCCGAGCAGCGGCGCGCCTTGCTTCCATGCGCTCTTCACTGGTGATCGCGCTCCTTCTGGCACAGCCAGAAGACTCGTCAACAGCCCAAGGATGTTGACGAGTCCTTGGTCTCGAGTCTCGAGTCCCATTAAAAATATTGGGACTCGAGTCTGAGTCGAGTCAGAGGGGGGACTCAGTCCGACTCACGAGTCGAGTCCTCGAGTCCGAGTCCCCATCCCTGGCAAAGACCCAAGCCTTGGACCAGGGATGGAGGCTCTTCTGTCCCAGGAAGGGGCTTTGTGGCCTGGTTTGCACATCATGGCAAAGCCTGGGTAGCTTGAATGAGCCGGAGCGAGCGAGTGTCTGGCTCCCGCCCACCCGCTCCCGCCGAGTTAAACAACCTGGGGATGCTCCTTCCCTGGTTTGTTTACTGTGATGTCTGAACCTGGAAGTGGAGGCTGTTGTGGGGAGAGCAACACAGACCTGTAGCCCAAGAACAACCGATGGGTCACAAGTCTGGCTTGTTCTTCCCTCAACAACCTCCAGTTCTGTGTGAGGACATCATGCTGAGTTTAACTCCGCTGGAGCAGTCGGTCAGGAGCATGCATGCTCGCCCACGCCTGCTTTGCTATCAGCAGCCCACTGGTTAACTAACCGTGAATTGTTTTCGACCCTGCAAATTGGGTCATAGTGTCGTGGGGTGGTAAGGGATGGTTTGGAAGTGCTGGTGGGGAAGCAATTCGGCCACAGAGGGAGCCAGAAGAGGAGGCTGGGCACCACAGTCTTTATATTTGAACTTTTCAGCCAAGTCTCTTGGCTGTAGCAGGTCTGTAGACTCTCAGTTGATTTTTAAGAAGTAACATCTAGCCTGTATAACTGTGGAGAAACATCTGGAACTCCTGGACACTGATGACATCTAGGAAAGAAGAGTAAGTGCCAGCCGGGGCTTTCAGTGCCCTGGCACTGTTTATGCTCTTATATCTCAGAGTGCAGATTAAGGGCTTGATATCAATTATGGCCATAGTAGCCCTGATCGCCTTGTAGGGCAAGCTTGAGGAGTCCTAAAGGAGTGGTATGGGGCAGACCTGTCCTGCAGAGTTTCTGACTTTCCTGGACTGTGCAAGATCTTAGGAACATAAGAAGAGCCCTGAGGCTGGATCAGGCCAAGGGTCCGTCTCGTCCAGCATTCTGTTCACACAGGGGCCAACCAGCTGCCCCAATGGGAAGCCTACAAGCAGGACGTGAGGGCAGCAGCACCCTCCCGCCCATGTTCCCCAGCAACTGGTGTACACAGGCATCCTGCCTCTGATACTAGAGGTAGCATAGAGCCATCAGGACTAGTTGCCATTGTTTCCTCCTCCTCCATGAATTTGTCTAATCCCCTTTTAAAGCCATCACTTTATCTTGTGGAAGTGAATTCCATAGCTGAGCCATGCGCTGTTTGAAGAAGGACTTCCTTTTATCTGCCCTGAAGCTCTCATCAATCAGCTTCATGGGATGACCCCTTCAGGTCCTAGTATTAGGAGAGGGAAAATAATGTCTCTCTCTCCACTTTCTCCACACCAGGCATAATTTTGTACACCTCTAGGTAGCCTTTGCTCATAGGGGTGTTGCTCCAGCCCCTGGATCATTTTAGTTGCCCCTTTCTGCACTTTTTCCAACTCTACAATATCCATTTTTGGTGCGGCGACCAGAACTGTACACAGTATTCTAAGTGCAGTTGCACTATAGATTTGTATAAGGGCAGTATGATACTGGCAGTTTTATTTTCAATCCCTGTCCTAATTATGCCTAACATGGAGTTTGCCTTTTTCACAGCTGCCGCACACTGGTTTGACATTTTCATTGCGCTGTCCTGTCCACCACAGCCCCAAGATCTCCTTCTTGGTCAGTCACTGCTAGCTCAGACCCCATCAGCTGATTCCTGAAGTCGGGATTTTTTTGCCCCAACGTGCATCCCTACACTTGCTTACATTGAACCGCATTTTTGCTGCCCGTTCTCCCAGTCCGGAGAGATCCTTTTGGAGCTCCTCACAATCCCTTTTTGTTTTCACCACCCCAGTACAGATCCCTGTGGGACTCCTGGTGGGTTTGCTTGTCTAGAGGTGAGTGTAGCCTAGAGTGATACCGAAATGGGAGAATCTCCACTAGCGCTTTGCCTCTCCAGAGTACCTGCCTCTAAAACAGGGGAGTTGGGGAGAGAAGAGTGGTGTTGGGGCCCCTCATTCCCTCAGGGCTGCCCGTCTCCTCCTGCTCCGCATGGGTCAGGGTTTTGATGGATCTTTGGGCCACTCTCTTGTGCCATGGGTAAAAATAGCCCGGCCCAGTGCCCTGCTGCTGCTGCTGCCATTCCAGGCCTCGCTGAAGCTGGCCGGGGAAGGTACTCAAAAGCTTTAACTTCCTGGCTCTATGCATGAGTAAAGGCCAAAGCCTCTCTTGGGCCTCTGGCTATGCGCACAACAGCTGAGCAGGCCGTGAAAACCACGGAGGGCCAGCCCTGTCCTCCACGTTTAGTGACCTCGCTAGAGGTTAGGTTATAAAGCCAGTCTAAATTTAGCCTGTGCTTTCTTGCTTGGACTTGGCTGCAAGGTCTCTGAGGAGTTTGAGGGTTGCGAGTTGTTCGTTTACTTTGTTTAAAATATTTATTTATTTTATTTATTTTTATTTATTTATTTTCATTTTTATACCGCCCAATAGCCGTAGCTCTCTGGGCAGTTTACAACAATTAACAAGACAGTCCCTGCCCGCAGGCTTACAATCTAAAAAGACACGACACACAAGGAAAAAGGAATGGGGAGGGAAGAAGGGGGAATTTATTTATTTTATTTTATTTATTATATTTATACCCCGCCTTTTTTTCCTGCAAGGAACCCAAGGCGGCTTACATAATCCTCCTCTTGCTCCTCTCCATTTTATCCCCACAACAACCCTGTGAGGTAGGTTAGGCTAAGAGTCAGTGACTGGCCCAAAGTCACCCAGTGAGTTTCATGGCCGAACGGGGACTAGAACCCGGATCTCCCGAGCCCCGGTCCAACACTCTTCCCCACTGCGCCACACTGGCTGCCCCTCATTGTTGCATAATGTCTCCCCCAAGGTGCGTATGCAGAGTGCTTTCTCGCCTGAGCCACGCGCTGCCCCTGGCTCCCCATTCCCCTTTCGTGGGTCTCCGTCATAGAATGGAAACGCTCTGGAAGAAGCGGGCCCCGCGTCTCCTGTTCAGTGTGCCCCCGCTCTCCGTTTCCCGAGCCCTGCTTAAAGCCGCCTCTGTCTCCTTCTGTCTTCCAGGCCTTGTGCGGCTGCACCGTCAACATTCCCACCGTGGACGGGCGCGTCATCCCCCTGCCCTGCAGCGACATCATCAAGCCAGGCACCGTGAAGAGGCTGCGTGGCGAGGGGCTGCCTTTCCCCAAGGTTCCCGCCCAACGCGGAGACTTGATCGTAGAGTTCAAAGTCCGCTTCCCGGACAGAATAGCCCCGCAGACCCGGCAGATCCTCAAGCAACATCTCCCCTGCTCCTAGAGGCCCTGAGGTGGGCGGGTGGGCGGCCTCCTGCCTGCCTGCCTGCCGGCTCGCCCTCCGAGCAGCAATACTTCACGCGCGTGTGCTGTGGTGCACTTGGCCCGCACAAGGCACAGGGGCTCAGCCGGGCCCCTCGCTGCGAACCACATCCTCCCATTTCCGAGAGACACTCTGGCCTGGCTTGTGCGTCCCCCCTCTCCTTCCCCTGCAAGTGGTTCCCCCTTTGGATCTGGTGTCCCTGCTTTTGTGTGGGCCTCAGGCCCCCAGTGTGCCCTCTGTCACTTTCTGAGGGTTTCTACAGTGCAGAGTCTGGCTGACGAACGACTGACCCTGTCGTGCTGAGGAGACCGAGGGAGATCGCGCCGGTGTCAAGAGGGCTCGGACGTCTCTCCTGTTTTCCTCCAGGCTGGTCCAAACTTTTTAGATTGCTCTTCGCTACGGCTGCTGCTGCTGCAGCAACTGGCATGGGTCAGAAAGCCAGCCCTGTCCTGTGCAGGCAGGAGCAGGGCAGGTCCAATCCTGGGCCCGCAGAATCCAGGGCCTGTCTTGTGCGGTGTCTGCCTGCGCTGAACGAAGGAGGCTGCTTCTCTCCCCTGCTGCGCCACCAGCGCTTCTGCGCACACAGACTCCTTGGCTCCGGGCCGGGCCAGACTGCTCTTCTGGGCGACGACTCTTTTGCACTGGCGAGCCAAGGCCCTCTTTTGTCACAGTAAGGTGGCAGGCAGGAGCTAAGGAACCAGCTGCATCCGAGGTCACTCTTGCCTGGCCAGTTTGTATTGGTGGTCCTGTTTTAACTCTTAATAGAAACCTCGTAAGGATTGGTCTCCTCCTTTCCATTTTGGGTTTCCCAGTGTGGTTTATCCTAGCTCTTTGGGCAGGGGAAAAAGTAAGTTGTCTCCTTTGCGGTGTATGAGAGCACAAGCTGAGTGGTAGGCATTCCGGTCCAGCGCCAGAGGCCAGGAGGGAAGTCTGTTGGGACTGTATGTGTGTGCGTGTGGGGGTGTGCGTGCGTGTCTTTTTCAGAGAGGGCGGGCAGGGCCAGGCCAGGCTGGGGAGGAGGGGCGTGGGATCTGCTTGGGTGGTGCTGTGCTTAAAGGCTGCATTTTTTTTTTTTTTTTAAATTTTCAGAGGGAAATTTTTAAAGAAACATTTCTTATCCTTGCCAGCTGAATCTTGCTCCCCCTGCAGGGACGGCTCTGGGAAGCGAAGGTGTTGCTGGGCCTAGCTTCGGTATGGTTCCAAAGCTGCTTTGCAAAAGCACACACACACACACACCATTAAAATCTGGTGCCAAAACTACCCCCCCCCCCGGAAATACCAACTTCCCATTTTTGTTTGAATTAAAATATCTATTCCGACTCGAAATGGGGGAGCTGCCTTGGGGCCCGTTCTCGGCGGCTCCGTTCCCGGCGCCCCTGCTTCTGCTCGGTTTTGGAGCTGACTCTAAGCTATCTTGACTTTACCTGCGGTAGGGTGGCGTGTCCAGACTCACAGAGCACCGCCGCTTTCAGTATAGCTGTACAGAAGCCAACAAGCCAGTTCTTTTAATGTGCAATTTTTTTGGAGAAGGTTAAAACTGTTAACGCAGTGTTGAACTCATCAACCAGTTTGAATGGTTAAGGCGATGCCTCTTTTGCCCCCTCCAATGTGTGTGTGTTTTAAATACAAAAAAACGTAGGCTGGTGAAAACGGCGGGGCCGGCGCGTGAGGGTGGAGTCGGCAGCGCCTTCGGAGGTTTTCTCCGTTTCAGGGAGACCCTGAGTGGTTTTATAGCGGTTTTTTTGTATTTCTTCTTTTGTAATGTCCCGTATTAATATTTAAAAATAAAGTATTTTAAAAAGAGTTGCTCTGTGTGATCAGTGTCTTCTGAATGGCATTCTTATTATGTCCAAGGAGTAGCCATGTTTAGTCTGTAGAAAAACCAACAGAAACCTGGGGCAGAAGCCGTTTGGACCGTGGACCCAGCCCTGGTTGCTCCTTCAGAACGCGGGAGGCAATGAAGTTATTTGGGCCAGCTCGTGTGTCTGCAATGTCAGATGCAGACTTCTAGGCCACACAAGTCTCCAGGCTGGATGTTAAAAACAGAAGTCTGTTCCAGGGTGTGCCCTGCAGATTCATACCTGCAGACTTCTTCAGCTCCAAGTTCGCAGGAAGGAAGGTAGAGCAGATTCTACATGGCGATAACAAACAGGTTGCCCTGTGTTCAGGTTACACACTGCCTGAGGCGAAGTATGAGTGCAAAGAGTATGTGTTTGGCTCACTGTCTTTTCTCTGGTAGGCTTTGTAGAATTTGAACCAGCAGTAAAGGGGGCATACGCCTGTACCTTCGCTGCCTCGTAGATTTTGTGGAAGGCAAATTGGGGCAAGGGAGATCAGATATGATGGAGGTGCATTTTCATAGATTTCATAGATCATCGAGTCGGAAGGGGCCTACAAGGCCATCGAGTCCACCCCCCTGCTCAATGCAGGAAACTAGAGGAGGGGTCTCCCATCCAAGTAATAACCAGGCCCGACCCTGCTTAGCTTTCCACGCTCAGACAAGCTGAGCCAGCGTGAGCCACAGTAGGGAACATAGTACTAAGGAGTGCCTAGTTGGTGGTCTGGGGACAACACACGCCTCAGTGTCTCTCACGCTCAGTGGGTTTGAACCCGACCAGTCATAGAATCATAGAATCATAGAAAAGTAGAGTTGGAAGGGGCTCTGGCTGGGAGACTGTTGGGAGTCCCCTGTAAGAGCAGAATATACATATAGTAACTTTTTTTATTTATTTAAAGCATATTAAATATAGACTCAAACCAAATGGGATAGCATTACAGTTTTAAAGAGCATCCAACTCGAGACAGAGTTGTGCATGGCTGAACACCTGCATCTCTAAATTAGGTAGCCTAAATATTAACACTTCCCCAAACAATTGTTCACCGAGGCAGTGCCTGCCTGTTTATGTAGGAGGGTATTTGCAACATCGTTTAATCCAGATGTTTAGCCTGGGTTAACCATAGAGTTGGGATGGCCAAAGGGTTAGAGGCCTTGGAATGGCCCCTCCAGGAAATCTGCGTGCATTGGAGGGGCTTCTCGTTCTCGCCCCTCTGCGGCTGCCTTACGGTGGAGGCAGAGAGGCCGACAAAACTTGCTGTCCTGATTTACAGACTTCATGCCTTAAATAGGCCTGACCACCTCATGACCAGATGTCCGGGGTTGGGACTTTCTGTTGTAGGTGAGAGTTGAGGGCCTGTCACCAAGAGAGGAGCATTCCTGGCTTTACTTGAAAAAGAAAAAGAAATGAACAGACAGCAAACTAGAGGTCAAACGCCCGGATGCAGGAAGGACCCTGCCAAAATCCCTCAGAGCACACCCGGTTTCCCGGCTCTCTCTTGCTCTCAAAACCAACGTCTAGGTTTTGCCAATCTGTGTCTTCATCTGGCACCTTCTCGCACTACCGCCCGCCCCCCCTCCAGCTCTTCGTAGGGGCTGCAGCATTTTGGCACCAATTATATGCACATTTGGCAAGTAAAAAGACGGCTGCGCACAGCAGCACTGCTGGGGAAGACCGCATGGGCTATTGCGATCACTTAATGGGCTAGTCCAGAGGTGGGCAACTTGTGGCCCGCCAGATATTTTGGCCTATTGAAGTGGTCACCCCTTAACTCAGATAGGTGTTGAAGTTTCAAAGGGGAGGAGTGAAGGAAACGAAATAGTTAAAATAAAACCTTACAAGAGATTTTAGCCAAGCATGTAGACAGATTGCCAGGGTGATGACTAATACTAAAAGAATGTAGTCAATGGCTGGTAATGACTGTGGCAATGACTGACAATAGCCGTCAATGGCAATGTTGATTTGAGGTGTTTTGCTGTCTCACCCTGCCTACGTGACCAAGATAAGAAAATACCTAGCAGCTGCTTGATTGTAAGATCATCTTCCTGTCTCCTTGTAAGGAAATCCCCCTCCCCTAAAGCAAACCCCCCTTTTGTCTTGACCTTGCTGACCAATGTAAAGAACTGTTGCCAAATGACCAGACTTAGGTATGCTATAAAAGTGGTTGTAAAAGCCCCACCCGGGGTTCTGCTTTGCGACACAGTCCGCAGGACCTATTGTGCACAATAAACCTTTTCCCAATAACCCGAGTTGGTCCTCGTTGTCCTTATCTGAGTTAAGGGGTGACCACTTCACTATCGCCCCCATGAGCATTCGCCACTGGCTATGCTGGCTAGGCCTGATGGGCGTTGTGGCCCTCCAGGTGTGTTGGCCTACAAGTCGCCCACTCCTGGGTGTATGGATTAAGGCTGCAATCCTATGGTCCCTGTAGGGGTGTCCCAGGGGTGGAAGGATTGCTTGGATCTCCCCTTCGGGCAGAGGGAGGGGGTCTGACCTCGCAATCCCTGGGTCCTCCCTTCACCCTCCACGGAAACTCCAGTGGCCCTTATATCTCCAATGTTGCAACTGCAAAATCGGGGGGGCAGCTTTGGAGCTGCAGAATCCGAAGCCCTTCCGGTTCACCACCAAACAGGGCCGGTGCTACCATTAGGCCAACTAGGCAGCTGCCTAGGGCGCAGGGCTAAAGGGGGCACCAGGAGCATAGGGCTGGAGGGAGGGAGGGAGGGAGGGAGGGAGGGCAAGCTCAAATGGGAAGGGGGGGGTGCTAAATATCTGATCTTGCCTAGGGCACCAAACTGCCTTGCACCGGCCCTGCCACCAAAGCGGGTGGGGGAAAGAGATTTATGCCAGCCCCTGTAGAAACAGGCAGACACCCCCCGCCCCCGCACACACATACACACACCTTGGAACAGGAAGGGAAGGAGGAGAATGCTCCCCCCCCTCACATCTGTCCTGTCAGCTGCAGTTTGGAGACTCCACCAAAGCAAATTTCCCATCAGGCGGCAGGACTTTTGACTGAAAAGGTGTCGCCACTGATCCAAGCAGGACCTTTAGATGTTTAAAAGATTATTCTTAATGCAAGTACTTTTTAAAGGTGCAGATGGCGGGTGCCATCTTAGAAGATAACCGAGCCCCTTTGGTCCCACACCAAACAGAAGGCCTCTGCTAAGAGGACAACTATCGCTGCAACAACATGCACGCACACACCCCTGTCTCATCTAGAAACAAAGTGTGCTTTTCTCTTCAGGTGATCATAATGACTTGGAATCAATCTACCAAAATGTCTTTAATGGGGTTTATAGATGTCATAGATCATAGAGTTGGAAGGGGCCTACAAGGCCATCAAGTCCAACCCCCTGCTCAATGCAGGAAACTAGAGGAGGGGTCTCCCATCCAAGTAATCACCAGGCCTGACCCTGCTTAGCTTTCCACGCTCAGACAAGCTGAGCCACCGTGAGCAGCCCTGGTTCTATCTGAAGACTGACTAACGTTGGGGATAGATAGGGCCCATCCCTATGTCTGTATTTCTACAGGGAGGTATGTGCGCATCGCCGTGTGTGTACTTCCCGGAGGGGCTCCCCTATGGGATCCAACCCTTTGGCTGTGTCAACATTATACAGTCATGCCTTGGATTGAGAGCATAATTGGTTCCAGAAACGTGCTTGTAATCCAAGACACTCTTATATCAAAACGAAATCCCCCCCAAAAAAATGTGTACAGAGATTTTTAATTTAAGCCCTACTACAGTACTTGTCTTGCAAGACGTTGCTTGTATATCAAGTCAAATTTTTTTAAATAAATATTTTAAAATTTGCTTGTCTTGCAAAATGCTCTCAAACCAAGTTACTTGTAATCCAAGGTATTACTGTATATGTGTTTGTATCACCTTACCCAGCATTTGGCCTGCTCTTTTTTTTTTTTTTAACATTTGGACATGTATACCTTTCTTTTCGTTATGAAATAAACCCAAAGTGACTTACAAAAAGTTTGTGATGCACAGTAAAAACAGTCCAAACTACTAAAATACCCAGTTCCATACAATAAAACCAATTAACCAAGAGAAAGATAAAACAATACAGCATAAAAAACAGGGAGACAATTTTTTTTTTAAATGCATGGTAACTTCTCTTGATTTCTATTTCCTCCCAAATATCCAGCTACTCTCATTATGTCCACTCAGCCCCTTGTGCTGCCTCTTGTTCTTTGTGCTCTGTCTCTTGTTCTTCCTTTATGCACTGCTGTGGAGAAAAAGAGCCTTTGCGGGTTCACACACACACACACACACACACACACACACACGTACGTGTGAACCGGCTAAAGGCTGGGGGTGGGGTGTGCAAAGTTAGCGTGTGGAGAAAGGGGCCTTTGGGGGTTCCTGCATGCATGCACATACACACACACACACACACCTCCTCATGTGTAAGCCAAGTGAGGCCAGTTGAGGGGGCTGGGAGGAAACGAACTCGCCTAGATGCCTAGAGAAGCTGGCCTAGGGCTTTCATTATGTAAATAGTTCAAGCCATGAGTCATGAGTTCCCTTCCCCCTGCCTGGCCAGGTGAGGTGCATGGTGATTGGCTAAGAGGCAGCAGAGGAGGGGAGGGGGAAAAAGGTATATTTCCCAAAGCGTGGGTTTTGGTCTTTGTCCTGGATTGCGTGGCTACCGGCTACCCTGGCTATTGGGGATGGCGGCAAGCCAAAGAGAGGCCCCAAGCCTTTGGGGGGGGGGCATCAGGATCCGACCCCAGTTAGCTCCTGGTGAAATGAGCTGGATGAGGGCTCTAGTGAAGGCAAGCCTTGTGGGAGTTTTACCCATCTCGGACCTTCGGGTAGGTGTGGTAATTCTCTATCGGGCGGCAAGGCTGTGCTGGATTTAACCCTTGAAGAGAACACCCTCAGGTAACAGGTGTGTGCCTGAGAGATCTTAAGGAATCAGGTTTTCTTGTTTTGCAGCTTTACTGTGTACTAAAGTGTCTCTCTCTTTATTTTGTGTGCTTCTCTCATTTCCCTAATCTTGTTGTAAAATGCTACCAGAATAAACCTTGTCCTGGTTTTACCCCACATGGGTGTTGTGGATTGCTCTGTGGCTTCAGTAACTAAATCCAGGTTACAGAAATTGAAGGCGAGTCCCTGAACAGAGATCCAAGTAGGGTTGCAGACAGCTGAGGCTGGCAATCTGGTACCTTGAGATCTCAGGGGGACTTGGTTCCTTTGGAGTAGGAAAGGGTGGGGGTGTGGCGGGCCAGCCAGCCCCCCCCTTCCTCCACAACTGCAAACCCAAGGTGAGCTCAGAGGGCACTCCAGTATCGCTCAGCTCACCTCCGGCCACCCCCCTGTTCCGCGAATGGAGACTTCCCACCTCTGCCCCAGTTCCACACCCATGGAAGAGAGCTCCTCCGTCTCACCCCCTTGGCTCTATGAACCCCAATTACACATGGTGAATCAAAGGCCCCCCACCGCGGAGATCCATGGTCCGGAGAATCAGCCCCCAGCCCTATAAACGCAGCCTTGCCCTGTTGCCCCACAGTCAGTCCCACACATCCTGCAGTTCATGGAAGAAAGAGAGGGCCCACGACTCCGACTGCCTTGGGAACCCTTGCCTGCCCTCTTCTTCTGGTGAGACAAAGCCATGATGAGCCATCGTGACCGGCTGGCTGGCATTTGGGACTTAGACTGGGCGGCGGCGGGGGGGGGGGATATCCGTTTCAAACCCCACTTGGCTACAAAGCTACCTGGCTCAGGAGTGAGGAAAATGGGACCTGCACATGCTCAGAGGCATTTCAGCATCATTTCTCCACCATGGATTCCTGGGCTGATCCTTGAGGGCAGCGAAGCCTTCCTCATATTACAGACACACACACACACACACACACACACACACACCCGCCGCCGCCCATGCCACCTGCTTGGGGTTGAGGCAGAGATCCCTTCCTTCCTTTGTAGACAGCAGCGAAGGTCCCAGCTAGGCTGTCTGGGGAAAGTTGAGGGTGACAGTGGGAGGGAAGCCCCCAAATAGTGCTCTCTCTCTCTCTCTCTCTCTGGTGGCTTCAGAGGGGAATGGTGTGCGTAGCCCCATTACGCAGCAGCCTTCTCCAAACTGGGGTCCTCCATATGTGTTGGACGGCAGCTCTCATCCATTGGCCATGCTGGTTGGGGATTCTGGGAGCTGTAGTCCAACACATCTGGAGGATCTCAGGTTGGGGAAGGCTGCCACTGTGGAATGAACAAACCTTTCACTGGCTGATTGTGTAGCCTGCCCAGGCCTGAAGGGATAGGTCTCAAGAGATGAATAAAAAGCATTCTCAAAACCTGTTACATGATTTGCATCCTGCCTTTCCATGAAATGTTGAAGGCTGCTAACACATTAAGGGCGTAATCCTATTCAAATTTAGACAGAACCAAGGCCTACAACTCCCAGCATGCCCCAGCCAGCACAGCTGCCTGGGGCATGCTGGGAGTTGTAGGCCTTTTTTCCTGTCTAAACTTGCATAGGATTGCGCCCTAAATAAATTACTGGTAGACACTGGCATACGAGGGCGGGGGCGGCTCTAAACTTGGAGGTACCATGTCTGTGGAGAAAGCCCAAAATTCAGTACACACACGCACACACATCTTTCCCCAAAGGAGGGGGCCAGGGGAGGAGGGATGAGGTCACCAGGGAGTAGCCAGACAAGCCATCAGCCCCAACAAAGGAAGACCTCGGCAGAGATCCACAAACGTCCAGGAAGGGCCATCAAGGATCATCAGCACAAAGGGCAGCCTCGAAGAGCTGCAAAGGTTTCCCTACGTCACCTTCTTCCCGGGCAGGAATAAGCCCATCTACACGAAGGGGCAGGCATAAGCCCCCACCTGACCTAGGGGGCGGGGGGAGAGCGGGGAATCCGGGGTAGAAAACCCCTCTCCCATTCCGGTTTGGGTTGTTGGGAACCACGGGGCCAGATCCTCCTAAGCAACAGCCGCCCAGGCACTCCGTTCTCCGCTAGGAAGCGCCGATCGGGAGCTGGGCTGAAACTGACTAGAGTATTGTCTTTGATGTAAGTAGAGTGACCTGAATGTAACCTGCTAGCCACGGAGCCCGCTCATTGGGTAAGACGCGAGTCAACTGAGGTTATGTTGACTATAAACGTATTCTTAGAAGTCTGCTAGTTCCGATTTGATTGCTGTATAAACAAATAAAAGCCTTATTTGGGCATACAAAGAGTGGTGGTAATTCCTATTGTACTGAGAGCCGATACGAGCGGTATTGCTCTGCCGGTTAACCCTAGAGTTGCCGAACTCACGCAAAGGATCCGGTTGCTGATCCTTCACATGGTGGCAGGCGACGGGACAATTGGAAACCACATTTGACGGTCGGAACTAACAGGACTTCGGGCAGGCTAGTAGGTTGCTGGGGAGCGCTCAGAGCAAGAAAAAATGAATAGTCTGAGCCAAGAGCAGGTGGAGCTAGCGAGCAGCCCAGAAACCCCAACCCAGACCTCCACAATGGAGTGGGTGGTGCGGCCAAAGACGGCAAGGCAGGGAGGGGGGGAAGCCCCCTCACCGTTGTTAGGAGGGCAGGGACCCAAGCAGTGGGGTAGCCCCAACCTTACCGGTAGCGGCCGGAGAAGCGAGATACGGGACCCAGAGGCGGAAGAAGACCTCGGCAGAAGGGTTACTGACGGAGCCATGGGGGGAGGAGGGTTGGATGCCCTCTTTCCCCAACTCAATTGGCAACAAGCCAAGGAGTTGATGCAGCATCAACAAGAGATGCTACAGATGCAGCTGGAGTTGGCCAGGCTGACCAGGGGCACCGGACAAGGGGGAACCCCTGCATCCCAGGGTGGGGGCACCACAACCCCCAAATGGGACAGGAATCAATTCCCCACCTACCAGTCAGGACAGGATGTACTGATCTTTTTCACCCTGTTCGAGGCTGCCTGCGTAGAGCAGAAAGTGCCGGACAACTTAAGGATGTCTGCCCTGAGGACGCAAGTCAGCGGGGAACTGGCTGATCTTCTGGGCATCCACACCCAAACCGCTCCCTTGGACTATGGAGCGTTCAAAGAAGCGGTGAGAGAGAGGTTTGCCCTCACCGCTGAGCATTGTCGCCGTAAATTTCGTTACGGGCGACCTAACCCAGGGGACACGTATGCCTCCTGGATGGCGCACCTGGGGCAGGTGTGGGACGCATGGATCGGGGCCACCGGGAAGACCTCTTTGGCGGAGGTGCGGGAGCTCCTGATCCAGGAACAATTCTGTGCCACCATCCCTGAGGACCTGGCTACGGCGGTGAGGGATCGGGACCCCCCAAACTGTAGGGAAATGGGCAAGTTGGCCGACCAAATGGGACTGTATCGGCAGCCCAAAGGACCCAAGGGGGGTAACCTCAGTCATGGCGGGACCAAGGGAAGTGTGGAGAAGGGCAACCCCAAACCTCGGGAGGGAGCCCTAGGCAAGCCCAAAGACAACCCCGGCACCAGTGGATGTTTCTATTGTAAAGAACCGGGGCACCTCAAGAGGAGCTGCCCCAAACTGATCGCAAAGAACCGCCACGCCAAGACATCGCCGGGCAAGGTGGGGAGGATGCTTGCGCCGGAGTCCCGCGAACCGGAGGAGCACGAGGAGGACCAGCAGTCCAGCTCGTCCCTTGAGGGAGACGGTGAAGATGCGGCGCGGTCCCTGAGGAGCGGAGGACAGCATTCGCTGGGGGCCATCTCGCAGGCATCATTAATGCGCATTGCCTCGCCGGAGCAGCTGCGGTGGAGCCAGGATAAATTCTGTGAGTCCATCTCTGTAAACAATGTTTCCCAGGTGGGGTATAGGGACACTGGGGCGGACATCACGGCTTTACCTCGAAGCAAGGTAAAGAAGAGACAGTTGCTAAAGGGACGCACCTGTGCCATAAAGCCCTATAACTCTCCCAACATAGCCGTTCCCCTCGCCCGGGTCTGGGTCAAGTACAGGGGGTGGGAAGGGGAGATGGACGTTATAGTGCATGGCCAGCAAGAATGGGGAATCATCATTGGGAACGACGTTGCGTTCCGGGCTGCCCAGGTCAAGGTGGGGGTGGTGACCCGGCGTCGGGCCAAACAAGCCCCTGACCCGCAACCTCCCAGGTCCCCGGGCCCGCCTCCCGGTCGCGGTAAAGCGGCCCCGGCAGCGGCAGCCAGCCGTCCCCTGCCGCTCCCCCCAGTTGTGGGGAGGGACGAAGACCCCGGGGGGTTCGCGCCAATGGCCCGTGATTTTGGGACTCAGAAGGCGTTTCAAGAAGAGCAGCAGAGCGACCCATCCCTCCAGGGATGTCGGGATCGGGCCAGTCAAGGGCCCGGGGTAGGGGACCAGTCAGAACGTTTTTTGTGGGAGGCGGGAGCCCTCTACAGAGAATTCTGCCCAAGGACGGGACCGGGTCCCCAACCAAAGAAGAGACAATTAGTTGTGCCTGCGAGGTACCGCCAGGCTGTACTACAACTGGCCCACGATGTGGCGTGGGGGGGGCACTTGGGGCAGAAACGGACCCTGGTTAGGGTGACAGAGGGGTTTTACTGGCCCATGGTGGCAAATGAGGTGCAAGAATATTGCCGATCCTGCGATGTCTGCCAGCGGGTGGGGCATAACCGGGACCATCCTAAAGCCCCCCTGCAACCCCTACCCATTGTGGGCATCCCCTTTGAAAGAATAGGGATGGATATCGTGGGACCCTTGAATCCCCCCACCAAGACGGGGAAGAAGTTTATATTGACTGTGGTTGACTTTGCCACCCGTTATGCAGAGGCTTTTGCTTTAGCCTCCATTTCCGCCACCAGCCTGGCTAAGACTCTCCTCTCTCTTTTCGCCCGCCTAGGAATGCCCCACACGGTGGTTTCGGACTGCGGCACGGGCTTCGTGTCCAAACTGTTTAAAAAATTGTGGGAACTGGGGGGGGTGGAGCACCTGACTTCGGTGCCATACCACCATGAGACCAATGGGTTGGTGGAGCGTTTCAACCAGACTCTGGAAAAGATGATCAGGGCATATGCGGCGAAGCACCCTGGGACTTGGGATCAAGCCCTCCCCTACTTGTTATTTGCCTACCGGGACTCCCCCCAAGAAAGCCTGGGATTCTCCCCCAACGAACTGATGTTTGGGAGGGAGCTCCGGGGACCTTTGGCTCTGTTGCGGGCGGAATGGGAGGGGGTTGCCGCAAAAGCCTCCGTGCCGGTGCATACGTTCATGCAACACCTCCAGACTGTCCTTCGAGAGGTGAGGGAGACGGCGCAGCAGCATCTCGAAACAGCCCAGCAGCGGCAGAGCGCGTGGTACAACCGGACGGCTGTGCCACGGACTTTCGAAGTGGGGGACCAGGTGTTGGTACTGCGCCCCCAAAAGACGGACAAACTGTGCTTAAAGTGGGAGGGCCCAGGGACCGTCATTGGAAGGTCGGGGGAGGTGAACTACCAAGTGGCTTTCCCGGGGCAGCCGGGGAGGCAGAAGGTTTTCCATGTAAATATGCTGAAACTGTATGTAGAACGCGGGACGAAGGTGGGGGGAGTACAAGAGTGTGTGGAACCGGGAGACCCTGATGGGGGGTTGTTGGCCGAGTGGGGGGAAGGGGGAGGAATGGAGGAGATCAAACTGTCCCCCTCCCTGTCCGAACAGCAGCGGCAGCAGATCACCCAGGTCTTGGAAGAATTTCAGCCCATGTTCTCAGACCGACCGGGATGCACCACACTCACACAACACACCATTGACACAGGGGATAGCCCCCCCATACAGTCCCTACCCTACCGGGCGGTGGGGCCTCATGCCCAAGTCGTGGCCGAGGAGGTACAAGCCATGCTGCACTTGGGAGTCATTGTGCCCAGCTCGAGCCCCTGGTCCTCCCCGATCGTATTAGTAGCCAAAAGGATGGGGGTGTCCGGTTCTGCGTAGACTACCGGAAAATAAACAAGGTGACCGTCCCGGACCCCTACCCCATTCCCAACATGGATGTGCTGCTGGAGAGGCTGGGGGGGGCCAAGTACATCACCACCCTGGATCTGACAAAGGGGTATTGGCAGGTTCCGCTCGATGCGGACGCTGCCTTGAAATCTGCTTTCGTGACCCACCTGGGGTTGTTCCAATTCACCACCCTCCCGTTTGGGGTCCGCAATGGTCCGGCTACCTTCCAGAGGTTGGTAAACGGAATGTTAAATGGGCTGGGGGAGTTCGCCTGCGCGTACCTAGACGACATCGCCATTTTCAGTTCCACCTGGGAGCAGCATTTGCAACATGTCCGCCAGGTGTTTCAAAGGATTCAGAGTGCTGGGTTGACGGTAAAGGCGAAGAAATGCCAAGTTGGGAGGGGGGAGGTGGAGTATCTGGGACACAAGGTAGGGGGAGGTAGTGTCAAGCCCCTAGAAGCCAAAATAGAATCAGTGCGCACCTGGCCCCAACCCCAGACGAAAAAGCAGGTCCAAGCTTTTTTAGGGCTGGCTGGCTATTATCGTAAGTTCGTACCCCATTTTAGCCAGCTAGCCGCCCCCCTGACTGACTTGTGCAAGAAGCGGCAACCCGTTAAGGTCCAGTGGTCAGCCGCTTGCCAGGCAGCGTTTGAGGGACTGAAAGCCTGCCTGATGGCAGCCCCTGTGCTGCAAGCCCCAGACTTTGAAGCCCCTTTTGTTCTGCAGACGGATGCCTCAGAAGCGGGGATGGGAGCCGTCTTGCTGCAGGAACGACCAGGGCAGGGGCTGTGCCCGGTTGCCTTTTTAAGTAAAAAACTTCTGCCTCGGGAGCGGAACTTGGCCACTGTCGAGAAAGAGTGCCTAGCGATAGTGTGGGCAGTGACCAAGCTTCGCCCCTATCTGTGGGGCCGCCGGTTCCGACTGCAGACCGACCATTCCCCCTTGTGCTGGCTGGATAGGGTGAAGGGATCCAACCAAAAGCTCTTGCGGTGGAGTCTAGCCCTGCAGGATTTTGATTTTTCAGTAGAACACATCAAGGGTAGGGACAACATCGTGGCAGATGGGTTGTCCCGGGCTTTCTCAGTAGGAGACAGTTAGATAGGGATTGGGGTGGTGGACCCCAATGCCATCTTTCCCCAAATGGGAGGGTGTGGAGAAAGCCCAAAATTCAGTACACACACGCACACACATCTTTCCCCAAAGGAGGGGGCCAGGGGAGGAGGGATGAGGTCACCAGGGAGTAGCCAGACAAGCCATCAGCCCCAACAAAGGAAGACCTCGGCAGAGATCCACAAACGTCCAGGAAGGGCCATCAAGGACCATCAGCACAAAGGGCAGCCTCGAAGAGCTGCAAAGGTTTCCCTACGTCACCTTCTTCCCGGGCAGGAATAAGCCCATCTACACGAAGGGGCAGGCATAAGCCCCCACCTGACCTAGGGGGCGGGGGGAGAGCGGGGAATCCGGGGTAGAAAACCCCTCTCCCATTCCGGTTTGGGTTGTTGGGAACCACGGGGCCAGATCCTCCTAAGCAACAGCCGCCCAGGCACTCCGTTCTCCGCTAGGAAGCGCCGATCGGGAGCTGGGCTGAAACTGACTAGAGTATTGTCTTTGATGTAAGTAGAGTGACCTGAATGTAACCTGCTAGCCACGGAGCCCGCTCATTGGGTAAGACGCGAGTCAACTGAGGTTATGTTGACTATAAACGTATTCTTAGAAGTCTGCTAGTTCCGATTTGATTGCTGTATAAACAAATAAAAGCCTTATTTGGGCATACAAAGAGTGGTGGTAATTCCTATTGTACTGAGAGCCGATACGAGCGGTATTGCTCTGCCGGTTAACCCTAGAGTTGCCGAACTCACGCAAAGGATCCGGTTGCTGATCCTTCACAATGTCGAACAGGAGTGCAGAAGCAGAACCTCTTTCAGCTCAAGGGCCAAAGTCCATTTTGGCGAAGCTGGGGGTGGGGGAGCATTCCAGTGGTGGGTGGGGCTAGAGGAGAAGGGGGTGTGTGCCAAAATACCAGCATATTTTGGCTCTTCCTGCCAGTCGCTCAGCTTTAGGAGGGGTATTTCAGGGGTGTGTGGAATGCACAAAAGCTGGGAGAAGACCGAACAATTGCTGGCCAGGGGAGTGGGCATGGTTTTCTGGGGGAACCCCGGAGGAGGGCCAGACTGGGGCCGCAGGAGGAACTGACCTGGCCCCGGGATTCTGCACCCCGGGATTCTGCACCCCGATGTAGAGCCATCTGCTGATATGTTGACATCTAACATTTTTGTACATTTTTCTAGCCCTCTTATAACACGAGCCTTTGCACGTTCACTCTGACGAAAGCCCCACTGAGTTCATCCTCTCATAAGAGTGCACAGGATACAGCCTTTAGGTGCAAAATGCTGTACCGTCTGTATCCTTCCCCAAGCTGGGCCAAACCCCCGGCCCCGCCCATCTTCTGCAGCATCAGGAGAGATGATTGCTGGGGCGCACCTGTTGTGCATCATGCACCACTTCATTGCCAACGGTGTAGTCCAGTGATGGCGAACCTATGGCACGGGTGCCACAGCTGGCACGCAGGGACCTCTCTGTGGGCACTCGAGTCATTGGTCACCAGATCGCGAAAAGACCGTCCCCTTCTGCAAAACACTAATGATTTTGTTCTTTCTCACAGTGTGGAACAGAATGATTTTATTCTAGAATTCCTGTTACAGAATTCTTTTCTACATTGTTATCACATTTAAAAGATTTTGAAGAATGATGCACAGAGCATGGCTTGGATGTAAAGCCCTAACAGTTGACCTGAGTGCTGTATGTGTTGCTCTCAAACTAACTGAGTATGAGCCAAGGTTTGACAAATTATCAGCATGCATGCAACAGCAAAAATCACATTAATTGTGCAAAAGCATGCCTAATGCAAACTTTTACCTAATGCAGTGTTTGCAGTCTAAGACATAAAGTGTTTAAAATGTGTTAAGCACATTTAGTTTTCTTGTTTATCTTGCTCATCCTAGTACAGGTTGACTTTTACTTTTACTAATCCGACACCTGTAGAAGCAGGGAAAGGACCCGGAGTAAAGTTTGCCCCATACAATTTCAGTCTGGCATATAATCATATTACAAGTTGAGAATCCCTTATCCAAAAATACATGTGCCTAATTATTTAAAAAGTTTGTATAAATTCCCTTCAGGCTATGTGTACAATGTAGTACTATAATAATGTTTTTTTTAAACTTTTAATTTTTATTCATAAAAAAACCAACCAACAAACAAACACAAACACAATAATGGACTTCCAATCTTCTCCACAGCTTAATCAACCACAGTTATTCTTAAAATCTTTTCTGTTAACAAAAAATCACTTCCAGTTATGGCAAAAAAGAACCCTAAAAGGAACAAACACCGGTACTATAATAATTTTTTGAGTTGATTTTTTTTTCCCAACAAAAAACCTGTTTGTATCATTGAAAGCTCTGTTATTGTGTTTTTCTTTAAAGACAAAAGATGTTAATTAGTTCGGACAACTGTATGAGTTGTTTTTCTAAAACTAAAACCTCGGTATTCAGGTTTAATTGCAGTGTTGGCACTTTGAAATAAATAAGTTGGTTTTGTGTTGCAGTTTGGGCACTCGGGCTCAAAAAGGTTCGCCATCACTGGTGTAGTCCAATCCATAGATTTCATAGATCATCGAGTTGGAAGGAGCCTGCAAGGCCATGGAGTCCAACCCCCTGCTCAGTGCAGGAAACTAGAGGAGGGGTCTCCCATCCAAGTAATCACCAGGCCTGACCCTGCTTAGCTTTCCACATTCAGACAAGCTGAGCCAGCGTGAGCCACTGATTCTCCCATATCTCTTAGCCATGGTGGCCTTGCAGGTGGAATGGAACTTTTTGAATGGAGCAACTACCTCTCTAACTGTGCAAGCCTGTGCATGTTTAGACAGAAAAAGTCTAACAACTCCCAGCATTCCCCGGCCAGCTATGCTGGGAATGGTAGGATTTCTCTCTCTCTAAATACATGTAGGATTGAACGCTAACAGGTTTTACATTTTTGAGCCAACATTATCTTCATAGGCAACAGCAGGTCCTATTATATGTCTAGTGGCTTCTTCAACACGCCTGAAAAATAACCATCAGGCAGAGAAGACTGTTGCTTATGCCGCAAGAACCCAGTTGGTCTCTGCAGATGACACAGGCCTCTTTGGATGTGGGGGCCGTGGGGGCCTTCGAGCCAGAAATGATGGAGAAGCTTCAGAAACAGCTGCCTACTTATTTACAGGCTAAATTGGCACCCCCGTGCACAAGGCAAAAATAGCAATGGAAGTAAAATATAAAATAATGATCAAAGCCAACATAAAATCAGGGCAAATAAAAACACACACCAATAAAATTAATTTTAAAAAGCAGCCTCGTTGAAGAAATTATAAACAGTGGCCATAAATAAACCGGCTTATCTGGCCAAAGACCTGTCTGAAAAAAACCTCTTGGCCTGCTGGCGGATGGTCACCAGAGAGCAGGGGGGGGCGGGGCTGAGTGCGTTTGCCGGCTGTGGACTTCTTCCAGTGCCCGCAGTTCCTTGTGTGGGGAGACTTCGCAGAGGGGCTTGAGGCGGGAGTTAGAATTGTGGGATAAGGCCCCCAGTCTGGTCCGTCGTGAAGCCCAGCCCTTTCCCGTTGGCACGTCAGTGGGATCAACTCTCTCTTCCTCCCAGTTCTCCTTCAGGTTCTTCTTACCACCCTGCACGTAACATCCCACATATGTGGGGAGCCACTTCCACAGGTCACTTGGCAAATTCCACGATTCCTTTAAGCTCAGTTCAGTAGTTCAACGTCACCACCTGCTGGCAACCTAAGAGATAACCACCCAAACCCATTTAATCCAGCCCGGTCAATGCATGGAAACATAGGAAGTCGCCTTATACTGGGCTGGTTCACGTGATCACAGAGAGGGAGATAAGCTAGGGTGGCTGATTACCTGGCTGATTAGGTGGCTGATTACCTGGCTGATTAGGTGGCTGATTACCTGGCTGATTACCCGGCTGCGTGTGCTGGCTGGATTTCCCTAATTACCCCTCAAGCCTGGGCAGCATAGCCCGTTTGGGAGGGCAGGCAGCAACCCCCAAATAGTCTAACAGGCCATGGGTTATTTGAGGGCTGCTGCCCCATCAAACAAGTCGTGCTGCCCAGGCTTGGGCGACACGGCAAACCGCGCCAGCTGGGGTAATTAGGGAAATCTGCTGACACACGGCTGGCATGCGCAGCGGGGTTAACCAGCCACTGTGGCTTGTTAACCATGCCACGATCATCTGAACGGTGTCGGTGAGTCAGACCCCTGGTCCATCTAGCCCAGTGCTGTCGACACTGGCTGGCAGCAGCAGCAGCGGCGGCTCTCCGGGGTTTCAGGCGGGATTCCTTCCTCACCCTGCCTGGAGGCGCTGGAGCCTGACCCCGGGACCTTCTGCGTGCAAAGGAGGGGCTCCGCCACGGAGCCACGGCCCTTCTCCGGCAATGGCTCTTCACTAAAACGAAAGCGTGGCTCTTGCAGCTCGGCAGCCCCGGTTTCAGAGCGATCCAGGACAGCCCCCTGGATCAAGAGGCCGGGTCTGTGCAGGCGCCTCGCTCACTGCCTAGTCCCCCGGGCCCGGCTGAGCAGATTCTCCAGCTTGGTTTCCAACACTCCCCACCCCCCGAAAAGCTCCTTGGCCCTTCCGTGTAGCCCCCAGCCCCCACCCGGCTAGAAACATCGGAAGCAGCCATGTACCAGGTCAGACCCTTGGCCCATCTGGCCCGGTGCTGTTGACACTGACTGGCAGCCGCTCTTCAGGGTCTCAGGGAGGAGCTTTTGCTGCCCTGCCTGGAGATGCTGCCGCGGATCGAACCCGGGACCTCCTCCTGCACGCAAAGCAGGGGCTGCGCCATCAACAAGGTCTGCCACGGACGGCCTTCTCCTTATCCCATCAGCCAGAGCAGCCAGGCTGGTGGGGACTAGGAAGAGGGCCTTCTCTGTGGCGGCCCCCACGTTATGGAACTCCTTCCCTAGTGACCTTCGCCATGCCCCCTCCGTGATGAGCTTCCTCCGTGCATTAAAAACATGGCTGTTCAGGCGGGAATATGGGGTGGGTTAGGTTTTTAATGAGAATTTTTTATATTGTTTTAATTATTATATTTTATTGTGTTGTTTTGCTGTATTTTAATTGTACATCGCCCAGGGTGGCCGGGTGACCGGCCAGATGGGCGATTGATAAATATAATAAATAAATAAATAAATAAATAAATCAAGCTATGCCACCCCACCCACCCCGTGTAGTGTAGGAGGGGACGCCGTTCCTGGCCAGCTCAAATCCACCACTTAAGCTGGCCCATGGCAGATACTCAGGCATGCCTCCTTTAAAAAAAGGAAAGGACTTGGCTGGTCCATCAGCTTCTGATCCGAAGTGTGAGTGTGAGAGAGGAACATGAGAAGAGCCCTGCTGGGTCAGCCCAAAGGCCAATCTAGCCCTCCTCCAGCATTCGTTTCCGCAGTGGCCCACCAGGTGCCCCAGTGGGAAGCCCGCCAGCAGCAGGACAAGAGGGCCACATGTTGGAAAACTGAACCGCTGGGGGAAAAACAAAGCTGAACAACTTTGTCCCAGTGGCTGCAGAATCGTGCTGTGAAGTTAGGGTAGTGTGAGAAAAACGTGTGCTAGGCCAGTAGGCAAAAAAGCAAAACAACAAGTCTGTTTCTTTTAAACACAGAGGTTTACTAAAACTACGACTTGCAAAAACATGAACAGATACAGAGTGATATGATACAAAAAGTGCAAAGAGAATAGTATGTCAGACAAAACAGTTACAGTCTTGACACACAAACAATCTCTTAACTTACAGAATGCTCTTTTATCAATACTCACTAATTCACTTATACTCCTTTTCTCCCAACAAGAACACAAAGACTTTACACACCTTATATACATTATTGTACAGTCACATGCTAAATATGAGGTAATGCCAGCTGCATCAAGGCATGATGTCACCCCAGCTGAACACAATTTAGCACGACCCTTGCTCCAGATCCCCTGGTTACAAAAAACTGTACATTCCCCTAACTGGGCCAAAGGTGATACTTTGCTCAGGCATGACCTTGATCAGGTCTGTTGGTTCTGTAACTTCCTTGCCCGAAGGCAAAACCTGAATATGTGAACTCCATATTCTAACACCACAGCCCCTTCCCGCTCGTGTTCCCAGGAACTGCGCTTGAGAAGCACCCTGCCTCAGGTCCGTGAGCTAGCATACAGTTATCCTGATGATCTGCCTCTCATAGCCTTATTCCCCGTGAACGGTCCTCTCCATTTCCCTTGACGCTTTCAAATGTGCAAACAAAATAGAGGCTCAAGACCTCAGGAGGGGATACTGCAGGCTGCAGGGCACGGACGCGGCCCAGCTCACCACTGTGGACCTCTTTCAGGTCCATCTTACTTTGTCTCAAAATGATCCAGGGCTGGAGCAACTCCCCTACGAGGAGGAAAGGCTACATCAGCGGGATTGTTTTGCTTAGAAAAGAGGCGAGTGGGGAGACATGACAGAAGTGTACGAAACTCTGCATGGTGTGGGTAAATAGAGAGGGAGACATTTCTTTCCCCGGCTGGGTCATCCCCCATGAAACTGATTGGTGGGAGCTTCAGGACAGATAAAAGGAAGTCCTTCTTCACACAGCGCAGAGTTAAACTGGAATTCACTTCCACAAGATGTAGTGATGGCCACCAATTTGGAGGGGATTGGACAAATTCCTGGAGGAGGAGAAGGCTATCAATGGCTACTAGTCCCGATGGCCCTATGCTACCTCCAGTACCAGAGGCAGGATGCCTGTGTGTACACCAGTTGCTGGGGAACATGGGCGGGATGGTGCTGTTGCACTCGTGTCCTGCTTCTGGGCTTCCCGTGGGCAGCTGGTTGGCCACTGCATGAACAGAATGCTGGACTAGAGAGTCCTTTGGTCTGATCCGGCAGGGCTTGTGTTAGGTATGTCTGTGATCTGCAGTCCAGCTCTTACTCAGGCTCTGATGTTCTACATTTCTCCTCTGGCTGCAGAGACTGGCTCCTGGCGTCATTTGCTGGAATTTAGTGCACTGAGCAGGAGGTGATGTGACTCTTGCTCCACTAGAGGCTCACTGGAGAGAAGTCTCTCTTTGTGGCTTCCCTTATAGATGCCCTGGCTCCAGAGGTGCGACTGCAAGGTCATGAAGGGAGGAAGAGCTGGCACAGAGAGATTCAACGACTTCCAGGAGCTCCTGGGTTCCGTCTCTAGCTGTGAGCCCCGACACTCATTCAGGCGGGTGGAGCTCCTGCTTTGGGCTGTTCCAAGGCAAGGAGAGTTCAGCTGCCGGCAGCCCTCCTTGGAAACACAGAGGAGGGTGTGGGAGGCGAGGGAGGGGAGCAGGTTTGTGGCAGAACCTGGGCTTTCCTTTCCTTGTGGCTAAACAACCACCTGAGCAGGTGGCAAATTCCAGATTAATGATGTCCCAGTTCTGTACCCTCCAAACTTGTGGGCCAAACTAGACTTGACATCAGATGTGCATTTAATATACACACTTTAAAAACGCAAATGGAAGTCAAACTCAAACACAAATAGAAGTCAAGAGGGACGTGGGTGTTTGACAGTTGTCAGGATCACAGCAAGGGGGGGGATTTTTTTTTTAAATCCCTTTCCTCCTCTGCTGTGGCCTTAATGGAAATAGCTTTTTCTGGAGCTGCTATTTGCTTTGTGGAGACATTTCCCCAGTTGTTGGCGTGTCTAGCATTCTCTCTCTCTCTCTCTCTCTCTCTCTCTCTCACACACACACACACACACACTGGATGCAAGTAAATGCCCGCTGCATGCATGGCTGCCTCTTTCTCTAAGCCCACCTTTCATTTATTTATTTATTTATTATATTTATACCCCACCTTTTTTCCCGGCAAGGAACCCAAGGCGGCTTACATAATCCTCCTCCTCCTCTCCATTTTATCCTCACAACAACCCTGTGAGGTAGGTTAGGCTGAGATCCAGTGACTGGCCCAAAGTCACCCAGTGAGTTTCATGGCCGAGCGGAGGAACAGAACCCGGATCTCCCGAGTCCCAGTCCAACACTCTCACCACTATGCCACACTGGCTCTCTCTGCACTATGTTCATATGTTCTCATATCTTCTGCACTATGTTCCTGCTCCTGGACAGGCTCCCCTGGGAAGGGGGGGGGGCGCGCTAAATATCTGGTCTTGCCTAGGGCACCAAACTGCCTTGCACCGGTCCTGCCCCTGGTGTAGAGTGGCACACCTTCTGGAGATGGGAGTTCCTGGCTCATTCTGAATCCATTTTTGGGTTTCCCTGGTGGAGAAGTGATTGCTGCCCATGGAAACACTGGAATTTTAGTGTAGCCGTGACTGGACAGTAGCGTATCCGTCCTGCTCCTGCTTCCCGCCTCACGGCCCTGTGGTGTCATCCCTGGTCCTACCGGAAGCAGGAAGGGACAAATTTAGATCAGCAGTGAGCAAAGCTCTCTGCAGGTTTCGGACACGTTCTTTTCTTTTTCCCCTCAGTACTGTCAAATTTCCAAGTCTGTAGACTTCCCCCCACTCTGTGTGTAGGCTTCCAAATGTCATAAAATGTGACTCCCAGCAATAAAGTAAGCATGTGCACAAGGAAAATCCACAGGTGCGACGTAGCTGCGTGTGCTATGCGCATGAAGAGTGGTAACCGCCCCCTCTCTGTGTGTGCATGCACAAATATCTTGTGTCACTTCGGTGCTAGGTGGATGGAGTAGGACCCCCCCGCCCCCCACACACACTATTGCCCGCTACCCCAGGGCCCATCATGATCTTCCCGCCCTGCTGTCCACCCCGCCCCACTCCTCCCACAGCTACCTAGCTCTGCGGGAACCTGTGCGGAGAGGTACTTCCCAGCGCTCCTGTTGTTTAGGCCGTGCTGGGCTGTTCTGCAGGCAGCCGAGAGGCTTTCGGCCTCCTCCCGTGTTTTATCAGGCAGTCCTTCCTCACACCGGGTAAAACGGAGCCATGGAAATGGAATGCAGCTTATCCTTCCACGGACTGTAGCAAGACCTCTAGAGAAGAAGCCACACCTGGCGACCCTTGACCTGTCACCTGTGCTCACCTTGGACAGGATCCAGTGGTGTGCCCATCCACTGGTGGAACGGCATCCACCAGCTGAGTGGGTCCCCCCCTTCCCGCTGCAATGCCCTGCGCCCCCAAATCTTCTCTGGAGGTTAGGGGACTCTGGAGCAGATTTTGGCAGCACGCAGGGAGGGAGAAGAGGATGGGGAAGGGCCACTGTGCGAGCGGAAGTCGCTCCCGCAACGCTAGATTTCACTGCTAGAGCCTGTTAGGACCGTGTCCCGGTGGAGTTGTGGCTCAGGGGATAGAGTGGTTGGCCTGGACGCTGGGGGCAAAGGGCCAGATTCCAGGTTCCCCAGGAACTCACTGGGTAGTGTTTGGGCCAAATCCCACTTGGCCTCAGTTTCTAATCTGAAAAATAGGAACAGTAGTGGCCATCTTCACAGGGTGGTTGTGAGGATGCATAAAATACAGGGCTGTAAAGAATGTTGCCTGCTTAAAATAGCTATGGGGTTGTTGGAATATCGGTGGTCAATATAAGAGGTTTAAAGATGTTCATAAGGCTAATCTAAAAAAATGCAATATAAACATCGAAAACTGGGAAGCTCTGGCCCATGAACGATCTATATGGAGGCTGGCCTCTCACAAAGGTTCCATGGACTTTGAAGAAGCCCGAGTGCAAGGTGAAAGGGAGAAACGTGCTAAGCGAAAAGCACGTCAAATGAATCCTTCACAGGACCATCTTCTATCTGGTAACCTGTGTCCTCACTGTGGGAAGCTGTGTGGATCTAGAATTGGCCTCCACAGTCACTTACGGACCCATCGCTAGAGTCTACACAAACTTCTTTAGAATTTCCTCCTTTTATCCCGGAAGACAATCTTACTCGGTCACGAGTGATCGCCTGATGATGATGATGATGAAATGATTAAAGATGCACTTTTTGTGATGTCGACTGCCGGGAGTGCCCGCTAGAGGGTGTGCGATCCCTTTGCAGAAAAGTGCGGGCACTGGCAGTGATGCCACCGTGAGAGAGAAGCAGGAAGCAGCGGCGCTTCAGCAGGATTAGCGTTGAATGAATGGGAGGCTGAGGAAGGGGAGAACAGAGCGAAGAGAAGGGGCTCTAGAAGAGTGCGAAGGAAGGGGAACGTCAGGAATGTTTTAAACACAGCAACATGCGGCAGTAGCAGAAGGGTGCAGGGAAACATGGAGGAGTGGCAGGATTAATGCGCATAGAACTACCTTGGATTGCAAGTAACTTGGTTTGAGCGCGTTTTGCAAGACAAGCACATTTTAAAATATTTATTACATTTTTTAAAATTTGATATACAAGCGACGTCTTGCAATACAAGTACTGTAGTACGGCTTAAATTAAAAATCTCTGTACAGATTTTTTTGGGGGGGATTTCGTTTTGATATAAGAATGTTTTGGATTACAAGCATGTTTCCGGAACGAATTATGCTCTCAATCCAATACATGACTGTATTACTGTAAGTGGGCAGACGGTGGTGGTGGTGATGATTATGATGATTACATTTATATCCCGCCTTTTCCTCTCTTCCAAGGAACCCAAGGTGGCTCACATGGTGGTCCTCCTCCTCCTCCTCCTCCTCCTCCTCCTCATTTTATCCTCACACCAGCCCTGCAAGGTAGGTTAGGCTGAGAATCAGTGACTGGCCCAAAGTCACCCAGGGAGCATCATGGCTGAGTGAGGACCAGAACTTGGGTCCTTGCTCCCAAAGTCATGCCTCTGGTTCCTCCTTTTAGGCTCCACTCACAGTGGCCAGCTTGCCTCTAGCTCCACCTGAAGTGACGGCGTCACATAGCGCCTCTTTCTAACTGTGGCTCATTCCCTCATACTTGCAGGGGTTTCAAAGGCCTTGCAGCTGTCAGAGCGACTGTGGCCAGCTATGCAGGCAAACTGCTAATTGGTCTACTCTTTCTCCCCAGCCAGATTATGCTCGTTTATCCATTTGGCTGGATTATGCTCATCTATCCATTTGGGGGGGTTTGTGAAATATTTCCTTGGGGTTTCAGTACCACGGAGAGTGCCCAGTAGGTCAAGGCAGAGAGAGCAGGCAAGACCGATCCAGGCCACTCTTCTTGTTTGGCTGGTTTTCTCTGGTGCACGTGGTGGGTCGTGGTGGGTCAGTGGGAGTCTGGGCAACTTCCCCCAGGCAGCCCATGCATCCCCCTCCAAGTGGCTTTCTCCTGTGCTTGTGAGTTTAGGCAATAAACTCTATGCTGCGGCATGCTGGGAGCTGTAGGACTTTTTTCTGTCTGGGTGTTGCTGGTGGTTCTGCTCCTGCTTGGATGGCCATTACCGGAAGGAGCTGCCGCTCGGCCCCTTGACAGTCATGCTTTGGGGATGGTGCAGGGTTCTGTTCTTTCTCCCTGTTGCATCCCCAGAATTTGAACGTGAGGATGGAGGTGCTACTCCAAGTTTCACTGAGCCAAGAGATGAAATCCATGAGACTACAGGGCAAGGCATTTTCAGCAGCCCCACAATTGTGTGACACCCCCCCCCACTCCTAGTTTTAGGAGGAGTGTGGAAAGAGAGCTGTAGTGTGTTGCTGCTTGGGTTAAGGCACTGGACTGAACCTGACATTCTCAGTGAGCTGGTTGCTATCAGCTCATTTCTGTATGTGCTTTGATTTCAGGAAGCTTTGAGCTTTCTGCTAGATCAGTGTTCTCCAACCTTGGGTCCCCAGATGATTTTGGCCTACAACTCCCAGCATGCCCCATCCAGCATAGTTGTAGGCCAAAAACATCTGGGGACCCAAGGTTGGAGAACACTGTGCTAGGTGACAGAGTGGGATAAGGCTATAATGATGGATAAATCACAGACTCTTGGGGTGTGAAGGGAGGATAGCCAGCCTTCCTGCACTTCTTGCATCTGTCACACATGCCCCAACAGAGAGAATCTGCTGGCCCACTCGAAGACCCAACTCAGCACCCAAGAATGGCAGGAGGCTCTGGGTCTGAGGCCGCTGTTTCATGGCAGCAGCCTGGCTATATACACTCTCATTCCACTGCTGCGTATGGGGCCCAAGTGGGAAGCTCATGGTTTGGGTGCAGGAGGCAAGGGAATCCGGTGCCAGCCTTGGACCTCATCTTTTAACTTGCCCCCTAAATTGTGTATTGTGCCACAATACCCAATGAACGACAAATGGCTCTTGTGTCTTCCCTGCCCAGATCCTGCTCTCTTCCTTTGGGAGTAAAAGCTTGCAGCTGCTGAAAGCAGTGATGCAGGCAGCTGGGTAATCTTTGAAGGCAAATGCAATTTTGGGCTGTATTAATAGAAGTATAGCTTCCAAATCGCGGGAAGTGATAATTCCCCTTTACTCGGCACTGGTTAGGCCTCATCTTGAGTACTGCGTCCAGTTCTGGGCACCTCACTTTAAGAAGGACATAGACAAACTGGAGAGGGTTCAGAGGAGGGCAACAAGGATGATAAAGGGACTGGAAACAAGGCCCTATGAGGAGAGACTGAAAGAACTGGGCATGTTTAGCCTTCAGAAGAGGAGACTGAGATAGGATCGCACTCTTCCAGTACTTGAAGGGATGTCACACAGAGGAGGGCCAGGATCTCTTCTCGATCATCCCAGTTTGCAGGACACGGAATAATGGGCTCAAGTTACAGGAACCCTAGATTCCACCTAAACATCAGGAAAAATTTCCTGACTGTCAGAGCAATAAGACAATGGAATCAACTACCTAGGGAGGTGGTGGGCTCTCCCAGTCTGGAGGCATTCAAGGTGCAGCTGGACAGACATCTGTCAGAGATGCTTTGACCTGGATTCCTGCATTGAGCAGGGGGTTGGACTCGATGGCCTTGTAGGCCCCTTCCAACTCTACTTTTCTATGATTCTATGATTCTATGACCCTGGACTGAATGGTCTTACTGGGGGTGCCCTTCTGCGTATGGTGAAGCAGGCAGCAAACATCTCCCTTCTCACCCCCCCCCCCGTCGTCGCATGCTTTACAACCATGTTTACCCTGATATATTAGAGCAAACAAAAGGCAACCAAACCTCTTTGCCAACCCTGATAAAAGAGAAATATTGTTGTAGAAAAGGATAATATATATTTAAAAATAAAAATAATAAAATGAGCATCTGTAACCATGTACCGGTACATGCTTGGCCAGTTGCCCCGAGGAGAAAATGGTTTTTAAAATAAGAAGTAAGAAAGGATGCTGGCAGCCAGCATCTGCCCTGGCACGTCCAGGCTGGCCTAGGGACTGAGGCAGGGCCTGTTTCCCACTGCCCTCATCACCTGCCGTTCTCTGGGTGCTCATTTGGGGGGGGGGGTGCTTCAGGGTGCAGACCTTGGCTCTGAGGTCCAGTCCTAGCGATACCACTAGCTGGAAGGGCAGAAGGAGCCAGAGCAGATGACTCGCCTAGACTACTGTAATGCGCTCTACGTGGGGTTACCCTTGAAGACGGTCCGGAAGCTTCAGCTGGTACAGAACGCGGCGGCTCGCCTGATTAAGGGCAGCCGCCGGCGTGATCACATCATGCCAGTGCTTAATGAGTTGCACTGGCTACCAGTTACTTGCCGAGCCGAATTCAAGGTGTTGGTTTTGACCTTTAAAACCCTACACGGCTCCGGCCCAGCTTATCTCAAGGAGCGCCTCCAGCAACATCAAGTAGGCCGCTCAACAAGGTCTGCCACGGACGGCCTTCTCCTTATCCCATCAGCCAGAGCAGCCAGGCTGGTGGGGACTAGGAAGAGGGCCTTCTCTGTGGCGGCCCCCACATTATGGAACTCCCTTCCTAGTGACCTTCGCCATGCCCCCTCCGTGATGAGCTTCCGCCGTGCATTAAAAACATGGCTGTTCAGGCGGGAATATGGGGTGGGTTAGGTTTTTAATGAGAATTTTTTATATTGTTTTAATTATTATATTTTATTGTGTTTTACTGTATTTTAATTGTACATCGCCCAGGGTGGCCAGGTGACCGGCCAGATGGGCGATTGATAAATATAATAAATAAATAAATAAATAAATAAATGAGGAGGAGGAGGAGTGTGTGTGTGTGTGTGTGTGTGTACACATGGACTCCGGAGAGGGCACGGTGGCCTTGGGGCCTCTTGGGCCAGCCGGCCAAAGCAGTTGGGCATCGATGTGGAACCTGAAGCAAAGCAGTCTCCTCCAATGGAAGTGACCTCCCATGCTTTTCCCGTGCTGGGCCTCTCTCCCTCTGCTTGCGCTGCTGCCATGTCTCTGGGTGGGGGAGCTGCCCTATATTTTCTTCTGTCTCCTTGCTCACAGAGGCTGCCATCAAAATATCAAAGTGCATCTAGCAATACTTGAGCGTCCCTGGCAAGCGGCGATGGAACAGCCTGCCTTCTGCCCTTGATGTTCATGCTTCCTGCGCAGAACGTGGTGTCAGCCGCCAAACTAGCACCCCGTTGGCTCCCTTTCAGTTCTGAGCATGTGCTCTTGGGTGCCGGGGAGGAAACGCCATTGCTTGCAGGACGAGAGGAGTCTACAGAGCTGGGCTTTGTCTTCACCTGGTGGCAGAAGAGCCACTGTGGCAGCTGGGCCCACAGTGGTCCTTGAGCCCCGGCACCTGCAGTTTGTCCCCGTGCATGCCACATTGGTCGGAGGCCCAAGGAGGGAAGAGCCAGCATTTCAGCCTGGTATCTTCGGTGAGCTTGAGCCGCCTGCTCAGGTCCAGGCACCAGAACCAAGCCTAGAGTTTCCTGAACTTGTTCAATCTGTCAGTGAGCTTCTCTGTTCTAGAATTTAGCCGCCCACCATGCCCTTCCTGCTTCCCAAGGGCAGCTGCTTCCTACCAGCCCAGCCCGGCTTCACTGCACCTCTGGGGCATCCACCGGCCATTGGCTCATGCCCTGTCATCTCCTGGCCCCTGCCTGCTCCGCTGGGGGGCTGGCTTAGAATCATAGAAACATAGAAAAGTAGAGTTGGAAGGGGCCTACAAGGCCATCGAGTCCAACCCCCTGCTCAATGCAGGAATCCTAGGTCAAAGCATCCCTGACAGATGGCTGTCCAGCTGCACCTTGAATGCCTCCAGACTGGGAGAGCCCACCACCTCCCTAGGTAGTTGATTCCATTGTCTTATTGCTCTGACAGTCAGGAAATTTTTCCTGATGTTTAGGTGGAATCTAGGTTCCTGTAATTTGAGCCCATTATTCCGTGTCCTGCAAACTGGGATGATCGAGAAGAGATCCTTGCCCTCCTCTGTGTGACATCCCTTCAAATACTGGAAGAGTGCGATCATATCTCCCCTCAGTCTCCTCTTCTGAAGGCTAAACATGCCCAGTTCTTTCAGTCTCTCCTCATAGGGCCTTGTTTCCAGTCCCTTTATCATCCTTGTTGCCCTCCTCTGAACCCTCTCCAGTTTGTCTATGTCCTTCTTAAAGTGAGGTGCCCAGAACTGGACGCAGTACTCAAGATGAGGCCTAACCAGTGCCGAGTAAAGGGGAATTATCACTTCCCGCGATTTGGAAGCTTCTCCTGCTCAGTCACAGTGTTCTCCAACCTTGGGTCCCCAGATGTTTTTGGCCTACAGCTCCCAGCATGCCCCAGCCAGCATAGCCAAAAACATCTGGGGACCCAAGTTGTAGGCCAAAACGTCTGGGGACCCAAGGATGGAGAACACTGTGCTAGGAGGAGCACAGTGTGATGCTTGCCCGTGATTGTCCTGGGTCTGCTGTGGAACTGGGCCTGAAGCAACAAGCCCCTTCCATGGGGGAAAGCGGCCCTGTGTGCTGCAAGAGGCCCCACTTAAATCTTCCTGTTCCTTTGCCGGAAAGAGCTCTGGTCTAGACTGAGCTAGGATAAGAGTGAGCTCAATATGTAACATTATCTCAAGGAGCGTCTCCAGCAACACCAAGTGGGCCGCTCAACAAGATCTGCCACGGATGGCCTTCTCCTTGTCCCTTCAGCCAGAGCAGCTAGACTGGTGGGGACAAGGAAGAGGGCCTTTTCTGTGGCGGCCCCCGTACTGTGGAACTCTCTCCTGAGTGACCTCCGCCATGCCCCCTCTCTGATGAGCTTCCGTCGCTCATTAAAAACCTGGTTGTTCAGGCGGGAATATGGGGTGGGTTAAGATTTTAAAATTTTTATATTGTTTTAATGTATTTTATTGTATTTATGTATTTTATTGTGTGTACATCGCCCAGGGTGGCCGGTTGCCGGCCAGATGGGCGATAAATAAATATTAATAATAAATAATAATAATAAATTTATTTTGCAATTAAAGTTAGGACACCGTCTGAACAAGCAGTTGCTTGGATGAAGGTTGCTCCACTCCACATCCCACCAGCTGTGTTCAACGCCCTACGCCGATACCTATGATGAGCGTGTTGGGTTGCGATCACGTGTGGAGCAGCTCCTTCTCTAGATGCTCTCTCGACCTGTAGGGGCAGCCGGCCAGTCCCGAGGCATTTCCCAGCTCGCCTGTACGGGGCTCTGGCAGAAGAGAGGAGGGCAGAACTTCCTTTCCGACCCATGGGCTGGTTTGTGCATGCACTGCACATTCCTTGGCTGAGGGCAGCAGCAGCATGAATGTGTGGCGAATGAGTCATCTCAGCTCCACCCACACAGATGGAACCTCCACGGCACCTGTCATCACCTCCACTGCAAGAAAGCCTCCCCATGGGGGCCATTCACACATTCAGCCCGTGCGTGCGTCATCCGGAGATGAGCCACAGAGGGGTCCACGCATAGATGCATGCAGGGGCACGAAGCTGCAGGTGGGCGGTCAGTCAGATGTCAGGCTGTGAAGTGGGTCTGAAGGGGGGGACTCTCTGGGGGAAGGCCCCGGGGGACTGAGCTGGAACTGGGGCAGCAGCTTTGACATGCTCTGTGGGTCAGACACGGAGGGAGATCCATACTCTGCCCCAATGTGCAGAGCTGCAATGCCACACATCTACAGTTGTGGACATGGGTACATTCTCAATGTCCTGAGAATTGGCTTTCATCCTTAACTCCAAAGATGTACCTAATTACACAACACCCAGAATAAGATTGCAAAAACAGGATAAAGTATGCAAAACCAAAAGTGCTTAATTTACATAATTTATTTCAGATCAGAGAACTTGGATTGTCTTGGTACAGAACTGAGCAGGAGCTGTGGAGGGGCAGGGGAAAGGGTCCAGAGTCCCTACAGTCCTGCTCGTGGGTTTACGCGTCTTTGCAGAGTCCTATGAAAAAGGCCACCTAAAGATCACTGACAGGGAGTTTTAGAGACAAGATCTGCGCACCTTGGAAGCCAGGTCATACCCTGCCCTGCAAATTGGCCTTTTACTGCCCCTGTGCATCCTGTTATAACAGGCCAACACAGCTACTGGTTTGTGATGCATTATTTGGGACAGGGTCAAACCCTATCCTATCCTGAGGCCAGTGGATTTCTTCCATGGGAGTCAGGCTGGAGGTTCAGTGCTGTCCTCTCCAGCCATATCTGCCTGCTCTGATTTGGGGGGGCAGAGTTTGAGCTTCCGGACTTGTTGGGGTTGGGACAAGCTTCCAGTCCCAACATGGATTCTTTTGAAGAGGGTCTTTGTGACATCAAACATCACTTGCCCAATCATCCATCCACCCATCTCCTCCCCCACCGCACAAGCTGATCTTCTATTTTGGAAGCCATTGCTGGAACAATCCAGGAGATGGGATTGTTAACTCCTTTATTCAGAGGTAGGGCACCTCTGATCCCAGGTGCAGGGGGCAAGCAACAGGGCAGAAAAGGGCAGGGCCTCTGCTTGGGATGTTGCTTTTCCAGAGGCAACATGTTGGCCATGGTTAGAAGCAGCCATGGTTAGATTCTCAGCCTAGTCTAACAATGTGGGAAATGCACATGTTCTAACTTTGTTCTCATTGATGGGCTGTCGGGAGCTTTTCTGGGAATGGAAATAATTACCGGGTTTGCATGATCACCAAAGCCCACCACGGCTTATTTAACCCACGGTGGGTTGTGGCATGTGCTGGAGACTATTTTGAATATTCAGCCCCCAGCGATGGGTTGCCATGGTTTGTCGTGTCATCTGAACCCGGGTTAAGCAGCCCTCAAATAACCCATGGTCTGTTGCAGGATTATCTGAGGGTTGTTTAACCCTCAAACGTCCCCTGCTGCTCAGGTTCGGATGGCACGACAAACCACGGCAGCCTTCCAGCTGAGGGCTGAATGTTCGAAATGGCTGCTGGCACACACTGCAACCCACCACGGCTCAAATAAGCCACAGTGGGCTGTGGTGATCGCGCAAAGCGGGCGGCCCATTGTTCTCTCGCTTGAAAAAGGGTGGGCAGGCTAGGCCTAGCCTTGGTCAGCTCCTGGCCACTCTCTGTCCTGCTGAAGTGTGGCTAAAATTGAAATTGATGCCCGCAGCATGTCCTGTTGCTTGGGACCCTTTTCTCCAGTCTGCCCCAAATGGGCAGGAGAGAGGGGGAAATCCAACCCTGTGGAGTTTTCTTTGCAGGACTCCAGCTCATGCAGGGGCTGGGCTGTCTCCACCCCAGTCATTACAAACATGGCTTCTCTTTGGGGAAGCAAACAGTGGAAGCCAGGGTGAGGAAATGACCCTGACCCTCATTTCTTAGGGTGGCCCTGTGGCAAAGGCACTTTGCACATGCTCTGTCTAGCCTCCCCACGAGCCCATCAGTTTGCAAAGTCCAACAATAAGGACATGTGAGGATGCAGGAGGCGTGGTCCTCTCTCAGAAACGAGAATGCCAATGGGATGCGTGTGTTTGCCCCCCTCGTAGCTAATACCAAACCAGAATGGATCTGCAGCGCATAGCTATGGGTCTCTCTTGGCAGCAATTTGGTCCTCTCTCGGCCACTCAAAAACCAAAATACTGCTGAGCCGTGTGGATGCTCCAATCTTGGCTGGTCAGAAACCAGAGCTTGGTAGTGATGCATAAGCTCGGCCCTCTTGAGGATAATGAGAAGGCTGATGAACGCTTGAGTTTTCTTCTAGCTAAGCAGAAGCCGGGGTGCCGTTAGAATATTGGAATCCAGGCCCCTCTCAGCCAGTCTGAATGAAATCAACCAAGCTGAATGAGGCTGGGGAAGAAACCTGGATGTTGCCTGATCAGTTGGCCTACCAGAAAGTACGATGTCAGCGCTTTAAAGTTATTGATTAAAAGGTGTGATCCTTTCCCATCCAGCCGGGGCCTTGCCTATTTGTGTGTGTCTGCCTGTGTAGTGTGTGTGGGAAGGTCTGGAGGTGCCAGGGGCCCATGGGCAAAGGAGCCGGTCGCGCTTCCCTCCATCACGGCACCTGGCAGTGCTCCAGCAACGGGGGCGGTGCTCCCTGCAGCTCCCCAGCAATAATAAGGTCTTTCCTGTATAAATCAAGGAGGCAGAGTGGGATCGTGGAGAACTGGCCTCTCCTCCCTCCCTTGCCCACGAGGCACGTCTGTTTGCCTTCAGCGCAGCCCCATGGCCAAGCAGCCGTCTTAGGCCCATGGCTTGAGGTGGACAGCAGGGCTGTTGGGCCGTGCGGCAAGGATGTAGATGGCGCTCTCTCCCAGGAAGGCGGCCCAGTTGATTGTTCGGCTGCGGGGAACAGAGGAGGGAGGGAGAGAGGGAGGGAGGCGGCAGGTGAGCAAGGCGGAAGCTCTTGCAGATTCAGGCCCAAGAGCAAGGGGGCTTGGCCAAAATGATGGCGGAAGGTCCAACATGGTCTACCGGTTCGACTGGGTTTTGCAAAACCTAAGCTCCGATTGCAAGTTGTGTCTGGGCGCACGAATGCCCAGGCTGGGGCCTGGAGGACTGCGCCTGCTGGCTCCACCCCTGACCACCCCTGAACTGAGCCTCCGCGGCCCAGGCAATCCGTTCGCACACGCAGATGTGCCGTGTAGGCCCTGGGCAGGGCTCTAGACCTCAGGTGCCGTCCTTCTTACCTGCCCTTCATCGTCTTCCTCCCGCTTCCTTGGCAAGGTCCTTCCTGGCTCTCCGTAGCTGCCCCTCAGTGGCTGCCTGCCCTGATGCTCTTCCTTCCCCCAGTCTTGCCTATGCTGTGACACCCCCAGCCTCCGAGTCGCTTTGCCTTATGCCTGCTGACCCTCGGCTTATTGTGCTCCCCACATTCCTCTGGCAAGCCAGGGCTTGGGAGCCAGAAGAGGGAGGCCCCTCCTGGCTCTTATGCCAATCTGCTCCAGGCCCGAGTGACGGTTAGTTGGCAGGCCTGGTGGGAGAGGCAGTGATGGAAGGAGCAAAACAGATGGCTGGAGGAAGTGTGTGGCAGAACGGCACCGTCACATTTGGATCCCACCGTGGCTTCGGCTGCGAAGCTCCTCCTGGCGGGGGCCCCTCCCAGCTCCAAAGGGGGCGCGTTTCTCGCTCTCGCCCACCGCTCTCCTGCTGAACTGGGTGTCATCTCTCTGCCTGGGAAGATGCCACGGGTTGTCTTCCTGCCCATGGTTACCATGGAAACCCAGGAGTCGGCTCTCGGCTCCTAATGAGGCTGAGCTCATTACAAGCGTTGACGCATCTCCCCGCCATTTAGGAAGCCAGAGAGAGAGAGAGAGAGAGAGAGTGCGCATATGGAAACTGAGGCAGGAGTGAGCGCGAGGGTAGTGGTGGAGGCGAATCCCTCCACACCACGTGGTCAATGCACATAGAATAATCCCATGGATCGGCTCTGTTGGGATTATAACTCCTGTTGGGAGATCGCATGTTTTAATGCTCCTCCACATATAAAACCTCCCTGAACACTGAAAAGTAGCACATCATGGAGAAAGTTCCTGTTTATTTCCTCTATGATGTATTTCTTATATCTTAGCCAATGAAGGTCTTGGAGTGTTTTAGACTAGTACTTTCTTTGATGTGCTAGATTTCTACATGTGGCGGGGTGTGCGCATGTGCACTTTTTATGTAAGGGAAACACCCAGTCTCCTGCCAGCCACCTGAAGCCGGACAGTCTCGTCTGGACTCTTATCACATGACTATTCTGAACCTGCAGACTCACTATGGGACCCGAGCGGCAAGGTCTGCAGAGGGCACCCTTCAGGGACAGGCACCCGCTACTCACCTGGGCTCCTCTGGCTCTGTGTTCAGCAACATCTTGTCCGGGCTTTTGCTGGTGCTGGTGCTACTGGCCGGGCTGCTTTCTGAGATGGGGCCCACGTGGCTGATGCTGTAATGGAGCAACAGACACCCCCCAGGATTAGATCCCGGGACCTGCTGCTGCTAATGAAGGAGGACGCTGACGATCTGGTCTTCATGCCACGTGAAACCCAAGAGGTGTGCCGAGACATCTTTGCGAGGTTGCATCAGATTCTTGCATGTCTCACATGGTGCTGCATAGCTGTTTGTGGGGAGGATGCCTGATCCCCACTACGAAGGAATCAGAGCTGCTGGCACAGGCACCCCAAATGCCCGACTGCTGGCACCAGTCAGAGTAAATCAATGCGCATTTTCCGGTTTCTGGGGGCCAGCAAGGCCGTGAGCTCTCGCTGCGCGTGCAAACGCAGCCCAGTGGAGGGGGCAGGACGGGCCCGGCCCAGCAGCCCGCGGCTGGCCAGGCAAGGGTGTGACCCTGGCGGAATGGTTACCTGACATTGCAGGATAGCGCCTCCTTGTGCCGCTTGCGGAACCAGGTGTGTTGGGTGCGCCGGCTCTCTGCCTCGCTGATGAGCCCATCCCGGTGCTGATCCAGTGCCAGAATACAGCTCGCGCTCTCTCCGTCTCCTTGCCCGTCAGCAGGCGTAGCAGGGCATTCTGTGGAGGGAAGCCAGGGTGGCATGTTGGACATTCTGCAGCCCAGAGGGCTTTTTGAATAATAATAATAAAGAAAAGGGTGCCTCTGAGCGTGTGCAGGGTGCATTTCTTTCACTGTTTCGCAACACACACACACACACACACACACCCATACCCACACACCCGGTCCCATGCGTTTTCAGTTAGGCAGGAGATTACGGTTTCTAGGCAGCTGCCTCCTATTTTATAAGTGAGCCCTGCGATGAAACAAGGCAGCTCCTCACACGGAGCCTTGGGGAGGGGACTTCGCTTAGTGGTAGAAGGTGCCCAGATCAATCTCTGGATCAGGGAATCAGGGGATGGGAAAGATCCCTCAACTGTAGACCCTGGGAAGACACCACCAGTCAGAGCAGGTAGTTCCAGGGCTCAGTAGACCAAGGGCCTGCCTCTGTAGGAGGACAAAGTCTACCCAAGGGTCATAGCTCTTGAGAGCCAGTGTGGCGTAGTGGTGAGAGTGCTGGACTGGGACTCGGGAGATCCGGGTTCTAGTCCCCGCTCGGCCATGAAACGCACTGGGTGACTTCAGGCCAGTCACTGCCTCTCAGCCTCACCTACCTCACAGGGTTGTTGTGAGGATAAAATGGAGAGGAGGAGGATTATTATGTAAGCCGCCTTGGGTTCCTTGCAGGAAAAAAGGTGGGGAATAATAATAATAATAATAATAATAATAATAATAATAATAATAATAATAATAATAATAATAATAGCAGCAGCAGCTCAGGGACTCAGAGCTCACACTTTGCCTGCACATGGTTCGATCCACAGCATGTTCACTGGTGATACCGGGCAGCTTATAATGGAAACGGCCTTGGTCGCCTTGGTGGATGATATGAGGAGGGCCTTGGATAGGGGCGAATGCTCCTTCCTAGTCCTCCTCGATCTCTCAGAGGCTTTTGATACCGTGGACCACGGCATCCTCCTGGACCGCCTGGAGGGGTTGGGTATTGGAGGCACTGTGTTATAGTGGTTCCGGTCCTTCCTCTCTGGAAGGTACCAGAGGGTAGTTCTTGGGGAGGAGGCTTCGGACCCTCGGCTGCTCACTTGTGGGGTGCTGCAGGGTTCCATCCTCTCCCCGATGCTATTCAACATCTACCTAAAGCCGCTGGGGGCTATCATCAGGAAGTTTGGGGTGCGGTGTCATCAATATGCGGATGACACGCAGCTCTACCTCTGTTTCAAGTCCTCACCGAGGTTGGCTGTTGAGACCCTGTCCAAGTGCCGGGAGGCAGTGGGTGGCTGGATGGGAAGGAATATGCTGAAGCTGAACCCCGACAAGACCGAGGTACTGCTGGTGGGGGACAAGGGGAGGTTAGGGGATGTTGACCTGGTGCTGAATGGGGTACATCTGCCCCTGAAGGACCAGGTCCGCAGCTTAGGGGTCATTCTAGACTCCCAGCTGTCCATGGAGGCTCAGGTGTCAGCTGTGAGCCAGGCGGCGCTGTATCAACTCCATCTGATACGGCAGCTGCGCCCCTACCTTCCTAGTCATCTGCTCCCATCGATGGTTCATGCCTTGGTCTCCTCTCGCCTAGACTACTGTAATGTGCTCTACGTGGGGTTACCCTGGAAGACGGTTCGGAAGCTTCAGCTGGTACAGAATGCGGCGGCTCGCCTGATTAAGGGCAGCCGCCGGCGTGATCACATCACGCCAGTGCTTAATGAGTTGCACTGGCTACCAGTTGCTTGCCGAGCCGAATTCAAGGTGTTGGTTTTGACCTTTAAAACCCTACACGGCTCTGGCCCAGCTTATCTCAAGGAGCGCCTCCAGCAACATCAAGTAGGCCGCTCAACAAGATCTGCCACGGATGGCCTTCTCCTTATCCCATCAGCCAGAGCAGCCAGGCTGGTGGGGACTAGGAAGAGGGCCTTCTCTGTGGCGGCCCCCACATTATGGAACTCCCTCCCTAGTGACCTTCACCATGCGCCCTCCGTGATGAGCTTCCGCCGTGCATTAAAAACATGGTTGTTCAGGCGGGAATATGGGGTGGGTTAGGATTTTAAAAGAATTTTTTTATACTGTTTTAATTACCGTATTGTTTTACTGTATTATTTTAATTGTACATCACCCAGGGTGGCCGGCCAGATGGGCGATTAATAAATATAATAAATAAATAAATAAAATGAAGGGCAATTGGTGGCAGAGCCCTCGCTGTGCCTGCAGAAGGCCCCAGTTCAATCCTCACCATCTCCAGTTAAAATGATATTGGATAGCAGGACTGGGAAAGACACTTGGGCCAGTGGCCTCTGGGAATTGCAGCAAGTCCGAGGAGACAAAACTGGGCTGGAGGGACCTGTGGTTCGATGTAGTAGAAAGTCACTTTTTCCTATGTTCCTGCAGCCTCACCAACATTACACCATATTAGGAGAGAATGGGCAAGTTCGCACAACACGACAACCACCCACCCTGCAAATAAGCCACGCAAGGTGGGTCGTTCGTGAAACAACTCACGGTGCGCCAGACAGACAATTGGGTTCACTGTGGGTTGTCCCCCCTCCTTCCCCCTCAGTCCTCCCACGGGTACCCCAGGAGACCCTGCAGTGGGACCCCTCTGGTCTGCCCTCCCTGCCCTGATTGCAAGCCCTTTTGCGCTCGCCACGGTCACCTCCCCCACCCCCATTTTACCCTTTCTTTTTTCTTTTTTTGGAGATCACTTTTCATGATCTCCAATCCGGCAGTTAGTGACGGCCCCTTCAAAGTGCCCAAGTGACACATGGGAGGGAGTGCCGCTGGTTCCTCATTCCTTTCTTTTGAAAAATGTGCACATTTTTCCGTATTTTTAAAAAAATTCCAATTGGGCTTGCGCAAGTGTGCACTTGTGCACTTCTGCGTGCCCAAAGTGGCATGCCTGGCCTGGCCAATGTCCTGGGGGGCACCTGCAGTCACAGCGCAGCAGGAACCCCTCATGGGCACTGACCCAAAGAAGCTGCGGAGAGCTTTATTTTTTACTTTGTTTTCTCTTGACAGCAGGCATGAATGCATGTGTCCCTGTGAAAAAAAGATGGGGAGCCCTGTAAAAAACAAAACAAAACCCTTTTGAAATGAACTAGAGTTTTGACAGCTAGCTGTCAAACCTCCGTACTCCCACAAAAGGGGGTGGCTTGCCCTTTCCCGCCTTCCCAAGCACCTAGAGCCTCAGGAAAGGGTGGAAAAGTTAGAGGAACCTGACAAGAGTCAGGTCCAAAAAAAACCCTGAGGATCTCGCTGCGAATGGTGTGATCTACTGGCGACCCCCTTTTCGCGAGCAAAGATCACTTGTGGCTTTGGTTTCTCTTGACAGCTTGCCTTTTGACAGCTATCAGAAGAAGCCAAAGTGAAAAATACAGCTCTTGGCAGCCTCTCTGGGTACCCCCCAGGACATTGCCCAGGCGAGGCTGCCCATTTTGGATCCACGGAAGCACGCAAGTGCGCACTTGTGCAAGCCTGATTTGAATTTTTTAAAAAGTACAAAAGAACTAGCATACATTTGAGGTGCAAAGAAAAGAAAAGGGGAGTGATGAACCAGTGGCAGCCCCTCCAATGTGCTGTTGTGTACTTTGAAGGGGTTGTGCCACTAGCTGTCACATCGGAGATTGCAAAAAGCAATCTTCAGAAAAAAAGGGGGGAAGGGGAAAACCCCCCGTGGCGAGTGCAAAAGTATTTGCAGTCGTGGTGGGGGGCACCGAGCCAGTGCTGGTTGCTCCCTGTGCTGCTTGGGCTTCAGTGGGGCGGCTGGCACTGGCGGGGGCCCAGACCAGCTCGGCAAGTGTGGCCGAGTGCCTCGCTACCTTCTTCTTGCAACCCACGATGGGGTCAGTTATGACAATGGCACGACCACCCATTGTGGGCCCAACAACAACAAGCCATGGGTTGGTGGGGTAGCTTGTTGCCCATGAACAAGCCACTCTGAGGGAATCAGACCGGGCTCCCATGACATGACAACCCACCATGGCTTCTCATGCATGATCGGTTGTCGTGTTGTGCGAACGTGGAACATCTATTTAATAGTGATGACCAATGATTGTATTTTTTTAGGAATAAGCATAGGAACATGGGAAGCTGCCCGATACTGTGTCAGATCCTTGGTGCATCTAACCCAGTATTGTCGACACTGACCGGCAGCCACGGCTCTCCAGGGTTTCAGGCAGGATTTTTCGAACTGGGGACCTTCTACTTTACTCCCAACTCAAGGATGGAAAGCGGAATATCGGTGGTCAATATAAGAGGTTTAAAGATGTTCATAAGGCTAATCTAAAAAAATGCAATATAAACATCGAAAACTGGGAAGCTCTGGCCCATGAACGATCTAAATGGAGGTTGGCCTTTCACAAAGGTTCCATGGACTTTGAAGAAGCCCGAGTGCAAGGTGAAAGGGAGAAACGTGCTAAGCGAAAAGCACGTCAAATGAATCCTTTACAGGACCATCTTCTATCTGGTAACCTGTGTCCTCACTGTGGGAAGCTGTGTGGATCTAGAATCGGCCTCCACAGTCACTTACGGACCCATCGCTAGAGTCTACACAATCTTCTTTAGAATTTCCTCCTTTTATCCCGGAAGACAATCTTAACAATTGACTTGTCATCTGAATGGACTATGGGCTAACTTAGTGTAGAATTATTTCTTAGACACTGCAAAAGTGTGTCTGAATCAAGGAGAAGATGAATTCTCAGAAAAGCTCTCCTGAATTAGGCAGAGCTTCCCTGAACCAGGGCTGTCGGTGTTTTCTTAAGATAAGGACACTGGCCAATTTGGACAGAATGCTATAAATGGAAGATTTTAGCACAGCTGAGCAAAGAGATCCTGGGAGAAGGAAGTACATGCCTCACATGCTTATTTAAGCTCTGCCAACTAGGTAAACATGTTATTATAATATAATAACTGCTTTGTGGAATGGAACAGTAATTGTAGTAATGCTTAATTAATATGTTAGCTACTATTACAATTATACTTCTGATAATAATAATTCTAGGATATATTGGAGTGTTGGTTGTTTGCCTCATCATTGCAAAGTTATGTTATTTTTTTTACACTTGTCTGAGCAAGAATGTTATATACCGTATATTCAATATTTACTGGTGCTACTTTTTATTGTCTGGCTGTGTAGGTGCTTCAGGGACCATGAAATGGACAGTGTTCATGTCTAAATCTTGTTGCCCAGAACAATCAGCTGAGATAACTGCTTGGAGGATTGAGGCCCACCACTTGCCCTTTAGGTCCTTGTGCACCCTGGCTTGTGAAATCTGCCAGATCTGGGCTGGGTATCTGGACCTCCGAGGTGGTCAATGCCTCCTTGCGAGATGGTGATGAGGTCCCTGCAGCTTTGAAAGAAGCCATGGTGAGGCCATCGTTTAAGAAATCTAGATCAGGTTTCAGATAGCTACTTCCCTGTGTCAGATTTGCCATTCTTGGGCAAGGTGCTGGAGCCTCACAAGTCCAAGTGGTGTTGGATGATACTGATGACTTAGATCCATTCCAGTCAGGTTGTTTCAGACACGGCTATGGGACGGAAATAGCCCTGGTTGATGTCGTGGCTGGGCCCTGACAGTGGATGACTTACACAGGGGAATGGGGGTGGGGAGTGCCACCTTGTTGGTTCTTCTGGACCTCCAGACAGCTTTCGATACCATCGGCCATGGTATCCTTCTGGATCATTTATCTGGATTCTGCTTGGGAGGCATGGTTTTGAAGCAGCTCCGGTCCTTCCTGAAGGAGCGGTCTCAGAAGGTGGTGCTGGGGGACTTTTGTTCCACCCCTTGTGGCCATTAGCCAGTGGGGGGCTGCAAGGTTCCATCCACCCCCCAAATTATTTTCAACATCTACATGAAACTGCTGGGGGAAGTCATCCGGAGGTTGGGCTGAAGTGTCATCAGTATGCGGATGGTACTCAGCTCCGCTTCTTGTTTCCATCTACACATCCCAGGGAGGCTGTGGAACTCTTGAACCAGGGTCTGGAGCAGGGCTCTCCAACCTTGGGTCCCCAGACGTTGCTGGACTACAGCTCCCAGAATCCCTTGCCATTAGCCATGCTGGCTGCGTATGCTGGGAGCTGTAGGCCAGCAACATCGGGGGACACAAGCTTGGAGAGACCTGGTCTGGAGGCTGTTTTGGGGTGGATGAGGGTGAACAGGCTGAGACTTGATCCAGACAAGATGGTGGTACTGTGGGCTGGGAAACCAACTACTCTGGTTAGAATCATAGAATCATAGAAAAGTAGAGTTGGAAGGGGCCTACAAGCCATCGAGTCCAACCCCCTGCTCAATGCAGGAATCCAGGTCAAAGCATCTCTGACAGATGTCTGTCCAGCCGCACCTTGAATGCCTCCAGACTGGGAGAGCCCACGACCTCCCTAGGTAGTTGATTCCATTGTCTTATTGCTCTGACAGTCAGGAAATTTTTCCTGATGTTTAGGTGGAATCTAGGTTCCTGTAACTTGAGCCCATTATTCCGTGTCCTGCAAACTGGGATGAACGAGAAGAGATCTTTGCCCTCCTCTGTGTGACATCCCTTCAAATACTGGAAGAGTGCGATCATATCTCCCCTCAGTCTCCTCTTCTGAAGGCTAAACATGCCCAGTTCTTTCAGTCTCTCCTCATAGGGCCTTGTTTCCAGTCCCTTTATCATCCTTGTTGCCCTCCTCTGAACCCTCTCCAGTTTGTCTATGTCCTTGTTAAAGTGAGGTGCCCAGAACTGGACGCAGTACTCAAGATGAGGCCTAACCAGTGCCGAGTAAAGGGGAATTATCACTTCCCGCGATTTGGAAGCTATACTTCTATTAATACAGCCCAAAATTGCATTTGCCTTCTTTGCAGCCACGTCGCATTGCTGGCTCATATTCAGTTTGTGATCTACCACAATTCCAAGATCCTTCTCACTTGTAGTATTGTTGAGCCAAGTGTCCCCCATTCTGTAACTCTGCATTTGGTTTCCTCTCCCTAGGTGCAGCACTTGGCATTTATCCCTGTTAAATTTCATTCTGTTGTTTTCGGCCCAGCGCTCCAGCCTATCGAGGTCACTTTGAATTTTGTTTCTGTCTTCCAGAGTATTAGCTGTTCCACCCAACTTTGTGTCATCTGCAAATTTGATAAGCATTCCCTGTACCTCCTGATCCAAGTCATTAAAAAAAATGTTGAAGAGCACCGGGCCCAGGACCGAGCCCTGTGGTACCCCGCTCGTTACCTCTCCCCAGTTTGAGAGGGAACCATTGATAAGCACTCTTTGAGTCCGATTCTGTAGCCAATTGTGGATCCACCTGATAGTTGTTCCATCTAGCCCACTCTTAGCTAGCTTACTAATCAGGATATCATGAGGCACTTTGTCGAAAGCTTTGCTGAAGTCCAGGTATATAATGTCCACAGCATTCCCACAGTCCACAAGGGAGGTTACCCGATCAAAAAATGAGATCAGATTAGTCTGACAGGATTTGTTCTTGACAAATCCATGCTGGCTTCTAGTAATCACTGCATTGTTTTCAAGGTGCTTGCAGACTGACTTCTTTATAATCTGCTCAAAAATCTTCCCGGGGATTGATGTCAGACTGACTGGCCTATAGTTCCCAGGTTCCTCCTTCTTGCCCTTTTTGAAGATGGGAACAACATTTGCCTTCCTCCAGTCATCTGGCACTTCACCTGTCCTCCATGATTTCTCAAAGATAATAGACAGTGGTTCTGAGAGTTCTTCTGCCAGTTCCTTTATTACTCTAGGATGCAGCTCATCAGGCCCTGGAGATTTAAACTCGTTCAGAGTAATCAGGTGCTCCTTGACCATTTGCCTATGGTCAAATGGTTGGGTTGGAGGTTTACAGCTGGTCTTAGATGGGGTTTCACTCCCCCTAAAAGACCAAGGACATAGTCTGGGAGTCCTCCTGGACCCTGCGCTCACTGGGGAAGCTCAGGTGGCTGCAGTGTCCCGGAGTGCGTTTTACCAACTTAGGCTGGAACGCCAGCTGCGGCCCTATCTGGAGAGGCCGGACCTTGCCTCAGTGATCCATGCACTAGTGATGTCCAGGCTGGACGACTGTAATGTGCCTGTATGTGGGGCTGAAGTTTCTGAAGATGGTTTAGAAACTTCAGCTGGTGCAGGATGCGGCCATCCAAGTGTTGGTGGGGGTGAGGCGATTTGACCAGATAACGCCTATATACTGCATCAGCTACACTGGTTACTGTTACTGGTATGTTTCTGAGCCCAATTTAAAGTACTGGTTTCGACCTTTAAAGCCTTAAAACAGTTTGGGACCAAATTGCTTGAAGGACTCACCCGTATCAGCCTGCCCACATGTTAAGATCAGCAAAAGAGGCCCTTCTCATTTGCCCACCTTTGAGAGCAGCTGGGGGCACACGACCACACGTGAGAGGGCCTTCCCTGCAGTGGCCCCACACTGCTGGAATAAGTTGCCATCGGGAGTCTGCCAGGCCCAATCGCTGCAGGCTTTTAAGAAGGCCTTGAAAACACATTATTTTCCTCTGGCCTTCTCCTAATACGATTGCTGTCTTTATCACTGGCTTCGTTGCTGTTTTGTTGTTGGTTTTATGGCTCTTTTTATTGTTGTTTTATTGCTGTTTTTTTTATTGTGTTCTTACCGTTTTTATTGTGTTTTTATAGCTTTTAATATCACGGATGTGTTTTATTGCTGTGCGCCACCTGGGGAAGGCTTCCGCCCTGAGAGTTGGCCCAGAAAGATTTTTAAATTAAATAAAATAATAAATAACTAAAGGCACAGTCCTATGCAAGTTTAGACAGAACCAAGGCCTACAACTCCCAGCATGCCCCAGCCAGCATAGCTGGCTGGGGCATGCTGGGAGTTGTAGGCCTTGGTTCTGTCTAAACTTGCATAGGACTGTGCCTTAAATCTACAACCAACTGGGGACTGCCTAATTAGGAGTAGTGCCTCTCCGGAATAGGGAAATCACAGACAGATCTGGTTCAAGCTTGAGGAACTGGCTAGCCCAGGGCTCTCCAAGCTTGGGTCCCCTGATGTTGCTGGCCTACAGCTCCCAGCATACCCAGCCAGCATGGCTAATGGCAAGGGATTCTGGGAGCTGTAGTCCCTGGCTAGCCAGATGGCGCGGCGTGTTACCCAGTCCCAACCTGTGTGCGCGTCCTCTGCAGCAGCAAGATGGACTCATGGGAGAGGAAATCCGCCCATTCAACGTGGCCCTTCTTCTCGGGGTCCAGCGCTGCAAACTGCAGGGCGTCGTGTTCTCCCTGCTCCTCCCCGGTGGGACGGTCGCCCTCCTGCTGGCTCGCCAGGCGCTTGTAGCGCAAGAAGTCGTCCAGGCTCAGCCCGCTCTCTGTGGAACCACCAACGGGGCGGGGTCAGTCAGGGGGGGGGTCATCTCTGCTTCACCAGGACTAGCGCCATGAGCTGCCAGTGCCAAGTGCTCCCCTTCTTCGGCCACCCCAAGACCCTCAAGTGGGGGGCCCGCAGTGAAGGGGAGTCCTCCGCCTTGAAGCGGGTGACAAATGTAGCCCCATTTAAGACTCCCCGGAATAGTAGCCCCCCTCCTACTTCCTGCCGCCATTCTGTGGCGCCCCCTCACCGTCACGCCACCTTCCTCTGGGCTTTGGACTGGCCTTCTATTCCCAGAGTTAAAGGAGAGACTCTTGAAGACCACGTTCATCCATGGAAAAGGCAATGCAGCGAGCAGGGCGGGGGAATCTTGTCCGCCGGCCCCACCCGCCTCCACGCATTGCTCACCCAAGCCGGCAGACAGGGCCGGCACCCTTCGTTCCTCCCGGGTTTGGGTGAACCCGCTCCCCGCTCCCCCCTCTGCTCCCTGTTGGGTGGATGGCTGTGCGAACAGTCCTTCGGTGGGAGGGCCAAAGTGTGTGTCCACAGCGCAGGAGACTTACCAGGGGTGACCTTGCATCGACGGAAGGCTTCTGACAGGCTGCTCATCTCTTCTTCTGTGAGTAGCAGGTTGAGGTTGTCCTGGGGTTGAGGTGGGTGGAGGGTGGCAAGAAGAAAGGGTGAGCGCGGGACGAGGGAGTTGCTGGGATGCTCAGGGAGCGTAGCTGGCTGGGGCATGCTGGGAGTTGTAGGCCAAAAACATCTGGGGATCCAAGGTGGGAGAACACTGGTCTAGGTAGTCTAGCACCCTGCTTCCCACAGTGAAGTCCAAGAGCAGGCCGTGAAGGTACCAGGCCTCTTCCGCCGCGCCGCCGCTCCTCCAGACTGCCCTGAGCACCGAGGCTTCCTTCAGCGACCCTGGCTAATGGCCATGGGTAGCCCATCTCCCGCTAGGCCGCCTTCCCCAGCCCGCCTGCAGTTCCTCCAGATGAGCTGGGCGGCCAATGCCCTGCTGGGTATGTTGGAAGTTGCCTGTCCAGCACATCTGAAGGAAGGCTGTCCGATTCCCTCTTGGGAATGTGGGGCTGAGCTAGCACCGCATCAGTCGAGGGGCTGGCCTGGCACACACTCCTCCTCCGGAAGGCCAGATCCCGGGAGCGGCCACGTCTCCCCCGCCCCCGCCAGCCCCCACAGCTTACGCAACCGTAGCAGCTCCAGCCGGTCTCTGTATGGGCCGCCTCAATGACCTCGGAGGCGTCGTCGTGGGGCAGAAAGCCCATGCGGTGCAGGCAGCCGTCGTGGTAGACCCTGGTGCACACCCGGCAGGGCAAGAGGCTCTCCGCTGTCCACACCTCGCAGACCTCACACATCTCATCATTGCTCACCTGCAGGAGGAAGAGAGGCAGTTCTCGGGGGAAGCACGGCAGGCCCTGCCCAGCGAAGGCAAGAGATGTTTGCCCCCCCCCCCCCCCCCCCGGCAGGCCACAACTTGGCTCGCCCTCCGCCGGAGAAAGACGTCAGAATCCTTCCCAGCAGGACTCCTCGGGGCTGCGCGAGGCAGTGCCTGCATCCTTAGGCCAGGAGACTGACTGAACTGGTGCAGTGGGGCAGAGAAGAAGAGCCTGGACGCTGGGCTGGGATACCCCAGGCCAGATCTTGCCTGCACCATGTGAATGTGCCTTTCAGCAGAAGTTCCCAAAAGGAGAGAATAACAACAAGAATTTAATGTCAGATTAAAAGACCCTCACAGTCATAAAAACAGTTACAGTCATGCCTTGGATTGAGAGCATAATTCGTTCCGGAAACGTGCTTGTAATCCAAAACACTCTTATATCAAAACGAAATCCCCCCAAAAAATTTGTACAGAGATTTTTAATTTAAGCCGTACTACCGTACTTGTATTGCAAGACGTCGCTTGTATATCAAGTAAAAAATAAATAAATAAATATTTAAAAATTTGCTTGTCTTGCAAAACACTCTCAAACCAAGTTACTTGCAATCCAAGGTATTACTGTATATCCTTAAAAAACGTAAACTGCCCTGGACGCATGACTGAAACGCAGGATATCTTTATCATCCATCCATCCATCCATCATAAAGGAGCAGTTGAGCAGTTTTAAAAGGCTGGGAGAACAAGCAGGTATTTTCCTGGCACCAGAAAGGCCGTTGTTATTATTTCTTTGTGGGAAGTGTTTTCTATACTGCCCTTCAATCATATTCCCAGAGCCATTTCCAAAAAGAAGGCAACCGCAGGCCTGCCTTCTGGGGAGAGAGTTCCAAAGGCGGGGTGACTCTCTCCTAGGCTGACACCCACCTCAGGCAGTGGGGGGCACCACCACCTCCAAAGGCGACCGAGATGCTCACAGGTAGGCTAACGTGAGAGCCTTTGTGAGAGCCTTTGTTCCCTCCAGGTGCCAGGTGGTGCCCGGGGCTTTCCAGGTAAGCACCAATGTGCTGAACTTCGCTCAGAAATGGGCAGTGGGACAGGGAGCTCCTCAGGCACAGCGAGATGTGCTCCCGACCGACGCAGAGCCCCAGTTCGCCGCTGAGCCACACCCCTTTGCACGAACGGCAGTTTCAGAACAGCCTTCAAAGGGGGTGCCCCGGGCCACACATTAGCGTGTTCTATGCTGGATGCTACCAAGCATGGATTACTGCGGCCAGGCAAACCCTGCCTGTCCAGGAGGGCACACGGCCTCAGCTGGTGGCAGGCACGTTGTTCCACCGGATAACAAAGCTGGTCTAAGAGCACCTCCCGGCTGCAGACCTGACACTCTACGGTGGCCTTTCCCGGCCTGCTGCCCTCCAAATATTTTAGACAGCAGCTCCCAGCATTTTTGAGCTGGACATGCTGGCTGGGGCTGATAGGAGCTGAAGTCCAAAACATCTGGACAGCGCCAGCCAGGTTGGGGGTAGGTTGGCTGCTATGGGGGGGACTGCAACCCATCCAAAAGAGGTTGAACATGATCTCCCAGAGCATACAGAGCACCTGCCCACCAAACCCCCACCTTATCAGGACAAGCTTCAGTTTATTGGCCCTCATCCAGCCCACCGCTGACTCCACACTGGTTGAACTCAGCAGGGGGCCTTAGGCAGGCTGCTCCCTCTCAGCCTCCACTACAATAGGGGGATGATACTGGTGGCCTTTCTGACATAGCTGTTTTAAGGATTACAAGATAATTATATGAACAGCTATAGACATGCTAATTATTATGCAGTTGCTTTTATAGTTTGCTCCTCCACATTCCTTCCCTTCTTCTTTATCTTCAATCCAGTTCTTCTTCGATTTACTATAACTGGACACAAAGTGCATGTGGTTCTGTGGTGGGGCACTGAGGGCAGCTGGTCAGCTTTGGGGGTACTGACTCTGTGGATGCAGCGAGCGACCCTAATTTTAATTGTTCTTATGGACCCAGAAGGTCTCAGGGTTTGAGGCAAGCGCTGCTGCGGTCTCCTTGTGGGGACAGCGGGAAGCCTGAGGGGGGAATCCCTGCACCTTTGGGTGGGTTGGATGAGATACCCACAGGAGATGAACGGGGTCGCGCTTCGACCAGTGTCAGAGATCAGTGGGGTAAAGTAGGCCTTGTGCTGGGGTCAGAAATAGCCACTCCATTCACCAGCTCATCCACTAGGTAGCAGAGCTGGTGGCTTTTGAAACTATTAAGGTGTTGGTTTTTTTAATGGGGAGGAAGTAGTGCCTGTGCCCCACAAGCCCTCCCAAAACATATGGGCCAGGGCCGGGGCTTAGCCCCAAAATTGCAACTCCCATTTCAGGGGAGAACACCCCCCCCCACCCCAACTCAGGAGAACCTGCAGCTTCGTGGTGGTGGTTCAGTTCAGCCCAGCCCTAGCCCTGTGCTACCAGAGGGATTTGTAACACCCGCCAGTGTTGCCCTCACCACTAGGCTTCCTTGCCCCTGTCCAGACACCCTCTGCCCTCCTCTCTTTGCAGTGCCTGGTGCATCGCTAGTGCTCACCTGCTCCCGCTGCTCCAGGCTGATCTCCACGGGCTCATCATCGTGCTGCCCCCGTGTGGGGCGGGCAAAGGCCGGTGGTGTGAAGGAGCGGGCGCGGTCAAACTCCTCAGGCTCCACCCCTCGCCCGTCTCGCAGCCTCTCCCAGGCAGCCCGCCGGACAGTGCTGTCCTCCTGCCGCGAGGGCCCCGCCGAAGGCCCTGCACCCGCCTCCTCTACTTCGAGCTCTTGCACAGTGTCCTCCAGGGTCCCCCGCCGGCTCCCGGCTCCCTCAGACTTGCGCTTGGCGGCAGGTCGCTCTCGTAGGCCGTCCTTGAAGGCGGACACCGCCAGGCTGACCCTCTGCACCTGCTCCACGGTCTGCCGCTTGGACATCAGCACCCCCATGGCTCTGTGGGGGGTGGGAAAAGAGAGAGGTGAGTTGGAGAGGGGTGTGTGTTGTCTATAGCCATATGTGCCCCCCCCACACACACATACATCCTGCCTCTCAACCTAAAAGGCCCCCAAGGAAGCTGACAACAAGAAACAATGAGTTCAATATAAAAACAAGAAATACTATAGATGAGAGCATAAAACCCACAAAAATAGAGCAGGTTAAAATCCCAAAATTGCAGGTGTAAAACCCACTTTCCATCAAAGGGCCTGGCAAAGTGAAAAGGTCTTCGCCATGTGCCTAAAGGGCAAGAACGGGGAGCCAAGGCCATCTTCCTAGGGAGGCGCCCAGTTCCACTATCTGGGTGCTGTGGCTGAAAAGAGCTCTGTTCCATGTCCCAGCCCACCGAGCCTCAGAAGGCAATGGAACGTGGGTGCTGGAACTGCGTGGGTCGCTGTGCGTGTGAGAGGCGGGGTGGTTGGCATCTGGGTAGGTTTGCCTTTGGGCAGGGAGTTGGCTGGACAGCCTCACGGTCTCTTCTCATGCTAGAATTCCAGCATCCTGTTTCAGCCAAGGTCATGGGATAGCTGAAAAGTTCCCACCGAACAGTTTTAGTCTTTCCTTTGTCTGCAACGAACTCATGTTCAGCCAGACCGTTATATCAGCCCACAACTGTATTCCAGTAACTCTCAGAACCATTGAAAAACAAGAGCCTTCTGGCATTTTAAAGACTGAACAGGTTCATTATGGCACAAGCTTTCATGGATGAGAGTCCATATTTGCATCATATGAAGTGGTCTTTAACCCACAAAAGTTCATGCCATACAAATCTGTTAGTCTTTCAGGGACCACAAGACTCTTGGTCTGTTCTGCAGCAACAGATTAACACATCCCTGATAGCCCTGTGGAAGGTCTTGTAAACAGCTGGCCTTTTTCAGCCTTAGTATCCATGTCTCTGTGATCTGAGATCAGCCTACTTCAGAGAACAACACAAGCACTTACGTGCCTTCTGTTCATCACCATCGTCTAATGGCCCCCCCCCGCTTCTTTTAATCTCCATCAGTATGCCTTCCATTGTAGTTAAGATGATCTCTGTGCTTTGGATCTCTCCCAAGGCCCAGCAAATCCCTGGCTGAATTGCTCCATCTATGGAAGGACTGGGCCAGATCTACACCTATTGGCTATTGCAGTACTGGATCGCTTCTGTTAATTGCAGGGTGCACGATGCACTCGCTTTCCAGTTCCGGCTGTGTTTGTCTTGCATTCTTGTTCCTCTGTTCTTCTGTAATTTCCTGGACTACCTTTATTATGGTTTTTCCTGTCATTGCGATTCCCGATTGCAGTACGTGGCTATCAGTGTGTGCTCACCGGGCGCTGTCATTGCCTGTCTTGGTGTGGCTACGAAATTGTCCTCAGCGGGGTTAGCCAGTTGTTGCTGAGGGGTGAGGAACACTCGGCTTTTGTCTCCCAAAGCTGGATTGGGCCTTTGGCAAAGCAGAGATTGCTTTCCCGCCCCCCCCGCCCGCCCCCACGGCTTCTCTCTCTTGCAAAGTGAACTGAAGAGTACCGGTAAGTGCTTCCCCGCTCCCCTCCCTTTTGAAAAAATAAATGCCCAGTTCACTCCCCTTTCCCAAAGTACAACTAGCTGTAAATGAGCCAAAATGCATGTCTACTCAGAAGTAAATCACATTATCTTCAATGGCCTTACTCAGAAGTGAATCACAAAGCGAATAGGACCTATCCAGGCTTCGGAGAAACAGCAGCAACTCTGAGATTGCTTTCCCGCCGCCCTCCTTCCCCATGGCTTCTTCTCTGAATGTCTACTCAGAAGTAAATCACATTATCTTCAATGGCCTTACTCAGAAGTAAATCACATTGATTTCAATGGAGCTTATACTTGGGAAACTTAGCAGGGGAGTAAGACTGCTTTGGGAAATTGGTTTTGGGTGGAGGGGAACCGGCGGGCGGGCCGATCCTGCTGGCCCCTCCCACACTCTTCCCTCTTCCTTCTCCATGATTTTTTTGTGAGGGGGCAGGAGGAACCTCCCCCCCCCCTTAAAAAACACACCACAATCTCTCTCCTCTGCTCCTGTGCATAGATGATGTACCAAAAAACAATAACCTTTTCTCTGAAAGGGCCATTTCCCCGGCATGTGCTTAGGTGTGGGGTGGCAAAACGGAATGATTGTGGTACATTTAACAAAAGTGTGCGCTGTGAGTAGTGACTGCGGAACGTGAATATAGCAGTGCTGTAATGCTAACTTGACGATATACCATATAGTGTAGATCTGGCCTGGCTTTATTTATATTAGATATCTGTATGCTACCCTTAAGGGAAAAGTCCTCCCAAGGACACAAACACGATACAACAATGCACAGAGATAAAAACCAGCTAAAAATAAAAACACACTGTATAGTAGAATACAAAACTCAAACAAATCAAGAACAGCAGTTGAAGCCATCTTAGTTCAGTGGTCCATGAAAAAGACTCTTAGGAAAAGGCCAGAGAAAAGAAGCATGTCTTCTTCTGGTAATGACTTCCCCATCCTCTTCTGTTGCATCGCATCAAGAAAATGCTTATTATCCTTCAGAAGAGGAGACTGAGGGGAGATATGATCACACTCTTCCAGTATTTGAAGGGATGTCACACAGAGGAGGGCAAAGATCTCTTCTCGTTCATCCCAGTTTGCAGGACACGGAATAATGGGCTCAAGTTACAGGAACCTAGATTCCACCTAAACATCAGGAAAAATTTCCTGACTGTCAGAGCAATAAGACAATGGAATCAACTACCTAGGGAGGTGGTGGGCTCTCCCACTCTGGAGGCATTCAAGGTGCAGCTGGACAGACATCTGTCAGAGATGCTTTCACCTGGATTCCTGCATTGAGCAGGGGGTTGGACTCGATGGCCTTGTAGGCCCCTTCCAACTCTACTTTTCTATGATTCTATGATTCTATGATTCTATGATCCTCAATTTCCTGATTTCTGTTCATCATCTATAGCTGAAGGGTCTCCCAAGTCTGACCAGGTTGCCTTTCGCAAGTGTCAGCTTGTCATATTCGCTGGTGTGCCATCTGACCTGCCATCTGTGGCCGTGTGCTGTGATCATTCAGCCTGGGTATCACCAGGACAACGGTCACAGCCTTCTCCTCAAACTCTGGCATGATGACACTTCTGGAGTTTGGTGTAATAGCAACTTCTGCTCCTGCTGGATGGTTTGCTCAGATAGCCTCTCTACAGATCCATCTCCCAGTAACTCAACTGTATCTGAATCCTCGTTCACTTCTGGCTTGTGCATCGCTGATGAGACTTCATGCAGTCCAGGAGCACAAGCCTCGGGCACAGGAATCAAATTTCTGCTGCAGACTGTGAGGATTAAACGTCCAGTCTGACCTCTTTAAAATGCGTTCCACTGCCAGCCTTTCCTGTTCTGGCCAATCATACCCTTCTCTTCTTGCAGTCTGGCCACAATTTCCAGACTTTGCCTCTCGGGAAATTCATTTAATTGAAAGGCAGATCGCAGACCTGGCCTCTCCTAAATAAAGCACACCGAAAAAGTAAGCACATTTCCCAGAATCCAGCCTCGGCAAGCAGTGGGGCTCCAAAACAACATTTATTTATTTATTTGATTTATACCCCGCCTTTCTACACAAAGAAAATGGCACTCAGTGTGTGTGGTCAACCGCCCGCACCCCTGCTGTTGCCCAAAGCTTTCATCTGACCGACACCGGGTGGCTCCATCCGCCCTCATCTGAGCAGCTCTGGCTGGAGGACAATCCTGTTCATGAGGCTAACTAAGGAAGACACCCAGGGTTGGGTTTGGTGCTTCAGGATAACGAAGAGGCAGCTGCTGGAATAATTAACACCAGTACTTCAGGAGGTTTTGTATAATTACTTTCATATAATCATGGTATACCCATTGTTATGAATGGTATAATAATAACTGCTCTTGTGGGAAGAGTAACAAAAATTAATACAGGCGTGGAGCATTGGTTTATGGGGCATTGGTCAAGTATGAACTGGAGTAACCTCTGGACTGAGAATACGTGAGAGAGAGAGATTGTGAAAGGTGAAAGTTCTAAGTGTGCCTGTCTGTCTTAGTACAGAAATAAGTAGGGAACCTACACTCACAAGCAACGCACGTTAGACTCCAGCAAAAGATCCTGGCACCTCTTGGGGTAGCGCGGGGTTGGTGCAACTGGGGGTTGGTGCAACTGGCAAGTAGGGGTGCCAGCTTCAACTCTATCCAGTTGTAACACCACGTCCATAATACTTTATAACTAATAAAAAACAATATCTACGACATTTCCTGACTGAATTAACAATCACAGCTTTGGGTTAGTTATCTAGTCAACCTTGGGTCCCCAGATGTTTTTGGCCCAAAACTCCCAGCATGCTGGGAGTTGTAGGCCAAAAACATAGAATCATAGAATCATAGAAAAGTAGAGTTGGAAGGGGCCTACAAGGCCATTGAGTCCAACCCCCTGCTCAATGCAGGAATCTAGGTCAAAGCATCTCTGACAGATGTCTGTCCAGCTGCACCTTGAATGCCTCCAGAGTGGGAGAGCCCACAACCTCCCTAGGTAGTTGATTTCATTGTCTTATTGCTCTGACAGTCAGGAAATTTTTCCTGATGTTTAGGTGGAATCTAGGTTCCTGTAACTTGAGCCCATTATTCCGTGTCCTGCAAACTGGGATGACCGAGAAGAGATCTTTGCCCTCCTCTGTGTGACATCCCTTCAAATACTGGAAGAGTGCGATCATATCTCCCCTCAGTCTCCTCTTCTGAAGGCTAAACATGCCCAGTTCTTTCAGTCTCTCCTCATAGAGCCTTGTTTCCAGTCCCTTTATCATCCTTGTTGCCCTCCTCTGAACCCTCTCCAGTTTGTCTATGTCCTTCTTAAAGTGAGGTGCCCAGAACTGGACGCAGTACTCAAGATGAGGCCTAACCAGTGCCGAGTAAAGGGGAATTATCACTTCCCGCGATTTGGAAGCTATACTTCTATTAATACAGCCCAAAATTGCATTTGCCTTCTTTGCAGCCACATCGCATTGCTGGCTCATATTCAGTTTGTGATCTACCACAATTCCAAGATCCTTCTCACTTGTAGTCTTGTTGAGCCAAGTTTCCCCCATTCTGTAACTCTGCATTTGGTTTCCTCTCCCTAGGTGCAGCACATCTGGGGACCCAAGGTTGGAGACCACTGAGTTAAACTGTCCAGTCTTTCCTACCTGCTCCCCTGATTCTTCACTTCTGGACCTGCTTGGTCATCTCTCCCTCCCTCTCTTTCTGCCACTTGGGGTCCGTTTGCTTCAAAGTTGAGCTAGACTTGAGATGGAGTTCTGTGTCTCTTTTTCTTAGTCGCTCTGGAAGGCAGCGGTGGCCAGGAGCAGAGAAGAGGCTCTCCACCCGTTGGCCCTTTATTCACTACAAATCCCCCGCCCGCCCAGCTGCTTTTCTTCTCCTGCCCCCCCCCCATTTCTTTTCTCCCACTAGTAGAAAAGCATCTGGAGCAGGAGGAGAAACACTGAAGCGGTTCCTTCCTCCCCCACTTGTCTGCTGCCACTGGCAGCCTCTCAAGGTAACATCCGACTGTCAAATCAAAGGACCCCCAGGGAATGAGTAGTTTGGCCCACAGATTGACGACGCCGGCACTGTGGACCTAGGAAGTGGCCTCATGCCAAGTCGGCCCATCGGTCCATTTCGCTGAGTATTGCTCGCGCTGACTGGCAGCGGCTCTCCAGCGTTTCAGAGAGGAGGGTTTCTTTCCCAGCTTTCCCAGCGACTGATACTGGGGCCATCCGCATGCAGAGCAGATGCTCTGCCACTAGAGGTGTCAGAGGAATCCACAACAGATTCAGGTGAGTTTGGATTTCTATGAATCCGGCCTGTGGATTCTGCAGCGAACCGGCTTTTTCGGAGTCATGCGGATCACGCGGTCTTGCGGAGCAGTTTTTCACTTGTGTGTGTGTGTGTGGGAGGGGCGGGCTTGTGCAAATTCACATAAACTAATGCACATTAGTGCAAGTGTGCAAGGGCACATTACTGCTAATCTGCCCTTGTTCTAATGCACGAATGTGCATTAGTTTATGTGAATTTGCACAAGTAGAATGAAATCCTGGTAAAGGAACCGGATCCTGTCAATGAGCGGAGGGCGGAGCGAAAGACGCCCGGCAATCCACAAAACACGGACGGAGCAGATTTGACAAAGTCCACCGTCGATCCCTGTCTTCTCCTCAGCAAGGAAGGGCCCTGTCGTGGGCCGACCCTTCAAGCGCACACTCTGGCAGTCTGAAGCAGGATACGCCACCAAAGGACCCCTCCCTAAATAAATATTGCATTGGCGGAAATTGGACCTGGGCCCCCTGCGGGGCAGGCAAGAATTCTGCCACTAAGCCACCGGTGTGCCTTCAGGGTGTTCATTCCTGGCGTGTCCTAGTTTAGGCTTCGGGCCACTGCTGTGTTCTTCCTGACGGCGGAATCTGCATTTTCTTCTCTTCTCACTCATCCCTGCTCTTCTCCTAAGGCTTCTGGATTCAATCATGACTCAAGGGGAAGATAGTCCAGCTCTATAGGCAGGATAAGGGAATCCTGTCACAATCCCCCCACTCCAATCTATTCCTGTTCTCTAGTAGGGGACACAACTCCCATCACATTGTCCCCGTCCCCCCCATCCCCACAAGGTTTCAGAGATGAAAACAGGGACATGCTGGTAACACCCCAATTCTGATAGCATGGAACAATGCCTGAGGCCCCCCCCCCCATTGCATGTTGTTGAAGTCTCGACTCTGCCTGCTCTCTGCTGTATTCATTCAGTTACTCAGCCATAGCTGACCCCCTCCCCATCCGAATGCCAGGAGGGTGTTTGCAATTTTGCTTAAAGATATAAGCAACAAACTCAACTGTCCTACAATATCTTGGCTCAACAATACTAAAAGTGAGAAGGACCTTGGAATTGTGGTAGAGCACAAGCTGAATATGAACCAGCAATGTGATGTGTCTGTAAAAAAGGCAAATGCTATTTTGGGCTGCATTAATAGAAGTACAGCTTCCAAATCGCGTGAAGTCCTAGTTCCCCTCTACTCAGCACTGGTTCGGCCTCATCTTGAGTACTGCGTCCAGTTCTGGGCACCACACTTAAGAATGATGCAGACAAACTGGAAAGGGCTCAGAGGAGGGCAACAAAAATGATAAAGGGACTGGAAACAAAGCCCTATGAGGAGAGACTGAAGGAACTGGGCATGTTTAGCCTTCAGAAGAGAAGACTGAGGGGAGATATGAGAGTGCTCTTCAAGTACTTGAAAGGCTGTCACACAGAGAAGGACCAGGATCTCTTCTCGACCATCCCAGATTGTAAGACATGGAATAATGATCTCAAGTTACAGGAGGCCAGATTCCACCTGGACATCAGGAAAAAATTCCTGACGGTTAGAGCAATACGCCAATGGAACCAACTACCTAGCGAGGTGGTGGGCTCTCCCACTCTGGAGGCATTCAAGGTGCAGCTGGACAATAATCTGTCAGGGATGCTTTGACCTGGATTCCTGCATTGAGCAGGGGGTTGGACTTGATGGCCTTAGAGGCCCCTTCTAACTCTACTGTTCTACAATGATTCTATGATCATTGTAAACCACCCAGAGAGCCTCAGCTATTGGGTGGCATAGAAATCTAATAACTGAAATGAAATATGTTGTCAATGGTTCCAGGTATGCCTCAGCCACCACAGCGTGTGAAATGGCAGGCAGTGTGCTGCAGTGTGCCCCAGTGTTCATGCACATGCATTTACATGGATGTGGGCTGGAGATAAGATGCATCTCCCCATCCACGCTGAGATTTAACTTCTAGAGACCCCCGCAGGGAGGAAGCTGAGCCCTGAACAAGGACATGTGGCATTAATACTATACAGCAGGGATGGGGAAGCCTGAGGGCCGGATTCCATTTCGGGCAAGGTCTCCGGGGCCGAAGGCAAAAGGGCTGAGGCCAAAATACCAGCATATTTTAGCTTCGAGCTCTTACTGCCCGCTGGGACCAGGGGGATCCTGGAGGGCCAGATTGAGACTCCAGGCAGGCTGGATTTGGCCCTCGGGCCATTGGTCCCTCACCCTGGTACATAGCAGGCTTTGAAACAAGCATCTCCAAGAGGCAAAAAGCAGGGACAGAACTGGGAGAGTGTTCAGGGGCAGGACCAGAAAAGAGGGGCCGCTCCTCATAGAGAGAGCGAGAGAGAGCCTTTCTACACAAGGCATTTATTGTGCACTCGTGATTCCTCACTCACGGCAGTTTGTGGGTGCTTTACACAACGTCTTCATCCTCCAGGGCCTCTCCTGTTTTTTGTAGCCATTTCCGCAGCTTTTTTTTAGGAAAGCCTGGTATTATCTGTGAATGGCAGCATGAAATCCTTGTGTATTTGTGCAATTTCGCTATACCACAGTGCCACCTAGTGGTTGTGTAATGGAACATATAGAAAGGCAGAGAAAGAAACCACCCAGAAAAAAAGGGGGGTGTCAAGGTTCCGCTACTGCAGGGACCCCTTGATCTGCCTTGGAAGATCTCTGCCTCTTCCCAAAGCCTCTCCCTCTCTAGGGGATCAAGTCCTTTGCCTGCTTCCAGTAACGTGGGTGTAGGCTGTAGACGTGTTGAATAAGTCACTCCAAACTCTCAGTAAACAACAGCACTTTACTTATTATATGAGGGTATTTACTTAATAGAGTGGTTATAATTCAAAAGCAAGTATGTTAAAATAAAACAAACAATCCAATGTTCTCTAGTTTAACTTCAGACTACCTATCTCCTATGCAGCCAGTCTCTCCCTCTCTGCTTCTCTCTCTGCTCTTTCTGCTTCTGCAGTCAGGCTCCCACTCTGCACTAACTGCTAGCTGACCACACCCCACACACATATATAGCCTTCCCAGGAATGGAAGGTTATAATCATGTGACCTTGAATAGGAGATCTAATTCTTAACTTCTATTGGGTAGACTAAAACTCTCAAACTCCCCCTCCCATCCAAGTGTTTGGGCCTTCAGGCTTCAACAAACTGAATCCTGAGTAGGCCTCAACAAACCCAATCCTGTGTAGGCCTCAATCCCTTACAGGGGGGAGGAGCCAGTCTTAATCCCACAAAGTATCCAGAAGCAGAAGCCTCAGTAAAGTGGCAGGTTAAAAACCTCATGTAGAGAAGCCCGGAGAGTCGGAGAGAATGCTGTCCAGCAGTGCACTAGGACCTGGACTTGAACATCCTGGTCTTGAGTTGCATGATGAGTCTCTGTCTCCAGTCAAAGGACTTTGGCTCCCGCCTTCCCACCCATCACTGAATCGGGGTTGCTTCCTGCCCCCGCAGGTGTCCTTGAAAATGAGAATCCAGACCATCTGGTTTGGGGGTCCTTGTCAGGAAGGAGCTGAGGTATTGTACTGGTTCCTAACGCAGGATCCACCCTGGGGAGAATGTGAAGAGCAAAGCTCTACCACATCTGTTTTGCTGCACATGTGTGCTTGTACACACTCAGATACACACAGAACCTGAATGTAGTCGTGTGCTTAAACACAGCACATGTCAATTTCTCTCTCTCCTATATACACACAGACACTGTAGCATTCCTCACATGTCCGACTTACATACACATCGAAAGTTCCCTTTAATATTGGAATAGCCGGTCCATTAGCTGGTCATCTGGCCAAGTTGTACAAGCTGCCCCTCCCCCATTTGGCATTCCCAGACACCCCCCCTCTTTCTTTGGCTAGCTGAGCTGCTCTTGGGTGTGACTGATTCTGCTTCCTGTTACCAGGGAAACTCAGAGTCCCACCCCCGGGATTTGGCAGGTGAAGCATCTGCAGGCACTCATCTCTGCTAAAAACGGAGCCTCTTCCATTTATTGCTATGGAGAGCTGATGTGCCCAGTATCGATCGCTGGCTGTGCCAAGCATTCCTTTTCTCCTGATGCAGCTGTGGTTTGCAGGAGGGTTCCTGCCCCCCCCCCCCTCCGGCTGAAACGCAGCCTATTTTCAAAATAACCAGTGCCTTATTGCAAAAGGTCATGGAAACTGACAATGGGTGAAAAGAAAACAGCGACCACCCACCCAGGAATGTCTTTTTGGGATGAGGGTGTACAATCGTAAGCCCCCAAAGTTGCCTGGTGTTCCTGAAAGATCCTTAATTCTTAAACACCACTGTTATTTCAGAACCCGAAGTTCCCAGGGAAGTTTCATGCATGTTGCACAGGTCCTTCTGTGAGACACAGTCATCTGGCCAAGTTGTTCACATTGCAGCAGCCAAAGCCAGCTCCACAAACTGAGTAGCTGGGTCGCCTCTCATCTCCAGCTGCTGAATTACTTACAGAGAGGTTCTTTTTGTTTACTCAGAAGTCACCCCACTATAATCAATAGGATTCACTCCTCAGTAAGGGTGTTTAGGGTTGCGGCCTCAGAGGAGCTACTTTTTTGGAATACTGCAGGTGAATCAAAACTAGGAGGGCTTGCAGACAACACCGAGGATGAAGATAAAATCCAGTCAGTGGATACTGTGGGCTGTGCAAAGAACGGCTTCCCCTTGCCTCCATCAGCACTGTTTCCTGTCTCTTTTCTGCTGGTTTGTGTTTTGCTTTTGCATCACTTTTACAGGGACAATTTCTACATTATGGCTTTGTTAAAAAGGAAGAAGAAACAACCCCAGGCATAATTGCACAGACAGATATGGAAACCTCAGAGAGAAGCGTACGAGGCAACTGCTCACAAATGCCGCTCCCTCCCACATCTGGCAAACCGGGCTCGATACACATTTGTGTGGCATCCAATATCTTCTTATGCTGGGGCTGGGGGTGAAGGGTTACACAGCTATGGGGAATGCATGGGGAGGCAGAAGACAACAAGGCAAGCCGAGCAGACACACAGCAACAAGGAGAAATGCATGAAGTAGTCTTCCGGAGAGTTTCCATCTCTTGCTAATCTTTCTTCATCCAGACCTGATTTTCACAGAGGTGGGTGGGTTGACAAGCAAAAGGCAAGGCCTACAGTCCAGCACATTCCTATTGGTTTAAATAAGCCTAACTCTTCCTGGCAGCATCTCTGGTGAAAGGACCAAGCAGCAGCTGATGGGGAAAAGTCTCAACCTGAGGACCTGGAGGGCTGCTATGGCCTGTCAGAGTGGTCAATATTGGACTAGATGGACCAACGGTCTGACTCAGTATATGTGGTTCTGGGCCTGTGACTTCACAAAGCTATGTGCTTCTAGCCAATTCCCATGAGATCAAAAGCTTAATTAAGCTGGCTGATTAGTTCACATAGAACATAAGTCTAAATTCTGAATGAGACCTCCACACCAGCAGAGACAGCTTGGTCCAAAGTGGAACTGCTCTGGTGGAGCTAGGAAGAGGCCGCCTTCCGATTTCCCTCATAGATTCTGTCTAGCAAAGATTATGTGAACTGAACAGATTACCCAGAGCTGGGGGATAATCTCGTGTATCTCCCTTTCCTAATTAATTAATATCTGTCTTATCCTTCAATGTAAGTCGAGCTGGGGGCTTAATCTGGTATTTCAAAAGCAGGGCTGCAGTCAGGACAAAGCAAGGAAGGCAACTCTTAATAGCAGAGCACAATTAAAAGCATTTCATCATCCACATTCCTTCCTTGGTCCATTTCCAAAAAACAGGTGGGGAAAAGTTGGGGATTTTCTAAGCTCAGGATATGAGAACATCAGAAGAGCCCTGAAGCTGGATTAGACAAAAGGTCCATCTAGTCCAGCCTTCTGTTTCCCACCATGGCCAACCAGATACCTGCAGGAAGCCTGCCACCAGGCCTTGAAGACAAGAGCCCTCTTCCACTCTTGTCTCCTGTCAGCTGGAATTCAGAGGTAGGCTGCCTCTGAAGCTGGAGGTTCTATGAAGCCATCATGACTAGTAGCTCCTGATAGACCTCTCCTATGTCATGAATTTGTCTATTCCTGATTTAAGGCCATCTCAGCCAGTGGCCGTCCTCATATCTTGCGACATGTGTTAACGACACATTGACTGGGTTCAGACAATACAATAATGCCCACTTAAGTGTTGAGTGTGGGTATTGTGGATCCATGGGTTGTTATTGAAACATGGGTTATTATGTTGTCTGAACCCAGCCAAGATAACAGATCATGGTGGACAACCCATAGTTCACCACCAAACATCAAACCATAGGTTCTCTTCATGGGTTGCTTGTGGTGAACAAGCCATGGCTTGTTATCTCGGCTGGGTTCAGACAACACAATAACCCACATTTAAATAACAACCCATGGTTCAGCAACGACCTACACTCAATGCTATAGTGTTGCCTGGACCCAGCAAGCCTCTCTCCCTTCCCTGCTTTAATGAAAGAGCCCCATATATTAATGCTTTACTGGTAGAGAAGGTCTCTCATTTTAAACTGCCCCCTTTGAAAACCTTCAGCGACAACCCACACTCAACCCATACAGAACCCCTGAATGTGGGCTATTGTGTTGTCTGAACTTAGTCATTGTGTGAAGAAGTAGAAAGCTACTAGTCCTGGTGGCTCTATGCTACCTCCAGTATCAGCGGCAGTCTGCCTATGTACACCAGTTGCTGGGGAACATGGGTGGGAGGGTGCTGTTGTCCTCATGTGCTGCTTGGGGGTTTCCCACAGCAGCTGGTTGGCCACTGTGGGAACAGAATGCAGGACTAGAATCATAGAATCATAGAAAAGTAGAGTTGGAAGGGGCCTACAAGGCCATCGAGTCCAACCCCCTGCTCAATGCAGGAATCCAGGTCAAAGCATCTCTGACAGATGTCTGTCCAGCTGCACCTTGAATGCCTCCAGACTGGGAGAGCCCACCACCTCCCTAGGTAGTTGGTTCCATTGTCTTATTGCTCTGACAGTCAGGAAATTTTTCCTGATGTTTAGGTGGAATCTAGGTTCCTGTAACTTGAGCCCATTATTCCGTGTCCTGCAAACTGGGATGAACGAGAAGAGATCTTTGCCCTCCTCTGTGTGACATCCCTTCAAATACTGGAAGAGATGGACCCTTGGTTCGATCCAGCATCAGGGCTCTTCTTCTTAATCCCATAGTTTAACGCTGCACTGTGTGAAGAAGTCATCCCTTTTATCTGTCCTGATTCTCCCACCAATCAACTTCAGGGGACGACCCCTTCGGGTTCTAGTACGATGACAGAGGGAGGGAAATGCCTCCCTCTCCGCTTTCTCCACTCCAGAGTATGGGGCAGTCACTGCAGGCTGCTGATTTTGGGTGTCATGAAAGGGCAGCAAGTTGTTAGATATTTAATTGGTGATTGTTGTATTTTTACTCCCAGGGAGAGGCACTTTGGGGATTTTCTGCCTCAGCTGCCAAAATAACTTGGCCAGCCTGGGGTGCTGTGCGCCTGACTAAGGACGGAGGGGATTTGCTGTTCCACCGGAGGAAGCGAAAATGTCTTGGGCTGGCTCTGCCAACAGGGCTCCTCTTCAGTTGGGTGGATGCTTCAGTTGGGTGGATTCAGTTTGTTCTGTTTGTCCTGAACCTGCTGCAAGAGACAAACCTCTCAAGGATGGACTGCCTTGGGCAAGGGCATGACCGGGCCATTCCGCTGGTTCCATGGATGCAAAACCCACCCAAGGCTGAATGGGTGAAGCGGTTGTCATCTTGGGATGCACAGCCAAGTGAAGGAGGCTGAGGTGGGGCTCCCTGGGCCTTGTTTTGGGGAGCTAGGGCCGCCAGGGGGCAGTCTGCAGGCACCCGACTCCAGGTGCCTGAGGGGATCAGAGGAGATGCCGCAGGGCACCTGCTGGTTAAATCAGTTTCAAGCTGGCAGACGCCCCAGGTAAATTCATGAAGGAGCTAAGCCCCCAGATACAGTCAGCTTTGCAGGCTTGGCTGAGTCACAGATGAGATGATAATGACATCAGACACCTGTAGTGGTTGGGGAGAAGGAAGAGGCAGCCAAGGCAAGACATGCCTTTTGATAAGGGACGCGAAGCATGAAGAGAACAAAGGAAGTGACTGTAAAACCAGATCAGAGAGGCCAAGGATGTGTGTGTGGAGAGCAGATCCCCCGGTGCAGGCTTCTACACTGCAAGGGCAGGGAAAGGGAACTCTGGGGAACCAGTCTGGGCCCAGGCATGTTGCTGCTCCGTGGACCGCACCCCACCATCTAGGGCAGTGCTTCTCAAATAGTGGGGCGGGCCCCCCAGGGGGGGCGCGAGGCTCCGTAAAGGGGGGCTCGTTTGACCTCAGTTAAAAGTTTTATTGATCCACATTTCTTTCTTTTTTTATTCTCTTATACGTTAATAAGGATACAGTGTTATGCAGAGGTGTACTTATAACAATTTTATAGACAAATGATACTATTTACAGTCGCGCGGGGGGCGCGAAATGTTTTCTTCTTCCTAGGGGGGGGGGCATGACAGAAAATAATTGAGAAGCACTGATCTAGGGGCTGCGGTGGACAGCTCGGTGAACACGTCGGCCCCGTGTACGGCGGCAGCAGCAGCTGTGAAAAGGGCAAACTCCATGTTGGGCATAACCGGGAAAGGAACCAAAAATAAAACTGCCAAGATCATCCTGCCCATATACAAATCTATCGTGCAACCACAATTGGAATATTGTGTGCAGTTCTGAACTGTTCTGGTCACCACACCTAAAGAAGGATATTGTAGAGTTGGGAAAAGTGCAGAAAAGGGCAACTGAAATGATCCAGGGGCTGGAGAAACTCCCCTACGGGGGGAAAGTTACAATGTCTGGGACTGTTAAGCTTAGAGAAAAGGCAAGGAAGGGGAGACATGATGGAGGGGTTCAAAATTATGCATGGTGCGGGAGAAAGCATTTATCTCCCTCTTTCCTAATAGTAAAACCGAAATGGGTCATCCCATGAAGCTGATTGGTGGGAGATTCAGGACAGATGAAAGGAAGTCCTTCTTCACACAGCGCAGAGTTAAACTTTGGAATTTGCTACCACAACATAAAAGGGGATTAAACAAATTCATGGAGGATAAGGCTATCAAGGGGTACTACTAGTACATATTGCCCCCGGTTTCAGGAGCAGTACGCCTCTGCATGCCAGTTGCTGGGGAACGCGAGCAGGAGGGTGAGATTGCGCCCATGTGTGGTGTGTGTGGGGGCTTCCGACTGGGGCATCTGGTTGTGTGAACAACATGCTGCACTAGATGGACCTTGGCCTGATCTAGCAGGCAGGACTGGTGCTACCACTGGGCAGAGTGAGGCAGGAGAAGATAAGAAGAGCCCCGATGCTGGATCGAACCAAGGGTCCATCTAGTCCAGCATTCTGTTCCCCCAGTGGCCAACCAGCTGCTGAGCGAAACCCCCAAGCAGCACATGAGGACAACAGCACCCTCCCACCCATGTTCCCCAGCAACTGGTGTACATAGGCAGACTGCCTCTGATACTGGAGGTAGCATGTTGCCATCAGGACTAGGAGCCATTGAGAGCCTTCTCCTCCAGGAATTTGCCAATCCCCTTTTAAAGCCCTCCAAATTGGTGGCCATCACTACAACTTGTGGAAGTGAATCCCATAGTTTAACGTTGCACTGTGTGAAGAAGCCATCCCTTTTATCTGTCCTGATTCTCCCACCAATCAACTTCAGGGGACGACCCTTTCGGGTTCTAGTATGATGACAGAGGGAGGGAAATGTCTCCCTCTCCGCTTTCTCCACTCCAGAGTATGGGGCAGTCAGTCACTGCAGGCTGCAGATTTTGGGTGTCATGAAAGGGCAGCAAGTTGTTAGATATTTAATTGGTGATTGTTGTATTTTTACTCCCAGGGAGAGGCACTTTGGAGATTTTCTGCCTCAGCTGCCAAAATAACTTGGCCAGCCTGGGGTGCTGTGCGCCTGACTAAGGGCGGAGGGGATTTGCTGTTCCACCGGAGGAAGCGAAAATGTCTTGGGCTGCCCCTGCCAACAGGGCTCCTCTTCAGTTGGGTGCCGCATGCACAGGTCCTGCTAGCCCCATCCTGGCCTTCATTTGGGTTGAAGGTGGCAAAAGCATGAATGAATGAGCTTGCTGGCTACTCCCTTGCTGGAATGTCCACAGGCTATTGGGCCAGGAGCTGAGCTGAAGCCTTTGGGGAGGGACCCAGCATCAAAGGGGCTAGTCTGCCAGAGAGCACAACCTCTAATTCCCCCCAATACAATACTGCTATATTCACGTTCCACAGTCACTCCTCAAAGGGCGCAACCTCGTTAGATGTACTGCAGTCATCCTGGTTTGCCACCCCACACACCTAACTCGCCGGTAGCGGTAGAACTGAACGTTGCCTTGAACACGCAGGGGAAATGGCCCTTTAAGAGAAGGGGGTTGCTGTTGTTTTGGTTAATCAGCTATGCGAAGGTGCAGAGGAGTGAATGTGCGAAGGACCGAGATTTAAAAAAAGGGGGGGGGACTTTTCCTGCCCCATGCCCGCCGCATAACAACAAATGGTGGACACCTCTCTTCCCCACCAGTTTGGGAGACACACGTAACGCCACATTTCCCCCACCCTTCAAAAACTACTGGCTAACTCCAGTGATGACACTTTCTTGGCCACACCTCGGGCGGGCAACGACGGCACCACTGTAGCACACACTAGCCGCGTACTGCGCGACAGCGAACCGCAATAACGGAAAAAAAATGTGATAAGCGTAGTCTGGGAAATTCCAGAAGAAACAAAGAATGATTACGCAGGACTAGCACAACCGGCACTGAAAAGTGGGGCATCGTTTGCCCTGTGAGTTACAGCAGCGACCCAGTACTGCAATAAACCTTAGGTGTGGATCCAGCCCTTCTTTGCTTTCAGAAGGTCGCAGGCTCAGTCTGTGGCATCTCTTGCTGCATGGCTTTCAGACAGCCGGGGTGTGGAAGGGACCCAGGCAGTCAGAGCCAGCGGCAGAGCGGGCTGCCTTCTCTTGAGGATTGGTGGGCTGGTCCGTTTAGCTCCAGCCTGTGCACTCTCACAGGCAGGAGAGAGAGATCAGCTAATGGAACATGCTTCCCTTGCTTCCCTTTGCTGCCTCCATTGCCTGCTCTGTGTCTGACAGTAGATTGTAAGCGCCATGGGGCAGGGGTCTCTCTTTGGTTGTCATTCCTTAAAGCTCCATGCACACTGACGCCTCTGTGTATGAGGGTAAGAGAGTAGCGGCTGGATCCAGATTATCACCGGATCAACTGTCTTGGCGGAAGTGGACTTCCTTGCCTTCTCCTTCCCATGGCAGCCCTTCTGGTCCCCTAAAAATCCTAGGAAGAGGATCAGGAGACCCTGCTGAACGGGATGAGCCATGCGTATGGGGAAAGGGGGTATTCCCCCCCCCAATTGGGCGGAGCGGCCTTCCACAAGCAGAGCCATTCCCTTTGCAGAAGGTCACTTCCTCTCACCAAAGGCAGATCCTGGGTTCAGCCCTGCACAAATAAGACGTAGTCAGATTTCTGGGGCAGAGAGACAGGAGGGGGCGGAGGCTTCATTGACTGCTGAGATGCTGTTAGTTTCACAGTCCCTGCCAGGCTGTGCAGGTTTTTTCTCTCTCTGTGTGTGTGTTTTGTGGGGTTTTTTGCCTAGAAGTATCATTATGAGTAATTGCAGTGAAACGACCCCCATCAAATTAAAGCAGCGACAGCAGTGCTGGAAGGCAGCCAGCCGAGCGATGTGCTGTGTGCACGCCCGCACTCCCTAATTCATAAAATACAGTGGCCGGCAAGAGGCCGGGCGCCTAAGGGGCTGGTGCGTGATTTTGCGGGTGTGTTGGCACACAGCAGAAGCAGAAACAGGTGGGCACGTCATTCGCCTTCCTTGCTCCCACAGCTAGCTGGCCAGTTAGCCATCTATTGCAAGTGGAAACCCAGTGGACAGAGGCTCTCTCCCTGCAGGTGTCTGGCGACACAACTATAGAGTCTTCTCCCTTGGCGCCACAGTTTGAAACCTGATGGGTAGGTAGGAAAGAAGGTTGCATCCGAGACCGCTTCTGGTCTGGAGAGGAAGGACACAATAGAGACTTTGCACATGCTCAGGGGTACCCCTCTGTACCATCCTGTCCTGACTGAGCATACAAAACAGTCAGCTGGCGCTGGGCTCCAGCTGAGTGTGAGAGCATGACTTTGGCATTTGATTACAGGTGCAAAAATAACGCAGGCTAGCAATGGTGCAGGCAGGCGAACATGGGGCTGCGCTGAAGCGGCTATGCCCCTTTTGGCCGTGCGCATGCGTGAGAGTGCCCCTTTAGACCCGTGGCAGCTGCTTCCATGATAGAGATGCCACTCAGGCTGGAGTGCGTGTCCACAAATGCATCGAGGAATACATGCACACCTGTTTACAGACCCAGCAATCAGGTGTAAGGTATTCATGTCCTTCCAGACAGCATGCGATCACCCCCACCAGACTGGGCAGATGTCAGGATGTCCCCCGAGAATTGGCTACACATCTCTTAATTGTCCCAGAGAGAGAAACAAAGGTGAAGGAAGCGGAGGAAAAGGGAGCCTATGGATGGGGGGGGGGCGGCTCATAGAAAAACCTTGATGAGCACCACTGAAGGACGTCACCTGGAGCAGCCAATGGCTGTGCTGGCTGGGGGTGATGGGAGTTGTAGTCCAACAGATCCGGAGGGCGCCAAGTTGGAGAAAGCCCGCCTAGAGTGACTTCACCCCACCCAGCCTCCTCTACATGTAGCCCCAGCAGGGATGGGGACTCGGACTCGAGGACTCGACTCGTGAGTCAGACTGAGTCCCCCCTCTGACTCGAGTCTGACTCGAGTCCCAATATTTTTAATGGGACTCGAGACTCGACTCGGGACTCGAGACCAAGGACTCGTCAACATCCCTGGGCTGTTGACGAGTCTTCTGGCTGTGCCAGAAGGAGCGCGATCACCGGTGAAGAGCGCATGGAAGCGAGGCGCGCCGCTGCTCGGCCACTATGGACAGCTACCAGGAGCACAGCCCCAACGATGTGTTGAGATTTATTTTGATTGATGTGTTGTTGTGGGGGGTTAGGGTTAGGGTCAGACATTTTGGGTTTGGCTGCCTCTGCCTGCCTGTTTGGGGTTCCCAGCCTCCTCTGCCTGCCTGGTCTCTTCTTAACCAGTTCCACAGTTTGAATTGTCCAAGACAAAGGCCTCTGCCTGCCTGCTTTGGGGTTCCCTGCTTCCTCTGCCTGCCTGGTTATTTTGGGTTTGTCTGCCTAGTCTGTTCTTGCCAAAATCAGTTGCAGAGTTTTGAAATAAAAAGGCACACTTGTGCCTAGAATTTATTTAAGCCACACATCTGAAGTAGCCTTATTTTGTTGGGGGGAAACCCCATTGATTTTAATAAGGACTCGTGGAGTCAGCTTTGGGAGTGACTCAGGACTCGTGACTCACCATTTTGGACCAAGGACTCGGACTCGAGACTCGGGTCCAAAGACTCGTGACTCGACTCGTGACTCGAGACCAAGGACTCTTCAACATCCCTGAGCCCCCAGCCCCGGCCCCCAGAGCTGCGTGCTGGCAAGGCAAGAGGAGGTCCGTTGCCTCTGGCACAGAAACCCGCCCATTTCTCCCAGCTGGAGCTGTTGGTAATTCATTAGTACATAAGACAAGGGAGTCCTGCTAGATCAGGCCCGCTGCTCCATCTGCAGCCTGCTTCCATTCTGTCCCCTTCCACTCGAAGAGACACATTTATTTTATGGATTTTGTCCGGGGTGCGCAACAGCTGACCATGTCAGTTCAAATGCAACAACCTTCCAGCTGGAACACCCGTTGTTCCCTTTGACCCCGGCCTGCCTAAAATGGCTAATAGCCCAGCATTGTGGGCTTAAAAAAAAAACTTATCTAGAACAGGGCTAGGCAACCTTTTTGGGCTGTGGGCACATTTGGGGAATTTGAGAAACTGTCCTGGGCACCGCCTCAAAATGGCTGCCGTGGGAGGCAAGGCAAAGGACAAGCCACCTGCCCAAAAGACTGAGTACGAGGCAGAGGTGGGGTCTGAGCCGCAACTCACTAAGCAACTCATGTGAACACCCAGTTTTCGGCACCAACAGAAACGTATTTCACAGCAATCCCAGCTGCCCGTAGGAAAATGTGTTCATTAAAAAAGGAAAAGTGGGAGGGGCAGGGCACCCTAGTGGGTGCCACGAAAGGTGGCCAGGTGCACACTGGGAGCCTGTGGCATCACACTGCCTTTCCCCTGGCCTAGAAGATTAAGGAAATCTGAGTCCTGGTCACTTGCCACACCCAGTACATCCCCTTCAACAGTGAGGTACTATTTGCAAGGACAGAGAGAGAATAGTTTTCCTGGTTGAGGCTTTAGGAAGAGGCCCCCCCAGAAGTGAGCTAAAGTAAATCCAGCAACACCCTTTCCCGGGACCTTTGCTCCCAGAGCTCCTCCACCCTCAGCCACCCAGACAGAGATCTCCTGCTCCCTCAGACAATTCCCATCCAGCTGGAACGGCCTCCCACCACTCACACACTTCGTTTACCTCCCTCCTCAAATCCTATCTTTTCTGGGAAGCCTTTGGCTCAACTTCCTAGCCCCAAACTGTACTGTAAACAAGCCAAGTACAGTCATTCCTTGGATTGAGAGCATAATTCGTTCCGGAAACGTGCTTGTAATCCAAAACATTCTTATATCAAAACGAAATCCCCCCCCCCAAATGTGTAGAGATTTTAAATTTAAGCCATACTACAGTACTTGTATTGCAAGACGTCGCTTGTTTATATTTAAAATATTTAAAAATTTGCTTGTCTTGCAAAACGCTCTCAAACCAAGTTACTTGCAATCCAAGGTATTACTGTATATATATGTCACTGGAATGAACACATATTCCCCCCCTCCCTTTCCTGTCTTTGCTTCCCCAGTGTTGAATTTTAGACTGTAAGCCCCCTGGGGCAGGGAGCTGGCCAACTGTATACTCTAAAGCCCCACGCACTGTGTTGGATCTATTTAAACAATAGATAATAATGGAGGTGCACTCTAGGGGGTCAGTCATTTCGGAACCACATTTCATTTGCAAAGCATATTCCAGTAGCTGGAGAGGAGTAGCATCAGGGCCAGAGGTGAGGAGGAAGGGGGGGGGATTCTTGAGTTGAGTTGTCTACCAGGAAGCTTGGCATGAATGGACCAGTAATCTCAGGCAGCAGACAGGGAGCTTGGTTTTTTCTGGCCACTTTATTCCAGAGCTTTCATTGTCTTTGCAAACTGACATTTTTCTGCAACAAGCCATCTGGCGCACAGAAAAGGATATGCCGTCTGCATTTTGGCTCATGACATGTCAAAGAAACCCAATATCTAAGGCAAAATAATTCTACATCTATACTCAGCCACGGGATAGGTCCGGCGCCCTCCTCCTGGCTCTGTCCTGATAACAGTGGCGGCGCAGGTGGACATTCAACAGGTGCAGTCTCCCAGCCAAGCAAGTGCAGTGATGGACGGTTGTACCTCTTGGACATCTGCCCAAGGTGGAGCTGTTCAAAGCAGAGAGCTCCTGTTGGCAGCCATGTAAAAGAATCATAGAATCATAGAAAAGTAGAGTTGGAAGGGGCCTACAAGGCCATCGAGTCCAACCCCCTGCTCAATGCAGGAATCCAGATCAAAGCATCCCTGACAGATGTCTGTCCAGCTGCACCTTGAATGCCCCCAGAGTGGGAGAGCCCACCACCTCCCTAGGTAGTTGATTCCATTGTCTTATTGCTCTGACAGTCAGGAATTTTTTCCTGATGTTTAGGTGGAATCTGGGTTCCTGTAACTTGAGCCCATTATTCCGTGTCCTGCAAACTGGGATGATCTAGAAGAAATCCTGGCCCTCCTCTGTGTGACAACCCTTCAAGTACTGGAAGAGTGCTATCATATCTCCCCTCAGTCTCCTCTTCTGAAGGCTAAACATGCCCAGTTCTTTCAGTCTCTCCTCATAGGGCCTTGTTTCCAGTCCCTTTATCATCCTTGTTGCCCTCCTCTGAACCCTCTCCAGTTTGTCTACGTCCTTCTGAAAGTGTGGTGCCCAGAACTGGACGCAGTACTCAAGATGAGGCCTAACCAGTGCCGAGTAAAGGGGAATTATCACTTCCCGTGATTTGGAAGCTATACTTCTATTAATACAGCCCAAAATTGCATTTGCCTTCTTTGCAGCCACATCGCAGAAGATGGTCTGTTTCTGGGCACTGTCAGATGGTGCCTTGGGAAGAAAGCCAGCAGGGTCACCCGCTGAACTCCATCCTTGACGGGCGTGCTATCCCATCTCAGCAGCCTCATTAGTGCCAGGCAGAAACCTGTTTCCTCTGGAACACAGTTGTGTGTATCACTCAAAAACTCACCACTCAGTCGACGAAACCCACGATCCGCAGGCCCAGAGCAACGACTCTGTGGCCAAGTGCCGGACTGTGCTTGGGGGGGCATCAAGTCTTTTAATGTTTCCCCATCATGTCAAGAGAAGGATTCTGGCCTCACTTTTTCCTGACATGCTAGTAGTCTAGGAGTGATACGTCATGTGTGAATGAGCCTTCTGCCAGAACATAATATCGTCAGCTAACTTGGAAGGTGTACGGAGAATCGGCAGAGGCAAAAGAACACTCACCTCCAGATCAGGGCCAGGAATGGGAGGCAGGCTGGGAAACCCTCCCCCCTCCCTGGCCTTAATTTTGGGACAGAATCTAGAACAGCCTCTCCCAACCTGGTGCCCTCCAGCTGCATTGTGCTACAACTCCCAGCATGCCCCAGCCAGCTATGCTGGCTGGGGCATGCTGGGAGTTATAGCACAACGCAGCTGGAGGACACCAGGTTGGGAGAGGCTGTTCTAGGATGTGTGAAGTTATTACAATGATTAAGAAGAGAGTGCCCCTGGGCATGGGTAGAGCACCTTCCTCACATCTGAGATTAGGAAGGCAGGCTTGAAGGTCACGGATGATGTGGCTGCTCGGCAAGCTTGAGCCAGAGCGCTCTCTCTCTGTGTGCTTCACACTGCAAGGACGACACACCAGGGGCAGGTGGGAGGCGCGGGGCGGGCTGTCCTGCTGTGCCTGGCCATGGACACCTGACAACTTGCGTCCTGGTGGCTGCGGGAAGTGGAGGAAACGTCCAGCCTTCCTTTGAGACTGATGGCATACTTTCTCCCCACCCCCTCGGTCCCAACACAGGTCAGAAGGTCAAGGGAAGAGAGACATGCTGCATCTGAAGAAGGACCCGAATTAGACGCCTCCCGGGCCTGGCCCAGATGAGAAGTGATGTTTGACGGTGGAGAAAGGACATGGCCTTTGACGAGGCCCGGCTATTTGCCCACTTAGACCAGGGCTGTCTGCTCTGCTGTCTCGGTTTGGCTCTTCAGGGGGTGTTTCCAGATAGAGGTCTCCTCGTGCCACCGTTCAGAAGGTGTGGTGCAGCCATTCCATCCTTTGGTGGGCTTTTCACAGGAAGGAAAATGCCAGAAGATGCAGTGGGAAAAACACGGAGGGTTACGAATGGGTAGTGATGTTGTCAGGAGGACCCCTTGTGAGGGCGACGGCATGAAAGCTGCATCTGGAAGCGCCCGGGGGCTCGGGCAGAGAGAGGTCTCCCCGTCACCTGCCACTGGATCCTTTTCAGTGAAGATGGTAAGGGCTGAGCCCGGGGCCTTCTGCAAGCAAAGTCGGGCGTCTGCCACTCAAACACAGCCCCTGCCCGAGTGTGTTCATCACACTAACATGTTTATTGTGTACTAAATCGACAGATGGTTTGATAAATGCGATTTCCAGAGGAGTGGCCCTGTTAGTCTTTTGCAGCAAAAGCACAAGGCACCTTAAAGACGAACACATTTATTATTATGGAAGTGTATGCTATCATAAATCCATGGAAGCTTATGTCTTAATAAATTTGTTAGCTTTTAAGGTGCCACCAGGCTCTTCATTGTCAATAAACACAGGTGCCAAATTCCTGCCCCAGGAATCCTGTCCCTTGATCCCACATTTGGGGGGGGGGCACTTTGACATACTCCGATGCTCTCCCTTCCTTTTTGCTTATCACTACCCCTTTTCATACTTTTGTTATTATTCACCCATTCCAAGCCTGATGCCTGGCATTAAAAACGGGCTGTGGAGTTTAGTGCTGCTAAGTCAGGCTCAACTTAAGCCCTTCCAGGAAAACGCCCTCTGGGGACAATGCTCTTTAGTGCAGGAAATGTACTAAGATGAATGAACTTCAGGATCAAGTGAGACATGAGCTCCTTTAACACCTTTTTATAGACAACCCTTTCTATTATCTTTGGCAGGCTGCCTTAATCAGGACTGAACACAGTTTTCCAAATGAGTTCTCACTGGTGCTGGGCAGAGAAATATCATTATTTTCTTTACCCGGGAAACATTAATTTTCATGGACACAGCTTAAGATGCCCTTGGCCTTTTGAGCTGCAGCATCACCCTGATGGCTCCTGTTCGGCTGTTATGCATCAGCCTCCCTTAAACCTTTCTTGGAAGCGCTGCTGCACAGACAATCCTTTGTGCCTTATAACACTTCAGAAGTGTCCCATGTGCGTGTCATTTATTTTGTTGCTGCCTGCACAGCTGCCCAGTTTGTTGATATAATCTACTTTCATATAGGGATCCCAGGATGATTTTCACAGGCAATTATCTCTTTGGATCCCCATACCTATTGGATGTGGAATAATATTCCTTCCATCCTGCTGAATTTGTCTTTTCCCAGACAATTTATTTATTATTTATTTATTTGATTTTTATGTCGCCCAATAGCCAAAGCTCTCTGGGTGGTTTACAACAATAAACAAGACAGTCCCTGCCCGCAGGCTTACAATTTGTCTTTTCCCAGACAATGTGAGACTTGACATTTGGGGGGTTTGCAGGTCAGAGGTATCACCTGGGGGGTAGGTTTTTTTGACATATTCTCTCAAAATGTAATTATGGATTGGGGGGTGGGTATTGATGTTTGGCTACAGTCATGAGGTATGGGGGTGGGAAATAAACCTGCAGTTCTACCAGATCAGGGCAGAAGTCTGCTTGGACACCATGCTGGCCGCAACAGGGCACCCCATCTTTTGTGAGTCAAACAGCGGAGTTGAGGTGTTGTCCCATCTCTCTTCTCCTGGCTCTGTAGCCTCTACAGCAGGGCTCTCCAACCTTGGGTCCCCAGATGTTGCTAGACTACAGCTCCCAGAATCCCTTGCCATTAGCCATGCTGGCTGGGTATGCTGGGAGCTGTAGGCCAGCAACATCTGGGGACCCAAGGTTGGAGAGCCCTGCTCTACAGCCAGGAGCAGAATATGGTTGTTTGCAGTGGTGATTTCTTTTCCTGTTTTTAAGGAAGCATTTCTATGGGCCAGACCAAATGCAGCCCTGGCTGTGAAGGGGGGGGGGCATGCACAAACTTAGGCTGACCTCCTTGCTGCCTCGTGGGTGGCACCCCCTCCTGCCTTGCCTCTGCCCCACCACCCCACTCGCACCTCAAACACCCGAGACTACCTGTCATGGAAGGTCACCCCCACAGCACCAGATGCAATGACCGGGTTCCTTTTAACTCACGAAAGCAAAGCAGTGGTGAGAAGATGGCCAAGGCTTTGGCTGGGGCGGGGGGGGCAGTGTTGGTGGGCTGGATTTGGGGCTTCTCTAGCTGGCTGAAGATGCCTGCGTGTGTGTGTGAGCGCGCGCTTTGCAAAGAGCTTCGTTTCTCATTGCAAAGGTGGAGCTGCAGCTGCCTGACTCTGCCTATGGCTGCGGTACCCTCCAGACAGACGGATCCTGCATGCAAAGCTGCAACACCCTCCTCTCTCACCTTGGCCAACTCTTGGATGACAAGAAGGGATCCTTTCGCCAGCCCAGCCCCCCTCTCTCGGCAGGGGGCATGTTTCACCGCTGCCCCTTGGCACTGCCTGCCAGCATCATGCCGGCCTCAGAACAGAGACGCATCGGTAGCGCAAGCCACCCCCACCCCATTCAGCCACATGCTCCCCACCAACACGTCTCCTGCCCCTGCGGATTCTCTGCTCCCCTACCTTAGTCAGCCCCACCCCAACATGCAAGCACCCCCTTCAGTTATTACATATCACTCCCAGCATGGTGCTTGGTGCTGTACAAATGCAGAATTAAACATGATTTCCCTGCAGAAAGCACCCCCCCCCCTCAAATCCAGGTCACGTCCTGGAGCTAAGACAGCATCCACTGCATCCTTGGGCCATTTGTGGATGGGTCTGAAAGCCCCTCCAGAGACAGCTGCTGAGGACAAATGGGGCATCATCACCCACTTTCCCTGTGGGCAGCGGAACGGCTCTTTCCCCTTTGCAAGCGCTTTCCTTTCCTGCGTGCAGACCGCATTTTCAGGGCTCTGGCCAATTGGACCCCCCCCCCACCCGAGTCTCCCCCTGCCCTGCAGAGATCCGCCTACCTGAGATGGACTGCGTTGGTTCCACACCTAATAAGCCGCTCACACCACCACCAAGCCCATCACGGTTGTCGCCTTCGCATCTGTGGCACGGAGAGCCCGTGTGGCGGAGCGAGAGCGTGAGGACAGGGCGGGGAGGCAAGGTTTGGTCCCCCCCCGAGAGGGGATGCTGCTGCGCTCCGCAGGGATGTAGGACGTAAAGGCGAGCCTGGTACCCAGAGAAGGGAGGCAGGATGGCGAGGACAGGGCGGTACCCAGAGCGGAGCGCGGAGTCCTCCCTCTCCAAGGATGCTAGTTGGAGAGGCGCAGCTGGTACTCTGCCTTGCGCTCCCCGAGGACGCAGGCAGATTCGAGCCGCCGGTGTCTGTTTCTCTCCGGCACAGTGACACACAGAGAGGTGGGGGGGGGGGAGAGCGGCACCGAGTCACGTGGTGGGATGGAGGGAGCCACACCAGCTGCCGCCGCCGCCGCCGCCGGCCGCTCCGTCCCCGCACCCGCCAGCGGCCCGCCGACCTGCCTGCCTTCAACTCCTCGCCGCTCAGAAATGGAGCCGCTTTTAAGCATTCTGACGTGAGCCGGGAAACACCAATGACATCGCGCTCTCGCGCCTGCCCCTCCCCGCGCTCCCCCACTCGCTGACCACTGCAGATCCCGCGCACGGGGGAGGGCGCCCAACCCCGGTCTGCCAGGACGGACCCTTCGCCTGCCCCACCGCGCCGCGCCGCGCCGGGCTCTCCAGCCACAGATCCGGACATGCGGCCGCTCAGGCCAGAACGGCACCCTTCTGAGGAACGCGGCGGGGCGGGGGACCGTGCATGCCTGTGGGGAGCCAGGCTGCTGGGGTGGGGAGGCGGGAAGGAGGCTGCAGCGGGTGGCACCCCTGGGTGCCCTGCAGTGGGGCAGCCCTTCCAGGCACCCCGGCAGCTTCATCATTAATAACATACAAAAAAAAAAAAAAATCCTGGCTGCAGCGTGCGCCTTGGCTCCTAGACGCAAAGGGGTGGGCGCGGTTACCGTCCGCTTCCTCTGGTGTCCTTACAGCAGGGACCGTCGCCGGGGTGAGGGCTTCCTTGTGGAGGCAAAGGGCGGAAGAGGAAACTCTCTGAATTTGGGAAGGGGAAATAAAGCCCAAAGCCCGAGCAGGCAGCCTCAAGAGTTATACACGTGCCTCCCAGCCACTGGGCACTTGGGCCTTCCGCTTGAAGAACACCTTTCCCACCATATCCTCTTGCCTGAGATGGCCGGCCGCGCAGAACTTTCTCGCCTTCTTCTGTTCTGTGGTCAAAATGCAAAAAGAGGAATGCTTGGGCCTAGGTCAGCCTCAAAGGCCTGTCCCTCTAATTCCAAATGTGTGTGGACTCTGTGGGGATGGAATTGCCCTCTGTGCATGCTCAGTAGCACGGTGTTCTTATTCTTAATTCACATGGTAATTCACCACTACGCCACATGAGCCAGTGTGGCGTAGTGGTGAGAGTGTTGGACTGGGACTCTGGAGATCCAGGTTCTAGTCCCTGCTCAGCCATGAAACTCACTGGGTGACTTTGGGCTAGTCACTGACTCTCAGCCTAACCTACCTCACAGGGTTGTTGTGAGGATAAAATGGAGAGGAGGAGGAGGAGGAGGATTATGTAAGCCGCCTTGAGTTCCTGCAGGAAAAAAGGCGGGGTATAAATGTAATAAATAAATAAAATAAATGGTTCTAAACTAATGAAAACAGATTCTGGAGCGAAACCCTGGCTAAGATTCAGGCCGGTGCTTCTCGCTCTCCTCTGGGCTTGGTTTAGAAATCTCATATATTAATTTCTTTTAGAATATCTCAGGGAGACAAAAATGGTTCTCTCATTGCCCCAATCTTATCCTCACAACAGACCTGTGGGGTTGGTCAAGGTGAAAGACAGTGACTGGCCCAATGCCACCCAGGGATCTTTGTGGCTACACTGGGATTTGAGCTCCAGTCGGTCTCCCCTGGCCTGCTGCTCTGACCACTACACCACACTATGTTCTGTACTGAACTGGACTTTCTGTCCTCCTCTTGCCTGAACTGAAACTGTCCCCAGCACTGATTCCGGGTGAGATGGATGTTGGCTTTGCTTTTGCCCATAAGGCGATCATTGCAGGTAAGGTGGGCTGGATTCTTTGGGTGAAACACAGCATGTCTTCCCCGTTGCACAGAGGCCTTCTCTGAGGAGCATGAAAAGCAGCCGAGTCCCATCACTGAATAATCTGCCAAATGCCAGTGTCTAAGCAAGTGCCCACTAATATTTTGTTCTTGGACACTGCATATCTGGCCGGCCTGAGAAAGGCAGTCCTTTCTGGGGTTGTCCAGGCTGATTTTGCACAACTAGCAGCTCCTGCATTTGTGCGGTACATGCGCCTCCATGCATCTCTGGCACAGTGTGTTTCTTTCTGCCAGGTTAGGCTAGCCCAGCCGGAAGCATTCCTGGCTCCAGCTCTTACATAACCCCCTGCTGCAGAAGAAGCCTCAGTCCTGGGCCAGGCCCAGGACAGCCCAGCCCAGCCCCACTGATCCTCTTTGCGACCTGCTCAGCTCCCGGAGTGGCACAAGAAAGAAAGCATTTGCTGCTGTGTGCACACCTTCATAGATTTCATAGATCATAGAGTTGGAAGGAGCCTACGAGGCTATCAAGTCCAACCCCCTGCTCAATGCAGGAAACCAGAGGAGGGGGTCTCCCATCCAAGTCATAACCAGGCCTGACCCTGCTTAGCTTTCCACGCTCAGACAAGCTGAGCCAGCATAAGGCACAGGTGGAGCTCCCTGCTTGCTTCCTCTGGCCAGCGGAGACCCACGGCTGGCAGGGTGACCTAGATGGAGAGAGCTGGGCCCAGGGCAAGGAAGTGCTTCGCCATGCCAGTCCCGTAGAGCCTGGCAGAATTTGGGTCACAGATGCTCCAACAGGCCGGTGTGGAAAGAGGTGCAGGCAAGGCCCCCACTGCTTGAGCTTGGTGTGGCTTCTGGGCTGAAGTGGGAAGGAAGGAAGGAAGGAAGGAAGTCCCCACATCTCTTGCAGAGCCTGCTCAGCTTCTCAGCTTCTCCTCTTCCCTTTCACTGAGCATCTGCTGGCATATTTTTTTATGGCAGGGTCATAACTAGACATGGCAATGCCTTGTTCCTCCTCCACCCCAAAAGCTGCACCTCTCATCCTACCCTTAGGAGAGTCCTGTTCATGTGCCATTTTAAAAGACCAAGGCGGTTCTGCAGAGACAGCTCCTAGCACCGCCCATCAAAAGGCACCCTGCAGCGACTCTGCCTCCTTTTTCCTCCTTCAAGGAGTTTCTGTGGCCCACATTTTGATGAGCACTAAAGCCCCCGGATCTTCTGAAAGGCCACCTACTGCAGTGTTCTCCAACCTTGGGTCCCAAGATGTTTTTTGGCCTACGTGTTGTAGGCCAAAAAACACCTGGGGGCCCAAAGTTGGAGAACACTGGCCTACTGTGTAACAAGGCCAGGAAGAGGTGCTCCCCTCCTCCTGGTTGGCTCTTCTGCAACGTTTGGCTGAGCTGCGCTCTCACTGCCACCTTCCAGGATGACGTCGGCAGGGCTGCATTGGTGACCCGGCGGTGGCAGAGCAGTGTCGGGGGAAGCCAGAGGGCCCGTCAGGCGCTTAGGGGCTGCTGAACCTCTTTCGGCTGAATCTGATCCTGGAGACCCTCTCAGGGGCTGTGTTCTAGTGGTGGGTGGAGCTAAAGGCAGAAGGGGGTGGGGCTGACTGTGGAAGGGGCGGGGTCAAAACAGCAGCCTCTGTGAGCTTCGAGCTCTCCCTGGCAGTCACTCCCTGGGCCAGAGGAGAGGACATTTCAGCCTCTTAGAGTGGGGGGGGGGGAACTGAAGGACAGCTGGGAAATCACCACATGATTGGCAGTTGGGAGAAGGGGTGGGGCCAGGGGAAGGGGGCGTGGTTCTCCCCCCCCCCTCCGTGGGCTGGATTTGGCCTGCAGGTCTGAGGTTCAGGCCACATCCATGGACATTCTGGTGCAGTGCGGCAGCTCCGAGGCTGAGCTATGAACCAAGAAGTCCCTGGTCTGAATCCTGCCCCTGCCATGAACTAACCAGGTCGCCTTCGGCAAGCCGCCCTCCCTCGACCTCAGCCTCCGCCAGTATGTCTGCAATGTGGGAGATAGTAATACTGACTCACCTTACAAGGTTGTTGCACAGATTAGAACTAGATAAAGCACGTGAAGTGGTCTTAACATGGAAAAGTGGTATACAAATGTTAAGGGTGGTGGTTGTTGTTACAATCCAGTCTGTACCCCATTGCACCCCCATCTCATACCCCCCCCCCAAAAGGCAGTGTGCCTCTGTACACCAGTTGCTGGGGAACATGGGCGGGAGGGTGCTGTTGCACTCATGTCCTGCTTGTGGGCTTCCCCACTGGGGCAGCTGGTTGGCCACTGTGTGAACAGAATGCTGGACTAGATGGGCCCTTGGTCTGATCCAGCAGGGCTCTTCTGATGTTCTTAAAGAATGTGCAGGCAAAGGCTGACCAAGGCAACATACATCTAGTGTGCATCCAAAAAGCACTTTTCCTGCCTCTTCACCATGCAGGTGTGGCCCTGAAAGCTTCTGATAAAAGTGAGTTAGGTCCGTGAGCCCACAGCTGAGTCTGAAGGCAGCCGTAGGGAGGCTTCTACCTGGCCAGAAGCCAAAGGAGTAATCTCAGTCGGAGCCGAAAGAACGGACAAAAGCGAGGGCCAGTGAGCATGGGAGGCGCTCCATGAGGTGTCCCCAGCTGGCCAGTCAGCTTGCCCCCGCCCCCCCCATCTCATTCGGGCTAGTTCCCCTGCAGGTAGAATAAGCTTGGTTGGACAGGTAGGGGCAGCTTTTACACAAGGAAGGCTCAGAATGCGCATCTCTCCTTGAGGGAAGTATACTCTGGCTTTAATGGCTACACTGCAGTGTTCAACCTTGGGTCCCCAGATGTTTTTTGGCTGGCTGGGGCATGCTGGGAGTTGTAGGCCAAAAACATCTGGGGACCCAGGGTTGGAGAACACTGGGATACAGGAACCTGGACCAGGGTGGTCTTGAGATGGGATTTGCAGAGGGGATAAGACAGACTCCAGTCCCTGGGTGGGGTTTGGGTGGGGACTGCCCCTTTCCCACAGGAATGCATGGGGCAGATCAATGGCAGATACTTGGCTAGATGTGGAGAGTTAGAAGCGAAATGGCCCATATGCAACGAGGTGTCATTTGGGGTGGTCATCATTACCCACCCCCACCCCCGCCTCTCCCGTTCATAACGGTATGATGCAGCCGTTTTGCCTCGCTGACTGTTCTCCGGAGGTTTCGACTAGCAACATTTCCCTTGAAACTGCTTTGCTTTTTCATTCCAAAAGGAAAAAGAAAAGCAAAGCAAACCCATTCCCCAAAGCCTCCTGCCTTTTTGCCATTTAATTAAGCTGATGGCAAGCAGGCAGCCTTCACCTCTTGGCACAGCTCTAGCTCGACTGGGCGGCTGTTGTCTCATTCGCAGAATTCTGCTTCGGCTTGTTGCTTTGCATCAAAGCACCCAGGCAGACGGGTGGCTGAAGAGGCAGACAGGCTGTGGGGGGCGAGGTTCAGCCTTACTGATGCAAACCCCCTCTGGGCGCACTCACGCTGTGGATGAAACAGGGACTATTAATTAGTTTGCTTTATCTCACTTCCTCCACGTGTTATTACTTGCGGCAACTCTGACTCTCGCAGATAACATGATTCTCTGCTGGTCGGCAACAGGGCATCTCACAGCTCCACTCAGCCAGCCATGTGTGAGACGTGGGGAGGAGCAAACCACTTTCCCAGCCAGCCAGCCAGCCAGGGCCGCCTCTTGTGTGGCTGGTTGGGAGATCTACTCTTGGACAGGGAGCAGTTTCAGGGAGGAAAGAGGTGCAGGATTTTGCACGGCACTTTCTAGGCAGTCCTTCATTTGGATCGCGTCGCTGTGTTGGCCCCGATCACCCCTTCTCCACCATTTGGACCAGTGGGGATCAGCAGAGGGCTCCGCCTTCCCCTGAATTGGTCCATCAAGCCCAATTCTGTCCACTCCAACCGGCAGTGACTTCCCAGGGTCTCGGGGGGGCCTTTCCCAGCCCTCCTGTCTGAGCTCCCTTTGAAACACACACACACGCCTGGAGATGCTAAGGACTGGACCAAGAGCTGACTGGGCTGTGGCCCCTCCATGGGTGCCAGTGTGCCGGAATTATCCTTCAAGCACCTGAGAGAATCCCTGCCCAGAGGCATCTCGGAATGGTCATCCTAGCTTGGCAGATACCATCGTGATGTGGGCAAAGGCATGGTAGGAGCTCACCCAAAGCGCTCACCGACTGCAGACACAAAGGAGCGGCGGGGGGGGGGGGACGGACGACGACACATTGCTGCTTCCCAGGGACGACAGACGCCCCTCATGAAGATGGTGAAGACTCAGGTCCACCTTGTTTGCTGGCACTGACCACTAGGGACACGTTCTCCCGGTGCTCAAAAGTCTTCCGTAGGCTTCCAGTTTTTTTCTGGGCCCAGTTCAAAGTGCTGGTCTTGACCAGTAAAGCCCTAAACTGCCTGGGCCTGCCGCCTGGGGGGGGGGACGACCTGCCCAAGCATTGGAGAGCCCCTTCTCTGTGTGCCCTGCCTTCTGAGATTTGGCAGGTGAGGCGAGGAGAGACTGGCCTTTCTGAGGCAGCGCCCAACGCACGGAATACCTTCCTCAGACGCGTCCATCGTCTTTGTTATGGTTTGGGTGCCTTTCTGGTCATCAGGCCTTTTAGTGGTCATAATTAGGATCCCTCTCTTTTCTCTTCGCTGATCTTAGTGGCCGCTTTATTAATTATTACTGGTTTATTGTTCTGCTGCTTTTATTGCTGTTGACCACTGCTTGCTTTCTGGGTTTTTTAAAAAAACAAATTCTGACAGTGCCATCCTGCGCACGTCCACTCAGAAGCAAGTCCCACTTAGTTTAATGGGACTTACTTCAAGATAAGTTTGCATAGGACCGCACCCTTACTGTATTAAATTACCTTGTTGTAAGCTGCCTTGAAGCTTTTAAAGTTGAAAGGCAGGGTAGAAATCAACTTAAATAAATAAAAGTGAGTGAGGAGATGGCGGCAGCCTCCCATCCAGTTAGGCCAGGCTGCATGGCTGCGAACCAAGGCTCAGGATTGCAACTCAGTCCTCCCAAAGTGTCTATGAGCAGAACATGGGAATTGCTGAGCTAGGTCAAACCAAAGGCCTGTCCAGACCAGGGTGTGTGTGTGCGTGTGAGGGAGAGGGGGCTCACGCACCTGGTGGGTTCTGATGCACCAATGAACCAGTGCAGTTTGCAAGCAGGAATTCTGTGCTGCACGGGCGTGGGGGCGTTTGAAATAGTGCTCAGTCCCTGAACTTATTTTCACTCCAGGAATCAGCCTAAGAAGAGAGCGCCATTTGAACATGGAGAGCGCGCCTTTCCTGGCAAGCCGAGGAACCTTCCTCCCGGCTGCCTTTCCTCACCATCTCTGCCTGGCCTGCAGTGACTTTCAGGAAGCCCTGACTTGCTCCACAGTCAGGTGGCAGAGGTGGATCCAGCTGAGATGGGCTCCAAAGGGCTGTGTGTGTGTGTGTGTGTGTGTGTGTGTATGCCAAAAGGGCACCTTGCAGACTGGTGTGTGTGTGTGTGTGTGTGTGTGTCTATTTAACTCTGTTGACCTCCCGTTTGCAAACCCATCAATGCAGGCTGATTTTTCAATTACCTCCCCGCACGTCTCTTTCTACTATTTTCTACTCAGGTGGCCATGATCCCATGCAAAAGTGTGCCTCCTCAGACAACCCACTTTCTCAAGTGCCCCAAGCCACTCCCTGCTTCCTGGGCACTTTTCTCATAAGCTGACCAACCACTGTGCGCCCAATTTCAGGTAAACAAGAAACCACCCTTGGGTGTGTGTGTGTGTGTGTGTGTGTGTGTGTGTGTGGAACTGCTGTGTCCCTGTTTATGAAGGTGGGAGCTATATCATGACTGCTCCAAAAAGCCCCCACCCCACCCTTCTGCATGAATCGTGAGCCCTCCATTTGTACCTCCTCTTGGGTCTGAAGTGATTGTGGGTGGCGGTGGACACATGAGCTGGAGTCTTGTTTGTGGCTTATGCCCGCCCTCCCTTCCTCCTGACAGTGGAGTGCGCTGAAGGCTTTGTACAGTGAAAAGCTTCCTAGCGGCAGAACACAATGCAATGCACAGCCACCTAAAGGAATGGAGAATTAGCCACCCCAGAAGCATCTGGCTCAGCAAAACCTAAGCATTCGCAACCAGCCCTCTCTCTGCCAGCAAGGAGAGGGAGCTGCAGACTGCAAGCTGCCGAGGATGGATCAGCGCTGACTCTCTGGAAGAGGCTGGGTGGGGGTGGCTTTTGTGTGTGTGTGGGGGGTGCAGTTTGATCTGCAGAGTGCTATAGATTATTTTGCCACAAGAGCCATGACTTTAGCCAAGCATGGGCAAGTACACAGAGCAAAGAAAGCACCCCACCCCAAAACAGAGATGCACAAATACTGGGCAAAATCTTTAATTAGAAATGTATGAATTCATAAACCTTGTCTCTGAATACAAAAATACATGGAAAAGATGATACCAGTTGGTGCAGCATAGAGGCCAAGAGGCTGAGCTGGGAATCAGGAAGACCTTGGCTGGAATCTTACCTTTGCCATGAACTCACTAGGGGCTTTTCTATGCTCATCATTCCCTGCTCACAGTTGTTTACTGGTTCTTTTGATGACGATATGACCCTCCAGTTTCGCTTCTGGGTCTAATGGGTACTTTTGATGAGGTTTCTTTTTTAAGAGCAGGAGAAAAATGCAGCATTTCATTGTGAAAGTGAAGGAAACAATTTTTCACTTGTGTATTTGCACTATTCCGCTGTACCACAGTGCCACCCAGAGGTTATGTAGTGGGAAAGCAGGAAAGGAAGGCTCCTCCTGTAGAGCTTGGATCTCAGTTCTGTGCTGAAACCAAAAGTAAATACAGCAGATTTACAGCTGATTTACAGCTGCATGTAGAAAAGCTCTAGGTGACCTTAGGCAAGCTTCTCTCTCTGAGCCTCAGTCCCCACATCTGAAATGCAATTTCTTACCAAATGTAAGAAATAAATGCAGGATAATAATACTGACTTACTTGCAGGGTTATTGTAAGGCCTGCAAGAAGATAATGCATGCAAAACCCTTTGAACATTTGCTCTATACAAATGTGTTGTTGTTGTTGTTGTTGTTGTTGTTGTTATCATTATTATTATGTAAACATACAGGAGACCATCTTATGATACATAAATACATTTTGCACAGCTTCCATGCAGTCTTGATGTTGGGTCACTAGAAATGCAACGAGAAGCCCATCAACTCATGTACTAAGGAATCTGTGAAGTCAGGATCATCGTGTATCGATTGATCGTGGGGGTGTTACTGGGTGATCTGAAAGAGCTTTGAAGGTACATAAGCATGGAGGGCAGCGGGTGGGGTGCCCAATAGCTCCAGGGGTTGGGGGGGGCTTTTATGAGTTGAGGGTGTTTCTTAAAGTCATGGGGGGGGGGAGGCCTGGCTGAAGCCTTCAGAAGCCAGGCAGGAGGCACCCTCCGCCTCCGAGATGGAGCCTGTGGTTCAAAGCGCAACCTGATGGATGTGTGCTGATTTGCAGGCTCCCCATCCATGCGAACAATAACTTACAGTGGAAGACCGACAACCTGGTCTTCTGCGCGGGTTCAATGCTAAGGGGGTAGCGAGTCCTGGGGGCGGGCCTTCTCCGAGGTCCCCAGCGACTATCACCCTTAGCCCAGAACAAAGGGATAACTTATAGCCACAAAAGTATCTTTTATAAAACAAGTTTATTTACAAAATTACCTTCACCAACCCAGACACACGCCAGCAATACAGCTTATCAGTATGGTACAAAGTAGCAAGCAAGAGGTCTCAAGGACACCGTGATTTCAGGGCTCTCAGCTAGTTAGTTCAGCTCGGGCTCCAGCAGAGGCCCGGTCAACCGCATGCTGCTAGCTGGGTTCCCGGCGGAGGTCCGGTCTACCCAAGCGGCTTGTGAGTGATTTCAGCTTGGTTTCCCGGGGGTCCGGTCAACCCAAGTGGCCAGTGATTTCACCTTGGTTTCCCGGGGGTCCGGTCAACCCAAGCGGCCAGTGATTTCAGCTAGCTGGAGCGCGCCGGGTTCTGCTACCCGGGGTTGCCAATCCCTTCGTTCCCTTACCCCAAGCATGGGGCAAGATTGCTGATCAGGTCCAACAACTCAGTTCCCTTGCGCAGGGTGTTTTATACCTTGGGTTTCAGGTAGCCCCTCCCTCTGCAATCAGGTGGGTGGCCAATCAGGTGGGTTGCCACCCTCCTCAGGTGGGCGGCCAATCAGGTGGGCTGCCACCCTCCTCAGGCGGGTGGCCAATCAGGTGGGTTGCCACCTTCCCCCTGTGGGGTGGGGTCCCTTTGAAGCCACTTGCTTAATGGTCCCATCTTGTGGTGTTGAATGGTCCTTTCTTACGGGTGCCGAAGGGTCTGCTCTGGCAAGGTATTCAAGTCTTATGTAGATGGGGCTGATATACGAGAGCATTGACGAACCTGGGGATGCTTCCTGCCTTCCCCCCTGGGGTGATTCTATGCAGATGTTGTTTGTCCCTTTTGGTCTCTGTGGAGACTGGCTGTCTCCCCCCCCCCCCGGGTCTCCTTCCCCCCTCCTTGGTGAGTGTGTGTGTGTGTCAGAAAGGGGTTTTAGGTTGGCTTTCTCCACACTTACATTTTTGGAAAAAGCTGTGATTGCATTAAAACAACCAACTACTAGGTGGTCAGTGCACCAGCATTCAATCTATGCTGTGTAGCAGTGCATGCAATGCTAAGGTGAGGGCCCCTCCCAATTCTGAACTGGTGCCCATAAGGCAAAGTTTGGTTATGCACAGGTTGAGCTGGGGAGGAAGGGATCCAACTCCATATATTTTCCTAATCCTAATACTAATGCAACTGAGCTGGCTGAGAAAGAATAGTTGCTTTGGATTTTCCGTTTTTGTGCATCACCCGTTCCTCTGCTATGCAACACCCTGGACATGGCAAGACCAGATCCCGTGATGCGCTCTCATCCTCCCTGCAGACTTGAAGGTTGTAATGTGGTTGATAAGACCACACAGATCCGCTTCCTTCCTTTCCTTTTTCTCCACTGGAGCAATTTCCGCAGTAGCTGTTAAGGTGCCCCAAGACTCTTTGCAGTTCCTTTTGATTTTATGTTGTAAAAAAACCGAGCACCACGGACAGCTCCTCCCTGATTCACTAGAGGAGGAAAATTGGGCAGGTAGATATCTTTCTATCAAGTTCCTCCCACTGCCCACGGGATCCCACAAGCAGGACATGAGTGCAAGAGCACCTTCCCACCCATGTTCCCCAGCAACTGGAGTATTTAGGCATGCTGGAAGAAGCACATGGCCAGTCAGGACTGGTAGCCGTCCAATCCCCTTTTAAAGTCATTTAAAGCTATTGGGGGATGGGGAATCTCTGACCTCCAGAATCCACAGCTGAGCAATACCTTTATTAGGACCAAGCAAAATGGCAGAAAAGAGTGAGCAAGCTTTCGAGTTCTCCAGAACCATCAGGTGAGATGGTACAAGAAACAGGGGGCGGGGAGTAAAAATGTTAGGCAGCTTAGACTCAGTCTCAAGGTGGAGACTGCAGACTGAATGAATTCGTCAGTGGAAGGTTTTGCAGGTACCGGATTACACCTCGCATTCTGGGACAGAGAAGCAACCGTTGTTCCCCCCCCTCTTGTCTGAAAACATAAAGGCCAGCTGAAACACACAGGTTCCCAGGCAGGCTGAGTGCAGAAGTAAACAGATACAGTAATACCTTGGATTGCAAGCATAATTTGTTCCGGAACCGTGCTTGTAATCCAAAACACTCTTATATCAAAGCGAGTCTCTGGTGGGCATGAGCGGGGCCTATTTCAGCCTGCTACGCCCGCTTGAGGCGAGCGGTTACATCCCTACGACTACTTGTCTTGCAAGACCCTGCTCGTTTATCAAGCCAAAAAAATTAATTTTTTTGCTTGTCTTGCAAAATGCTCTCAGACCAAGTTACTTGCAATCCAAGGTATTACTGTACATGGCAGTGTTTATATTAGTAAACCAGAAATTAATTTTAGGAGGTGCACGAGGAAAAAAAGTTCCTGTGCGTTCTCTGGCTGAGTCCCCCACCAGGAAACAGACACAGGCAATATCCACTACTTCTGCTGTGCCTCCGTTCATTCCATTGTACCAGTGGGACCCACCACTAGAGTAACAGGCAGCCAGAACCTCCTACAGCAACCCTAGAAATAAGCCAAATGCTCGTTCCCAGAATGGGGCAGATCAGTGGACCTGAACTCCACTGATCTTCCTTGTTCTGGGAATGACTGTCTTGGTTAATTTCTGATTGCTTTAGGAACGGCCAGCTTCCCCTTGTGCCAGTGGTGGTCCTGCTGGAGTAGTGGCAGCATTGGATACTACTGCCCACGATGTGGAGAGACCTACTTCTAGGAGGGGCACTGGATGGTGGTGTCGGGGTATTGTAGTGTACCTCTGCACTAAAGTAGTGACCCCCCCCCACAGATATTGCCCAAACTAGTTCAAAAAGCTGAACCATGCAAGTTTAGTAGATTCACATGCTTTCCCTCAAAGTGCATTATTTATTCTACTTTTGCATGGCTAAGAGCCACGTCGGGCGTCATGTTCCTCCCCACTGACCCCCAGAAATGCCACTGGGTCCTGGATTTAAGGATTTTACCATGTACAGTCCAACACTGCCAAGAAATCTTCCCTGCCAGAAGGGCTAAAAAAACACACACTGTGCTTTAAAAAAAAAACTAGGACTAGGCTTAGGTGCTGAATTCTGTGGACAGCTCCAGCAATTGGCAACCCACCCCGGCAATAGGTCACTCTGGGTTGGTTGCCGGCGGAACAACCCACAGTGAGCTTGGCAGACGACCGACCGGGCTCGCTGCGGGTGGTTCGCCCCCTCCTCCCCTCTGGGTCCTCCTGCGGGGATCCCAGGGGATCCCGCAGAAGGACTGCCTTGTCTCCCTCCTCCCTACTGAGATTCTGAATTCCACCCAAGCAGCACCTGGATCCTGGGAGTGGCAGTCAGTGGTTGGCAAACATTCCCCCCCCCCTATTTTTGCACACACAGTATGCACAAAAAAATTCAATTTTTTATTTTAATTTTTTTTTTTAGCTGCACTTCCACAACTGCACAGGAGCACAGTTGTGTGCGTGTGGAAATGGGGACCTTCAGTTGGGCCATGTCAGTGGGGGGACAGGACGGGACGGACACCTGCTGTCAGAGTACAGGTACCAACCCTGGACATTGACCCAGAGAGGGTCCAAATAGGCTTATTCTTCCCTTTGCTTTCTCTTGACAGTTGTCAAAAAGGCAAGCTGTCAAGGAAAAAGAGGGTGGTGAGACTGACACCCCCTTTGCAGCAAGATCCTCATTCTCTCCTCCCGCTGCTTCATCGTCCTCGGAGTGATGCACATTTTGCACTGTTTCCCAAGACTCTGCTTGGGAAAGTGCAAAAGTGCACCCCACCCCACCCCTTATCTGGGGGAAAGGAACTTTGACAGATAGCTGACAAAACTCTGGGTCTCCTTTAAAAAGGATTTTTGACAGGGAAATGGGTGGGTTTTGCCTGGCATTGCACTTTAAGTCTCTTTTTTTTATGTAATTCTTTAAAAATCTAAAACATCAACATAATAAATTCACAAGCACGTCCCTGAAACAACAGAACATCTCGACAGTTCTATGAATATTTGCCAAATTTCTTTTTAATGTCTCAGCTTGTTTTCTAAAAACTTGCAGAACTGGATTGCAGTGGACTCATAGGCAGACTGTGGGGGAAAAATTGCAAAGGGACTGGGGCTGTGAAAAAGGAGCCCCCGACCTTTGCCGTGGCACATCTAATATATCAAACATTAGGATCTGAAATGGGGCCTCCTCAGAAGATCTTAATGGACAGAGAGATTTGTATGGGGACGGGGGGGTGGGGGGCATTCCCTAAGTACACCAGCTCCAGGCCTTTGGGGATTTTATAGATTAAAACCAGCAGGTTGAATTGCACAAAGACCAAGCGGGTAGCCTGGCTTTACCCTGCTTTCTGCATCTTCCTAGCAAGAGAGACCTGTGTCCCCACTGTAACACAGCAGCGCATCACATTCCCCACAGCAGGCTAAGGGAAGGGGGGGGAAGAAGGGGGCTTCCTGGCAGATTGTTCCTGCCCAGTGTTGTCATTGCCTGTACATTAGCAGCTCCTCCCCTCCCCTCAGACAAACGCGCGCACACACACAGTGCAGTCCCTGTGAGCAGCAAGAGCCTGGATGGATGCCGTTCCAACCCCCCCCCCCCGGGGAGAGCAGAAAGGCTCAGGAGCGGCCCCCGGGGCCTGTCTGGCACCCCTGGTGCGTCTGGTGTGGCACACGCTTCCCTTCAATTGCAGATCGTTTTTTGTGCCTGGGCTTGTGTGTCACACGCTCGGGTGCTTCAGACAGGGGTGACCCCATTTCTCTCCACAGATCTTTCCCCCCCCCCCCCCCGCTAGTTAAAATGAGATCATGAATCACTTTTATTCATTTATTCATTTTTGGAGTCCATATCCAGTCCATCCAGAGGCAGGGAAAGCTTGAAAATGTGGTCACAGTGCAAGTAAACTGCACAGATCATGGTGGGACCGGAAGATGCTCTGTCCTGGGCGGCACAAAGATGGTATGGGAAGCACATGCACACTCAGCTGGCCCGAATGGCCATGACAGAGTTCGCACAACATTGTCAGTGTCGACAGTTCTGGGCCAGGTGGGCCGGGTGGAGTCCGGCTCAGTGCAAGGTGGCTTCCAATGTTCTTACGGAAGCAGAGTCAAGAGGAGTCTTTCTGGCACCAGCAGGACTTTCAGGGCTCAAGTGAGTCGTGATCTCTGATGGAGCAATGCAGCCAGCTGCCGTGGAGCAGGCCAGGCCATTGGTCCATCCAGCCCAGCGTTGTCAAGTCTGACTAGCAGTGCCTCTCTGGCCTCAGGCAGGGGACTTCCTCCATCACCTGCTACCTGGTCCTTTCGACTGGAGATGGTGGGAACTGTGCCAGGACCTTCTGCATGCAGAACAAGTCCTCTGCCATGGAGCCACGGTTCCTGCCCAGCTCCTGCCCGTCTGGTCTCGAGCTAGCTGCACTGGCCCCTCTCCGACTCCAGTCATGGGCCTTATCCTGTGCCTTTGTGTTCCTCGTGCAGCCCTGTAGCTTCTGCTCTATCTTTGGCCTACACAGGCCTGTGATGCACTCTCAGCAAGAATGGCAAGCCGAGATTGCTGTGGGCCAGGCACGTGAATCCGACACAATCCATCAGATAAATCAACGACCAATCAACTGGCCCGCCAGGCTGCCAGCTCCTTGATCATCCATCATTTCCCCAAGCAATTAATTAGTCAGTCAGGCTTCGATCCATCCCTACTCAGGGCTAATAATAATAATCCTAATGGATGCTCTGCATTTTTTGCTGCCTTGAGACAAAATAAAAGTCTGGCAGGCGCAGAGTGTGGAACAGAGCGACGGACGGAGCAAGCAGAGCCCAGGGCAGCTTCACACTGTGAGGGGAAAGGAGGAGAGCACTACAGACTCCACAAACATGCACACCACTCATTTCATTTGCACAGGGGCGCACTCAGGTGGCAGCATTTCCGGAGTGGAGAGCGATGAGATTAATTCTTGGCAGGCACTTGGCAAGTGCCCAACGAACTGCCTAGAGGAGCAGCAGCCGCAGCGGCGGGCAGCATACGTCAGGGCCGAGCGGTCGCTCAGGGCATAGGTTAGGTCAGGAGGTTCGTATAATTAGCTCGAGGGTCACACAGTAAATCTTCTCTAGTCTGACTCCCTGCTTAATAAGCCCTAGGTCACCATACATAATGTAAGAAGAGGCGTGCTAGATCAAAACTAGAAGAAATACGTTTGCCTTGATAACCGCACCTTTGGGAACTCATCACTTTCTCAGAAAGTGCCGGTGGGGGAGACTCTCCTTGGGATTGGTGTCTCCTGGGAAGAGTTCTGGCTTTGTGTTTGGATTAGGCCAGCTGCATGATCGGGGAGAGTCCTCCTGGCGGCTCTCTCCCCGGCGATCAGGGCACTGCTGATGGGGTTCTTTCACCCAAGGTGGCTCCTGCCTGCCCATGTGGCAGAACCCAGTGAGGGAAAGGGCAGAACCCAGCTTCCCCTGATGAGCCCAGGGGTCTTCCATGGGGAAAGGTGCCCGTCCTCCTTTTCCGGGATTCCACCCAGAGTGGATAATAGCTCCCTGGGCAGGCCTTCTCTTTAGGACTGGGAGAGTGTCAGACAGTGTGACAAACTCTTCCTGTTTAGCCAGGATGGAAAGACACCAGGGGCCAGACCTGCCGCCCCGTTGCTCCCGGCTTCTTCCTCTACTCCAGTGCAAAGCGACGCAGACTCCAGGGATGGGGACTCGGACTCGAGGACTCGACTCGTGAGTCGGACTGAGTCCCCCCTCTGACTCGACTCGGACTCGAGTCCCAATATTTTTAATGGGACTCGAGACTCGACTCGGGACTCGAGACCAAGGACTCGTCAACATCCCTGGGCTGTTGACGAGTCTTCTGGCTGTGCCAGAAGGAGCGCGATCACCAGTGAAGAGCGCATGGAAGCGAGGCGCGCTGCTGCTCGGCCACTATGGACAGCTACCAGGAGCACAGCCCCAACGATGTGTTGAGATTTATTTTGATTGATGTGTTGTTGTGGGGGGTTTGGGTTAGGGTCAGACATTTTGGGTTTGGCTGCCTCTGCCTGCCTGTTTGGGGTTCCCAGCCTCCTCTGCCTGCCTGGTCTCTTCTTGACCTGTTCAGCAGTTGAATTGTCCAAGACAAAGGCCTCTGCCTGCCTGCTTTGGGGTTCCCTGCCTCCTCTGCCTGCCTGGTTATTTTGGGTTTGTCTGCCTGGTCTGTTCTTGCCAAAATCAGTTGCAGAGTTTTGAAATAAAAGGCACACTTGTGCCTAGAATTTATTTAAGCCACACATCTGAAGTAGCCTTATTCTGTTGGGGGGAACCCCATTGATTTTAATAGGGACTCGTGGAGTCAGTTTTGGGAGTGACTCAGGACTCGTGACTAGACTCTGCCCGCAAGCAACTCTCCATCACTTGGGTCACGGTGATCCTGCTCCGGCACAGCTTCAGATGGGGAGCACGGCCAGCCACCCTCCGCCACGGCGATGAATCGATCTCCCCAGCACAACATGTCTGTACGCTCGCTCGCTGTCCTCTGTCGGCAGCTCAGGAGGATGGTGGAGAAAGCCACTCGCTCCAGTTTGTCTCCAGAGTCCCCTGCCTCTGAACATGGCCACCAAGAAAGCCATCTAAGGCAGAGGCTGTCACCATGTCCTGTAGGAATGATTTCCCTAAGTCAATTACATGCAGTGTGAAGGAGTATTTCCTTTCTGTTTGTTTGGAATGAGCCAGCCACCCATCAATTCCATTAAGTTCTGGAAGGTCATCTGTTTTCCGCACCACTCATCAACTGGGTTCAGACAACACAATAACCCACACTCAAGGGTTGAGTGTGGGTTGTCATTGAACCATGGGTTGTTGTTGAAACGTGGGTTATTGTGTTGTCTGAACCCAGCCAAGGTAACAAACCATGCTGAACAACCCACAGTTCACAACCCAACAACAAACCATGCGTTCTCTTCATGGGTTGTTCGTGGTTAACAAGCCATGGCTTGTTAGCACAGCTGGGTTCAGACAACATGATAAGAGGGCCTTTTCTGTGGCGGTCCCCAAACTGTGGAAGCTCTCTCCCCAGTGACCTCCGCCATGCCCCCTCCTTGATGAGCTTCCGCCATTCATTAAAAACACGGCTTTTCAGGTGGGAATATGGGATGGGTTCAGGATTTTAAAATTTATACTGTTTTAAGTGTATTTTATTCTGTTTTGTTTCATTTTATATTGTACATCGCCCAGAGTAGCCGGGTTACCAGCTAGATGGGCGATCTAGAAATACAACCAATCAATCAATCAACAAACAAACAAACAAACAAATGATAACCCACGGTTCAACAACAACTCACACTCAACCCATCCTCAACCCTTCAGTGTGGGTTATTGTGCTGTTTGAACCCAGTAAACCTCTCTCCCTTCCCTGTTTTAACGAAAGAGCCCAATATATTAACCCTTTACAGGTAGGGAAGGTATCTCATTTTAAAATGCCCCTTTGACCACCTTCCACAGCTGAGAGAGAGAGCCATCTTGTGATGAGGGCTACCATCCCTGGCCAGAGAAGAGTGCATTTTTTATGCCTACCCTGCCTGCAGCCTTTGTGCGCAAAGCAGCTGGAGTGTGCCTGGATGGGGGAGGCTTCCTGGAAGCTCCAGTAAGCTGCTTGCAGTGCACTAAAGGACGAGCAGCATAGAGGTGTGAATAAAGACACAACTGAATAAAGACACAGGGCCTTTTCTGTGGCAGCCCCCGTACTGTGGAACTCTCTCCCGAGTGACCTCCGCCATGCCCCCTCTCTGATGAGCTTCCGTCGCTCATTAAAAACCTGGTTGTTCAGGCAGGAATATGGGGTGGGTTAAGATTTTAAAATTTTTATATTGTTTTAATGTATTTTATTGTATTTATGTATTTTACTGTCTGTACATCGCCCAGGGTGGCCGGTTGCCGGCCAGATGGGCGATAAATAAATATTAATAATAAATAAATAATAAATAAATAATAAACTGTGTGCACTGTTCTGGTACGGCTGGCCACTTATGCACTGACAAAAAAGAGGACAGAAGAGGATACCAGTTTGCATGCACAAATGTTTATGTATAGGTGCAAAATTAGAAATAATATTCTTTACATAGATATACAACCCACCTCACCGCAGTGGAGAAGGTGAGCTGTGTGCCTGCTCCGTCTCCTGTCCAGGTGCTACGTGTGGACGGGAAGCTTCACAGCCCCGGCCGGCTCTCCTTCCTTACGGTTCTTTGCTTTAAAACAGCCCATCACACAGAAGGCACCTCCAAACAGAGGACTGTCCCCTGCCTGCTCACCAAAGTAGATGGCTGTCCTCTGTAAAGTAGGAGGACACCCGGCCACCCTACGGACCTGTTTCCTAAACTCCAGGACATGCCGACTAGCTCTGGCTATCTTGAAGAGCGGACCTGGGATCAGGCTAAGAGAGTGGATTTGGGGCGGGGGCTTGTTTTTGTATGGAATCCCACAAAAGGGAGTCCCATTTCTAGACCAGCAGCTTCTGCTGTTTAGATGGAAGATGGGGATAAGAATGGAGATGGGACTTTGGCTTTGCTAAGGGAGTTCTCATTGCTTCCTTCCTTGGCTCATTCAAGCAACTCACAAAAGGCTTACTCCATCTTTCTGCCTCCCACCCTTTTGGGGAGGGGTTTTTTTTAATGTAAAGGGCCTTGTCCCGGTGTTTCCATAGCAACCCTTTTCAAACATGTTTGGAGCAGACTTGAAAGGCAGAATCATAGATCATAGAAAAGTAGAGTTGGAAGGGGCCTACAAGGCCATCGAGTCCAACCCCCTGCTCAATGCAGGAATCCAGGTCAAAGCATCCCTGACAGATGGCTGTCCAGCTGCACCTTGAATGCCTCCAGAGTGGGAGAGCCCACCACCTCCCTAGGTAGTTGGTTCCATTGTCTTATTGCTCTGACAGTCAGGAAATTTTCCCTGATGTTTAGGTGGAATCTGGGTTCCTGTAACTTGAGCCCATTATTCCGTGTCCTGCAAACTGGGATGATCGAGAAGAGATCCTGGCCCTCCTCTGTGTGACAACCCTTTAAGTACTGGAAGAGTGCGATCATATCTCCCCTCAGTCTCCTCTTCTGAAGGCTAAACATGCCCAGTTCCTTCAGTCTCTCCTCATAGGGCCTTGTTTCCAGTCCCTTTATCATCCTTGTTGCCCTCCTCTGAACCCTCTCCAGTTTGTCTACATCCTTCTTAAAGTGTGGTGCCCAGAACTGGACGCAGTACTCAAGATGAGGCCTAACCAGTGCTGAGTAAAGGGGAATTATCACTTCACACGATTTGGAAGCTATACTTCTATTAATGCAGCCCAAAATAGCATTTGCCTTCTTTGCAGCCACATCGCATTGCTGGCTCATATTCAGATTGTGATCTACCACAATTCCAAGATCCTTCTCACTTGTAGTATTGTTGAGCCAAGTGTCCCCCATTCTGTAACTCTGCATTTGGTTTCCTTTCCCTAGGTGCAGCACTTGGCATTTATCCCTATTAAATTTCATTCTGTTGTTTTCGGCCCAGCGCTCCAGCCTATCGAGATCGCTTTGAATTTTGTTTCTGTCTTCCAGAGAGCTGTTCCACCCAACTTTGTGTCATCTGCAAATTTGATAAGCATTCCCTGCACCTCCTCATCCAAGTCATTAATAAAAATGTTGACGAGCACTGCGCCCAGGACCGAGCCCTGTGGTACCCTGCTCGTTACCTCTCCCCAGTTTGAGAAGGAACCATTGATAAGCACTCTTTGAGTCCGATTCTGTAGCCAATTGTGGATCCACCTGATAGTTGTTCCATCTAGCCCACTCTTAGCTAGCTTGCTAATCAGGATATCATGAGGCACTTTGTCGAAAGCTTTGCTGAAGTCCAGGTATATTATGTCCACCGCATTCCCACAGTCCACAAGGGAGGTTACCCGATCAAAAAATGAGATCAGATTAGTCTGGCAGGATTTGTTCTTGACAAATCCATGCTGGCTTCTAGTAATCACTGCATTGTTTTCAAGGTGCTTGCAGACTGACTTCTTCATAATCTGCTCCAAAATGAAGATGGGAGGATGTTAACTGGGAGATGTGGTGGGGAGCCCCCCCTTTTTCTTCTCTTCCCATTCAGCGAAGTTGAGGCCTTTGGAGGCACCAAGGAACACGTCATTGACCAGAACCAAAGGTCTGGATGGGGAAAGGGACGGAGACACCAATCGCCACACCGATTTGCCTCGCCGGCTAGCAGGCAGCATCGCCCAAGATGCCTTTGCTCTTCAGAGAAGGTGCCGCAGGCCGCAGGGTGATTGGTGGCACCACCACGTTGGTGGTGGGCTGAGAGCTGGAGGATGCTTCCATCCTTGCGTGTCCTACAACAGGCTCTCCAGAACAGCTGAGTGATTCTCCCACGCACCGCACAGCCGCCCACTGCCCACCTCTTCCTACCCTTGGCCCTCTGCAGACAAATTCAGCAGATTTCGTGTGTTATTCTCCTTTCCACTCACTCCTTGAGAAGCCACAGCAGCATTTCTGCTTCCTGAAAATGTCCAGCTTCTGCTGTTCTCAAGCCCACCTCCTCTGCACTCAAAATGCCCCTTTCTGTTCCATCTCTGAACCCCACATTCACCTTCTTCCCACCTCCCATAACATTATTTATTTAGACTTTGGAGAAAAGAGCCTTTGGGGGGGGGTTCTCTCTCTCTCTCTCTCTCTCTCTCTCTCTCACACACACACACACACACACCTCATGTGTGAACCGGCTGGGGTGGGGTGTGCATAGTTAGCGTGTGGAGAAAGGGGCCTTGGGGGTTCCTGCATGCATACACACACACACACACACACACACACACACACACACACACACATGCCTCCTCATGTGTAAGCCAAGTGGGGCCAGTTGAGGGGGCTGGGAGGAAACGAAAGCCTCGGATAGGGCTTTCATATGTAAATAGTTCAAGCCATGAGGCATGACTCATGAGCCTCCCTCATCCTGACTGGCCAGGTGAAGTTCAATCTAATTGGCTAAGAGGCAGCAGAGGAGGGGAGGGGGGAAAAAAGGTATATTTCCCAAAGCGTGGTTTTTTGGTCTTGTCTTTGTCCTGGATCGCGTGGCTACCGGCTACCCTGGCTATTGGGGATGGCAGCAAGCCAAAGAGAGGCCCCAAGCCTTTGAGGGGTGCCATCAGGATCTGACCCCAGGCAGCTCCTGGTGAAATGAGCTGGATGAGGGCTCTAGTAAAGGCAAGCCTTGTGGGAGTTTTACCCATCTCGGACCTTCGGGTAGGTGTGGTAATCCCCCTCGGGCAGCGAGGCTGTGCTGGATCTAACCCTTGAAGAGAACACCCTCAGGTAACAGGTGTGTGCCTGAGAGATCTTAAGGAATCAGGTTTTATTGATTTGCAGCTTTACTGTGTACTAAAGTGTCTCTCTCTTTATTTTGTGTGCTTCTCTCATTTCCCTAATCTTGTTGTAAAATGCTACCAGAATAAACCTTGTCCTGGTTTTACCCTACATGGGTTTTGTACTACTCTGTGAGTTCAGTATCTAAATCCAGGTTACAGAATTGAAGGCGAGTCCCTCAACAGAGATCCAAGTAGGATTGCAGACAGCTGAGGCTGGCAATCTGGTACCTTGAGATCTCTGGGGGTCTTGGTTCCTTTGGAGTAGGAAAGTGTGGCGGGCCAGCCAGCCCCCCCTTCCTCCACATAGACATTTTCACCAAACCTTCTGCAGTGACTACAAAATGGCTTACAACTAATAAAAACAATCCTCGATAAAATCCTGCATTGAAAATATTAAAACTGAAACTCCTTAGAATAATAGAATCCTAGAATACGTAGAGTTGGAAGAGGTCTATAAGGCCATTGGGTCCAACCCCCTGCTCAATGCTGGAATCCAAGTTAAAGCATCCCTGACAAAGGGCTGTCCAGCCACACCTTGAATGCCTCCAGAGTGGGAGAGCCCACCACCTCCCTAGGTAGTTGGTTCCATTATCCTTTTGCTCTAACAGCCAGGAGGTTTTTCCTGATGTTCAGCCAGAATCTGGCTTCCTGTAACTTGAGCCCATTAATCCATGTCCTGCAATCTGGGATGGGTTGAGAAGAGATCTGGCCCTCCTCTGTGTGACAACCTTTCAAGTCCTTGAAGAGCATTATCATATCTCCCCTCAGTCTTCTCTTATGAAGGCTAAACATGCCCAGTTCCTCTCCTCACAGGGCTTTGTTTCCAGTCCTCTGATCTTCTTTGTTGCCCTCCTCTGAACCCTTTCCAGTTTGTCTGCATCCTTCTTAAAGTGTGGTGCCCAGAACTGGACGCAGTATTCAAGAAGAGGCCTAACCAGGGCTGAGTAGAGAACTAACTGAATTAAGGAATTTGGACAGAAAGGATTTCCTGACTGTCAGAGCAATAAGACAATGGAATCAACTACCTAGGGAGGTTGTGGGTTCTCCCACTCTGGAGGCATTCAAGGTGCAGCTGGACAGACATCTGTCAGAGATGCTTTGACCTAGATTCCTGCATTGAGCAGGGGGTTGGAGTCGATGGCCTTGTAGGCCCCTTCCAACTCTACTTTTCTATGATTCTATGATTCTATGATTGGCACACCAGTTTTTACAAACCATTAGTGGTGGGCCTTTTTAAGGGGGGACTTCCATAATGCAGGGCAGGATACTGCCGAAGAGGTCCTGCTTCACTCAGGACTCCCAGATGACCAGGAGATATCCCACTCTGGGCAGTTGTTAGGATGATTACCCAAAAGAGGAGGGACGAAGCCTCTCCCCCCCCTCCCAAAAAGATGTACACCTTAGATGCACAGGCAATTTTGGCTAAGCTCCCCAGACCCCCACATGCCACCATTAGCCCTACTCTGGGCTTTGTCCTCAAGGTCTCGCCCCAGTGCCAGAGGTTTTTTTTTACAAGGTAAGTTTCCATATATATTTTTTGCAGTTATTGTTTATTGAAAGGTTTTTTGAGATTATTTTTTAAGAATAAAAGGACCCCCCCCTCTCCCTCCTTCTGAATTATGCAGTTGATGGTACAAGACACAAAACCATCAATTCCCCATGTTCCTCACCCCCGCAGTCTTTCCTTCAGGTCACTGACGTGTGTTATGTTCTCTCTGTATTAAGTTCTGTGTCTCACATATTAAACCATTTACAATTATCATTTTCACATTCGCCTGCTTGCCTATTATGGTATTATATTAAAGGGGGGGGGAAAGAATGTGGAAAAGCGGGAAAGGAAAGCAGGGGGAATTTAAAAAGAAAGGAAAATAAGAAGATAAAAAGTAAAATAGAGCATGGTGTTGGTCGTGCAGCGGGGTTGCCAGTGCCGAGGGAGAGAGGGGCATGTCCTGAGTCTGCCCAGAGTTCTAAAAAGTTCTGCCATGCATTTCGGAATCTATCCTCCCTTCTTCCTTTTATGCAAACGATTCGTTCATGAGCTGCGCGCTCCAAGCGGCTTTTCACTCACTCCGGCATGGAGGTTTCGTTACAATTTACTTTTAACATTTTACATCTGTTGATTTTGCTGTTTCTTTAATGGTGATCCTTCCTTGCTTTATTGTACACTGCTTCGAACACTTTTGGCGGAAAGCAGTTTGTGAATTAAAAACACCCACCCAGGATCAAATCCTGCTGAACTGACCTGCCCCTGGGGAAGTGAATGGGTGCGTGGTGGGTCGATCTTGGGAGAGGCACCTTGGATGGGTCAAGAGCCACTTGTGGTGCTCAGGATGGCTCCTGGTGGGAACACTGAGGTGGAGACGTGGCCACTAGGAATCTCGTGAGATTGGTGGACTGCTGGATTTCTGGCTCTGCCAGGCCTGTCATGTGCAGGGGCCCTCGCTATAGTCCAAAGGTGGGATTTGGGGGAGAAAGAACATGCTGGAAGGACAGCAAACACAAAGGAGGAGATGGAAGGCCAAGGATAAATCTATGCATGACCTAGAAATCCTCTGCAAGGCTGGTGCAGGAATGGAAGGAGAACCTGGGTAAGAAGCAACACCCCTCCCTCTTTGGTGAGCTCATGGTGGGGTGGGGGTGAGCTTAAGCCCCTTGACAACAACATAATACGTTCTTCCTGCCTTGTCCCCCCAGGATGTTCCTCTCTGGCTGAAGCTTCTGCACGCTTGTTCAGAGGGGAGGGGCAACCTCACACAGAGCCCATGACAGCAGTCGGTCCTGGGCTCGCCCAAGCAGTGGCAATGATGGCCACCTTGTCCTGGGAGGGAGTCAGCTGAAGAGGCGGCAGCTGGATGACCCCAGCCCTCCTGGTTCTCCTGACTGCCTGGCTGATATTCGGGGAGCAGGGATCTGCCAGGCTGTCGATGGACCAGGGACAGAGACTCTGCGCTGCTAAATCCCCACCCACCGCTTTTCCAGCCAACAGGTAGGAACTGTAAAATGCTAAGAAGAAATGCAGATGCCCGGTGGCCCACAACATGATTGACAACAGCGCCAGACTGAGAGACAAAATCAAGGCCCTTTTATTCCGTAGCTGAGCCAAGGAAGTTGACTGGGCGGAAGTGCCATTTTGCATGAAGCAGGACGGCAGCCGCCCATGTCGGCACGCGGGAGCCATCCTGCCGGGGGACTCTGGCTCTGGAAAGGGTCTGTCTGTGCTGAGCCACATTTGAGAATTGAAGGAAACCAGGGGGAGGCCGGGGCTGTGACACCACCCTGCTGAGAGAAGGCTGGCGGGTGGGTGGGTGCATGACAGAAGTTAACTGGATATTCGGTTTGCCTTGATGCTCCAGACTTTCAACAGAGGAAAGTTAACAAATACCGAAGAAACCAATTTGTAGACCAAACAGATTGAAATAATGATGCTCAAAGTACATGTTTTTGCCTTTAAAAATAACGACTGAGGTAGCTGTGGTGAAAATGTTGGTCAAAAGGGGGGACAAGAAGGCCAGTCCATGGCAGACGGCTTTGACGCCAGGGTCAAGCATACTGCTGCATTCCGGGCGGCACCCGAATACCATCAAGGTGGGAGAAACGCAAAAAGATGACGAAAGAGGGCATGGATCTGCATAAACATTGCAGCTGCTGGTTCATATAGAGATATGCAGACTTGGGCATGATGACTATAATTCCAATAAAAATACAGTCCCTCTCACCAGAGTGAAGACCGGTGGCCACTGTGACCGGTGGGCCGGCCCGCCCGCCTGTTCACTCTGCTGTCCGGGAGCTAGGGTTGGCAGGCGCCTTCAAGGGCCCTGCACCTCCCCCTTCTTGGGGCTCCTTGTCTTTAAACAGGACAGGGACTGGAGGGCCCTTCAAACAGAGAGAGGACTGCCCCTCCCTGTGACAGTCCTTCAAACAGAGAATTGGGCTCGGTAAAGTAGGAGAAACGGTCACCCGATGCCAAGATGGGCTCACACGGATCTGGCTGCAGAAAGAAAGGCCGGTCCAGCACTTGGCCTAAGAGGAGGGAGTGTTGGGTTTTGCATAGGCAGAACGAGATTACCACCTGACATCAGGATTATCACCTGACTTGGTGGGTGTCTCTTGAGTTCAAGTACACAAGGTCTTCAGTCACGAGACATAGTCTCGAGGTGATATGACTCAGCAACCTTGGGACAGATTTGGGGTAAACATGTTGATGAATAGGTTATACAACTGGGGTGAGTAATATCCTATTTATAGGTACAGGGTATAAAGCTGACACACTTGATGACAGCTTCACTTGCTTGCTTGCTAGCTCGTCTCACTGGACTTGTATTGTTCTGGACTTCACTTCATCTAGCCTTACCACTGGGGTACTGGATTTGTATCTGCAATGATGTAGTGAGTAGGAGATGCATTGATTGCCTTAATCCCATGTAATTGGGTCTTACAAATAAACTCTTTAATCTTTATTAACTGCTGTTATCTCCTCCTTCCGCCTGCGTGACTAGGACTGAGGGTCATTGGCTAGGGAAGCTTTTGAACCCGGGTCAGTCCAGCTCTCACAGGGAGGGCCACGCCTGGGAAAGGGCACGCTGGCGAGTGGGGCTTGCGTGTCCTCCCTGGGGACTTGGGAATGAGGCACAGCCTGCCTTCCGGGGTGTCCTGCGGGCAGCACTGAGTTCAGGTGGGGAAAGGGAGAGGCGGCGTGGCCAGAGCATGGCCTGCCCCTCCACAAAACAGCACGCCAGCCACTCGGCCGCAGGGCCAGTGCAAGGCAGTTTGGTGCCCTAGGCAAGATCAGATATTTAGCGCCCCCCTTCCCACTTGAGCCCTCCCTCCCTATTTCTGGTGCCCCCTTTAGCCCTGCGCCCTAGGCAGCTGCCTAGTTGGCCCTAATGGTAGCACCGGCCCTGCTCGGCCGTCGGAGCCGTCGGAAGGAGACCCGTGATGATGAGGCCTTTCTCATCGTCTCCCAGGGCCACATCCACGACTTGCTCCTTTCCCTCTCCTGACCCATGCATGGGCCCAGGGCGCCCCGCCATGCAGCCCGGGGCAGAAGTGCCCCCACGGAGAGCCTGGCTTAGATTCTGCGGGTGCCGCGCGCAATGGCTGGTTCCAGTGTTAGTTGGAACGCTGTCTGTCCTCCACTGTGGCCGCCGTGAGGGCAGGGAGGTGGGAAGCGGGGGGGGGGGGGGCTTTCATCAGGCGCTCTCCATGGACTCCTGTGGAACTGCTTAAAGAAGTAATAATGCCAGCCCTCTTGCAGGCTTAAGGTTGTGCAGCTGCCAGGGAAGGGGCCGACCCCCGAGCAAGGATGGGTGCCTCCCAGAGGCCTGGTCCTCTGTGGATTTCCCCCTTGTGCTGGCCGAGTCCTGCTAGGTGCAGTATTCTCCAACCTTGGGTCCCAGATGCTTTTGGCCTACAACTCCCAGCATGCCCCAGCCAGCTACGCTGGCTGGGGCATGCTGGGAGTTGTAGGCCAAAAGCATCTGGGGACCCAAGGTTGGAGAACACTGCGCTAGTAGTGGGCCACGGCAGCGGCACCCTTGCATTGGAGGGAGCCCTATTGCTACCCCAGCATAATTGTTGGATGGATGGCCTCGTTCTCTGCTGGCACAAGGGAGCTTCGGAGCAATCTGTTCCTACCCATCCAGCAGATGTAAGCGAGGAATAAGATGCCTGTGTAATAACCTGTCTTGGCTCTGAGGCTTCCAGCCTTTGCACATAATTTCTGACTCATTTTATGCCTCCTGAAATGTCTTTATGTGTGATTTTCTGGCGATTCCTCATTATTTTTATTGCCGGCCATTAGTCCGTGTGCCGATTGTGTCCACCTCTGGCCTGTCTCCCATTTAGAGCTTCGCCTCGGCGGGATGAGTCTTCCCATGCCAGAGGTTCTTTCTTTCTGACTGCCAGCTCCCTCCCAGAAGTTAAAGCTCCCCCCCGCCCACACTGGCATTGTCTTCCACGAGGCTCAGACAACCCAAGCTGCAATTAAGCACGGCTTCTGCTTTTGACAGCTTTGTTTTCCTTCCCCAGGGAGCCACAGCAGTTCCTCCAAACCCAAAGCCCTTCAAACTAAGCAAGAAGAATCCAAAAAAGCTCAAGATTGCCATAGAGATCTGTAGAGTTAGGACCTCAGATTTGAGTGGCTTACTGTGGCTCCCCCCCCCCATGGAATAGCCCCTAGTGCCGGTGGAGTCCGGTCCGTGTAAAGCAGGGGTGGGCAACATGTAGCTAGATGGAACAACTATCAGGTGGATCCACAATTGGCTGCAGAATCAGACTCAAAGAGTGCTTATCAATGGTTCCTTCTCAAGCTGGGGAGAGGTAACGAGCGGGGTACCACGGGGCTCGGTCCTGGGCCCGGTGCTCTTCAACATTTTTATTAATGACTTGGATCAGGAGGTACAGGGAATGCTTATCAAATTTGCAGATGACACAAAGTTGGGTGGAACAGCTAATACTCTGGAAGACAGAAACAAAATTCAAAGCGATCTTGTCCTTTGCTTCAAGCAGCCAAATGTCTTGGGCTGGCCCTGCCGGCACACATAATTCAACAATAGAATTATTTTGTTAATAAACTTTATGATTAAGTACCTAGTAGTAAATGAACACAAACTCTGCCATACTCCTCGGCCAGCCTGCCCCAACCCGGTACCCTCCAGACGTGTTGGACTCATTCCCATTATTCATAGAATCATAGAATAGTTGGGAGGGGCCCACAAGGCCATCGAGTCCAACCCCCTCCTCAATGCAGGAATCCAGGTCAAAGCATCCCTGACAGATGGCCGTCCAGCTGCACCTCGAATGCCTCCAGAGTGGGAGAGCCTACCGCCTCCCTAGTAATTGGTTCCATTGTCGTATTGCTCTAACAGTCAGGAAGTTTTTCCTGATGTTCAGGTGGAATCTGGCCTCCTATAACTTGAGCCCATTATTCCATGACCTGTACTCTGGGATAGTCGAGAAGAGATCCTGGCCCTCCTCTGTGAGACAACCTTTCAAGTACTTGAAGAGTGCTATCATACAGTATTTCCCCTCAGTCCTCTTCTGAAGGCTCAACATGCCCAGTTCTTTCAGTCTCTCCTCATAGGGCTTTGTTTCCAGTCCCCTGATTATCTTTGTTGCCCTCCTCTGAGCCCTTTCCAGTTTGTCTGCATCATTCTTAAAGTGTGGTGCCCAGAACTGGACGCAGTACTCAAGATGAGGCCGAACCAGTGCTGAGTAGAGGGGAACTAGTACTTCCCACGATTTGGAAGCTATACTTCTATTAATGCAGCCCAAAATAGCATTTGCCCTTTTTGCAGCCGCATCACATTGTGTGCTCATATTCAGCTTGTGATCTCCAGCAATTCCAGGATCTTTCTTGCTTGTAGTATCATCTAACACATCTGAATGGCCCCAGCTGGGAGAAGGCTGGCCCAGCCTACTACGAGTCCCAGCCACTTCCATGGGGATAAGGTAGGAGCTGGTTGGGGAGAGGATGTTATAGCAGAAGAGACAGGAGAAGGCGCTTTAGAGGCCCTGATCCTGTTACTCCAGTTTCATTCGGGACTTTCTCTCTGTTTCTCTTTGCTTGCAAATGAATACAGATAAAGACATTTTTACTTTCTTCACCATGTGCAGGTGGGTGGGGGGACTCCTGGGCGGTTCTCACAAGGGCACCGCATTTGCCAGCAGTACTCCAGAGTGTGACTGCTGAAATAATCAGTGCCCTGAAATTGAAATCAATGCATGGAATTGTGGCTGCCCCCGCCCCGCCCCGCCCTCTGTGAGTTGAGGCTCCCAGGAGCAGGGCTAAGCCCCTGAGTAATGGGAGAGGAGAGAGGGAAGCGGGGGCCATTCCGCCTGCCTTGCCACCCAAAAGACTTGATTCTTTGCCTCTCCCCTCCCCAGAGCCAGATGAAAATACTATGAATGAATGAAGGTTCTCTGCTGTTGCAACTGAATGCCAGGATCTGACATGAGGGTTTCCCACTTTTTTCCTACCCAGTGTTGCTGTGGGTTTTGCAGCCGCATGGCAGAGGTCCAGCAGGTGAAGGTGTTGCCCTCATAACGGAAACAGGAAAAGGGGTAGGAAAAAAGCAACACTTTTTTTTTATGATGAGGAAATGCTCAAGCATTGGGGTGGGGTGGAGGAGAGCTTTTTATTGTAGAAAAAGTTTAGGCGATTAAGCTGGGACATGATGGAGGCCTATAAAATTACGCATGGTGCGGCGGGCCTAGTTGCGTCAGCTCCACTGGCTTCTCCTTTGCTTCTGGGCTCAGGTCAAAGCTGTTTTTAGCCTTGAGAGTCCTCCTAAAAGGCTTAGGAACAGGCTACCTTAGTGGCCACTTCCTCCCAGCCAGGCCTGGCTGGGAACTGAGATTAAGGACAGAAAAAGGTGCTCTTGGCAGCACTGTGGTGAGTTTTGCTGAGTTAGTGCAAGAGGCAGAGCCTGTCCTGGGTTGGTGCCCTCCCAGCTAAACTTCATCAGGCTCCCTCCTTTTGTCCCTTTTGCCAGAAATGGAAAACATATTTTTTTTATTTCCATGGGCGTTTACTGTGTAAAACCTAGTTTTGCTACTGCCAGTTTTAATGTATAGCACCTTTCAGTCGGCCTCCTGTTATGTTCTTGTTTGTTTTGACTGTGGTCTTTAAATGTATGTTCTTTGCTATCGCTTTTAGAACGGTTTGTTGTACTTACACTTTTCTTGATTCTATGACATGGTTTTATGATGCTGCTCGATGCGGCTCTGGGTACTTTTGGTAGAAAAGCAGGATATAAATTAATAATGATAAGAGACATTTTTCTCCTGGTCTCATGATAAATTTGGTGCCACTCAACAAAGCTGCCTGGTGGTGCTTTCAGGACTGCCAAAAGGATAAGAATAAGAATGCAACCATTTATTTAATTGCTTTAGACATTTCCATCCTGATTTTTAGATCTGGCCAAAGCGGGTAGATCCATCTCCAGCATCCTGGTTTCCCACCGTGTCTTCACGAGATGCCTTTGGGGATCTCACACATCAGGCACAAAGGGAACCTCCCTCTCCCGCTGTTTGCCCCCCAGTATTTGCTTCTCCAAGGTGCACTGGTGTCTCCATTCCATGCAATCTTGGGTCACTAGCTGCTAGTAGACGCTGTCCAGTTCCTTTATAAGAATGTCCCTGCCAGGTCAGACCAAGGTATTCCATCAAGTCAGGTATTCCATCCTGTTTCTCACAGTGGTTGGCCTGCATACCCCAAGGCCATAGCCCTCCCTCCGCTATTCTTGCCCCCTCCCCCCAACTGGCCTCCAGAAGTTATATTTCATACGATGATGATGATTCCCTGGCACAAGGTATGTCCATATTCACTAGTTCAGGTGGGTTTTTAAAAAGGACTGGACACAGTCGTGGAGATGTCTGCCTACAGCTATTATATCTTGTGATTGCTAAATGGAACCTCCTTGGTCTGAGGCAGTGTATCTCTGGATGCCAGGTGCTGGGGGCAAATAGCAAGGGAAGGGCTTTAATGTTCATATCCTGATCGCTGGCTTCCCGGAGGCATCTTTTCTAATCACTGTTGGAACAAGAATGCAGGACTAGTAGACGCTTTCTTGTCTCCTGGTATTTTTCTGCCTCGCCTTCTCCTGCCCAAGCAGTCTCCTCCCTCTTGCTACTTCATCAGTGCTTTCCCTCCTCTAAGGGCTGCCGAAGTAATTGCATTGTTGATTAAGGAATTCCTCTAATGAACCTGAAATTACAGCCTCTAATTGCGCCTGTGATTAGGAGCCAGCTTCCCACCCTCAGCAGGCCGTGGATCCTCATTGCCTGGCACTCGCTGGGAAGATGCATGAAGGCGGCTCGGGGACTGGGGCGGGCACAGATTGGGCATGGCCGAGGCCGCCTCTTCTCTGCCCTCTGCCTCCTGCCTGGCTGCTCTGCACCAGTGGTCTCCTCGGCACCCTCTCCCCGGTTGCCAGCTTTCGCCCAAGGGGAAACCCTTGCCATTTGCAAATATTTCTTTTATTAACAGGAGTACCTGAAATGCAGGGCTGGAAGCAGAGGGGCTCAGCAGGGCCCGAGCAACGGAAGCAGCGTGGCCCCACCCAGCACCAGGCGCACTGATGTCTCGCTTCCCTGTGGGGATGAGGACGCTGCTTGTGCACAGAGCACAGCTGCCTGCCCCACACATACTGCAGGCAAGCCAGGGAGCCGCTGTGGGGGTCTGCACAGATGCCGTGTGGCTAGGAACATCGGAAGCCGCCTGAGACAGAGTCAGACCTGCTTGGTCTGCCTAGCCCAGTGCTGTCGACGCTGACTGGCAGCAGCGGCTCTCCAGGGTTCGGGGCAGGAGTTTTTTACAGCCCTGCCTGGAGATGCCACTCGGGATTGAACCGGGGACCTCCCGCATGACAAGCAGGGGCGCGGCCCTCCCTGCTGGGCCCACGAGACCAAATGGGAGTGATGGTCTTCCCGCCCAGGGCCAATGACCTCGGCTCGGCTCCAGACGGGAAAGACGGCCCCCCTCTTCCGCTCGGCCCCCCACCCCCATTTCTTCCAGGCAGGCATCGGGCAGAGCCAGGGAGAGCGCCCAGACGTGCTCACACTCGGGATCGGACCGGTGGCCACATTGAGGCTCGGGGTGGCCTTTCCCCCCGAGCGTGGCCAGTGCCTCCAGTGACGGCCGCTTGCTGCATGGGCCTCGGCCTCTTCGCCGGCGCCATCGGCCACGCTGCGCTGCAGGAGCCTTGCCTGCTGTCCAGTGCCCGCGCTCGGGATGCACGGCGGTCCTGGGAATGGGGGGGACGCAAGGCCGGCGAAAGTCCTGCCACACGTTGGAGGGTCGCCTTCATTTATTTGTTTATTTTGTTCTGAAAATGCCTATAATGGCACCCCTCAGTTTTTTTAAAACACACACCAGCCTCTCAGCTTCTGTAGAATAAAACAGTAAGAACAGCAAGAGCACCACAGAGATAATACAGCCATTGAAGCAGACCCTTGACATCCGGCAGAATACAGAATCAAGGCTGACCTACGTGACATGCTGAAACGCCCAGGCAAATGAAAAGGTCTTTGCCTGCTGCTGAAATGACCTGCAATAAAATAAAAAAATAAAATAAAAACATAAGTAGGTGCTAGATGAGCCTCTCCAACATAGAGAGCATTCCACAGATGGGGTGCCGCCGCCACCAAAAAGGCCCAGGCCCTCCAAGGTGGAGGAGGAGGGCTCAGAAGACGACCACAGAGTCTGGGCAGGCTCGTGTGATACAAGACAGTCTGTGGGGTCCCGGGGTCTCAAGCCACGGCGATGGGTCTCTTTCACCTCTGCGTCCCGAGGGCTCCTTGACCCCGCACCCATGTGCGTTCTGTGCAGGACTCTTCGTGCCCTCCTCCTGCTTATCCATGTTGCATTTGAGGAACACAATTTTGGAACACGAGTCCTTGGTCTCGAGTCCCGAGTCGAGTTTCGAGTCCCATTAAAAATATTGGGACTCGAGTCTGACTCGAGTCACAGGGGCGACTCAGTCCGACTCACGAGTCGAGTCCTCGAGTCCGAGTCCCCATCCCTGGTATGTGCCATATTTTAGCTGAGCTTCGGGATTAGTCAATGGCTCATTCAACCTCTGCATACACTTAAATTAAATAGTATATGCATCTGAGCAATGGCCATTCTTCCTCCCGCTGGGAGAGCAGCGGGGCTTTCCCAGCAGGGGAGGTTGCCCTGGGGCTACGGGTCACACCAGCCATCTTTCTCTGGGCGCACGCATGCATATGCATAGCCAATGCACAGAGCGCATGGGTGAGTGAGGCACATCTGCTCCCCTCTCCCCCAATCGCCTTCATCTGTCATGCCTGCTTCACCATTCCCGGCAGTGCCTCGCCTCGCCTCGCCTCGCCTTGCCCTGCCCTGGCAAAGCCATTTAGTGTATTAAAATTTCATAAGCCCGTCTGAGGTGGAAGCAAAGGAGGCCGTTTTGTTCTCGCATCTCAGGCAAGCTGTGGGAGGGGAGCAGGAGCGGTGGCTGGCTGCTGTGAAGCGTGGAGGGGCAACAACGAGGGGCTTGGAAAAATGCTCGGGCAGAGGAGAGCATGCTGGGATCTGTAGTTCCTCAGAGCAGGAAGTACACTGGTGTGGCCATGTGGCATTCCCCCTGGCACCCACCACACTGAGCTTCCCCAAATCGGAATGAGGTTCATAGGACTGGCAAATCTGCAGCGGGGACTCCATCTCACGTAAGGAAGATCCCAAGAGAACCCCTCCTCTTGCTACACCGTTACAGACTTTTAGGTCCAGCAATTATTCGGGAAGTGCAGGGCGATTCCCCCCTTGAGACCAATGTGTTTTTTTTGCATTTCCACGCTCTGTCAGTGTTGCGAACAGAAAACCTACACATTGGCTTAACAATAGCTCTCGGCTGCTTCCCATGCGGCTGCATGAACAGGGCACCTACTATTCATGCAATCCTAGGCATGCCTACTCAGGAGTAAGCCCCGCTGAGTTCACGCACTGCCCAGTAGGTGAAGTGTCAGGGCCGGCCCCACCACTCTGCAAAGTGAAGCAGTCGCCTCAGGTGGCAGGCGCTGGGAGCAGCAGTGAGGGGCTGGCGGGGAGCGCTGTGGGCCACGCGGCCGGCCCTGCTCCACCGCGCTTGCTTGCTGCCTTCTGGCGCAGGGGAGGAGGCCGCCCCATTGCCCGGGCGGAAGAAAGGGCCAGCTAAGCGCCCAGTCGGCAAAGTTAGGGAAGGCCGCTGTTGGATAATTAAAACTGCAGTCAAAACCTATGGCTCATGTTTCACCAGGTAACTGGGTGAAATGGTTAAGATCACTGATACGTTCTAGGGTGGTTTTCCTAGAAGGTACTCAGTGAATTATTAACAGCCTGAACAGGAAGTGGGCGTAGCTCCCAGCTTCTTCCTCTTTCTGTTCAGACTCGAGTGAGCGTGGCACCACCAGGTTGTTGTCTCCACGTGGTCCTTGTAGCAGCATGTAGCCAGAGTTGCTGGTCTGAACTCCACAAGTTCAGACCCCAAGTAACTACAAATGTACTTGTAACGAACTGTAAGAAACGCTTTTAAGCCTGCCTGAATGAAACTGCATAATCTGAATGAGTAAATGTTACTTTTAACTTTTACAAGACTGTGTCTCTGATTATTGTTCTGAGGGAGAGAAAAGGGGGCAAAACCAGGGAAATCCAGTCTGCCTTAAGCATCCTGGATCACCAAATGCTAACTGGCTAACACTAGCCAAATCTAAGCTTCTTTTAAGCTGGAAAGGGACTCTACTCTGCTGATCTCACTAACGTGAGATAGGAAGGATATTACTCCACAATATAGCCTCTCCTAGTATCTTTCTCAAGTCCCAACAGCCGCTCTGCTTACCGTGCAGCCTCTCGTAAAGGCGCGAAGGCGTGGGCGGGAGGAAACGAGGCGGGGGACTTCCTTTCTGGGTGAGGAGGGGTCCCGTTCAAGAAAGGAGGGGGCGTGGGTGGGCAGAACAGATGCTTCTCCCCCACCCCAGTTCACGTTCCTCCTGCACCCTCTTCCCCAGGCAGGGCTCCAATACCAGACACGAGCCTGGCAGAGAGAGAAATGCTGCCACAGCCAATTTGGCCTTCTCTTGGCACAGTCGCCCTGTCCTCCACTAGGACTGTAACACCTCTGGGCAGGGGCTGTGCCCCTGTGGTGCTCTGCACAGCACCTAGGGGTCCGTGTGACCACTGCACCGAAGTGAAACGGCCGCACGGATGGCAGTGGCGGCAGCCGGGCAGGTCGATGTGGCAGCCGTGAGCTCTGCAGGCTCTGCCCACGGGACGCCCCCGGAATGGGGACTCCACCAGCACCCTGGGCATTTCCCTTCTTCTGCCTGGGTAGGACTAGCTGCCCCCGCTGCGGTGCTGAAGGCCTCCGCCCCGCCCTTTCACCGGGCTGCGTTCTGCAGGGCTCTCCAACCGTGGGTCCCCAGATGTTGCTGGCCTACAGCTCCCAGTATACCCAGCCAGCACGGCTAATGGCAAGGGATTCTGGGAGCTGTAGTCCAGAAACATCTGGGGACCCACAGTTGGAGAGCCCTGGCCTACCCGGAAGGGTGGGGGGAGGGGTCCATCTCTCAGGCCCGCTTGCGCTCGCCGCCAGCCGCCCGCATCTCCCTTCCATACGCGCCAGTCATTAATATTAATCTGAGCTGAATAATTCACTGGCTGTTTAGGATCCTATTGTTTAAGTCCACCTCATGCTGTTCTCGTCAGTCATTATGAAGAGACTCTCCAGAGAAGCTGCCCTAAATCTTCCTCTCTCCTCGCGCACGCCGAGCACGCCCGATGGCACGGCGCCCGGCAGGAAGCGCAGGCGGGCCCATGGCGGGCCGGTCCCTCCTGCTCATGTTGGGCCAACAGGGCCAGGGAGAAGGAGGGAAGCCTGTCCGGCATTCAGAGGAGAGCAAGGGGAGGTGATGAAATGTCCCCGGCGCATTTCCAGGGTCATCCTTGGACATCCGCACAGCAAATGAGAGGGATGGAGCGGGGGAGCGGGCGCCTCAGGTGTACCTCAGGCAAACCAGACTGATAGAAGATCCATTCGCAGAAAGCACAGAATCAAGATGGGCGATAAATAAATATAAATAATAATAATAATAATAAGAAGAAGAAGAAGAAGAAGAAGAAGAAGAAGAGTTGGAACATTGTGTTGTTTTGCTGTGTTTTAATTGTACATCGCCCAGGGTGGCCGGGTGACCGGCCAGATGGGCGATTGATAAATATAATAAATAAAATAAAAATAAAATTTCAACATTCGCCATTTTAAGATCCTCTCTCAGCCGTCGGGGCCGAGGACAGGAGATGGTTCTCCAGTGGCCCCCCGTTCTGGAAAGTTCCAATAGGGGTGCAGGGACAGCCGCCACCAGCCCCTCTCTCCCCCCCCCTTGTGCACTCATCCACACATCTCACTCACTCTGTGTGCGCATGTGTGTTTGCGGGAAACAAGCAGAACAGGCGATAATTTGAAAGAACCGGCAAGGCAAGCCCCGCCCCCCCCGCTTCCAGCCCACAAGCGCTTCCTCTCCTCCTGAGTGACAGGCAGGGCAGGCTACATTTATAACCCGGAGTCCCACTTAGAAGTTTAGACCAGTGTTCTCCAACCTTGGGTCGCCAGATGTTTTGGGCCTACAACTCCCAGCATGCCCCATGGGAGTTGTAGGCCCAAAACATCTGGCGACCCAGGATTGGAGAACGCTGGTTTAGACAGACAAGTCCTGGCTGACACGTTCCACCCCCGACCCTGGAGCGACCCCTCTGCTCCCAGTAGCCAGAGAAGGCCGTGCGTTTTCTGACCCTCGCGTGTGCTTGTTTTTGACTGGATTGTGCTGGTGATGAACTGGACACGTCACTGGACATAGAAATTAGTGGAGCCAAGGCATTCAGTGTTAACTTCTTGGTTGCTGGCAAACAACCCTTAAATCACATTTGGAAGCCTATGTAAGGAATAACCAACATGGCATTATTACCGGTATTTAAGAAAATTCAGTATAACATGGAGGAGAGGGAGGAGCAAGCAAATGCAGAAGGAAGCAACACACAAAAGGCAGTGTGTAACAGACCACTTACAGCATTCTTCTCACGTGCGCCACCTTTGAACTCCTCACGTGCTCTTTGTGCACATCTCTGACGGTTGTGATAAAGATTACTGAGGCAATTTCAAGCACTTTGTACACTTGAGATGCGCCTCATGTATGCTGAGGATTCCCGGGGCTCATCCTGCCTTGCTGCTCCCTGTCCGTCCCCCCGTCCCCCCCCCCCGCTCACCTCTTTCTGCTCAAGACTGACTTTTGCGCCCCTGGCTTTGTTGACCACACCTTATTTTATTTATTTATTTCATTTACTTATTTCATTTTTATACCGCCCAATAGCCGAAGCTTTCTGGGCGGTTTACAGCAATTAACAAGACAGTCCCTGCCCACAGGCTTACAATCTAAAAAGACACGACACACAAGGAAAAAGGAATGGGGAGGGAAGAAGGGGGAATTCCCCCCCCCAAAGTAATTTCTCTATCAATATAAATGGTAGGTGAAAGAAAAGGAATATACTAATAAACTATATTTGCATCTGATAACAAAATCAGGTACAATGTACAAAACCAGATCATTTGACCATAAATAGCTATTTTAAAAGTTTAACTTTTTCCTTTAATACCTTGCCCCTCCCCTCGTCTCTAAACCCTCTCATCTCCCCCACCCCCACTTATTTATCGCCTCCACCCTCGAATGCGGAGTCCTCTGTTCCTCAACTGACTGCTCAGCCGGCCGGCCTCACGATGGATGGTTCTCAGCTCACACAGACCCAGTCCCCCCCCCCGCCCCCCAGTTTCTAGTAACTGTAGGCCTTCCACTGTGCACCTCTTAAGTCCTGGGAGAATGCACCACCCCACCCCCACTCATCTCTAGGGAAAAGAGTCCACGTCCCTTAAAAAGAGAGCTTCGGCTACTAGACAGTATAGAAATGTGACAGACAGACAGATAGATGGGTGTGTGTGTGTGTGTGAAGCCATGATTTTGCATCTGGAATAAGCAAGGAAATGAACCGCCAGTGATGGAGGCTGCTAGCATAGGCCTGGTGGCAGAGCACAGACCTACCAGCGGCGCACTCGGCATTCCTGCCTGTGCCACTGATGAGGTGCACAATAATTCATATCCTGGAAGCATCCCCCCCTCCCCCCCGCCAATTCCTCTGGCCCAAGATAACACTTCCAGACCCCCGTGCTGGGATGCCAGGGCATGGTTGCTGGGAGGGAAGGCATCGCTGCCCTCCGGCCGCCCACTCTCTATCCGCAGCTGCACTTAGATCTGCTTGATCGCTTCCTTTGAGTCTAAGCAGCGGAAAGTCCTCGGGGTCTGTGGAGCAAAGTGCCTTCACAGCACCTGCCTGCAAGCCAGGGGTGGGCAGAGCCAAAGCACAGACCTCGTGCCACTTTGCACTCAGGGGTGGGGGAGGGAAAGCAGAGCTAACAGACCCCGAATGCACCTGGGAGCCCTGTACCCTCATCCCAGATGGGTGGACTGTGGCTTCTCAATAAGTAGGGAAATGCACTCTGCACATGTTCAGAGGTCACCTCCATTTGCTATAGATCCACATCTGAAGCTTGGTATTCAAATCTTGTTCAGAGGCTATCCTGCAATATTCAAATAAAAGCAATTGTAATAACTACTGCAAAAGGAGCCAGTAAGAAATTATATGTATTTACTTGTTTGTTTAGGGATTTAAACCTTGACCTTTCGCAAGTTCCCAGGGAAAGGTTTTTCGTCTGTGAACTCTTAATATAACTTTTCAAGCCATTGCAGTAGTTTTTGAAGCTGATATTATATTGTGCATTCCTCTCTGTTACAGTTTTAAGACCATGTGGTGGTGGTGGGGGGTTTGGGTAGTCAAACGGAGGGCTGCCAGTGTTCCTGAGTTGCCTCCGTTGAAGAGCTCCACCTTAGCTTCAGCATGCACAAGGCGGGGCCTTCCCCAACCTTGTGCCTTCCAGACGTTTGGACTACAGCTCCCAGCATTCTGATCATTAGCTATGCTGGCTGGACCTGATGGGAGTTGAAGTCCAAAACACCAGGAGACCACCAGCCTGGGGAAGGTTGTCCTAGAGCCAGGACTGGTGCAAGGCAGTTTGGTGCCCTAGGCATCCCTTCCCACTTGAGAGAGCTGTATTTTTTTTCCCAAGGCGTTTCTGGCGCCCCCTTTAGCCCTGCGCCCTAGGCAGCTGCCTAGTTGGCCTAATGGTAGCACCGGCCCTGCCTAGAGCCTCTTGAAAATTTGCCTCTCTCTGTTACAAAGCTATAGTTGGTCCCTAGGTCCCAAGTCCTTATTCTCGTGAAAGTTCAAAAAAATAGCTGAATGCCTAAAAAAAAGGGCCGAAGTTTATATACTTTTGCGTTAAAAGAGTGTTGCACATAAACACCAGTTTTGATTAGAGAGAACTGTTGTGGATCTCAAAGGGAGTCCATGGAGATCTTATGGATATAGAGCAGGGTTCTCCAACCTTGGTTCCCCAGATGTTGCTGGCCTATAGCTGCCAGTATACCCAGCCAGTATGGCTAATGGCAAGGGATTCTGGGAGCTGTAGTCCAGCAACACCTGGGGACCCAAGGTTGGAGAGCCTTGATATAGATCAGTGTTCTCCAACCTTGGGTCCCCAGATGTTTTCGGCCTCCAACTCCCAGCATGCCCCAGCCAGCATAGCTGGCTGGGGCATGCTGGGAGTTGTAGGCCAAAAACATCTGGGGACCCAAGGTTGGAGAACACTGATATAGATGATAGCCAGGGCTGGATTCAGGCCAGCCTATGCCCCAAGCACAGCCCAATAAGGGTGTCCCCTCGGCCCCTTCCGTTGCTTAGCTGGCAGGACACGAAGACTCGATAAGTGCTGAAGGTGAAATAAGACATTAAAAACTCAGTTTTCTTCCCCACGCCAGAACACACACAACTATATTAAATATAATTTTATTTATTTAACACTAAATAGCAGCAAGCAATATAAGCCAATTACTTACTTATAACTAGGGCAACAGAAAGAAATGCAAATTTTCACCACTGTTTTATGCATTTTTAAATAAAACTGTTACAAGGGGGGGAAATGCAAATGCAAAAATGTGTGGTACTCTGTGGTGCCGGCCCTTCCCTTGGTGCCCTGAGCATGTGCTGATATTGCTTAATGGTTAACCCAGGGCTGATGGTGGCCCAGTTTTTTTGGGGGTGCAGCAGGGGCTCGTTGAGCTCTGTTTTGAGCTTTCATAGGAGTGAGGAACTTGGACCCAGGAAGCAACTTCAGCCTCCGCTCTGTCCTAGGGCTGGACGTGTGGAGCAGCTGCCCTTGGCCTTTCCGGCTTGGGCCCGCCTCGATGGCCATTTGGTGCGAGGAGGACCCTACAGCTTGCTGCCTGTTGCCAGGGAGGAGGAGGCTGCCCCAGGGACTGGTGATTCCCCCATCATACTTGATCTGCAGATTAAGGCGGCTGTTTTCCTAGCACAGATGCTGTTGCCAATGATTTAATTGGGATAATGAGGTGATAAATATGTGCGTGTGGGGAGGAAGGGAGGGATTCCCTGGCTTGGTCTCCAGAGTGGGATTTGTTCTGGGTGGTTTTGCAAATCTTTTGTTTTTTCTCCTTTCTCAGATTCTGTGGCTCTTTGAGCCAATTTTTGCTGGGTCCAAAGACTAGGGTGGGGTGGAGGAGAACTATCTATAAGCAGCACACCTGCCTGCCTGCGGTGGCTACCTCCCAAAGGCCATCCATGTTCTTTCCTGGAGTAATCCTTGCAGAGAGAAGACAGAGGCATAGAAATGGCTCCCCGGTTAACACTAATGGCCGTGAGACAGAAATCCTGGCAGTCTCTTAGTGGGGTGGGGTGGAGAAGAGATTGCCAACCTGCATGGTAGTTCTTATTTTGCATGATTTTTCTTTTATTATATTTATACCCTGCTTTCCAGTCAAAAGTGGCTACTTACAGTTAAAACCTACAGAAAATGCAGAATAGATTAAGGATACGTGGGAGGTGTTTATGGCGGCCCCTCCTGCAGTTGGTGACATGGCCGGGTCCAGGTTCTGGGCTCTTCTCTCTAGCCCAGGGCTCTCCAACCTGGGGTCCCCAGATGTTGCTGGACTACAGCTCCCAGAATCCCTCGCCATTAGCCATGCTGGCTAGGTATGCTGGGAGCTGTAGGCCAGCAACATCTGGGGACCCACAGTTGGAGAGCCCTGGGCTAGAGGGAGGGGGCAGAAGAAGCTGCAGGTGGACTCGGGCGGGGCTGGCTGATGGCTTGCTGGAGCAGCCCTTTGGCTAGTCCTGGGAGGGGCCTTGGGCAATGCCCTGAAGTCCTGCTCCCTCTCCTCCCTACTCCCCAGTTGTTGGGAATCTTTCAGGCCTGCTCTCGCTTTGGAGATTCCTCCGGGCTCACATGCTTTAACGCAGGGCCGGTGCTACCATTAGGCAAACTAGGCAGCTGCCTAGGGCACAGGGCTAAAGGGGGTGCCAGAAATGCCTTGAAAAAAAAATTGCCAAGCTTAACTAGCCTTAAATCCTCTTGCTCCCCCCGCAGGACTGTCTACCTGCTTTTGCCTGCATCGTTGGCCCCTTCGCCGCCGCCGCCGCCGCCACCACCACCTCCTCGCCAGCCACCAGATTGGTTCTGGAGTTAAGCAGCCTCGAATGGAGACTATTTTCACAGGGGGTGGGGGGTGGAGTAGAGAAGCGAAGAGAAAAGAAGCGATGGTCGCTTCTTGGAAAGCGCTCGCTAAGTTGAAGCCCCCCAATGTACTGGTTGCTGCAATGCAAGCCCCAAAAGGGACTTACCCCGGAGGAGCAACCACCCAAGTTTCAATGAAATGACGCCATAGCAAAGCCGCTTAAGGCGGAATCGAGCGCGCACGTCCCCTGCACAGGTCCCATTGAAATTCATTGCGCGAGGATAGTCTGCTTGTGCAGGAGAACTTCCCAGCTGCGTTGCACCCGTAGCCATCAGTCCCCCCCCCCGCCCCGTAAAATCGAAAATCAGAACAGCCACCATCATCCTCTGTCTGTAAAACTACCAGCTTAATCTGAGAGAGAGAGATTGCGTCTTTTTAAGAAGAAGAAGAAGAAGAAGAAGAAGAAGAAGAAGAAGACCCGATCAGGGCAGCAGACTTCAATGTCATAAGAGGCGCTATGTGACAACCATCTTCAACCTGTGAAGATATACAGGCCTGTGGCTCATGCTGGCTCAGCTTGTCTGAGCGTGGAAAGCTAAGCCGGGTCAGGCCTGGTTATTACTTGGATGGGAGACCCCTCCTCTAGTTTCCTGCATTGAGCAGGGGGTTGGACTCGATAGCCTTGTAGGCTCCTTCCAACTCTTATGATCTATGAAATCTATGAAACCTACTTGATCAGGGAATTTCACATTTAATGTGAAATCTATGGCCCCAATCCTATCGTATCAAACTCCAGCGGTTTCTTCTACAAAGCCTTTTCTTTCGTCAAGGTTTCCCTAGATTTGCATTTCCAGCACTGTTTGTGTGGGAAGTGCAGTCCAACTTTTTTAAAAAAATCTTCACGATAGTCCTTTTGTGGCGCAATCCTAGGCAAGTCTACTCAGAAGTAAGCCCACTGAGTTCAATGGGACTTACTCCCAGGTAAGTGAGTATAGGCTTGCAGTTTAAGGGAGTGCGTATAGGATTTTTATTTCATAATGGGCATAGGGCTGGAGGGAGGGAGGGTTCAAGTGGGAAGGGGGGGCGCTAAATATCTGATCTTGCCTAGGGCACCAAACTGCCTTGCACCGGCCCTGCTTTAACGTCCCTCTTCTCAGCCCAATAGGGACTAGAAAGCTGCCTGCTTGCTGCTTTTGGAACACAATTAGTTGCTAAATAATGAGGGTTAGTCGTGTGTGTGTGTGAGAGAGAGAGTGCACACACTTTGGGAAGAAGCTCAGTGCTGTTGGCTGAGCCACGATTCAATTCCCAGCCTTTCATCACCTTGGCCCCTTGATGTCGGCTGGCCGGCGGGTGCTGCTGTCTCTGTCCTCTGGCATTCATGCCGGTTTCCCAATTAGAAGTTGGGTTCAGCGGGCACAGAGGCAACCGGCACACATCTTGCACCAGGATGAAAGGTGCAGGCGAGGCATTGGCCGGGGAATTTTTTTGGTTGCCGGAGGCTCTGAACGAAGCTTCCACTAAGAAGCACTCTGCAGACACATCTGAAAAGAGAGCTTTGAAATGCTGTGGCAGGCCAGATAACGAGGCTGAGATGCGCCGGCGGATTCTCCACCCTGCTGGTGTAATGTTTCGACTGAATGCACCATTTCTACCCCCGCTGCCACACGCCTGATTTTAAAAATGGGAAAGGACGGATGGAAATGAAGGCCCAGGTGCGAGGGGGCCTGTGAACCTGTGCGGCATCCGCTCCTTCCTTGGGCAGGGGTCGGGCCCAGCCAGTCTCCTCTTCCGGGCAGCTGGACAGGCTGCCCACCCACCCGTCTGGTTGAGTTTGGAGTGTTTAAGCTGCAGCACCTTCTGCGTAGTAGTTGGTGCGCCTGGTAACATGAAGGGAACCAATGGCATCTTTTGATATGGAACTGATGGCTTACGCTGGCTGAGCTTGTCTGAGTGTGAAAAGCTAAGCAGGGTCAGGCCTGGTTATTACCTGGATGGGAGACCCCTCCTCTAGTTTCCTGCATTGAGCAGGGGGTTGGACTCGATAGCCTTGTAGGCTCCTTCCAACTCTATGATCTATGAAATCTATGAAATCTATGATGTGTGCACCTTGACTCGACATCCCCGCCCCGCCCCAGTCAGCGCGGGTGTTTCAGCCAGCCCTACAGGCTTTTCCCCCTGGACAACGGGCATGTTTGGCTTCCCACAACCGGTGGAAAGCGCCGCTCGGACGCTTCCCGGTATTAACGCAGCTGCCGGAATCCCAGCCCCGGCCATTGCTGCCACCTAGTGGATAAGGGGGCGCCCGTGACGGCAGGGGACGCAGCGCTGGAACAGCCTTGTAAGTAGAAGTAGACCCCGCCAGAATATCTGATTCGGAGTGATTCCTTGCGCGAGCAACGGCTCAGGTGTCCTGCTGCTAACGAGCTTGAAAGAGGCCCTCAGGGAAGACCAACACACCCCAGGTATCCTCAGGTATCCATCCGCTCCCCACCACACACGCTCAAAGTGCAAACTGATCCCACCACGTGTACTTAATGGAGGTTGGCCTTTCACAAAGGTTCCATGGACTTTGAAGAAGCCCGAGTGCAAGGTGAAAGGGAGAAACGTGCTAAGCGAAAAGCACGTCAAATGAATCCTTTACAGGACCATCTTCTATCTGGTAACCTGTGTCCTCACTGTGGGAAGCTGTGTGGATCTAGAATTGGCCTCCACAGTCACTTACGGACCCATCGCTAGAGTCTACACAATCTTCTTTAGAATTTCCTCCTCTTATCCCGGAAGACAATCTTACTCGATCACGAGTGATCGCCTGATGATGATGATGACTTCAGCAGGTTCCCTGAATATCTGGTTCACAACAGCCCCGTGCAATTCTGCATAATTATTTTTGATCTCCATTCAGTTCCAGGGGGGGGGGAAAAAAAAGTAAATTGAATATAAACACAAAGTCTTGGAGCAACTTAAAAATGAACACATGATTTTTATGGCATAAACTTTGATGACCAGAGTCCACTTCATATGTTGCTGAAGTGTTATCCTCAGCTGGCGGATATTCATACACTGTGGGTGTAGCAGTGGAAAAAATGGGGGAATATGGGTGTTCAATGGCAGTAAAATGCAAAAAGTGCAGTCTGTTATATTCAATTAGAGCACAGGTGTGATGCATGCAAAATAAGCACAGGGACCATCCAAATCAGCAGTAATTGGTGATGACACTACCACTTTAGTACAGCTGAGCAACCTGTAATACCTGGCAGTGTTCTCCAACATTGGGTCCCCAGGTGTTTTTGGCCTACAACTCCCAGCATGCCCCAGCCAGCTTTTTATGCTGGGAGTTGTAGGCCAAAAACATCTGGGGACCCAAGGTTGGAGAACACTGTGTGGGACAGGGAAATCACTGACTGTTCAGACCCAGACAAATAGAACCAAATCATTATTAGTTTTCACTCAGCTATTTCATGCTACAGTCTCACTTGGAAATGCCTCTGTTCCAGAATGGTCGCTTTAAGCTCAGCTGAAATGTTCCCCCTCTGGTTTCTGGATATTGCTTTTGGGGGGGGGGGGAGGCAAATGTATGCTTGATTTGCATAATATATTCAAGTTATACAAGACAGACACAGAAAATAAAGTGACAGCTCTCCTACAACTCCCAGTTAAAACCGCTCCATCATCAAAGACCTGCCACCACCCTGGACAATTCTCCAGTGGGAAGGGCTACACTGCAAAGTTGCTTTGGAAATGAGAGTTGATGATGACACTGGTGAATTCTGTGCCAGGTATCAGATTCTATGCCTGTGGATGCTGATGTGGAGAATCATGTACAGCAGCCTAGTTATCTCCAGTAGCAATGCCGGCCCCGGCCTCTGGGCTGGAATTCATTTGGACTCAACACATCATGCCACTTGTGGTGTGCAGTTTGATAGCTCCCCCCCAAAACGAGAGTACTGGATGGATTGGGTTGATCTCTCACTCCAGATTCACTGCAGCAGTGCAAAGCACTGGAATCCTGAAGTTTGCATGCGGCAAAATTTGCACGAGCCATAAGAGTGCTGGAGTCAGCTTTCCCACTGTTACGATGGAATGCAATTAAACCCAAGCAGGCTGCGTCTGTGGCTACAGAGAACCCAGAGGGTTCCAACGGTTCTTTTTGAATGTTGGTTCTAGAGATTCATGGAGAACGACTGCCTTTGTGATGCTTTTTAGAACACTGTCCTGGGCCAATGCAGAAGGAGCGGCATTGTCTAGGAGAATCGTGTCTCTGCCGCCGAGAACATCCAGGCCTGTGTTGCAAAGATGGAACCCCATTCCCACAGCTACTGCTTTCCCATTTTGGACTGCTGCTTTGTCCTGTATGGCATCGTCGTCCTGGCCCTGTTTATCTTCCTCGCCAAAATGTCCCTCAGTGGCTACTTTGTGTGGGACAAGAGCGTCAGCAGGGCATGGAAAAGAATCTTCACTTTCTCAGCAGAACCCGAAGCCACCGCGAACGCGAATCCTCCCTCCCTGGCACAGCCTGTGAGTAATTTGCTCCTAGCCAGTGTGGCGTAGTGGTGAGAGTCGTACTGGACTGGGACTCGGGAGATCCGGGTTCTAGTCCCCGCCCGGCCATGAAACTCACTGGGTGACTTTGTGCCAGTCACTGCCTCTCAGCCTAACCTACCTCGCAGGGTTGTTGTGAGGATAAAATGGAGAGGAGGAGGATCCCGTATCGTGAGAGATTTGTGATGGGGACAGTGCCCTTGGCGCACAGCTGTGATGAGAGGTCCCTTAATGCCTGGCTGGAGGGAAAGATTTCTCCTGGTTCTTTGGTGTGTGATTCTGGCCAGAGGAGCGGGGCACACGCACCATGGGCCTTTGCACGTGGCAGCTAGCATGAGGAGGAGGAGAAATGAGGCTCGTAGGCAATCATCTGGCAGAAGAACCATACGGGTCAGTGTGTGTGATTCGAGGAGGAAGATGCGAGGGTCCTGAGGGCCAGCTGTGATGGGGGCGGAGCCTCATGGAGTGCCGAGTCCCACGTGAGCTAGCCTGATAGCTCTGGGCATCTTTGGAAGCCCCGCTCTGGGAATCCTCCACCGTCTGAGGTATCGGGGTTATTACAAGAGCAGGGCCGGCGCTACCGCTAGGCAGACCCAGGCGGCTGCCTAGGGCGCGTGGCGGAAGAGGGCGCAGAGTTTCTGCGCCCCTTCCTCGCCTCCGGAGCGCTCCTGCCCTGCCTGACGCCTCCGCCGCGCCTCCCCGCCCGCTTGCCGGCCGCCGCCGCCGCCGCCACACCTCCCCCCCCGCGCGCGCGCGCCCGCCCGCCAACCACCTACCTACCTTCCCGTCGTAAAGCGTGGGGGTCCCATCGCGGAGGAGGAGGAGGCGGCGGCAGCAGCAGCAGCCAGCAGCCAGCAGCAGGGGCGGGGGGAAGGTAGGTGGTGGTGGCGGCGGCGGCGGCGGCGCAGGGGGGGGTTGCAGAGCAGGGCTGCTTTGCTCCGGAGGCGCCCCCACGGCACGAGGGGGGGCGCTAAATATAATTTGGCCTAGGGGGCCAAACAGCCCTGCACCGTTCCTGACAAGAGACAGGGCCGTCTTTTTTGTGGCACCCAGACTTTGGAGCTCCATCCCAAGGAAGGCCTGCGTGGCTTCTTCCCTTTTAAGTTTCAGGTGGGATATGAATTATTGAGCCATCAAAGGGCAAAGCTCCCTGCAGCTGATTTTTTTTTTAAAAAGCCTCCAATTCATTGTTTGTTACTTCTGCAGAGCTGCTGGGTCATGTCTCAACTTATTACTTTCTCGTGATGCTTTTATTTTGTAAAATATTGGATTGGTGAGGCATCTTGTATATCTTTTTTTTTTTTTTTTAATGGAAAGGTCATGTCATATGTGTGTTCATATAAAGCAATACATGCAGGGGTCCACAACCTATGACTCTGGTGGGGAGGAAGTTCAGGGGAGCCCCCCCCCTTTTTTTAGTCACTACACTGTCTCCTCACTTCTTGGCAGGATCAACATCAGGAAAGTAGAAGCCAGCCCCAGTCAGCCTTTGCCAAAGGAAGAGGTAAGCCCTTCAGGCAGAAATGACTCTTCTCCGTGTTCTAAAAGTGCCAAACTGATTGCCAGCATTTACTAATAATTAACAGGGCCTTTTTCTAGTATGCTTGTATGCACCTGTCATTTGTTGCTTGGGTTGCTATCAGATAAATGAAATAAAACATCACGAACACAAATATAAAAAATCATTTTGAACCCACATTTAAAAGGGAAAGCAGTAGCAAAAGAGAGGCACACCAAAGGATCAAGCAATGAACATAAGAACATAAGAACTTGAGAGCCAGTGTGGCGTAGTGGTGAGAGTGCTGGACTGGGACTCAGGAGATCCGGGTTCTAGTCCCCGCTCGGCCATGAAACTTTGTGCCAGCCACTGACTCTCAGCCTAGCCTACCTCACAGGGTTGTTGTGAGGATAAAATGGAGAGGAGGATTAGGATTATGTAAGATGCCTTGGGTTCCTTGCAGGAAAAAAGGTGGGGTATAGATATAATAAATAAATAAATAAATAAATAAATGAAGAATCCTGAAGATTTATTGGACCCACCCAAGGCCTATCAAGTCTAATATCCTGTTTCTCACAGTGGCCAACCAGATGCCACAATGGGAACAATTAAGCGCCCTCTTGCTTGTGTTCCCCAGAAACTGGCATCCAGAGCCATAATGCCTCGAGACTGGAGCTAATCTGTAGCCATAATGAATACTAGCCATGGATGGCCTTTTCCTCATGAATCCATCGCATCCCCATTTGGAGCCATCTAAGTTGATGGCCATAACAACATCTTGTGGCAGTGAATTCCATAGGTTACGTAACTATGCACTTGGTGAAGAAGTCCTGCCTTTTGTCTGTCCTGAATCTCCTGCTGGTTGGGTTCTGGTATTATGAGGGAGGGGGGGAAATGTGCAGTCAATAGTGCCCCTGATCCTTCTCTCTATCCCCTTTCTCCCACCATGAAATATTTTATAAACCTGAAGTGGATTTAGAGTGGATCCTCTAAGGCAGTGTTCTCCAACCTTGGGTCCCCAGATGTTTTTGGCCTACAACTCCCAGCATGCCCCAGCCAGCGTAGCTGGCTGGGGCATGCTGGGAGTTGTAGGCCAAAAACATCTGGGGACCCAAGGTTGAACCCAAGGTTGAAGAACACTGCTCTAAGGTTTCCACAGTTAGGGAAAGCTCACACTCTGTGAAGCTGTTCCCCTATTGAAATGCCAGCTGAAGCTCCAGCCGGTGCTTCTGCCAGGGACCGGGTGATGTGGCGGGGGGGCATGTCAACTGGGCCACAAAGGGTTGGGTGGGGGATCATTTGTCCCATCCCAAAAGTGTTCCCCACTCCTGACCTAAGCTATATCTAGAAAATTAGATATAGAACACAAAAGAGGTATGATCAACGGCACACAGTAATTGCTTTGTAATTGTACATTTAAAATAGCCTATTTTATATCATTGGAGCCCAGATACGTATATATGGTTGGGCTGGTTTTCCCACTGGTGGATTGGCCAAACTTATATTATATAAGTACTTGAGTACTGCGTCCAGTTCTGGGCACCTCACTTTAAGAAGGACATAGACAAACTGGAGAGGGTTCAGAGGAGGGCAACAAGGATGATAAAGGGACTGGAAACAAGGCCCTATGAGGAGAGACTGAAAGAACTGGGCATGTTTAGCCTTCAGAAGAGGAGACTGAGGGGAGATATGATCGCACTCTTCCAGTATTTGAAGGGATGTCACACAGAGGAGGGCAAAGATCTCTTCTCGTTCATCCCAGTTTGCAGGACACGGAATAATGGGCTCAAGTTACAGGAACCTAGATTCCACCTAAACATCAGGAAAAATTTCCTGACTGTCAGAGCAATAAGACAATGGAATCAACTACCTAGGGAGGTGGTGGGCTCTCCCAGTCTGGAGGCATTCAAGGTGCAGCTGGACAGACATCTGTCAGAGATGCTTTGACCTGGATTCCTGCATTGAGCAGGGGGTTGGACTCGATGGCCTTGTAGGCCCCTTCCAACTCTACTTTTCTATGATTCTATGATGATTCTATGAACCAGGCCTAAAAGCAAATGGCTTCATAACTCAAGCTGTAACGATCCATGATGGCCCGTGGGCATTGATTTAGACCAGGGCTCTCCAACCTTGGGTCCCCACAGGTTGCTGCCCTACAGCTCCCAGCATACCCAGCCAGCATGGCTAATGGCAAGGGATTCTGGGAGCTGTAGTCCAGCAACATCTGGGGACCAAGGTTGGAGAGCCCTGGTTTAGGGCCTTGTGTGGTTATGGTACTGGGGAATCCGATGTGGTGGTTGTGGGCACCAACGTGACCGCAGACACCTCTCCTGGCGCCCACCAGGCTCCCTCCCCTCCTTATTTTTATTTTATTTTTAATGATGAAAAAAAAAAGAAAGAACCAGGAGTCTGGCTTACTGCAAAATAAAGTGCCTCCCTCCAGCATCATCTTGATTTGGGTTCTAACGAGCGGTTTTGTGTTTTGGAGCTCAGATCCCGCCTCTGCCTTGTGCTTCGGGGTTCTTGGGCAAGCTACTTGTCCTTTAGCCTCATCAGTATGCCTTCTGGGGAATGAGTGTTTGGTGACAGGCCATGCCCACCACGGCAGCCGTTTTATGGACAGGCAAGCCCCCACAGCAGCCATTTTGTGAGAGTGTCCACAGCACTCTCAAGATTCCGGATGCGCCCATCAACCCAAAAGGTTGGGAGCTCCACCTGACCATTCAGTTCCCCAGGCAAGGTCTCCTGGTGGCATCTGCTTCTGCTTCTTAGGGGCTGGCGGGGGAGCAAAAAGGCCCGGTTCCCTCTGCCGAGCCACCATAAAGGCGGACATGTTGCTCCCGTGTAGATCTTATGGCCAAGTTGGAGGGGTGGCGTGGCGTGGCGTGGCGTGGGGGAGGGCTGGGAGCCAGGAAGACTCTTGCCAGGAGGGGCTAGGAGGCGGCATTTTTGAAGGAGAGTGCAGCTCGGGTTGTGTGCCTGTGATTCAGAGCTGGTGCTGCAAGGGTGAGGCCATTCTCCTGCCCTCTTCCAGCAAGGAGCTGGGCAGGCCCTCCAGGCAGAAGAGAGAGGACTGTAGAATGGGAAGGGACCCAGTGGACCATCTCGGCCACACCAGGCCCCGCATCCCGAAGGAGGCTGCCTTGGACTAAAAGCATCCCTGACAGATGCTGCCGGTCCAGCTTTCTTCTGAAGGCCTCCAAGTGGAGGAGTCCACAGACTCCCTTGGCAGGACGTTCCTGTGCTGGAACACCCAGATGTGGAAAAAGAAAAGAGGAGGAATGTCTTGCTACAACCTACCCCAATGCTCCCAGATGTTCCGGTGCAACCAGACGCCCCTAGTCTTTCAGCACCCTCAACCATTCTGCCTTTATGCACCCCACCCGCAGTCTCTAGTCCTGAATGTTAACCGTCACCCTGCCTAGAACCGCACCTGCTGCTCCCCTCTATTTCCTGTGGGTAGCATTCCCTAAATGCTGCATGGAGAGATGAATCGGTGTTGCTGTAACTTGCTTTTTGATACACTTCTTTCCCGGTATCGCTTGCCTGGGGTTGAAAATCTACCCAGGGCATGTCAGGTCTGTGGGGCATGTGTGTTCCTCATAGGCAGGACCGGTGCAGGGCAGTTTGGCCCCCTAGGCTAAATTATATTTAGCGGCCCCCCCTCTCGTGCCGTGGAGGGGGCCTCCGGAAAGCAGCCCTGCTCTGCAACCTCCCGCCACCGCTGCCGCCACCGGACCCCCCCCCCGCACGCTGCTGCTGCCGCTGCCGCCCCCCACCTACCTTCCCACGCCTCCTCCGAAAAGGGACCCCCGCGCTCTGTTTTTGGCCGGGGGAAACCAGAGCAACAGGGCTGTTTAAGCCCTGTTGCCCTGGTTCTTCCCGCCAAAACAGAGCGCGGGTGGGGCTCCAGAAACAGCGCGGAGAAGGTAGGTGTCGGGGGGGGGGGAGGCGGCACGGAGGCGAAGCGAGGCGAGGCGGCGGGGGGAAGGCAGCGCGCGGGGGGAGGCGGCGCAGAGGCGAGGCGAGGTGGGGGGGAGGCGGCGAGGTGGGGGGGAGGTGGTGCGGAGGCGAGGCAAGGTGGGGGGAGGCGCCCAGGCTTGGCCCCACCACTACTCCAGGCGCAATCCCCCGCACTGACCTGGCTTTCTCGGTGAGGCGGGCGGGCAAGGCAGGAGCGCGCCGGCAGCGGAGCGCAGCGTTCTGCGCCCTCTTCCGCTACGCGCCCTAGGCAACAGCCTAGTTGGCCTAGCGGTAGCGCCGGCCCTGCTCATAGGAAAGGGGCTCCATCGCACTTTGGAGGTGCAGGAAACCTGACCACCGGTGCCTCCTCCCTTTCTCTTGCAGACCCCAGTGCCCAGGAGAGAGAACTACAGCTTTGCCAGTCGCAGGATGGGGCCCGTTGCTGTGTCTCCATCCGCAAATTGCTGTGTGACGATGCGGCCTGCTGCCTTATGTGCATGTGCAGCTGTGGAGGCGGCGAAAGTGGTGCACATCCAAAAACTGATCCCTGGGTTCCCCCCGTTACGAAAGCCGTCGCTGCCCACCACCTCTTACGTGGAGCGCTGCAGCCTGCCTCCCGTCGCTGCCCTGCGGAGCGGCGCCATCTATCCACAGAGCACCAGTGAGCCGGCCCCTCGGCGCGGCCCCCTCCACCGCCTGGGCTCAGAAGCAGCAGCAGCCCCCTCCTCCAGGAAGAGGCCACGGCGCCCGCCCAGATATAAGCAGCGGAGGGAGAAGCTACTCCACCCCACTCTGCAGGCCGCCACGATCCGTGGGGAGCGTGACAGGGGTCCCGTTCGTCCCCTCAGCCAGGCCACTTGTGATGCGAAGGGATCGTGCAGCGAGGGTGGCCAGCGTGGGGACATGCACGGCCGCCTCAGCTTCCCTTCCCGCACCTCTGTGCTATCTTTAACTAGCTGGGCAGGCCACAGCCTCTCTTCTGGCCTGTCCAAGTCATCCGTTGCATCCCTTCCAGGGACCACCATCAAAGCCTCCATCGCCAGCAAGACACACGTGAAGACTCCTCTCTGAGCGAGATGTATGTCTCTTCTGACAGCCAGGATGAAGATGGCCAGAGCACGTGTTCTCTTCCTAAACAAAGGTGGCGTTCCTCACATCAGCCCCCAAAAGCCTCCTCTGCGACCCCCTCCGGAATGAGCAGGTCTCAGAGGACTGGCTTTGCTGCCGTGGACACTCCCTTTGTGGCCGATGCCATGCGGGCCACCTTAGAAAGGCACTGGACTGTGAGGAGAGTTCAGCATGACCTGGGCCTGCCCTCACCCCTCCTCTGGTCACTCAGGGCCATGTTTCCTCTCGCTCCGAGTTCCACTTTTCGATGGCCCACAACAAGGACGGTGGTGGTGGTGGTGACAAGGCCTCAGGTTCTGCCCTTCGTGAGTGTGGCAGTCAGGAGGAGACTTGAGCAGCATGTGAAGAAGGTGCTCCACCTCAGACGTTGGGGGCTGCCAAGGAAAGCCCAAGAGGCCCTCAGGCACATGAATCTGGGCTCCCATCCCACTGCTGAGGAGGCGGCATCACTGCCTGCATTCAGCCAGGAGGGCCCAGGCGCACCCACGGGTCAGAGGGCAGGAAAGCCTCCCCAGCAGGTGCTCCGTCTTGCCTCCGCAGCTGGGGACAAGGCCCTCAAGACCCCCCCTCGTTTCCAAACCTAAACTCCTGGTTCATGTTGGGAAGAAGTCGTTTGAGGTTGGACAGGAGGCGTTTCCTAAACTGGTGGAGATTTCCAAGAAAACAGCTTCCCCCGAGGAGAGGAAAGTGCCCCTTCCCAAGCCGATCCCACGACGCAGGCGCCACCCTCAGTGGCGCAGTGGCCCAAGCCTGGGTCTCCGGAGGAAGGCGGACTGTGTGGAGATGAACATCAAGTGCAAGTACATCCAGTTCTTATGGGGCACCCCTACGTGGCACTCCCAGTCCCTCTCCAAGGTAGTACCCGATGCTTTTGGTCCTGCCGGCTGCTCCCCCCCAGATGCATCCCACGGTTGAGTTTGGCCACTGCGGAAACACGCTTCCTGTCCCGCGGCGAGCGGCAGCACCTGGAGTCCCATGTGGTCAGAAAGAAGGTTCAGCACCACTGGGGCCAGCCCAGGCTTGTGCAGCGATCTTTGCAGCGGTTCCTTCCAGCGGCGCCGCCCACAGCCGCCGCCCACGTTGCTTCCATGCTGTGCCTCCGGGTGGGAGTGTTGCCGAAGAGCTCCCTGCCTTTTGTCACCCTGGAGGCCAAGAGGCAGCTGGATGAACACATCAAGAGCAAGATCATAGAGAGGCAGTGGGGCATTCCTAAGCGGGTCATGTTGTCCCTCCAAGCATTCATGCCATGCTCACCCTCCTCACGGACCAAGACATCCAGAGGTAGGGAGAAGACCTCAGCCTCTGCCCAGGTGACGAAGATTCTCAGGAGAACTCCTTCTGTGGGGCTACCAAGTCTCTTGGGAAGGCAATGCCCGGAGCACCACCAACATCCAGCGCTGAAAAGGCACGTGGCCAAAAAGGCCCTTGAGATCCAGTTGGAACTGGTTGTCCCCGTGTTTCCTCTGTCTCAGGCATCCGATGATCAGGTCAGGAAACGTGGCCTTCCTAAAGTGGTCCCACTTGGGGGGAAAGCCCAGCAGCCACGATCCCCAGAGCTTCCTTTTGTGGAGCAGGCCGTCCTGGGCCGTATTGAGCTCAACATCGCTCACAAAGACTTGGCTCGCAAGTGGGGGCTGCCGACGCTCTACAGAAAGTCTCTCTCCTGCCTGTTCAAGGGTGCTACGTTCCAGGCTCCCTCCCCCCCTTCTCCCTTTCCCAGCAAGGGCACCAAGTTCGCCTTCACCTCGACAGAGACCCCCTTCCTTATCCAGGCAACCCGGGAGGAGCTCGACTGGCATGTGAGAAGGAAGTGGCTGCAGCACACCTGGGGGATGCCCAGCCTGGTCCAGAGGTCTCTGCGGGCTCTTTTCCCCACAGTCCCCCGCTTGCGGGCACCTGAGCACCTGGAGGTGACCGTTGTCCGGGCTCTGCTCTCCTTCCTCAGTGATACCACCATTCAAGAGCTGGAGAGGAATGTGCTGAGAAGAGTCGTGCTCCAGCGATGGAACCTTCCCAGGAGGGTCCTGGAATCCCTCCGGCTGCTCTGCCCAGAGATGGTGGGCGTCGCAGGCACGGAGCATGGGAAGAGGAAGCCGAGGACAACGGCAACCTCTTCCCCATCGCAGCCTCAGGTGCCCGCCATGCTGCAGCCTAAAGCCCTGGAGAAGATGACGTTCCACCTGGATAAGAAATGCTTGGAGATGCAGCTGGGAGTTGCCTCTGCCTCGGCCAGACTCTCTTGCCAACACACATCAGCCTTGTGGACACGGCCCCTCCCACGGCTGATCTCCCTGGCCAGCGGCCCCTGCAAGCACGCCGCCACTTCCCTGCCCTTTCAACGCCCAGAAGATGTGGACCAGGCTGAGATGGCCCTGCGGTGCAACATCTTGACGTCCCTCTGGGGGCTGGGGGCCCACCACGTGGAGGCCCCGGTTGGAGGGATACCCAAGCCATCCTTGCAGCCTCTCAGACCCAGGAGGGCGGCTGCCTTTGTGTTCTCAGAAACAGAGGCGCCGTTCCTCCAGGAGCAAGAAAGAGGAGCCTTAGACCTGCATATCAGGAGGAGGCGGCTGGAGCACGAGTGGGGCGTCCCAGCCCTGGTCCAGAGGTCACTCAGGGGCTTCATGGAAGGAGCACCTGCGCTGCCGGCCCACCAGCAGACTGATGTTCACACACACATTCTGCACCAGGAGCTGTCCTTCCTTTCCGGGTGCACCTGCACTCAGCTGGAGCTCCATATCCAGGGAATGAAGCAGCAGCACCAGTGGGGCGTGCCCAGGAGGGTGCTCGGGTCTCTGCGGCGGCTGCTCCCCCCAGAGTTCTCGACTGGCCGTGGGCCTCCCCATCCCCCATCCACGTTGCTGCCCTCCCTCCAAACGGAGGACGCCGACCAGGACCGAGCAGGGCCAGCGGGAACCGCGTCGGGGGGGGCTGGAGCCACGCTTCGCAGAGGCGGCTGGCGGGATGGTGCCCGAGACCCTCCCCTGGCCCCGGAGGGACAGTAGGGCAGGCTTTGAGCCCCCAGAGGCACAGATGCTGCTTCTCTCAGGCCTGGACAGGGAGGACTTAGAGCTGCATCTGAGGAGGAAGAGGGTTCAGCACAGGTGGGGCCTCCCAGGCCTTGCAGAGCGGTCATCGGCAGGCTTCGTGCTTGGAGCTCCTTCGCCGCGCCCCCTCCCAAAGGCGAGGTTACACATCCAGACCGGGCCACAGGAACTCTCCTCCTCCCTTCCTGCCGGGACCGGCCACCTTCTGGAGCAACATATACAAAGCGTGAGGCGTCACCGGCAGTGGCGCCTGCCCAAGAAACTCCTCCAGCCCTTCAGGCCTTTGGGACTGACCTCTGAGGCCACGGTCACTGGGGAGAAAGCTGCAAGGCCACGTCTTCCACCCCCAGAAAGAAGCTGTTGGAACCTGTCAGAAGAGTCGGATGCTAGAAGGAGAACGCCTTCTCCTTCACCCAAGGCTCAGGAGAAGGTGCGGCTCCTGCTCCTCAAGAAGTGTGTGGAGGTGCACATGGGTGTCTTCCCAGCAGTTGCAAGACGATCTTGGCAATGTACACGGCCCTCTTTGAGACGGCCCCTCCCCAAGCCAGCCTTCCCTGGCCACCAGACCCCAGAACCACGCAGCAGCTTTCTGCCCTTTGCACGGACAGAAGAGGTGAGTCAGATGGAGCTGGCTATTCTGCGCCATCACTTGGCATCGCTGTGGGGACTGGGCAGGAGCTACACGGAGGCCGTGAGTGCACTGAAGCCTCTAAGATCCAGAGACGTTGACGTCGTTGAGTTCTTAGACAGGCAGACTCCGTTCCTCCAAGCCCCGGTTAGAGAGGACTTGGAGCGGCACATCAGAAAGAAGAGGCTGGAGCATGAGTGGGGCTTCCCAGGTCTTATTCAGAAATCTCTGAACGGCTTCATGCAAAGGGCTCCCCCAAAGCCCAGCCTCCAGAAGACAGAAGTCCGTGTCCGCGTCCTAGCGCAGGAGCCCTGCTTCCTCCCCCAGAGCACCTGCAGCCGCTTGGAATTCCACACTCGGAGGATGCAGGTCCAGCGACAGTGGAGGCTGCCTGAGCGGGTTCTGCAGTCCACCAGGCTTCTTTGCCCTGAGTTTGGGACAGAATCCTCTGGCAGGAAAAGGACTGGGTACGGGAAAAGCCTCCCCTGCTGTTTTGGCCATGGGGCAGTTTCCGAGCCCCCCGTTGTCCGTTTTGTGTGCCCAGAACTAGGAACTGACAGGAAAGCTACTGCTGAATTGACGGCTGCCACCCTACAGTGGTCTCCTGTCGTCTCCGTGCTGGGCCCCAAGTTCACGGACAAGATACAGCTCCACGTGGCTAAGAAGTACCTGGAGGTACAACTGAAAGCGATTCCAGATGTTGTCAGCCTCTCTTGGACACGGATGCCCCTCCCTCCAAGACCGCACCTCCCCAAGGTGATCCCTCCTGGTTTTATGCTGCAGCAGCCCCGGGCCTCCCCCTCGCCTTTCTTCCATGCAGGGGAAGTTGAGCAGATAGACATGGCCGTTCGCAGCAGTCACCTGGCATCCCTGTGGGGCCTAGGAGAACTCTACATGGGGGCTCTCAGTGGGATGGTGGAGCCCAACAAGCCATCCTCTGCGTCTCCGGCGCCTAGAAGGACTACCACTGAGTTCTCAGAGGCACAAACTCTGTTCCTCCCAGAGCAGGAAAGAGGACTCTTAGAAGTTCATGTCACATTAAAGAAGATCCATCACGCTTGGGGCTTCCCGGCCCTTGTCCAGAAATCACTGAAGGCCTTTGTGCAAGAGCTTCCCCAACTGTCCACCCCCCAAAAGACCAAGATTTATGTCGCTGTCATTCAACAGAAACCATCTTTCCTTCCCCAGAATATCTTCAACCACTTAGAATTCCATATTCAGAAGATGAATGTCCAGCGGCAGTGGGGGTTGCCCAGGAGGGTGCTGCAGTCCCTTTGGCTGCCGTGCCCGGGAGATGGTGCAGATGTTCATGTGCCAAGAGCACCGAGGCCTCCTCCGCTTAATCAAGTCTGGAGGAGTTTCCCCGGGGGGCCTAGCTCTGGCAGTGCCCCAATATGTCGGCCAACGGGAGCTACACGCACAGAGCAGGTGATTAGGAAAAGGAGAGAGATAGCAGGAACACTGGAATGCAAGCACTTGAGGACGATGCAGTTTCATCTAGCTAAGAAATGTACCGAGGTCCAGTTTGGGGTCCTCCCAACAGCTGCCAAGGTCTCGTGGCAACCTGCCCATCTCAGTTTAGGACGGCCCCTTCCCAAGCTGGTCCTTTCTGGCCATGGGACCTTGCAGCCTCGTAGCATCTCCCTGTCTGTCGTGCCCGCAGAAGATATGGACCGGATCGGGTTGGCTGTCCAGCGCAATCACCTGGCTTCCTTATGGGGGCTCGGCACGAGGTATGTGGAGGCACTTACTGCAGTGGTGCCTGGGTCACCCACGCACTTCTCCAAACACAGGATGGCTGACTTTGAGTTCCTAGACACGCAGACACCTTTCCTTCAGAGCGCAGTCAGAGAAGCCCTAGAATGGCATGTTAAGAAGAAGAGGATCCAGCACAGGTGGGGCTTTCCACTCCTTGTTCAGCGGTCCCTTGAGGGCTTCTGGCACAAAGCCCCTTTGCGACCCGGCCACCAAAAGTTAGAGCCCAGTGTCCATATTCTGGTGCAGGAGCTATTATTTCTTCCCCTCGTTAGCCGGAACCGCTTGGAGCACCATATTCAGAGGTGTAAGCTGCAGCGACAGTGGGGGTTGCCTAAGCAGGTCCTCAATTCCTTGAAGATCTTCCTTCCTCCAGCCGCCCTGATGAGGACACCACTTTCTCCCAGGCAAGAATTTGCAGATGTTGACAGGGGAAGGGAACAAATGGCCCAGAGGTGGAAGGGGAGAGAGATAGCAGGTACACTGGAACGCAAGCACTTGAGGACGATGCAGTTTCATCTAGCGAAGAAATGTACTGAGGTCCAGTTTGGGGTCCTCCCAACAGCTGCCAAGGTCTCGTGGCAACCTGCCCATCTCAGTTTAGGACGGCCCCTTCCCAAGCTGGTCCTTTCTGGCCATGGGACCCTGCAGCCTCGTAGCATCTCCCTGTCTGTCGTGCCCGCAGAAGATATGGACCGGATCGGGTTGGCTGTCCAGCGCAATCATCTGGCTTCCTTATGGGGACTCGGCACGAGGTATGTGGAGGCACTTACTGCAGTGGTGCCTGGGTCACCCACCCAGTTCTCCAAACACAGGATGGCTGAGCTTGAGTTCCTAGGCGCACAGACACCTTTCCTTCAGAGCGCAGTCAGAGAAGCCCTAGAATGGCATGTTAAGAAGAAGAGGATCCAGCACAGGTGGGGCTTTCCACTCCTTGTCCAGCGGTCCCTTGAGGGCTTCTGGCACAAAGCTCCTTTGAGACCCAGCCACCAAAAGTTAGAGCCCAGTGTCCATATTCTGGTGCAGGAGCTATTATTTCTTCCCCTCGTTAGCCGGAACCGCTTGGAGCACCATATTCAGAGGTGTAAGCTGCAGCGGCAGTGGGGGTTGCCTAAGCAGGTCCTCAATTCCTTGAAGATCTTCCTTCCTCCACCCGCCCTGATGAGGACACCACTTTCTCCCAGGCAAGATTTTGCAGATGTTGACAGGGGAAGGGAACAAATGGCCCAGAGGTGGAAGGGGATGGCTGACTCTTTGTCTTCAGAGCAGAAGAGTGCCATGCAGGGACACCTCAACAGGAAACACCTTGAGATGCACCTGGAGGTGGACCCCAGGCTGGTGAGACACTCTCAGGAAAAAGCCAGTGCCTTAGAAAGGGGGCACCTTCCCATATTGCTCCATGCTGGCCAGAAACATCCCCCAAAGAGAACCGATTCTCTGCATTTTCTGCTACCAGGAAATGTGAATGAGCTGAATGTAAAGCATAAGTATTTGAGTTTTGCACAGGGTATGCCCAGCCACTGCTTGGAGCCACTGTCCAGAATGTCCTTGGCAAGCTGTGATCCTGCCCCGATCACTCAGCAGAGCATCTGTTACCAGGAGGTGGAGGTCTCTTTCCTGCAGGACAAGGAGAAGATGGCATTAGAACATCACATCATGAAGAAGAGACTCCAGCACCAGTGGGGCCTGCCTGCTGCCATACGGAGGTCTCTTCGAACCTTTGCACCTTCCCTACTGGTGCCAACCCATCCGCCACAGGGGACAGGCCAGGAAATAAGAATCCAGTTCCGAGAACCATCTCTCCTTCCTGTGCTTTCCAGAAAGGACCTGGAGGGCAGTATGAAAAGGAGGATAATCCACCAGCAGTGGGGCCTCCCAAAGAGAATCCACAACTCTCTAGGCATGTTCTCCCCTGCTGTCCTGGCAATTGGAAAACAGCCACCCCACCAGGAACAGGCAGGGCTTGCAAAATGTGTGGACGAGAAAACCCTCGCACGTGGGCCAGAGGCAGGCAGGACATTGCAAGGAGCCAGCCAGCTTCAGGAAATGGAGATCAAAAGAGTGCCCGAGGAGGCTTCCCCAGAAACATCACTGGCCTTTCCCTCAGCCGTGGATTGCCTCAGCTTTCCAAGGATATGCAAACTGAAGGCTCACCTCAGGAGAAAGTCAGTGGACATTAAACTCCAGTCTGTGGTCAATGACCCTCTGCCTAAGCTTGTCCCTCTTTACAGTGAGGTGAAGCCCAGAAGTACCTTTCTGCCCTTCGTGGAGAAGCAAGTGATGGATAAAGTGGAGATGAACATCCAACACAAGTACCCGAAGGACCTGGGAGGCCTACCAAGTCAATACCTTGCATCCTTGAATGGGACAGACCCAACTACTGCAGCCCAGCCAATGGTCAACAAAGTCACGACAAGGATGAACCCAGAGCAGATGGTCCTGGATGGAAGCAAGGCAAAGGAGAAGCCAAGGATAAAGGTCTACAAGGAGCAATTGGTGGCAACACGATCCTCCCAGGATCTTCTTGAATGCCATATCCTACACAAAAAGGTCTCACACCACTGGGGCCTACCAAAAATTGTGCAGAAATCCCTGACAGCGTTCTGTCCACCTCCAGTTAAGCCACAAACTAGCCCACAGCTCACATGGGAAATCATTGGTGAGAACCCAGAGACTGCAAAGGAAGGCCATGTCACAGGTGAGAAGCTACCTGCAGAAAATGAAATAAGCCTCTCTGGGGAAGACCAACAGGCCATGGAGGAAGTTAATGATGAGAGCCCGGAGGCCACAGAGGAAGATGGTGTCAGTCCCAAGACCACTGATGGGATCCCACAGTCCTCAGGGGAAGCAAGCGCTGCTGATGACAGACAACAAGTCAGAGGAGAAGTGAGCAGTGGAAGATCACAGGCCACAGAGTATGAGAACATTGCTTCAGAGAGTCCACAGGCCACAAAAGAAGCGAGCCCTGATACTAAGAGCCCACTGATGGAAGATGTGGGCACTGCTGCGGAGAGCCCACGTGCCACAGAGGCAATCAGCATCACTAGTGAGAGCCCACAAGCTATCCAAGGGGGCAGGATGGCTACCCAGACCCAACAGATGGCAGAAGAAGAGGCCAGTGAAACAGAAGCCACAGAGGAAGCAAGCATCCCTGATCACAGACCACAGGCCACAGAGGTCACGGACACAGCTGAACTAGAGGCCACAGGGAATGTTGCTTCTGAGTACTCACAGGCAGTGAACACAGCTGGTCTAAAGAGCCCGCAAGGCACAGGGGTAGCAAACGTCACTTGCAGGAAGCCACCAGCCACTGAGAAAGTGAGCATTCATACAGAAAGTTCACAGGGGGCTGAAGAAGCGGCCATGACTAGTAAGAGCCCACAAGCCACAGAAAAAGCCAGCATGGCTCAGCTACAGGAGGCCGCAAAGGAGAAGGCCTGGAGATGCCACAGGCCACAGAGGTGGCGGCCATTGCTGGTGGAAGCCCACAGGATTCTGAGAATGAGAGCACGGGTTCCAGGAGCTCAGAGGCATTGCTGGGAACGCACATTGTTCCTGAGATCCCACCAGTCGTGGAAGGAATGAACGTTGTGGCCGAGAGCACAGCAGTGCCAAACAGTGTTGCTGCTGCTGCTGGAGGCTGCCGGCCTGCCACGGAGGTCACGGTGGACAGGCCAGCATCCACAGAAGAAGAGAGCTCTGGTGGCGAAAGGCCACCATCCTTGGAAGACGTGAGCACTCTCAGTGAGAGTCCACAGGCTGCCGAGGAAATAAGCCTTGTCAACCAGGATACTCAGGCAGAGGAAGAGATGAGTCTTACTGGGGAGTCGCCTCAGGCCATGGCAGGAGGGAGCGTTGCTTCTGGGAGCCTCCCAGCTTCAGAGGAAGGGAGCAGCCCTGGGTCACAGAGCCCACAGCTTGCAGAGGAAGGGGGTGTCAAAAGCCCCCAGGCTGGAGAGGAAACGGAGAGTCCATGGGTCAAAGCCACTTGTAGTCTTCAGCAGGAAGAGGGGGAAACAGGTCTTCTGGGTGACAGTTCACAGGCTAGTGAAGAAGAGAGCACAGTTCCTGGGAGCCCAGGGACGGAAGAGGAAACAGCGGTTACTGGAGAGGGTCCAGAGGCCACGGAGGAAACAAGCACCATGGACGAGAGTTCAGAGGCTGCAGAGAAAGTGAGCATCACTTCTGAGTGTCCATCATTCCAGGAGGAAGGGAGCATGGAAGAGGAAAGCCCCTTAGCAGGAAAGCAAGCGAGAGGCGCCGACGAGCAGCCACCCTGGGTTACCACTGCCGCGAGTCCCCCAGGAGGAGAGGGCGGCAGCAGCGCCAGCGAGAGTTCACGGGTCGCCAAGAGAATGAGCGTCCCCGAGAGCCCCCAGGGTGCAGATGGAGGCAGCGTCCGTGGCCAGAGCCCGTTGAAAGACACCAAGGAGCACACGGCAGCCCACCCCAGAAGAGAGGCTCTGGCCCACCGGCGGGGCCTTCCCAAGAGAGACCGAGAGCTGCTGAGGGTGTTGTTGCCTCCTCCACACTCCGGGGCCGACAGCTGCTATAGGCCGCTCAGAATACCCGGAGTGCAGTCCCCGGCGGAGGCGGAACGGAGGCCCCACGCAGGCCAGCCAAAGAGGCCACCGGTCTACCGGACTGAGCTGTGGCTTCGAGTGGGGCATAATGGGAGAACTGGTTCTGGGGTGTCCACAGAAACGCCCCCTTTCTCCTTTTCTCCAAAACTTCATCCCTCCATAGTGATCCAAGGGGGAGGAGGCGGCAGCCAGGAGGGGAAACCTGAAACGGGCAGGGCAGGGACCCCACCTCCTCAAGGAAGAGTGTCTCAGCAGGGCAAGCCAGTGCAGAGATCCACCCTGGCCATCCATTTGCAGATGGCGACACCAAAGCAGGACCCGGAGACTCCTCATGAGCCACAGGTGCGTGGAAGCATGCCACGTCCCCCTCGTAGTGCTCAGCCCAGAGAGGACGCGTGTGAGGCCAGCCCAGTTCCCGACTCCTCGGAGCTCAGCTCTGCAGGCAGCAGCACAGAGTCTGCTACTACGAGCACATGCCTGGAAACACCGCTTTGGGATAAAGAGAAGATTGGCCGGCAACTGGAATGCTGCATCCAAGGAATGCTGTTGAACAGGCGCCATCGGCCAGTGGGACTGAGGAAACCTCCATCCCCAGAAAGCACCCACGTCAGCTGCTCTCCCTGTGTGTGCCACATGGCAGTCTATCAGAGAGGCACGGCATTCCCAAGTTCAACGGACAAGGGTCAACGGCAGCAGAAGCAAGAAGAGACCCCCCCCGCCAGGGACCCAGGGTCCAGCCCCTCTGCGTCTCCAGAAGATCATGAGACCCAGGAGGATAACAGTTTGATCTCTGCAGAAAGCACAACAGATATGTCTCTCCGGGGGCAGGAAGTCATACAGGAAAATCTCCCCAGGCCTCTTGAAGCCGCAGCAAATCGCCCGCTCGGCGCCCACACCCTCCAGGGAGCCCTGGGCTCCTCGGTGCTCCCTCCCCGCGTCATCTCCTCCCACCACACCTACGAGGATATGGCGGCTGGGCTGATCAGGCGGGCAGGCAGAGCGTGCTGCGGGAAGGTGAGCAGCCAACGGCACAGGGGCCGGGCCGGTCTTGCTACGCTCCAGGAGGAAAGTGAGGGGCTGCCCCTGCCAGGCCAGGAATGTGGAGCCCGTGTCAAAGATGGAAGGCTAGAGACATTTGCAGCAGGGTATTCTGGAGAGCCGAGGGGCTGCTGGGCCAAGGCGTACCAGGCATCCCCGGGCCCGGAACCGCCCCCACCTCTCAACATGGAGCCGCACAGCCTTGAAGGCACTCTGACCACCGAAGGAGGAGGTCGAGAGGCTTCAGGGGAGGGCTCTGACGCCCCGGGAGAGTCAAGCCAGCAGGCCTCACCTGTATCTTCTTTGGATGGTGGAGGCAGCGAACTGCCGGCCCCTCCGTCAGATTGGTTTCAGTCAGAAACAGAAGATGAGGGTGCAGAGCGAGAGTCTGAGGAAAGGCGGCGGCGGCGGCAGCAGCAGCTCGGGCACCAAGGCTGTTTCTCAGACACGTGCAGACAACCCGCCCGAGCCGTGCCCCGCCCTTGCAGACGACCACTCCCACTCCCAGTTCAGCACAGAATGCGAGTGGGAGCGAGTAGGGGACTGGGACAGCGACAGCGCCGCCGGAGTCTGCGGCCGCCGCCACTGCGAGAGCCCGGCAAAGGACGGGGAAAGCAGCACTGACCCCACAGCCAGAAAGAGGCCTGGGGAGGGACCTCGCTCGAGGGTGGAAGCCATCCTGAGACGCCAGGGAGGAAGTGTCTCCTCCAGCTCTGGCAAGGAAACTACTGACACAGCTCTGTCCATCATCAGCTCAATCCTGGAGAGGAAATTACACCTGAAGCAGGGGCTACATATCTGGCTGCAAAGCCAGGGCAGAGGGAGACCCACCCGGAGGGAGAGGAACAGGCATGGGCCCCCCACTCACGACTGTGCTGAGGGAGAAGAAGAGCCCGTGAGGGGGACCCAGGAGTTCGGGACTGATTCTCTCGGTCACGCCGAGCTTGCTGCGGAAGGAGGGGTCACAGGGAGATGGACGGATGCTACCCAGGACGTGGTTCAGGCAGGTGCAGAGGCCCGCGGACCAGTTGGAACACACGTTCCAAAACCACCGGAGTTTCTGAAAGGAAGGATGGGATCCAGTGGGAGGCGCGGCATTTCCATAAGCTCAGCCTCCAACCCACTTTCTCTGGGCGAATCCTCTAGAGTGAACCACAATGAAAAGAGGATCATGGGACCAGGTGATGATGAGTTGACCTGGGGCAGGTGTCACAACAAGGCCTCAGGCCTCTGGGTTGGGGCCAGAGAGGAGAGGAGGCAGGAAACCCACCGCCCAGAGAGGCCGGCTGAGAGGAGAGCTGGTAGCAGGAAATGGGCACCCAACCGCAGGAAACTGGGATCCAGCATGAGGGGAAGGGACATTGGCAGCCCAGCAGAGAGATCACCAAGCAGTGGAGAAGAGAGATCAAGCAGTGAGGCACAGACCTCTAGCAGTGCAGAGCAGGGACCTGCTGCCGGCCCACGAGGGACAGCCCAGACAAAAGAGTGGAGATCACACAGCAGAGAGGAGGAATCCATTGTTCAGGTGAGATTCAGGGATCGGTGTTCTCATGTCAGTGAAGGAAAGATGGAGCAGGAAGACGTGATCCTGCCAGCCAGCGGGCAAAAACAATCCACTTTAAGGGTATCTCGAAACAGCAGCGCCTTCTTAAGCAGCATTTTAAAACTGCAGCGCCAGGACCACCGAGCAACAGAGGCGTCTCATGCGGACCGCAGCCGTGGCTCTGCTTCCGCAACCCGCATGGGCAGGCAAAACAGGCCGCCCTCTGAGGATCAATTCCGCAACCTGAGAGAAAAGATCCTTTTGAGGCGCAGGGAGCTATCTAGCTCACCGGACCTGTGAGGAGGAGAATCCTGTATAGTTGGGGGTTTTTTTAAAGGGAGTTTTAGGGGTGATGGTTTTGTAAATAATTGTTGCGTGCATATGTGTTAAAAAAATAAATAGACCTCTGTTTATTTCTTATTACTACATGCTGTTTCTTTGCTGGAATTCTTGGGGATCTTCCTGTTCCCTTAGCTGGTTATATTACAGAGATCTTCTTCTCGATCAACGCGGCTGATATAAAAACCTCTTGGCTTGCTTCCCCAACTCCTCTGCTTCACCCTTATTTATTTGGTTCCCCCCCCCATTACTTTTTTTTAACTGCCCAGTAACCAAAGCTCTTGGTGTTATGCAAATTAAAACATAAGATGCATGCAAAGTAACAACAAAGCCATGGCGAGCCCCCTGCCCAGCCCCCTCCTCCGACGCCCTCACACCTCTGCCAGCCCCTTCCCCTTCCCCGCCGCGGGCCCCTGCCTCCGCCCGCCTTTCCCCGAGCCACCCGGACAGGTCCTGCTCTGGCCGCGCTTCGGAGCTCCCAGTCCCTCCAAACACCTTTGCGGCTTTCCTGTCCTCTTCCTAACGGTAGCAGACAAACTGCTCAAATAATGTTCCAGGAAGAACATAGGCTGCTGCCTTATTCCAGGTGAGACTGACTGTTAGCCCACCTGGCCCAATATTGCCTGTTCTGGCTAGCAGGGCCTCACCAGGGCCTCAGGCAGAGAGAGAGTCATAGATTTCATAGATCATAGAGTTGGAAGGCAAGGCCATCGAGTCCAACCTCCTGCTCAATGCAGGAAACTAGAGGAGGGGGTCTCCCATCCAAGTAACAACCAGGCCTGACCCTGCTTAGCTTTCCACGCTCAGACAAACTGAGCCAGCGTGAGCCACAGTCTGCCAAGGACTGAGCCGGAGACTGTCTGCGTGCAAAGCAGAGGCTTGGTCACGGAGCTATTGCCCCCCCGCCCCCGGGACTGCACATATGTCTTGATTTGACTGGCAAAAGTCTGTAGCACAAAGAGTCTAGCACAAACCTAGTAATGCCTACCTATAAACTAGTAATACTTCCCATTCTCCTTCACCCCAAACATTCAGTATAGCTGTATTGGAGTGCAGATATGGCTGGGCTTTTAATCCAGCATTTGTCACAGATCCAGGAAAAGGTGCCAGCATTTCCCCCTTTGCTGTGTTGTTGTCTTCTTGGGAACCACCTGAAAGCACATCACCAATCAAGGACCGATAGTCTTTGGACTACAGTCAGGACCACATTGAACCACACTATCAATATAGTTGCCAAATTTTCAGTAGCTGTCAGAAGCTGAGTCAGAAGTCTGTCGGTGACAACATTGCCAACTGTGGAGTCGCTCCTATGAACTGACAGTGCGGCAGTCTGACAGCCTCCCTGGGCATCATGCATGCTTCAGCATCTTCTGAAAATGGTCAGTGTACATCGTCATAGATAGGACCCATCCTCAGTTTTGTAATGAACATGAAGGTTGAGGCCAATACATGTGAGGGCGGTTGTCCTAGAAAGAAGAGGCGATTGCTCTGGACTCAGGACTCACTCTAGAAATGAGGGGTGTTTATTGTTGCTACTGGGTGAGAAGGCGGACTGCTCAAGCTGGCGCAGCCTCACTACAGCCCTCGGGGGTCCCCCAAAGGGAAGCGGGGAAGGTGTGTGCAGAGAGATCCATGATCACAGCTGGGCTCTGTCAAAGGATGGACGGGGAGCTACAGAGGGGAGAGAAAAATATTCAGTCAGGGGCCATTCCCAGGAGGGACAACCAAGGTATGCAGCTCTTTTGCATTTCTTGAGGACCAGCAATGTGCCAGGATGGGCTTTCCAGAAGCAACGCCATCCCTCCCTGCCCAGAGGAGTTGCAACTGACCTTCAACAGTCCAGAGAGGGAGAAATCAGTAATGCAGTAGAGGGGGAAAGGAAGTGTCAGGTGGCGGGAATGGGTGGTTCAAGAATTTACTAAAGTGCTTGAGGAGTAGCGATGGAGCAACACTTCAACTGGGGAATGCAAACTGTCAGCCTACCTGCCCAGTTGAAAAGCCTGGCTCACCTGTACATGGGGTGTGCGTACACTGCCCTCATTGCTACCCAGCCCTCCCTGCAACCTCCTTTTCCTTTTCCAGTACCCCTGTCCCAGGTCTTACCTTAAGAACATAAGAAGAGCCCTGCTGGATCAGACCCAGGGTCCATCTAGTCCAGCATTCTGTTCACATAGTGGCCAACCAGCTGCCCCAGTGGGATCCCACAAGCAGGACAGGAGTGCAAGAGCACCCTCCCTCCCATGTTCCCCAGCAACTGGTGTACACAGGGCGCACTGCCTCTGATACTGGAGGAAGCACATAGCCATCTGGACTAGGAGCCATTGATAGTCTGATCCTCCTCCAGGAATTTGTCCAATCCCCTTTCAAAGCCTTCCCTCCAAGTTGGTGGCCATCACGACATCTTGTGGAAGTGAATTCCACAGTTTAACTCCGCGCTGTGTGAAGAAGTCCTTCCTTTGATCTGTCCTGAATCCCCCACCAGTCAGCTTCATGGGAGGACCTCGCTGGGCTCTAGTATTATGAGAGAGGGAGAGAAATGTCTCCCTGTCCACACTCTCTACACAATGCCTAATTCTGTGCCCCTCTATCATGTCTCACTGACTCACCCTTTTTTTCTAAGCTAAACCATCCCAGCTGCTGTCACCTTTCCTCGCAGGGGAGCTGCTCCAGCCCCTGCATCGTTTTGGTTGCCCCTTTCTGCCCCTTTCCCAACTCTACGAATACCCTTTCTTAGGTGCGGTGACCAGAACCATACACTGTATTCCAAGTGTGGCTGCACCATACCTTGGGGAGGGGCTTTTAAGCCTCCTCCTTTCCAGCAGAGCTCTGTGCAGGGGGGGGGTCCCCTGCGGAAGGGAGTCCTCCGCACCATCTGTTGCACGACCTCCTCCTTCCGCAAGGTAGAGCTTCCTCATTTTGGGGAAGTGGGAGGGCTGGCAGGGAACGGTTGAACTGTGCTAAGGGATGGGGCATTCTGAGCATTTCTACTGGAATGGAGCTAGACGGGGGGGCTTGACTCACACACAACCCTACAAAGAGCTTGAAAGGAAAAGGGGTCCATGCGGGGTGGGAGTGTGCTTGAAGGGGAGGCATCAAAAGAGACACCTTCGTTGCAAAGGTTCTAATATCATCAGATGCCATAAAAGGATGGGGAGGGAGGGAGAGAGAGAGATCTATGCACATTTGCTGCCTCTGTATGGGCGGCACACGGCATCTCCTGTGGGTGCACACATGCATGCACTCACGCATGTTATCAGTTTTGCCAGCACTTCTCTGTAGTATTCCCTGGGGGGTCATCATGAGTGTCCGGGTACGATCCTCCAGCGCATCCTGGGGAAGCAAAAGGAGAGGCGGGGAGCTGGTTTCGGTGAGCAAGTCGGAAGGCGATTCCTCATCCAGACTGGTTCCTCCTCTCCTCACCTGGAACAAAATCACTCTATTCAAAACACACACACAACAATGGGTTTTTTGAGTCTGTAACAGGTTGTGGGTCGGGGAGGGGGGGGGAAGAGGGTTCTTCCAGGAAGACCGATTAGACACTCCCGTTGGCCATTTCTAAGTTCGGCATCCGTGAAATCAGGAATCGCCTTCCTCAGTGGCTTTTTGCCTCGTGACGCTTTGCTGGGCACTCAGAAAAGCTTGGAAAGAATCCCCGAGTAAGGCAAGTGCCTTTTCCTCCCTCCAGAGCACGGGTCAAGGTAGGCCTCATTCGAGACTCCCAGGAGTGGCGCGGGAGCTGCCTTGCCTTTCCCACCGATTATTCCCACGCCACTCCAACTCAGGAACCACACAGGGCAGTCCACTGCAAGGGCCCCTCCCGCCCAAGGACTGCCCTCCCCCCCCCCCCACTGGCTTCCCAACACACTTAATAGTGGCAAAACAGATAAATGCATAATCTGCATTAGATCAGGAGGCAAGTTTGGAATAGGTTTCTTTCTTTTTCTTATCCCCCATGTAGGATAAATATCACGTATTGAAATAACGCCAAGAGACAGGCACAGGCTACACAGGGAGACCCTCAGTTTACCAGAGATTTGAGCCTGGATGTCCAGCATCGAGAGCCAGGACTCCGTCCTCTGCTTGTCACCGGGCATGTCTTGGAACACTTTTGGCTTGCTCTGCTGTATTTTTCACAACCATCCTGGAAGGCTTGCAGGCAGTGTCCTGTCCTCCAACCTTGGGTTCCTAGATGTTTTTGGCCTACAACTCCCAGCATGCCCCAGCCAGCTATGCTGGCTGGGGCATGCTGGGAGTTGTAGGCCAAAAACCAAACGCCACTTGTCCCAAGCTCTCCAGGGAGTTTTTGGACCGAGCATGAGCAGCCATTTTCAAGGGCAAAGCCAGCATCCTTGGCACACAAACTGGCAGTGCGGCCATTAGAACACGCGGCATCCATCCCACACCGGTCTCTAACCCACAGTTCCCCCTGAGCTTTCCTCCCCCTTTGTAGGAAAATGAGGGTCTTGCAGCCTCACACTCCGCCGAACTCTCTCTGGTGGCTTTATCCAGGGCAACTCAGCCGAGGAGATCTCCTGAATGGAAGAAAAGAAGAATGGGAGGAGGCTTCAGCTACCTATATAAAGCACTTGATATACACAATTTTTCAGTGCAGGGATCCCCAGATCAGCTTGCAACATAATAAATAGGTCAAATTGTAGAAACAAATGAAAAGGGTTTTTTTTTTTAAAACAAACAATAAAATGCAGGTGGAGCCACAGCTGCTTGAAGAAATGTACTCAGTCAGGACGTGTTCATTAATAGCTCTCCAGCAGCGTGGATTGGGGTGCCGGAGGGGTGCCCTGTCCTAGGCCCCGTGCTGGTCAACATTTTTGCAAATGCGTTGGACAAAGGGGTAGAGGGGATGCCTGTCAGATTTGCAGGTGACATTTAGCTACTGGGAGGGACACTAAAAGAAGACAGAATCGAGGTTCAAAATGATCTTGACAGCTGGAACACAGGTTGGCCCTCTGGTTGGCCAGTGCAGGAAATGGGACACTGGACCAGAGAGATTGCCTTTGGTCTGATCCAGCGTGGTGAAACTTTAGTTCATTTTGTAAACCTGAAAATATTGTCATTTGGCTCCATACCAGGGGATGGGGACTCGGACTCGAGGACTCGACTCGTGAGTCGGACTGAGTCCCCCCTCTGACTCGACTCGGACTCGAGTCCCAATATTTTTAATGGGACTCGAGACTCGACTCGGGACTCGAGACCAAGGACTCGTCAACATCCCTGGGCTGTTGACGAGTCTTCTGGCTGTGCCAGAAGGAGCGCGATCACCAGTGAAGAGCGCATGGAAGCGAGGCGCGCTGCTGCTCGGCCACTATGGACAGCTACCAGGAGCACAGCCCCAACGATGTGTTGAGATTTATTTTGATTGATGTGTTGTTGTGGGGGGTTTGGGTTAGGGTCAGACATTTTGGGTTTGGCTGCCTCTGCCTGCCTGTTTGGGGTTCCCAGCCTCCTCTGCCTGCCTGGTCTCTTCTTGACCTGTTCAACAGTTGAATTGTCCAAGACAAAGGCCTCTGCCTGCCTGCTTTGGGGTTCCCTGCCTCCTCTGCCTGCCTGGTTATTTTGGGTTTGTCTGCCTGGTCTGTTCTTGCCAAAATCAGTTGCAGAGTTTTGAAATAAAAAGGCACACTTGTGCCTAGAATTTATTTAAGCCACACATCTGAAGTAGCCTTATTTTGTTGGGTGGAAACCCCATTTATTTTAATAGGGACTCGTGGAGTCAGTTTTGGGAGTGACTCAGGACTCGTGACTCGTGAGTCACCATTTTGGACCAAGGACTCGGACTCGGACTCGAGACTCGGGTCCAAAGACTCGTGACTCGACTCGTGACTCGAGACCAAGGACTCTTCAACATCCCTGCTCCATACCATGCCAACACTTTTCTAGCCAGGTTTTCTGTCACTGAATATGAGATATATGTAGGGGGGGGGGATTCTTTGTCTTGTCACAGAACTGCCATCATTGGAATGAAGTTTGGGCATGCTTGGATTGGGTCAAGGACCCAGGGGGAGATTTGTCAGCCCTGCCTGCCTGCCGCCCGTGTGTCTTGGTCCATCCGCTCATCTTTTTCTGCTCTGAAGGAAGGGGGAATCTCATGTTGAACAGCTCCATTAATGCCTGCCAGCTCTTGTGGAGACTGCCTGCATTTCCTGGCTGTGAAGGATAATTGCTATTCATGGTTAATTTACCCCCTAACAGCATTATGTGAATTCTAATTAGAGGAAAGCATTTTGTAGATAACAGTGAGGCACTCAGCATCCAAGTGTGACCACACAACATGTTACCCCTCACTGGCACGGCAGTGGCATTTGTTCAGATTTATATTGTATTTTTAAATTGTTGTACACCGCTGAGAGAGCTTCGGCTATTGGGCGGTATAGAAATATAATTAATAATAATAATAATTATTATTATTATAGTCTGTGCTCTGGGTGAGCACCAGCCTTGCTTCCTTGCATTGCTAGCCCCTTGACACTGCATAGAAAAGGCCATTCCTCCTCCCGCCCTGGCTTCATGTGCATTCAGAACCGATCAAACTAAACCAAACAGAATCCCTCTCAAAATGGTCGAAGAGCACCTGCCCATCTTCCTTTATTTTTGAACTTGTGGCTTCAGTCAAGAAGGCTCACTATCAATCAAACAAAGCTTCCATTGATTAATTGATGGCAGCCATTAAAAAAAAAATAAAAATTGAAGCCACAAGTGAAGGGCACGCAGCACGTTTGTTATGTTTTGAAGTTCTTTCCATATAGATCCCCTTCCCAGGCCTCCCGTTGCCTCCACACACACCTGGATGTTCTTCTCCATCCTCACACTGGATTTCCCTGGCTCCGTCTCTGTCCTGAGTCCCCTTTGGATTTGGGCTGGGCTGGGCTGGAGAAAGTGGGGGGGGAGGGGGGGAGAGAGAGAGAGAGAGAAAGAGGGAGAGATGAGGGTCCATTCGCTGCATTCAGGTGGGCCGTGGAGACCAGGGGTGCCCTACCTGCTCCATGCTTTCTTGTTGCCTCAGTTGCTGCTCTTTCAAGACTTTTCTCTCCTGTACTGCCCTGGCAAGCTTCTTCTTCTGCAAGGAGGAGGAATTGGCATCAGCACTGGAGACTTATTATTATTATTATTATTATTATTATTATTATTATTATTATTATTATTATTATTTACATTTGTTAATCGCCCATCTGGCCGGCAACCGGCCACCCTGGGCGATGTACAGAGGCTAAAAACAAGATAAAATACAATTATAAACAAGATAAAATACAATAAAAACAAGATAAAATACAATTTAAAAAAAAATTTAAAATCTTAACCCACCCCATATTCCCGCCTGAACAGCCAGGTTTTTAATGAGCGGCGGAAGCTTAGCAGAGAGGGGGCATGGCGGAGGTCACTCGGGAGAGAGTTCCACAATACAGGGGCCGCCACAGAAAAGGCCCTCTTCCTCGTCCCCACCAGTCTAGCTGCTCTGGCTGAAGGGACAAGGAGAAGGCCGTCTGTGGCAGATCTTGTTGAGCGGCCCACTTGGTGTTGCTGGAGACGCTCCTTGAGATAGACTGGACCGGAGCCGTATAGGGTTTTAAAGGTCAAAACCAACACCTTGAATTCGGCTCGGCAAGCAACTGGTAGCCAGTGCAGCTCCTTGAGCACTGGCGTGATGTGGTCCCGCCGGCGGCTGCCTTTAACCAGGCGAGCCGCCGCATTCTGTACCAGCTGTAGCTTCCGGACCGTCTTCAAGGGTAACCCCACGTAGAGTGCATTACAGTAGTCTAGGCGAGAGGAGACCAAGGCATGAACCACTGATGGGAGCAGGTGATTAGGAAGGTAGGGGCGCAGCTGCCGTATCAGATGGAGTTGATACAGCGCCGCCCGGCTCACAGCTGCCACCTGAGCCTCCATGGACAGCTGGGAGTCTAGAATGACCCCCAAGCTGCGGACCTGGTCCTTCAGGGGGAGATGTACCCCATTCAGCACCAGGTCAACATCCCCTAACCTCCCCTTGTCCCCCACCAGCAGTACCTCGGTCTTGTCGGGGTTCAGCTTCAGCATGAAACTTGTCGGGGTTCAGTTTCAGCATTAAGGCGGGGTTTGCTTACTTTAAACTCTGGGGCATTCCCAATGTGGTTGTGCGAACTGGCCCATTGAGACAAGAGTTCTGCGCATGTGATGCTGCCAGACAGCGGTGCTAGTACTCACCAGATACATGTTGTACCTCAACAGCCTCATTCTGGCATCGGAGACGCTTGAGCCCAACTCCCTCAGTTTGGCCTTCATGCCGACCATCAGGTGAGCAGGGGGGTCCTGGTGGCCCTGGAGCTTGGTCACTTCAGGCAAGAGAGGCCCCAGGGTGGCATACAAGGCTGAGATGAAGTTCCTGGAAAGAAGATGGGGAAGGATTGGCCTGGAAGGGACCAAGCCAGCATGAGGACGCAAGGGTGTGTCTGCCTGTCTGTCTCTCTCTCTCTCTGTATGTCTTACTAGGTCAGAGATCTAGTCCAGCATCTCTCCTTCACAGTGGTCCAACCAGTTGCCCCTGGACAGCCCACAGGTGAGGCATGAAGAGGAAACTCTCCCCTGATCAGGGCCGGATTAAGAGCATTATGGGCCTGGTGCTGAGGATTTTGGTGGGCCTTTTTATGGAAATAAATAAAATGAAGACGCAATTTTATATTAAAACAAATTAAATATTTTAATTACCATTAAAGTGCCAAAACTCAAAAACTCCTGCAGCTCATCAGTAAGGGTCTTCCCAATTTCCCCCAAATTTATTTATTAAAAAAGAAAAAGCAGCCAGGAAGCTTTGCTTGACCAAGAATAATTGTGTTGTTCTTGTTGCTTTGTTTCGTTTTCGTTTTTTTGTTAAACTAGCATTTGAACAATTGAGCTGCGAATCAGAAAGATCTTTTGCTCGAGGCTGGAGAGAGAGGTCCCTTCTAAATCTGAATATTACAGACCCTAGCAAGCCCCCATGTGCTTCAAAGAAATGTAGTAACAGTGATTGAAATGCAAAAACCTACCATGCTAATTTGAGAACAACAGTTCTTGCTAGGTCTTGCCTCAAGCCTGTAATGCAGATGTGCTTAGAACACCTTTCTAATCTTGAAAAAATCATTAATTATGCTGAATGATAACGATCAGAGCTAACTCAAATCGTGCCGCGTGTCCCTATATTGTGGGCCTATTGTCTGCTTTGGGCCTGGAGCGGCCGCTCCAATCGCCCCTATGTTAATCCGGCCCTGCCCCTGATGTTGCTGCCCAGGAGCTGGTGATCATCATTAGCCCCCCCCCCCAGGTACAGAAGACACCAGGGAACGGGGACAGGGTGGGCCAGCTCTAGTAGTGCCTGCTTTCATGGTCAGACTGTGAAGAAATCATAATGATGGGAGTGCCTCTGTTCATGTGCAGAATGCATTTCCCCCTACACTGTTGCCTGGGCATCTCGAATTAGCAGCAGACACTTGGACTCTCTGCTCACCTCCCCTTTTAGAGGAACCAACTACTGAGTAAATGGAAACGATGTTAATTTAAATGTGACATTTTAGTCCTGAGAATTTTATTTCTCTTCAGTGCATATTAAGATTAGCAGTAGAATTGGAAGTTTATATGCTGCCTTTATGCCAGGGGAGGGAAAACTAAAGCCCCTGGCCTGGATGCAGCCTGCAGCACCTTTTGATCTGGTCTGCAGCCTCCCCTCATTGTTGTCGTCCCCCCACACACATTTAGGCTGGGGGGGGGGAAGGTCCCATTAGAGCAGTGTCCTCCAACCTTGGGTCCCCAGATGTTTTTGGCCTACAACTCCCAGCATGCCCCAGCCAGCTACGCTGGCTGGGGCATGCTGGGAGTTGTAGGCCAAAAACATCTGGGGACCCAAGGTTGGAGGACACTGCATTAGAGCGAATGGGGCCTTTTGTCCCAGCCTAACTGCCATCCTGGGAAGGGGCAATTTTCAGGGGTGATTGCGGCTGAGGAGGGAATGGCCAACCTCCCCTCTCTGCATCCTGCAACACCCCTGAGAGGTGTCCCTTGCACCAAGGTCCTGTTGGCACAACTGGGAGGGTAGGTTTTCAAGAGCCTGTCGCAAAATGCCATCAGCGACATGATTTCTGAAGGCTGTAACCGACTTAAGCTTATGCCGTGGGGGGGGGGGTTCGCTGTAATAAAAGGATCTCACTGATTCGGAGTCTCCGGTGTCAGGGTGCCAGAATGCATGAGTGCAGGACCGGCCCCCCCGACTGCGGGGTTGTAGCTTTTAAGCCTAACTGCTGCACTCGTGGGAGGAGGTGGAGACAGGGGGAGGTGGCGACTGGTTTAACTGGATCTCCTTTGCTCTGCTGGATGAAGAGCCACCGATTCCCTGGGAGGTTCCCGCCACGGGGTGCTCGATTCCGCCAAGAAGGCACTTACACTGTCTCCTCGTCCAGCTCCTCATCTCCATAACTGGGGTTCTCGCTCATGGAACATCGGGGCTCTGTCAAAGAGGGGAGAGAGATCAGTGGGAGGGCGGCCAAAGAACTGAGGTCTGACGGCTGCAGGGAAGCCCCCCCCCCCCGGAGCAGCGACGGGCACGAGAGAGTGCCAGCAGCACAAAGGGCTTTGGGTTGGCTCTGCTGTCTTAGGGCAGGAGAGCTACGGAGCATTTCTGCAGATTTATGCTAAAATGGATGCCCATCACCATCTACCAAACCTGTCGGGGGTGCCAGTCTAGCAACCCATTCCTGCCCTGCATCATTCTGGGAATGGCTACATTACGGGGCAGCCGTGAGTGCCACATCGGGCGACAGATATCCTGCATCCTGTAGTAGCCCGTTTACAACTGTGCCCATTTCCCCCGTTTCTGATCTCCGCTGAGAATGAACGAGCCAGAGTGCAGCTGGGTCCCAGGGCCTGGCTCAAGGGTGGGCATGGCTTGGCATCGCCCAGCAGGGGCCCACTGACTCGCTCCTCCTCTTCCCCACTGCAACCTGCTTGTTCACCGGCCTCTCGCTCCGGACCAGACAAGGGTGGTGGTGGTGACAGTGAGCGGCAGCAGGAGATGCCGCGGCCTGCTCGCTCACTGGCTCTCGGCCTGCCCAGCAAGCCAGTGGAGCCATGATGAGAAGACGAGGAGCAGGCGCAGCTGGCGGCCACGGCAGCGAGAAGGTGGACCCACTGAGGGAGGGGGTCCATGCCCAAGGGACCTCCAAGACCTGGAGCCGGCACTGACTGGGCCGCAGCACCGCTGCTGCCTGCAGGAGTCTCTCCCTCACTTCTCATTCCACGGCCTTCTCCTTCCCAAAACCTACCTGGAATCACCCCATCTTCTCCTTCCTTCGCTCTCCCCCATCTCGCTTAGGGGGGAGGACAGCGGGTAGTCCCCTTGCAAGCCAGACCTTGCCATTCATGCTACAGGATGCATGTGTGTATCTCCAGGGGACCCCCTGGACTTCTCCATGGAAATCTGGTTAGGCAAAGCAAGGTTTCCTTCCTGCCTCTTAGTCTGGAGCTGCTGAAGGAGCAGGTGCAGCAGAAGGGCTGACCGGCGTGCCTCCTGCCACAGCTCTCTTGGACCCCAAATATCCAGGCCATCCAGTTTGCACTGATCATGGCTGGGGAGAGGGGGGGGAGCAGAAGCTTGAACTTCTCCAAGTGGTGCAGAAGATCCCTTGCCTTCTACAAAATCTCTGCCACCAGAAAAAGGAAATGCTTTATCCTATTTTTTATACAACTGACCTTAAATATATCAGGAGAGCCTTCCCTTCCTTGGTGCCCTCCAGATGTTTTGGACTACAACTCCCATGTTTCCCTACCATTGGCCATGCTGGCTGGGACTGATGGGAGTTGAAGTCCAAATCATCTGGAGGGCATAAGAACATAAGAAGAGCCCTGCTGGATCAGACCAAGGTCCATCTAGTCCAGCATTCTGTTCACACGGTGGCCAACCAGATGCCCACGGGAGACCCACAAGCAGGACAGGAGTGCAAGAGCATCTTCCCTCCCATGTTCCCCAGCAACTGGTGTACAGAGGCACACTGCCTCTGATACTGGAGGTAGCACATAGCCAATCAGGACTAGGAGCCATTGATAGCCTTCTCCTCCATGAATTTGTCCAATCCCCTTATAAAGCTGTCCAAATTGGTGGCCATCATCACATCCTGTGGAAGTGAATTCCAAAGTTTAAATATGCGCTGTGTGAAGAAGTACTTCCTTTTATCTGTCCTGAACCTCCCACCAACCAGCTTCATGGGATGTGGGTTCTAGCATCATGAGAGAGGGAGAAACATGTCTCCCTGTCCACTTTCTCAACACCAGGCATAATTCTGTACCCCTCTATCATGTCTCCCCTCACTCACCTCTTTTCTAAGCTAAACAATCCCAGCTGCTGTAATCTTTCCTCATAGGGGAGTTTCTCCAGCCCCTGGATCATTTTAGTTGCCCTTTTCTGCACTTTTCCCAACTCTACAATGTCCTTTTTTAGGCGCAGTGACCACACCCTTACATGGTATTCCAAGTGTGGTCGCACCATGGATTTGTATAAGGGCGGTATGATCTTGGCAGTTTTATTTTCAATTCCTGTCCTAATTATGCCCAACATGGAGTTTGCCTTTTTCACAGCGGCCACACACTGGGTTGACATTTTCATTGCGCTGTCCACCACAGCCCCAAGATCTCCTTCTTGGTCAGTCACTGCTAGCTCAGATCCCATCAGCTGATTCCTGAAGTCGGGATTTTTCGCCCCAACGTGCATCACTTTACACTGAACCCCGTTTGTCATTCTGATGCCCCTTCTCCCAGTTTCGAGTGATCCTTTTGGAGCTCCTCACAATTTCTATTTGTTCTAACCACCCTAAATAACGTGGTGTCACCAGCAAACTTGGCCACTTCACTGCTCACTCCTGATTCCAGATCATTTATGAGTAAGTTGAAAAGCATTGGCCCCAATACAGATCCCCATGGGACCCCGCTGTTTACGTCCCTCCATTGGGAGAATTCACCATTCGTTCCTGCTCTCTGCTCCCTGTTTCTTCTCCCCCCCCCCCATGTCATTCGAAATAGCCCCCTGCCCTGTTCTCATGCTCATGCTCGCATTAACCACCTGCCTCTCCCAACCCCCTCTGCTGGCCTTCTTCCTCTCTCTAGGCCCCTGCCCCACAGGATGCAGTGGTGGGGTGCTGCTGGAGCAGGATGTCTTACCTGGGAGGCTTGAGGACACAGAGCCTCTGTTGTCCATGGCCTGATGGCTGAAAATTTAGAAAAGAAAGAGAAGGAATGCCTTGAGTGAGGCCTGCCTGTTCTAATGGTGTACACCCGGATGCTTTCAGTCTCGAAAAACATATGGTTCTCTGCGCATAATGCACAGTCAAAGCTGTGTGTATTTTGCTGGATCAGAAAAAATGTGGAACTATGCACAGGATCTTTTTTAAAATCAGATTTCTAGTCCTCAGGGCTATGATGATATGCTTGAAACCATGTGGACACACAGCCTACTGCTATCTCAGGAGCCAGAGGAGAAGGGGGCTGATTGAGACGGCCAGTGGTTGGGGCCGGGAGAAATTTGCTGAGGACGTCTTGTATAATTTATACAGATCACAAAATTCGGCTCTTCTGGGTGCAGAATTTGGATTTGCCTTGTGCAGAAATCTATATAGTTCCAAGTACATACAGCCTCCTCCCCTGAAGCTCCTTCTTCACCCATGGTGAGGACAGCCATTAATCTAAACCCATTACAGCTAGGTAAACATTTTCTAGTTGTGTGAAGCTACCCCACAAAGGGGTGACATGGACCAGGATGCTGGTTAGATTTCTGAGGGTGCTGCGCTGAGCACAATCCACAGAACTTTGACTCTTCTTTCCTTCCTTCCTTCCTTCCTTCTTTCCTCCCTCCTTCTCTCCCACCCTTCTTTCAAAACAGACAAACAACATGCCAGGAAGGAAGGAGAGCGACACAGATGTGGAAGACGAGCAGGCCACCCTGGGCCAGGCAGGTCTCTGATCAGCGTGAGCGGTGGGCAGGGGCTCTGGATACCGGGCATGGCCCACGCATAAAGGAATGACCCTTATTTGTCCCTTTCCTTTCCTTTCCAGTCATAGGATGATTGGGCGAGAGAAGCTGCATGATGACAGCGCACCACACGGGTGCTCCTCTGTTAGACCAGTGAGGGTTCTATGCAAGTGACGTCAGGCCATTGGAAGGGTTTTAAGAGGTGTGTAGAAGTGAACTTTGGCAGGTGCAGCTTGTCATGCAAGGGGGAGAAAAGCTGCTCCTGCTTGAAATTCCCTCCGTTAGACAATTACTGATGCTGTCCTCTGTTTGCATCTGGTCATCTGAGGGAGAGGTTATGCAGAGTCTGAGTTGCTATATTTCTTTCAGAGACTTCTTCTAGATTGGGCAAGTGGGACCCTGCCACAAAATGTTGCAGTACATTCTCACCTCCCAGTAGGAGTGATCTTGGTCAAGGTCCCAGCCAGTGAGCGATGCCCTCCTCCAGTATACTCTATTCCATTCTGCCACACTTAGCATTCCATGGCCACTGAGCATCCCCAGTCCTCATAGGATGTTCTCATAGGAATAGAGTTGGAAGGGGGCTACAAGGCCATCGAGTCCAACCCCCTGCTCAATGCAGGAAACTAGAGGAGGGGTCTCCCATCCAAGTAATAACCAGGCCTGGCCCTGGTTAGCTTTCCACACTCAGACAAGCTGAGCCAGCGTGTTGTTGTTTTGTGTCCCCTTCGTTTTAAAAAGGATTTTTTGGGATTTCTGCCAGCCTCAGGGTCCCCTTGTGAAATCTGATGCCCCGCTTTTGTTTCTCAGTGGCTCTGTTTTAACTCTAATCCTGCCAACACTCACCACCTGGGTTTGCTATTGCAGGGAGCAATTTATTATTTTTATCCTGCTTTTCTATTTGAAGACACACAAAGCGGCTTACAAAATCAGAAGGACAGTAAAACCATTAAAACAGAAGTAAAACACAATCACTGTAAATAGGAGCAAAATTATTAGAAACACCAGCATATAAAAACCAGATCCAAAACAGCAGGTTGAAAGATAATCACGGCATAGTGGCATTTTGCCACCCCATCCCAAGTTGGTTTGGTTTTAAAAATGTTGGAGCCAGCCCCAAGCCCTATGGCAAAGGAAGGCTATTCTTATTAATACTTCCTAATGTGCAAAGTGCTATTGCATTAATCTCCACAACAACACTGTGATGTTCATAATTAATTGTGAGCTGGTGGTTTGTCATCAAGGCCACCGAGGAGTTTATGTCAGAGATGTGATTTTATGTTATGTATATTGTACTGTTTTTAATTATATATATATATATATATATATATATATATATATATATATATATATTAACTTTTGCATTTTTCTGTTTCTGTTTTAATTGTATGAGTTTTAAAGGTTGTGAGCCACCTTGGGTCACAGTGTTGGGGAAAAGGCAGGATACAAATAAAGATGATGATGATGATGATGATGATGATGATGATGATGATGATGATATGCATACCCAGCTACGCTGGCTGGGGCATGCTGGGAGTTGTAGGCCAAAAACTTCTGGGGACCCAAGGTTGGAGAACACTGCACTACACAATGACCTGGTTCGCACATAACGAAAGCCACCATGAGTGAATTTCCCCATGGGGTTTCTCCCTGCGGCGATGCCTGCCGTTTTGAATATTAGGGCCGTGGCGGGGGCACAAGCCCAGCAAGGGGTGGTTGTTGGGGTGGTTGATAAGCCACTCAGAAACCATGGGCTGTTATAGGGCTGTGGGTGGCTAAACAACAAGCTACGGTGCGCCCCTGCCATGGCTTGAATATTCAGAATGGCAGGTGTTGCTGTGATGCGAAGCCCTGCAGCTAAATTCACCCACAGTGGCTTCTCATTATGTGCAAACCGGGCCAATGTATCACTCTGGTTGGTTCAATAAAAATCCCATTGTAGAAGAACAGAGAGAGAGAGAGAGATAAAATTGAAAAAGAAACATGATGTATCTCCAGCAGAGAGCAGTGTAGGAGAGCTCTTCTGGATGAGAGAATATGCTTTGCAGTTTCCCAGCCTGGACCATAAGAACATAAGAAGAGTCCTGCTGGATCAGAACAAGGGTCCATCTAGTCCAGCATTCTGTTCACACAGTGGCCAACCAGCTGCCCCAATGGAAAGCCCACAAGCAGGACATGAGTGCACCCTCCTGCCCATGTTCCCCAGCAACTGGTGTGCACAAGCATACTGCCTCTGATACTGGAGGTAGCATGTTGCCATCAGGACTAGGAGCCATTGAGAGTCTTCTCCTCCAGGAATTTGTCCAATCCCCTTTTAAAGCCCTCCAAGTTGGTGGCCATCACGACATCTTGTGGAAGTGAATTCCACAGTTTAACTCCGCACTGTGTGAAGAAGGACTTCCCTTTATCTGTCCTGAATCTCTCACCAATCAGCTTCATGGGATGACCCCGTTGGGTTTTAGTATTATGAGAGAGGGAGAAAAATGTCTCCCTGTCCACTTTCTCCACACCAAACATAATTTTGTACACCCCAATCATGTCTCCCCTTACTCGCCTTTTTCTAAGCTAAACAGTCCCAGCTGCTGCTGTAACCTTTCCGCATAGGGGAGTTGCTCCAGCCCTGTGATCATTCAGTTGCCCCTTTCTGCACTTTGACTTTGCCCAACTATATAATGTCCTTTTTTAGGTGTGGTGACCGGAACTGTACACTGTATTCCAAGTGTGGTCACACCACAGCTTTGTATAAGGGCAGCGTGATCTTGGCAGTTTTGTTTTCAATTCCATTCTTAATTATGCCTAACATGGAGTTTGCCTTTTTCGCAGCCACCGCACGTCGGTCGACATTTTCATCCAGCTGTCCAGCACAAGCCCAAGATCTCTTTCTTGTTCAGCCTCCGGTAGCTCAGATCCCATCCGCTGATACCTGCAGCTGGGATGTGAGCAGTCCCCAACACTGGGGAGTCAGCCCCACCCATCCACTTTTCCAGCTTCTCCACAATGTCTGAAAGCCACTCTGATGTTTACGGTCCCTTTCCCGGCAGAACCAGTGCTCCCACCCTAAGCCAATTCCAGTGCTTAGTTTGAGGGCCCCCTTAAGGTCAGATCCACTCTGGTTCACCCTGGAAGTCAATTGGCCTTTTCAAGTGCCCCATTCACCTGCTCATAAAGCCTCAGGCAGGGTTTTTGTTTTGACTACTCAAGATGAATGCTGAAAAGGTCCTCTCTCTTTTTGCCGCTGACTGCCTCCCCCTTCCCTGCTGGCCTCTTACTCCTTCCCCAAGCCCCAAAGGCCTCACTCTGTGGGAGGGAGCAGCCAGCAAATGGCTTCTTTCCAGACAAAGCCTCTCCTCAGGTTTAAATCAGGGGTGGACATCTTGTGACCCTCCAGATGTTTTGGTGTACGGCTCCCATGAGTTCTAACCAGCACAGCCAATGGTGAGGGATGGTGGGACTTGTAGGCCAGAACATCTGGAGGGCCATAAGTTGCCCACCCCTGGTGTAAATGATGTGTGGAACATCCTTGTCTGCCCAGGAGGTGTGCTCCAGATGTCCCCATCTTCTGAGGTGAGATGGGATGATGACAAGAGACGAGAATCCTGCCAGACCTGAGTCCAGGCATGTGTGCTGAGTGAACTATCCTTAAAATCCAGATTACAACAGCTTTCCCCTGTTGTTGTTTTCCCCCCTTGGAAAGGCCGGAAAGATCCCTAAGTAGCTCACCTCAAGAGGAAAATGCCCGGCTTCCTGTGGAGCAGCCCGCCTCTCTTGAGTGAGATGGTTGAGGTCTACCTGAGCTGAACTTCCCTCCAACTGGATGTAGCTGGTCTGCTTTTGTTTCCTGGTTGCTGGGCAGTTGATGTCATGGGTTGATCTGATGAGGTCACAGAGAAGTGAGGCTGATCACAGGACCTGGGTGTGAGGAAACAAAGACACCCGCCCTTGCCTTATGGCTGAGGCAAAGCCCTGCCCAGGGCTGGCCTTCATGAGGTGAGGGTCCACATGGGAGGCAGATGTTGCTGGATCAAAGAAGGGGCAGGAAAACTGCTACATGGGACACTCAGGAGAGATTTCGCAATCTGTTCAGGCTTTTTGGAAGGAGGGTCCAAGGGCAACTGGATAATCAGATTCCCTAAGGGGAATCAGAATGTCTGAGATTGAGATGAATCATCTGTGCCTTGTGAGAAAAACACAAGTTGCTTCTGGATATAAGCATAAACATATGTCCACCATCCAGTCACTTAGTTGTTCCAAAATCTGTTCATGATCCAAGTTGGTCATAACTGGGAGGACTTGATAGATAATGCTGATGATAAGAGGATGAGTGCAGTGGAGACGAATAGGGGGAAATAATTCTCTGTCTCCCAGACTATTCAAATAGAACCCCCATGCTCAGGGGCACTATACCGGAAAATCCTGCGAATTACTTGGGAAGATAGGCGAACAAATGTCAGTGTACTGGAAGAAGCAAAGACTACTAGCATTGAAAAAATGATCCTTCAACGCCAACTTCAGTGGACCGGTCATGTTGTTCGAATGCCTGACTGCCGTCTCCCAAAGCAGTTACTTTACTCCCAACTCAAGGATGGAAAGCGGAATATCGGTGGTCAATATAAGAGGTTTAAAGATGTTCTTAAGGCTAATCTAAAAAAATGCAATATAAACATCAAAAACTGGGAAGCTCTGGCCCATGAACGATCTAACTGGAGGTTGGCCTTTCACAAAGGTTCTATGGACTTTGAAGAAGCTCGAGTGCAAGGTGAAAGGGAGAAACGTGCTAAGCGAAAAGCACGTCAAATGAATCCTTTATAGGACCATCTTCCATCTGGTAACCTGTGTCCTCACTGTGGGAAGCTGTGTGGATCTAGAATTGGCCTCCACAGTCACTTACGGACCCATCGCTAGAGTCTACACAATTTTCTTTAGAATTTTCCTCCTTTTATAATCTCCTTTTTGTAAATTTTCTTTCCTTTTCTTTTCTTTTTATCCTGGAAGACAATCTTACTCAGTCACGAGTGATCGCCTGACTGACTGATTGACTGACCATGGAGTGCTAGTTGCTCAGGGAACGTCTGTGCAGGAAGGGCTGTTGCATAGAATCACAGAATAGTAGAGTTGGAAGGGGCCTACCAGGCCATCGAGTCCAACCCCCTGGTCAGTGCAGGAACCCAGGTCAAAGCATCCCTGACAGAAGGGATTGCCATTGTGCCCTGCTTCTGGGATGCCGGTGGACTCTGGTTGGCCACTCTTGGAGTAGGGAGGCTGACCTAGATAGACCCCTGGTCTGGTCCAGGAGAGCTTCTCTTATAAAGGTCTTTAGACAAATTCCTGCAAGGATGAAACCAACCTTGAATTGGAGAGATACAGAGCATTAGCTTGTATATTGACTTAAGTGAAAACTACAGGGCCACTGAAGAAGGCCTTTGGGCCGAAACGCGTTTGGCTTTTACACACGAGTAAAGAAAGCTTACATGCTGTGAGGACATTTCTCTGGAAGCACCAAACAAAAAAACTTTGGCACTAATAATACTTCATCTAGAGAGAGAGGCCCTCAAGTCTGAAAGGACATTATTATCATCTTCAGCCCTTAAGACGTTGTATTTTACAGGTCTAATTGTTTCTGTCTTATACATGTTTTATATATATAATTTTTAAAAAACATTTCTGGAAATTTTTATATTACATTATAAAATTTAATCTATTTTACTATATTTTATGGTTATTTTTTTATATATACAATTCTTGACTTTTAAGTTTCTATGCTTTGTGTTTGTCAGGATTTTAAACATAGTCCCTTGTTGTATGTTTCTGGTGCCAGCAACAGTCACTGGACATGTGAGTTTCCAGAGAGGTAGCAGTGTTTGTTGGTTTTGCTGCAGCAGGTTATGAGGTACCTTAGAGATAAACAAATTTATTATGGCATAAGCTTTCATGGGCTAGAACTGAATTCAGATGCATGAAGTGTTATCCTAAGTTAGGTATATAGACATGGGTTTGGCAGCAGCAAGAGTGGCAATTTTTTAGCAGTCAGGTTAGAGGGAAATGAAATGCAAAAAGTACAGATGGTGATAATTACATTAAACCTTAACTGTGCATAAATTTGGTACAGTGACCACTCACAAAGCAGTGCTGATCTTAACAGGCATGTTACATCAATGTTGCAGTTGTGAAAATCACGTGTACTCGATGTACTGTGGAAATAGACAACAATGTCATTTGTGTACATGAAGAAGAAGCAAAGACTATGAGCCTTGTATAAAACATGATACCTCTTCTGCCAATTCAAGTGGTAGGTCATGTGACTCCCAATCAGCCATGAGCCTGATCTCCTAAGAGTTACTTACTCCACTCAGATGGAAGCGGATATCGGTGGTCAATGAGAGGTTTAAAGTGTTATATCAATCTAAAAACATATAAATCGAAAACGGAAGCTCTGGCCTGACGATCTAATGGAGGTTGGCCTTCACAAGTCAGGACTTGAAGACCCGAGTGCAAGTGAAGGGAAACTGTAAGCGAAAACACGTCAAATGAATCCTTACAGCCATCTCCTATCTGGTAACCTGTGTCCTCACTGTGGAAGCTGTGTGGATCTAATTGGCTCCACAGTCATTACGGACCCATCGCTAGAGTTACACATCTTCTTTAGAATTTCCTCTTTATCCGAAGACATCTACTCGGTCACGATGATCGCCTGATGATGATGATTATGTTGTGCAGTAGTGTCCAGAAAGTGCATCTGTTTCATGGACTAGTCCAGGCTCAGGATGATGGTGGGTTGAAACCTGTCGAAGTCCTGGTGGGACTTCTCCAGTGCCTCCCATACATGAGTCCAGATGATAAAGATGTCATAAGCATGTTGAAGGTAGAGGAGAGGGGGTTTTTTTTGGGGGGGGGACAGGAGCTGAGAAAGCATTGTTTTAAATCAGCCATGAAGATGTTGGCATACACAGACTGACTGGAGCCATGCGAGTACCCATGGCAGTGCCATGGTTCCGAAGATACGTGTTCTCCCCAAAGCTGAAATATTTGTGGATGAGTACTAAGTGGCAGCTTTTCGTAACTGGATGTGCTGTAATACCATCAGGGATGTCCATTCTTGACAGCTTGAAGTCCATCTTCAGTTACAGAATGGGGGACACTTGGCTCAACAATACCACAAGTGAGAAGGATCTTGGAATTGTGGTAGATCACAATCTGAATATGAGCCAGCAATGCGATGTGGCTGCAAAGAAGGCAAATGCTATTTTGGGCTGCATTAATAGAAGTATAGCTTCCAAATCGCGGGAAGTGATAATTCCCCTTTACTCAGCACTGGTTAGGCCTCATCTTGAGTACTGCGTCCAGTTCTGGGCACCACACTTTAAGAAGGACGTAGACAAACTGGAGAGGGTTCAGAGGAGGGCAACAAGGACGATCAAGGGACTGGAAACAAGGCCCTATGAGGAGAGACTGAAAGAACTGGGCATGTTTAGCCTTCAGAAGAGGAGACTGAGGGATATGATCACACTCTTCCAGTACTTGAAGGGTTGTCACACAGAGGAGGGCCAGGATCTCTTCTCGATCATCCCAGTTTGCAGGACACTGAATGATGGGCTCAAGTTACAGGAACCCAGATTCCACCTGGTCATCAGGAGAAATTTCCTGACTGTCAGAGCAATAAGACAACGGAACCAACTACCTAGGGAGGTGGTGGGCTCTCCCACTCTGGAGGCATTCAAGGTGCAGCTGGACGGCCATCTGTCAGGGATGCTTTGACTTGGGATTCTTGCACTGAGCAGGGGGTTGGACTGGATGGCCTTGTGGGCCCCTTCCAACTCTACTTTTCTATGATTCTATGCTCTTTGTGGGGGATGTTGGTGTAAAGAACCTCCGCATCCATGGTAGCTAGGATGGGATTCTCTGGCAGATTGACAATGGATTCTGGTTTCCTCAGGAAGTCAGTGGTATCCAACTTGGGGTGTTGGTGGCCCATGGTCTGAGAATGGAGTCCATATTGAGCAGGCACCCCAACCACGAGAGTGCCAAAGTCTGAAACTATGGGGTGCCCAGGATTGCCTGGTTTGTGGATTTGGGGTAGTAGACTGAAGATGCCTGTTTGAGGCTCCTGTGGTGTGCCTGTGCAAAATTGGTCCTGAACCTCTGTAGGAAATTCCTTCATCAGGTTGTGTAATTCATGTTGGCATTCCTCAGTGGGGGTGGCGATAGGGGGGGCTGGTTAAATGTGGTGTTGCAGAGTTGCCTCCCATATGTAGAAAAACCTATTCATGACAGTGACAGCTCCTCCTTTATCTGCCTTTTTAGTTATGATGTCAGGATTGTTTCTGAGGTGGTGGATGGCTCGATGTTCTGTACAGCTGAGCATATGGTAAAGAACGGCTGCTCGCTGATTAGCTCCACTTGGGCATGGCAGTGGAAGAACTCTATGCAAAACTTTAATCAAGTGTTACAGCCATCTGGAGGGGTCCAAGCAGAATTCTGCTTCCTGTAGCACTGAGAAGATGTTTGCTGTGTATCACTGTACTGCGACTGTTACAAGTTTATATACATTTAAGCTTTCATAGATTTCATAGATCATAGAGTTGGAAGGAGCCTACAAGGCCATCGAGTCCAACCCGCTGCTCAATGCAGGAAACTAGAGGAGGGGTCTCCCATCCAAGTCATAACCAGGCTTGACCCTGCTTAGCTTTCCACGCTCAGACAAGCTGAGCCAGCGTAAGCCACAGGCCTGTATACAGTGCTTTTTTTCTGGAGAAAAGGGTACCGGAACTCTTGGATTACATTTCCTCGGGAGTAGATGGCGATTAAATTGTAATGCAATTAATAGAAAAAAAGGTGCTGGAACTCAGTTCCTGGTGAGTTCCACCAGAAAAAAAGCCCTGCCTGTATATAATTATCACAGCATTTCATTTTCCACTGACCTCACTGCTAATAATTCCACCCACCCCCAACAGCCATGTGTGTGCTTATATACCTACCTCTGAACTAAGGATAACACTTCATGCATCAGATGAAGTGGACTCTAATCCATGAAAGCGTCGGCCATAATACATTCATTTATTACATTTATATCCCACCTTCCTTTCTTCTATCCATCATGGAACTCAAGGCGGCTACATGCGGTTCCCAGCTGGCCAGGCTCAGACCTGCTTCGCTTTCTGCCTGCCCTCAGGCCATGCGCTGTGCTCCTCTTTCAGTGCCTCAAAGCTGCCATGATAGCTCAGGGGGATGTCCAGGTTCAAAGGTGCCAGCCTTTCCAACTCCCATCACCCCCCCCAGACAGCAATCCCAGTGGCCTCACTGGCTGGGGATGATGGGGGTTGTAATCCAACACATGGGGAGGGTGCTGTACTGGGGAAAGCAGTCTACCCCACTGGCCACTGTTGGAAACCAGGTGCTGATCTAGAAGGACCTTTGGTCTGATCCAGCTTCAGGGCTCTTCTTATTTTGCTAACATGTGTGACTCATTATGATGCTGTTTGTCATTGATTACTTTTAAATGGCTTTGATAAACTGATAGATGAAAGGGCTAATACAGCTACTAATGGACCTGATCTCCCAAAGTGCAACCTCTAATTCCAGGCCTCTTACTTGAGAGAGATTGATTAACCCCTTGTACGACCTTGTCCTATCCACAACCAGGGGTCTTAAAGGGTGGTGCAAAGGTGGGTCCCACCCACCCCCATCCTACATTTCCAAGGCATGCTTTGGGTTGAAGTGAGGATTGTAATCTGTTTTAGTGGATATGAATTTGTCATGGATCTAATTAGCTTTGAGAAGATAATTCATCAGCTTCCTGATTACGGAACCAATCAGCAGTGATTATTCTGGGCTAGTTAATCTGGAATCCAAGGGCGCGAAGTAGTGCATGCCGACGACCAGGGGGCAGACCCTGCTGACATCATGCCCTGTTTGTAAAGACTGTGGGGACAACTGTCTGGGCACCATCACTGGCTGGCAGAATGCTGAGCTCAAGGTGGATCATCATCAGGCTCGCCCACCCTGGCAGTTCTTAGACCTGTGGTAGATCACAAACTGGAATTGTGGTAGATCACAAACTGAATATGAGCCAGCAATGCGATGTGGCTGCAAAGAAGGCAAATGCAATTATGGGCTGTATTAATAGAAGCATAGCTTCCAAATCGCGGGAAGTGATAATTCCCCTTTACTCGGCACTGGTTAGGCCTCATCTTGAGTACTGCGTCCAGTTCTGGGCACCTCACTTTAAGAAGGACATAGACAAACTGGAGAGGGTTCAGAGGAGGGCAACAAGGATGATCAAGGGACTGGAAACAAGGCCCTATGAGGAGAGACTGAAAGAACTGGGCATGTTTAGCCTTCAGAAGAGGAGACTGAGGGGAGATATGATCGCACTCTTCCAGTATTTGAAGGGATGTCACACAGAGGAGGGCAAAGATCTCTTCTCGTTCATCCCAGTTTGCAGGACACGGAATAATGGGCTCAAGTTACAGGAACCTAGATTCCACCTAAACATCAGGAAAAAATTCCTGACTGTCAGAGCAATAAGACAATGGAAACAACTACCTAGGGAGGTGGTGGGCTCTCCCAGTCTGGAGGCATTCAAGGTGCAGCTGGACAGCCATCTGTCAGAGATGCTTTGACCTAGATTCCTGCATTGAGCAGGGGGTTGGACTCGATGGCCTTGTAGGTCCCTTCCAACTCTACTTTTCTATGATTTCTATGATTCTATGACCCCTCCATAAATCCCCCAGAGGCTAAAACAGGAGCCAGCAACAACGGCGGCTTCAGCAGAGCCAGGGCAGTGGGCCTGAGGTACAGGCATCAAACCAGCCCTAGTTGATGCTCCACCACCGGGCCAATTAGGAAGGGAGATGTTCTGGAGAGCCCTTTCAGGTTACAAGGCAGTGGCATTTGCAAAGTGGTTTTTCTGCTTTTCACTGTGGGTGGGGGAGCCAGAGAGCTTGGAGGGAAACCTGTCTGGTTTTGGCTCTGCAGTTGCAAATGGGCAATAAGGATGTTTACAAGGGCAGGATGCAATTTTTTTCCCACTCACAGTCCTTGTCATAACATGAAAAAAGGAGAGAACTAGGTTCTCAGGATGCAAAAATCTTTATTAAAGGAGCCCAACGCGTTTCGGCCTGTGTATTTTTCAAGGCCTTCCTCAAGGGGCTGTGAATATTCAAAATACATACATTAAATTAACTTCACATGGTTGGGACAACACATAATAAAAATACTTTCTCATTGTGTATGGAATTTCTTTACATTCTTATTAGAAATCATTTCAAAACATTTTCTTAAAAATGAGAAACAAGTACTGCTTTTTTTTTTTTTAAAGGAATACATTTTCTTTATATAAATAATAACTTACTTGTAAAAGAGTCTGCAGATTACTTAAACAACTAGTGTCTTTCACTGTTTCAATGACGACTGAAAAAATGGATCTTTTTGAACATGATTATATTATGGTACAGTTTTTTTCTTTTTTCTCGATGTTATCTCGTTGGCAAAATGTCAAGGACACCCAGTCAGGACACAGCTTGTTTTAACTACAGTGATTTTGCAGTCACATTAATGGGAACAGTTCCAAATCCTCATTAAGACCTCTTGGTTTTAAAGTATTTAATTTAATTATCCACTGTATTTCCCTTCTTAATAATTGTTTTTCATTGTTAGTGTTAATTTTGTCCAGAACCCAAAAAGTAAGGTCTGTAGGGGAATGTTGTTGTTCTGTAAAATGTTGAGTTAGTGGAGCACCTTGTTTTTTATTTTTTATGTTACTAAGGTGCTCTCCTATACGTTTTTTTAGGGCCGAAACGCGTCGGGCTCCTTTAATAAAGATTTTTGCATCCTGAGAACCTAGTTCTCTCCTTTTTTCCGTTGCATTTGGATGCTTATCTCCTCCTGTTTCTGTCCTTGTCATAACATGGCCTCCACGGCCCATGACCTTTCTCCAGCACGCACGACACGCCTGGCTTCAGGCAGGTGCTTTATGGCCTGGCCTGGTGGCTGCCCGCGGAGCAGCTGTGAGCGTCACTCAGTTTAAGGCTGTTCATTAAGGGCCCGACAGCTCCTGTGATGCCTTCCTGCTCTGATTTGTGGCTCTGGGTGAGTGGTGTTCCTTTTGATGCGTGCTGCAAAGGTCAGTTACTATATAAACCGGGGGCTGTATAATGTGCCCACCCTGAATGCTGCAACAAGAAGAGGGAGATCAAAGCTGGAAGAAAAACAAAAGAGGTTCTTATCAGTGTCTACTGATTAAACATTTCTAAAAATGTGATGTAAGGGAGATGAGAGGGCAAGAATGTGTGGAAGGGGGCCATGAATGCCCAGGGTCTGGTGAGGGGGTGCTGTGCAAATGTGTTTTGGGGGCTCTCTGCTATGGACAGCACATAAAAGCAGTGCCAAATGTGAAACTTGCTTGCCCCATCGGTCTGCAAAAGAGGGAAGGGGCTGAGGGAGCAGGAGAGGAGCAGCAGTTTGGGCTGAGGTATCTAGTGGTGGGAGAGACCTTTTGGCGCTCCTGGGATAATCTGGGAGTGGGCTTTATTCAGAGAGACAAAGCCCACCTACAGCCTTCAACATGTAGGTTAGATAGAATTTCTTCCCCGGAAGGCCCACCGCCCTGAACTCTCAGCCGAGCTTTGCCGATCCAAAGCAGAGTCTCTTAAGTCCTTCCAGAAAGGACTCCATGCCTTCTGTTTTAGCACCAAATCAGTGTGAAACCGTCACATCTGTCTGTAGTGCCACCTCCGTGTGGGGAATTGGGCAGTCTTACAGCCTTGCCGTGGACTTGGACCTAAAATCCATCAGTTCCTTTTCTCCCCTGCAACTCCCCCACCCTCAGCCGGATCACAGAGAGCAGAAATGTGCCTGCTGAGCTGACTCTAGCAAGTGAGCCAAGCCACATTCTCCAGCAGGCCATCAAAGGTGCCCCTCCCCACCCAAGATCTCAAGCCAGTCTTACGAGTGCATTGTTGGGGTTGAATGAAAAGATTGCAGTCCGTGTGCTAGCCTTGGCCTTTCACACACAGCAAGCAGAGTGTCCGCTCTCTCACGCAGCACCAGTGTTCAGCTCCCTTAGCTGCAGATTAATCTAGGACATAGATAGGAATTACTTTGTAGACACAAGCAGGTTTATTGTACCTTTATTTATGTTTATTTAATAAAATAATAAAAACACACACCTTGTTTTGAACATGCATGCGGCAGTTCTTTCTCAAGGCCAGCTACTGTGACCGCTGAGAGCCCGAGCTATTATTTGTGCCTGCAGGCCACACTGTGAACCTGTCCCAGCCCTGCTTCCCAACCTGTTTCTACCCGCGGCGTTTGCGCATCTCCATCCCTGGCTCCCTGCCAGGTGGTTTCCTTCCATGCAGCAGAGGTTCCTTTTTCAAGAAAAAAGAAACTGGGTTAATAAAAGGCTGACAGGAAACGATGTGGCAAAGGACTTCTCGATATGCCTTGGTTGTTAGAAGGCAGGGATGGGAATAGGGGTCAAGTCAGGACATGCCAGAGATGCTCAAGGTGGTGATGGCTGGCTGGGTGGGGCTTTTCGCAAAGGAAGCACCGGCAGGTTTCTTTCCATGTATGAAGATTTAGGTCAGTAGACTGAGAAACAGGCCACCGGCAGGGGCTCAGATCTTGTTGTATTCCTCTTAACACAGAACGACACGTGAGACTGAAGTCTGGGCAGAATCTTCAAAGACTGAAAGTCCCTTAGCACACTGGCTTGTGGCTGGCAGCAGCACCTTCATGTCAGTACTCTGGTGCTCCGCGCAAAAATGGCTGTCTCGCTGTTCTCGGTCTTCCCACATCGGATCTCCCAATCACCTTACTTGTGTGACTGTAATGGGCTGTGGCATCCCCACTGGATCTCCTTTCCACCCCCATTTTATCCTCACAACAACCCTGTGAGGTAGGCTAGACTGAGAGACAGTGACTGGTTCAAGATTATCCAGTGAGCCTCACAGATGAGCTGGGATTGGCATCCAGTCCTGTTCTGACACCAAATCTACCACACCAAATCTAGAATGAGATGGGCAGCATTTCCATGGTTCGGTTGGTTGGTTTATAAAATCATTTCTACCCCACATCTCCCACCCAAATAGCTAACAAACCATTTCAAAACACAGTAAAACAGTAAACAAGAAGAGCAGTCAGTTAAACAACCATTCAAGCAGCCCCAGTGCAAAAGAATATGTAAAGAAAACTCCAGAGAAACCACAGGGCAACATAAAACTTGCCAAGCACTACCATAAGAAGCTTGCTCTAGTGGAACTATTTCCACCTACGGTACTGTGTTCAAAGAGGAAGAGAATCAGATCTCCCTGGGGAAGTGAATTCCAGAATCTGGGTACTGCTAAAACATAAACCAGGCCTTGTGTTCCTGTCCCCTGCACCTCAAAGGCAGAGAGACACCACTGGGCATGGTAACATCAACTGTATTTTCAAATCTTTTCACTGGTTTTTACTTTTACTTTGGTTTCATACTGTAGTTTCCAACTTTTAAAAGTTTTATACTGTGTTTTGTCTGCTTGTTGTATTTTATGGTTTTAACTGTTGTGAAAAAGCACCTAGAGAGCTTCGGCTATTGGGCTGTATAGAAATGTAGTAAATAAATAAATCAATGGATATGAATAGAACATAATATTAGGCATATGAGGAAAGAAGTGCAAAGACACCGTGCTAGGCTAGCTCACAGAGCCAAGATGGCAACTTAGCAAGGAATGGGAGAATGTTACCTCGGGGCCAGAAGCAGTTCCACTGGCAAATGGAATGTTGCTCGTATCCATCACAGAGCAAAGCAAGCTTCTCTTTCCTAGCATTTGGTGAATGTACAAAAGGGACCAGCCCCATTTCCCTTCCTTCCTTGCTTGTACCATGAATTGATGGTGCCATGTAAAGACAGCAACAGCAGCAGCGACGGGGGCAGCTTGGATTCCAACCCATAGTCCTTTCTTTGATGGCCACCAAGGGTCAACCATACCCTCCTTCATAGGGGAGTGACTTATAACAGGGGCCTTATGAGACAGGTGGATGTTGCTTCTCAAAAGCATTTTAGATGAATGCATTGGGGCAAACCATGGTGAGGCAGGCAGGCAGGCAGGCAGGCAGCTGCCCAGGAGAAGCTGAGGAGCGCTTTTCAGGAGATTGCAAGCTGCTCGGCAGTGGAGCCAGCACAGCTAGTCTCCGTAAGTATTTGGCAACAGTTGGTGCTTTCGCTCAAAGAGCCTGAGCCCAAGGGCGGAACAGGATCTGGGCTGGAAGTCATGATGGGACGATTAGCCAAACGATCTTGCCAGAAGAAAAACAATATATTAAGTCACAGTAGAGATGTCTAAAATAAACACAACCGCCCTTGGTTAACTGCCCCGTGATTGATTCGGACACGTTGATTAGATTGTAGATCTGTGTGCATGTTTCAGACACTGGCTGGCTTTTGTCCAGCCCAGGTATGACTCAGTCATCAACTGGTGCAGGGAAACAGAATTTACTGGTGACTTTTCCTTGAGCCCACCTGTTTAAAATGACAGCAGGTTCCCAGTTCCTGTCTACTAAAACTTGGTGCGGGTGAGGAGAAGTGGCTGCCTTGATGCCGAGATGCACTGACTTCCACACACACAAACCACAGATTAAAACAGAGCAGAATGCTTTTCTTCCACAAAAGTGACATGCGCACACTCTTTTTATACTCAGTACAGAAACAGAAAAAGAACAGAGTTAGCTTACTGTATTCATAGGTAAAGGATCTGTCTTACTTCAAAGACCCTTCGTATAGGATTGGAAAGACCCTAGGAGTCTTGAATGACAGCAGAACATGGCATCTAGGGTTTTATACCCTTGTACTGTGTTTTAAGGTGTTTTATTTATAAGCTTTTATACCCTTGTCCTGTGCCATAGGTACCCATACCTATTTCCATACTAGGTACCGGTAACTATTACGTTTCAGCTTGCGCTAACTGGTTATCATAAGGTGGCCTGGCTCCTTCTAAGCCCCTCACCCTAAGTGCCTCCCATCGACTAACATAATTGCTGACATCTTTGTTAAGTCCAAAAAAACTTGAAAAGGCCCCAACTTCTCCATAAGCATCCTGTCTCTGTACCCTGCGGTTGGCAACTTATCTAAAAAGCTGCATCAACCACAAGCATTTCCCTGTAAGCGTCTTTCTTTAGCAAAGTCAAATAATTCTGCTGTTCCAGGAATAACTTCTTGAAATTCACTCTGGCTCAAACTAGGCGCACAGAATCCATCTTTGGCTCTCAGCTATCCTTCTATACCTGTCTATAATATCTTATGCTGCCTATGCTGTTCTTATATGTAAGAAAAACCTTATGGCAGGGGCATACGGCCTTTTGCCTTAAATAACTGCAGCTACAATGCCCTTTAATCTTCTTACACAGGGAATTTACCAATTTTTGATCATTACAGTCTTGAGGCATGGTGTGATACTGATTAAACTGTGCTCATCCTGAACTTGGCCTCTTGAACCCTTGATGGCTTAAGTCCCATTTCAGTCTTTTCTTGGAAGTCTGAAAGTAAGTGCTATCGACTCAGCCCGAGTCTTTTCCTGTCCTTTTGGTTTCATTATTATTTTCAGCCTTTACCCCTGTGGTAGTCTTTGAACCATATGAGAACCCTGGATTTTGGGTCCATGGTGTTCCTGGCCTCCCAAAGGGCAAGGTACACTTTGCTGCGCAGAACCCACTCAGTTCCAGCGAGTTCAGCTAGTCCCATTCTGCTGCTGAAATCACTCAGTTTCCTGGTTGCTCCACAGAGTTTTCTGGCTGTGCGGCAAGCCCAGCTAGTCCTGATTGCATCCCTCATAATCTCTCGCTCACTCCACTGAAATCACCAAGCCATGCAACCTGAGGTCCTGACCGAGGCTTGTCAGACCCCCTTCCCCTAGAGCACATGCTCTGTCCACCTTATCTACCCAATTTTGCTGAAGTGGTGACCTGCTTGCAGCCCCTCTCAAGGACCCCTTTTCTTCTCTGAAACCTGAGGAATTCCACCATGCTCCGGCTTCATCTACAAGATGGATCTAATGAGATCCAAAGAAATATATCTGTAAGCCCTCTCCTATCTTCTGGAGGTCTTCCAACTATGAACCGTAGCCTCCTACTCTGTACCTTCTTTCCTATTGTTTGCTTGTGTGAATGTGCTATGATTCGGTCTGCTTTTGGAACCAGTTTGTGGGCAGAAGCCCAGCCACTTTCGCTGAGCATTCCCCTGGTCATCTAGTGGGAAAAACTCTGGCCAGGCTTCCTTTGTAGGAGCTTCCTCCCTTGTTTCCTCTGCATCCCACTTTCATTCCAAGCTAGTTTCTTTGATCATGTGTGTGTCCCCCCCCCCCTGTATTTTATTGGATTGTAAATCGCTCAGAGTGGCCGGATGTCTGGCCAGATGGGCGATTCATAAATATAATAAACAACCAAACAACCAAACAAACCATGAAGCTGGCTTGACACATCAGTGTGAGCTGAAGTCTCAATGGCTCCAAGTGTGAAGAATAGAGACCTTGAAGAGGAAATATGAAGGACTGCACGCAGACACTGGAAATTGAGCTAGGCACAGATAACCCCAGTCCTGCCCACTCCCAGTAGCATTAGGGCCCCAACTTCTGCCACTCCCTCAGAACCGTAGCTAAGCCCAGTTCAACCTGGATGATTTACACTGTCTATGGCAGTGTTCTCCAACCTCGGGTCCCCAGATGTTTTTGGCCTACAACTCCCAGCATGCCCCAGCCAGCATGCTGGGAGTTGTAGGCCAAAAACATCTGAGGACCCGAGGTTGGAGAACACTGGTCTATGGCCTAGTTGTCCTTGCAAATCACGAAAGAGGCACAAAGCACAGGAACCCAGGAATGATGACATATATGAACTGTAAAGAACTTTATACAAAAATGAAAATGTTTTTAAAAATGCACAAATGCAAGATGTAACACTAGTAAATACAAAGGTGAAATAAACTAATTTAAAGAAATGTCAATAATGCAAATGCATACAGTATTACAATGTGCTAGAAAATTTGAAGAAATATAAATAACTTGACAAGAATACTGGTTACCAACTTGTTCCCCTATCTTCTTCAGAACAAACATTCCTCAAGTAATTGTCTTCTTCAAAACAAACATTAAATAATCAGCCATGTGGATGGTTTCATTGTTGCACTTTACATCTCCTGAATGAGGTTTGAAGTTCTTTTAATGGGTCTCAGTTGATATGAGTACAAGGTTACTGCAATATTTTTTAAAATAGATTTTATAAATTTCTATAACTGAAATGTTTTAAAATTACAATGCTTTAAGGATACAACAAGGTAAAATTCTCACCCTCCACAAGAAGAGAAACTTCAAAGGCAGAAAGCCTCCAAGGAGAAAAAATTCCACTTGCAGTGCTAAATCCTCTGTATTCTATCCTATAATCACCAAATATATTTCACTGAGTGTCTAAATGTTGTTATAAACCCAAGAGAAAAGAAGAAAAAGTTACTCCTGGGTTCCTGTGCTTTGTGCCTCTTTTGTGCTTTGTGTTTTCCAGTGCCCACCCCTCTCGCTTTTTTGTTTCTAGTCATCATTGTAACACAGTCTTTGGTCCAACCGCTGAGCAGATTTCCAAGTGAAGTAATTTCCCCATCACTCAAACCCAGTGCGTGGCTATTTACATTCTCCATTTCACATTTCTATGTGTTTGCTCTACCAATTTTTATTTGTAATCTGTGATTGAATAGTTTCTATAAGTGCCTTTTGCCAACCGCTATTTCCCCCAGAGTAATCATTGTATATATTTTGGTTCTTGTGTGTTTTAATACATTTCCCCATTTTTGGAGAAACCTTTGCGTGTGTTTATCATTGGGTAACATCTGCCAAGACACACTATTGCCAAAATTAAAAAGCCCCTGGCCGGGTGTATCTTGGAACATGTACATTTTTATACACGTGTCCAGAGAGGACATTCTGTAACACAGGGAAGCAGAACTGAATAGCTGTGGAATCTGTATTATTATGCATAGCCCAATTCTCTGAGTGGTGAGTAGTTTCAGGGGTTTGGTCCCCCTGTGAATGAGCTCACTGGAGGCTTACAAGTGTTTTGTAATATTTGTGTCTATTTACAAATATTTTATTTGTTACATTTATATCCAATCTTTTCCTCCAAGAAAGGTAGTGTACCTGGTCCTTCCCGCCCCATTTTATTCACACAGCAATCTGGTGAGGTAGGTCTGGCTGGGATTTGGTGACGGGCTCAAGGTCAGCCAGTGAGCTTCATGGCCAAGTGAGGATTTGAACCGGAGTCTCCTCGGTCCTAATCCAACAGCCTAACTACTACACCACAAGAGGTGGAGCATTAAACACTCCATCATATATTCTAAAGTTCAATACTCCCCCATCAGATTTTCATCCAAGAATCACTGAGCGGGAAGGGACTCGAAGAGGTTGTCCATGCCAAACCGCCAATCCCATAACAATATAATACAGAACGAAGAGCATCTATTGCATCTATTAACTGAAAAAAAGGGGACTTCCATTGGCCAAGAGGTTCTGGGACTCAAGAGCGTGTTTTGCTGCTTCATCCCGGAAGATCTAAACCTCTGTCCCCAAGTTTATGTTTGAAGAGGCTGTTTTTGCCACGCGATCCTTTTCATTTGAATGTTTCTTACTTTTCCAAGCACGCAATGCCTGGGGGTTTATACCTTGACGGGGAAAAGCTTGAGAAAAAGTGTCCCAGTCGTGCTAAAAAATATAAGCTGTCATCACATTGGGGGCACATGTGGAAGACAAGACACATTCGCCATGTGAACTTGATGAGGCAAAATCATTCCGATTAATTGGAAATGGGAAAGAGAATCTGTTTTGCTTAAGCGGGTAGCAGGCCGGTGTGCAGCGCCATCCAAGTGGGTCTGGATCGGGCCAAGTTGGGAGACCAGAGGGGTACGGGTAGGGATGACTGGTGTTGGGGCAGTGGTGCAGCTACGTAATTTTAGAACCTGGGCTGAATGGTCTTACCAGGGGCAGGCGTGTGTGTGGAGTGTCCCTATAGTCAACCATGTGTATTACAGTAATACCTTGGATTGCAAGTAACTTGGTTTGTTGAGAGCGTTTTGCAAGACAAGCAAATTTTGAAATATTTATTTATTTTTTACTTGATATACAAGCAACGTCTTGCAATACAAGTACTGTAGTACAGCTTAAATTAAAAATCTCTGTACAAATTATTTTGGGGGGATTTCATTTTGATATAAGAGTGTTTTGGATTACAAGCACGTTTCCGGAAAGAATTATGCTCTCAATCCAAGGCATGGCTGTATTTCAGTTGTGAAGCACACAACTAACATTTCTGTTCTCTATTGTGTCGTCGTTGTTGTCGTCGTCCCCTCTACACACACACACCACCACCACCACCACTCATGCTTTACAACTGCTTCTACATCCCTGATACGCTGGAGCAAAAAACCAAAATACAGTACCCTCTGTGCCAACCCTTAAAAAAAATTAAAAAAAAAAAAAAAAAAAAAGAAATACTCTGAGCATGTGCAATTTTAAACTCATTTAAATCATGACGCCAGGAACAATATGGAATTTGCTTCTGCTGCCCTCATGCTGCCCTGATTTGGGGGCATAAGCACCATTTTGTTGTAGAAAAGGATCATGCATTAAATAAGAAGAGCATCTTATTCTTCTTTTAAGAATAAGAAAAGATTGGAAGGGCCATGGCTCAGAGTGATAGTGCCCCCGCTTTGCATGCAGAAGGTCCCGGGTTCAAGCATCTCTAGGTAGGCAGTGTTTCTCAACCTTGGGTCCCCAGATGTTTTTGGCCTACAACTCCCAGCATGCCCCAGCCAGCTATGCTGGCTGGGGCATGCTGGGAGTTGTAGGCCAAAAACATCTGGGGACCCAAGGTTGAGAAACACTGAGGTAGGGCTAGGAAAGAATCCTGCCTGAAACCTTGGAGAGCCACGGCGGCTGGTCAGTGCTGACAGTACTGGGTGGGATGGACCAGGGTGGGTCTGACTCTGTCTCAGGCAACTTCCGATGTTCCCAGGATGCTGCAGTGCCCAGTATCAACCCTGGTGGGTCCCAGGGCATGGCCAAGCTGTTCTAGGTACTGACGCTGATCCTCTCTGGGGGGGGGCATTTGGGGGTCCTTGGGCTGTGTGGCCTTGGATATTAGCCCTAAGGTCCAGCCCTAGCTGGGGGAGCCATCAGGGTGTGCCCTTCCTTGGAAGCACGGACCCAGCCCCCGGGGGCACGCCACCAGGGCCATGCCCTTCTCTCCAGTTGCCAGGAGGGGCAGGATACGGGGTACCCCACCCACCCCGCTATTTTGAGCCAAAGGCTCCCTGAGCATCCGCGGCCTTCCCAGGAGACCGGGAGCTTGGCCGCTGCCCTCGCTGCCAGGTAGTGAGTGAGTGAGTGTGTGTGTGGGGGGGCGGCTCACGCGGAGGGCGCGCAAAGATCCGCTGGCTTCGAGCCGCCGCTGCCGGCAGCCCCCTCTCGCACAAGGGGCCTGCCTCTCGATTCCCGCTTGCGCGGGGGCCCGGGAAGTCCCTGCTGCGGACTTTTCCGAGCACTTCTCTGCGTCCTCTCCTTCCCCGGTTCTGTTTCGCTTTGCGCGATGGAAGGTCGCGGGGGGGGGGGGCGGGCGGTGAAGCCGCCGCAGCCGCAGCCGCACGAGCTCGGCCGGCTGGGAAAACAAAACTGAAAGGCAGCCCCTTCCCAGCCAGCTCCCCCGGCCCGCCAACATCCGAGAACGCGGCGGGAGGGGCGCCCCGGGGCTTCCCGACTGCGCCCGCGGCGCCCCCGCAAGGCACAGGGCAGGGACTCCCCGGCATGGCGCCCTCCAGGCGTGTGGGACTACAAGCTCCCAGCATGGCCCGGGCAGCCGCGCGTGTCCGGAGGGTGCCGGCTTGGGCACGGCTGCCCTGGAGTCTGCGTTCGCTGCCGCGCCGTTCTTGGGCGAAGGGGTGGGTCGGGTGCATTGGGCTGCAGCTCCAGCGGCCATGCTGGCTGTGGGTGATGGGGGTTGTTGTTGTTGTTATTATTATTAATTTTATATCTATACCGCCCAATAGCCGAAGCTCTCTGGGCGGTTTACAACAATCAATAAAAAATACAATATAAACACACACAATAAAAATGTTATAAAAATGTCAATACTGAAATATTAACAACAAATTTAAAAACCGTTTAACTAACTAAGAACAAGTTAATACAACTACCTGTTGAAAAGCTGACATGACAACAACAAACCCCCCCCCCCCCATGTGCTATTTGGTGCTGTGAAATGCCCTAGGCAGGATTGGCAGGATTGACCTGGTGCAGAAAGGAAAGCAGAGTTGGTGTCAGGCAGGCTTCAGTGGGGAGCTTGTTCCACAGTTGAGGGGCTACCACTGAGAAGGCCCTCCCCCTTGTTGCCACCCTCCCAGCCTCCTTTAGAGGTGGTAGTCGGAGGAAGGCCCCAGACGCTGAGCGTAGTGTGTGTCCGGGTAGATTGTGGTCGGGAGAGGCGTTCCGTCAAGTATTGTAGTCCCAAGCCATATACGGCTTTATAGGTGAAGACCAGCACCTTGAATCGGGCTCAGAAGCATATATGCAGCCAATGCAAGCGGGCCAGAACTGGTGTTATGTGTTCAGACCTCCTGGTCCTGGTGATGCAGTCAAACCAGGTGGGGGATGGGTGGTATTGGGCCAGGTGGACCCGTGGGTGACTGCACATCAGAGAAAAAGAGGTGTTAGCCGACTGAGCAGAGCCCGCCAGGAAAACCCATTGCTTTTTATCTGTACAGAAGTGCCCACCAGCTCCAGGCTCCGGTCGAAAGGGCCTCAGGCCCTGAGAAGCCCCCTAGACTGGCCACCACCGGGCAAGGAGACCAGGCTTGGCTAGGTGCCCCGATGCCCCTCTGACGCGGCTCCAGGTGGATGCTGGAGGGGGCAAAATCCCTACAGGGGCCCCAGGGAGGGGGCAGGTGACCGGAGAGGCACAGCCACCTCTGCATTGCCCGCAGGGCTGCATGACTTCCAGGATTGTCTCTGATGGGGTGGAGCACTCAAAGTGAAAGTGTTTGTGGCTTTTTACTTTATTATATTTATATCCCGGCTTTTTTTCCCTGCAAGGAACCCAAGGCGGCTTACCTAGTCCTCCTCCTCCTCTCCATTTTATCCTCACAACAGCCCTGTGAGGTAGGTTAGGCTGAGAGTCAGTGACTGGCCCAAAGTCACCCCGTGAGCTCCATGACCGAGTAGGGACTAGAACCTGGATGGGGACTATAAAGAGACACCTGATAGGATCTAATACAATTACAAGCAGCATGGAGAAAGTGGACAGAGCGATGTTTTATCCCCCTCATATAATACAAGAAGCTGGGGTCCCCCAGTGAAACGGAGTTTGGCAGGAGGAGAATTGGGGCAGACCAGAGAAACAGTGCTGCATTATTATGGGCTTTGCTGCCACAAGATGGGGTGGTGTCCACTGCCATAGAGGGCTATTAAAAAAAGCAAAGCTGATCTCCTCCTCCATGCAAAAAGCAGCTGCCTCTCTGGAACAGGGAGATGACCTGGGTGGTTGACAGGATCACTCCTGAGCCTCGAGTGCCCTCTCTGTAGTAGAGCTTGTAGGGCTCCGTGGTACACCCCGGAGCTGAGAGCAATGAAACAAAATAGGAGACAGCTTTGAGTGCAGATGGAGATTGGAGAAAAACTCTCCTAGTGGATGCAATCAAGCCCTCATTTGTGCCTACTACAATCAGGTATATTTAGCGGCATTGATGGCGGCCAAAGAAACAACATCTCACTGCCTCTATCTAATCTTCTATTTGCCACCCAGTGGAGCTTTTTAGGCTTGTCCGGGGCCTATTATATGCTGGCCCCGACATTCTGGACCTCTCTGAGGCCCACTGTGATATGTTTGCTAGGCACTTCCAGGAAAAAATCTCTTGCATCCGCCGGGACTTCGACTCAAATGTTATGGCAGTTGTATCAGGTGAGGTTCCCACAGCACAGCCTGGTCAGATTTTCTTGGATGAGTTTCAGTTGATACAGCTCAAGGATATTGACAAGGTGCTTGAACAGGTTCATGCAAGCACATCTGTACTGGATCCTTGCCCCTCTTGGCTCATAAAAACTAGCAGGGAGGGAACAGCCAGCTGGGCCAGGGAGGTGAGCAATGCCTCCTTGCGAGAGGGAGTGGTCCCATGCCGCTTGAAAGAAGCGGTGGTGAGGCCACTCCTGAAGAAACCCTCCCTGGACCTGGAAGGTCTTAATAACTTTAGGCCAGTAGCAAATGTTCCTTTCCTGGGCAAGGTCCTAGAGTGGTGTTTTGCCACAGGATCCCCAAAAGGGATTGGCAAAGGTTCTTTGAGGGATTTTCTGACCATAATAGATACTCCTCCAGGAAGTCAAAGCCAAACATGTTTATTGTAAAGTTAAGCCAGGTAGTACAACAATGCTACTCCCAGTTCCCTGGTGGAAATCCAACCCTTAGCTGCACAGTCACTGTTCAACCAACCCAAATGCTAGGTCCAGCAGCTCTCCGCCTGGGTCTGGGCTCTCCACGTTGGGCTTCTGCAAGGCTCTCTTCGACACAGCTTCCTCTGCTTCTCCTCGCTCCTTCCAGTTCTTCAGTACTCCACACACAACCAACTAACAACCACCACACTCTCCGTCTGCACGTGCTCTTCTTAAATAGCACCAAGCTTCTTGGATTGCAGATCTCATGCTTCATTGTTAGCACCTGTGCTGTTTGCAGTGTCATCCCTCTGGCCAGCAGCCAGATCACGGGCAGGTGAGTGGCTCCTTCATTGCATCAGCTTGGCAAGCAGCCAAGTAATCAAGGCCGGTTGCTGATTCTTAAAGCAAACCTACTTTCTTAAAGCAAACCCAGAGCATAGAGGCAGAACTCTGTACAACACTCCTGTACTCCTCTCGCCATCTTCCGTGACTCCCATTACAAGTGGGTAATGGCCAACCAGCTCCAGGTGCTCTTGGATGAGACTATTTAAATTGTGTCATTTCAAATTTGGTTTTAATTTTTTACAGGGATGGGGACTCGGACTCGAGGACTCGACTCGTGAGTCGGACTGAGTCCCCCCTCTGACTCGAGTCGGACTCGAGTCCCAATGTTTTTAATGGGACTCGAGACTCGACTCAGGACTCGAGACCAAGGACTCGTCAACATCCCTGCTTGATGCCACCTGCAGGTGCTGTCTGGACCTAGTTGCAGTAACAATCCAAATTTATTTTTTAAAATCATTTTACTAATGTAACCTTTCAGACATTTTGGGTTTGGCTGCCTCTGCCTGCCTGTTTGGGGTTCCCTGACTCCTCTGCCTGCCTGGTCTCTTCTTAACCAGTTCCACAGTTTGAATTGTCCAAGACAAAGGCCTCTGCCTGCCTGTTTTGGGGTTCCCTGCCTGGTTATTTTGGGTTTGTCTGCCTGGTCTGTTCTTGTCAAAATCAGTGGCAGAGTTTTGAGATAAAAAGGCACACTTGTGCCTAGAATTTATTTAAGCCACACATCTGAAGTAGCCTTATTTTGTTGGGGAAAAACCCCATTGATTTTAATAGGGACTCGTGGAGTCAGCTTTGGGAGTGACTCGTGAGTCACCTTTGGACCAAGGACTTGGACTTGGACTCGAGACTCGGGTCCAAAGACTCGTGACTCGACTCGTGACTCGAGACCAAGGACTCTTCAACATCCCTGATTTTTTAATAATGTTTTTATTGTGTATATTTTATATTGTATTGTGTTTTTATTGATTGTTGTAAACTGCCCAGAGAGCTTCAGCTATTGGGTGGTATAATAATAATAATAATAATAATAATAATAATAATAATAATAGCGAAACAGGACCTCCAAAGGCAGCCTGCCCTTGAATGCCGGCTCCTGAGGGTGCAGCAGCATTGTGGCTGATGCCTGCTTGCCTCGCTTATGGGCTTCCTGGAGGGGCATCTGGAGCTGGAAACAATTGCCCATTCCCCACAGGAAGCAGCCGGAGACCTTCATTCCTCCTCATGCTCCTCTGCTGTCTCAGGTACAGAAGCGAGGACTACCAGAGCCTTTCCAGTGCTGGCTGGGAATTATAGGAGTTGCAGTCCACCCCATCTGGAAGGCAGCAGGTTGGGGAAGGCAGGTCTAGCATTGCCTCCCTAACGGCATCGCAGCTGAGAACTGTGTAGCCGTGCACCGTGAGAGCATTCCCCGTTTGCGCAGGCCTCTTGTGTCCAGGGCCGGTGCTACCATTAGGCCAACTAGGCGGCTGCCTAGGGCGCCGGGCTAAAGGGGGCGCCAGGAGCATAGGGCTGGAGGGAGGGAGGGCTCAAGTGGGAAGAGGGGGGTGCTAAATATCTGATCTTGCCTAGGGCACCAAACTGCCTTGCACCGACCCTGCTTGTGCCACTGCCCCAGACTCTTGGGTCGATGCACAGCTCTCTATAATCCTCGGAATTTGATTCAAAACTTAAGTCTCCTGACATGGAGTAGCATAAGAGCGTCAGAAGAGCCCTCTCTCGGATCAAAGCAAAGGCTCTCTCTTCTAGCACCCCCTGTGTCCCATAGTGGCAAGCCAAGCACCCCTGGGAGGCTCATGAGCGCAATAGCTCTCCTTGGAGGGAGTTAGTTCTTTTTTAAAAGATCAAAGGAGATCTGCTCTCGCTCTCTCTGGGCATATGAATTCTTGTGAAGTCTGTCTTTTGATGAAAACTAACTCTCCCGGAGGTAGAACTTTGGCTTGAAAGCATGTCAGGACTCTTAAATAAATATTGGCTGCCACCACTTCGGCTGCTTCATTTTGTCTTTGTGTGTGTGAGATGGTGGGTGGGGAGCAGCTAGAGCTGAACAAAATTCCACGCACCTTTGAAACTGGGCAGACTTTCAGGTCAGTTGGGGTAGGGAGGAAGTCGTGGAGAGGTGGGTAGGGTGAGTCTGGAATCCATTAGCAAAGAAGTTGAGAGAGAGAACGGGCAGGAGGAGGACGCACAAAGAGAGTGCAAGTGGCCGCCTTGACTAGTGTTGCCTACAGAAGAGCAGCTCAAAAAATTAATAAACGGTAAGATGAACAGAAGCTGCTCCAGCCTGAAGGGGCAACATGGCAGGACACACGGAGGATGAGCAACATGTTAAGGTGGTGGTGTTGATGGTGAAAGAGACAGGAGGGCAGCCGGGGTGGGAAACCTTTGGCCCTGCAGATGTTTTGGCCTACGATTTCCATTGGCTATGCTGGGTAGGGCTGACGGGAGTTGTAGGCCAAAACATCTGGAGGGCCACAGGTTCCCTCCCCCCCCCCAGCTTAGAGAGAGGAGACATGAGCATGGGGCAAATTTATCAGAGAAGCTTTCAATTAATGTAGGTGATAAGATGCTTTAGGAGGGCAAGCCTGCACGGAAGAGGTTGCCAGGGGCCAGATGAGAGGCGGTGGCGAACCGGAGGGAAAGGATGGCTCTTGGAGACCCCACAAGACTTGAGAAGAGAGGCCTAGGAAGGGAGCCGTGCTCTCTGCACGCTGCCAGGGGGCTTGTGCAGGAGGAGAAAATTTTAGTGGATTGTGGCTGCAGATGACCAGCAAACACGTTTGCCTCAGAGAAAGGGGAGGCCCTACTTGGTTTATGAGAGACTCAATGGGAAATAATCTGTAAATAGGAACTTTTACAGGGAGCTACTGTGGCAATTTAAGCTGGGCCTTTAGTCCTGGGGGAGTGGGATGTAAGTTGTAACCAGGGCTTTTTTTCTGGTGGAACTCACCAGAACTAAGTTCCAGCACCTTTTATTCTATTAATTTCATTACAATTTAATCGCCATCTATTCCCGAGGAAACATAATCCAAAAGTTCCGGTACCTTTTTCTCCAGAAAAAAAGCACTGCTTGTAACCCTTTCTCTTGCACCATTTTCCAGGTTAAAATTGCATCCAGAATGCCATTTACCCCATGAGGCAAAACAGACACTATTAACAGCTGCAGAAACTTCTGTGCACACGGCTCCCCCTGCCCCGCCCCACCCCGCCCTAGTTCAGCCCCGAGAACCATTATGGCCCATCCCATCTCTATGTCTCTCTTCCCTATCTCTGGACCAGAGACAGAGACGGCACACCAGGCAGGGAGCAGCTCTGGACGACACCTTTGGCCAGGGCTGGGCATCGAGGGTCGGCACGCTCAGGCACCTGCCAGGGCCCCCCCTCCAGAAGGGGCCCACTGTCAAAAGCCTGCTGCAGTTGCTCCGCCTCTTCACCATGGCAACCAGCTTGTTCACTTGCCTCTCACTCTGGCCCAGATAGTGGTGGTGGTGGTGGTGGTGGTGGTGAAACGGAAGAGCAGTAGACTTCATAGACTTCAGGAGCAAGGGCAGCTGGTGACCATGGTGGCGAGAAGGTGCAGTCACTGTGGGAAGGGGCCCATTGAGGATGTCTTGCCCAAGGGCCCTCCAAAACCTGGAGCCGGCCCTGCCTTTGGCAATAAGCAACAACAGCAGCATGCCACCGGGGTTTCTGGGTAGATCGGACCTAGCCACAGTGACCCATGCATGCCTCAGTTACACCAGGGTGAGATTGCAGTAACACACCCCGCGTGGGGCTGCCTTTGAAGTGTCTCTAGCAACCTCCAGAATGCGGCCGCATGAGTGCTCACAAGAACACGCATGTGTGAGCATATTCACTTTAGGACAGCTGCACTGGTTTCCAGTACATTTCAAAGTGTTGGTTATTTCATATAAAGCCCTGAATGGCTTAGGTGCAGGGTACCTAAAGCAGGCATGGGATGAAGGTAGATTGGGATCTACCGGTAAATCTCTGGGTGATTTGAAGTAGATCAGGTTTGTTTTGATATTTTTTTTTTTGTTATTTTTATTGTAGTCTCGTTTCTTGGATGAATGTATTTTTAGCTGCCGTGAGTGCTAAAGGTAGGATATAAATTATCCCAATAAATAAATTTGATTTACTACCCTTGGGCAAATATGGAGATCCAAGTAGAAGACCTTTCCAGAAAGCAGTTTCTGTCAATAATACACAGACATGGTGCACAGTTATATTTCTTGTCAAAACAACGTAAGAGAAAAGTAGGGAGTTTTCAGCATAGGAATGGTCAAGAAAAATATTGGGCTTTGGTCCATTTGAATACCACTGAATTTAATACTTTGGGGAAATCCAAGATTAAGATAACAGGACATTTATTTATTTATTTATTTGTTTGCTGAATCGCCCATCTGGCTGGCAAACCGGCCACTCTGGGCGATGTACAACATGATAAAATACATTTAAAATACATGATATAAATACATGATATAAAATACATTTAAAACAGTATAAAACAGTATAACTTTTAAAATCTTAATCCACCCCATATTCCCATCTGAATAACCATGTTTTTAGTGGGCGGCGGAACATGTGACATGTGATTGTATGTAAACAAAAGTGGTTTAAAAAAAATTGTCTTACATGTGCACTGCAAACTTACACATCTCTACTCAGAGGTAAGTCCCACTGAATTCAATGGTGCATACTCCCAAGTAACAATACTGGATTCCAACCTCAATGGATTCATTCACAAGATGGGTTCCATAGCTTTGAAGAACTTAAAGAGAAAGCATGAAATTCAGCCCGAAATGAATTTTCTGTATATTCAATTCAAACTGGCATACAGACCCACATGAATCTGCAGAACCACCAACCGCACTAGAAGTCCCTAAGGAAATGACTTGCCTTCCCAGATTAACCAGAATTATTTACCAGTAATTGAAAGAGCAGAAAATAAATGGAGTATAGAAAAGTTGAAAAAGAGTGAAATTTTGCCAGCACAATGGAAGGAGATGTTGGCAAGTGTGAGATCTTCCCTCTAGATCTGAATCTAAGACTGATTCAGCAATACATTCTTCATAGGATACATTGGGCTCCCGTGACACATGATACCAGTCCTTCAAGGTGTGGGGCTACTTCATAGAATCATAGAAAAGTAGAGTTGGAAGGGGCCTACAAGGCCATCGAGTCCAACCCCCTGCCCAATGCAGGAATCCAGGTCAAAGCATCTCCGACAGATGTCTGTCCAGCTGCACCTTGAATGCCTCCAGACTGGGAGAGCCCACGACCTCCCTAGGTAGTTGATTCCATTGTCTTATTGCTCTGACAGTCAGGAAATTTTTCCTGATGTTTAGGTGGAATCTAGGTTCCTGTAACTTGAGCCCATTATTCCGTGTCCTGCAAACTGGGATGAACGAGAAGAGATCTTTGCCCTCCTCTGTGTGACATCCCTTCAAATACTGGAAGAGTGCGATCATATCTCCCCTCAGTCTCCTCTTCTGAAGGCTAAACATGCCCAGTTCTTTCAGTCTCTCCTCATAGGGCCTTGTTTCCAGTCCCTTTATCATCCTTGTTGCCCTCCAAGGTAGATCTCCAGGTGCTTTCAACTTCAACTTGCAGGAACATAGGAAACTGCAGGGGCAGTGCTGGGTACCGGAAGCATCTGGGGCTCAGGCCCTCAGGACAAAGGTGGCAGGGGGAGCACAAATGTGCACATGCAAATTTACATCTGCTCTAAAGTCTCTCTGTGTGTCTGTCTAAAGGACGCTGTCTGCTAAGGGCACTCCTATTTGTAAAAAGGGATCTATGGACAGGGGGGAGGAGGGCATTAGAGCACGTGTGCTGGTCATGTCCAGTAGCTGTTGAATTCTGGGAAGAGGCGAGCAAATGTATTAGTGCGCTCGAAGGAATGTGGGAAATGGTCTTTCAGAGAATTGATTTTAGGATCAATTCCAGCAATTTGGAACGTACAGAAGGAGCAACAACAGGCTCAGTAGTACAGAAACAGAAAGATAAAACTAAACCAGACATTTGGACAAACTAGACATGATGGGGGAGGTCTGTAACCACTACCAGGCCTGGTTTGGTCCCCAGACACCTGTCTAGTAGAGTCAGCGAGCCCGGCAGCCAAGGAAGCGGCAGCACATCCAGCTCAAGGGATGGGAAAGAGGCATAGAGAAATGCAGCGAAAAATTCTGTGCACAGTTCTGCGGTGTGTGAAGAGACGGCTCTTTTGAGGATCTCTCTCCCTCTCTGTTCATCTTTCCCTGCCCCCACCTTTTAGAATTTGGGATTTTCTGATTATTTATCTCTTTGTTGTGTGTAGGGAAATAGGAATGGTATTGAATGTGTAAAGCAGCCTTCCCCCCACCTGGCACCCTGGGGATTATGGAAGCTGTAGTCCAACACATCTGGAGGGCAGAGGTTGGGGGAAGGCAACTCTAAAGGCTTGTTTAAAATTCTGGGTTTTAAAAGTAGGGCTCAGTCAAATGTTCTGCTCAAATGTTTTTGCTTGGAAGGGAGGGGATGAACACTCTCAAAAGAACCCACTGACCTTTCTTTTTGCCCCTTCTTTGACCTTCTATGCTTTGGACGTCAACTCCCATCAGCCCCAGCCAGCATGGCCAATGGTCAGGAATGACTGAATAGTGAGGGAAAGGCACTCTGTGTCTGTTCAGGATTGCTGTGCCACATTGCCTGTCCCAGGACTAGGTGTTGGGTAGAAGCATCCATCGTTGTTCATGCTTGGCACCTGACCTATGCGATGGCTCTGGGTCTGCTAATGTTGACCTTCCCCCGCATCACGTGTAGCTGTGGGCGGGGAGAAATTTTGCGGACGAGGGGGGAGGAGAAGCGAGACTTACCAGTTCTCGCAGGTACGCTTCAGGTAAGGGGGGCGGGGTTACAGGAGCCAATATTAGAACCTGCAGCACCGCCCCACACCCTCTTTGTTCTTCGCAGCTCCCTCCCTCCCGCCCTGTATTCAGTATGGGCTCCTCTGGTCGCCGTTAAGGGGCCGAGTAGGAATTTTGGCTTACCACCATTAGGGGGGTGGGCGCGTTTCGCCTACTCCATACTACTGCAGGGTTGGGAGCATTTTAGTTAGGGCACATAGCAAGAAAAACGGTCACAGATAGATAGTTGGCAGGTAAGTGCGGGTTAGGGTATGGATAGGGTGAGGTGAGCATCCCTGGCACCATTCAGGTGACAGGCGGTTTCAGGATGCCTCAGATGGATGGGTCAGTAGGCTCAGACAGCTGGGGGTCAGGAACGCCTGTGAGGCCTTTGTTCTCGCCAAGCTTGTTGTCGTGAGACTCCGAGAGGGAGCGACGCAACAAAGGCTCCCAACACTGGAAAGTGCAAAAGGGGGAGGCGGCGGAATTCCTCGCCACCTCCCGGTTTTGGATGCTCCGCCCAAGTGCATAACAGAGCGGCCTACCAGGCCAGAATAGAATAACCCGCACTCGATCCCTTTGCAGTTCATTGTATGTAAATATGTAAAATAAACGTGGCCCAGTTAAACACCAACTGATTGTCTCGATGCTTCATTTCCCACCTCTACGTCCACAACTCTCTGTGGCCACCTGATCTCCGTGCGAGGCTCCCTCTGGTCCGGACTGTGTAAGCCGGCCTCCCCCAACCTGGCGTCCTCCAGATGTGTGGCACTGCACCAGGTGTGGGGAAGCTGGTGTACGTCAACCTTTGAGGAGCAGAAGTGGGTGGTCTTGGCCTGGGGATCAGACTTTCAGACCTTCTGGGGTTGAGCAGCTCCAGAGAACCTTTGGGCTGGGCAGCTTCACACCATAATTTTGTCTCCGGACAGTGCTTCGCTTCCCAGGTGTTCCCATCATCCACACGGATGCCTGCCAGAACAGAAGCAACTTCACAGAATAAAAGAAACAGAAAGACAGATAACACCCCAGTTCTCATCCCAAGGCTAACTGTTTGTATCCTCCATCCCACCCCACTCAACCTCACTGTGCTGAAGACTCTTCTGTCTGCTGCTTTCATTTCCCCTGTAACATCCTGCTTTCCACGGATTTGAAAGTCAAGGCAGGGCATTTGCTCTTTCAGCTGCAGTGCAATGTGCTAGCAACAGTTCAAGTGATATCTCAGGAGCTGCAATGTGTGTGAAATGGCTGGGTATGCGCCACATGAATGCGCTGTCTGCATGGATGGTGCCTTGATGTTCATGCATATGCATTTGCCCGCATGTGTGCAGGAGATGAGATGTATCCAGGCACCCACTCAAATTTAGCTGGAGGTTAAGAAGACAGGAGATCCTGGGGAAGGAGAACCGAACAATGCTCACTCACACTCCACACTAACTACATTTTAACAAGGCATCCCTGAAAAGGTGAAAAATAATGTTGCACATATGCACCCTCACTTGTGAGCAGTGGAAACTTCCAGAGCTCCCAGCGCTTACCCAGGATTCAGTTTCCTTAGAAGAAGCAGGTCCCTGGCATTTCTGTTCATTGACTCACACGAGACACGCACAGGCTGAGCGCAGGATGAGTGTGCTCCTCAGCATTAACAGACTCCTGCTCCCCATCGGGTGTGTACAGGCACCCCTGATGATGGGTACAGGCGCACAGGATTTCTGCAGAGAGAGGGCAAGGCAGGCCACCTCACTGCCTCCTGTTCAGATACGGTCCCCGCACAGACCGACTGCTGTCTCGCCTGCTTTCTCTGGTTTTGCCCTTGGTGCAAGTGGCACGCCGTCTCCTATCCACAGAGGACAGACGTGGCTGGGCTAAACGTGGCCAGCCACTTTGGCCCATTCTAGCCGCCCCTTTCCACAAACACAGACTTGCAGGGTTGAGGGGGATCCTGGCAAGATCCTTCAGACGACCTCCCTGCTCAAATCTACTTGCAGCATCTGTTTGGTGGTCCGGCAGCACGCAGGAGAAGTGGGAGCGAGTAGCGAGTGAGCGGCTGCCAGGTGTGCGAGGAGAGAGCTGCCTGTGCGCCAGGCAACGTGCCCGGCACCCCCTAAGCTAGCCTGCCCCTTCAGGTGTGGGGCACACAGTCACGCCGCTCGTGTTGCAGTGAAATCCAGCGGCTAGCCCGGCGTCCTTCGTGCTTGGAAGGGTCAGGGCCGCCGGCCGTCTTCTCTCCCAGCCCAGGCAGCCAAAGGTCCTGCGCCAGCTCGCCTTTGGCTGTAAAGAGATGTTAGAGAAGAAGACTGGGGCATCACGGGCACCAGCAGGGAGATGGCACGCATTGAAATCTGGATCATGTTTATTCAGGGCTGGAATGATGAGTCTCATTTACTGTAATCTACATTAAAACAAAAACAAAAAACAGTCACAATGAAGTATGTTAAGGAGTCCATAATCGCCGCTGCTGCTGGATCCGGTATCAGTCCTAGAGATTGGCAGCCGCACAGACTATCTGGTGGGTCTTCCAAGCAGCAGCAGCAGCAGCAGCAGACTGCCAGGAATATCCCCCCCACCCCCCCAGCTCAAAAACATGTCCTGGCAGGAAGGAAGGAGCAGGGCTGGCTGCCAAGAGGACAAGCAAAAGAAAGCGAAAGTCTTTCAGGAGGGCTTTATAGAGGGGGCAGCAAAGGAAGGGAAAGCCAGTCCAGCTCCCTGCAGCCTCTTGGCAGCCCACAGAGAGAGAACAAGCCAGCCTTCGACCTCTGGCCAGCATGGCTCTTCGTTCACTGCTCACCTGCTGCCTCCTAGCTGCTGCTCTCTGCATCCTCCAAGTGCAAGGTACTGCGGTCCCTGCCACTTCTCTTTCTCTCTCTCTCTCTCTCTCTCTCTCTCTCTGTATAATGCTTAGTTTCTTGAAAGATGTGCCAGAGCTGAAGTATCCCTGCTGTGCACCATTGACCAGGAAGCTCTGCCTGCCCACCTCAGGTGTGTCTTCTGGGGGTTACACAGCGGGAAGGGAATGGCCTAACCAGCGCCCAAAGGTTTTATTGCAAGAGATGCTCCTTCCCCCCCCCTTTCGCATGGCCTGACAGTGGCTGCTCCCAGGACCAGGGTAACCTACCCTCCAATGAGTTCTGTTTTTTCCCCTTCCAAATGGCACTTTGAATGTGCAAAAATGGCTGCAGTTAAGGACATTTGCTTAGTGGCCCTGTGAGCAGATCACTTTTATATCCCTGGCAGTAAAATCTTTGCATAATGGAGATGGAAGGGACTTCAGAGGTCATCTTGTCCAACCTCCCTGTTCAGTGCAGGATCTGCAATGCAGGGTGCAGCTGTAGCATCCCTAAGAGATGGCCCGCCAGCCTCTGTTTCAGCACCTCCAGTCCAGCCAAGGAGAGCCCATCACCCCCTGAGGCAGCCTGCCCCATTGCTGAACAGCTCTCACTGTTGGGAAGTTTCTCGCTTTCTCCTAATGTTAAGGCAAAATCTGCTTCCCTGCAATTTCCACCCACTGGTTCTAGTCCCGCCCTCGGGAGCAACAGAAGACAAAATCTACAGCATGTTCTGCGTGACAGCACTTGGTATTTGAAGACCGCTCTCATGCCTCCCCTTAATTTTCCCTTCTCCTGGCTCCTTCGATTGTCCCTCAAGGGAGTTGGTTCTCCTGGACTCCTATTAATTTATTTATTATATTTATACCTCACATTTTTTCCTGCAAGGAACCCAGGCGGCTTACATAATCCTCCTCCTTCTCTCCACTCTATCCTCACAACAACCCTGTGAGGTAGGTTAGGCTGAGAGTCAGTGACTGGCCCAAAGTCACCCAGTGAGCTTCATGGCTGAGCAGGGACTAGAACCCAGATCTCCCGAGTCCCAGTCCAACACTCTCACCACTACGCCACACTGGCTCTCCTGAGCATCTTGGCCACCCTCCTCTGGACATGCTCCAGTTTGTCAATGTCCTTCTTAGAGTGTGGACTGCACACGGTCCTCCAGATATGGCGAGGAAGGCCTCATAAGGACACAGGGAGACACCCAACCCCCAACTCAACTGCTCTTTTTTCTGATTCAGGAAGCAAGAACAGCGCTGTGGACTGCTGCGAGGCCATCAAGGACGTGCCCCTACATGTCAAAAGGGTGAACATGTTGCGGTCTTACATCATCCAGGAGCCAGCAATGGGATGCCCTGTCTCGGCGATTGTGTGAGTACCTGGCCAGTTGGGAAGGGGGAAAGGCTTCCTGGGGGTGCTGTGAACAATCCCTGGCCCCAGTGAGTGAGACACTGGCGGTGCAGTCGCTGGGAGCCCCCAGCCCCGTAGCCTCCCTCCCCTGGGACAGCTCCCACAACCGGTCTTTGCTGACGTGGCGAGCGTTCTGCAGGATGGACTTTAACCAATTACGGCTGCTCACCAGCCTGGCAAGACACCCCTGGGATTGGGCCCCTGCTGTGCTGTGCTGCTCTGCCCTGCTCTGTGGAGCTCAGGCCTTCTCTGCCACCGGCCGGGAGCCAGGACTCCACCTCGCCAGCTGCCCAAGCATTTAAGCAAAATGGATGAAAGTGCCATCTGAGCCTTATAGACTTTAATCACCCTGACCCTCATCCCCACAACAAACCTGAGGGGCAGGTCAGGTCACACTTGTTCCCATTTTACAGACTAGGCACTGCTGGCAGAAAAGCAGCGATCTGCTCAGAGCTACTCTATGACTCCATGGTGGAGGCTGGACCTGATCCCCCCCATCTCCCAAAGCAACCAGTCCCTGATCCACCTGAGACAGCTCCATTCAGTACGGGCTGCAGTCCCAATGCCCCCTTCTTTGCTCAAGCCAAGCAGGCATGGATCTGGCCCGTGCTTGCGGGGCGGCAGGAAAGATTGACTGGGAGCCCCGGTGGCTCAAAGCCATTGAAGAAAGGGAGTGCATGCATAAATGTAATGAACACATTAAAATTGTTTTCTTATCTGCAAACCTTATTTCACTCCCCGTCCCCCCCCCCCCCCGTTTAAGATAAAGTGTTAGTGCAAAAGTGAAGTATCAGAAAAGAAGGCAGGAAGACCCTTGTGGGAAATTGGAGGCTACGGGATCATACAGACTGAGGTGTTGGGCTGGGATTAATTTGGAAGAATCGGGTAGCTGTAAATACATAGAGATAGATGTGGGTATATGAAAACCTTCTCTGATCTCAAGGCCTTTGGAGGACACTCCTTCGCCTTTCAATGCTCAACCTTTCCACAAAATGGACCAGGAACCTGTTTAATTTTCTTGTAAAGGGAGGTTCCAAAAACCCCTTGGCTGAGTTGGTGATGAGGCTGAAAGCTAGATTCCATGGACACGGCTGTGCGTTCAGTTGTTGTGGCAATCAAGGGCTACTGTGGGTTGTATGTGGAGCAGCAGGCTCATTGAGGCTTCCAATAATTCTCTTAATTCTTCTCTCCTGGCTCGCTCAGGCTGATCACCAAGGTGGGACGTGGACTGTGTTATCCTCCTGGGTCCAGATGGGCCTTGGCCCTCAAAAATGCACTGGACCAAAGGCAGGCCCGGAAGCTGCAACGGTCCCGAGCCTAGGAGGTAGGCATGGTTGAAGATCTATGATGTCATAGCGGGGTTGGGCGGTGATGGAGCTGTTTAGGTCAGCCTTCCTAAATGACTTGGGGTGATGCAAAGTAGAGTTGGAAGGGGCCTACCAGGCCATCGAGTCCAACCCCCTGCTCAGTGCAAGAATCCCAAGTCAAAGCATCCCTGACAGATGGCCATCTAGCTGCACCTTGAATGCCTCCAGAGTGGGAGAGCCCACCACCTCCCTAGGTAGCTGGTTCCATTGTCTTATTGCTCTGACAGTCAGGACATTTTCTCCTGATGTTCAGGTGGAATCTGGGTTCCTGTAACTTGAGCCCATTATTCCGTGTCCTGCAAACTGGGATGATGGAGAAGAGATCCTGGCCCTCCTCTGTGTGACAACCCTTCAAGTACTGGAAGAGTGCGATCATATCTCCCCTCAGTCTCCTCTTCTGAAGGCTAAACATGCCCAGTTCTTTCAGTCTCTCCTCATAGGGCCTTGTTTCCAGTCCCTTTATCATCCTTGTTGCCCTCCTCTGAACCCTCTCCAGTTTGTCTATGTCCTTCTTAAAGTGTGGTGGTGCCCAGAACACAACTCCAGATGTGTTGGACAGCAACTCCCATCATCCCCAGCAGGCACGGCCATTGTTTGTTTGTTTGACTGTTTGTCAAGGATATCCGGTTCACATATAGATGTATGTCTCTCCTTCGCGCTTTGGAGAGGTAGGCAACCTGTGGTGCCGTCCAGAGGTTTTGGGTCACAGTTCCCATAATCCCTGACCGTTGGCCATGGTGGCTGAGGCTCATGGGAGTTGTAGTCCAAAACATCTGGAGGGCACCAGGTTGCCTACCCCTGCTTTATGGTACTCCCCCCCCCCCCCCAGCAAATACTCGTCTGTCGAAGTCAGCACTTGGGCGAAGCACGTCTGGGTCTCCTCGCTGCCTGGCTGGGATATCGAAAAGGGCTCCGGCCATCGCTCCCTGTGTGAGGCCATCCGTGCTGGTTTCTCAAGCCAGTCTCCTCTCTCTTCCCTTCCAGAACAGCAAACGATCTCTGCCATTGAATCCACATGGACCAGACTTCCAAAGAACCCCCCTCTGCAGTGAATATGAATAAAGGCAGCATCAGACTCCGTATTTACCTCTTGCTCTGCAGTTGCAGACCTAAGTGTCGGTGGGTGGGTGGGTGGGTGGGTGGGAGGGTGACAGGGGACCTCTTTCATTCTTTTCTCAGATGACTCTTGCATACGGTGCCCTCTCCAAGAGCTTCCTCCACCCTTCTGTTTGGTGACCTGGGTTTGAAATGTCAGTGCCTGAATTCCTGGGTTAGAGGACTCACACAGCCTTGGACGCCTAACTTCCCATGCCCAGCCTGTGTGGAATGACACCCCAGCCTCTGGAGTCCTATTTATCACGTACCCACCAAAGGGGATATATCCGGAGCTTAATTAAATCTAGGATTGAATCCCAGGGCCTGTTTTTAATGCCTGGGCCCCTCCCTAGATCGTGTGAAGTAATAAGGAAATGGTCATCCCTCAGAGCATATACAGAGTGCATCCTCCTAAGCACGGAGCATCCACAGCCTCACAAGCTAAGCAGGGCTTTGAGGGCAAAGACTCAACAAACCTTAGGAAAGAAAAGTTATTCACTGGGTACCTTCTTCAAGACGGCAGCTTCCCCTTTTGTAATGACGATGGTGTTCACAGATGGGGGGGTGTCTTTATTTTTGCACTGGAAATCCCTTGAGTGAATTTGCAGAAGACTGAGGTCTAGTTTATCGGGCAAGAGAGACGGGCCGGTTTCATTCTTACTTGGATGGAAGACTGAGCTCACCTTCCCAGTTAACCCTCGATGTGCTGTCACCTTGAGCCAACACAGGAGACCCATTAGAGAAAAGGTGGCATCCCAGTTCCTCTCCTGGTGACCTGGCCTCCCTTGTTGTAATGAGCAATGGGCATATTGGGCATGAAGAAATGAGAAGCGGGAAGGGCGTTCGCAATGTAGGTCTTTGCAATGTTGTAACAGAGACATGTAAATATAAACCACTTTTCTTGTAACAACCCCCCCCCCATGTTTTATATTGCAAAGTGATTCATTAAAAATGGACATATTTCTTTAAAAATATGCATCTGGTTGCTTCATTTTCTCTCCCAGCCATCTAATCCTATTCCAAATGCTGAAGTGGTTGATGGTATTTATGAATGTGGGACTAAAGTAAACACCACCTTTCCCAGCCCTTTGGAATTTCTGTTCTTTAATGCTGAACATGAACATGGACATAAGAACAGGATTTCAGAATGAAACACAACATCCAGCAGGGGTAGGACAAGAAGCGTTTTAACTATGGGAAGGTAGATTTAGATGAAACCTTAGGAGGCATGGCCAAGCTGTAGGAGTTGTTCATTTCTGGCCCCTCTGTGCAGGAAATAGTTCCAGGGGGCAGTGCGGAAATCGTACCTTCCACTGTCTGTAGGCCTCATGGTGACTAGCATATCTCTTTCTCGCTTGCCTAACCTCCAAAGGAAGGGACTTTTGGCAGGTGGGCCAGGCAGGCAGGCTTTTCTTTCTGACTTGAGGCAAGAACTTTGGTTAATGATCCACGACTGAGATAAGAGGCTAGAATAAAAGGATCCAGACCTTAAGTCTTATTTGCAAAGGAGCCTCCAGTGCCTTTGATGTGCCGGTTTTACCGCTTTGTTCACAGTCCTTGTTGTGACACATCATCAGCGGGGCCGGTGCCATTGAGGAAGGGGGAATTCCTCTTTCCTGTATCAAATTCCCCCATGCAAGGGCAAAAGGCTGCTTCTCTGCCAGCTGGCTGGGGGCACAGAGGTAGCATTTCACAGCAACCAGCAAGGGGCCACCAACTGGCATCGCTCTACGGGCAACAAAGAGCCGTAGGGAACGTTAAAGATGAAGAGGTTTATTTGTGGCATAAGCTTTCACGGCAAGGCAAAAGTGCCCAGCTGACCATATCTTTGCACAAAGATGGATGTTCTTGGTAGCTGCCTCGCAACCATAGACTTTCCTTCTGCTGGTGACTCGCCAAAGTCTGAGCAGAAGCATTTTCTAGGAATGCTGCAATTCTTATTTGGGATGTTGTTTAATGTCTAGGGCTAAGTACATATCAGGTGATTTTAGTCCAATATTTTAAAGGTTAAAGGTTTAATGGGGTGTTTTATGAACTGGTTTTATTGAATTTTGGTTTTAGCATTGCTGTCCCCTGAATACGGTAAACTAGAAAGTCCATGAAATATAATAAAAGTATCACAGAGGTGTGTTGAGATGCCAAAACAGAGCCTTCCTCATGATGATGATGATGATGATGATGATGATGATGGGGCTAGTTGGTGGGTGCTGTTTATTTCGTTTATTGCTGTGTTTTTAATTTGGTTTTATGTTATGTTTTAAATCTGGATTTTACCATTAGAAAGGTGGGATATAAATAAATAAATAAATAAATACACTAGGCACTGCACAGAAATAAAAGGAACAGACCTCTGCCTGCAGGTTCACATTTAAAAAAAAAATAAAAATAACAAACACCAATAAGACAAAAGGAAGAGAAGGCTTGGAGGGGAAAGGGAAACACTTTGCAGTACCTGGAAGAGACAAAGAAAGAACAGCAACCACCTACACACAGAAAAATAATCAGATTTGTCAAATTGGACATCCAGAAGGAAAGTTGGGTGAATTTTTAATAACTTCTGAATGGAGGACAAAGAAGAAGGCAGTTGAAGATTCTGAAGGGAAAGAGTTCCATGCAGAAAGGGCTTTGAGAAAGAAAACGCATTGATGAGAATGAGTGCAAGGGAGTAGCGCGGCCGCTGACGCAATGACCTGGCTTGCACCATCGATCACAGGGCAGTCAATCAGCCACCGGGGTCCGGGCACTAGCAGCACAATGACCCTCGGCAGCATGGGTTGTCGTGTTGTGCGAACTTGGCTAGGGTGGCTCATTGCCATGGTCAGCAATGGGATGCCGTAGGGCTCTGGTGTGGCTTGTTAATGTTGTGATATGAATCACATTGACCAGCTGTAGCACAGTGTTTACACATGGAGAGGAACAGAAATGGCGGTAAACAAGTGTATTGTGTCTTTCTACTTTCCCGTGTTATTTCTCATGGGAAAGCTAGGCCCTGGAATCATTATGAGCTAGCCACATGGTTTGTATGTTCTGATGACATGCTAACTTGTTTTTTCTGTCTGAAGCCATTTTAGAGAAGAGCAGGACTGCTTTCTCTATTCCTTCTCTCTTCTGGCTATTGCTTGCTGGACTTTGCAACAATGTAACGTCTTTGCTGAAGTGGAGTGAAGCTCAACCTACTCCACTGGAATTAATGCTTGCTATGCATTGTACTCTGCACATGGACTGTAACTAGGAAATGTATACTCTGTAGAACTTTACTTGCTAAGTGAATAAACCGGTAGAAATAGACCTGTGGTGTTACAGAGTGTTTCCTTGCTACTTGCTACTTGGATTAGTCTGCAGACCGGGGAAGCTAGAAGCTGGTGTCGGATTACAGGCAAGCTGGCTGGCAGCTTCAAACCGACACGCTGCACAGAGGGGGGTGAGATCTGGAAGATCTGTGTGTGGAATAATGGGCTTCTATGCACAGACAGGATTTTAAATCTCCCATCCAGCACACGCGGGGCTCTGCTGTCACTCACGCGCCTTCAGTTAACCCTTGCCGGGTTCACACGACACGAAAAGCTGCACTGCTGAGGGGAATTATGCCGATCCCCCTCTGGCACGCGGCCGGCATGCGCGGCAGGGGAAATAAGCACCATGGCTTATTTCCCCAGCCACGATCGTGCGAACAGGGCCATCGCCAAAAAAGAGGGCAAATGAGGACACTGGTGGCATAGAATCTGCATGTGCTAGTATATGTAGAGATGCAAACTTAGAAATACTTACCGGTACTGTCCTTTCAATAGAAGTGCAATCCCTCTCGCTATGGTGGGGAAGGCCAGCAGCGCTGTCTGCTGTCCAGCTGCTGACGGCTGTGGATGGGCAGCTGCCTGCAAGGCTCTCTTCGCATATGGCACTTTATCTTTAAACCAGCCTTGGGTGGTCGCCTTCAGAGAGAGGACTGTCCTCTCTAAAGGAGGAGGCACGGCCACCCCACCAGGGAGCGGAGGTTTGATAAAAAGATGAGCGTTTCTTGTATGGAGGGGTTGGGGACAGGGCCGGATTAAGAGCATTATGGGCCTGGTGCTGAGGATTTTGGTGGGCCTTTTTATGAAAATAAATAAAATGAAGACACAATTTTATATTAAAACAAATTAAATATTTTAATTACCATTAAAGTGCCAAAACTCAAAAACTCCTGCAGCTCATCAGTAAGGGTCTTCCCAATTTCCCCCAAATTTATTTATTAAAAAAGAAAAAGCAGCCACAACAAAAAGCCAGGAAGCTTTGCTTGACCAAGAATAATTGTGTTGTTCTTGTTGCTTTGTTTCATTTTCGTTTTTTCGTTAAACTAGCATTTGAACAATTGAGCTGCGAATCAGAAAGATCTTTTGCTCGAGGCTGGAGAGAGAGGTCCCTTCTAAATCTGAATATTACAGACCCTAGCAAGCCCCCATGTGCTTCAAAGAAATGTAGTAACAGTGATTGAAATGCAAAAAGCTACCGAAATGCTAATTTGAGAACAACAGTTCTTGCTAGGTCTTGCCTCAAGCCTGTAATGCAGATGTGCTTAGAACACCTTTCTAATCTTGAAAAAATCATTAATTATGCTGAATGATAACGATCAGAGCTAACTCAAATCGTGCCGGGTGTCCCTATATTGTGGGCCTATTGTCTGTTATGGGCCTGGAGCGGCCGCTCCAATCGCCCCTATGTTAATCCGGCCCTGGTTGGGGAGCAGAACAGAGAGAAAGCAAGACAGGGGCAGGACCATGAAAAGACTTCTTGGCTGGAATAAGTTTAAGCTGAATATGAAATAATAGAGGGAGCCAGAGAAGGGAAACATGGAACGGTATACATGATTCAATCAGGAAGAAAGGAAAATTAAGCTGAAACAAAAAGGGAAGGTTTGGGGAAACACAACACACTCAAAAAGTCATCTCCTAGACTACTGTAATGCGCTCTACGTGGGGTTACCCTTGAAGACGGTTCGGAAGCTGCAGCTGGTACAGAACGCGGCGGCTCGCCTGGTTAAAGGCAGCCGCCGGCGGGATCACATCACGCCAGTGATGAAGGATTTGCACTGGCTACCAGTTGCTTGCCGAGCCGAATTCAAGGTGTTGGTTTTGACCTTTAAAACCCTATACGGCTCTGGTCCAGTTTATCTCAAGGAGCGTCTCCAGCAACACCAAGTGGGCCGCTCAACAAGATCTGCCACGGATGGCCTTCTCCTTGTCCCTTCAGCCAGAGCAGCTAGACTGGTGGGGACGAGAAGAGGCCTTTTCTGTGGCGGCCCCCGTACTGTGGAACTCTCTCCCGAGTGACCTCCGCCATGCCCCTGAGACTTCGTCGCCATAAAACCTGGTTGTTAGGCGGATATGGGTGGGAACGATTAAATTTTATATGTTTAATGTATTGATTTATTTAGTATTTTATTGTGTGACATCGCCCGGGGCCGGTTGCCGGCAGATGATAATAAATATTATTATATTAATAATAATAATAATAAGAATAATATAATCATCTCTGAGTAAAAACCAACAACCAAAACAGAAAGAGAACAAAGATGAGAGAAATAAAATTCAGGCAAAGCATGCATGACCTGGAGCAGAACTGCTGCGACCAACGGCATGCCTCATTTATATATTTAATTGCACTTTTAGACCACCCAGTAACCAAAGTTATCTTGGTGATGTGCAAGTAAATTAAAAACAACAACACATAAAATATAAAATCACAATAAAACAATAACAAGAGCACAAGATAAATAATACAAAGTGAAAAATCAGCAGGGGCGGGGCGGGGCGGGGCGGGGGGGCAGCAGCACATAATATCCAAAGTGAGATTATCAGCAAAAGACAAAACTGCACAGATATCTAAAAGCACTAATAATGTGTGGGAGAATTAAAAGGTCTTCACCTGGCACCGAAAAAGAGCATAATGTAGCCACCAGGCAAGTCTGGGGAGGGCATTCCACAGATGGGGGGGGGGTGCCACCACTGGAAAGACCGTTTCTCTTGTAGCCACCTGCCTTGCCTCATTTGGCCGGGGCACCTGGAAGGAGGTCTTAGGGTCTGGGTAGGTAGATATTAAAACTGAGGGACCCTGGGGATTGGCTTTTGGACACTACCAGAGCTGAGAGAGAAAATGTGAAGAAGATATTTAAAAATATAATTTAGAGCTGCCCTTTTGCTCTTGGTCAGGATTGCTGTAGCAGTGATCTGTTCTCCACCGCCCAGCTGGTGGGCGATCAGCCAGCCAGCCAGCCACCACTGTTGTGCCCACTCCCGAATTAGCCAGGAGTCCAGCCGGTCAGGTTGAAAGCCTGGGCACCGGCTCCCTGTGAAGGAACCCACCAAAGGTTAAATGTCCCTTTGGCTTTGGCAGCACCCCTTCGCTGCCGCCACGCAGGCACCAGTTTCTTACACGTCTTCCCAAAGGCAGGAGGGCAGGGCAGGTGAAAACACTCAGTCCTTGATGGTGCTCACAGTCCTTTCATGGTCACCAGGGGTATTTTATATTTTGTGTATTGGTATTTTGGTTTGTGATGGGGGGCGGGGAATGTCCTGGCTTGGCTTGATGCCCAGGGGAAGGAGCCTATAGAACAAGCACTTATGGATGGTTTGGTGTCAGGTAGAGAAGAGAGGTCTAGGAGAACAGGACTATCAGGACCCTGGACAGTGCACTGCAGGGGATCCTCCTCACTGGGGAGCTTCCCCATAGGGAGAGCTGTTGTCCTAGCAAGGGACCACAGCAGTGCAGGCAACGACGGGGGGCCTTAAGAAGGCTGGCAGGCCCAGGACTTTCAGAGTCTCCATCCCTAGAGGCTGCTGGCGGTAGCCCTTAAAGGGCACGTGGTTTTTTTTCTGTAGCCTCGTGCTCCTGCGTGGCTGAGGGACAAGGGAATCTGTGGCAGTCATTCTTCAAGTCTGAGGCTGAGGGAAGGGCTGCCTCCTCAGGTCTGGAAGATATGTGGGAGGGGTCAGGGGTGCCGAGGATTCTTCCTGAAGTGGGGGGAGCAGTGGCTCATTGGACTCTGAGTCCTCTGTGGAGCATTGCTGAGCCTCTGAGCCGGGGGGGGGGGCACTACAGAATAATGGGGGACTATATAAATGGGTAAACACACACATTAGGTAAGCATGTGCAAATAAGCATACACCCTAGCAAGGATGCAAAGGAAAGAGCAGCTCGGCTGAATGATGCAAGCTTCCCTTCCAGGGCTAATAGCAGCTTCCCCTGTGCGCCATGGTCCCAATCCTGCTGCCTCCCCCTTTCCTATAGCTGTTATTGTTTAAGGGGGGGGGCATGGGAAGACACTTTAAATGCATCCATACATCTAATGTCATGTCTGCTTTGGCCCAGAAGCCAGGGGCAAGAGCATTGAGGGCATGCCTTTCATAGACATTCCAGGATTGATTGTTAATCAGTCCCTTAGTTAAACAAGCTTCTGAGCATGTAAACATGTGCCTGGGTGAGCTGGGAGAAGCATGGTGCTCAGTCGACCTGCTGGTGTGGACTGAGGGTGCAGCCAGAGGCTACTTCACGATGGAGAGTAGGTGCGTGCATCGCACAGGTTGCAAAGCCAGAGAAGGCCTGTGTGCCACACAGCTTGCAAAGCTGCTCTGACTATGTAAAACGTGTCTGTCTGTATGGCTGTGTCATAAATTCACTTTCTTCCCCCTGTCAACTCTTGGAAGGCACAGATGGTGCAATTCTGTGTTTCTTAAGGACAAGATTAACTTCTCCTATCCTGCTGATCTGCTGCTGCATGGAAGCCAGTCAAAGCCCAGGCTGAGTTCTGAGAACAGTCCAAGGTGATGCTACCAGGGGGATATCAAACAGCCCTAAAAGGCCTGACTTTGCCAAGCCAAATGTCCCCCTTCCTTCTCCCCACCCCCGTCCAGCACACAATGGCATTTGGCCGGTGGGTTCTTCACCCTGCAAGAATTCCCATGGGATGGTTCTTTGGAGGTTTCTTTCCTTCCATTTTATGCTGAGTATTGCATTGAAAAGTCAGGGAGACTGTAGGTGGGCAGACCAGGGAATGCGGGTGGGGTGGGGGGAGCCCTGCCGCTCAAGCAGGTGGGATGCGTGAACCGAACGAATGCACGAGGAAGGGACAGACCTCTCTGTGTCATTTGAAGTGTCCTTTGAAGAGGTTTCCACCACCACTCATTCCCTGCCTTGCCTTTTGGAGAAATGGGAATCTCAGAGTTATTTCCTATGTACAGCTTCTTTCTGAAGAAGAAGAAGAAGAAGAAGAAGAAGAAGAAGAAGAAGAAGAAGAAGAAGAAGAAGAAGAAGAAGAAGAAGAAGAAGAAATAGTAGTAGTACTGGGAGTGCAACGTTTCATACCGAGAAAAAGGAATGAAAGGGAAAGGATAGCAACTGAAAGGAACTGCTCCCCCAAGACAAAGAAAGGCCAACCCGGGCAGACTCTGCTGTTTGGATCAGCCTGTTGTGACTGCGGCATCGCAGACTCCCAGGAAGAAATTCCCCTTTTCTCTTCAAACCCCCCCCCCCCCAATCTGTAGTCCTCAGGAGGAGAGAGCATAGCTCTGTGGTTGAGCACATGCTGCACACATGGAAAGTCCCAGGTTCAATCCTCAGCATCTCCATTTTAACAAGAAAAGAAAAGATTTAAAGTTACATAAGAAGAGCCCCGAGGCTCCACCTGGCCCAGCATTCTCTTCACGCAGTGGCCAACCAGCTGCCCACGGGAAGCCCACAAGAATTTTTCCAAAGGAGTGGCAAAACTGCACAGCAGTTTCGGGTTGTAGTTCTTCGTGCTCCTAGTCCACACCGCGACAGCAGCACACCGGTGCACTTTCCTTGTGCGTGCGTTTTGTTGCTTAGTGTCGGATTCCATGACGTTTAGAAGCCTACACAGAGTAGCAGAGGATCCTGGGAAGTGAACAGCACTGATGCAGAAGGGGGTTATATTTGAGAAGCATCATGAACTCCAACAGAACTATATTTGGAATGAGGGATAAGAGCACGCAGCTAGGAAAGAGAGAGAGAGAGAGAGAGAAAACCAAATGCACAAACACAGCACAGCTGTCTTAAGAATATCATATCATATATTTTATGGTGTCACTGCCCTTATCTTAACATTGACAACTTCACATGACTCATCCTAGAACGACTTCCTTCATCTTGGAAACACTGCTGGACGCTCTCCAGAGCTGCCTCCCCCAACCTGGTACCTGCCAGACGTTTTGGACTGCAATCCCAGCATTCCGGACCAGTGGCCACGCTGGCTGGGGCTGACTGGAGTTATGGTCCAAAATATCTGATGGGCTTTGGAGAGCAGCAGTGGAGTCTATGGGGAGTGTCTTTGGCAGCGGAAGGAGAAATTAGTCTGCTTGATCAGGTTTCGGGGTTCTAGAGGAGCCTAGACTACTCACTTTACTTTTCACATTGTTATCAGCCACTTTTTACATCAGCTAACAATACCGCTTTGGCATGGCTTGAAGTTTGAACTACAGCAGTGTTCTTTTGGAATTGCATATCTCTCCTTGAACTCTAGATCTGTATATGTTTGCACGTTTTTAAGAAGCCCTGATAGCGTCAGAGAACAGGTCTCCCATTTCTGGTAGACCTGGTGACTGAGCGGCGATAAGGCCTGGGGCCCAGGTCTGCCAAGATAGGTAGATCTAGCCTCTGGGAAAGTTGTATTCCAGGCTAGCCCTCTGTTGTTCCTCAGTGGGTAGACCTGGTGTCCAGACAATGTCTTTCCACCCACAGCTGAAACCTTCAGTTCTTTCCACGACACCCTTGGCCCTTTGGGCCGAAGGCCATTACAGGTTGAAGGTCATGGTTAATACTGGGATGGTGGGGTGGGGTGACCTGCACAGCTTGCAACCCACTGCTTGGCTCTGCTCTGCAGGCAACACACAATAAGACTCAGGTACCTTTGCAAGAGGGTTTTTTATTTCTACAATACATGAATCATAGAATCATAGAGTTGGAAGGGGCCTACCAGGCCATCGAGTTCAACCCCCTGCCCAGTGCAGGAATCCAGGTCAAAGCATCCCTGACAGATGGCTGTCCAGCTGCACCTTGAATGCCTCCAGAGTGGGAGAGCCCACCACCTCCATAGGTAGTTGATTCCATTGTCTTATTGCTCTAACAGTCAGGAAATTTTTCCTGATGTTTAGGTGGAATCTGGGTTCCTGTAACTTGAGCCCATTATTCAGTGTCCTGCAAACTGGGATGGCCGAGAAGAGATCTTTGCCCTCCTCTGTGTGACATCCCTTCAAGTACTGGAAGAGTGCGATCATATCTCCCCTCAGTCTCCTCTTCTGAAGGCTAAACATGCCCAGTTCTTTCAGTCTCTCCTCATAGGGCCTTGTTTCCAGTGAGAATACACTGCGGAGCTGTGTGGCACAGTGCCTCAGCCCCAAGGCCAACACTGAGAGAGAGAGAGGTGGGGAACGGTCCCACTTGGGCCTCCTGCAAGAGCTAAAAATGTCAGGTCCTCTTAAAAAACTCTCTCTCTCAAACAACCCTTTCTAACCATTCATAAATTGCACTGCTGCTACAATCAATTTCACCGTCCCATCTGCATTTCCCTAAAACACCAACAATGCTGGACTACGCTGCAGAGTTGTCACCCACTACCCTAACACACACACAGTCCCCTGAAAAATGGGAATAATGGCACAGGGCAGGACTGGTGTAACGCACACTTCCTCAACCACAGCCCTGCCTCCTGCTGTGCGGGTATAATAATGATGAACGTAATCTGCACACATTGTCAAGGTATTTTTATAAATGTTGATAAACTCAGGGGGGGGGGGGAGGAAATATTAACAAGACCTGAGTTAGAAAGACCATGAATTCCTGTCTTTGCTGCAACCTTTTGTTTTTTTGGTAGACACGTTCCTGCTCACACCCAGCTGCAGGAAGCTCCTGGATTTCTAAATTGATTTTTATGAGGCTGCAGTTACTTCCTGACAGGGAAGGCCCCCAAAAGGCTTAACACACCCAGAAGGGTTAACATACCCAGCTAGTGAGAAAGGCACTCTGGTCATGCTCAGGGGGCAACACTTAAAACTGCTTTGTTTGCTCCCCATATCCCCAAGCAGTGGGATTGTCCAGGGGCTGCTTTAACAGAGGCAGCTTCTTTGTGGGGAATAATCTCTACACGTTGAGCAGGAGGAAACAGGACAGAAGACATCCGGACTGACACCAGTTCCCCTGCAGAAGCAGCAGGCCCGCACGGCTCCCAGGGCTACTTCTTGCTGGCCGGCTTGGGAAAAACACACACTTTGGTCAGTCCTCCTTTTGCTGGCCGTATTCCAAACTGCAAAACCAACTCAGCACGGTGGCATTCCCACAGCATTCCCAATCACCTTGTATGACCTTCTCATCTTTTTGGCACCAGGTTAAGGGCTTTGAACCCACCACTTTACTGAGGCTTCTGCTTCCGGATTCTTTGTGGGATTATGATCGGCTCCTTTATACGTGTTTCCCCCCCCGGGGGGTCTTGTTTTCTCTACCTTTCTATATGTTCCATTACACAACCACAAGGTGGCACTGTGGTGTAGCAGAATTGCAAAAATACCGGAGCTTCTCACTGCGGTTCATTCAGCCATTTTCAGATAATACCAGACTTTCCATGCTCTTTAAAAAAAGCCGCAGAAGTGCTTGCAAAGCACAGGAGAGGCCCTGGGGGACAACATTAGGACACTGGTTAGGCCTCATCTTGAGTATTGCGTCCAGTTCTGGGCACCACACTTTCAGAAGGACATATAGACAAACTGGAGAGGGTTCAGAGGAGGGCAACAAGGATGATAAAGGGACTGGAAACAAGGCCCTATGAGGAGAGACTAAAAGAACTGGGCATGTTTAGCCTTCAGAAGAGGAGACTGAGGGGAGATATGAGAGCACTCTTCCAGTACTTGAAGGGTTGTCACAAAGAGGAGGGCCAGGATCTCTTCTCGATCATCCCAGTTTGCAGGACATGGAATAATGTGCTCAAGCTACAGGAACCTAGATTCCACCTAAACATCAGGAAAAATTTCCTGACTGTCAGAGCAATAAGACAATGGAACCAACTACCTAGGGAGGTGGTGGGCTCTCCCACTCTGGAGGCATTCAAGGTGAAGCTGGACTGCCATCTGTCAGGGATGCTTTGACCTGGATTCCTGCACTGAGCAGGGGGTTGGACTCGATGGCCTTGTAAGCCCCTTCCAACTCTACTTTTCTATGATTCTATGATTCTATGACCTGGATTCCTGCATTGAGCAGGGGGTTGGACACGATGGCCTGGTAGGCCCCTTCCAACTCTACTTTTCTATGATTCTATGATTCTATGACATCATCGTGTAAAGCTCCCGCAAACCGCCATGACGTGAGTGAGGAATCATGAGCACCCAATAAATGCCTCGTGTAGAGAAGTTCTAAGACTCAGTTCCTCTATGCCCGGGCATTTCATAGATTTCATAGATCATAGAGTTGGAAGGAGCCTGCAAGGCTATCGAGTCCAACCCCCTGCCCAATGCAGGAAACTAGAGGGGTCTCCCATCCAAGTAATCACCAGGCCTGACCCTGCTTAGCTTTCCACGCTCAGACAAGCTGAGCCAGCGTGAGCCGTTGCTGATTTTTTGTTCACATCTGATGGGTTTCTTAATTCAGTTGTTTTATTGGGCCATGGTATTTAATGTAAATTGTTTTTAGCTATTTAAAATAGTATTTAAATTTTTGTATGTTTTGATTTTTATTGTCTTGAGTCTTTTTTCCCCCTGAGATAAGCATCTAAGAAGCAATAATAATAATAAAAAGTCCCAGGACTGCAGCCACAACACCTGGGCTTCATAAAGATCCCTGCAGCAGCTGCTCCCTGCCTCCCTCCCTCCCTGGGGTTTTCTTGGTTACTCACAGGTAGAAAGTGAAAATGAGGGTAAGAAATCTTGGTGATAAATAGGAGAGGCAGGAGCCGGTGTCCTGCTCAAGCATCTGCTGTCTCCCAGTTGACTGCTTAGACGGTTCCCCTCATCTGGTCCCCACCTCGAGCTCCACAGCGGTCCAGCAGGCATGGCTCGCTGCCTGGGGCTCCTTTGCCTGGTGGCGCTCTCCTTCTGGAGCATCTTGCAGGGTAAGATGCAATGGCCTCAATTCAACCTCATACTGGGAGCCTGGCCCTTTTCTCATCCACAACCCCAAGGAATGCTTTCCCTCAACAGGCGAACCATGGGCTAGCAGAGCCTTTCCAAGTGGGGCTGCGGGTCCAAGCGGGGCTGGCCTGCCACACTCTTTGGAAGAGTCACCCTGGCCTCAATGCTCGGGAGGGAGGGAGGGTGCTGCCTAGCTATAGCCGATCAAGGAGATTCCCCGCCCCGCTCCCCAGGCTGTTCCTTTCTCAGTTCTATTGGCCTTTTGTTGGCTAAACCTACTGAGAATGCTGTCAAAATTTGTATTTCTCGCTGTTGCCATAGTTTTAAGTACGGTAAGTACAGTCATGCCTTGGATTGAGAGCATAATTCGTTCCGGAAACGTGCTTGTAATCCAAAACACTCTTATATCAAAACGAAATCCCCCCCAAAAAAATGTGTACAGAGATTTTTAATTTAAGCCGTAGTACTACAGTACTTGTATTGCAAGATGTCGCTTGTATATCAAGTTAAATATATATATATATATATATATATATATTAAAAATTTGCTTGTCTTGCAAAACGCTCTCAAACCAAGTTACTTGCAATCCAAGGTATTACTGTAATTGGCTTATATTGCTTGCTGCTATTTAGTGTTAAATAAATATAATAAAAAACAGTTTATATTTAATATAGTTCTGTGTTCTGGCGTGGGAGATGGCCTTGAAGAAAACTGAGTTTTTAATGTCTCCTTTCACCTCCGGCACTTCTTGAGCCTTAATGTCTTGCCCGCTGAGCAATGGAAAGGGCCGAGGGGGCACCATTCTTGGGCCATCGGCTGGCCTAAATCCGGCCCTGCCCCTCAGCCATGATCAACAGGCCCTATGAAAAAGAAGTGCTTAATTCATATTAGAAGGGACCTTTGTCTGGATGGGACTTATCTGTGGGTAGACATTACAAATGGGAGGTACAGCAAAACGCTGCAGTATGTTCCCCCTCCTAAGAGGCGTGCTCCTGCTCAGGGTTCCAGCCAGCCATTCCCCGCAAGCAGGGCACTCTGCTCCTCATGTCATGCCGTCACCCTGTATTCTGTGCGTGTCCCCCGCCCCTTTCCAACGTTCACTCTACATTCTGTGGTCACTGAGCATGGGCTTTTGGGGGGGCGGGGGAGGGTAGCCTCTTAGGTTTTTATTAAATGCCACCCCCACTCCCAGATTTGCAAACCGTGGGGTTCCCCAAATACGCCGATACCTCCCTGTTGTTTCTCAGTGGTCTCATTTTGGCCTCAACCCAGTTGGCACTTACCACTTGAGAGTGCTATTAGAAAGAGTGGTAAGTGAAGGATCTTCACCACGGGGACAGACCCTGCTGGATAATATGACACTACATTAAGTGCTGCGTGAAGCCACAGTGTTACGGTAATTCTGAGTCCAGCTAATTACAGAAGAGCAATGCCTCAGCAGTGCTACAGGGCCCTAGTGTGGAAGCCGCCGTAGCTTAATTTAATGTCCAGAGATGCCGAGCGATCCTTGTTCTGCCTTCCCTGTTGGATCGCACAGCCTCCAACACGCTTGGAGAGAAACGTGAGATCCTTGAAGATAATTCCTGAACTTGTCTGCATGCCTTTGGTGATCTCTGGAGCTTCTGCAGTTTCTTCTCTCTCTCAGTCTCTCTCTCTCTCTCTGCATGACCTCTGAAGAAGGCTGGCAAACACAGGTGCTCCAGCTGCAGGCCAGACTTGGCCCCGTCCATATCGGGCCTTGTTCATATATGTGTCATTTCAGCCTGGCTGTTGCTTTTGTGTGGTTGGGCTCCATGTTGAAGCGGTAACTGCTGCAGTCGGCATCGTGTGGGTCGGGCAGATCCTGCGATAAGCTCTCTCACTGCTGAAATCTCTCCACCGTTGTCTGCCTGAATCGGTCCATTTAAAGCTCCCCTACTCAGGTTCTAGATATACTCTTCAATGCCACTTGATTCTTCTCTTCCCAGCATGGAGCTGGGCCCCTAGAGACATCTGGAGCTCCCGGTGCCCATCTCAGGGAATCCTTCCAATCTTTCCCAGCTCCCAGTTGGCCGCACAAAGGGTCCGGCTGCCATGAGACCAGTACTGACTGCTCTGGCTGGCTGGGTTCAGTTTGCGACTGCAGGGAAGTGCTTCCGCAACAGAATAATTCTCCTTTGCAGCCCAGATCGCCGAGGAGGCTGGGAGTGGGGGGGGGGGAAGCCTTGCTGCTGCTTCCTTCCTTCAAGGCGACTTTCTCCTTTTTCCCCCAGTGTCTGGCGATTACCAGGTCATGGACTGCTGCCTGAGGACCCGCCCGTTTCCCATCCCCATCAAATTTGTCTGTGATTACCGGGAACAGCGTATTCAAGAAGGCTGCCCTGTCCACGCTATGGTGTAGGTTGTGGTCTCTAGACGTTGCATAAGCTGCTTCTGCTTCTTCTTCTTTTAAAGATAGACAATGTGCACCCTGGCAGGAACTCTGTGCAAGCCGAAGAGACCAAAAAAGGAAAGGAAAGATGGGGAAGCCAGCCATGTGGTCTTTCAATGGGATTCCCTTAGCCAGCAACTGTGCACGAATGTTGCACGAAGGGCAACGAGTAGAAATAAAGGTTTGGGCATTGTGGAATAGGTGGCTTCTTATTATTACTGAGCAAAAACAAAAGAGAAAGACGTCTCAGGTGCCAGTTGACACAGTTTAATGCCCAACGCATTTCAGTTTACACCTCCGTCGGGGGTGAAAAGTTTTTCCAAATATGATAGAAAAGAATTCTTTGGCTTTCTCTTTTGTTTTTGCTCACACCTTGGTGCCTTCCCCTCTACTACTACTACCAGAAGCTGGTGCAGGAGAAGGGTGGGATGGTGGTAAGGTGGGGATGTCAAATATTTACCTAAACAACGATACCAAACACCACGGTAAGGTCCGTGCCTGCCTGAGCAGGCACTCACGTCAGTGCTACACAAGGCAGAGCGGGGTTAGTGCCAACAGGGACAAGGCAGTAGGATTGCCAATGCATTGCCCAAGATGCTTGTGGAATTTTCTGGAACAGCCTCATGGAAATTGGCTGGTGCAGCAGGCATGCCTGCCTGTGAAGGTCTGCATTTCACGTCAGATTCCCAGGGTGGACGTGCACGGCACCGTTTTGCATGGGAAGAGAAAGCGTGTGGGCGTTATCTTGCGGGAGCAGTAGAACACATCGCCATGCTTACTTGATTGGATGGGAGAAAGAGCTCTCTCTCCTCCTGCCCAGATGGCCTTTGGACCGTCACTCCCCCTTCCAGCACTCCCCCAGCCTTTTGCAGGCAAGCACGGAACAAGCTCCCTCCCCTTTGTGCCTAGTGGAAATGGGACTGCCCCAGTGTGGCCAAGAGCCAGATTTCATAGATTTCATAGATCATAGAGTTGGAAGGAGCCTACAAGGCTATCGGGTCCAACCCCCTGCTCAATGCAGGAAACTAGAGGAGACCCTAGAGACACCTGCAACAGCCACTGCGGGGCGTATTCCTGCTTTGCTTGTGAAGAGAATTCGTTGCTGGGGCAGCATGGACCTCTCTCGGGGTGTATCCAGTCCAGCAGACTCCGGTTTTGCCACTTGTACCATTTAGGGCTAAATAGGAAGCTGGACCCAGTGCAAAGCTGCCCTGGGTTTGGGGACTGTGTGTACACTCTTGCTAGCCCAGCTAATCCTCCAGTCTGCTGGGTGACGTATGGGGGGGGGGATCAAGGGAAGGGCCAGCGTGGCAGCCGCTCTGTGGTTTGTGGCCCTCAGGCCCATCATACCGGCCTGCCTAGCACCCCAAAAAACCCTGCCTGGAAGAGTCATAATCTGAGCCAATGGGAACAGCCCGGAGGAGAGGGTGCCGCGACGAAATAGCTTTTGCCACGCAGCGCACCACCGTTAACTCTGAGATGGAGCAGATGTGGTGCCGACAGATGCTTCTCCTCTTGGCTTCTCGGCAGACAATTGACGCCTGTCTGCCTGGCCGGTGCGCAGCTGCGATGCGCCCTCCCCACTCCGTTTTAGAAACTGCTGGCTCCATCCACCAATCCTCATCCCACGCCACGGTGTAGCTGCGTCCCTGTAGCTCCAATTACTCTTCTCGGTCATGCTGGATCTGCAGCAGCTGTGAACTTGACACGCCTGCGGTTACCACTGGCCCAGCAGCCGGGTGTGAAAGAGACCCTGAGCAGGTTCTTCTGTGGCAGATGTGCCTCAGTCAGGAGTCACTTGGCCGTGCAAACGGGCTGGACCACCGTGTGCTTCTCCTGGAGCATGGCGACACAGCTGTCCGTCGGCTGCCACTGCCAGCCTGCTGTTGCTAGACTGGGCTTGCCACAGGGCGAGAAGATTCAGCCACACATGACATGAGGGAGTAGTTTGTGCTCGCAGGGGAACTTTCAGGGATCTGATATGTTCAACAGATTCCCACAAGGTCTGTGCACCCCATCTCCCCTCCTTTATTGCTCAAGGAAAAGTTCTCCTTTAGACAAGCCCCATGCTTTGTCCAAGTACAAGCAGACTCTGCGCGCAGGAGGAACAGCCATGATCCGCCCCAGAACCCAAATGGCTGCCTCCAGGATTTTGCACTGTGGCTGTCTCCCCCGCATCCAGCTGCCTGCTGTTGTCTGAGATCATCTTCAGTGTTTGAAAAGTGAAACGATATCTTTCTTTGTTAAAAAAAAAAATAAAAAAAAATGCAGGGATGGGGACTCGGACTCGAGGACTCGACTTGTGAGTCGGACTGAGTCCCCCCTCTGACTCGACTCGGACTCGAGTCCCAATATTTTTTAATGGGACTTGAGACTCGACTCGGGACTCGAGACCAAGGACTCGTCAACATCCCTGCTTGATGCCACCTGCAGGTGCTGCCTGGACCCAGTTGCAGTAACAATCCAAGTTTATTTTTAAAATCATTTTCCTAATGCAACCTTTCAGACATTTTGGGTTTGGCTGCCTCTGCCTGCCTGTTTGGGGTTCCCTGCCTCCTCTGCCTGCCTGGTCTCTTCTTAACTAGTTCCACAGTTTGAATTGTCCAAGACAAATGCCTCTGCCTGCCTGCTTTGGGGTTCCCCGCCTCCTCTGCCTGCCTGGTTATTTTGGGTTTGTCTGCCTGGTCTGTTCTTGTCAAAATCGGTGGCAGAGTTTTGAGATAAAAAGGCACACTTGTGCCTAGAATTTATTTAAGCCACACATCTGAAATAGCCTTATTTTGTTGGGGAAAAAAACCATTGATTTTAATAGGGACTCGTGGAGTCAGCTTTGGGAGTGACTTGGGACTCGGGACTCGTGAGTCACCATTTTGGAGCAAGGACTTGGACTCGGACTCGAGACTCGGGTCCAAAGACTCGTGACTCGACTCGTGACTCAAGACCAAGGACTCTTCAACATCCCTGAAAAAATGAGACGAAGCCACACTTTGTGGTATTCCTTTCAGATTGTCTTAGGCAGGGCCAGCCCTGCCATTAGGCATAGTGAAGCTTTCGCCTCAGGCGGCAGATGCTGGAGGATGGCAGCAAGGTGTTTGAGGAGAGGCCTGTGTGCCCTGCAGCCTGTTCTGTGCTCCCTAAATTAGCCGGCTGCCTTCAGGTGCGGTGGAGGAGACTGCCCCACCATCCGTGTTGAAGACACATTCCCCTACCAGGCCATTCAGCCTGTGTGCATAGAGTGGGAGCGGGCGCCATCTTGTTCTCCACCTCAGGCAGTAAAACGTCTTGGGCTGGCCCTGGTCTTAGGACAGCCTTTCCTAAACTGGTGCGCTCCAGATGTGTTGGACTACTACTCCCAGCATCCCTCAGCCAGCATGGGAGTCGTAGTCCAACTCATTTGGCAGGCACCAGGTTGGGGAAGGTTGTTTCAGGAAGACTTGGAGGCTTTGGGGAGAGAAGGCTGTCTGTTTTCACCCAGTTTAATAAGCTGTTTGGAACAAAAGCCTTCAAGTGAGATCGGGTGGAGAATCACATTGAACCAGCAACCTCTGAGCTGGATGCCCCACAGACCTTGCAGTTCCTGGATTATTTATTTATTTATTTATTTATTTATTTATTTATTTATTTATTTATTTTAATTATCTGAGGTCCCTATAGTTCACTCTTTGTTCTGAAAAACCCACAACAGGAGAATGTGCTAAAAAAAAGAGAAAAAAGAAAAAAGGAGAGAGCAAGATCCAACCGTATACAGCAGCCCCCCCCCCCCTGGCATGGCACATGGCGCACAGCACAATTCACAGCCTTTCCGTGCTACCATCCATGCGCATAATCTGATTAACTTCTGTTCCGCTGAAGTGAGTGACTCCAGCACTCTGCTGCGGCTCGCAGCCAAAGCTGCCTGAAGGCAGCCAGAGAGGACCCTTTGACTGGTGCAGCTACTGTGCCCCCTTCAGTCATCTCCTCGCTGGCACGATGCCGAGTTGTGAAAAGGGAGGTAAACTGATACTGGTTGGTTTAGGGTTAGGCAAATGTTTGGATTTCATGGACCATTTCTCCAGGCAGCTAATCGGCGATTCTACTTGCTCAGGGTTCCATGACGCTGGAAAGCGGCTCTCTTCCTGCTTCAGCCACGTTGGCGCTGCATGAAAGAATCATAGAATCATAGAAAAGTAGAGTTGGAAGGGGCCTACCAGGCCATCGAGTCCAACCCCCTGCTCAATGCAGGAATCCAGGTCAAAGCATCTCTGACAGATGTCTGTCCAGCCGCACCTTGAATGCCTCCAGAGTGGGAGAGCCCACCACCTCCCTAGGTAGTTGATTCCATTGTCTTATTGCTCTGACAGTCAGGAAATTTTTCCTGATGTTTAGGTGGAATCTGGGTTCCTGTAACTTGAGCCCATTATTCTGTGTCCTGCAAACTGGGATGATCGAGAAGAGATCTTTGCCCTCCTCTGTGTGACATCCCTTCAAATACTGGAAGAGTGCGATCATATCTCCCCTCAGTCTCCTCTTCTGAAGGCTAAACATGCCCAGTTCTTTCAGTCTCTCCTCATAGGGCCTTGTTTCCAGTCCCTTTATCATCCTTGTTGCCCTCCTCTGAACCCTCTCCAGTTTGTCTATGTCCTTGTTAAAGTGAGGTGCCCAGAACTGGACGCAGTACTCAAGATGAGGCCTAACCAGTGCCGAGTAAAGGGGAATTATCACTTCCCGCGATTTGGAAGCTATACTTCTATTAATACAGCCCAAAATTGCATTTGCCTTCTTTGCAGCCACATCACATTGCTGGCTCATATTCAGTTTGTGATCTACCACAATTCCAAGATCCTTCTCACTTGTAGTATTGTTGAGCCAAGTGTCCCCCATTCTGTAACTCTGCATTTGGTTTCCTCTCCCTAGGTGCAGCACTTGGCATTTATCCCTATTAAATTTCATTCTGTTGTTTTCGGCCCAGCGCTCCAGCCTATCGAGGTCACTTTGAATTTTGTTTCTGTCTTCCAGAGTATTAGCTGTTCCACCCAACTTTGTGTCATCTGCAAATTTGATAAGCATTCCCTGCACCTCCTCATCCAAGTCATTAATAAAGAGATCATCCCCCCCCACACACACTTGGTATCTTTGCTCCTTTGGCACCAACATGGCAAGTGCTGACTTTAGAACAGAGGCAGGCAACCTGGGAGCCTCCAGACATCCCGGACTGCAGCTCCCATAAGCCCCAGCAAGCACAGCCAATGATCAGGGAATATGAGAGTTGTAGCCCCAAACACCTAGACTGCACCTGGAAGGCAGTAGCTCATCTGTCCTTGTTTCAGAACACGCAGAGGTCTTTATCCGATTCTTGAGCCAACAGCCAGAGAATCAGGGATGTCCCCCCCCCCCAAGCCCACGTCCCCTCATAGCCCCCCCCCCTTTATTCTAGCTTCATATGATGGAAAGATGAGTGAAGGCCTGATGAGGAGAACAACATGGCAATGCAATGCTCCAAAGTTCCAGGGCATGTGAAAACATTTTTATTTACTGATAAGACTTATAGACCGAGTAATATAAAAAAAAACCTCTAAGCAGTTCTCATACAAATATTAAAAATCACATTTAAATGCACGATTGAAGCACTATTTAAAACAATTTCAAATACAATAACAGTACAGATGCATTTAAAATGCACTATTAAAAACAATTTTGAACTACGATAACAATTTAAAACAATACAAGGAGCAGTAAAGCTGGAGCAGCCTGTGATGAGTTGCAAGGATGGGCAGAGAAGGCCTGGATGAAGAAGCGAGTTGTCAGGAGGCGTTTGGAACATGCCTCATTTTCTGCCTCCCTAGAGCAGCTTTCTCGAACCCGGCACCACCCAGATGTTTTGGGCTACAAGCGTTCCTGACCATTGACCTTGTTGGCTGGAGCTGATGGGAGTTGAAGTCTAAAACATCGGGCGGCACCAGGCTGGGGAAAGCCACTCTAAAGGGGTGGCCGAGACTGCAGAGGCCGCCTGATGCCCTGACGCTGTTTTCTGTCTCCAGCTTAATCACCGTGAGAGGGAAGCATCTCTGTGCCCCTCCCTATGCGGGATGGGTGAAGCACCTGATAGCCAGGCTGGACCGCCGGCCCCACAGCAAGGTGAGGGTTTGAAAACTCCCCGTGGCCCTGGCACACAGGGTTGTTGTGAGGGGTGGGGTGGGGTGGAAAGGCATGTCACCCGGAGCTCCTTGGCAGCAGGGCGGGGTGCAAATATGACCGACGGCCAGGAGCGCGTTTGGCACCTGGATGTGCTGCACTCGGTTGCCCAGTCTGCCCACGGCAGGAAGGAAGCTCCCTGCAGCGCAGCCCAGATCCATGAAGCCAGAGCCCCTGCGCGTGAACTGGGCGCCTCCTCACCCATCGTCGGCTTCCGCAGATCTGCAGCCGCCCCTGGCAGTCCAGCACAGCCTTCCCCAACCTGGCGCCGTCCAGTTGTGTTGGACCGCAATTCCCATCAAGCATGATGGCTATGGCAGGAGTTGCCGTCCGACACATCTTGGGGGGGGGGGCGACCTAGCAATCCTCTCCCCACCGGAACGCGGCGATGCTTCGTCTATTTATATCGCACAACGGTTCACTGCACAACGAGCTTTGCAGCCCTCCCGCCGTTCCCTCCCGTAATGCCCCCTTTTTTGGGGTGATCTCATTGATCGCCCTATGTCCATTTTGCTTTTGCACAACTGAGCGTGGGGGACAGAGCCTTCCTCGACATGCCTCTGGCACGGCTTCCTCCTGGAGTGGTGCAGTCAGTGCGGCGTTGGGTTGGAGACGAGAAAAAGACCCAGCAAAACCTGGCCCTGTTGACCCATGCAGCACAGCCAGGGTTGTGGGGGAACTGGAGAAGGTTACTCTACTTCTTCTGAGCCTAAAACAGTGGCTCTTGATGCACGCTGCCCTGAGCCCTTGTGATATGGTGGGACAGTGACAGTCAGCTATAGAAGTGCCGTTAGTGGCCTGCTTTGGTGGCAGACGAGTTGTGGTGGGATGGGGTTGCCGATCAACTGACTTTGCTTTTTCTACACTCTTAGAAATCATGCCGGACTGTCTTCTAAACTGTCGGCTGACCAGCTTGCCTCCTGGAAGAGGGACCTCAGATAATCAGCTTCCTACAACGCGTGGGTTCCCCAAGATGGACCAGCAGTCTGATCCAGCAGGGCTCTTCTTGTGTTCTTACATTCAAAGTTTGCCCCCCTTGGAGGAGCCACTCCTGGATTTTTCTCTCTTTGACATTTGTAATCCTGCATTTGCAAATGGCTATTTGGGCTGGCTGATCCAGATGGAGGAGCTCCCAGGTGGTTCATCTAAGAACATAAGAGGAGCCATGCTGGATCAGACCAAGGTTCCAGCTTCCAGAAGTTCAAAACTTCCCATAGTTCCTGTAGATTGCCCAGTTTTGCACAAACCCCACGGCTGCTGCAGACTTGCCTCGGAGCCTTCTCTCTCTTCTCGTCCTCCCACTCCCAAGCCACAATCTGACCTCTGCCACCCCTGCAAGAAAAGGAGATTTGGGTGGTCTTCTATCCTGGGGACACACTCTTATTATTGTTGTTATTAACTCCTTCTTTTTTAGTACTGTACTTGCGCTGCTCATGGTGTGCTTTGTGGTCTGTGGCTGAAGAGGGTTTCAATTGGTTGGGTGCTGTTTATTTCTTTTCTTGTGCGCTTTAAGCATGTTTGTTTTTATGTTATGTTTTAATTAAGATATTGTTTTTTCAGTCTGTACTTTATTGCTAGCTGGTTTGGGTGCCATTGTTTGGTGGAAGGTGGGCTACGAATTAAATAAATATATCAATAAATAAATGGTGTGTGTGAGGGAGCAAGTCAATAATGCTCAGTCCAGCATGTAAGGCTATCAGAGATGAAGGTACGGCCAAGAGGAGCAGGAGGAGAATGCAGAGCAATGGTTTCAACCAGCCTCCCCCAGCCTGGCACCCTCCAGAAGTTTTGGACTTCAGTTCTCATCCGGCCCGGGCAGCATGGCCAAAGGCCAGGCATGCTGGAAGTTGAAGTCCAAAACATCTGGAGGGCACTGGTTTGGGGAAGGCTGGTTTACATAGAATCATAGAATCATAGAAAAGTAGAGTTGGAAGGGGCCTACAAGGCCATCGAGTCCAACCCCCTGCGCAACACAGGAATCCAAGTCAGAGCATCCCTGACAGATGGCTGTCCAGCTGCACCTTGAATGCCTCCAGAGTGGGAGAGCCCACCACCTCCCTAGGTAGTTGGTTCCATTGTCTTATTGCTCTGACAGTCAGGAAATTTTTCCTGATGTTTAGGTGGAATCTAGGTTCCTGTAACTTGAGCCCATTATTCCGTGTCCTGCAAACTGGGATGAACGAGAAGAGATCTTTGCCCTCCTCTGTGTGACATCCCTTCAAATACTGGAAGAGTGCGATCATATCTCCCCTCAGTCTCCTCTTCTGAAGGCTAAACATGCCCAGTTCTTTCAGTCTCTCCTCATAGGGCCTTGTTTCCAGTCCCTTTATCATCCTTGTTGCCCTCCTCTGAACCCTCTCCAGTTTGTCTATGTCCTTCTTAAAGTGAGGTGCCCAGAACTGGACGCAGGCGAGCCTTTCACTGGCGGTGCCAGAGGCTGACCCTGGGGCGGGGCGGGGGGGGGCTCTCCCATGGATCCACGGCCCTCTGGATTTGGATTTTCCATGGGAAAGGGTACGCATAGGCCATAAATGATCTCCCGAGCCTTCCTTTGACACGAGCTAATAGAAAACTGCGGAGGAAGGGGGACGCAGGCAGGCGGGCTTTCCCCACAAAATATGAAACGTCCCCTATTCTCACTTCCCCTTGGTTTCTTGCAATATGAACTACATATTCCAGAAATAAATGTACAGAGTGCTTTTTTTCTTTCTTGCTCAGAAAAAAACTTCCTGCTTGGGGAGCATTTGGCATAACTGGCAAAAGTACAGGCCGTGAAGAGAAAAGGAGTGCATGAAGCTGCCCTGACTTTTAGAACAAAAGAGCACAAGAAGAGCCCTGCTGGATCAGACCAAGGGCCCGTCTAGTCCAGCGTTCTGTCCACACAGGGGCCAACCAGCTGCCCACGGGAAGCCCACAGGCAGGACACAAGGGCAGCAGCACCCTCCCACCCATGTGCCCCAGCAACTGGCGTACATGGGCAGACTGCCTCTGATCCTGGTGGTAGCCTATAGCCATCAGGACTGGGAGCTTCCTCCTCCTCCTCTTCCAGGAATTTGTCCTTCTGACTTTGCATTCAGCTTGCCCAGTTTTGTCTGCTCTGGACCCCCCACCCCCGTGGTTCATGGTTCACAGACAGAGCTCAGTGCTTGATGAGGTTTTGTAGGAGTTTTATGTAGGATTTTAGTTTCACTTGTTTTAAATGATGTGGGCTGCCTGGCAGTCTTATTGAGCAGACATGTGGGATACACATATTTTGACTTAATATAATAAAAATCCTGAGCTCTGTAACTGAGAGCCTTTAGCTGGGGATACTGAGCCCGTATCTTTCTGCCCGTGAGCCGTGGCCACGCCCGGAGAATGCTACCAGGCAGGGCCACGTGGGTCCGAGGGGGGGGGGTTGGAGCCCCCAGCTCTTTCCTTACAGCAGCGTCCCCCAACCTGGTTGGTGCCCTCCAGAGGGCTTGGTCCTCAGTTCCCATCAACACCAGCCAGCATGGTTAGGGATGCTGGGCGTTGTAATCCCAAACATCTGACGGGCTCCGAGTTGGGGAAGGCAGCCTTCCAACGGCCGATGTGACTTTGAATGGCCTTCGTACACCAGGAGTCGGCAAGGCGGTGCGCACAGGAGCACTGGAGACCTCCAAGACCCCCGAGTGCAACAGAAAGACCTTTCCTCTCACAACCCCCCCTCCCAGCTTTTCTTTTCTCCCTCCTGTGGGGGAAGGGGGTCAAGAGTGGAAGGAGAAAGAAAACAGTGAGGGGGAGGAAGAAAATACCAAGGGGGGGAGGAGGAGGAGGAGGAAACTGTGCTGGCTCACCCACTCAGACAGCCATTTCTGGTGGTGCCCATGTATGGACACCTTTCAAAAGGTAAAATGTTGCCCACCCCACTTTTACACAATCAGGGTGACCAAAGGGTGGATGTGCTATCCTGGTTAAAAATGGGCCAATATCAGCGGCATGCAGCAGTGCAACGCTGTGAGTTATGGTGGTACAATTCATAAAACAACAACAATAACTACGTGGCAATGCAAGTCCATTATGTGAGAATTTGCATGAGTCCAGTGTAGACAGAGACGGGGAGGATGCAGCAGACGCATGGACACAGGAGTCCACCCACCCACCCCCAGACTGACGCAACAAATAGCCACAAAACATGAGCTTTAACTTAGAGCTGGAATGAATTTGCTTCTCAAAAGTGAGCCTCAGCCTTCTCCTTTGTAAATGTTTTCTCGTCAATAATCTCCAGATGTCCTCTCTGATTGTGTGAATATTTGAAAAGTCTCCAGCTATTTGCTATCGGACACCTGATGATACTGGATTTTCAGTGTTCAATATCTGACAGTCAATTCTTGACATTATTTGGCAGCTCACATGCAATTTAGCACCTGATGGTTTTGATATCTGAAATGAGATGGGAGGTCATAGTGTTTTTCAGATTGCTTCCCACATTCCAGCTCAATTTGTCTTCTCAGCTAAGAAGCACACATCTGCTCTGCGGTGAACCACACTGTGCATTGTAGAGGGTTATGGGGAAAGTTTCATAGATTCATAGAGTTGGAAGGAGCCTACAAGGCCATCGGGTCCAAACCCTTGCTCAGTGCAGGAAACTAGAGGAGAGGTCTCCCATCCAAGTAATAACCAGGCTTGACCCTGCTTAGCTTTCCATGCTCAGACAAGCTGAGCCAGTGTGAGCCACTCTGGGATGCATGTTAAGTGTATGACAATTGTGAACTGGAAGTATAGTCTTGAAGGCATCCAACGTTTTCCATGGCTGCATGGTGCCGAGACAGGGTTTGTTTGTTTTTTAATTTGACGGCATTTGAAATATAACTTGCAATGTTAAGGAGTATTTGTCAGTAGGAGAAGCCTGCCAAATAATCCAGAACTGTGAACAAGTCTAGAGCATTAGACCCAGATGTTGAGGCAAACATTTCACATTCAAAATGTAATTTTAAATATCAGATTTGAAGACCAATTGGCAACACTGGAAAATTCGGCAAAATTTGAATACTTGTGAATTTTCATCCCAAATGAGACACGGGTGGGTCCAAGCGGAGGAAGCAATGGCTGCCAGAGTAGGGTCTTCTCCATCCTTTTTAATCTTTTGTGATTTGTTTTAAAATCTGCATTATTGAATCTGCCCCCTCGCCGGATCGTCCTAGGCGATTTTAATGCAAGAGTCGGGCGTGACTTTGATTTATGGCCAGAAACTATTGGAAAAGACGGAGTTGGTAATAGCAACCCGAACGGACTCTTACTTTTGTCTATATGTGCAGAGCATAATCTCACTATCACAAACACGCTCTTTCGACAAAAGAATAAGTTTAAAACATCATGGCAGCACCCACGGTCAAAGCACTGGCATCTTCTGGATTATGTAATTGTCCGTGCTAGAGATCGCCGCGATGTACTTCTTACTAGGGCCATGGTGAGTGCCGACGACTGCTGGACAGACCACCGACTAATCCGGTCCACTATGGTTATCAACATTGCTCCCCAACGTAGGCTTCAAGGAAGGAAACCAAGGCGTAAAATGAACATCCAAGTCCTTCAAGATCCTATTAAGCAAACTCATCTTCAATCACTTCTTAAGGAACATCTACCTACGGAACCTCCTGACAACATTGAGGACCATTGGTCTAAGCTGAAAACCTCCATTACTGCAGCTTGTGAACAAACTATTGGATATGAAACTAAGAAACATCAGGATTGGTTTGATGAAAATGACAATGAGATTAAATATATAATTGACCAAAAAAGGAAAGCCTTCCAAATATGGCAAAATGATATTAACTGCGCTGCCAAGAAAAAAACCTACGCTAGCGCAAAGGCTGAGGTCCAAAGAAGAACAAGAGAACTTAAGAACGCTTGGTGGAAAAAGAAAGCTGAAGAAATTCAACAACTTGCAGAATCTCATGATGCACGGGGCTTTTTTAAGGCCACAAGGGCCATTTATGGACCAAAAACCTATGGTACAAACCCTTTACAATCAAAAGATGGCACCAAACTCTTAAAAGACAAAGAGTCTATTGCACTGCGTTGGAAAGAGCATTATTATGACCTTTTAAATCGTAAGTCTAAGGTGGATAATGAGATTTTTTCGCAAATCCCGCAAAAACAAATTAAAGAGGAACTTGCAATACTCCCCACTTTGGATGAAGTAAAAAAGCCATTAATCAAATGAAGAACAACAAAGCTAGTGGACCAGATGGGATTCCTGCTGAAATCTTTAAAGAAGGGGGGCCCGAACTTGTACAACATCTTCATAAACTCATCGAAAAAATCTGGATAAGAGAAGAGATCCCAGAAGACTTCAGGGATGCCATAATTATCACCCTCTTTAAGAAGGGTGATAGAACAGACTGTGGAAACTATCGGGGCATTTCTCTCTTAGCAACCGCAGGTAAAATATTTGCTAGGATTCTCGCAAACCGTCTTCTATCTATTTCAGAAGAGATCCTCCCTGAAACTCAATATGGTTTCCGCCCCTCTAGAGGGACAGTAGACATGATTTTTACTGCACGTCAGCTCCAAGAAAAATGCCGGGAGCAAAATCAACCCCTTTATATGGCATTTATCGATTTGGCTAAGGCCTTTGATACTGTAGACCGTACAGCTCTCTGGACTATCCTTATGAAAATTGGATGCCCCAATAAATTTGTGAATATCTTGCGACTTCTCCATGACAACATGACGGCAACGGTTTTGGACAACAACGGCTCTCATGGTGCTCCATTTAAAGTGGGATCAGGTGTTAAACAGGGATGTGTTATCGCCCCAACATTATTTGCCATTTTCATCACCATGGTTTTACATCTTGTCGAGGGGAAACTTCCCACCGGTGTGGGAATTATATATCGAACAGATGGAAAGCTTTTTAATCTCAGCAGGCTGAAAGCAAAAAGTAAGGTAATTACAACCTCCGTTGTGGAACTTCAGTATGCTGATGATAATGTGGTCTCCGCACATTCAGAGGATGATCTCCAAACTATCCTAAATGCTTTTGCAGAAGCATACGAAAAACTTGGTCTCTCACTTAACATCAAAAAAACCAAAGTGCTTCATCAGCAAGTGCAAGCCAATCCTTTGGTGATGCCATCTATCCAGCTTGGCGGGACAATACTGGAAAATGTCGATCATTTTCTCTATCTTGGCAGCTATCTTTCTGTTACAGCTAACATCGACAGTGAAATCCAGCATCGTCTGAGCTCTGCAAGTGCCGCATTTTCTCGAATGAAACATAGAGTGTTCGAGGATCGGGATATTTGTAAGAAGACCAAAACACTGGTTTATGAAGCCATTGTATTACCAACTTTATTGTATGCCTGCGAAACATGGACTATCTATAAACGTCACTTCCACCTCCTTGAAAGGTTTCATCAACGTTGCCTCCGGAAAATCCTGCAAATTACTTGGGAAGATAGGCGAACAAATGTCAGTGTACTGGAAGAAGCAAAGACTACTAGCATTGAAAAAATGATCCTTCAACGCCAACTTCAGTGGACCGGTCATGTTGTTCGAATGCCTGACTGCCGTCTCCCAAAGCAGTTACTTTACTCCCAACTCAAGGATGGAAAGCGGAATATCGGTGGTCAATATAAGAGGTTTAAAGATGTTCATAAGGCTAATCTAAAAAAATGCAATATAAACATCGAAAACTGGGAAGCTCTGGCCCATGAACGATCTAAATGGAGGTTGGCCTTTCACAAAGGTTCCATGGACTTTGAAGAAGCCCGAGTGCAAGGTGAAAGGGAGAAACGTGCTAAGCGAAAAGCACGTCAAATGAATCCTTTACAGGACCATCTTCTATCTGGTAACCTGTGTCCTCACTGTGGGAAGCTGTGTGGATCTAGAATTGGCCTCCACAGTCACTTACGGACCCATCGCTAGAGTCTACACAATCTTCTTTAGAATCTCCTCCTTTTATCCCGGAAGACAATCTTACTCGGTCACGAGTGATCGCCTGATGATGATGATGATTGAATCTGCAGTGTTTTCATAACCATTTTCCTGTATTCAATTCACCGTCGGTTCTTCAAATGCTCTTTAGAAGAATGGAGCAAATTTACCCTGTAATCAGTCTTTGATCTCACTGATTGTGAGTTGGCTCATAAAAAGTATGTTAACGTGTAACTAACTTGTGCCAAATAAGATCCTGAGTGCAGCCCCAGACACACCGTGGGGCTACGGGACAAAGTCTCTCTCCATTGTACACAGCCAGGAATTTACCCTACCGGTGATTTGGTCATGGATCTTAAATATGGGCACCATTGTTATTTCCTTCCTTCCTTCCTTCTATTTGTAATCTCAGAAAATTCTCAAAAAAAAAAAGGAAACAAAGTTACTCTGCTTCATTTGAAACACGAAGAACACAGGAAACTGGTTTATCCTGAGTTGCACCCGTGGTCCATCTAGCTCAGCATTGTCCAGAGCAGCCTTTCTCAATCTGGTCCCCTCCAGACATTTTGGACTACAACTCCCAGAAACGCCCCCACCTGAAACCCGGGAGAGCCGTTGCTGCCAGTCAGTGTCGACAATGCTGGGTGGGCGAGGTGGGCTGATGGTCTGACTCAGAATAAGGCAGCTTACTGTTTTCCTATATTCCTAACCCCTGACCATTATCCATGATGGCTGGGGCTGATGGGAGTTGAAGTCCAAAGCATCTGGGCAGCACCAGGTTGCGGAAGACTGGCCCTACCTGGAGATGCTGCTGGGAATCAAACCCGGGACCTTTTGCATGCCAGGCATCTGCTCTGCCGCTGCGCTGCAGCCAAGTAATCTCAATGTGCCGCCCTTGAAGTGGGAAGACGCTGCCTGGAGCAGATGGCTCAGGGTTTACATTGAAAGACCAGGGAGACCTTGCCGTGGCGCATTGCCAGGTGATCCTACGCTCACAACTCCCAGAAAAGGAGCAACTGATATCATTTCATCCACCACAGTGGATGCCCACAGTGCCCTACAGTCCTGGTAGGAAGAAATGCAGCGTTTGGCTTGTGTATCTAGCAAAATGACTATCTTCTGCCAGGGATGGGGACTCGGATTCGAGGACTCGACTCGTGAGTCGGACTGAGTCCCCCCTCTGACTCGACTCGGACTCGAGTCCCAATATTTTTAATGGGACTCGAGACTCGACTCGGGACTCGAGACCAAGGACTCGTCAACATCCCTGGGCTGTTGACGAGTCTTCTGGCTGTGCCAGAAGGAGCGCGATCACCAGTGAAGAGCGCATGGAAGCGAGGTGTGCCGCTGCTCGGCCACTATGGACAGCTACCAGGAGCGCAGCCCTAACGATGTGTTGAGATTTATTTTGATTGATGTGTTGTTGTGGGGGGTTTGGGTTAGGGTCAGACATTTTGGGTTTGGCTGCCTCTGCCTGCCTGTTTGGGGTTCCCAGCCTCCTCTGCCTGCCTGGTCTCTTCTTGACCTGTTCAACAGTTGAATTGTCCAAGACAAAGGCCTCTGCCTGCCTGCTTTGGGGTTCCCTGCCTCCTCTGCCTGCCTGGTTATTTTGGGTTTGTCTGCCTGGTCTGTTCTTGCCAAAATCAGTTGCAGAGTTTTGAAATAAAAAGGCACACTTGTGCCTAGAATTTATTTAAGCCACACATCTGAAGTAGCCTTATTTTGTTGGGGGGAAACCCCATTGATTTTAATAGGGACTCGTGGAGTCAGTTTTGGGAGTGACTCAGGACTCGTGACTTGTGAGTCACCATTTTGGACCAAGGACTCGGACTCGGACTCGAGACTCGGGTCCAAAGACTCGTGACTCGACTCGTGACTCGAGACCAAGGACTCTTCAACATCCCTGCCTTCTGCGTGGAATGGTTATAGGCCTTCCACTTGCAATGGCTAAATTTAAGGCCAGCATTCCTGCCTCATTTAATTTCTTGGGAGAATGGAATCAGGGATCTGGAAAGATATCCCCCCCCCCCCGCCGCCCCAAGGACACAGGACACACCCTCCCATCTGTTGCGAGGTTTTCCACAATGAAAGGATTGAGCACAGTGGTGCTTACCTAACTTTGGGAGCACAAAGCTGAAGCGAAGAAGCAGCAGCAGCACCTCAGCTGACGAAGAACACCACGAGTCCGCTGTGAACAGGCCGGCATCATCACGTCACTGTTTAAGACAAAGTCAGAAGCAAAATGAAAACTCTGGCGTGGAAATGGCAAGAATGAACCGCTGCTTTGAGAGAGTTCCACCCTTCAAGATGGCCTAGACCTAACTTTAAATAGATAGAAGCACACACACCACAACGGCATGTTTTTAGGAACATCGGAAGCTGCCTTAGACTGAGTCAGCCCCTGGGGTCCGTCTAGCCCAGTATTGTCGACACTGACTGGCAGCAGCGGCTCTCCTGGGTTTCAGCCAAGAGTTTTTCCAGCCCTCTCTGGGAGTTGCTGCCGGGGATCGAACCGGGGCCCTTCTGCAGGCCAAGCAGGGGCTCTACCACTGAGCCACGGCCCTTCTGTTTCCTTCTTCTACTTCTCCCTGAAAGGCACCAGTCCCCTTTTTGGTGATGTTCTTTGGCTGTGTCTTAAGCAGCAGGAAATACAGGGCAGAAGTTGCATGGCAAGTTTCCATGGGAGGAGAAAATGCTGGTTCTGTTTTATGTTGTTGCAAAAAATCAGTTTATGCATCTGCCAAGATTATGCGATAGCTGTGGCCAACGCCGGCCTTCCAGGGTAGGACACCAGGGCACGCTCCCCTTGCACTGTCTGTTTTCTGCCACAACCTGCTCCATTATTCGCACACGTGGAGGCTGAGCAGCCCTCCTTTGCTCTACAAGCATCTGTTCAGGAGTAGCAGAGCAGCAGACACAGGCTCCGCTGGTCAGCCTTTGCGTGCACCCCACCACCGTCTTCCCTCCACGCCTCACTTGGCTACTCAATAAGCGTAACCTTAACAAGGAACATCCAAGCCGGCCCTGCACAAGCTCAGAGATATCGCTCATATTCCAGGGAGATGAAGTTTGTGACACATGTTTACAGGAAAACGACCTACTAATTGCATTCTAGATCTAGGGTGGCCATGTGTCCTGTTTGAAGGGCTGCCAGAGGGCCATCTGTCTGAAAGGTGGTCCTGTCCCGTTCCAGTTTAAAAATAATGGACTGCTTAAAAATAAGAACGGGGGGCCCACCCACGGTTTGCGACTGGGCAGGCACAGACACGGGTCGCGCAGCCGTCCACACCATGGCAAGATGTACTGTCTTTCTATTTAGATTATCATAATTATTTCTAAATTTGCATCTCTACACATATAAATTAGCCAGAGCAGATAGTATTATGCAAACCACTGCCCTCTTTTTTTGGTGGTGGGGCATTTCCTCTCTCGCGCTCTCTCGCGCTCTCTTTGGGCTGTGTGTGTGATTCCTACATGGCCACCCCACTTCCAAAGTAATTTGCCCAGCAGAATTGCCCTGCACGCTCAGATCTTTTAGTCCCGCATGCTGCTTCCCACAGGGGCCTACCAGGGGCCTCTGGGAAGCCCACAAACAGGACACGGCTGCCCTGCCCGCCGCTGCCCCCCCCATAACTGGGGTTCTTATTTCATAGATCATAGAGTCGGAAGGGGCCTACAAGGCCATCGAGTCCAACCCCCTGCTCAGTGCAGGGAACTAGAGAAGGGGTCATAGAATCATAGAATCATAGAAAAGTAGAGTTGGAAGGGGCCTACAAGGCCATCGAGTCCAACCCCCTGCTCAATGCAGGAATCCAGGTCAAAGCATCTCTGACAGATGTCTGTCCAGCCGCACCTTGAATGCCTCCAGAGTGGGAGAGCCCACCACCTCCCTAGGTAGTTGATTCCATTGTCTTATTGCTCTGACAGTCAGGAAATTTTTCCTGATGTTTAGGTGGAATCTAGGTTCCTGTAACTTGAGCCCATTATTCCGTGTCCTGCAAACTGGGATGAACGAGAAGAGATCTTTGCCCTCCTCTGTGTGACATCCCTTCAAATACTGGAAGAGTGCGATCATATCTCCCCTCAGTCTCCTCTTCTGAAGGCTAAACATGCCCAGTTCTTTCAGTCTCTCCTCATAGGGCCTTGTTTCCAGTCCCTTTATCATCCTTGTTGCCCGCCTCTGAACCCTCTCCAGTTTGTCTATGTCCTTCTTAAAGTGTGGTGCCCAGAACTGGACGCAGTACTCAAGATGAGGCCTAACCAGTGCCGAGTAAAGGGGAATTATCACTTCCCGCGATTTGGAAGCTATACTTCTATTAATACAGCCCAAAATTGCATTTGCCTTCTTTGCAGCCACATCGCATTGCTGGCTCATATTCAGTTTGTGATCTACCACAATTCCAAGATCCTTCTCACTTGTAGTATTGTTAAGCCAAGTGTCCCCCATTCTGTAACTCTGCATTTGGTTTCCTCTCCCTAGGTGCAGCACTTGGCATTTATCCCTATTAAATTTCATTCTGTTGTTTTCGGCCCAGCGCTCCAGCCTATCGAGGTCACTTTGAATTTTGTTTCTGTCTTCCAGAGTATTAGCTGTTCCACCCAACTTTGTGTCATCTGCAAATTTGATAAGCATTCCCTGTACCTCCTCATCCAAGTCTCCCATCCAAGTAATAACCAGGCCTGACCCTGCTTAGCTTTCCACGCTCAGACAAGCTGAGCCAGCGTGAGCCTGTGACCTTGTGACTGTGGACCTGAAGGCTGGCATGGCTGGCGAGGGGTGGGGGGGAGGCACATTGGGAAGTTGAGTCTCATTTGTTGTGTGGGATCCAGGGAGGCATCATCCCGCCGAGGGATGTGTTTCTGATTTGTGGAATATCGTATTTCTGAGAACTCAAACCACAACATGTTATGCAATTGCGTGTGAGATGTAATCGTGTATAATTAAGAAATTGGATACTTTCCTCTGGCTAGCGGGACTGTTGCAATGTGGAGCACAGCCTGGAGTGCGGTGGTGTGAGTTTCGCAGCCGTGTGCCACAGATCACCGGCGATGAGGAGGAGTGGCACAGCTCCCCTGCCTCACGTGGCCGGCTGAGTGGTGTCTGGTCTTAGCAGCGGCACGGCCCCCCATGAGGGCACCTGCCTGTGCGGCAGAGGAGGCAAACGGCCAAGCTGCAGAAGGCGCGGGAGATTCCTGATCGGATCTCCTGTGGTTCTTTTTTCTTTTTAGTTAAAAGCAGCCACAAGGGAGGTTTAACACTCCTAGGAACTGGGGTGGGGATTAAACCATACCATTAAACCTTATGTTCTTCTCTCTCTCTCTCTCTCACACACACACTCACTCCTCTGCCCCCTCCCTTTAGCTGGGGGTGTCGTGTCAAGTATGCTCAGCTCCTATGACGGAACATCCACCGGCCATCCTGGGCCGTAAGGAAACATTCCCACAATGTCCAGTCCCTCAATGTGGCCAGACTTTGCTTGAAGGCAAACCCATGGCGACGATATAATCCCTAGAAACTTAAAAGTCAAGAATTTGTATATATAAAAAAATAATAACCATAAAATATAGTAAAGCATTGCCTCAGGAGCTTGGTAGATGAAACCAACCTTGAATTGGAGTGATACAGAGCATTAGCTTGTATATTGACCTTAGTGAAAACTACAGGGCCACTGAAGAAGGCCTTTGGGCCGAAACGCGTTTGGCTTCTACACACAAGTAATGAAAGCTTACATGCTGTGAGGACATTCTCTGGAAGCACCAAACAAAAAAAACTTTGGCACTAATATTACTTCATCTAGAGAGAGAGGTCCTCAAGTCTGAAAGGACATTAGTATCATCTTCAGCCCTTAAGACGTTGTATTTTACAGGTCTACGTAATTGTTGTTGTCTTATACATGTTTTATATATATAATTTTTTAAAAAACATTTCTGGAAATTTTTATATTACATTATAAAATTTAATCTATTATAATCCCACCACCAGCAATCTCACCATGCAAGCTGGACCCAAGCAGAAGGAACAGCTGGCACCATCAGCTCCGGGGGGCTCTTGCCAGTGGGCCCCTGCGGGGGATTGGGGCCTGCAGTTCCTCCTCCTCCTCCTCCCCATCGCAACCTCCTTGTTCAGCCGCCTCTCGCTGTGCCCCATACGATGGTGGTGGGGAGAAGGAGCAGCAGCAGATGCCACTCTGCCCACTGGCTCACTGCCGCTCTGCCCGCCAAGCAAGCAAGCAAGCAAGCGGTGGCCATGATGAGAAGGCGGAGGATGAGCAAGGGCAGCTGGTGACGAGGGTGGTGAGAAAGCAGGCCCACTGAGGGAGGGGACCCATGGAGGGGGCCTTGCCGGGGCTGGCCCAAGACATTTTGCTGCCTGAATCATAGAATCACGGAATAGTAGAGTTGGAAGGGGCCTATAAGGCCATCGAGTCCAACCCCCCTGCTCAACGCAGGAATCATTGAGGCAAAGAACAAGAGGGCACCACCACCACCCCCATTCCAAGTACAAAAGCCAGCCGGACGGGCAGATGGATTTGCCCTCAGCACTGGTGCTGGGACAGCCTCCCCCACTGCACCTGGAGACGTCAAGCTACGTGACGTGGGGGGCGCAGAGCAGGCCCCATGGCACACGGGGTTCCCTTCCAACACACCTTGCTGCCACCTCCCAGCATCTGCCGCCTGAGGCGACTGCTTCCTCTGCCTAATGGCAGGGCTGGCCCCGGGTCTCGCCCAAGGACTTGATGATGGTGGCCTTGTAGGCCCCTCCCAACTCTACTTTTCTATGATTCTATGATTCTGAGGGCCCCCCAAAGGCTGGAGACGGCACTGGAGACGGCCTAGCCAAGGTTACACAATGGTGAGGGAAAGATACTCTGCGCATCCTCTGAGGCACCACAGGATTACTTCCACAAGTTCTGTGGCTGAGCCATGGAACTGAAAATCGGTTCTGGGCCTGTGCCCTGGATCAGCCCCCTAAGAGCAGAAGCTTAGCCAAACGCAATTGGACAAGATGCTTCCACCTTTCTTCTGTGATGTTTGTGTTGCAGCTGCGAATCAGGTGGGGAGTGTGCCTTGTCTTTTGTCCCGTCCAGTTCTGCGTGCCCTTCTCTCCTTGAGACACATCTGTGCCAGCATCATCATTGGCACAACATTTGCAGGGCAGCTCCCCCACTGTAATTAGTAACATAATATAGCTTTAATGAAGGCAGTTTTCTGACGAAGCAAAATGTCAGCCCTCAAAGGCACGGACCGTGCAATGCCCTTGACAGCACTGCCTCGCAAGGCAGCTCACACGACGATGGTGCCCCTTAAGGAATTCAGTGACTAGGAAACGGACGCCAATTACCGCTGCAAAGGGCAGTCTTCGCGGAGAACCGTTGGACTAGTGAGCACTATCACCGACTCCTGAACAGAGATGTCCCCGAGCTGACTGCAGGTAGGATGGACTCACCTGCCCAAGAGGTTCTGTCCGTTTCTTGTGCGTGGCAAGACTTTTAAAGGGTGTCCCGGGAACAGGGAGCAATCAGAGAGCTGCACCCATGCTGGGATCTCTTGCAACCTTGCAGAAGATGGTGGCGGCGCAGGCCTTGGGCTGTGTGGCTGCGTGCACAAGCAACGACGGCACTTCCAGCCTGTCCCCCCACTTTGGCGACATATTAAGGGACCCTCAGGCACCGCCTTGCTCATGTGGGGTTTGTTCTCCACCTCCTTCCACCTCAGTCCTCCACCCGGTACCCCAATGTCCTTCATGGTAGAACCTGTCTTGTCTCCCCCTCCCTGCTCTGATCACAACCCCTTTTCGTTCACCACTTTTCTTTTCTTTTCATTTTTGGAGCCTCAAAATGCACAATTGGGGTTGCATTTTATTGGTTTTTTCAGCCCCTGAGAATTGCACAAGTTGTTGTTGTTGTTGTTGTTGTTGTTGTTGTTGTTGTTATATTATTATTATTATTATTATTATTATTATTATTATTATTTCTCCCTGTCTTTTGCAAGTGGGCTCTCATGGCTGTCTGATATGTGGTCTTGCCTGGTCAATTTCATTGTCTGTTTCAGCTGTCAAAGGGAACAGGGAAGTGGAGTAGGTAAGATACAGTTGCCAGGGTCCAATTGCCAAGGTGGAGGGCACTGAGTGAGAAGTGTCAATTCAACACTTAACACTGAGAGGGTTACATTGCTGAATGGGAGAGATTGTCCCTGCGCCCCTTTTGCTGCATCTTCTTATGCCACTTCCCCCCCTTTACAGGTGTTTGTGTCTCCTTCCTCCCCAACGTGATTGGGAGCCGTTTTTAGCTCATTGCAGCTCCCCCGCCCCCCCGGTTCCCCTCTTTTCCCCCCAGAGATCGTGAAAGCCAGCTTGACAGCCGGCTTTCACGATCCCTGTTTTGATTGCTACTGACAGCTCCTTCGAAGTGCCCAAGCAGCACCTTGGAGGGGCAGGCAGTGGCTGGCAGACCACTTTTTACAGTGTGTGTGTGTGTGTGTGCGTGCACACACACACAATGTGCACGGCAGCTGTATGTCCCAGTCCGAAACCACCCATTGCCCTGTCAAAAAAAAACCCTTTTAAAGGGGCCCAGAAAAAGGGGGTGGGGGATACACTTTTGCACTTTCCTGAGCACCTAGAGTATTAGGGGAAAGTGCAAAATGTGGATCATCCTGAGCAGTGTGAGGGTGGGAAAAAAAATGATGATCTTGCCGCAAAGGGGCTGCAAGAGGAATCAGGAGGGAGCCTATTTGGAGCCTCTGTGCAGCCAAGGTACAGCAGGTACCAATCCTGGGCATTGCCCCAGCCAAGGCTTCAAATTTGATTTCTGCACTTGCATACCTGCGAACCGACACAGTTGCACAAGTGCAGCTAATTTAAAAAAACAAAACAAAAACCAAACCTATTCGTGCACTTTGTGTGCTCAATTTTTTTTTATTTATTAAAAAAAGGTCTGCCAACTACTGACAGCCTCCTCTCCTCTCTGGAAAAAAACGGGGTAAATGGGGGAAAAGGCACAGCAAGCTGAGAACACCTCGTGACTACGGTGGGGAGGGTGGCAAGCCAGTGCCAGCTGCCCCCAAATACCGCTTGGGCACTTGTGGGGCAGCTGGCACTGGCAGCTGCCCGGGCACGCTTGGCATCAGAGACATCATAGATCATCGAGTCGGAAGGGGCCTACGAGGCCATCTAGTCCACCCCCCTGCTCAATGCAGGAAACTAGAGGAGGGGTCTCCCATCCAAGTAACAACCAGGTCTGACCCTGCTTAGCTTTCCACGCTCAGGCAAGCTGAGCCAGCGTGAGCCACGAGCAACAGGTTTTTTTGCTGCTCTTGCCAAGTGGCTCGCTAGCTGATTCCTGGTAGCCACAATGGGGTCGGTCGCCAGGATTCAGATAACACACGACAATCCATCATGGGTCCAACAACCCCAACTACAACCCATGGGTTGTCCCGGTGGCAGGTTGTCCTCAAACAATCCACACTACAGGAATTGTGTTGGATTATCAAGCTTGCGCTTGCTTAAAGGTTTTTCTTTCAGTAAAACAATCAGCCGGCACTTCAGCATTGCAATGCTGAAGGTCTTTGGAACAGGTGTTCCTTGTTTCCTATATCTTGATGTCCTTGGACATCTAGTAGGAGAAAGTGGGTGTCACATAATATGACAGTTGCTATACTGTCATATGCCTGTCCTGATTCCCATTGGCTCTCTGGCACAGCTGGGTGTGTATGTTTCAGGGATGTTGAAGAGTCCTTGGTCTCGAGTCACGAGTCGAGTCACGAGTTGAGTCCTCGAGTCCGAGTCCCCATCCCTGGTATGTTTGCTGTGCTTTCTGATTCTTCGTCTCTCTTCTTCTAAAATTTCAGATGTCTATGTTATGCTCTCAGAACTGTATCTGTATATATTTGTAGTTTGTAATTGTTTTATGAAATATAATAAAACAATTAGACTAGCAAGGCGTCTGTCCTGATTGCTGCAAGGGAGCAGGAAAGCTACAAGTCGGACTGTGGGTGGAATTTACTCTTTGTGTGCCGGAAGCTAAAAGCAAAGTAGCAGGTAGCAGGCACACAGGTAAAGCTCACAGGACTTTAAGCGGGCATCTGAATTTCAACAACTTGGTCATCCCACTCAGCCACCCCAACACAGACACCACTGCTCAAATCCCTGCTCTGCAGAGTGGCCTGGGCTGCGTGCTCAACGGCGGGGATCACCAGGAGCACAGAGAAGCCTCGGCCCCCACCCCAGTGAAGCGAATGGCTTCCAATTACTTCCTGGGGTGGGGTAAGCAGACCACCGTGCCTGCCTGGGAACACTGTGGCAATGGTGAGATTTGGCTTCCACCTCTGACCTTTGGGGTTTGTCCCGCCCTCTCTGGCAGGGATCCAACTGTGCCGCCACCACACACATGTGCAATGAGACGCACTGGGCGCTGAGCCTGGCACTCGACTCGTGGGGGGGGGCGCTCAGTGATCACCCCCACCGTGATCACCCCCACCGTGCGTCAGCCAGCGCTCACTGGCCGGGCTCTATGCCGTTTATGCAGAAAATGGCGTAATATACATTAAAAACAGCTGCAATGTGCATAAATTGCAGCCGTTTTTAATGAATACTATGGCATTTTCTACGTAAATGGTGTATATTATGCCATTTTCTACGTAGAAAACGTAGTGCCCAGAACCCAGAAGTAGCTTTCCCCAACTTGGCTCACGAGAACATGGGCCGAGCCTGGGAAAGCTAAGTCGAGCAGAGCTCGGGGGGGGGGGGGGTTGAGCCCGTTTTGTTTGTTTGTTTATTCATTATCTTTATACCCCACCTTTTTTCCTGCAAGGAACCCAAGGCGGCTTACCTAATCCTCCTCCTCCTCCTCCTCCTCCTCCCCCCCATTTTATCCTCACAACAACCCTGTGAGGTAGGTGAGGCTGAGAGTCAGTGACTGGCCCAAAGTCACCAAGTGAGTTTCATGGCAAAGCGGGGACTAGAACCCGGATCTCCCGAGTCCCAGTCCAACACTCTCACCACTACGCCACACTGGCTCTCCAGTATTTTATATGAGCATGAACATAGCCCTACCCTAATTAAATGATTCACTGAATGAGTCTTTACAAGCATAAAAATACAGAATCCTTTTCGGCTTAAAGTATTCAAAGCAAAACAAACAAGAAGATGTTTCGGGGCCAGCCTGATGGTCTTCTGTTGTTGGTACTGGAGAAAAAGAGGCTGTTGCATTTAACCCTCCTTTACTAGGCTAGAATGCGGGGATCAGCTCCGCACGGCAGCCTTTCCCAATCTGGGAATGATGGGCGTCCCGCCAGCCGACACATCCAGAGCGCATCGGGTTGGCCTGCCCTGGATGCTTTATGGGAACAGCAGCCGCACCTGCCAGCGCTGATACGGAGGCCATTGTGTGTGCAGCTTGCAGTGTCACACAGCCCCTGGTGAACTCTTGGGACTTTCCGCAGGGAAAAAGCCCGAGACCTCAGTTCAGTGCCGAGAAGAACGGCTTCGCAGGCCTGCGCGTGCTTGTCCTGCTGTATGTATTCAGGGCAAAGGCAGGAAAGATTAGAGCGGCAAGCTCCTTGGCCCAGGACATGCCAGGAGGAAAGTCGTGCTGTGCACAAGCAGAGTGGCAGGAGGGTTCTGTCGGCAGCAAGTCCCAGCTTGGAGAGAGTCCCTTCCAGTGGAGACCCACATCCCGCTCCTTACCTCCCCCTGCCTGAGGGCGACAGAGATGCAGGGGACGCGGCCCTAGAGTGTGGGGTCAAGCTCCGTGTGACATGGGGAGATCAGGCCCCCTGCTGCATCCATCCCCCACCAACTGGAAGCAACCACGAGTGAGGGTGGCGTTTCAGCAGGACCCACCGGCCGCCTGCATGTTTTCTGCTGCAGGACAAGCAGATCGGGGGTTGGATCCAGGATCCGCTTTCCATGAGAGGCAGGACTCCACACACGGGAGATCCCTCTGCTTGAGTTTTGGGGTTTCCTCCCCACCCACCCACCCACACACCGCAGCTCACCCCGTTCGGTGGGGTCTCCCGACGCTCTGAACTGGCTCACACGAGCCAGAGTATGAGCTGAGTGTGGGTTGTTCCACGTGCCATTTCCAAGGACAGCCATGGAAATGGAGGGGGCAGGGCACTCCTCCACTTCCGCCAGCGCGGTTGATGCAATGCCAAGCTGGATCCGGCCCCCTCGTTCGGCCCTCGTCCATTAGGATCACATCTGCAGAAGCAGGCGAGATGCTGTTGGCCTTCCATGGCCGGTCCCTTTCACCCAAAGGGTCCTTATTCATAACCTCAGGTGCGTGAGAACTGCTTTTTTGGGGAATGGGTTCCTGGAAGCTGCTGGGATGATGTTTACATGACCCAACTGCATGGGTGGGTGTCAATGGGAAGGGTCCCAGGCAGCCAAGAGACTGGGGGTGATTGCTGGCTCTGTAGGAAAGGCAAGCCGGGAACAAACTCAGGTTGGCAGCAGCAGATCCCTGTGCAGATTTTGTGGGGTTTCTAAAAAAGGCGAATAGCAGCCGATGCAAAAAACCTGATTAAGATTGGGATTGTGGCACCAGAGGAGAGGGTTTAAGTAACCCTTTTCCCGCCTCTCACACATCATTTCCTGATAGCCCGGCTGCTATTTATCTTGCATTGGAAAACTTCCTATCAATAGAAAAACAGCTCTACCTGGGTCAGGTAATGTCTAAAGCAGTCTTCTCCAACCATGGGGTCTCCAGATGTTTTTGGCTTACAACTCCCAGCATGCCCCAGCCAGCATAGCTGGCTGGGGCATGCTGGGAGTTGTAGGCCAAAAACATCTGAGGACCCCAAGGTTGGAGAACACTAGTCCAAAGGATCTCATAGTCTAGGAATGCTCAGACTAGGAGAAGCACCCACCTCTTTTCCTCTTGCTGTTGAATACAAGGCTGGTGGTTAAGAAAGCACCTGTTGATTTCCAGGTGAGGCCCGTGACCCTTGCCTGTGCCACCAAGGCCGGTCAGAAGGTGATCCATCTCTAAACTTAGGACATGCCTCGGTACTCAGTGCGGGATCAGTCTTAGACAGGGGTCTGTGCTGTCTCACATTTTAGTGGGCCGGTTTTACAAAGGGATGTTTTAACTAGTCGATACAACAACTCTGAGCCTCTCTGAGCGACAAACCCATTAACGTCACACGTCGAACGGCCAGCATCCGTACCCTTGCGCTCTCGGAGAAACGGAAGGTTGGGCTGCCTGCCAGACACATCGCTGAGGGTGCTCTGAGCTTTCGTCCAGGGCCTTGCTGGCCGGGAGTGGCACGAGTTGCCATTCAATGTATGTATCTGGAGGACACCACGTTAGGGAAGGTGAACAGCCGGTGCAGTGCAGAGGCCATGACCAGGAGGCCAGAGTTCAAATCCCTGCCCACGCCATCGGGCTCACTGGACAAGTGGCACTCTCTCAGTATGTACCTCACTGGTCCTCAACCGGTGCTGCGCAGATGTAGTCTAAGTCAGATGCTGGGTTCATAACAATTTATTTATTTATTTATTATTACATTTATACCCCACCTTTTTTCCTGCAAGGAACCCAAGGCGGCTTACATAATCCTCCTCCTCCTCCACTCCATTTTATCCTCACAACAACCCTGTGAGGTAGGTTAGGCTGAGAGTCAGCGACTGGCCCAAAGTCACCCAGTGAGTTTCATGGCTGAGCGGGGACTAGAACCCGGATCTCCCGAGTCCCAGTCCGACACTCTCATCACTGTGTCACACTGGCTCTTCCTAGTAACAACTACTAGGAATTTGCTCTCCCTCAATCCCCATGGCCTCCTGCGAGTGTGACTGTGCTCTCTCTTGCCAACTCCGCCTGCCACGGAATATCCATCGGTGGCCTTTTGGCATGCTAGTAGTAACCTTTTTAACTACTAATGGAATTATTATTTTTGTATGTGTTTCAGAGCCATAGCAATACATCTTACTCCCAAAAATACTACTGCACTTCTTTATGTCCTTAAAATGTACCATAAATGATAAATATAATACAGTCATGCCTTGGATCGAGAGCATAATTCGTTCCGGAAACATGCTTGCAATCCAAAACACTCTTATATCAAAACGAAATCCCCCCAAAAAAATTTGTACAGAGATTTTTAATTTAAGCCGTACTACAATACTTGTATTGCAAGACGTCGCTTGTATATAATTTTCAAACAAATTAAATAATATTTTAAAAATTGCTTGTCTTTCTCAAAACTGCAATCTCAACACTAGAAGTAACTTAAAAGGGCGGTGCATCCATAGGAACTAGGCGCGCCTAGGGCGGTAAAGGCGCAGAACGCTGGGGGAAAATCAGCGTTCAGTGTAACGCTACTAAATTCGATCGCCTCTTGCCGGGGCCCTGATAATGCCTTCTGGGGGAATGGACTTCTGGTTCTATCATGGTGGGCCCCAGGTTCTTTTTATAGAGGGATTGGTGGAACATAAGATAGGAAAGATACTGATCTACCTCATAGAGTTGCTGTGAGGACTGAACAGGTGCAGGGGAAAAGAGCACGTACGGGCGCAATCCTATGCAAGTTTAGAAAGAAGCAAAGGCCTACAACTCCCAGAATAGCTGGCTGGGGCATGCTGGGAGTTGTAGGCCTTTTTCTGTCTAAACTTGCATAGGATTGTGCCTTAGGTCACCCTGAGTTCCTTGGAGGAAGGCAGGGGATAACAATGAATGAAATATCAATCGGGCCCGCTCATTTCTAGGAAGCGAAGCCGCCGCCGTGCCTCTCCGGCAGCGCCTTGTGAGCAAGCCAGCTGAGGCGCCTGCCAAGTCCCAAGTGGGTGGCTCAGTGAAACATTGGCCGTTATCAGAAAGTGCTCCGACTCATCGCTCACGCCGGGAGGTCGTGCATGTCCCTGCAAGAGACCGAGATGTTATCTTTGCCATTGGGGAACCTCTCAAGTTGTGCTCACAACTTGTCAGCACAGATGACAGCCCTGGCTCTCTCCAGTGACAATTCAGAGATGTATGAACAATCCTCTTTTTTGCCAGAAAAAATACAACCCCCACAATAACAACTGTAGAAAATATCAAGGGAAATAGGATGCTGTGCAAGGCCGTGCCTGACCCGGCTCCAGTTACGTCCACGGTGGTGGAGGCAGGCCAAAGAGAGGGGCGGGGCTGGCAAGGACCACTTGTTCTTGTCTGGCTAAATGCTTTTTGCCCCCTGGAGTCTGCTCTACAGCAGCCAGCCAGCCCCCCCCCCCAGGCCCTTCCATTTAAACACTGTAGCCCCCATGGGGCGCCCATAATTCACCTACCACCACCACTGCAGCATGGTGCTCTACAGTATACTGTGGGTGTGCATAAGATTCTGAAAGTTCCTCACCACATGCCTGGGCTTGCTTATGATGGAAATGGTAATATTGCCTGCTTAAATCAAGGAGGTAATGCAACCACTAGTTACAGGGGGAGGAAAGGGTTAATTGAACAATCCCTGGGGTGCATGTTTTCGAACCCCTCTCCCTACTTCCGGTCTCTCTGTGGCCCGCTCTCTCTCTTTCTCTCTCTGCCTCTCCAACCTGATGGACGCACGGTCTGAGCGGGCTTCCAGCCGGTGATCTCCAATGAAGCGGACTCTGAACACCCAAGACTCTAACCTGCCTATCTGCATCCTGCATATATGAATAAACGGACTGTAAGTTAAACTAATAAATGTCTTTATTAGTTTTAAACCTGGTATGGACAATCCGTTTCCTTTTAAGAGCCTTTTGGCAAGGGTTTAGCAACCCACGTGGTGATAACCAGTTTCAATATCCAATATTGAATATTCAATATTCGGTGTAGGACCGACTCCTTTTCCAATATCCTCCAACAGCTTAATCGTATGCAGCTTCTCCATACATCTCCAAACAACTGGCCCAAGTTACTTGCTTACCACACCAGCAAATCCAAACATGCATCCTCCCTTAACCAATTCAGACAAGGCACGATCATGGGGGAGGTTCTCCTGCACATGTCCCGTGGAAATTAATGGGAGATGCGCAAGCATACTATGCGCGGGCACATCTCCCCCCCCCCGCCCAATGGGGTGTGTGTAAAGGAGAACTTCTCATCAGACTGTGCCCTGTGGCTCAGCGTTGTCTTCCACTGGGCCACCCTTCGTGGCCACCGCCGCCACCTTGCTGCAGCCACAACATGCAGTGTCTCCCCCTTTTTTTGCCACACAGGTGGGGGCATTTCTCTTGGCTGTTCTTCTGTATAAAATGCAGTGAGAACGTGACCGTCATAGAAATGTTTCTACTTCCACTGGGCCCTGTTTCTGAAAGAGGCTTGCGCTTTCCTCTGTGGACAGCTGCCCTTTCATTCCTCTGCATGAATGTGGTGGCCTGACATCAAATTGCGCCATCGGTTTGGCATGTTTTAACCAGCCACGAAGAATGGATAAACAGTACCCTGAGAACCACACAGTAGTAGCCAGTCAAGTGCAGCCTTCCCCAACCTGGAGCCCTTCACATGTGTATTTATTTATTTATTTATTTATTTATTATATTTATACCCCGCCTTTTTTCCTGCAAGGAACCCAAGGCGGCTTACATAATCCTCCTCCTTCTCTTCACTTTATCCTCACAACAACCCTGTGAGGTAGGTTAGGCTGAGAGAGGCAGTGACTGGCCCAAAGTCACCCAGTGAGTTTCATGGCCGAGCAGGGACTAGAACCCGGATCTCCCAAGTCCCAGTCCAGCACTCTCACCACTACGCCACACTGGCTCTTGTTGGACTACAACTGCCATCATCCCCATGGGCATGCTGGGTGGGGATGATGGGAGTTGAACTGCAACACATATGGAGCTCACCAGGCAGGTTGCGGATGACTTTGGTTTCCTCTAATGCCTGTTAGGGCACATGTGTAGAGAGGAAAAAGTCCTACAACTCCCAGCATTCCCCAGCCAGCCATGATCCTGGTTTTCTCATTATCTCTGAGTTTTTGTTAGTTTGTACGTTTTCAATTCTAATAACACTTGCATACAATGATTTTCACATTGCATGAAATAGTTTTGGACATGAGTGAAGCAGTTAGTACTCTTGCAGTTAAAATGACAGAACACATCTCTGGCTAAAATTGATTATTATCGTTTAGTTTCCCATGTGTCTGAAGTCTGGAGGTCACAAAATTTTATTTATTTATGTATTTATTATTTATTTTTAAAATGTATAAACCTCCCTTCATCCACAGCCTCCCAAGGCGGTGTCCACAACATTAAAAACAAACAACAAATCCAGTATAAAAGCCATACAATTACACATTTAAATGCAAATGAAACAACAACCACAACTCTTCAACCAGCAAGCCAAACAAAAACATACTAACCATCAATTGTTTGTTTGTTTTTTAAAAGAGAAAAACCCCTTGAATCCAACATTTTAAAATATTAAAATGTTAAAAGTTCAAAAAGAAATATTTTCATTTGTTGCTGAAAAAACGACAAGGTTAGCGCCTATCGTATCTCCTCTGAGAGGGCATTCCAATGCCGGGGTGCCACCATGGAGAAGGCTCTCTCCTTTGTAAATGCATAGTGGGTGTCTCCCACTGATGTACTGAGCGAAAGGCCTCCTCTGAAGATCTTCACTGCACTGGTAGGCTATGTGGTGATGCAGGATTGCTTATTGCTATATATTCTGAGTTGTGCGTGGAATGTCACCTACTGGATGTCCCTCACCTGAGGAGGGCAGACTTTTATGGAGCTGCATCAGCGTTTTGCCTGCATTTTTAACGTTTCTATTTTATACACAGAAGACTGTTTTAAAATCAAAATGCTTCAGGCAATTCACATGTGTCAAGAAATCATTACTTTTGAGTATCATATTGTGGCTTTGCCTCTCCTTTTGCTTATGATACAACCACAACTGCACTGCAATGCGTGGCCCTTTCCTGTTATCCTCACAACAGCCCTGTGAGGCACGGCCGGGTGGGTGGAGAGAGAGAGAGAGAGAGAGAATGCTAAAAGTGACTGAAAGGAAGATTTGTGGCTGAGCAGGGATTTGAACCCAGGTCTCCCTGGTCTGAGCACAGTCTACACAGACCAGACCAGCCACCCACCATGACACAGAGCTTGGACATGTTATGTCCTCCACATGGCTGGGCTGCTTCTATAAGGAAACACATTTGGGTGGCTTCTGCATCAGGGATGGAAGGTTTTAAGTGGGCCTTCATGCTACTCTGCACAGGCCCGTGATCTGCTGTTCTGCTGCTACTCTGCACAACCTACCTTTGTTGGGAACTGCCTTGGTCGCCGTGTAGGATGACCTTTGCCATGAGAGGGACGGGGTGTGCGACCCTGTTGATTCTCTTGGACCTCTCGGCAGCTTTCGATACTATCAACCATGGTATCCTTCTGGATAGGCTGTCTGGGCTGGAAGCTGGAGACACTGCAGTGGTTCTGCTCCCACATGGATGGCCGATTCCAGAAGGTGATGTTCTGTGACTTGGCAGCTGTGCTATGGGGTTCAACCTCTACATGAAAGCACTGGGGGAGGTTATCCGGAGGTGTGGGCTGAGGTATCATCAATATGCGGATGACACCCAGCTCTATTCTGATTTTCATCAAATCCAGGTGAGGCAGTGGGCATTCTGAACCAGTTCCTGGATGCAGTAATGGAGTGGATGAGGGCCAATAAACTGAGACTCAATCCAGACAAGACAGAGGTACTGTTAGCGGGTGGTTTGTCTGCCCGGCTAAGTGATGCTCAACCTGTTCTGGAGGGGGTTGCACTCCCCCTAAAGGATCAGGTTTGTAGTTTGGGGGTGCTCTTGGATCCAGCATTGTCACTAGAGGCACAGGTGGACTCGGTGGCACGGAGCACCTTTTATCAGCTTAGGCTGACATACCAACTACGTCCTTATCTGGACAGAGATAGCCTAGCTACAGCTGTTATCCATGCTCTGGTAACCTCTCGTTTGGATTACTGCAATGCGCTCTACGTGGGGCTGCCTTTGAAAACGGTCTGGAAACTTCAGCTGGTCTAAAACAAGGCAGCGAGATTGTTAACGGGCACTGGCCAATGTGATCATATTAGGCCAGTACTTTTCCATCTGCACTGGCTGCCAGCCTGTGTCTGGGCCCAATATAAAGTGCTGGTACAGTAATACCTTGGATTACAAGTAACTTGGTTTGAGAGTGTTTTGCAAGACAAGCAAATTTTTAATATTATTTAAATTTTTTTGACTTGATATACAAGTGACATCTTGCAATACAAGTACTGTAGTACGGCTTAAATTAAAAATCTCTGTACAAATTTTTTTGGGGGGATTTCGTTTTGATATAAGAGTGTTTTGGATTACAAGCACTTTTCCGGAACGAATTATGCTCTCAATCCAAGGCATGACTGTATTAACATTCAAAGTCCTAAATGGCTTGGGGTCAGGTTACCTGAAGAATCGTCTCCTTCCATATATGCCTGCCGGGACGCTAAGATCGTCCTCAGCGGTCCTTCTCTTGGAGCCCCCGCCAAAGGAAGAGAAGTGGGAGGCCACAAAGAAGCGGGCCTTTTCTGCTTCTTCCCAGATAGGCTCGCCTACCTTGTACTCTCTTCGGTGCCAGGTGAAGAAGACCTTCTTATTTTCCCAGGCATTGGAGAGAGCAATCCTATGGTTGCTGGGTGAGTATCCCAGGGACCATAGGTTGGCTCGGAATACCCCTCCAGGCTTGGAGACAGCGCTCCAACCTCAGAAGGGGGAGTTGGAGAACTGACCCCAGACGCACACACCCTCTTGCAGCCAGCATGGAGAGAACCGTGCAGGTTCCCTCTCCAAGGTCGGAAAAAACAACCCCAGAGGAGGAGGAAAGTGGGCGTTCTGGTGAGCAGGGCGGGGAGGAGACTGGCGAGGCCCGGATACGAGGCGCCCTGAGCTGCCTCCGGCCTCCTTCCCTCCCCCTCCGAAGTGCCCTCGCTAGATGGGTGGAAAAGTGCGTCCAGCAGAAATCACCAAAGACGGAGGATGGACGGGGAAGTGAAGATTGCTTCCACCGCTCCTCCTGCCCGGCCAGCTTCAGCCCAGCAGGGCGCGGGAAGCTCAGACTAGCCTCCAAATTCGGGGGCTTCCGAGTGGCGAGGGCACAATTGATAGGATTGCGCCCTTGCTGTATTCTTGTATCTTCCCCAGAGCTATCTATGCTGAGTGCTTTAAGAGGAGAAAGGCAGTCAAGTTTTATTTATTTTTTTGAAAAGCAAGATTAATAGTGCAATTTTAGGCATGTAAACTCAGGAGTAAGTCCCATTACATTCAGTGGGGCTTACTCCCAGGTAAGCGTGGATAGGACTGGAGTTATTTGCAATGCTTAGATTGGTGGGCACAAGGGATAGGACCTTCTCAGTGGTGGCCCCTCCCACTGTGGAATTCCCTCCCTAAGGTGATATGGTTTGCCCCCTTCCTTCCCTGTTAATTTTCAGGTGACCCCTTAAAGTTTTTTTTTCTTCCAAATTTCAGGCTGCCTTTGGCTAACAAGGGTTTTTTGAGCACCATTTTCTTGGTGGAAAGGCAGGCTATAAATCAAATGAATGAATAAATGCGGTGGTTTTACCTTTTTATTGTTTATCTGGCTGGCCTGAATGTGTGTTTTACTCTTTTACATGTTAAGAGTTATTGTTGTTACTGCTTTGCGTTTTGTGTTGTGATTTGATTTTTACTCTGTTTATAAACCACTTTGGGGGGAAATATTTTGTAAAGCACCGTAGACATACGAGTAACAAACAAATAAATAATCAATTCATATCAATCAAGCTGCCTAATCCTGTGCATTTAATAGTCTTCCTAGAAAATCCACTGGAAAGGCTGTCAAACTGTCAGAGATGTCAACAGCTATCAACAGAGATGAAACCATTTTCCCCCCTATTACCCTTTCATGAGATTTGGCCCAGCTGTTAAAAATATTTATTCTTGTTGTTTAATACCATTTGCTCTCTAAAGTACAATTTTGGCAATAGTACTTTGATATCTCAGATAATTTGTGAAAAAGCTCCAAGTATTTTCAAGATTTGTTTGTGCAAACGCCTGTTTCTGCATGTCAAGCCAAATTTCACTTTATGTTAAATTTATGTCTTCAGATTTGTGTGTGTTGTTGTTTTCTCCTTCTTCTGTCTTTTAAGGCTGCTCATTAGCCCTGGGAGGGACGATGCTATTGGAATCACGGCGTGGGAGGAAAATGCTAAACCTCCCTCCATCCACTCGGTGGTCCTGATCTGCATTGTGAGAGACTCCGAGAGGGGGGGGGGGGCTGCTATTTTTTTTTTTTTAAAAATTAAAATGTGAAGATGCATTTAATGTAATATGAAGTTTGTGTGGAGCACAGAGGAGAACCCTGAAAATTTATTCTGACTAACAGCCACAGAGCAAAACCAACTTCCTAGGGAGGTGGAGACTTCTCCATTGCTGGAGGTCTTCAAGCAGAGACTGGACAGCTGTCTGTCAGGGATGCTTGAAACTGGATTCCTGCACTGAGCAGGGGTTGGACTTGATGGCCTCAATGGCCCCTTCCAACTCTAGGAGTCTATGATAAATCTAGTGCAAACCTAAGACTTGAGTGCCATACATTAGCTGGAGAAACTGAGGGTGTTTCCAGAAGAAGGTCTCCTGGGGCAGATCTACATTACACTGTATATCGTCAAGTTAGCAGAATGGCACTGCTATATTCACGTTCCGCAGTCACCCCTCACAGGGCACACTCTTGTTAAATGTACTGCACTCATCCTGGTTTGCCACCCCACACCTAACTCCGGCGTTGCCTTGAACAGGGCTTTCTTTTTTAAAAAAATTTGCTTTGTGGTCTCTGCGCAGGAGCAATTTTTTTAAAAAAAAGAAAGGGAAAAGCTCTTCCAGCCCGTCACAAAAAAGGAGAAGGTAGCTGCTGCTGCCCTCCCATGGAGTAAGGGTTAATCCAGCCGGATCAGCGTGCCGCGCCCCTCCCCCCCCAAATGCGGTTTCCCAAAGCAGTGTTCTTCCCGTTCTGAGTTTCCCCAGCACACTTGGGAGTAACGGCATTGGAGAGAATGTGATTGACTTCTGAGCAGACGTGCCCTTTGGCTAATTTACAGCTCCCTTTTCTTTGGGCGAGGGGGTGAACGCAGCTTTTATAAAGGGGGGAAACCTCCCGCCCATGCCCCTCTCAAACTCCATGGCGGTTATCCACTGCCTTTCACATGCACTCTTCCAGTACTTGAAGGGATGTCACACAGAGGAGGGCCAGGATCTCTTCTCCATCATCCCAGTTAGCAGGACACGGAATAATAATGGGCTCAAGTTACAGGAACCCAGATTCCACCTAAACATCAGGAAAAATTTCCTGACTGTCAGAGCAATAAGACAATGGAACCAGCTACCTAGGGAGGTGGTGGGCTCTCCCACTCTGGAGGCATTCAAGGTGCGGCTGGACAGCCACCTGTCAGGGATGCTTTGACCTGGATTCCTGTGTTGGGCAGGGGGTTGGACTCGATGGCCTTGTAGGCCCCCTCCAACCAGGCCCGGTGCAAGGCAATTTGGTGCCCTAGGCAAGATCAGATATTTAGCGCCCCCCCTTCCCACTTGAGCCCTCCCTCCCTCCAGCCCTATGCCCATTATGAAATAAATTTCCCTCCCTGGGAACTGCCGAGCCCCATAGAAAAACTTTGTGGACTTTGAGACTTTTCCTTTGTGTTCAGGAGGAAAGCAAAGAGGCAACATCAGCCCAGCTATGCCAGGAACTCCCAAGGGCCTTCTCCTACTCCATATATATGTAAAAGCCTGTCTCCTCCTGCAGGCAGCACAAGGGATATGAAAAAAGGATGAGAGAGAGGTGTGGTGGCGCTACCTGTGAGGAATAGAGACAAAAGGGCGTCTTGCAGCCTGTCCTACCTCGCAGGGTGGAGGTGCAGAGACACGGGTTTGACTCGTACACCTTCTGGGTTGTAGGGGGGGGGATGCATGTAGTAGAAACATAGCAAAGAGAGAGCCCGTGGATCATCTGGTTCAAATTTAGGAGGGGATTTACGAAACTTGCTACTTCCCCTCCTCTATCACTTTGTTGCAATATTTCTTTATCAGAATAATGTATATTATCCTGTCTTTCCCTTTACCAGCCTAGTGCTCAAGGCAGACAACAATATTCAAAGTACAGTAAAGAAAACATCAACAGCTCAGGGCACAATCCTAAACACGTTGAGGCAGAAAAAAGCCCCGCAACTCCCAGCATTCACCAGCCAGCATGGCTGGCTGTTGGAACGCTGGGAGTTGTGGGGCTTTTTTCTACCTCAACGTGCATAGGATTGCGCATGGCTGGCTGGGGAATGCTGGGAGTTGTAGGATTCCCCCCCCCTCCAAACACGCATAGGATTGCATCCTAAAACCATTTAAAACCAAAACACAGAAACCGCATGGTAAATAATTAAAACATTGGAGCCCCAGCGAGCTTAAAATACCTTCCCCTCCCTCCCTGGTTGCTGGAAATAACTGCTTTCAGGGGACCTTGAGCTGAGGAACCTGAGGCTCACGCGAGGGAGGGAAGGGGAAGGAGGTGTTTGCAGGTGCATCCTTGAGAGGGAAGGCGAAGGAGGTGTTTGCAGGTGCATCCTTCCAGCAGCCCACCAGCCTCCCATCATTGGCCCCTGCCTGCCTCCCCTCCTCCAGTCTGTAGCCTTCTCTGCCTCTTTTGATGCTGGTTGTGAGGAGGAGCCTGCCTGCTGCTGTTCCTGGTAACGAGCTGGAGGAGAGAGAGGGAGGGGTGCGCTTCTTTCGCCTTCCCTTCCCCGCCACAGGACATGATTGGTAAAACAAACTTGGTAAAATACGTGATGTATTTTTTTCCCCCCAAGGCATTTCTGGCGCCTCCTTTAGCCCGGCGCCCTAGGCAGCCGCCTAGTTGGCCTAATGGTAGCACCGGCCCTGCTCCAGTCCAGAGCCCTCTGCATGCACTCAGTTCAGACCTCTGGCAGCAGCGAGCTGCCCGTCCCCCTGGGGTCCCGCTGGCAGGGAGGAAGCAGGAGATGGGGGGAGAGAGCGAGAGAGCCAAGCGGCATCTGGCAGATGACCTCTGGGGAAACGCGGCCCTCGACAGCATGATGGCATCCCCCACCCTGGCCCGATTTAGGGCGTGGAAACTGAAGTCTGAAGCTAAACCATCAGCACAGAAGAGAACAAAAACAGGGGCCTGGAAAGCCTTCCTTGACCATGGTTAACCTTTTTGGCGGTGGAGTTCCCTCCCTCGGTGGAAGGAACTCCACTCCCCTGCGATGCTTGCTTGGCACCAGCTCCTCTTGCTTTGAGGCATCAAGAAAGACAATTCCTTCTTTTCCCAGGCATTTCGCGTGCGGCATTTTAAATGGAAGAATTTTGCCTGCTTTGGTACTGCTTTGCTTGTTTCTGGACGGCCGGCACTTTTCGTATGGACTTTTTGGGCTGTGTAATTGTAAGCCACCTTGGGGACTGCTTTCGACACTGAAAGGCAGGGCATCAATCTCCTAAATAAATAAAACCAGTAGGTAGATAAACATTAAGAAATGATCATGGAAGGGGCCCAAAGTCACCCCTATTGTGCGCCTCCAGTGGCAGAGTTTATAGGCATGGAAAGGCGTCCACACCACACGGGCCTCTTCCGAGAGCAGGACTCACAGCGACTGTTTTAACTAAATCAAAAGGTATCCAGCAGTTTAATCCCCAAGCGCTGTCTGTCTATCAAATCAACAGTAGAAAGGAAGGCAACACAAGGTTTTCCCAGCCATGATAAATTACATGTTTCGTAAGCAGAGGAGAAAGGGCTGTTCAGTTCAGGACTGGCCTCCGTGGAACTGGCGGCGGCATGTGCGAAGGCAGCAGCGGCAGTAACAGCAGGGCAATCGCTGACTTCTCCCCAGATTGCTGGGCTGTGATGGCGGAAGTCTGGAAACTCCCCTGTGAGCCCGGCATGTGTCTAACCGCCACCAGTGACCTCCCGTGCGTTGGCTGGCCCATGTCCTGAGTTTGCCTTGTGGGAAACGAGGGAGAGAGAGAGAGAGAGAGAGAGAGAGAGAGATATGCATGTGCTCTATGCAGCTGAGAACCCCAGGGGGTCAAAGCTCTTCACGATGTTAAGCCTTAAAGAAGTTCCTCGTTCAGAGATGGAAAAACAAGTTGGCGTTGGCCTTGGGTTTTATCAGATGTCATCCATCAGCTCCAAATGACACAGGACGGGACGGGGCCAGGGAAAGGCTGAGAGTAGGAAGTCACAGAGTGGTGCGGATGTGTGTCTGCTACTGCCAGGGGACAGCGAACTGACCGCAGGAAGAGGGGCCGTGACATTAAGAGCATTACCTGCCCTGAGCATTAAGGGACAGATCAGGCAGGGGGGAGGAGGGGGGAAGGAGGGCAGCAGTCCCTCGGCCAGGGGGGTGCCCCTCTGTCTGCGCAGGGCCAAAGGGGCCCAGTTGCAGATCTGCCATGGGAGCAGCTGGGGAGTTCTGCTCTAGTGCTGCTGTCCAGCTGTGCAGCTGGTGCCCAGAATTTTCGGGCATCGTCCCCAGGAGATGATGTAGTATCTGTTTGTGTGCAAGAGGGAAGAAATAAACAGCGAATGTTTGGCTGCTCAGGAAGCCATTAAATCCACTGTCGTGTTTACATGAAAAGGTAGAAAAGGAAAAAGAGCGGGAAGGATTTGGAAGGATCCCAGGCCGACGGACGGCTGCTCTGCTCTTTCTCTGCTTGCCTCCTTCGCCCGCTGCCTGACCTATCCCATAATACTGGGTTTGCCTGAGACCCGGGCAGGCCTTCTGGCGACTTCTTCCTCCGTGTGGATTACCTTCTAGGCTAGCTACCCTAGTAGCCCCTTTCAGGTGGCGCCCCCAAGGTGAACAAACACATGGAGGCAAGGGTGCGGCCACCAGCCCCACGCCTGACCTTGGCCTGTTCTCATCTGAGCCCGAGCACAGAACCCACGCAGTGCTGTGGCAGTCGATGGGCTCAAGTTACAGGAACCCAGATTCCACCTAAACATCAGGAAAAATTTCCTGACTGTCAGAGCAATAAGACAATGGAACCCACTACCTATGGAGGTGGTGGGCTCTCCCAGTCTGGAGGCATTCAAGGTGCGGCTGGACAGACATCTGTCAGGGATGCTTTGACCTGGATTCCTGCATTGAGCAGGGGGTTGGACTCGATGGCCTGGTAGGCCCCTTCCAACTCTACTTTTCTATGATTCTATGATTCTATGATTCTATGATTCCACATAGGCTGTTGACGAAGTGCCACATGATAATCAGATGTCGCACTGAAGGCCCCCAAAGGCACAGAGGCCAAGGTCCTCTGCCGCCATAATACAAACCGCATGTGGGCCATGCATCCGGCTCAGAGCCTTCTTATCATAGAATCATAGAAAGGTAGAGTTGGAAGGGGCCTACAAGGCTACCGAGTCCAACCCCCTGCTCAATGCTGGAATCCAGGTCAAAGCATCCCTGACAGATGGCTGTCCAGCTGCACCTTGAATGCCTCCAGAGTAGGTAGTTGGTAGTTGGTTCCATTGTCTTATTGCTCTGACAGCCAGGAAATTTTTCCAGGTGGAATCTGGGTTCCTGTAACTTGAGCCCATTATTCTGGGATGGTCGAGAAGATCCTTGCCCTCCTCTGTGTGACAACCTTTCAAGTACTTGAAGAGTGCTATCATATCTCCCCTCAGTCTCCTCTTCTGAAGGCTAAACATGCCCAGTTCCTTCAGTCTCTCCTCATAGGGCCTTGTTTCCAGTCCCTTTTATCATCCTTGTTGCCCTCCTCTGAACCCTTTCTAGTTTGTCTACGTCCTTCTTAAAGTGAGGTGCCCAGAACTGGACGCAGTACTCAAGATGAGGCCTAACCAGTGCTGAGTAGAGGGGAACTAGTACTTCCCGTGATTTGGAAGCTATACTTCTATTAATGCAGCCCAAAATAGCATTTGCCTTCTTTGCAGTCACATCACATTGCTGGCTCATATTCAGTTTGTGATCTACAACAATTCCAAGATCCTTCTCTCTTGTAGTACTGTTGAGCCAAGTATCCCCCATCATGTAACTGTACATTTGGTTTCTTTTTCCTAGGTGCAGCACCTGGTATTTATCCCTATTAAATTTCATTCTGTTGTTTTCAGCCCAGTGCTCCAGCCTATAGAGATCACTTTGAATTTTGTTTCTGTCTTCCAGAGTATTAGCTGTTCCACCCAATTTTGTGTCGTCTGCAAATTTGATAAGCATTCCCTGCACCTCCTCCTCCAAGTCACGAATAAAAATGTTGAAGAGCACTGGGCCCAGGACCGAGCCCTGCGGTACCCTGCTCATTACCTCTCCCCAGTTTGAGAAGGTACCATTGATAAGCACTCTTTGAGTTCGATTCTGTAGCCAACTGTGGATCCACCCGATAGTTGTTCCATCTAGCCCACTTTTGGCCAATTTGCTAATCAGGATATCATGGGGCACTTTGTCGAAAGCTTTGCTGAAGTCAAGATATAAATACAAAAGCCACTAATAAAATATTATAAAATAATATATAATATAATAATGTAATAATTATAATATATAAGATTTTGTGTGTTTCCTCTAATAACTTTTGCACCTGACCATGCCCTTTGGTTGCCTGGCCATACCCTTGGCCACGCCCTCATGTCACCTGGCCACGCCCCCTTGATCACCCCTTCATGTTGCTCAACCATACCTCTTACAAATTCACATGTGTGTCCCTATTTTCATCCGTGAAATGTTGGAGGGTATGTGATTTCTCAAAGAAAATAGACAGTGGTTCTCAGAGATCTTCTGCCAGTTCCTTTATTACTCTAGGATGCAGCTCGTCGGGCCCTGGAGATCTGGACTCGTCCTTGGCAACAGGAGTGCCTCGTCGCCAGCACTGCTCTCCACCTCCACTCTGATTTCTGGTAGACCTGAACATATGCAGATCCACGGGCCCCGTGGGTGGCCATGCCGCCTGGATCTTTTGTTTCACGGAAATCTCTGGGGTGGGTCTTGGGTGAGGGAGAGTTCACATGGGGCAAAACAGCCCTCTTTGAAAAGGGGGTCTTTTCAGCCTTCCTCCTAAGGTCATGTTCAGAAAGAAAGAAAAAAAACCCACCCTTCTCTGTATCTTAAAAAGATTGCCAAGTGGTGAACAGTAAAGAAAATAAAAAGCTGGCTGGGGCATGCTGGGAGTTGTAGGCCAAAAATATCTGGGGACCCAAGGTTGGAGAACACTGTTTCAAAGGGAGTGCAACCCCATCCAGAACAGGCAATGAGCCTATCTCCTGGACTCGGGAACCACTCACCCACCGGGCCTCCGTCTTGCCAGGATTCAGCCTCAGTTCATTGGCCCTCATCCACTGAGTCCAGGCACTGATCCAGGACTTGCACAGTCTCGCCTCGCCTGATTCAGATGTCACAGGAGGATCGAGCGGCGTGCCAGTAGCACACCTGTGTCCCTCCCACTAGGGCCAATCCATACGTTTTCGCAGCAGTGTGGACGCCTCTTCTCCAGGGTTCCCCGTCATGACCCCTTGCCCCATGTGGCTCCCCTGTACCCACGTTAGCAGAAGAGCTGGGCGTGAAGAGGCTCCCAATCCGCCTTGGCAAAGTAGGGGTCTGCCTGAAGAGAGGAGAGGCATTAAAGCATCCCTCCCCAGAAGGGGGCGCCCTCCATGGCTGGGAATGATGGGACCTGCCGTCCAACACATTTGGAGAGTGCCCCGTTCTGGGGAAGGCTGCGTTCAAACACGCAAGGACACGGCTGGGGCTCTGCTTTCAGGAGGTGGCCGGATCTCAGTTCCTGGAGGGCACCAGGGCCGGGACACTCTCCCACGTGGAGGGAAGGGATCCGTCGCTTCTCGAAAGCCAGCAGAGGAAAGTTCCGGGCCTGCCTATCGTGGCCTTGGCTGCCCTGACATGACCCCTAGCCCTTGTCAGGAAAAGGGAGGCATGCTCTCCGGGACTTGAACAGTGTGTGAGCAGCACACAGACACAAGACAAGAGCCCCTTCCCAAGACTCTCAGCGCTTCCTGTCTGGCCACCAGATAAGCCAGGCCTCTGGCAAGTTCCCCTGTTAGTTTCTGTTCTGGCTTGGGGCAGCTGGGCTTTGCTTCAGGAAACAGTGCCCGAAAGGAGAAGCGGGAGCAAGTGACCCTGATTCTGGGCACCGAGGGAAATTTCGGTGAGACGGGAGAGACTCACCGGCCAGTTCCAAGAAGGGTCTGATTGCAGGAAATGTTTACATTCTGATTAGACACGATGTGGAGCTGGAGTAGGTTGGGCCGGCTTGGGGAAACCGAAACTGTCACTTGCAGCAGGAGGCCCGGAGAACCCGGAGGTGCTGGCTTCCTCAGGCCTTGGGAACGCAGAACTGGGACACAGAGAACAGAGGCGTCGGCTGCTGGCCAGCTTGCCACTGCAGAAGCCGCAAAGCCCTCTCTGTTCTGCTTGCTGAAATGAGAGATTATTGACGGAGCTCGGAGTTCCCAAACCTTGTGAAACTCTATCAAGGGCAGAGAGGAGGGGGCAGTTCCCAGCTGGGAGAGTGGGTGCCTTTGGGACAAGTGGCATCTCTCTGCCAGGAGCAGGCGGCGGTGTAAACATAACATACGGAGTGTGCAGATCCTCACTTTCTTTTTACTTCCAAGTGAGCGTACGGCCTCCGCTTTGGATTGGGACCACAGCACACAGGTAGGGGAGGCTTAATATCCCCACACCCACCCACTTCTCTTCCAATTCCCCCACGAGAAGCGGCACGCTGCTTCCTGCCCATCACACACCTATTAGTGGCAGGTGCGGACGGACGGAGCAGCTGCCCACACAAGCGGAAGCGGAAACCCCTTTGCAAGGATGCAGGTCGTGCCCAGCGGGGAAAGTTGTGCCGCTGCCTAGGCTAGAGCGGGTGGGCCCACTGGGTGGGTTCGGGCAACATGGTAGGCCGGACTGCAGCAGTCTGGCTTACAAGCCGCCCTATCCTGATGCGCCTGACAGACGATCCCAGTGGGGTGCACCGTGCCTCCCCCCTTGGTCCTCCCACAGGTAGCGCATGGGGCACCTCGCAAGAGCACCGGGTTTTCTCCCCTGCCAGCCGTCACTTGCCAGCAGGGGTGGAAATGGGAGGAGTGGGGATCGCCGAATCGATGGACCTCACTCCAACTCTTAAGGAGCCTTGCTGAGGGCTGTCCGCGCTGCTGCCGATCTCGTGAGCGAGCCGCCTCTGCCGAGATCGGCAGCATTGCCATCCCGCCGTGCAGAGTGTGGTTCTGCTGCTGCTCGGTGACGAGAGCGGTGCGGGACGCGGAGCTGGACTGTGCTCGGCTTACTCCTGAGCACGCCGAGGAGAGCATGGCTGGCCCTGTGCCACCACGGCTGCCAGCCCTTTCAGCTGGCAGCTGTGGTGGCACGGGGTGGGGGGAGCTACCTCCTCTTCCCCACCAGCCCAAAACTGCAGGTAGAGACGCACTTCTGGTGGCGGCCCTGCTCCCTCTCGTCATTGCCACGCCGGCAGCGGTGACTAGCAGGAGCGCCTCCTACCCCCCACTCCTGCTCGTGAGGAGTCCTCGGAGTGGGAGTGACAGACGGCGTGCCCCAATCCCCGCTGCCCCTACAAGCCACTTGGGCACCTTGGGGCGGCTGTCATCGGCACTCGCCCGGAGCTGCTTGGCACGAGCGGAAAGCCTTTTTGCCAAGTGGCCCTGTGGCGGTCTGGGCTACCCCCCTGGGCAGGGCCGGATTAACATAGGGGCGATTGGAGCGGCCACTCCAGGCCCATAACAGACAATAGGCCCACAATATAGGGACACACGGCACGATTTGAGTTAGCTCTGATCGTTATCATTCAGCATAATTAATGATTTTTTCAAGATTAGAAAGGTGTTCTAAGCACATCTGCATTACAGGCTTGAGGCAAGACCTAGCAAGAACTGTTGTTCTCAAATTAGCATTTCGGTAGCTTTTTGCATTTCAATCACTGTTACTACATTTCTTTGAAGCACATGGGGGCTTGCTAGGGTCTGTAATATTCAGATTTAGAAGGGACCTCTCTCTCCAGCCTCGAGCAAAAGATCTTTCTGATTCGCAGTTCAATTGTTCAAATGCTAGTTTAACAAAAAAACGAAAACAAAACAAAGCAACAAGAACAACACAATTATTCTTGGTCAAGCAAAGCTTCCTGGCTTTTTGTTGTGGCTGCTTTTTCTTTTTTAATAAATAAATTTGGGGGAAATTGGGAAGACCCTTACTGATGAGCTGCAGGAGTTTTTGAGTTTTGGCACTTTAATGGTAATTAAAATATTTAATTTGTTTTAATATAAAATTGCGTCTTCATTTTATTTATTTCCATAAAAAGGCCCACCAAAATCCTCAGCACCAGGCCCATAATGCTCTTAATCCGGCCCTGCCCCTGGGCTTGTTGTGTCATCCAAGTTCGGAAAACACAGCAAGCCCAGGGGGGGGCTATGAAACCGTAGAACAAGCCATGGCCTGTCAGGGCTTTTAAGAAACTGGGCTTATAAGGCACCCTGAATAACCCAGGGGGGCTTGTCATGTCCTGTGAACCCAGTCACTAAGAGCCTGACTGGGAGGCCTTTCTAAAGGAAGCACAGACCCCAAGATTTTTTTTTTAAAAAAAATCTATTAGAGAGGAAGGGGAAGTTGTCTAATCCAGTCCCCCAGCCAAAAGCAAAACCAGCCTGAGTTGACCGCAGACCGCTTAAGAAGCACCATTTCTCCCACAGCAATCCTGCAACTCCTGCCCTGAGGGCAAGGGGCAAAATGGGTGGCTCATTCCTGCACCCACCGCGGCAAGTCCAAGCAAGCAAGCAAGCAAGCAATAAATAAATAACGAACATTTTCTCATTGATATTGTCGGTTTGTTATTACGTAGTTCACTTGCAGTTTAGTGCAAAAAAAGATATTTATATAGCACTACATTGCCCATAAAGATCTGACATGCCTGTTCCCACAAGCAAGATCCCACACGATCCCACTACCTGCTGCTTCAAAAATAAGTCCCATTTGACTCTAAATCAGCTTTTGCAGTCATAGCAATCTCACCGCCTGCTCGTTTGTTCTGTAAAGTTTTTTTTTTTAATTGATGCAACTGAGCTTTAGCCAAAAAAAATAAAAATAAAAAAAAAAGGAGGGGTGAAAAAGAAATTGAAAACTGTGCAATTGTATGTTAGCGCCAAAATAAAGGGAGATTGCAAAACAAGAATGGCAAAACTCCAGCCCTGGGGTGGAAAGGACCGGTCAGCAGGAGGCAGCAACGGCCTGCAGCGAGGTGGCCCATCGCCGGCCATGTCGCCGCCTGCCCGAAGGGGCAAGCAGCCCTCCCGCTGCACGGGGAATCGGCACCTGCTCTGGAAGCCTTGACCCCCCCCCCACCACCACCACACACCAGCTCTTCAAAAATTAGGCCTGTCCCCGTAGGGATGTAAATTTCTGGGGGTTTTGCGTTCAGGAACGGTGAGTTGGTCTGAACTAAAGGAGAACGTTCGCGAACAGACTCACGTGAGCCGAACAAGGCGAGTCCGCAATTGCTGAATGGTTCAATAAAGCAAATTTTGGGGGCGCGGGGGGGGGGTTGCGTTCAGGAACTGTGAGCCGGGTCTGAACTAAAGGAGAACGTTCGCGAACAGGCTCGTGAGCCGAACAAGGCGAGTTCGCGCTTGCTGAACAGCACTTTCGAAATTCTCCTACATCCCCAGCCGCCTGTGGAGAACACCGGCACCGGCTTGCCACGCTTTGGGACATGATGGAGAAAGAGGCCGGTGGGGAACTCCCCCTGCGGGCGGGCGGGCGGGCGGACGCAAGGGCCTCCTGACCTCCCACTTCAGCACCTTCTCTGGAGAAAGTCGCTCTCTGAAGGACTTTCACTGCTCTCTAGTGGACAAGGTGAGAAACCCACTTTACTCTTCTCTTAAGATTCTGCCAAGTGAGGTCAAGGCTTTCTGAGTCCAATGAAGGTCCACAGAGGCTTCTGCCACACAGCAGGTCTTTATGGCCCAACAACAAGACTCTTCAAAGGTTGCAGGCAGTTGTGTTGTTCCATTAAAGAAAAATAAATAAACCCAAATAGCAACAGGGTAGAACTTGTATCAGAACCAACTAAAACCACTCACAATACTGAGCAAGCGTTTGAGTTCCACAGAATTCTGCTTCGGGAATGTCCTTCGGGAAAAGGCCTGCAAGACCGGGCCTTTTCGCCATGTCTAGGGTCACCTTTCTCTCCCTGCTCTCTCTTTGCTTATTCTTAAGGACAGTCTTGCCTTGCTGTCACTGCGAGACTCTTCGTGCTCGTATGTTTTTGGCACGACAGATGGACGCGCCCCCTCCCGCTCCTCCCCCCCCCAGTCTTGTTCCGACTAAGCATATCTGGCATTTTGAAGTGCCCGCCTTGAGAACGTTCATTTGCCACTGATCAGCTTCGTAGCAGGCACCTGCTTTGCATGCAGCCGATCCCGGGTTCGGTTTCTGGCGCCTCTAGGTAGGCAAGGCTGGGACAGAGCCCTGACCTGGAACCCTGGAGAGCTGCTGCCAGCCAGTACAGGAAATACTGAATTCGATGGACCGTGGGCTGGACCTGAGCCTTACCCAAAAGCTTACCCTCTGCACGGCGGGAGAGCAGGGCGCCCGCGCCCGTTGGCCCCACCCCTCCGTCGCGTCCTCCTCGCCAGTACAAAATGAGGCCTGGCGTGGAGTGGACCGGGAGACATCTTTCCCCCTCCCTCCTAATACCAGGACCCAGCGGGGTGGTCATCCCACGAAGCTGACTGGTGGGAGATGCAGGCAGGGCCGGCGCTACCGCTAGGCCAACTAGGTGGTTGCCTAGGGCGCGCGGCTGAAGAGGGCGCGAAACGCTGCGCTCCTCTTCGCTGCCGCTGCGCCGTCCCCGCCAGGCCTCCGCCTCCCCACCCTCCTGCCTGCCGCCGCCGCTGCGCCTCCGCCCACCCGCTCGCTCGCCCGCTCGCCCGCCGCTGAGCCTCCCTCCGCCCACCCGCTCGCTCGCCCGCTCGCCCGCCGCTGAGCCTCCCACCGCCATCGCCACCCCCCCAACCCCCCCGTCACCTACCTTCGTCGCAGCAGCAGCCGCCGCCGCTGCCGCCGCAGCCAGGGCGGGGGGGGGGAAGGTAGGTTGGTGGTGGCGGCGCAGGGTTTGTTTTTTTTTTGCTTTGGAGAGGGGGGGGCGCTAACTATTTTTTCGCCTGGGGCGCCAAACTGCCCTGCACCGGTCCTGGATGCAGGACAGATACAAGGACGGACTTCTTCCCACAGCACAGAGTTCAACTACGGCATTCGCCTCCACGAGATGTAGTAATGGCCACCAATCCGGAGGGCTCTAAAGGGGGATTGGACAAATTCCTGGAGAAGAAGGCTATCAGTGGCTACTAGTCTTGATGGCTCTATGCTACCTCCAGGATCAGAGGCAGTACGCCTGTGTACACCTGTTGCTGGGGAACATGGGCGGGAGGGTGCTGCTTGTGGGTCCCCCCTGGGCAGCTGGTTGGCCACTGAGTGAACAGAATGCTGGACTAGATGGACCCTTGGTCTGATCCAGCAGGGCTCTTCTGATGTTCTTACCGGGGGAAAGAGCTTTATATTTACACATTTAACAAAACCACACACAAAAATAACTATAAAACACAAACAACCATACCTTAATATTATCTTATCTAAAAAAAAATTCAAATAAATAAAAACAAAACAAAAACAACACAACACAAAACTATTTTACTTTACACACTAACAATTTCAACTTTAATCTGTTGCTTTATTGTGTTTAAGGTGGCAGTACATACCCTCCAATTGCCCTGAATTTGCCGGGACTGTCCCCCGCAAACACTTAAGCCATCAAGGCTTGGTACTTTATTATGCAGATTCCTGATTTGTTATGCAGAGCCATGAATTCCCCTGCCTCCTCCCGCAAGCTATTTATGTAGCTTATCTGCGATTTTGCACATGGGCCCTTTAGCCCCCCCCCCAAGTAAGACCCACTGAAGACATTTGTACTTACTTCCGAGTAACTGTGCGTAGGATTGCACTGTTTGCTTTAACTTAATTCAAGTTAGTTAAATTCTGTAAGATCATTCCAGTCTAAGTGTTTCTTTAAATCTAAATTGTGTGAATAGAACACAAAAAGTGCCTTAAGCTGGGGCCTTTCCACAATAACAAACAACAACAAAGCTGTTCAGCCCCTCAAAGTTACTCTTTGTGCTTAAAAACCAGAGCTGTAGAGGTGTTGGAGCTAGTGATGCAAATTGAGCGGGGAGCTTACCTGCTCGGGTGTGTGTGTGTGTGTGTGTGTGTGTGTGTGTGCCCCCGAGCACCACCCCACCCGCGCTCTCTGCGCTCGTGCCCCCAGGAAACGGGAAGTGACGCGACGGCGCTGCGTTTTTAGCGTGAGAAATATAACTTGGTGAGAAATATAACTTGGTCCCAAGAGGTGGGGGGGTGCACAATGTTTATGTTGTATTTTTTGTTGTTGTTGTATTCATTAGTAGTTGTAAGATGTGAAAAATTTAAATAAAATATTATTTAAGAAAAAAAAAAAGAAAAAAGAAACCAGGGCAACCCAGCTTAAAACTGCCGCGAGGAAACGGGAAGTGATGCGACGGCGCTGCGTTTTTATAGCAAATCGCGGCCGTTTCAAGCTGGGTCGCCCTGGTTTTCATGCTAAAAACGCAGCGCCAGCGGAACGGGAAATAGATGCACCGGGGACCTGGAAGCAACTTTCCCCAGCACATCCTGTGTCAAGCGGCGGGAAGGTAAGTCACACGAGTCTCGGGGGGGGGGGCTGAGCGGGTCGATTTCAGCCTGCTTTCAGCCCCCCGAGACTCGCAGTTACATCCCTAGCAACTTGGAGCAAAACGCTGGAGGGGCTCAAGACCCCAATGTGTCTTTTTGTATCTCCCCCCACCCAAAAGCTTCCTCTCCTCCGCATCTCCTTTTCTTCTCCTTCTCCAGCTGCCCTGAAAATGCGGGACCAGTCCTGACCATTTTAAAACAAAAAGAGATTGCCCTGCAAGCACTCACCCCCCCCCCCATGAAAAACACCAGATATCAACAATTAAAGGTTTAAGGCAGTGTTCTCCAACCTTGGGTCCCCAGATGTTTTTGGCCTACAACTCCCAGCATGCCCCAGCCAGCATAGCCAGCTACAACTCCCAGCATGCCCCAGCCAGCATAGCCACTAATAAAACAATGCATAATATAATAATGTAATAATTATAATATATAAGATTTTGTGTGTGTCCTCTAATAACTTTTGTACTTGGCCATGCCCTTTGGCTGCCTGGCCATACCCTTGGCCACGCCCTCATGTTGCCGCCTGGCCACGCCCCCTTGATCACCCCTCCATGTTGCTCAACCATACCTCTTACAAATCCACCTGTGTGTGTCCCTATTTTCATCCGTGAAATGTTGGAGGGTATGCAGATCATCAGACATCTCACGTTGCAGACCAACAAGATCTGGAGGGCCACAGATTCGCTCACAGGGGGCTTCTGGGGTGTGTGGGGGGGGGCGTCTCTCGGCAGGAGCCACCTCCGAAAGCAAAATGCGAGGTCAATTTGGGGATTTCTGCTGTGTCAACTGTTGATAAGATTAGCACATTTTCTCAGGAGCGGGTAGTTCTACCTCTCCGCTGGCAAGGGCAAGGCATTTGCGCAGGGGTGAGGCAGGCTGGCTGAGGCCTGTCTCTTAGCACGTCTCGTTGATGCCCTCTGAACCCAGCACCGCTAATCCTCCGAACTGCAAGCTATGCCAGGATTGTGTGTCTGGCAACCCAGCTCAGTTCCGGGGGCGATTGCCCACTCCCACTCCAAAGAAAACAAAACCAGGAGAAGGAACTCATTTTTAATGGGAGGGACACACACACACCCGAGGGCTGGATTTGCCCTCTCGGTCTGAGGTTCTGCTCCTCTGTTTTAAAGGAAAACACCGTGCGTTACAGGTATTCACCCTTCCGAGCGCATGTGCCACAGGCTGTCTTCGGAACATAGGAAGTTGCCTTACCGGGGCTTCAGGGAGGAGCTTTTGCTGCCCTGCCAGGGATCGAACCCGGACCTTCTGCTTGCAAACGGGCTCTCTCACGGGGCTACGCAGCCCCTCCCCAACAGATGGTTGGGTGGCCTCCACTTCAGCGAGGGAGAACCTGCTCCCCCTCGTGACATTTACCTCTGCCCCGTCAGCCATCCGTGACCACGACTCACTTGAGCCCTTGCGTCCTGTTGGTGCCCTTGGCTCTGCCTCTGCAGGATCGCCGGAAGCCGCTGCCTTGCTTCCGATGATCCAGTCCAGCTGGCCCAGAATTGTCAACGCTGATTGGCAGCAGTGGATCTCCGGGTTTGCAGGCAGGGGTCTTTCTGGCCCTACCCAGTTTTCTCCCCTACAGTATCTGTGCCTGTGTGAGAAGCCACTTTAAAAGCCAAATAAGTTGTGACACAGAATTCTGCCTAAATGTCCTCGGACGTTCCACTCCCCCACCATATATCTGCATATTTCATCGATTTCATAGATCATAGAGCTGGAAGGGGCCTACAAGGCCATCGAGTCCAACCCCCTGCTCAATGCAGGAAACTAGAGGAGGGGTCTCCCATCCAAGTAACAACCAGGCTTGACCCTGCTTAGCTTTCCACACTCAGACAAGCTGAGCCAGCGTGAGCCACAGAAGAGCCTGTGTTTTTTTTCCTGAGCAAGGAGCAACAACTGCAGGCAGGGAGCAATTTTAAGAGGAAAAGCGGCCGGCAGGGAAAGGGCTAAGCCTCCTCCATCTGCACCCCTCCTTCCTTCGGTCCTGACGAAGGCTTCCATTAGCTGCTTTTTGTCAAAAACAAAACGGAGCTGGCAGGGTAGATTTACAAGGAACTCTGGGTAACGTGAAGTTCCATCCCTAAGGCAAGCTGTTTGTCAGTTAAACACCATTAAGCAATACTTAATCCAGTTTTGTGCTTTGAGCCGGCCCTCAGATAAACACAGCAGCCGCTGCCATGGATCAATGGGAAGAGACTCGAGTCAAACATAACTCTGAGAAGGAGAGAGAGAAACAAACACAGACTTCTGGGGGTCTTGCCAAGTATCAGCCTCTTTCCCCTGGCCGTGACACTCGAGCAAGTGTGTGTGCTGTGCATGCATGAGAACTCACCTGCATTCGATACCTCAGAGGCTTGCACAACCTTCCTCTGGGCCACTGTTCTCCAACCTTGGGTCCCCAGATGTTTTGGCCTATAACTCCCAGCATGCCCCAGCCCGCTGGCTGGGGCATGCTGGGAGTTGTAGGCCAAAAACATCTGGGGACCCAAGGTTGGAGAACACTGCCTTAGCGGAACACCTCACTTGTGGTTGCACATCGCTTGAGCACACGACACTTGGCGACTAGCGCTGCATGCGTGAATGGACTCCACTGGAAAGCATTGCCCATAACAAACAGATATGGAAGTTCTACCTTTGGTGTGTATATCTGGGAGGGCCCATTCAGACACGCATGTTGTCATAACGCAAAGTTGCCGTTACCTACTGATGGCCACACATGTACGGACCATTCTTTAGAGTCGGCGTATTTATCAATCCCAGCACATGCTTTAAAAAGGAGGGTCTCATAATTTTTATCCTCTCGCAAGGAGCTAAGGTTGGTGGGGGAAAAAATCTCATTTTATTCTTAGAACAGCCTCATTAGGCTGAGAGAAATGGAGGTGGGTGGTGGGTGGGTGGGAACATGTGAACTTCTTGTGCCGAGCAAGGATTCAAATCCAGAATCCTTCCGCCTCCACCCCCAAAGCTGGAGCCATCAGCGCTGGCAGCTGGCTCATGAAGTCCTCTCTGGACCTCCGTTCTACTGGCTCTTGGTGCCACACGGAACTCTGGCGCAATGTTCCGAAGACAGAAAAACCGACACTGGGAGCCATCTTGGCTTGTACCAATTCTCACTGGATGCGCGAGGGTTGCGCGGGGTCTCCCTTAGCCAGCCATTGCCAGAGGCGGTTGTGTGATCTCTTCCCCCGCAGCGAGGTGGACTTCCAGGGTGTTTTCCTTCAGCCGACGCTCCGGTGGCCCACATAGCGGCCTCGTCTGAGCTGAGCTCACTCCCTGCGCTGAAGAAGGTGACTAAACACCTCGGCCCTCCTGGACTTCGTTGAACGTTGAGGAGGTTGGCTTCTTCACTTTGCTTATCCAGCTCAGAGCTTGTTTCTGGAGCAGGACAGGTGGTGGTGCAGGGCATTTCCTCTCTACAGAGATGGGCAGCTGAACCCTAGAGGCACGGCCAGCAAGCCCAAGAAGGGGCTGGATCTGAACCTAGAGCCAGCGTGGCCGTAGTGGTGAGAGTGCTGGGCTGGGACTCGGGAGATCCGGGTTCTAGTCCCCTGCTCGGCCACGAAACTCACTGGGTGACTTTGGGCCAGTCACTGCCTCTCAGCCTAACCTACCTCACAGGGTTGTTGTGAGGATAAAGTGAAGAGAAGGAGGAGGAGGAGGATTATGTAAGCCACCTTGGGCTCCTTGCAGGAAAAAGTAGATAGATAAATAGATCTATAAATAGATCTATAAATAGATAGATAGATAGATAGATCTTGATCCATCCCATTAGGCCACTCAAGAGGAGGGGGTTCCACTGCTGACCCAAGGGCTTGCTGTTTCCTCCTCCTCCTCCTCCTCCTCCTCCTCCTCCTCCTCCTCCTCCTCCTCCTCCTCCTCCTCTTCCAGTGAGTCCCCTCGGTTGATGGAGATGTACAGCCTGAGCAGTAAAAAGGTTCCCAGCGCCCAGTCGATATTGGGCCGGAGAGAGATGGTGTCCGGGCCACACTGGGAGAGAAAAGGCAACTGCAAAGACCTGATAGGAGACAGCGCCTGCCAGGTCAGTGTCCCCGAGCAGGCAGGGAAGGCGGTGGAGGTGGGGGCGCGGGGGGGGGGATACATGGGCAGGGAGGGGGCGTCCCAGAGGGGGGAGCCTCACCCAGCCTCACCCTGGCTGGGATCGTGCGTCGGCTCCCTTTGCGCTGGCTGGGTCCAGGAAGGCCGGGGAGAGACCTGCGGTGCCTCCGCCCCCCTCCGCTTTCATGCGCAGCCGTGTGTCGCTGCTGGGTCCGGAAGGGCGGGGGGGGAGCGCGGCAGGAGCCTGCTACGCATCGGGGGCGCCCCCTCTGTCGCCCGCAGCCACGTGGCCCCGGCCAGTGTGGTGAGACGCCGAGTGAGGTAGGAAGGCAGGGCAGTGGGTAGACTGCCCCGCCTTCCCGCTCCCCCGCCACGAGTGCCTGCCTGCTTCCATTTTGTCTTCCTAGCAACCCTGTGAGGCCGGCGAGCCTTGCCCGAGGCTATCCGGTGAGCTCGAGGGCTTCCGTGGGCATGCCCAAGGTCTACGGCCACCACCACCACCACCACCACGTTGCCGGGCTCCCTGCCCGAGAAGATGCTCTGGTTTGCGTGCAGCCAGCCAGCATCTCGGCACCCCTCCAGACTCGTAGGCAGCCACCGGGCTGCACGCCTATTTCTCCCCTCACCACCACCCCCAGCTCCACCTCTGTGCACCTTTGTCTCCTCCATCCATCCGGTTCTTGATTCAGACATGCAGATTGCCATTTCTCCCCTCTGCAGAACTGGGGTCTCCAATATGGGGGCCTGCAGACACGACACCTCCCTCGGTGCTTCCTGCCCCGGATTTGTATCTCATTTTTTAAAGATTATTTAAACTGGGGAGGCTGCCATGCCGCAAAGCGAAGTGCTCCCTCCAGCGCCCTCTGTATTTGGGTTCTAAAGAGCGGTTTTGTGTTTTGGAGCTCAGACCCCCCACCTCTGCCCTTGTGCTTCGGGGTTCTTGGGGCATGCTACTTTTCTTTCAGCCCCACCAGTTTGCCTCCTGGGAAACGAGTCGCGCGTGGCCGGCCAATGCCCACCATGGCAGCCATGTTATGAACAGGCAAGCCCCGCCCCCATGGCAGCCATTTTGCGAGAACGCCCATCCCCATAACACTCTCTCACAAGTCCAGATGTGCCCATCAACCCAAAAAGGTTGGGGAATCCTGCTGCCACAGAACAGAGGGAGCTCTCTGGCCCTTTGTCCATCTAGTTCAGTATTCCCTGCTCTGACTGGCAAAGAATCTCTGCGGTCTCCAGTGGAGAAAGACCTTTCACATCACTTGCTATCGCCTGACTATCTTATCTTAACTGGAGAAGCCAGGAATTGAACCTGGGACCTTAAGCATGAAGACGCCCCACCATCCATCCATCCATCCCCCCCACAGCTTCATAAATATCTTTCTTCATGCTTATGTCTTCATCCATCCATGTGCGTACAATCCACCCATCCCTTCCTACATCCGCTTTCAGGCGCATTCTGTGCAAGAGCTCCTTGAGGGAGAGTCTCTGTTCCTGCCCATGCAGGGGCGGCTGAGGTGAGCCGGGCCACCATCCGGCTCCCTGCATGACCCTCTGCCAGGGCCGGATTAAGAGCATTATGGGCCTGGTGCTGAGGATTTTGGTGGGCCTTTTTATGGAAATAAATAAAATGAAGACGCAATTTTATATTAAAACAAATTAAATATTTTAATTACCATTAAAGTGCCAAAACTCAAAAACTCCTGCAGCTCATCAGTAAGGGTCTTCCCAATTTCCCCCAAATTTATTTATTAAAAAAGAAAAAGCAGCCAGGAAGCTTTGCTTGACCAAGAATAATTGTGTTGTTCTTGTTGCTTTGTTCGTTTCGTTTTGTTTTTTTGTTAAACTAGCATTTGAACAATTGAGCTGCGAATCAGAAAGATCTTTTGCTCGAGGCTGGAGAGAGAGGTCCCTTCTAAATCTGAATATTACAGACCCTAGCAAGCCCCCATGTGCTTCAAAGAAATGTAGTAACAGTGATTGAAATGCAAAAAGCTACCGAAATGCTAATTTGAGAACAACAGTTCTTGCTAGGTCTTGCCTCAAGCCTGTAATGCAGATGTGCTTAGAACACCTTTCTAATCTTGAAAAAATCATTAATTATGCTGAATGATAACGATCAGAGCTAACTCAAATCGTGCCGCGTGTCCCTATATTGTGGGCCTATTGTCTGCTTTGGGCCTGGAGCGGCCGCTCCAATCGCCCCTATGTTAATCCGGCCCTGCCCTCTGCTTTCTCCCGACCTGCCTCCAGAAAACGAAGAAAAAGCTGACTCGGCAGCCGCTTGAAACTAGAGCGGGCGAGGGTCCTGTCAGGCCCAGGGAGAGGAATGCACGCAGCAGGTAGGGCCACCTCCCCCCCCCCCCAGGGGCATCGCGGCGCGGGCTCCTCCTGGTCCTCCGGGTGCAGCCTTCCAAGGATCCAGCAATGCCCCTCCTTTGATCCACAGAGCAGCCTGGAGGTTAAAAGGGTTCTGCAGCAGAAAGCAAAAGGAGAGGAACACTCCCTGCAGGCAAGTGGACGGCTCCGGCCGGAGCTAGCCGGGCAGGAGGAGAGCGCTTGGGACAGGGGGCCGCTGGGCCTGACACCGGAGGGGGGGGGGGAGATGGGACTTCCCCTTGAGCTGCACCAGAGCCAGGTTGCAAAGTGACCCCCGGCCCCAAACGGTTTGTGCTGGAACTGGAATGGGTTGGCTTCCAGGAATCAGCTTCTGCAAATGCTGATAATAATGGTTGCTCCCTTTATCATCCCCGAATCGATGACTCTTTGCCAAATAGGCACTGGTGATTCGATTTTTGACAGAGTTCAATAGTTAGCATGCGATCATACTTTTTACACTTCACAACCTTCGTCAGTTGACAGCTCTTGTGAGACGTCATTTTGTACTCTTCTTCTTGCCAGCATCAAAGCAGTCTAGAAATGCCCACAAGTCTAAAGTGGTGGAACTGTGCATTTAGTAGAAAACTTGCACTTTAGAATTCAAATTATTCAATATCTGAAGAGCAAAATGGGAAGTCATGGCACAGTTAAATTTCAGTTTCCAGCTCCAGTTTTGTTTAATCCCATCAAAACTGCTCTCGGGTCACTGAGGACAAGCTTCCGTAGGAGGAGCACTGCACTCTTCATGTGCAGGCAGTTGTTTCTCTTCGGTCCTGGATCCATGAGCCCCCTCCCTGGGTGTGGCACCCCCTCCGACCCTGGAATGAGGAGAGACATTAACAGGGTTAGGAGGATGGCATGTTGCAAGCACTGGGGGGATTTTAAGCTAGGGGAGGGGGAAGAGGTGATCAAAGGAGGGCACAGCGGAGTTTCAGAGAGGTGTGGAGAAAGCACCTGGGGGCAGAGGGCAGCCCCATCCTCCCAAGGTGCGCACACTTTGAGCAGCCAACGGAAATGCTGCGGACTCTGTCGCGTAGGCTGGAGACCTGCTCGGACACAAGGAGCGGCTGGATTCCGGCAGCTGGAGGCTGGACTTTGAGTCGGAGTCGGTCCATGAGGAGTGAGTACAAAAAGATGCCCCTGTGGCAACCCCCCTGCCCAGGCCCTGCCTTCGCCTGCATGAAGGGGCTGCCCCTGGCTGCAGGACGACCTAGCCCAGTGATGGCGAACCTGTTTGAGCCCGAGTGCCCAAACTGCAGCACAAAACCAACTTATTTATTTCAAAGTGCCAACACTGCAATTAAACCTGAATACCGAGGTTTTAGTTTTAGAAAAACAACTCACACAGTTGTCCGAAGCTAATTAACATCTTTGTCTTAAAAGAAAAACATAATAGCAGAGCTTTCAATGATAAAAACAGTTTTTTGTTGAAAAAAAAAATCAACTCAAAAAATTATTATAGTACTACATTGTACACATAGCCTGAAGGGAATTTATACAAACTTTTAAAATAATTACCGTAGGCACATGTATTTTTGGATAAGGGATTCTCAACTTGTAATATGATTATATGCCAGACTGAAATTGTATGGGGCAAGCTTTACCACGGGGTCCTTTCCCTGCTTCTACAGGTGTCGGATTAGTAAAAGTAAAAGTCAACCTGTACTAGGATGAGCAAGATAAACAAGAAAACTAAACGTGCTTAACACATTTTAAACACTTTATGTCTTGGACTGCAAACACTGCATTAGGTAAAAGTTTGCATTGGGCATGCTTTTGCACAATTAATGTGGTTTTTGCTATTGCATCCATGCTGATAATTTGTCAAACTTTGGCTCACTCATACTCTGTTAGTTTGCGAGCAACACATGCAGCACTCGGGTCCACTGTTAGGGCTTTACATCCAAGCCATGCTCTGTGCATCATTCTTCAAAATCTTTTAAATGTGATAACAATGTAGAACAGAATTCTGTCACAGGAATTCTAGAATAAAATCATTCTGTTCCACACTGTGAGAAAGAACAAGATCATTCGTGTTTTGCAGAAGGGGACGGTCTTTTCGCGATCTGGTGGCCAATGGCTCGAGTGCCCACAGAGAGGTCCCTGCGTGCCAGCTGTGGCACCCGTGCCATAGGTTCGCCATCACTGGCCTAGCCCAACCTGGTGCCCCCTGGGTGCCTCGGACCCCGACTCTCTTCAGCCCCAGCCACCCACGGCCAGTGGTCAGGAATGCTGGGGGCTGTCCATTCAAAACCTCCGGAAGGCACCAGTTTGGGGAAGGCTGGTGCAGGGGATGCAGCCGTGGCCTGCCCCTTCGCGCAACCTCCGCCTGCCCCTCCGCCCCGCCCCCCGCCCCGGCCTGCCCCTTCCGCTGCTCCGCTCTGCTCATGGCTTCTGGCAACTTCTCGGGCTGCCGACCCACAAGGGTGGCAGCAGGTGATGCATGGCCGTGGGGATCGTCTGGACCTCTTTTCAGGCCCTGCTGACTGCGGCGGTTGGAGCTAACATGTGGGTAAGCCGTTTGTAGCAGAGTGCAAGGCGCCGTGGCCACACATTGCCTTAACAGGGATCGGAACAGTCCACGGTCAGTCTACCCACCGTTATTAGCCACGAGCGCTGCAAAGAGGATGGCTGCCCATGCTCTGCCTCCTAGTGAGCCACCTTGGAGACCTCCGTCATGCTCGCTCTGCTTGCGTTCCTCCTCCAGGGATCTCCAGCTGGCTACAGGGTGCTGGGCTGGGTGGCCTTCGGCCTGATCCAGCAAGGCTGGCTTATTCCTAAAGGGGCAGAGGACTGCTGCTACTTCTCGGGGTGGGGGGGCAGCGCTAGCTGAAGAGCTGGCTGCCGGCCCGGGGGACCAGCCTCCTCTTCCCACATGTCTAGGGTGATGCTGCTGCCGGTCTGCTCTCTCACCCAGGCAGGGCTGGATTAAGAGCATTATGGGCCTGGTGCTGAGGATTTTGGTGGGCCTTTTTATGGAAATAAATAAAATGAAGACGCAATTTTATATTAAAACAAATTAAATATTTTAATTACCATTAAAGTGCCAAAACTCAAAAACTCCTGCAGCTCATCAGTAAGGGTCTTCCCAATTTCCCCCAAATTTATTTATTAAAAAAGAAAAAGCAGCCACAACAAAAAGCCAGGAAGCTTTGCTTGGCCAAGAATAATTGTGTTGTTCTTGTTGCTTTGTTTTTGTTTTTTTGTTAAACTAGCATTTGAACAATTGAGCTGCGAATCAGAAAGATCTTTTGCTCGAGGCTGGAGAGAGAGGTCCCTTCTAAATCTTAATATTACAGACCCTAGCAAGCCCCCATGTGCTTCAAAGAAATGTAGTAACAGTGATTGAAATGCAAAAACCTACCGAATGCTAATTTGAGAACAACAGTTCTTGCTAGGTCTTGCCTCAAGCCTGTAATGCAGATGTGCTTAGAACACCTTTCTAATCTTGAAAAAATCATTAATTATGCTGAATGATAACGATCAGAGCTAACTCAAATCGTGCCGCGTGTCCCTATATTGTGGACCTATTGTCTGCTTTTGGCCTGGAGCGGCCGCTCCAATCGCCCCTATGTTAATCCGGCCCTGCACCCAGGTGGTGGTGGTGGTGGGCATCACTATTTAGCTGCTGGTGCCCAGGGCATCCTCCGCTCTCTCGTCTCTTTTCCAGGATTTATTGGGGCTGCTTCTACTTCTTCCCTTGGCTCAGGACGTGCAGGCGGGACAAGAGGGAGCAGCCGTAATACGGTACGCTGGACTCCGGTGCGGAGCAAGACAGGGCTGAAGGCGTGGAGCTGGCAGGCACGGAACGGCAGGCGGAGCCCTGGGCCCGTCGTAAACCCAGAGCCAGAAAGTGAACCCCAACAGGGAGATGGTTTCCTGCGCCGGGCCCCGGTGCTCCCATCCAGCTCTTCAGTCCTGCACGGGGCTAAAACCTTCCTCTCGGACAGCCTTGCAACTCTGGGCAGCCCTCGCTCGCCAGCACAGCCACGGCAGAGGCAGAGGGGGGTTGTGGCCCCCGGAGCGAGAGTCCTTCCGCAGCAGCTGCCCCCCCAGGTGGCCGCAGGCTGCCTCCCACGTGCCTCCCCGGCTGGCTCCCAGGGAGCCGGCGAGCAAGACTGCGGCTGCGTGCTAGACCTGCCTTTCCCGGCAGGTGGCTGGGAGGATGGGAGTTGCCGTCCAGGACATCTGGCGGGCACCAGGTTGGGGCATTCTTAGGCTCCCTTATGTCATGCCTTTCAGCACAAGGATCGGCAGTTGCGTGCCCGCGCTCTCATTGGCTCTGGGGCGGGCGGGGAGCTGATGTTAGCGGAGTACAGCGGGGGGGGGGGGGCTTCTGAGCCCCTCAGCTTTGCTCCCTTTTTGTTGGGACTTGAAAAAGATACTAGGAGAGGATATATTGTGGAGTAATATCCTTCCTATCTCACGTTAGTGAGATCAGCAGAGTAGAGTCCCTTTCCAGCTTAAAAGAAGCTTAGATTTGGCTAGTGTTAGCCAGTTAGCATTTGGTGATCCAGGATGCTTTAAGGCAGACTGGATTTCCCTGGTTTTGCCCACTTTTCTCTCCCTCAGAACAATAATCAGGGACACAGTCTTGTAAAAGTTAAAAGTAACATTTACTCACTCAGATTATGCAGTTTCATTCAGGCAGGCTTAAAAGCGTTTCTTACAGTTGGTTACAAGTACATTTGTAGTTACTTGGGGTCTGAACTTGTGGAGTTCAGACCAGCAACTCTGGCTACATGCTGCTGCAAGGACCACGTGGAGACAACAACAGAAGGTGCTACATTCACTAGAGTCTGAACAGAAAAAGGAAGACGCTCGCTGAGAGCTACGCCCACTTCCTGTTCAGGCTGTTAATTATCCAATGAGTATCTTCCAGTGAATCCACACTAGAAGATACCAGTGATCTTAACTATTTCACCCAACTACCTGGTGAAACATGAGCCATAGGTTTTTGACTGCAATTTTAATTATCCAACACTTTTTCTCCCCCCAGAGGTGCCCGCTGCGACTCACTCCCTGTGGCCAGAACTCTGCCCCATTGTTAGCCGGATCACAAAGGATGTGCCAGGAGCAGCCAGCCGTTTGCCCGAAGATGCCCTGCGCCGGTCGCCCAGATATATTTGAGCTGCCGGTCCCTTGAAAGACCGAGATCTGTAGCACCCTCAACATTAAAGCTCTTGCCACCACCTTCTGGCTGCCGACCCCCCCCCCCGCCCCGCTCCAGGTATGGTGTTGGCTGGGCTGGGCTCAGTCGTTTGCTCCTCCTTCCACCAGGGGGTGCTGGTTCCCCGAGCGCAGGATGCGCCCCGTCCAGGGTCCTCTGCTCCATCCTGGGGCTCAGCAGCCGCCCAGCAGCACTCATAGAATCACAGAAAAGTAGAGTTGGAAGGGGCCTACAAGGCCATCGAGTCCAACCCCTTGCTCAATGCAGGAATCCAGGTCAAAGCATCCCCGACAGATGTCTGTCCAGCTGCACCTTGAATGCCTCCAGACTGGGAGAGCCCACCACCTCCCTGGGTAGTTGATTCCATTGTCTTATTGCTCTGACAGTCAGGAAATTTTTCCTGGTGTTTAGGTGGAATCTAGGTTCCTGTAACTTGAGCCCATTATTCCGTGTCCGGCAAACTGGGATGATCGAGAAGAGATCTTCTCACGTCTCAAACAAACTTCAGGCTCACCAGCGGGGTGGATTGCAGGGATGGGGACTCGGACTCGACTCGTGAGTCGGACTGAGTCCCCCCTCTGACTCGACTCGGACTCGAGTCCCAATATTTTTAATGGGACTCGAGACTCGACTCGGGACTCGAGACCAAGGACTCTTCAACATCCCTGGGCTGTGCCAGAAGGAGTGGAGAGGAGCGTGATTGCCGGCGAAGAGCGCATGGAAGCGAGGTGTGCCGCTGCTCGGCCACTATGGACGGCTACCAGGAGTGCAGCCCCAACAGTGTGTCAAGATTTATTTTGATTGATGTGTTGCATACTTGGGAGAGGCAGAAGAAGGACCTGAGATTACTCTGTGTGGCTGCTCTGAATGTGAAGTAGCCTTATTTTGTTGGGAAAAAACCCCATTGATTTTAATAGGGACTCGTGGAGTCAGCTTTGGGAGTGACTCATGACTCGTGACTCGTGAGTCACCATTTTGGACCAAGGACTCGGACTCAAACTCGAGACTCGGGTCCAAAGACTCGTGACTCGACTCGTGACTCGAGACCAAGCACTCTTCAACATCCCTGGTGGATTGACACCCTCGCAACAGGTGTGTGCGTGTGCGTGTGGGTTGCATCAGAGGCCTCCCAAAATTCCTTAAGGGGGGGCTACCATTCTATTGGTGACTCCCACCTTTGAAACGGCCATTATCGCCTGCAGTAGCTGCGGCAGAACCTTTCTCAGCAACTGGAGGGCACCAACCCGCCCCTTCCTGGAATGACGCCACATCTGGGCCATTCTAGGGGGAAAAAATGGCATCTCATGAGAGAAGCTCCACAGCTGCTCCAGGTGCGGATCAGCGGAAAGGCTGCAGATAGGAAAGCAGAATCCACAGCATGCACGCACACGCACACGCACACCGGCTGCTGTTGGGATTCCTACCCTCCACTATGTTTGCACAGTTACTGGGTTACTGATGCTGGATGAAAGCGAGTGCCACCTGCACAGGAAGGAGGAAGCGGCGCTCTCTTTCTGGCTGAACACAGCCGGAGGAGCAGGAAGAACCCAGCAGCTCACCTGTCCCACGTTCCTCCTCATGAAAGAAGGGGAGAAAATTACGCCTGCACGCAATTTTACGCCCTCTATGGCTGGAGAAAGCCCCTTGGGGCAGCCTGGAAAAGAGGCGGCCAGCTGGAAGCCTGTGGAAGCCATCTTGTCTGGCCCTCGGTAGCATGACAAAGGCCCGCCAAAGTGTTGGGAATGCTTTGTGCACAAGGGTGGTGGTGGGGAGTTCTTTCGAGTTGTGTGTGCGAGATTCCATGTGAGGTTAAGCCGCTGAAGGCCCAGACCTTGGCCGTTCCTTAGGTGCTCCGCTCCAGCGGTGGGCCTCACTTACTCGAGTGTCATGTCTTGTGGTGGACTCGGCCTACTCCCCCATTTTCCCGCTGTTGACGCCCACCCCCTCACTCCCAGGCACCCCCCTTTCTAGCACTGCAGCTCCCCCACTTGCTGTGGCCACCATATGAAGGGTTCCCAGAGAGAGAAAGAGAGACACACGTGGGCTGTGGGAGGCAGTCAGCCACTTCTGAAAGCTGCAGCACCAGCTTTCAATCGCTTGTATATCTCGGGGTGTCAGAGGAATCTGCCATGGAGTCAAGTGTGATTGGATTTCTAGGAATCTGACCTGCGGATTTCCAGTGGACCAGCTTTTTCCCGAGTCATGTGGACTAGTGGACTGTGTTCTCACTTTTAGGGGGGGGGGATTTGCAAGAATTCACATTAGCGCAAATGCACAGTTATGCTGATGTGCTTTAGTTAATAATATGCATTTGTGCATTAGTGAAGATGCACACCTGCACAAATGTGCAAGTAAGATGAAATCCTGGTTTATAGAAATCCAATCCCATCCATGAGCGGACGATGGAAAAAAAGATGTCTGACAATCCACGAAACATGGACGGAAGGGACTTAACAAACTCCGTACGCCCCTCCTTGCAGGCAGCTGCCGCTGTGCCCATTCCCCCCCACCCAGTCCTCTCATCCTGGATCCCAGAGGCAGCAAGGAACTCGCCTTCCTTCATTTTTATTTATATGCGAGTGTGAGAAACCCGCTGCTATTACACTGTCTGGCATTAGCTTATTGTCGCCAGGTCCTCGAGGCGTCAGATGCCACCCAAAACAGAATACACAATGGAACCAGGCCGGAGAAGCAGATGGCAGGGATCCAGGGAAGAACCGCTCCTGTCTCGCGTGGCTGGGCTGACCTCTGTGGGGCAGGAGGCCGGGGGGGACGGGGGACGGGGGACGGGACACACACACGGGCGTCTTCTTGTGGAAGGCGATCTGAAGGTGCCGGAAGGGGCGGGGGAGGGCAGTGCCACAGGGCAGGGGGGAGCAGGGCAAGCAGGCACCCCCTGACCCCACGGCACAGGCACGCCACATTCATTGCTCTTGCAGACTGAGGAATCACGCTTACTCATCCACCCGCCAAGGTCCTCCCTGCCACGTGCCGGAGGAATATCCAGATTCTGACCCAAACTAACACAACATCTCTGCCAGGAAATGTCAGGCACTTGCAAGCTGAAGAAATCATGCAAATTAAGCACTTTTCCGGAAATGTGGGCGTGACATGTTTCAGTCCTACCCCTCCCGCCCGGTTTTGCACATTTATTTTGGTATTTGCATGATTCATTACCCCCCACCCCCACCCCCACCCTGTTATGCATATCTGTCTTGCATAATTTATTTTGATTTTTGCATGACTCATTCTGCAGCATCCAAATTCAGAGTGGGTGGAGAGGGAACAGAAAGAGGACACTGAAGCCCCTGACCACTAGACCCCGCTTGGGCCCTTCTGAGAGTCCCCCAGGCACAACCCACATAGTTTCCATTCTGCAGTCATGAGGGATAGAAACATACTCATCTTTTAAAAATGAAAGTTGAAATGCTGAGTTCGGCACCTAGGCAGCATCGAATTCCCTGTGAGCTCTACAAGGAGCGCGTGCGCAAGCAGCACATGTGCATCAGAGGTCCTTTCTGCACAAGCGGCCTTTTCACCCAGTGGACACCCCCAACATCCTTTCTGCGGGAGGAGAGCGGTACTGCCGCCCTCCTCCCACCCTTTAAACAAGAATCTTTCGAGATGTGCACTCCTGCGCAGGAGTCAGCGAGTGGGAGTGCACAGCCTCCAAAGAAAATTGAAAACATTTCTATTTTTAAAACAAAACAAAACAGAAACGCAACATAGTGTGAATATGGGAGGGTTGGAGAGGTGAGGGAAGGCACACAGGCCGCGCTCAACGAAGGGAGCGGTGATCAATGACCCTTTACGCGCAGCAGCCCCCTATCAAGGGGAAGGCCCATCCACTCGCTTGGCTGCCTCTCCCAAGAAGCCGCCCCCGCCCTCTCCTTTTCGCCCAGTGGCCTGTGCAGACCTGCACACACCGTCTCGGTCAGGCGCTCCCCCAGTGTGGCCACAGCTCCACACAAGTCATTCGCACGCGTGGCGGCTGGAAAAGACGGCGCTGCGGGATTGGAACACTGAGGTGGCCCCTGCCCCAGTGGCGCGGAGCCGCATCCTCCCTCGCGCACATGCGCACACCTGTGGCTGCGCCTGGTGCCAACTGCACGCCCCCTCCCTGCAGCAGTTTCCAGGGGGCTGATCCCTTCCCTCCGGCTGGCAGGAGGGCCCCCTGTGACCCCGTGCCGTGTCGTGGCTCAGCCATGGCAGCGTCCTGGCAGGAGAAAGTGTTCCTGCTTATTTTTAGCCTGGCCCCTTCCCTTCCCCTCCTGCCATCTGGCGCCTGCCGCCGCCGCCTTCATCTCAGGAAGTTTCCATCAACTTTGTTGCCTCCGGGGCTTGGCGAGAGCCAGCGGCTCCTCACCGCAGAGCGCCCCCCCCCGTGTCGGCTCCTCGCTGGCTTGGGGTGGCTTGGCTCGGGCAAAGTGTGTGAGCAATCACCTGGAGGGGCCCAGAGGGGGTGGGCGGGCAGCTGCGGGCATCCTGCCCAGCTCCACACCTTCAGCCTCTGCGCCCGGGGTTCGTGGGAGATCACGCAGGCCCGTTACACAGACGCACGTGCTCCCTTGCAGCCACAGGAGCGCCCGGGGACACACGCAGTCGCGCTCCCTGAGCAGGCAATCGGCTCACCTCCCTCTGCAAAGCAAGGCCGCACACGCAGCCACGGAGCAGAAGAACAGGAGGAGAGCCCTGCTGGATCAAGGTCCAGATCCACCTAGTCCAGCCCCTTGTTCCCCTCGGTGGCCAAGCAGATGCTGCTGGAAAAGGCCCCAAGCAGGGCATGGTGGAGACCCTCCCTCACCGTTGGCTCTCCGCCGGCAGCCGTCTTCAGAGATACACTGCCTCGAAAGCTGGAGGCTCCATTTAAATTATTGTGGCCAACAGGAGCCACTGCCAGGCCTTTCCTCCTTCAGGAACTGGTCTGGTCTTCTTTTAAAGCCATCTATTCCCATGGCTGTCAGCAAACTTTGCAGCGCGGTTCATTCCCTGTATGCCTGGTACGACGGGCTTTCTTTCGTCTCTCTGGAGCCTTTGTGAGACCACACACAAAATGTCTGCGTGCGAAGGAAGCCCTTGCCCAGGCACCCACCCACACGACCTGAGAGGAAGATGCCCAAGAAAAGGAAGGAAGGAAGCAAGCAAGGAAGGAAGGACTCCTGCAGGTGCACAGGAAAAGAAGATGGCAGGGAGCCCAAAGTGCTTCGAATGGAATCCTCCCTTGGGGGCACTCTTCAGAAGCCAATTTCAATCCTGGCCTCTTCATGATGTTGCAGAAGCATTGTTGGTGCTTCAAGAAATTGAAACTGGAGGTCCCCTTCCTTCCTTCCTTCCTTCCTTCCTTCCTTCCTTCCATGTGTGAAGACTCCCAGGGCCTGCATCTCTATCAAGTTCAACAGCAACGTGTGTGTGTGTGTGTGTGTGCATGAGACAGACAGACAGAGACAGAACAAACACGCGTGAGCGAGCACACACCCGATCTGGCCTGCAAGCCATGCCGCGTGACCCCTCTGCCCTCCAGGTCCAAGGCACAGAGATTGCGGCGGGCCGGGGGGGGGGGGTCGGAAGGGGAGCAGGTTGCCGCCGGCAGCCGGGAGGCGAAGCATCGGTGGGCTGCATATGTTCTGCCCTTTAAAATGATCGGGATTAAAAGTGTGCGCCTCAAAAGCTGAACTCCGAAGCCTACGTTAATGAGGGGGGGAAACAAGATACCTGTGGAATGGATTTTGCTTGCGCTGGTCACGGGGAGGGACTATGAGCAACAAAGGGCACCGAAGCCCCCTTCCCGAAGGACCCCCTGGAAGACCTGCTGCGCTGCACGCCCCGGCCTGGCTCATCCTGCTGCCCGGTCCAGCTTCTGGAGCCTCGCAGGTACCGCCCACACACTTTCACGCGGATCTCTGCCCTTTTGAGTGAAAAGAGAGATTCTCCGCGCGGTGCCAGATGGCCAATTTCCTGCTGGCACAGAGCCCGCCTCCTGCGTAAGAGGCAAGGGCTGCCTTTCTTCGGGGCACAAGCTTCGTCTGGAGTGGCACCCCCCAACAGGCTTCCACATGCACAATAAATGACACCCCCAGCCCAGCCTTCCCCAACCTGGCGCTCTTCAGGTGTTTTGGACTTCAGCTCCCACCACGGGCCCAGCCAGCACGGCCAGGAATGTTGGGAGTTGTAGTTCAACACACCCGGACGGAGCGCAGGAGGCAGGGGCGGCTGCTCCGCCCAGAATTCCTCCCGTCCTAGCACAGCGTCACGCACATAATCGGCCATGGCCGGACGCGAGCACTGCAGCGGAGACCAGAAGCGCAGCGGCCGCTGGATGAAGTTTCCCCAAATGTGCAGCGTGGCAGTGGTGCGCCCTCTGCCTCGCTTGGGTGTGAGGCTCCAGGCGCCTCGGCCCTTTGCCCCGACAGTTTGGCCAAGCTGCTCACGAGAGCTAAACTGAGTCAGCGCACACCTGATCGGGATGCTGTGAAGCCGCGCGGAGGTCCTCCTAGCAAGGAAGATTGCGGGATGTTCACTAAAACAAAACTGAAACCTGGAATTTAATTCTCCCATCCAAACCACGCACGCACACAAGCACACACGTGCCCAGCTGGTTGCCATACTTGGCCCCTGCCCCGTGTGGCTTCCAGGGAGGTCTTTGCCACCCTCTCTACTCTCCCTGGAAGAGGGCGCAGGATCCCCACAATGCTTTGAGGCCTGCAGATTTCCTACAACGCCCTGGCTCATGGGAGGATGCCGCCTCTGGCTCGTGTAGACAAAACTTCCCCCAAGTCCCAAGGTCACGCTTTGGCTCCACGTGAGTGATGATGGGGGCGCTGGAGGCAGGCCTTGACAGGCAAGGGCAGCGGAGCCGGTCCTTGTGCCCCCGTCAGCAGCTGCTGGCGCTGATGCCTTCTGCCAGGCTTAGCGGGCGCCGAGCTCTCCATTTCGGCCTGTGCTGGGCACGGGCTGTCGACTAGTCCGAGACTTCAGCCTCCAGCATTCAGTCTGCTTGCGGCAGAGGCAGGAGGTCCGGGGGCAGGGCTCAGTCAGTGGCGCCCCCCCCACCCCCGGGGCCAAGCTGCCTCCCACGAAGGTCCTTGTTGATGAGCGACTTCCCCAAGAGAGTCCTTTTGCGGAGGTGGTGGTGGGGCAGGAGGACGGCCACGGTGCATCCCCAGAGAGTCCGTAGGCAGCTGCAGTTGGCGCGGTCAGTGGTGCTGTGCCCCTCTTGTGGGTGGGGGCTGCCCTGCCGGAGGGTGGGGGGGCGACCCTTGCTACAAGATCTGGGCTTCTGCAGGAGGAGGAAGAGGAGACGTCAAGAGGAGCGGGCGGCCGCGGCCGGGACTACAGAAGTCCATTTCTCCGGAGAGCAGCTTCCCCCAAACAGGTGCCCTCCAGATGTGCTGGACTGCAACTCCCATCATTCCCAGTCAACTGGCAAGGGGATGCTGGGAGTTGTAGTCCGACACATCTGGAGGGCGCCAGGTCGGCGAAGGCTATCCTAATGCTCGGCCCTGCCGGATGAAGGACCTTCCCGGGGTGGGCTTTTGGCAACGGGGGCTTGGCTCTTCAATGAATTTTTGTGTGGATTTGATCAGAGCTCTTCTTCTTCACGTTGCGACTTGGTCTGAGCGAAGGGAGAGGGAAACCTAGGCGGCCAGCCACCTGACTGGCAGGCGGAGGGGAGGGAACACAGCCTGGCAGCACCTTGAAGCCCTAACAGGTTTATTGTGGCATCAGCTTTCATGGACTAGCGCCTGCCGCTCGCACTCAACAAAGCCGGCTCTGCTCCGGGGCAGCTGACGCCACAGCAGGAAACCAGCGAGTCAGTAAGGGACCACGAGATGGCTGCAATCACATTTGGGAAGCACGTTGGACACTGAAAAGCTCCGTATGAGTCCCGATGACGACGACTAGCGCCACTACAATACAAATAGTCAGTATCGGTAGGGCCAGCATCCAGGGCAGGCATACTCGGGCACCTGCCGTGGGCCCAAACTCCCACAGGGGCCCACTGACAAGAGCCCCCCGCAGCCGCTGCTCCTCTTCCCTGTTGCAACCTGCTTGCCTCCCAGCCTCTCGCTCTGGCCCAGACAAGGGTGGGGTTGAGGGGAAGGAGTGGCAGGTGCTGCTGCCGGTGTGCACACTGGCTCTCTGTCTGCTCCTCGGGCAAGGAAGTGGCTGCAGAATGAGGAAGAGGAGGGGCAGCAAGAGCAGCTGGGGGCCACGGTGCTGAGGAGGAGGGGGTCTTTCCCCAGGGCCCTCGGCAGGGATGTTGAAGAGTCCTTGGTCTCGAGTCACGGGTCTTTGGACCCGAGTCTCGAGTCCGAGTCCTTGGTCCAAAATGGTGACTCACGAGTCACGAGTCCCTCCCAAAGCTGACTCCACGAGTCCCTATTAAAATCAATGGGGGGTTTTCCCCAACAAAATAAGGCTATTTCAGATGTGTGGCTTAAATAAATTCTAGGCACAAGTGTGCCTTTTTATTTCAAAACTCTGCAACTGATTTTGGCAAGAACAGACCAGGCAGACAAACTCAAAATGTCTGAAAGGTTGCATTTTAGGAAAATGATTTTAAAAATTAAACTTGCTGTACTTCCTAAAACCTATCCATGTTGCATTTGAGGAACACGAGTCCTTGGTCTCGAGTCCCGAGTCGAGTCTCGAGTCCCATTAAAAATATTGGGACTCGAGTCTGACTCGAGTCAGAGGGGGGACTCAGTCCGACTCACGAGTCGAGTCCTCGAGTCCGAGTCCCCATCCCTGGCCCTCGGAAACCCGGAGCCGGCACGGCTACCAACTCTAACATACAACAAGGGACTATGTTTAAAATCCTGACAGAAACAAAGCATAGAAACTTAAAAGTCAAGAATTGTATATATAAAAAATATAACCATAAAATATAGTAAAATAGATTAAATTTTATAATGTAATGTAAACAATTTCCAGAAATATTTTTTAAAAGTCAAGATATTTTAAAATATTTTTTAAAAGTCTACTCCATCTAGAGAGAGAGGTCCTCTGAAAGGACATTATCATCATCTTCAGCCCTAAAGACGTTGTATTCTACAGGTCTAATTGTTTCTGTCTTATACATGTTTTATATATATAATAATTTTTTAAAGAAATATTTCTGGAAATTGTTTACATTACATTATAAAATTTAATCTATTTTACTATATTTTATGGTTATATTTTTTATATATACAATTCTTGACTTTTAAGTTTCTACGGCTACCAACTCTGCCACGTCTCTGCATGGACCGCTTGACTCGCGCCTGAAACCGGCCAGGCACGGCCTCTTCCCGCGGGCTGCCCCCCAAGAGGCCGTGCTGTGGTCTTGCCTGACAGAGGAGCACTTCTCCTGCCCAATCCGCCTGCAGCGCCTCCCCTCCTTGCAGCCACGGCTGTGACCACCATCGTGCTTGGGAGGTGCCAGGGGTCTTATTAGGAAAACAACAACAACATTGCTGTAGATTTTTCCCCAGGAGGTTTCCCTCCCCGGTCCTGCACTCTTGGGAGAAGCTGGGCCAGAACTGTCCCTCCTCCCTACACAAAAATTAAAGGGGGCATCGCCCTCCCGCCCTGCCCCACCCCGCGCCCTGGGGCTGTACTCACTGGGCAAGGCCTTCATGTGGATGGCAGCCGCGAGCAGGTCATGGTTTTTGGTGGCCTCTTTGCTGTGCTTCCTCACCCGGATCCTTTAAACGAAGGGGAGGGAGAGAGAGGGAGAGAAATGGGAGATGCCCGCTTGCAAAAGTTGCGATGCTTTTTCGAAGGGACACGGTCACCTGGGCAAGCTTTGGGGGTGAGCAGAGATTGGAAGTCGGGTCTCCCCAGTCCAAATCTGGCCATTTCCACTACACCGCTCTGCCTGCCTCATCTGTCTGGCTCTAAATTTCTTAGGGGGCCGTGCCACATCAGGAGAACCCCCCCCCCCGCCCACGTTTCATTCTGACTTAGGAACCCAGGAGGCTGCCTCATCCAGCACCAGGCCCCGGCTCCATCTGGCTCGGCACTCCTGGCACGGGCCGGCCACAGGGGCTCTCCCGGGTTTCAGAGAGGGGTCTCTCCCAGCCCCACCTGCAGACGGGGATGGATGAATTTGTCAGTTTCAGGTTCTCTCCGTTTCTCATTGTTTCCAGTCTTAGGATTGGCTTGTCCCAAACTTTGAGAATATTTTCAAAAGTCTGCATGAGAATGCATAAGCATTTTTGTATGTAGGGTTTTTTTTTTTTGTGTGTGTGTGGTCGTTTTCATAATGTAATGCATGTTTGAATATTATTTTCTTTAATATACACATTTCTGTATGCATTTTTTTTACTGGAGAACGCCATAGCAAAATTTGGAAAAGCATGAATCTTGACGGACAGCTGAGTTTCGGTTCGCACTGTGGTTCAAAAGTGCAAAATTAGGTCAGTTCACATTAAAAAGTGAGCTGAGCACATCTCTCCCTCGCCCCTGCCTGGAGATGCTGGCCGGGCATCGCACCCGGGACCGTCCACTTGCCAGGCAGCTGCTCTGCCGCCCGGCCACAGCCCTTCCCCCAAAATCAGGCTGGCTCCCTGCCTTGCTCCATCTCCCCACAGGCCGTGACCGCCGGGAGATTTATCTGAGTTCCTCTAACGAGTGTTATGGAGTGGGAAACAGGGGCACAAAGGGTTCAGAGGAGGGCAACAAGGATGATAAAGGGACTGGAAACAAGGCCCTATGAGGAGAGACTGAAAGAACTGGGCATGTTTAGCCTTCAGAAGAGGAGACTGAGGGGAGATATGATAGCACTCTTCCAGTATTTGAAGGGATGTCACACAGAGGAGGGCAAAGATCTCTTCTCGTTCATCCCAGTTTGCAGGACACGGAATAATGGGCTCAAGTTACAGGAACCTAGATTCCACCTAAACATCAGGAAAAATTTCCTGACTGTCAGAGCAATAAGACAATGGAATCAACTACCTAGGGAGGTTGTGGGCTCTCCCAGTCTGGAGGCATTCAAGGTGCGGCTGGACAGACATCTGTCAGAGATGCTTTGACCTGTATTCCTGCATTGAGCAGGGGGTTGGACTCGATGGCCTTGTAGGCCCCTTCCAACTCTACTTTTCTATGATTCTATGATTCTAAGGTTGGAAGCACTGCAGAGGGCGGGTTAGTTTAAAAAGCAGTGAAGGGGAGCCTACTGGGGGGGGGGGGGCTATAAAATCCAGGGAGGACAGGCCTACTGACAGCCACTAGTCAGGATGGTGACTTGGAACTGCCCGATTTAGAGACTGAGTATCAGTTGCCGGGTGTTCCTGATTGCTCTCCTGTCTTGCTGGCGGCTTCCCAGAGGCACCTGGCTGGCCACAGTTGGGAACGGGGATGCTGGGCTTGATGGGCCCAACTCGGTCTGACCCCACAGCCGGATTCTTAGGTCCCTCCTCCGCCCTGCCACCTCTTAGCAAGGCCAGCTCCACCCCTCCGGACTTCTCTTCCCCAGAACAGGAAGCCTCCATTTTCTACCTCTGAGCTCCACACTGACGAAGGACCCACTTTCCATCTTGTCTGGGTGGGTGGTCTCCAGGACCAGCCAGCAAAACACAAGAGGCTGGGCGGGGCACCCGGCAGTAGGCAGAGACGCTGCACGGCAGTGGGGCGAGTGGGAGGCCTGGACCCCGCTGGAGTGCCCCCCAGCCCTGAACCCCAACGTCCTGCCGCCAGGGCCGGCATTAGGGATCTGCACAGCTGGGCAGCTGCCAAGGCCCCAGTGCCTCGGGGGGCACCCAGCAGCAGCAGCAGCAGCAGGCAGCCCCTCCCCACAGGCAGGGAAAGCAAGCCCTCTGGAAGACTTGGCCCCGCTCTCTGCCACACGGCCCGGGGAAAGGGCAGGCGAGTGAGTGTGCAAGACACTCCTTGCCGTCGCCACTCACCTGCTCACTCAAGGGGTGGAGGTGCTTTGGAGGCTCGCCAGGGCTATGTTGCTGAGGGCCCCCAAAACATGGAACTGGTCATACCCAAAACCTTCTCACGGCCCCTTCCACAGTTCACGGGACGGGCCAGCCCACCTACCACATCAGAAAGGCAAAGACCAGAATCACCGCCAGGACGAAGAAGGCAAAGACGCCAAGCGACACCAAGACCGCCACCTTCTCCATGGGGTCACTGCGGCCTGCTGGAGAGAGAAGGAAAATCTGATACTTGGTGCCCCCCTAACAGATTCTGCAAATTAATCACCGCCGCCAAGTGCAGGGTGAGGTATGTGAACGCCCGATCCAGAATTACGGAATTCCCAACAACTTTCTAACTTGTTCATAAATGATCTGGAGTTTGGGGTGAGCAGTGAGGTGGCCAAGTTTGCTGATGGGCATTAAAATCGCAAATGCAGCTCAATGTAAGCAAGTGTAAAGTGATGCATGTTGGGACAAAAAAATAATAATCCCAATTTCAAGTATAAGCCGACGGGATTTTGAGCAACTGGTGACTGACCCAGAAAGAGATCTTGGGGTTGTGGTGGACAGCTCGGTGAAAATGTCGACCCAGAGTGCGGCTGCTGTGAAAAAGGCAAACTCCATGTTAGGCATAATTAGGACAGGAATTGAAAATAAAACTGCCAAGATAGGACTGCCCGTATACGACTCTATGGTGCGACCACACTTAGGATACTGTGTACAGTTCTGGTCACCGCACCTAAAAAAGGATATTGTAGAGTTGGAAAAAGGGCAACTAAAATGATACAAGGGCTGGAGCAGCTTCCCCTATGAGGAGAGGTCACAGCAGCTGGGATTAGTTTAGGAAAAAAGGTGAGTGGAGACATGATAGAGGTGTACAAAATTATGCCTGGTGTGGAGAAAGTGGATAGAGAGACATTTTTCTCCCTCTCTCATAATGCTAGAAGCCAATGGGGTCATCCCATGAAGCTGATTGGTGGAATATTCAGGACAGATAAAAGGACTGACTTCTTCACACAGCGTAGCGTTAAACCATGGAATCCACTTCCACAAGATGTGGTGATGGCCACCAATTTGGAGGGCTGTAAAAGGGGATTGGACAAATCCATGGAGGAGAAGGCTATCTGTGGCTCTGCGCTACCTCCAGTGTCAGAGGCAGTCTGCCTATGTACACCAGTTGCTGGGGAACATGAGTGGGAGGGTTCTTATGCTTCTGTGGGCTTCCTGTAGGCAACTGGTTGACCACTATGGAATTCTGGACAACAAAGGCCTTTGGTCTGCTCCAACAACACCCTTCTTATATTCTTATGACCAGTGCTTTTTTTCTGGAGAAAAAGGTACCGGAACTCTTGGATTACATTTCCTCGGGAGTAGATGGCAATTAAATTGTAATGCAATTAATAGAAGAAAAGGTGCTGGAACTCAGTTCCGGTGAGTTCCACCAGAAAAAAAGCCCTGCTTATGACCATTCCAGCAGTCAGGCCCACACTGAGAGGCTGGAAGGGAGAAGGTCAGAGAGCCACCATCACCTATAGCAGACGCATACAAATTGATTGGAATTACTGGTCTCTTGACTACTGAACTGGAGAGTGGGGACAGGAAAGGAAGGGTTAATGGACCTGGATAGGGGTGTATGGCCCACAGCTGCTCCCAGTATGGCCTGCAAAGCCAGCAGCACCTCACTCATTTCCCCCTGATCCACCTGGCGGTTTCTTCCCCAGGCCCTGTCCCCTCTCCCAGCGAGGGAAAGCTCTTATCTCCATTTAATCAGCTGATAGGAGATAAGAGCTTTACCCTGCTGGGGAGCTTGGGCAAGGTCTGAGGAGGAAGCTGCTGAGTGATTCAGTCCTGCTTACTTCTGAAGAAAAGGCCACCCTGCTTACTTGTGAGTAGACATGTTGCACAGGCTTACTTCTGAATAGATGTGCAAAGGCCTGGTATTGGGATGTGAATTGGAAAGTGCTGCTGAGTGATTCATTCACCCTACACAGCACACGTTGCCTGCCCAATATTATACTCTGATTTACCGACCAGAGAGTTGAACATTTTTTGAAAAGTGCTGGGGATTAGGAGTGTGTGTTTGGGGACACCAGCCTTCGCCCCTGAGCCAACGTCCGCTGCGTGTGCCTTGCGCGTTCGCACGTACCAACAGGCTCGTTATCGGGGGCCAAGGAGGGCTCCTCAGCTGGGCTTTCTGGCTCGATGGCGGCAGTGGCGGCTTCACTGGGCACGGCCGTCTGTCCTGCGGAAAGAGAAGCACACGCCAGCGATGACACGCCTGCAAGGGCACAGGGAGCCCAGCCCACCGAGAGGGCGGCAGCCCCCACGCTCCCGGGCACGGAGGTCGCGGGGCCTCTTGCTCATGGGCTGGGCCAGGGGAGAACTTGGGGCAAAGGAGAAGGGGGCGCTCGGACCCGCCCCAATCGGGGCCACTGCGGGGCTGCTGGGCAGACATAGATTTCATAGAGTTGGAAGGAGCCTACAGAGCTATCGACTGCTCAGTGCAGGAAACATGTTTAAGGCAGCCCGCTGCCTCGCCGCTGCCGTCACAGCGGTTCCAGCCACACAGCCCACAGGGCACCTGCCACGGGCAGCATCCCCCAAGGGGCCACCCCCTGCTCTCCGCAGCTCACCGCCTGCCCCGTGGCCACAACAGCAGCCACCGACTCCAACCCCTTCCCTCCCAGCAACGCCTCCATCCCACACTCACCGGGGGCCGGCATGCCCCACGCTTCCGCGCTCCACTCGCTCCAGCTGCCTGCATCCAGGAAGTCCTTTGCGCTAACCTGGACCACGTGCTCCAAGCCCATGAACGCATCTGTTATCACCTCGGACACGTTGGCCGTCTCCACCTGCCAATATAGGGGGCACCCGATGATCGGCTGCAGCACCCTCCCTTCCTCGCCCCGTCCCAGGATCTTGTCTTTCTGCCTAGCGAGATTCTAGGGCGCGCTCTCCGCTCCCGGCAGGGGATGGAGAGGCCTGTTGGGTCTGATGGACGCCCCACACCCATGAGGGCGCGCCCTCGATTTGCACCCAGCATTCCTCTGCAGCTGCACATCACAAGCTTGGCGGTGAGAGGGACGGACGTTTTCAGGGCAGTGGCCCGCCAGGATCTCTCGACAAGCTTCCACAGAACCCTGATTACAGCTGGCTAAATAGACAGTGGCGTGCAAGTTAAGAAATATTTATCTATGAAGATTGATAAATATGGGGATGTATTTGTTAGCAAAAGTATTTTTAAACTTCCGAAATTTTTGGGAGGAGTGGGGATGGGACAACAGCTCGGACGGAATTAGCTGCAAAACATTTGTGCAAACGACCTTTGCAAGCACAAAAGGCATCGCAGGGAGGGTCACGTCTCCTTGTTGCTGTCGCTAAGATACACGTTTGCACTGAAAACTACCAAGTGCAGTGCAGACGGCCACTGGACATTATATGAAGTGCAGTCTGTCCAGAGCAAGGCCGGTATATCAGATAATCAATTGCGCATTTGTTCTCTGAGGCTTTCTGCTTTGAGACCCAGTTTTGGAAGAAAAGTGGAATATAGATCTTTAACAACGAGCACCAACCAGGAAGGCCCGGCGCTTCAGAGGTGAACGAGCACCCCTGCGCCTCTCCCCGCCCCGGGCACGCCCAACTCACCACAGACCAGGAACTGTCGAGTACGGGCCGATACTGCAGCCGGAACTTGAGCTGGAAGTGCGGCTCCTTTGGCCAAGTGGAGGGGTACTCCCAGCTCACCCGCAGCCGCCTGGGGGCCGACGGCACCGGCTCCACCCGAAGGCCCTCTGGAGGGTCCGGCTTGACTGGGGAGGAGAAAGTAGGCGGAGCTGCTGAACGTGGAGCTGGGAAGCCACAACCCACCAGTTGAAGTAGAGCACGAGGCCGGTCGGAGGCAGGGTGGGATGGAGTTTCACCGCCGGAATTGAGGAGGGCTGCCCCTGAGGTGCTCTGCGCCCCACTCTTTCCCAATCCGGTACCCCCCTCCAGGTGGGTTTGGACTACAACTCCCATAATGCACCAGCCAGCTGGCTGGCGGATTATGGGAGGTGTAGTCCAAGGCACATCTCCTTTTTGCGAAAGGCAGAACTTACTGATGGCTTGCACGGTGACGTCCATGAGCCGGAAGCTGGAGCCCAGCGGGTTCACCTCCGTCACGTTCATGCGGTAGGAGCTCCAGAACTGGGACTTGCTGACGGTGCAGGAGAATGGGTGGGCCGGATCCTGGAGGCAGAGCCCCACGTCACTGGTTGGGGACCTGTCCATATACAGAAGCAGGGGTAGGAAGAGCTTTGCAAAAATACTGGTCTGACCAGGACGCTCCGCTGAGCAATCACCATCTCCTCCCCTAACCCACCCCAATGATGAGGACAAAAGGGGCAGGCAGATGGGCTGGTCCACGAAGAAACCACGGAGCCAGACCTTTTTCTAGGGCCAGCAAAAGGATCACAAAGAAATGGGCATGCTTCCAAGTTCAGAAGAAGTCGTAATCACAGTGATGATGGTTCCGAAGGAAATTGGTTGCACCTTATAGACCAGTGTTCTCCAACCTGGGGGCCCCAGATGTTTTTGGCCTACAACTCCCAGCATGCCCCAGACAGCTACGCTGTCTGGGGCATGCTGGGAGTTGTAGGCCAAAAATATCTGGGCCCCCCAGGTTGGAGAACACTGTTATAGACAATCTACGCAGTCAGAAGGATCCTGTGGGACGGCACGCCACCACTCCAGAAGAACGCGAGTGCAGGATTCACATTGGAAAGGTCCCAGACATTAAAAGATAAAGCTCCCTATACTTATGGAGCAATCCTATGTCCCCTAGACAGCATCTAGGGGAGGCCACAGGACACTTCAGATTCCCTCGGAGCTGGGGACCTGCGCTCTGATCCCCCTACCCCACACCGGGTGGCTGCCTCTCCGAAGTCGGGAACTCAACCTTGGAGGGGGCCTCAAGGGGGCAGGCGGCGGAGGAGACTGCAGAGGCCAGGGCACGGCGGCGTATCCCGTGTCCCCTGCAGCCTCCTGACTTCCCTGCACCCTAGCTCAACAGCCAGAAATGTCCATCTAGCAGGGTCGGTGCAAGGCAGTTTGGTGCCCTAGGCAAGATCAGATATTTAGCGCCCCCCTCTTCCCACTTGAGACCTCCCTCCCTCCAGCCCTATGCTCCTGGCGCCCCCTTTAGCCCGGCGCCCTAGGCAGCCGCCTAGTTGGCCTAATGGTAGCACCGGCCCTGCCATCTAGCAGAAATGCAGAGTGGGAAGGCAAAGATCGCCCCTGAAGCTCCTCCCACTCTGCATAGGATGCCTGAAATCCTCAGAGTCCAAAGGCTTGTGGGCATCTCGGCTGGATTGCAGCCTTAGGAAACTAGCACACCCGAGTGGTCTTGGCGTCATCCACCCACTGCCACGCTGATTCTCCACATGCAGTCAGGGAGCGCTATTTTTGAACTAAGGAGAAGCATTCGCGCATGCAGCCCCCCCCTCCTGCAGCCGGGGTGTGCCCCACAGCGCAGCGCCACAGGATTAAGCATGCCGGTTGGGGGTCCCCTCCTTCCATTTTCTGATAGCAAAAAACACCGACGATTGCATATTTTTTAAAAAATGGCTGCATCGAGGCTATCTTTTTTTAAAAAGAGGCTGATGCACAAATATGGGCCGTTTCAGAAGGAAACGTGATGGGGGCCCGGATGGGGGCCACTGAGAGCACCAGACAAGCAGTGGCAATGGCGAGAGCAGACCACCCACGTCCAACTCTGCTCGCTGATGAGACCCCGCCACCACCATGCTCAGGGAAAAAGCGTGATTAGCTTGAAAACGAAGCTCTTTCCTGTTCAGAGGTGGCGGAAGCTTGGCTCAGAGGGGGAGCTTCCTCTAGGCCAGGCCTAGCCATTAAGAACCCAAACAAAACTAGAGTCGCACAGAGCCTGAATGCCTGAGAAAAAGTAAAGCCCTCAGTGGCCGTGATCCTCTACGGGGGGCAGAGTGAGGCCGCGCTCTCCATCGGCACCTCGGTGGTGGGAGCCTGGCAGACTGTGCACTGCGAGCTGGAGTGGGAGGCCAGTTCGACTCCAGACCAGGCCGGGAGATCATCCGCGTCCGTCCGTCCCCCCCCCCCCGGCTCCCTGCCCACGGTGACGTCACACGCCAGGAATACGGCCTGCCGGCGGGGTGTGTGTGTGCACGCAGCGGGTCCCAGCAGAGGGAAGTCCCTCCAGTGGTTTCCTGCTCCTGGCTCAGCACCAACCTGCTTTTACGCTCAAGGAAGGTTGCAAGCCAGATGCAAAGGGCTTTGCCCTTCCTCAGTACACGGAAAGGAAACGGAGCGGGATCCTTCTGTGAATGCAACGCCACAAGGCGACGCACTCGCATGTGAGTCATGGGGATGCGCTGAGCCGAGGCAGGCAAGCTCCGGGGGCTGAAAGGGAGGGGCCATTCAGCTCCTTCCCGCCCCTCCCGCAAGTCGCACAAGCGGCTTCTGCCGAAAGTCCCAGTCTCCTACGAGGAAAGGCTACAGGAACTGGGAATGGTTTGCTTCCAGGAAAGGAGAATTAGTGGCGGGATCAGAGTCCTGCGGGCCTCAAACAAACACCGTTATCCCACTAAACCTGGCACACCACTCGGGGGGGGGGAGGTTCCTAGAGCCTACCCCGAGTATCCTTCTAGAAAGGCAATTAATAATACAGATTAAATAATATTCATCTGTTGTAAACCACCCAGAGAGCTTCAGCTATGGGGCAGTATAGAAATAAAATTAATCACCATCATCTGAATTGTTTGCAAGGATAAGAAAGGATGCCAGAAAGAAGAGACAGAAACCTTCACTTATCTACTAAGGACAGAGCTAAAAGGAATGGTTCCTAAGTTCAGGGAGGTGGATTTGGGCGCAAGACGAGGGAGACACTTCCTAAGCACGTGAGCAGCCCGGCCCTTGATCAAGGTTGTGAATTCTTCCTCTGTTGGCATTTTCACCCCAAGGGCCAGGACAGCATCGCTTGGGGACACTTGAGGTGTGCAAGGACAGCCTATCCTGTAACCAGGGGTTGGACTACGTGTTCTTACCTTCGCTTCTCACTTCCAGGGAGCTGTTTTTTCCTGGGAAAGGGGAGAGAGAAAGAGAGAGAGAGAGAGAGAGAGAGAGAGAGAGAGAGAGAGAGAGAGTGAGGAGAATGTGTTGAGAAATCTGGCTTTAGAACTACTTCAACCTAGAGTGAAAACTGTAGGGTGTTCTCCAATGGCTGCCACATCTCTCTGTCCATCTCTCTTCTTCCATAGCGATGCCCGCCTCAAGACCCTGGGCTCAAGGGATGGGGGCTGCAACAGATGGCCTTTGAGGTCCCTTTCCACTCTACGGTGCTTTGAATCATGACTGTGGAGATGCGCAGTGGGCAGTCTTTCGTCCACCTGTGTGCGGCAGGGCAAGCTCAGGGCCCGTTCTCACATGCCAACCACTGCTCGATTGCCGCTCAACCGTGCCGGAAGCTGCTTGTACGAACCAGCTCCACACTTGCTCGGGAGCACACGAAGCGGCCTCACAGGAAGCCAGGCCAACGGGGGCGGGGGAGGGGGGGCTTTCCAGGGTACCAGGGAGAGATCCCTTCCCCAGACGTACTGGGGACATTTTAAAATGGGAGATGCAGGGGATCTGGGACCCACTAATCCCTAGTGAAGAAAGCACACATGGCAAGAAGTGGACACAGAGGCTGCAGTGCAACAGCCAGGCGTGCCACGGAGGGGCACCGGCGTCTACCGACCTGGAGAGAAACAGCTCTCCGCCTCAAGGGCAGAGGCAGCCGGCTATTATATATCGGTTATTGAGTGTGCCAGATGCTGTACCAAATACAGAGCAATATGGGGCATGTCTGAGGTTGCTTCGCATATAACAGCTCAGTAATCAAAAATCCCACCCCTGCAACGCTAGAGATTGGGAGTGGGTGAGGGACAATGGAACCAACTCCCTAGGGAGGTGGTGGGCTCTCCCACTCTGGAGGCATTCAAGGTGCGGCTGGACAGCCCTCTGTCGGGGATGCTTTGACCTGGATTCCTGCACTGAGCAGGGGATTGGACTCGATGGCCTTGTAGGCCCCTTCCAACTCTACCTTTCTATGATGCTATGATTCTATGTCTAAGAACGCTGAGATACCTTGTGGCTGATGGGCGGATTGAGCTCAGCTCTTTGTAGCGCACAGCACCTTCTATTATGCGCTATGTTACACCACATGCTGCTGCTGCTATGTGGGAGGGGGGCACACTCCCTACTCTGAGCCAGCGCCCACTCTCTCCTGCAGGGCTGGGACCTGTTCCGCAAAGGGAGATGCAACACAGCGACTGTCCTGCCTGCTGCTCCCGCGTAGTGCCAAGGGTTGTCCAGAAGAAGGCAGTCATAGAATCATAGAAGAGACCGGTCATGTTGTTCGAATGCCTGACTGCCGTCTCCCAAAGCAGTTACTTTACTCCCAACTCAAGGATGGAAAGCGGAATATCGGTGGTCAGTATAAGAGGTTTGAAGATGTTCATAAGGCTAATCTAAAAAAATGCAATATAAACATCGAAAACTGGGAAGCTCTGGCCCATGAACGATCTAAATGGAGCACAAAGGTTCCATGGACTTTGAAGAAGCCCGAGTGCAAGGTGAAAGGGAGAAACGTGCTAAGCGAAAAGCACGTCAAATGAATCCTTTACAGGACCATCTTCTATCTGGTAACCTGTGTCCTCACTGTGGGAAGCTGTGTGGATCTAGAATTGGCCTCCACAGTCACTTACGGACCCATCGCTAGAGTCTACACAATCTTCTTTAGAATTTCCTCCTTTTATCCCGGAAGACAATCTTACTCGGTCACGAGTGATCGCCTGATGATGATGACCAGGCCATCGAGTCCGACCCCCTGCTCGATGCAGGAATCCAGGTCAAAGCATAAGCATCCCTGACCGATGGCCATCCAGCTGCACCTTGAATGCCTCCAGAGTGGGAGAGCCCACCACCTCCCTAGGTGGTTGGTTCCATTGTCGCATTGCTCTAACAGCCAGGAAGTTTTTCCTGATGTTCAGCTGGAATCTGGCACTCTCTCCTCAGAACCTGCGGCAACCCAAGACTCAAGGGAAGCACCAGGGGGCGCTGCTGCCGGCCCCGAGAATCCCAAGTCTGGGTTGTGAAGAGCCAGTCCAGCCAGCGCCACCCATGCCCGGGCAGGAGCCACGGCTGAGAGATCCGCTTCGCTCCCATTTCAACGCGGGCATTCTAAGTGGGGCATTCCTGAACCTAAGCACGAACCTGGAACACAGCGTGCTACTGAAATCTGTGCTTTTCCAAAATTTGCGACGCAGTTCACAGAACAAAAAACACAACAATTTTTTTTTTTAAAAAAACAACCATGTAGAAGTGTGTACATTTCAAAAAATCCACACAAAAAGGACATCCCACCCCCACCCCCCGCAAAAAAAGGGCACAAAAATCTATCTCAAGGAGCGTCTCCAGCAACACCAAGTGGGCCGCTCAGCAAGATCTGCCACGGACAGCCTTCTCCTTGTCCTTTCAGCCAGAGCAGCTAGACTGGTGGGGACTAGGAAGAGGGCTTTTTCTGTGGCGGCCCCCGTACTGTGGAACTCTCTCCTGAGTGACCTCCGCCATGCCCCCTCTCTGCTGAGCTTCCGCTGCTCACTAAAAACTTGGCTATTCAGGCGGGAATATGGGGTGGGCTAATGATTTTAACATTTTATATTGTTTTAAATGTATTTTATCCTGTTTTTATCTTGTGTTTTTATCTGTGTACATCGCCCAGGGTGGCCGGTTGCCGGCCAGATGGGCGATAAATAAATATAAATAAATAAATAAATAAATAATAAAAATGTGCGTGTTTGCAAAGCCATGTCCAAGCGCCCTTCACTCGGTGGGGAAAAGGGGTTGCATTTGCAAAGGGGCACATAAAATTATGCAAGTTTGGAAGAATGTGTAAAAAGTGTGGATTTTTTTTTAAAAATCACATAAAAATGCAAGAAATAAATAAATATTCATGCGGACAAAAAATAATGATCACAATCCAATGTGGAATTAGCACGGAAGAATGAGAACCTGAGTGAAATCCAGCTTGACAGTTTCACCCATCACTCGGGGCCTTGTAACTGCAACTGTGCTCTACCCCAGAGGTGGCTGCATCCCAACTGAGGATGCAAGACAGAACGAGAAGGGATCCCTCTACCTCCCCCCACCCCGTCGCACTGTGAACGCAGCAGGCAATGACTGGAGACAGCAAGCAGGGACACGTTGTCGGGGTGCATCCGAGGGTAGACACACAGCAGCAGGGCCGGCACTACCGCTAGGCCAACTAGGCTGTTGCCTAGGGCGCGTAGCGGAAGAGGGCGCAGAACGCTGCGCTCCTCTTCGCTGCCGGCGCGCTCCTGCCCTGCCCGCCCGCCCGCCTCTCCGAGAAAGCCAGGTCAGTGCGGGGGATTGCGCCCGGAGTAGTGGTGGGGCTGAGCCTGGGCGCCTCCCCCCCACCTTGCCTCGCCTCTGCGCCGCCTCCCCCCCACCTTGCCTCGCTTCGCCTCCGCGCCGCCTCCCCCCCGACACCTACCTTCTCCGCGCTGTTTCCGGAGCCCCGCCCGCGCTCTGTTTTGGCGGGAGGAACCAGGGCAACAGGGCTTAAACAGCCCTGTTGCTCTGGTTTCCCCCGGCCAAAAACAGAGCGCGGGGGTCCCTTTTCGGAGGAGGCGTGGGAAGGTAGGTGGGGGGCGGCAGCGGCAGCGTGCGGGGCGGGAGGTTGCAGAGCAGGGCTGCTTTCCGGAGCCCCCCCCCCACGGCACGAGAGGGGGGGCGCTAAATATAATTTAGCCTAGGGCGCCAAACTGCCCTGCACTGGTCCTGCACAGCAGTCCTCGGGGCAGGCAGGGGAAATCCCACACCTGTGTCAGCAGCCTATGAAATCCCTCACCACAGACAAGCTTTTGGTTCTGGAAAGTGCTCCCTGCCGTGGGGCATCTCCCATATGGGTGTGGCACTAAAGCAGAAATAGGGCAGCAACCTCGACAGTGCCTCTGATATTTTGCGGGCACGGATGCACACAGACACTCCAAGTGCCACCAAGCGTGGGCCCAGAGTCAATGGCACAGGCCGGTTTCGTATCGGCCGGCAGAAAGTCTAAAACCAAGCTAGGCCGACGGCGCTTAGGTAGCCTTAAACTCCAGAAGGCAGGGAAGGGAGAGAGCACCCGGCGAGCAGGCGGCATTAGGAAGCTTCTGAAGCATCTGTCAGGCAGGGCCCTGGACCCAAGTGGGGGGGGGGGGGCGCAGCAGCTCCGTGACCGGGCATTCGCTTTGCACACAGAAGGGCCCAGGTTCAATCCCAGGTAGCTCCAGGTAAAGGACTGCGCACTCCCCCGCCCCCTGTTTCTGGAGAGCCGCCGCCGCCCATCAGAACAGACAGGACCGGTCTAGATGGGCCAGTGATCGGACTTCACATGTTCTTCACACACACGCACAGAACACACCTCACAGTGTTCCCTCCCTAATCTCTCTTTCGCTGTTGAGGCGGGAGAAGACGTCTGCGCCGATACCATGCTGGACACAGGTGAGATTTTCCCATCTTTGAGGGATCCCTGCCCTCGGTGTGTACTCTCGTCCCATTTTTGCCCAAACCACTTTTCAACCCTCGTTAAAACTTCTGCCTCCAGCTTCTGACCGGCTGATGACTTCCCAGTGGGGCTGGGGGGGGGGGAGAGGGGCGGCGCCCGGGCTTCCTTCTCAGGCATCCGGATAAAAGCTGTCTAGATACAGGTCCCCACCCCGTCCAACCGGCGCAGGCCTCCTCCTTGACAGAAGCCTCGCACGAACTGACGGAGAGCACGGCCGGGTTCTGCAACCACGCCGGGTCGAATGGCCGGCCTTGCTTTCTGCGGCCCGCTCCCGTCCAGTCCTGGCTAATCAACCAGGCAGCGTCTCCCGCCCTCATACAAGGCCTTGCAGGCGTCCTTGGACTTAGAATATGGCTGTGCCTTTTGGCCGGGGAGCCCCGTTCTATATCATAGAATCATAGAAAAGTAGAGTTGGAAGGGGCCTACAAGGCCATCGAGTCCAACCCCCTGCTCAATGCAGGAATCCAGGTCAAAGCATCTCTGACAGATGTCTGTCCAGCTGCACCTTGAATGCCTCCAGACTGGGAGAGCCCACCACCTCCCTAGGTAGTTGATTCCATTGTCTTATTGCTCTGACAGTCAGGAAATTTTTCCTGATGTTTAGGTGGAATCTAGGTTCCTGTAACTTGAGCCCATTATTCCGTGTCCTGCAAACTGGGATGACCGAGAAGAGATCTTTGCCCTCCTCTGTGTGACATCCCTTCAAATACTGGAAGAGTGCGATCATATCTCCCCTCAGTCTCCTCTTCTGAAGGCTAAACATGCCCAGTTCTTTCAGTCTCTCCTCATAGGGCCTTGTTTCCAGTCCCTTTATCATCCTTGTTGCCCTCCTCTGAACCCTCTCCAGTTTGTCTATGTCCTTCTTAAAGTGAGGTGCCCAGAACTGGACGCAGTACTCAAGATGAGGCCTGACCAGTGCCGAGTAAAGGGGAGCGCGGCTTTCGGTTCTTTGCTGCCGCGTTAATTATCGCAGCAGGAGCGCGCCCAAGGGTGCTGGCCCTCGCTCGCTCGCTGCGGTGGGGACGGTGGAGCCAGGAGCTGCCCTCGCTGCGCCTCGGCACCGTTCCTCCACCCTTCTGGAATGCCGGCTGGCCAATCGGAGCTCCCCTTCCGCGCAAGCTGCATTCTTCCCCCTGGGCGGGAGAGCCAAATCTGTCTGTGAGTATCGATTTGGAAGGAGCAATGGAAACCCGTGTGATACGTTCTTGGGAAGGTCTCCGTGCCACGGGCCAGAGAACAGGGTTTGGAAAAGAACGGCTGCTGCTAGCTTTGCTGTTTGTTTTTAATCTGTGGTTTTAAATTTTATATTTATATTATATTGTATTTTATGGTTTTAACTGTTGTAAACCGCCCAGAGAGCTTCGGCTATTGGGAGGCATAAAAATGTATTAAATAAACAGACAAACAAACACACACAGCAATGTGCTACCCTTCGCAGGGCAAGTGCATGTTCAGTCAGAACCGTGCAGGAAGGGAGGCGGAGGCGCGGGGATCTGGATAATCTGGAGCAAGGCCAGAACTCTTCCAGCCGCAGCCCGCCCCCATCTTGGCCCCCCAGGCCCTCCCTAGCGCTTTCCCCTGCCCTGTGTCAGCCCAGAAAGTGGTCTGAGTGAGAGAAGCAAGCCGGCGTGACCCTCAAACTGCAGCGCCATCAGAGAAGTACAATAGGAAGGGCTTGGGGCAGGGTCCGCATTGGGCCCAGAGAACGAACCGGCTCCAGCCAAGATGTGAAAAACAAAAATCCAGGCACAGCATCAAGCTGTGTGCAACAACTGGCCACTTATCTGGGCATTTATCCGTTTATGAAAATGACCTAGTAGCCACGTGAACAGCGTCGCACAGGATGAAGCTGCTCACAACACCACACACACACACACACAGAGGCGGGTGTGTGTGTGTGTTCGGTTTGCAGGTGACCCCCCCCTCCCCCCGGCTCATGGAGGCAACTACCGTGGTGCTGAGCATTCCCAGTTCACTCGCAAAGAACTGTAACGCAGGAGTGGACGCTCAGGCAGGATGCGGCCCAACTCCCTGAGCAGCAGCGCCTTCCCGTCTTGCTCCACGAAGCCTTTGGCGCTCCCCCTCGGTCCTCTTCCGCTACCGCAGAGGTGGAAAACCGGTGGCTTCCCAGATGGTTGCTGGATTCCAAATCCCATCAGCCTCAGCCAGCACAGTCAATGGTGAGTGGCAATGGGAGTTGTAGTCCAAAGGAACGGAACGACGTGCGTCCTCCCGCAGCCCACCTCTGCCTCCCTCCTCTCCCTTTCTTGCCTCTGCTTTACCAAGCTTTAGATTGTAAGCTCCTCAGCGCGGAGACCTCTCTCCCGGGCTATTATTCATCCCTTAAAATGTGTAGTTCTTCTTTCCACCAAATGGCGCTCAAGGCAGCTAAACAGCAGTAAGCTACATCACCACAATCGAAAACATAAAAACACGGGATGCGTCATACACACGGGTAACGATCCTCCAAGAGGCCGGAGGCTGCCCCGAGGAATCTGCATGCACGGGGGGGGGGGGGTTCATTTCCATTTAGGGTGTCTGTCCAGTCCCAGGTAGGAAAGTCAGACCCACATCAACAACACCCCCCCCCTTCTGCCACGGACACAGCAACTGGATTGCAAAGAAGAGGCCTGGGCTCTCCGTGAGCGCCGGAGGAAAGTGAGTTGCCTTGTTTCTCCAGAAGCCAACCCCACTGCGGAGGCCGCGGGCTCGGGAAGGAAGCGCTACCACCTCATGTCTTGTGACCGGGAGCTCCCTCTGTGTGCGGAGTGGCTGCCACACCAAAGAAACCACCCGCTCCGGTCTGTGTTGAAGGGGGACGGGGGACGGGTGCGCTTCTGCACGAAAGAGAGAAGCTGGTCCCGGCAGGGCAGATCCTGGCTTGAAACCCAGTCCACTAAGAACTGCCGACACTGACTGGCAGCAGCGGCTCTCCGGGGTTTCAGGCAGGATTCCTTCCTAGCCCCACCTGGAGATGCTGCCGGGGATCGAACCTGGGACCTTCCGCGTGCAAAGCGGGGGCTCGGCCTCTGAGAGGTGCAACTTCAGCATAGACAGGGCGGCATCTGGGCAGCGGGGACAGGAAGAGCGCGTGTGCAAGCTCACAGGCGGGTCTCCCTGTTCCCCATTCTGTGGTGGCGCACGCATGCACACGCACACATACACACAGACGCATGCACACGCAGCCATACCTGTAGGTGGTGATGTATTTGGTCGGCAGAAACGTCTCGAGGCCGGAATCCCAGAAGCAGGAGAAGTTCTCGTAGTTTGAAGCTCTGCATGAGACGGAGGGCACCCCTGGGACACCTGCCAGGGAGGAAAGGCACTGCTCAGCAGGAGCGCGCAACAGGGCCCTCCCCACGTCCTACTCTAGAGGAGGCCAGGCCCACCCTCCGCTGCCCCTCAACGCCACACCCAATTGCCCCGTTAATCCTGGAAAAGCTGGTGGCCGGCACGGCAGAGAGAGAGAGAGAGAGAGGGAGTTGCGAGAATCTTCTACTCGCCCCCCCCCCGGTCCGCGCTCCCCCCCAGGACGTTCGCCAGCAGCAGAGACCCACGCTTACGGCCGAGGCGGAGGGCGACGGAGCTGAGGAGGAGTCCACTGGCATCGTGGCAGCTGTAGGTGCCCTCGGAGGAGAGTTCGGCACGGGGCAGGAGGAGCTGGCCTTGCTGGACCGCGCAGTCCTCCGGGAGCAGCGGGGCTCCGTCCCGGCGCCATTCCACTGCGGAACTAGAAGCCAGAAAGCTGCGGTGAGGACAAGGGGCAGGCAGAAGCCAGCGGCTCCCCTGTCTGCACGGCTGCTTGAACCAGCCTTCCCCAGCCCAGCTCCCTCCAGGTGTGTTGGACTCCAACTCCCATAATCCCCAGACAGCATGATGACGGGAGTTATAGTCTTGACATGCCTGGAGGGCGCCGGTTTGTAGCAGGCTAAAAACGGGGGACCAAACGATACACGATGTTAATCGCGCATTTTCAAAAGAGTGCTCAGCGCTGCCATTTTTATTTCGGCCCCATCCGGTACCACTCTCCGGATCCGTCCCCCCCCCCCTGCCAATTCCTGTCCAAAATCCGCTGCTCCTCTGGTTCCTGTTGGGCTTTTGAGGTGCTGCTTACTGCAAACAGTCCCACAACTGCTTCCCCTTCAAAACGCAATAGAAGTGGCAGCGTCAAGCACACTGTTTTTGAGAAGCAGGGTGGACGGGGCATGTCCGTAGGTGCGCCAGAGCTGTGATGCCACGGGGGGGGGGGGCAGCGCCTGAGGCGGGGGCAGGGGAGGAACACTTACATGAGTTGGGAAGTGGTGGTGAGGAGTCAATGCTAGGGATACACTGACGGGGGGGGGCGGCAAAAGAAAGGGGACGACAGCAAGTAGAGAAGAAAGAAAATGAGAGGGCGTCTGAAGAAGGCCTTTGGGCCGAAACGCGTTTGGCTTCTACACACGAGTAAAGAAAGCTTACATGCTGTGAGGACATTTCTCTGGAAGCACCAAACAAAAAAAACTTTGGCACTAATAATACTTCATCTAGAGAGAGAGGTCCTCAAGTCTGAAAGGACATTATTATCATCTTCAGCCCTTAAGACGTTGTATTTTACAGGTCTAATTGTTTCTGTCTTATACATGTTTTATATATATAATTTTTTAAAAAACATTTCTGGAAATTTTTATATTACATTATAAAATTTAATCTATTTTACTATATTTTATGGTTATTTTTTATATATACAATTCTTGACTTTTAAGTTTCTATGCTTTGTGTTTGTCAGGATTTTAAACATAGTCCTTTGTTGTATGTTTCAGGGGAGGAACACTTACATGAGTTGGGAAGTGGTGGTGAGGAGTCAATGCTAGGGATACACTGACGGGGGGGCGGCAAAAGAAAGGGGACGACAGCAAGTAGAGAAGAAAGAAAATGAGAGGGCGTCTGACCGCTGTTGGGGACACAAGCAGGAAGGTGCTGCCGTTTGACTGTTTGCTAGAGTCATGTATCGCCCAACTGGGAAATGCCCTCTGGGTGGTTTACAATCATCAAACAAAACCAAAAAAATGCCCCCACAAAATAGCCAAACACAAACGTACAAGAATAGAAATATAAAAACAGTACAATATTTAACATTCAAAACATTTTTAACAATATTTCATAGATTCCATAGATCATGGAGTCGGAAGGGGCCTGCAAGGCCCTCGAGTCCGACCCGCTGCTCAGTGCAGGGAACGAGAGGAGGGGTCTCCCGCCATCCAAGTAACCACCAGGCCTGGCCCCGCCTAGCTTTTGCGCTCGTGTCCCGCTCGTGGCCTTGGCGGGGGCGGCTGGCTTGCCACTCTGGGCACAGAATGGTGGACCCGACAGGCCTTCGGCGTGGCCGGCGCCTCGGACATTCTTACTTCCTTAAAATTTAGAACCATCTTAAAAGTTTAAAATTATTCAAATATTGTTTGGGAAATTCAATCTTGACTCCTTGATGGACATTTAAAAAACAACACACCAACCCCGCCTACGTTTTAACAATTATGACTTAGACCAGGGGTAGGGAACCTTTTTGGGCCCGCAGGCACATGTGCCATTTTTTTCCAGGCCCGACGGAGCATTCGTCATGCTGTCGTCTGGAGCTGCACGCATTTATTTTTTTTCTGCGATTCAGCCTTTTCTCCCACCACCCTGCCCTGGGTAGAATTCTGTCTTTTCTTGCCTCCACTGGTGAGATTCTGTGTTTTGGGCAGGTTACTTGTTCTTTGCCATGCCTCCCAAGGAAGCCATTTTGTGCTGGTGCCCAGGGCAATTTCTCAAATTGTGCCCGTGGCCCAAAAAGGTTCCCTACCGCTGATGTAGGCATTCTTTTGTGCCTTTTAAAGTATCCCTCAAGACTGCATTTCACAAACAAAAAATTTAAGGCAATAATATTCATTGTAAAACTTGCAGACCTGGTAGGGAAGATCACTCTCGCCTAGACTACTGTAATGCGCTCTACGTGGGGTTACCCTTGAAGACGGTTCGGAAGCTACAGCTGGTAGAGAACGCGGCGGCTCGCCTGGTTAAAGGCAGCCGCCGGCAGGATCACATCACGCCAGTGCTCAAGGAGCTACACTGGCTACCAGTTGCTTGCCGAGCTGAATTCAAGGTGTTGGCTTTGACCCTTAAAACCCTATACGGCTCCGGTCCAGTCTATCTCAAGGAGCGTCTCCAGCAACACCAAGTGGGCCGCTCAACAAGATCTGCCACAGACGGCCTTCTCCTTGTCCCTTCAGCCAGAGCAGCTAGACTGGTCGGGACGAGGAAGAGGGCCTTCTCTGTGGCAGCCCCCGTACTATGGAACTCTCTCCCAAGTGACCTCTGCCATGCCCCCTCTCTGCTGAGCTTCCGCCGCTCATTAAAAACTTGGTTATTCAGGCGGGAATATGGGGTGGGCTAAGATTTTAAAATTTTATACTGTTTTAATGTATTTTAATGGAGAAAAATGTTTTAATGTATTTTGTTCTGTTTTATTTTCTGTACATCGCCCAGGGTGGCCAGTTTGCCGGCCAGATGGGCGATAGATAAATGCAAATAATAAATAAATCACACAAATTTTTCCTTATCTGAACCCTCAGCCTCTGACGGAGACACAAGGTGGTAGCAGGGAAACCCAGGGGCGGTGGGGAAAAATATGTGTTACCTTTAACCAGTGCTTTTTTTCTGGAGAAAAGGGTACCGGAACTCTTGGATTACATTTCCTCGGGAGTAGATGGCGATTAAATTGTAATGCAATTAATAGAAGAAAAGGTGCTGGAACTCAGTTCCGGTGAGTTCCACCAGAAAAAAAGCCCTGCCTTTAACCATCTTTAAATATTGTTAAGGATTGTAAAGACGGGATTAAGAGGCATTGCCAGCAAGTGTACCCCACAATCCCCTTTGAGATCAGCCCGCTCTGTCCTGAGGCGGCTTTCCCATCGCTTCCATTGCTCAAAGACTTTGTGCGATCCTCTGCAGGGAACTGGGAGGATTCAGAGGGACCTACCCTGGGCTCACCCCGGCACACGTCAGCGTCACGTCTTTTCCCAGCTGGCCATACGTCACCCCTGCAAGAGAAGGGTCATAAGTGCGAGACCCGGGACAGAGGCTGCTCCCACACGCCCTAGCCTGCAGCAAGCGGGTTCTTGGAAGGGCCGGTCCCAAGCCGTGGGATCTCGCGCGGGGCTTGTGCAGGAAGCAAATCACCACGCGCATAGCACGAGGGGCTAATTCCCCTGTTTGATTCCCACAAGCAGCAGTGCCCCAAAGAACTCACTCCTGAACCCCGGCCTGTTGTGCCAAGAACGGGGCACAGCGAGGACTTGCTTGGGTTGCTGCAACCTCAGCTGCCCAAGCAGAAGGAAGCAGGTCAGCCATGCTGACGGCCAGCCACATGAACGTGCATGACAGACAGTGGAGTCCTGGAACCTCTGGTGAAGGAGCCATAACTCCATGGCAGAGCACATGCCTGGTGCATAGGAAGATCCCACATTCAATCCCCCCTTCTCAGGTTGTGGGTCCACTCTTTGCTTGAGACCCTGTAAATATTCAGAGAAGATACTACTGGCTCAAGCCTTATGCAGGCATTCCGTTCAAACACCCGAGCGGGGAGGGCGAGAACGCAAGTGCCGCCGCCCCGCCTGTTTTCACCACCTCCCATGAGCTGAGGGCGAACGTCTGCAGGAGGGAGCCTTGTGCAGCCACAGGATGAAGGACCCTGATTTTCAAGGGTCCTGCATTGCACGGGGTGCCTGCACGGCGGCAAACGCCCTCTGCCGCAGAACATGTGGAGGGCCACGAGAACGGGGGTGGTATTTAATAATAGACTGGTATAAAGAGGTTTGGGATATTGCTTTAAATGATAAACTAACATGTAGTATTAAATGTAAAAGGGGACAATTAAAGAAAAATAATTTTAAGGAAATATGGGGGTCATTTTTTTTTTGTATGTGTGTTCTTTTAAAAAATATAAATAAAATTAAAAATAAAAATAAAAAATACTGGTAACGTAAAAAAAAAAAAAGAACGGGGGTGGAAACGGCATGCTCACCCACGGTCTCCCCCTCGCATGTTTGAACAGAACACCAGAACAGGGCTCGAGCTGAATGCCTGGCCTGGCCTGGTATAACAAGCCAGCTCCCAATATCCCTGTCTTGTTCCCGCTTTGAAATTTCCTCCCTCACCTGCACCAAATCCTCTGTCTTGGCCTTGGGAGTTCATCCTGCAAAAACTGACTTCCCCCGCCCTAATCCTGCAAAAACTGACTTCCCCCACCCTAATCCTGCAAACAGCCCTTCCAGCCAGCACTCTGCTGTTGTCGGCTCACCTTCTGCTCCCCATTCTCCTGACATGGTGATGGATGTGGTCACCAAAACAGCTGCCAAAAGGACCACCACTCTGCCGACACATGAGACGAGGCTCGGCATCTAAGGGCCGGAAAAAAGGGTGGGGGGGGAGAGAAAGGAAGAATGAATACCAGTAGGCAGATTGTCAAAACCTGAAGATAATGTGTGTGTGAGGGATTCTTCCAAAATCAGCTATTGGGAAGGACATAACACAACCAGGAATACGGCAGATTGCCAGGAGTCACTTGTGCCGAAAGCCATGCTGAGCAGGTATCTCACTGTCGTGAAATTTGGAAGTCCCCAAAAATGCAAAGTGGGTCTGTGGGGAAATTTGGAAGGAGGATTCCACAGCGAAGGAGGAAGAAGCACGCGGCCAGCAGGACAGAGGGATACTTTGCGCTTCCACCTCTCAAACCCAAGGAAGATCTTCAGGGACAGCTGTGAAAAATGGAGGCGGAGAAGCCACGCCGACCTTGTCCTTCACCGCTGCTGTACCGCCACTTGAACCGGGTGCCCGTCTCATCTCCACCGCGCAGTTGCCAATCCCTCCCTCCGTCTTCCGCCTTATCTTCTCTCATAGGGGTGGGATGAGGAAAAAACACCCACCGACGCTGCTGTGGCGGCGGACGATCGTATTTTAAACTTTGCTGGGGTGAGGATGAGAGGGGCATTCACTTAACCTGGCCCACTGCGGAGGCCACTCTGCTGGTTTGGGGTGGGGGGAATGCAAGGGGGATACCATACCCTCTCACTGGCTATGGCCACACTGGATCCGTTCATGGAAAAATCGAAGTACTAATCTCTGCGAGCAAATATTGGCACGGGTGGAAATCAGAGGCCGGGGGACAAAGGACCCGCCTGCATCGGCCCTGCCAAGCTCAGGGCATCTCCCGCCCCAGGACCGGCCCCAACCCCTGGGTTGGTTCATGCACACGCACTGATGGCAGGAATCGGGGTGCGGGGGGGGGCACGCATGCACAGCCACCCCCCAGCGCCTGCCTAAGCTTTGCACACGGAATGGAATGGTATTTAAATCATAGAATCATAGAAAAGTAGAGTTGGAAGGGGCCTACAAGGGCTTTGCACACGGAATGGAATGGTATTTAAATCATAGAATCATAGAAAAGTAGAGTTGGAAGGGGCCTACAAGGCCATCGAGTCCAACCCCCTGCTCAATGCAGGAATCTAGGTCAAAGCATCTCTGACAGATGCCTGTCCAGCTGCACCTTGAATGCCTCCAGAGTGGGAGAGCCCACGACCTCCCTAGGTAGTTATTCACTTAGTCCCGATTTTTCTGCCACCCCTTCAATTATCAGGGAAGTTTACAAAAGTTAACAAAGAGATTTAAAACTAGTATAATAAAATGCTAGCACACTTATAAAAATCACGGCGTTTCACATTAAATCCGTTAAAAAGTACACGCAGTACAAATAACGTAAAGTAAGTATGAACAGATTTTTTTTTTAAAAGGGGGCAGAACAGAAATAAAGAACAGAAATAGAGGCTCAGAAGAACCAAGAGGATAATTCCTAAATAAAATGAAGGCTAAACTGGGCATGTTTTGCACTGAACATGGTTAAAAAAAAAAAATGCAGATAGTGTCAGCTGGGCGGGGGGGGGGGGAGGCGCTGATAAGGATCAGGACCACAGCCAGTGGACGGGGAGGGGGAATTTCACCCTCCCCTCCCCTGCTACCTGATGAAGAAAATTGCTCTTCTGAAGATGCTATTTGGGAGGAAATCACAGATTGCGCTTGGCCCTGAGTGGATCCTCTAAAACCCAGGATGGAGTGAGGGGCAGGGCAGGTCCTTTCAAGTCATTCTGGCCACTAAACAAGAGCAAGAGCACAGATGAAGACATTCCGTGGAGGCAGGGCAGCTCCAGAATTGCCCCTTAATCGTGGTTCTGTGACCCTCCGTAGACTAGATTGCAGCTAATCCGCTCCCAGCCCCTGCCAGGAATGGTTTTGTGTGTGTGTGTGTGTGTGTGGCATTACCAGCATTAGCACCTGCCCCCTCGTCTTCCACCCCTCCTGCACCACCACACCTGGAATCGGGAGAAGCTGGAATTGAGAACTCCTGTCCTGGCAAACATCTCCAGCGGATCCAACACGCAGCCCATCCTTGGCCAACGGAAAGGAGGGAAATGATTTTTCTTGGGAAACAAAGAGACGCTCCCTGCAGGCTCCAGTCCTTTTGCTGCCCACCTGCCTCTCGTTCACAGAGCTCCCAGTCAGCAAATGCCGGGTCTTCTCTGCGCTGCCCCCGCACTCCTGAGCCAGACAGGGAAATCAGAGGGGCTCGAAGGAGCCAGTGGGGCTGCGAGTTCTGCCTTCCAGCCTCTGGCAGCAGCCCCCATTGGAGGATGCAGGATGCAGCACCACCTTGGGGAGCCCCCCCCCTGCCCTGCCCTGCCCTGCCCCCCCCCCCCATTCCCTGGACCTGGGAAGGATCAACCTATAGGTGAGGACACGTCAAGGGTGATGGGCGGGCAAAGTGAAGGGGGCGGATGGAGTTCTCCGGTCTTTCCCCAAGCTCGCCCGCCCACTCTTACACACTCACACTTAGGCTATTTAGCATGGGGGGGTGGGGTGGCGGCTGCAGTTGCTGGTCCCTTTTTTTTGCTCTCCGGGGGAGTCAGTCCACTGAGTTCAAAGGGACTGAACCCCGGTGCAAACTGTGCTGCCGAAATCCGGTGGCAAATCACTGCCTTTCCCCCTTGCCGAGCAGATGCTCATGACGTTGCGCTAGCGTTGGTTTAATGCACTCGTGCTGGATGCTGGCCCTGGTCACCTTAGGAGCTGAGGCCGACTAAAGCCAAGGGCACTCCTGCAGCCCCCCCGCTCCTGCATTCCGGCTCAGAGGTAGCCGCTGGCCTCCCCTCCTCCTGAGGCCCCGAAGGCAGGGCTCCCCTTGGCGTGGCACTCTGCAAGGGCGGGAGCGGTTGCCGGTGCGGACTGGGGGGCAAGCAGCCCACCCTCAGCAGAGACGACCGCTTTGGCTTCTGCAGCCCCGATCGCGCTAAGCACTAGGAGGCCGCTGCACCCCGAGTCTAATAAAAACACAGCGGCCTCTCCTCAGGCCAGCGGGCCACAGTCAGAGGAGAACGTGGGCGCTAAACACGAGCAGACACGTCCATGTTTACAGGGCCGGATTAAGAGCATTATGGGCCTGGTGCTGAGGATTTTGGTGGGCCTTTTTATGGAAATAAATAAAATGAAGATGCAATTTTATATTAAAACAAATTAAATATTTTAATTACCATTAAAGTGCCAAAACTCAAAAACTCCTGCAGCTCATCAGTAAGGGTCTCCCCAATTTCCCCCAAATTTATTTATTAAAAAAGAAAAAGCAGCCACAACAAAAAGCCAGGAAGCTTTGCTTGACCAAGAATAATTGTGTTGTTCTTGTTGCTTTGTTTCGTTTTCGTTTTTGTTTTTTTGTTAAACTAGCATTTGAACAATTGAGCTGCGAATCAGAAAGATCTTTTGCTCGAGGCTGGAGAGAGAGGTCCCTTCTAAATCTGAATATTACAGACCCTAGCAAGCCCCCCATGTGCTTCAAAGAAATGTAGTAACAGTGACTGAAATGCAAAAAGCTACCGAAATGCTAATTTGAGAACAACAGTTCTTGCTAGGTCTTGCCTCAAGCCTGTAATGCAGATGTGCTTAGAACACCTTTCTAATCTTGAAAAAATCATTAATTATGCTGAATGATAACGATCAGAGCTAACTCAAATCGTGCCTCACGTCCCTATATTGTGGGCCTATTTTCTGTTATGGGCCTGGGGCTGCAGCTCCAATAGCCCCTATCTTAATCCGGCCCTGCATGTTTAGGGCCATTGCCGTGCTTTAAAAAGAAATCAAAGAGGTACAGCAGCCTCTGCCTCTTCCGAGGACCTGCTCCTATTAGAATGGTCTGAGCAGGATCCAAGGGCCCCCCGCTCCGCCTAACCCCTCCCCTGCTTCCCACATGACTTGTTCTAAGTCGTAAGGATCCCTCTCTGGGTTTGCAGAGCTCATTCCAGAGCGCTTGGTGTTGAACGGGAGAGTGACGGACAGAGCGCTGGAGATCACACACCCCTTCCCCCATAACGTCCAACCGAGAGGGTGACCAAACTCCGGGGCAGGCGGCTTTGTGAGGGGGTGGATCTCCCCTTGGAGCGCCATCCTCGCCACTGGTGCCCTCACAGTCAAGACGACGCCCGTGCCAAATGAGCAGACACCAGGAAACAAGGAGGCTCAGGGGAATGGCCTGTGTCGAGCTAGCCCGTGCGGGCAGGACAGATGACCTCAGAGGAACCTTCTGACCTTAGAACCGGTGTGCTGGAGGAAGTACATGGCAGGTGGTTGCCACCACGCTGGACCCCAGAGCATGAAAGATGCCACATTGGTGAGGTGATGGCCTGGCAACTGGACTAGCCAAGAACAGGAGGGGTCCAATACTTTACGGACAGAAGGCAATTAGGACTGATAGAATATTGACATGGTCACGCTTCTCTTTTCTTTCCTCTGTACCAGCTAATATTAATCTCCCACAAACATATTAAATAGCCTCGATAACTGACAGTGTTTGTATTCATTGCAAAGTATCTGCCATTTTGTCAGGTGCCAGCCAAGGGAGCTGCTCCTGACAGGTTAGCCACGGTCTTGGGTACAAATTCAGTCCACACCAGGAACTGGGGCAACAGGTAGCACACCGATCGGACGGGACGCCATTGGGGGATCTTCTAATTTTCACTGTAGTGCAACAATGGTAGACTTAGTTTTCAGTGGGATGCATTTAATGATAGATCTGGAGCTGGCTGAAAATACTTCTTTAATTAGTTGGCAATAGGTTACTAGAACTAAGGCTTTATTGTTCTGCGTTAACCATAGTCCCCGAATCCGAGTTTTCGTTTCTTGTAAAGCACAGCTACAGACTAAGCACTGCTGTGTGCTGGGACTCCCTGGCTCCTCCTAACCCCAAAAACCACAGCAGGATCAGCCTGTGGGCATCCCTCCGTCCCCTCCAGGAATTAACTCAACAGCGAGGTTAAATCCTTTTAAGCCTGGCTTTTGCTCACTCCTCCCAGACTGGGCAGAAGGATTTTGGTGAACCAAGATGTCTGGAATAGTTTGACATGGAAAAAATAACATCTTTCCAACCTATAATGGATTGGCATGTTTATTTATACATAGATTCCAGGGACCTGCATGGGGAGGGGCGGCGGCAACCAGAGCAGAAAGTCTAAACAGATCAAGCGCAGGCACAGCCCTTTGCAGTTGCTCGCTTGCTTTCTCAGCGCGGGAGGGGGCATTCGGTGGAAGAAGCAGACTGCCACGGAGACCAAAAGGTGGGTTAGGTGAGGAACTCCTTTCCACCAAACCCAAAGCAGCTCCTGGGCATTTGCACATCAGTAGAAGAGAACCGGAAAGTTAGGCTGTGGTTTCTAAGCGTAGGCTACCACATTTGCTTAGTTTAGACCAGGGCTCTCCAACCTTGGGTCCCCAGAAGTTGCTGGCTTACAGCTCCCAGCATACCCAGCCAACATGGCTAATGGCAAGGGATGCTGGGAGCTGTAGTCCAGCAACATCTGGGGACCCAAGGTTGGGGAGCCCTGGCTTAGACAGAGGGACCCACCTCAAGATGGCCACGGCACACCAGCTGTGTGCCCGTTGCCCAGGCCAAATGGCTGCGGCCTACAGAAGACTGCAGGGCTTGGGAGCGGCAATCTGCTTCCAGGGCAGGTTTCCCTCGCAAGCGCCTCCGGTCCACGGCTCTTTCGATGCTGCCGTGCCCACACAAAGCCTCTGGGCTGGCAGCATCTTTGTGCGGCTGACCGTGCCAAGGACCCCTGCAGCAACAGGGTTAGTGCTCCGTCAAACGTTTGAAACTCCATTTTGGTGCAAAAGTTGTGAAAGGGCTTATGAAAAAAAATCACCCTCTACCAGTGTTTAGTCTGTGCCGGCCGGTGCTGCTCTGTCTGTTTGTCGTCGCCCGCCGTGGCTCACGGGAGGCCGCGACCGTTTATTTTCCCACCTTCTGCTCTTTGATTTGCCTTCCCAAAGGCGCTTCCCAAACCCCTGGGCAGCCACATCGAAAACCTGGCGGTAGCGATGATCATCTAGACCGCCACATCTGCACAGGTCAGTCAAGCCAGAGGCAGCTCCAGCATAAGGGAGAACTCAGAGGGGAAGGTCTTCGGAGGGATTCAGAGCGCAGGAGACGCTGGCAAGCAATAGGGAACCAGCGCTGGGTGAGAATTTCAGCTCATTTTAAGAAAGGATGCACCAGAATTTGCAAATTTCTTCATGTTTGGGATGGAATGAACTTGAGATTACACAAAACAAACGAACACGAGTGTGGGAGAAGCTGCCCGCCTGGGTCAAGAGCTCTGAGCGCTCTTAGAAGTCTGGATTTGAACCCCTGTGTATTCAGCCACGTCAGTGCTGAGTCAGGGTTGCCACGTCTTTTTTCTGACAGGCTCCTCGTCTTTAACAGCTCTCTCTATGGCTGGCAGGCACAACCAGGGCCGGTGCTACCATTAGGCCAACTAGGCAGCCGCCTAGGGCGCAGGGCTAAAGGGGGCGCCAGAAACGCCTTGAAAACAAAATACAGCACTCTCAAGTGGGAAGGGGGGCGCTAAATATCTGATCTTGCCTAGGGCACCAAACTGCCTTGCACCGGTCCTGGGCACAACATGGCCTCCTCTACGCTGCTGAGCTGCCACCGCCCAGCTCCCAGTGATGGCCCCTGTAAAGGATTCCTCCACACGGCGGCAGTGGCAGCAACCAAGTGTGAGCCCTCCAGGGCAGGTCACAGAGATGCGCACCCCTTGTGCTTTCTTGGCAAACTCCCACCACGGCCTTTTACTCAGCTAGCCTCACGCCAGGAGCAGGCGGAATCTCTCTACTCGGCATCTACCAGCATCTACTCAGACGTAAGACAGACAGCCTGCTGAGCTCGGGTCTCCGCTGGCTTACGCCTGGCCTGCCTTCCCTTCCCTTCCTTTCTGAGTCTTTCTTGACGCTGGGTGAGCATCACTCAAGCAAGCTAGGCAGCATGGGGAGGGGGAAGCCCGACTGCCCCCTTGACAGCGTACAACAGGAAAGCCCTCTAGCCCGGTGGTCCAGTTAAGCAAGAGCATTAAAGGAAAGGAAAGGAGAGGAGAGGGTAGGGGAAAGGAAGGAGTGAGAATGCTCACCGATAAACAGGAACCCAAACCGACCCCAGTAATCCTGGTCTCCCTAGATCTCCACTGAGCGGCTAACCAGTGCGCGCTCAGGGTCCCTTGCAGATCTTGGCGCCTCTTGGCGCAGAACAGCGAGGGATGAGGCAGGGGCAGCTGGACCACGCACAGGGCCATGCTTTATGCAATCTTGCGAGAGGTGGGCTTGATTGACAGCTGCCCGTGCGTTAACCAATGAATGCCCAGGCACCGTGCCAGAAGGTGCCAGAAGTGGGCTGGTCATATAGGCAGCCTTTGTTGCCCAAGGAACAGGCAATTTGCACCTTTGTTTGCTTTCCTCGTGAAGGTGTGAGCCTGGCAAGGAGGAGGATAATCCTTTCCTGCCAGACTGTTTTGTGCATCTGGGTTCTGCTGGTTGGGATGCGATGGGATGGGGCTGCCTGAAATGGGGGATGAACTCCCATTCACTGCAGGGAAAGCTAAGCTGTCACTTGGTCAGGTCCGAAGCAGTCATGACAATCCCTCCCTACCACCCCCCAAGTGCCACCAGCAGGGCATCTGAGGAAACTTCTTCCCATGAGGGCGGAAGGGAGAAAAAACAGATCAAGCCTGAACTCAAAAGAAGAGAAACTGCAAACAGGAGGAAAGAGGAGCGGGCCAGCAAGGAACAGGCCAGCCCAGAAGGGCAATTGACACAGTGCAAACCTAAGTTCAATGGTTCCAGAACAGGAATATTCCCCTCCACCCGGGCAACTGAATCAAGCATCACCATCATGCTTTTTTCTCCTCCTCCCTCCCGATGCCTTTCCTTGTGTCTCATGCCTTTTTGGATCGTAAGCCTGGGGACCGTCTCATTATTGATTCTTGCAAGCCGCTCTGGGAGCCTTTTGACTGGAGAGCGGGATAAGGATGCTTTGAACGAATAAATATTTTTAAAATGCTGGGACTAGGTGTACCAGTGCAGATGGGCGAGAATTTTCTTTTCAGTTTGGCTTTGATAAGAATTTACCAAAAATGGCACATTTCTTCATATCTGGGACAGAAATCGAATGCGGGAGAAGGTGAGACTGACAGATTTTTCCATCCCACCAATGCATACTCAGAGCTGGCAAATTGATCACAACTGGCGTTCCTGCTTTGCAAGAGATATTCTTCCCCAGATGTGCATTCCATGTCTGCCTATTTTTTGAACAAGTATTTTATTTGGGCTAGCTAGGCGCTTCATTGCTCACACCGCACTCAATACAGCACTTTTTGGCAAAATATTATTTGAAGGCATCAAATAGTTGTTTTGACCCTTACGCTTGTTTCTGCCAAGACCTTGTCGCGAAAAATGAGACCTTATACGGGAGAAGGGCCTGTTGGAACGAGGACAGAATGTGGTTTCTATTTGGGTAGCTTTTAAACCTTCAGGGCGACATAAATTACGGTGCTGGCGTGCTCAGTTGTTTTCATAGATGTCCAGTATTTGGCAGCTAAATGTCTGTGGAACTCAGCGCCACATGAGGCCAAATGTCTGGTTAGTTTCTCTGAGGAATTGGAGCATGGGATTCCACAGACAGACAAGTGTTTCCAGACAGGCAACCCCTGCCAAGCCAATAACGTGGGGAAGGGTGTGTGTGTGTGTGTGTGCATGAGAGAGAGAAGAGATGTTGGACTGAAATTAATCTATTGACAGCTAAAGATTAAGGGTCATCTGCATTACATATTGTTGAACTGCCTTGAAGGTGATTTCAGCATCACCCAAAGATCAGTTAAAAGGTAGCTTCGCCAGGGTGCAGAGAATTCACAAAATTCTGACACTGGACTGTCAACTGCCCATAACGGGTTGGGGCGAGAAGTAATTCTGCAACCAGGGGCATTGCTGCGCACTTAAAATATTTGGGTCACAGGCCCAGAGGACACAAATCTCTGTGAAATTTGCATAAGGTAATTGATCTCCATATATGCAAATGTAGGAATAATTACTAGGATTTATTTAAATTTCACAGAAGGCAAAGCCAGCCAATTAGTTAGCCATCCAAAACACCCCAAGTCAAATAAATTCTTCAATTAATTTTCACCCCTCCCCCAAATCCAGGCTTCTTCAATTACAATTAATTTGCAAGGGCTGTAAAGAGGCGTGGGAAAAAATACACACACAAGAAGAGTGGATGGTAGAGGGCGATTTTTTTTCATAAGCCCTTTCACAACTTTTGCACCAAAATGGAGTTTCAAACGTTTGACGGAGCACTAACCCAAAAGCAAGCCAAGGGCAAATCAGGGGGTGACCCCCAGTTAGCTTCCCAATTCCCACCCAGATCCTGATCCAAAATGTAATAAATTCCCCTTCAGTTAATTCTTTATTTCTGTCTTTATTACATTTATACCTCGCCTTTTTTCCTGCAAGGAACCCAAGGCGGCTTACATAATCCTCCTCTTCTCCATTTTTATCCTCACAACAACCCTGTGAGGTAGGTTAGAGGCTGAGAGTCAGTGACTGGCCCAAAGTCACCCAGTGAGTTAGGCGGGCAAGTACCCAAGAGAGAGCCTTTTCTGCAGTGGCCCCACATCTCTGGAATAGGTTACCATCGGGGGGGTCCATCAGGAGTCCATTACTCCATTCATCAATCATCTCGGCCTCTGTAAATTAAGTTCAAAATAAAATTCTGTTGGAGGAGGTTCAAAATGCTGGGTGGGTGTTGGGAATCGGTCCTGAGGGCTTGTGGAGAGACACGCAAAGTTCAGGATGACCCACACACCCACGCACACAACACCAGGATCTTATACACCAGTGTTCTCCAACCTTGGGCCCCCAGATGTTTTTGGCCTACAACTCCCAGCATGCCCCAGCCAGCTATGCTGGCTGGGGCATGCTGGGAGTTGTAGGCCAAAAACATCTGGGGCCCCCAAGGTTGGAGAACACTGTAATACACACTTGGGAATTGGGATACCTGGAGAAGGTCCTCCTGCCCAGACTGTTTAACCTTTTCGGAAGGCAAAGGACACGTTTTTTTCTTTCTCCCCCCCCCCCCGTCTTTCCCAGTTCCTTCTCCAACTTCTCTTGCACCTCACTTTTCTTTCTCTTTCATTCCATCCCAAAGGAAAATGGCCCCACCTCACACGAATTTAGGCTTGGGGGAAAAAGTTTCCACTGGCACCAATGGAATGTTTTTTCCTAAGTCTAATTGCCCTTTGGGAGGCAAATTTTTTTTGGGGGGGGGGTGTTGCAGCACATGGACAGGGCTAGTTCTTCCCTCCCCAGCTGCCGCCTTCTTAAGGATCATGATCCCGTTCTTTAACTCCCCACAACCGCCACTTAACTTGAATCTACTGTGCTGTAATTGTAACCCGTTGTTTCCCATGCAGCCGGCTACTTTTTGCCTATGGCTGATTTTGCAGGGCAGCAGTCAGCCTAATCCCAAATCCTTTAACCCAAAAAGTGTGAAAAATTTGTATCCCTTAACATAATTTAGATCTTCATTTCAAGGCTGATTTTCAAAGAACTGCGAAGTTGTGGCAAGAAACTGGGTGACTGGCCAGAGAGCAGGAAATGAAAGGTTGGGGACAGAAGCGTGGAAGGGGGCGGCGGGGGGGGGCATGGAAACAAGGAACTGGGCAGGGTCTGCAGCTCCCCCCCCCTGCTCCAACCACTGGCTTCAGCTTTCCACACACACACACACACACCAGCATCATTTTTCTAGTGCGCTCAGCACAGGCCAGGACGGAGGACGGGACTGCGCCACACGAGATGGGCCATTGCTCCGACACGTCTGGCAACCCGGCCTCCTCGTCACCTCCCGCACATACGGTGTTCAGCTCCACATTCAAATAATGGGACTATAAATCCTTCGGCCTCCACATGCTTTCCCCATTAAAACACATGAAAAATCCATTACTCTCTCAAGTGCTCACCCAATAAATGAAAAATTACCTCACCAGCTGCAATGTTAACTAGGCATATTTCGCGTTTCACTGTAGCCCTGAAAGGAAAACATTTGGATTCTCTAAATTGTGAAATTTTATTTCTTGGTTGTTGTTGCTTTTGTTTTAAAGCCATGATGAAAACCACCCCAGGCAGAGCGAGCGGGACAGCGCTGTCAGGCTGCGTAAGAGGGGCAGTGGGAGCGAGTCCCGCGTTTCGAGGAGAATTAGCTGCCTTGCAGGCCCCACATAGAATCATAGAAAAGTAGAGTTGGAAGGGGCCTACCAGGCCATCGAGTCCAACCCCCTGCTCAATGCAGGAATCCAGGTCAAAGCATCCCTGACAGATGAATGTCCAGCTGCACCTTGAATGCCTCCAGAGTGGGAGAGCCCACAACCTCCCTAGGTAGTTGATTCAACATGACGATACAAAGTGCCGGGGCGCCAGAAATGCAGAACGGAAGGATCCTGCGTTCGACCCCAGGATGACGTCTCCGCCTCCGCTGCTCAAGAACACAGCAGCCCTGATCAAGGGCTGCAGTGCATTCCTTCCCTGCCCCAGCTCTGGTGTAGTAGGGAGAATGGAAGGCCGCCTCCTCCTCCTCCTCCTCCTCCTCCTCCTCCTCCTCGCCTTCATGCACCAGGGAGGGCACACCTAGAAGCACGCTACGAAGATAGGGCAGTACTGTCGTTTAAGGGCAAGGGGCGGAAAAGATGTTGCTGCTTCATTTCTATGGGAGACACGGGCCAGCCGCAGAGGGCGTCTGGGTAAATGCAGATCCTGGAGTCATTCAAAACACATCCATTGCTTTTTAAATCACGGACAGAAAGAAAGAACAACCTGGGGGATTCTTGCTTGCAGTCTTGGAAAAACAGGACTGAAGGCCACACCCAAAGCAGGGGGGGGGGGGAGTCTCGCAAAAGCCACAAGTCCGGCGCCATGACACGCATGCCTCAAATGCACCACGTCTGCCTTGCGCCGCACAAGACCCGCTCTGGCCTCAAAACCTTTGTCGGAGTTTGTTGCTACAATCAAACATTTAGAGCTGCAATGTTTAATCAATCAATCTGATGAACTGATTACAACCCCTTTTTTTCTTATTTATATTTTATTAAGGCTTTCAAATAATTTTCAGCAACATACATAACAAGAATATCTTCTTACAGTCCCCGCCCCAGATCCACTCACTCTCCACGCTCAAACCCCCCTCACTCAGTCACTGCAAGAGCACTAGGGCTTGTTTAACACCTCGTGCACGGCCCCACACCAATGCTTTGATCCATTGACCCACATCTGGGTGATCACTTTGGCTTCCAGTTCTTAAGAACTAGCTGCTTAGCAACCAAACTGCCTTTCCCTGGGGCCCTGCTGAAAGTCTAAATCAGTGTTCTCCAACCTTGGGTCCCCAGATGTTTTTTGCCTACAACTCCCAGCATGCCCCAGCCAGCTATGCTACGCTGGCTGGGGCATGCTGGGAGTTGTAGGCAAAAAACATCTGGGGACCCAAGGTTGGAGAACACTGGTCTAAAGGAAACACGTTTGCGGCAGAGTCCTGCATCTCAGGGGTGGGGAACTGCTTTCAGCCCGGGGGCCGAATTCCATTTCGGGGAAGCTCTCGGGGGCCACATTCCAGTGGTGGGCGGGGGCTGAAGGCAAAGTGGGAGGAGCCAAAATACCAGCCTACTTGAGCTGAAAGCTCTTCCTGCCAGCCACTCAGCCTTCGGAGAGGCACTTCAGCCTTTTAGAATGGGGGGAAACTGCACAAAAGCCGGGAAACGACCAAACAATCCGTGGTTAAGGGAAAGGAGGCAGGGCAGTGGAAGGGGTCGTGGCTCTCTTGAGAATGCAGAGGGCTGGGCTGGGACCCCAGGAGGGCTAGATTTGTCCACGGCCTGAGGTTCCACACCCCTGCTGTATGTGTTTGCTGAGAAGTAGATCATATTGTGTCCAATGGGGGATACTCCTAGATCAGCATCTTTAGGATTGCAGCCCCGATTGACTAATAAATTGCTCCTGATTAAACTGGGCAGATTACGTACCTCCAGGAACTGCAGGTGGCAACTGCACCATCTTAAAAGAGGCCTTCTCCCTTCTCCCACACACTGTGGAAGATGCCTCTTCCAAGAGGACCCAGGAGTACCATGTCTACAAAGGAAGGAAATCTGCTCCTTGCTACAGAAATAGCTTTTAACTATATGCAAATTTAATTGCTTAATTGTGGAGAAAAGAGCCTTTGAGGGTTCCTGCACACACACACACACACACACGCACACGCCTCCTCATGTGTAAACCAAGTAAGGCTGGGAGGAGGCAATGGCGCCTGGAAGTCCTGAAAAGCCGGAGACATGGCTTTCAAATGCAAATGTAGTTCAAGCCCAGTAAGTCATGAGTTCCCCTCCCTGCCTGGCCAGGTGAAGTGCATCATGATTGGCTAAAAGGCAGCAGAGCTACAGAAAGGAGGGGGGGGAGGTATATTTCCCAACGTGTGGGTTTTTGTCTTTGTCTTTGGTCATCACATGGCTGCCGGCTGTTGGAGCAATGGCGGTAAGCCAAGGAGAGGCCCAAGCCTTCGGGGGGCCTCAGGATACGACCCCAGGTAGCTCCTGGTGAAATTAGCTGAATGAGGGCTCTGGTAAAGACAGGCCTTGTGGAGGGCTACCCATCTCGGACCTTTGGGTAGGTGGAAGTAGTCCTCCCTGGCAGCAAGGCTGTGCTGGATCTAACCCTGGAAGAGAACTGACCCCCAGGTAACAGAGTTGTGTGCCTGGGAGATATTAAGGAATCGGGTTTTGTTATTTTGCAGCTTTACTGTGTACCAAAGTGTCTCTCTCTAATTTTGTGTGCTTCTCTCATTTCCCACCTTTTGTTGTAAAATGCTACCAGAATAAACCTCCTTTGGTTTTTTACCCCACATGGTGTTTGTGGATTGCTCTGTGGTTCCAGAAACTAAATCCAGGTTACAGTGACAAAGGCAAGTCTCTGAACAGAGATTCAAGTAGGATTGCAGACAGCTGAGGCTCGGCAGTCTGGTACCTTGAGATCTCTGGGGGTCTTGGGTCCTTTGGGTAGGAAAGGGTGGGGGTGTGGCGGGTCAGCTAGCCCCCCCTTCCTCCACATGGTTGCAGCGGTGGGATTCGAAACTGGACCACAGAGTGGGTGCACGTGGGCAAATAGGGAAGCTGCCTTGGAGAGATTTTGGTACATGAGTAGAGGGTTTGTTATTTTTTAGAAATTGAAGTGTGAGATTGAGCCTTAGGAAAAACGTTCAGATTGCTTGGCAGTCTGTGGAAGCCTAGCTGCCAGCGGGGAGCGTTGAAGGCAAGAAATCTCAACTGTAGAGTGAGTAAGCGGAGGCGGATCCTACCCATCGAGTGCAAAGAGTCTGTGGCTGGGGGAAGGCGGCTGTGCGTGTGCGTGTGCATGTCCCAGAGGCTGAGAGCAGCAATTTCCAGTGAGTAAGCGGAGGAAGATCCTACCCATCAAGTGCAAAAAGCGGGTGAGCAGATGGCGGCTGTGTGATCCCAAGCCCAGGGCAAAGAGAAGAAATAGTGTGTGCGTGCGCACGTGTGTTCCAAGGGGAGCAGAAGAAAGGAGAGAAGACCAGAAAACCTCTCTTAAGAGACTGGTGAGCAAAACGTTGAATTTTGGGACAGCGTTCGATAAGTAATTTAGTTGTGCTATGTGCCCCAGAGAAATTGTCAAGACTTTGGGGGGGGACATGGTGAATTGCCAGGTTAGGCAGCAGCAAGCAGAGGGGGGGCAGACATCAGAAAACACCCACCCACCCAGAAAAAGAGACTTTGTCCCTGTGCTGCCGAAATGGAGAGCTGAAAGGAACAGAAAGAAAAGGGGATTTCCCTCCTAGCTGGCGGAGAAGCACGGACAGAAGAATTTCCCTCCAGGTGTCTCCAGCGAGAAGAAAAGAGGACTGAGATTGGGGGTTGATTAAAGCCAATGAAAACTGTTAAATTGTTGCTGGAAGGGAGGGGACGGGTGATTCAAGTGTATTTGTGTTGTCTTGTTGATAAATTGTTGCTGGAGGGGAGGGGACGGGTGATCCCAGTGTAAGCAATGGAACTATTTGTGTTGTCTTGTCCCCAAATGAAAAAATTAGTCCAGACTGTATCAGGTCAATTTGAAATTTGAATGTAATGATAACGTAAAGCCAGAAACCTGTAAGCTTTCAAAGTGCCTCGGGGCAGAGAAGAGTTGCCAGAGAAAAATCAGTCAGAGGCTACAAAACAAAGCAGAAGGTTAAAAGGAATTTAGAGGCGGGAAGCCCTCTAACGGCTGAAAGATTGCCAGGCTGGTGTTCTAGCCGCCTGAGTAGAGCCTCCAGGGCTCAGCATATAATTCTGAGGGAAACAGTCATCCCATTCATGTCATTGGGTAGAAAGTGCCACAAACAAGCCTTTGGAAAAAAGGGGTGGTGTATTCGTGTCATTGGGTGGTGAGACGCCACCAGCGAGCCTTTGGAAAAAGGGGTGATGGATTCCTGTCGTTAGGTGGAGAGTGGCAGAAGCAAGCCTTTAAAAGCAAACATAAAGGCGAATTGAAGAGTCAAATTTCAGTCAGCAATCTGCCTCCTACAGGCTTGTGTGAAAAGTAGCAACCCTAAAAAGTTTTTAGACACAGTGCCGGTCAGGCCACAGAAGGGTTGGAGTCCCATTTGAATTGTATATGATGTTTCTTGTATATGTAAACTTCTGAGTGATGGTTATTGATTGTGTTTTGATGTTTCAGTTTTGTTTGGTGTGTGTAAGTGAAGAAAGGTGTACTAGTGGTAGAATGCTAGTGCAAGCTCTTTTCTTTCTTTTTTTTAGTTAATATAGATGAAAGGAGAGGGTTAACCCCTCGTTTCATCTTTTCCCAAAGGAAGGGGTGTGAAGAAAAGAGCCTTTGGGGGTTCCTACATGCACACACACACACACACACACACCCTCATGTGTGAACCGGCTAAAGGCTGGGGTGTGTGTGTGTGTGTGTATGCCGGCGTCCCAAAGTCTACAGTGACCCGGCATTCAGATGCAAAAGTCAAGAGTCATGAGTTCCCCTCCCCCTGTCTGGCCAGGTGAAGTGCATCATGATTGGCTAAAAGGCAGCAGAGCTACAGAAAGGAGGGGGGCGGGGAAGGTATATTTCCCAACGTGTGGGTTTTGGTCTTTGTTTGTCGCATGGTTGCTGGCTGTGGAGTAATGGCAGCAAGCTAGGCAGAGGTCCAAGCCTTCGGGGGGCCTCAGGATACGACCCCAGGTAGCTCCTGGTGAAATTAGCTGAATGAGGGCTCTGGTAAAGACAGGCCTTGTGGAGGGCTACCCATCTCGGACCTTTGGGTAGGTGGAAGTAGTCCTCCCGGGCAGCAAGGCTGTGCTGGATCTAACCCTGGAAGAGAACTGACCCCCAGGTAACAGAGTTGTGTGCCTGGGAGATATTAAGGAATCGGGTTTTGTTATTTTGCAGCTTTACTGTGTACCAAAGTGTCTCTCTCTATTTTTGTGCTTCTCTCATTTCCCACCTTTTGTTGTAAAATGCTACCAGAATAAACCTTGTCATGGTTTTACCCCACATGGGTGTTGTGGATTGCTCTGTGGCTTCAGTAACTAAATCCAGGTTACAGAAATTGAAGGCGAGTCCCTGAACAGAGATCCAAGTAGGATTGCAGACAGCTGAGGCTGGCAATCTGGTACCTTGAGATCTCTGGGGGTCTTGGGTCCTTTGGGGTAGGAAAGGGTGGGGGTGTGGCGGGTCAGCCAGCCCCCCCTTCCTCCACATTAATCAATCAGACTAAATCCCATATAAATACACTTTCTTTTAATTGGGTTCTGGCCCTAATTAAGAGCCAACAGCATGCTAGATTATTCACAGAAGTCCCTGGCCCGAGGCCTTGCAACAGACTGTCAGGTTCCGTGTGCAAAACGAGAAGAAACAGACAAACAAGACTTCAGAAGAAGCCAGGGGTTAATTTAGACACAGGGGAGAACCATTATGGAAGAACGATAAAGCCTCAGCTGGAGTGGATACCGAGAGCCCTTCCTGAAGAAGCAGGTCTCAGCGTGGGATTCAAATGAAAGAGGGAGGCAGTCAGAAAAATAAATACAAGGGGTGGGGAGAGATGAAGCCCGCACCTTTGCAAGTACTCCATCCTTAGCTTTGAGGACTAGGAACTTGCCCTTCTTTTAAAAAGAAAACAACACACACCCACTTCTGTCATTCACAGTCACAATCCAACTTCCCTAGCCCCTTTGCCTCAGGCAGTGACTCTGCCCTCATCTAATATATTCCCTTTACACAAAGAAAATACACAAGAGGAGGAATTCCTTGCTCCCGCTCCCTGGCTTTATTCTTCCCTAATCAGTCTGTAGCACAATCCAGCAGGAGCTTTATGCCAACAAGGACATCAGGGGGGGGGCGGTGCCACTGGTGCCAGCCCCTCCCTCCCTCCCTCCCTCCACCACACAGCCACACAGCAGGGACTGCAGCTCAACTCAGCGAGGTTTCTTAAGTGGAGCAAACCACAATTGCCAGGCAAGATTGCTGTGGTGATAAACACTCTGCAAAAGAGAGAGAGAGGGCCTCCTTTGTGGTAACCCCTTCTTCACCACACCGTCCACGAGGAACTTTTGTTTCAGTGGGGCATTTGCGGAACAGGGCCTGTGCCAGTGAGAACTCCACATTTCTGAGAGTGGCCCGTGCATTTCGGCAAGCCTTGCAAAGCAGACGTTCCCAGAGGCCTGTGACAACAAGGGAAGTGCCGCGGCACTGCCGCCTTCCTGCTTCCCAGAAGAGGGTCAACTGTGCTTCCTAGCCCTTAGCTAGGAAGCTCGTGCTTTGTCAGCAAGCAGACAAGTTTATAGATCGGCTCTGACAGGAAGATTGAGCTAAAATGTCTGGAATTAGCCCCATCAGTAACAGAGCTGATGTTTGCCCACTCCAAACATGCATCCCATTTAGGAACCTCCACCAACAGGAAGTTTGCAAATGGTCACCAAACGTTTTGGACTGCTGGGCTGGGCGTTCACAAGACACTAGCTTGGAGGGTTTGGCTATTTTAAGCCCCGTGGGGTTTGGGCCACGAGTTATGCCCAGAGAGATCAGAGCACAGCAGCCCAGTGAAGTCACAAGCCACAATTTATGAATGGCATAAACAACAAATAATTGTGGGTTATGAATTGCCAACAGAGGGCCTAATTCTAAACATACTCACACTCAAGCGCCTTTGAAGTCAGTGGAAGTTCAAAGCGTGCAAGTGTGCTTACTAACAGGACTCAGGAGGATGAAGGAGTCAAAAGTCACTGCATTCCTGAAAAGAATAAACATAGAGCTTACTGGGTGGGGAGGGAGGATACTTTTTTGCTTCAGAAGCAGGACAGTCTCCTTCTTGTAGGACAGGACAGTCCTACAAACAACTGTGCTGGCCCAAATGAAACGGGGGGAAGAGTCCACCACTCATCGGCGGCAGAGGCACTGCCGCGCACGCAGAATCCTGGACACCTCCGGGTAAAGCGGGATCAGGTGGCAGCGCTGGGAAGGGGGGCAGGCCAGGCTGAGACCCTGCAAAGCCGCTGACAATTAGGCTATGCTGAGAAAGGGGGGCAAGTGGGCCAGACTCAGTGTCAGAGGGCAGGGAGTGCAGCTGGCGCTTGGAAGTAGCCACCACTGATTTTGTGAAGATCTGGTCACAACATGCTGGGCTGGGCGATCCTCACAAACGCAAGTGCTACTCTCAAGCGGCAGCTGGCGGCATACCTCTTCCTCCACTTCTGGTTCTTTGGTGCTTTCCCCAGCCTGTGCTCTCCTGATGCAGCGCAAGGCAGCTTCAAATGTTCAAAGGTGTGTGTGTGTGTGTGTGTGTAAGGACTGGTGTGCCAGAGCAGTGTTGCAACTTACGGCATAACTCGTGGCTCACACAAGATGGCCAAAATGAGGCAACCTCATGCATTCATGTTACTGTACTGGTAACGGCCTCAGAATTGGCTGTGAGGGTCACAGGGCTAGATGCGTCATTCACGAAAGGCTTTCAGACTCCATAATGGCACCTGTGCCGCTGCGATCCTGTTACATAGACCTCAGGTCACTGACTCGCTCAGGGCCGATTCTCACATCGTGTTGCAAGCACGTTGCTGCAGATGAAGCGGCATTTGCTGAGGTGACTATCACAGCGCCAAGTGTGGCTTATGTTTCTCAACACAAAGGAAACTTGTTTCTGGTGCACACCTGGGAAGCAGCTGCCAATCACAGCTTCCCAGCAGCCATTCACGAGTGTGTCCCTGCAGGTTTTGAAACAGAGACGTGCGAATCAGCAAAACTCCCCGAATTTCTCTGAATTCCATCTTGAAGCTCGTTCTGACTCAAGTCTGTATTGAATTGTGAGCTGTGGTTTTTTCTTTTTGCATGAAAATCCATGCGTATTTTCATGCGTATTTTTCCATAAGTACACATCAGTTCTGTGCATTGTTGAAATGTATGCATTCTTCTCCCATTGATTAAAGTGTATTTGTGTGCATTTTTCAAAAGTGTATTTTTCATGTGCATTTTTCAAACGTACGCATGCTGCTGAATTCATTTTATTTTTTTGGTCCACGAATCACACTGCAAGCTCGGGAATGTATGGACTTCGACCGCAGATTGCGCCTGAGACTGTGTTCAGTCTGGAAAGTGCAAACTGGGTAAAATCCTGATCAAAACTGAACAGAAAAACAAATTCCTCATACATCCCGTTTCAAAACACACTTCTTCCATTCACACTTTGTGGCATCCACGACAGCAAGCATGCTTGTGGCATGAAGTGCAAATCCATCCTCACATGTCCAGGTATCAAAAGGTGTTTTCCCAATTTGGGGGGGGGGGGGGAGATGTTGGTCCACCCATCAACTGAGACACCTTGACTACTAGGGAAGAATGAAAGTGATGTTTTCACATTCAACCTTGGAAATGTGTAATGCAAAATCTCTCCTATGTTAAGCAGCCAGAAGAGCCTGAGAGCAGAGGGCCCAAGGTGTGTGTGTGTGTGTGTGTGTGTGTGTGTCCCAGTCTGGAAACAGAAGGACGAGGAGCAACACAAGCCACAGGCTGCAGGGGGCATCAATGCTCCTCCTTCACGCACTGATGGGGAGGAAAGGAGACACCAGGAGTGGAATGGCACCTCCCAGTCGCACCCACCACCACCAAACAAGACTATCCACTCACCAATCCCAATCAGCTCAGGCCCACAGCACAGAGTCCCAGCTGCAGAGCAGTTTGCACAAGGACCGGATTCTACCACTCCCCAGGCCCGTGTGGCATCAGAGAGACTCCAGCTGCCCAGCCCTCCCAACTGCTCTCTCGCGGTGCCTGCTTTGGCTGCATTCACACAAGCTCTGCACACACACACACCCCTCCAGTGCTCAAAAGGAACCTTCCGATTCACAGAAGGATCACTTCCTCCAAAATGCTGTCGCCATGGGAACAGCGCACTTGGGCCTCCGTGTGCTGAAAGGAGCAGCCAACCTTCTGCCAGGCAGGCAGGGAGGCCAATATGGGGCCTCCCCGAAGAAGAAAATGGGAGTTTTGCTTTCTCCGCACGAAAGCTTGTGCGGAGGAGAAGCCACAGAGTTTGAGAGCTCTGAGCGAACTCCAATGAGTTCTCCCCGTTCCTGACCTGCCCTGGCTGGAGGGCCGCAGGCAGCGGTACCTTCACACACGCGCACACACACACACATGCATGCACAGCAATCAAACCGCTGAGATAACGTGTCCATGATGTATACGCGACTTTGAACAAAAATGAATTAAGCGTTCCCACCCTCTCAATCCTGGCTATGAAAAACCAATCCTGACAAGACAACATTAAAAAAAGAAAACCCCACAGGGATTTATTTTATTTATTTATTTATTATATTTATACCCCGCCTTTTTTCCTGCAAGGAACCCAAGGCGGCTTACATTATCCTCCTCCTCCTCTCCATTTTATCCTCACAACAACCCTGTGAGGTAGGTGAGGCTGAGAGTCAGTGACTGGCCCAAAGTCACCCAGTGAGTTTCATGGCCGAGCGGGGACTAGAACCCGGATCTCCCGAGTCCCAGTCCAACACCCTCACCACTACGCCACAACGGGCAGCGGCCAGAACGGTCTCTCCATAGTCCCTTTTCAGACATTCAACCGATGGCGGGTGGATGTGGGAAGCAGAGCCTGGCAACAGGCCCTGCCCCGGCCTCGGCCCATTCACAGTATCCTAGACTTGGAAGGGACCCCAACGGTCACCAGTCCAATGCAGGAGATCCACTGCTACAGCAACCCTGCGAGGTGGCCATCCTGCCTCTGCCCAAGCGCCTCTACTAAAGGAGAAGCAACAGAGAGCCTTGAGGCTCTTCCTGCTGCCGCAGAGGAGCACAGCTGCCCCTCTGGAAACGGTTCTCATGGCGGCGGGTCCACCACCTTCCTGGGAAGCCCGCACCCGCACCACCCTCGAAGAGCTCGGACTGTCAGGACGCAGTTTCTAATGCTTCGTCAAAGTCCTTTCTCTTGTAATTCAAACTCCTTCAGGTCCAACCCACTGGAGCAACTGAAAACAAATGTTCACCGTCATTTATGTCAGTGTTCTCCAACCTTGGGTCCCCAGATGTTTTTGGCCTACAACTCCCAGCATGCCCCAGACAGCTTTGCTGGCTGGGGCATGCTGGGAGTTGTAGGCCAAAAACATCTGGGGACCCAAGGTTGGAGAACACTGATCTATGGTATGTGACAGCCCGCCTTCAAACATCTGAAGATGGCTATCCTATCGCTTCCTAATCATCCATTCTCCAGGCTAAATGTACCCAACTCCTTCAACCTTTCTTATTTATGCGTGTTTTTAATTAGGTCTGGATACCGCCCAACTGGCAAATGCCATCGAGTCAGTTTTACAATCATAAAACCAAACAACGGCAAGTTACCAACCACAAGTCTTCGTAGGACTCGGCCTCCAGACCCACGGGGGGGGGGGGGCAATACTGCAGCATTCAAATGAATGTGTGAAGTCGGGGCGGGGGCCGCCCTATACGGTACAATTGGGTAATGCTGTTGCTGCTAACCACCTGGGGCACATATTGATCTAGAATAAATAAATCCTGCTTCCCTCCCACCTACCCCCATGTGTATGTGCTCACTCACCACAGACTGCATGCCTGAAGTTCAGATTTAGCGCCTAGAGAGCTCTTGGTGGATGTTAACGCGACAGAACACGCGCGGAGGAGCGGGGGCTGGGGGGCTGGTGCATTGGGCCCAAGCTCCCAGCACCCTGAGTGGGACTCTAGAGGGAAATTTATTTTATTTTGAAAAGCTTAAAATAAATACGCTAAATGTCCCTCCATCCCTCATAGTACTGTGATACTCTGAATCACAGCGCTGTGGTAAAGCAGCCAGTAATGGCAAAACATTGGAGAATTCTCGAAATCTCCAGGAAAACCGGGAATGTTCTACGACAGTGTTCTCCAACCTTGGGTCCCCAGATGTTTTTGGCCTACAACTCCCAGCATGCCCCAGCCAGCGTAGCTGGCTGGGGCATGCTGGGAGTTGTAGGCCAAAAACATCTGGGGACTCAAGGTTGGAGAACACTGTTCTACGAAAAGGTTGTGTGTTTTTTTTCGAAGACAGTCAAAAAACACACAACCTTGAAAAGAGGACATAAGCAAACGCCTGGAAGAGATTATGTGTGGAAGGCTACATCATCAAGGAGAGCAACGAACCCAGAGTTAGAAATCAACGATTTATCTCAAAAGCAAAGCTGGCAACAGTAGTTCAGGGAAGCATCCTTTTAAAGGGGGAAACCCCACCCCCCCCTGCCCTGTCCAAAAGGCATTTATAATGAGCAGGTAGAGAAATAGGAATGGGGAGTTAGGTGGCAGTGGAGGAACAGAAGAGTTTTTCCGCTTCTATGAGAAGGAGAACTCGGGGTGAGTGGGGTCATCTGCTTGAATTGAGCAGAAGCAGATTTGGGATGGACAAACCGATGACCAAGTGCATCATTAATGTATGGAACTTGCTGCAGAAGAGGTGGTGCCAGCCAGGAGCTAGGATGGCTTTAGAAGGGGTTGTGTTGGACTACAATTCCCATCATGCCCAGCCAGCATGGCCATTGGCAGTTGCAGTTCGACACATCCGGAGGGCCCCAGGTTAGTGGACGCAGGGTGAGCCAATGGCATCGAGCTGGAGGAAAGGTCTAGCAATGCTTGTCCGTTATTATTTATCTGTTTGTTACATGCACACCCTGCCTTTCCTCCAAGGAGCCCAAAGTGACGTACATGATTCTCTCCTATCGATTTCATCCTCACCGTGACCCTGTGAGTGAAGGCAGGCTAAGGGTCACTGACTGGCCCAGAGTCCCCCAGGGAGCTTCATGGCTGAGTGGGGACTAGAACCCGGGCCTCCCGAGTCCCAGCCCAACAAGCTAACCATTACGCCACACTGGCTATGTGGGGCTTCCAGGTTCAGGAGCTGTTCACCTCTGAATGCCGGCTACTGGGGCTGCTGTGGACCATAGGAGCAAGACCCAGGAGGAGCCTTTGCAGCTGCTAGCAAAAGCCAAGCCGGCACGGCTGGCCAGGCAAGACACGGGAGGGGGCACAGATGCGGGCACCAACGTGGTGAAGCCGAAATGGCCGGAGGGAAATGGCACGCAAAGAAAGGGCCTTCTCTTCCCCGCCTCCTCCAGTCATGAGCGCGCCATCTCAGGCCATCGCCTTCCCAGCCGGCCCAGCAAAGCTGTTTTTCTCTCGGGCTGAACCTCCCAACTGCAGCCAGGAGCACGGCTGGCTGAAGCGATTAAGAGCTGGCAGAGGCGGCGGAGCAGGCAGCGAGGGGGCCAGCGAAGGCTCAGCGGGGGCACCGTCAGGAAAGCCTGATGCGGGGCTCTGAGCCAGGCCGGCCTCACCGGGCCAGCCTCCCTGCGACACCCACCGCCCAAAGGCTGGCCAAAGAACCGGGGCACGCGGCAGAACTGGTTAGCTCGCAGGCAGCTGAGCTGGGGGGGGGGGGCAGGCCCTAATGGACAACTGGAGAAGGAGCCGGCCTCGTTGAACTGGACTGAGCCGGGGGGGGGTGTGTCACGCTCGATGGCTGAGGCGGATTCTGACATCGACGTTTAGCAATGAAGAACCCTTTGTTATGCAATCTGTCCTCCTGGTCATAACCCCCGCCACCCCCAGCCTTCCCCAATCTGGGGTCCTCCCGATGTTTTGGACTGCAACTCCCATCATCCCCATCCAGCACGGCCAATGGTCAGGAACGCTGGGAGGGCACCAGGTTGGAGGAGGCTGCCCTAAGTGCATGCCATTCAACATCCATTTTGGCTGCCAGTGGCTGGAGTGAGTTGGAAGAGGAGGAGGAGGAGGAGGAGGCCGCCCATCCCAGCAAGGCCGTGGGCAAGCTGCCACAGATCAGCAACACGGACCCCACGCTCCGCTCCCACCGGTTCCTCACAGTCTGTCACCCTCCAGCATGACCAAGAGGCAGAGGCCAGGAAGTGGCTGAGCAGACACAAGCAGGATCAGTCCTAAAAGGGGCCCGGGGGTCGCCAGGGCAATGGGGTCAGCGCAGCTCCCAGGGGCCATAGAATCATAGAAAAGTAGAGTTGGGAGGGGCCTACAAGGCCATCGAGCCCAACCCCCTGCTCAATGCAGGAATCCAGGTCAAAGCATCTCTGACAGATGTCTGTCCAGCCGCACCTTGAATGCCTCCAGAGTGGGAGAGCCCACAACCTCCCTAGGTAGTTGGTTCCATTGTCTTATTGCTCTGACAGTCAGGAAATTTTTCCTGATGTTTAGGTGGAATCTAGGTTCCTGTAACTTGAGCCCATTATTCCGTGTCCTGCAAACTGGGATGATCGAGAAGAGATCCTGGCCTTCCTCTGTGTGACATCCCTTCAAGTACTGGAAGAGTGCGATCATATCTCCTCTTCTGAAGGCTAAACATGCCCAGTTCTTTCAGTCTCTCCTCATAGGGCCTTGTTTCCAGTCCCTTTATCATCCTTGTTGCCCTCCTCTGAACCCTCAGAGTAAAGGAGGCCCCTTTACTTCCTGCCGCGAGGCGGCTCTCTTCAGCATGGCCTTCTCCCACCGGCGGCCTTCCAGATGTGCTGGACGGGAGCCCCATATTTCCCAACCCACCGAAAAATGGATGAAGGGTAAAAGCCAGCCTTGGGAAAGGGACGAGAGGGAAGGCGGCACAGTGGAAAGCGGGGCCCGGAGCGGCCGGCTGCCCCTCGGATTCCAGGGAATGACTGCACTGCCAGGACTGCAATGCTGGAGAACCGGGCAGACGAGCGCTCCTAGTCGCGGCCTCGTGCTCGTGACCTCTGCAGTTGCCCTGCCTGGCGGGGGGCGACCTCATCACCGAGCCCGAAAGCCCCGCAGGGGGAACCCACAGAGCGGAGCCGCGTCCCAGCCGGACAAGGGCGCCTTTGATTCCTCCAAGCCCGGAGCAGCCGCCTCCGCCGCACGCTCGAACTCGCTGACCCGCGACACCCCCAGCCGAGCCCGCCCGGCCTCACAGAGGCCCCAGTCAGTCGCTGCGCGGAGGGCGCCGAGATACTCGGGCCGCACGCACAGAGCGCTGGGCCGGGGAGACGTCTGCGGGGGTGGGTGGGATGCCCACTTGTGCTGGGGGGCAGAGTCTGGGCGGCCCAAGGAAAGCGAACGTCGCACAGGGAGCCTCGGCTTGCCCCCCCCCACCCGGCCAGTCCGGCAGCCAGCACGGCCCTGAGTGGGAGCCAAAGAGCCCTGTCCTACCGAGGGCCCATCCACCCATCACGGCTTCACGCAGACATCAAAGATTCTTCTTCAGCATATCCCTCAAAAGGTGATGGGTGAATGAGGCAGAGGTGCATTTCCTGCTGGTCAGAGGAAGGGGCAGCTGCAGATCCCCCTGGAGTGCCACCTCCGCAAGCCTGGGCCTGCTCCCACGTAATGTGGGGAATGGCTCCAGGTCTTCCCAAAGAAAGCTTTTCCTTTTTCCTCCACCGGCACGGAAACTGCACCGTTCCCGCCATCCATGTGCATTTCCGTTGCTTTGTGGTCTGTTTGCCCCCTGAGCGGGGACCCTGTTCCTTAGCACACACTGCTGGGGCCAAGATGCGGGGCCGAAGCCCACCCACCCCTCTCTGCACTGCCCAGGCAGGGGCCAGACCTCCTTCCACGGGGCAGCCAGGCCTCCCCTTCGGCATGGCTGCTGCTGCCTCTGGTCTCCCAGGAGTGTAGCATAGAGGCACTTTTTTAAAAAAAAAACTCAGGGCAATATCCTGTTTGAATATGGGGGGAGTGGGGAGGCTGCCACAGAGCAGGCCGGGATTCCTGGGGCCGCTGCTCGGTCTGGGCCAACTTTCTAGGACAGCAAGAGCATCGCTCTCATTGTGGGTTTCTTCTTTGAAGTCTCTCTTGAGAGACAGAGAGACCTAAGCAGAGAGACAGGCCAAGGGAAGGCACTGCCAAGACGACTAGGCAATGCCACAGGGGCCACCTAACGCCCCTCGCTCACTCGCAGCCACCTTGGTGGTCCAGGAACCGCAGGGGAGACGTCCCGCCGCTGGCAAGGGGTGAGGGAGAGATTAGAGGGCTTGGGCGGCCCCAATGCCAACATTCTTGGAGTTGCCTCCAGCGCCTGATGTGGGGAGTTACTTGATCTCTAAGTTATCTCCAGAGGCTCCGCACCCTGGGCAGAATTAAGTGGGGCAAGGCTAGACGACCCCCCATCACTCCCAATCTTGGGTGGCATTAATAGATTCCCCCCCCCCCAGGAGAGCATTCCCTCCGGAAGCCCATTTAAAGGGGTGACTCGCTGGAGAAAAAGGGAGAGTTTGCGGGCGGGGGAAGAGATGAAAACAATGAGGGCACGGTGGGGTGAAGGAGGGCCCAGGGACACAGTGGGGAATTCCAAGGTTTGGGGAGGATCAGGCAGGTCTGGGGCTCAGACCAGAGTGAAACTTAAGGCGATCTCTGTGCGAGATTTCCCAGAGGTCAGAGGAACAGGAGCGGCGGGGGGAAGTTCCAGAAATTCTGAGCCCAACTTCCCCATCTGTAAAATGGGGATAGTGATCTTCCGCCCATGGTTATCACTGGGAGTCAGGACGCTGGGCGATGTGGGCCTGGGCCGTAATAAAACTGTTACGGCTGCGGTAGCAACTGGTGCACATGGGCACACTGCCTCTGATCCTGGAGGAAGCATATAGCGCAGTGTTCTCCAACCTTGGGTCCCCAGATGTTTTTGGCCTACAACTCCCAGCATGGCCCAGCCAGCTACGCTGGCTGGGGCATGCTGGGAGTTGTAGGCCAAAAACATCTGGGGACCCAAGGTTGGAGAACACTGCCTTAGTGGCATCCCGCTTGGCCAGCTCCCTCAAGTCATCCAGAGGAAACGCCGAGCCCTCCCGCAGAGCACCTGCCGCTGGTGGCATCTCCCGGCTTGCCCTGGGTTGGGCGGATGGCGCTGCCTAAGCGGGGCTGGGCGGCTTTTTGATCTCTCTCAGTTCTGCTACTTATTCATCCTTCCTGGGAATTCAGGCAGTCCTAAGTAGCAAATGTCTACTAGCCATTAACAGGTGAAAACAAACAGCAGAAAGAGTCACTCTGCTGCATGTGGATCGCAGAAGGTAAACAGAGGGGAAGGGGTGGCGCTGTGCTCCATTTGCACACCAGCAGTGTGTGTTGTTAGGCTTGTGGGAGGGGGTGGCGGCGGGCACAGACGCAGCCCAGGCAGCCAGCTGCGGCCCGAGCAGACAGCGACAGCAAGAGGAGTGTCGGCAAAGCGCCGGACCTGCACCTGTGGCTGGGCACATGCAAACGTCAACGGGGCAAATGCCAGCGGCAGGGCCCTCTCTGCCTTTTCCTTGCCAAATGGATCCTTTGAGTATGCAATCTTTGTGGGAACTTCTGGTATAAGTGAACATCAAAGAGAAGGTTTAGCAGTGAAATAAAGCTCCTTTAAATGCAGAGAAGACTGTCAAGTTAAGATAATTTACCGGTAAATGTGTTCTTCTGCATCACCCCCAAGAACCGGCATCTGTTGGGGGAGGTTTTAGATTTTTAGACTGCTGAAAAGAGCCGGACCAGATGACTCTAGCAAGAGCCTCGGCAATTCTGCCTAGAGATATGGCGCCTTGTTTTTTGTTGGTGCTTCTAGCGAGGGCCGTTGGGATGAAACACCCAACCACTGGCCAGAATTAATAGGGTTGGGAGGGCCGTGAGGGAACCAGGCTCAAATCGCTGCTTGGCTAGACGCTTGCTGGATGCCCAAGATACTTTTGCTCAACCTAAATGGCTGTTGTGCCTCCCGTAGGTCAGACAGAGACCAGCCGGGCCGGAGTGTGTTTGGGGCGGGGCCAGGCGAAGTGCAGCCGGACCCAGCCGGGCAGCCTGGCCAATCAGCGCCTGCTCAAAAGGCAGGCCCCAAACACATGCAGAGGCTGGAAGCAACTGCTTGTTACTACAGCCAGATGCTCCTCACATTCCCGACCTCAGACTTGTACCTTTGAACGACCTTGACCACGACTTTGCCTGATCCTGAACTGGTTTACGTTTGTTGTATTTTGGAATGATATATTTTGGCTTCGACCTTCGAACTGTGATAATGACCACGGCTTATCTTGGAACTGGACGGATTTACGACAATGGCTTCGAAGGGCTGCTGCGAGATTTTTTGGGGAAAAAAATTAGTTCAGGGGTGGGCAACTTCCATGGGTCGGGGGGCTACACTGACCCGCCCGAACCCACTGGGGCCTCTCCCCATGCCCACTGAATTTGCCACCGCCACCAAATTTGCCATGGAGGCAGCAAAATTCATGCCAATCTAGCGAGAAAACAAGGCGAGTGCAAATTTAGCGGCACTGGACACAGTGGGGGTCGCAAAAACAATGGAGGGGGTGCATGCAGCCTGCGTGCTGCCCATCCCTGCCTTAGTTGAACTGCAAGGAGATTCTGTGTCTCTCTTTAAGGACCCTGTTAGGTTGGGCGCAGTTTCCCAACAGAACAAGAAGTATTACTGGGGTTAAGGAGGACTTGCCCTACCTCTGAGATACAGGGAGGGCGAAGGGAGCTGCCCCGCCCCAGCGCACACGCCAAATTCCACTCTCCAGTTACTCTCCTGAACAAGAACCGCATTTCCCCCTGTCATTTTCCAGGCCACAATGCTTCACCCCAGGGCACGGCACACATCTGGGCCATGCCCAAATCCCTGAGCTAGGAAGGAAGGAAACTGCCGCCAGCCACCCGGCCCCTCTTTCGGCAGAGGTTCCATTCACCAACACATCTGTCATCCAACTCAGAAATCATTCCATGCTGCCATGAGAAAGGAGAAAAAATGGCCATTGTCCCTCAGAAACACAGGGATCCCCCAAATTCAAAAGATAAATTTCACTTTTATTCTCTAGGGAAACTGCAGAGCTAAAGCTTACACAAAATGGCAAAAATGAAATAAAAACAAATTTGGGGGAGTTTACATATTTAACAGAAACTTGCCATCTAGAGACTGATGGGAATTAATTTGCATATTTTAAGTTTCAGAGTTTGAGTACGTAAAAAGTCTAAAGGTGAACGCACCATGTGAAGTAATATTGTGTTGTGCCACTGATTCACACATAATGCCCAACTCCAGGTACTGGCCGCACAGGAGCAAGCAAGCGAGTACACCGCCTCCCATCTGCTTGCCACTTCTGCTTTCCAAAACAACCCAGGAACGCCCCATTCTGGAGTTGTGAGCATGATATCTGAACCTGGAACTCTGAGCTGTTCAGGAGTTAAACAACCCAGATTTAACCCAACAGTTGCCCATGATTTGTTGCTGGAGCTGAAATGAGATTTATCGCTTTGCTTTGCGGCGGCGAGAGCGAGAGAGACTGCTGACCTTGCCTGGGCTGGATTCTGGAAGCTGGCGGGCTTGCTTGCGGAGTTGAGAGAATTGCCCTGAAGGAGCAGCAACTCATTTCACAGACCAGGACTTGGCAGCTTCTGCAGAGCTTGAGTCTGGTGGCTGATGGCCCCTGGAGCCAATGCTAAGGACCATTAACCTTCCTTTCTTTGTGAAGCAAATAGATGCTTGTTTGGGGCATCTGAGGCCAATCCACCCATGGGCACCTGGAGAACTTTGCTAAGCCATCCAGGTGATCATGCTTGGTTACTCTGGGAAGAATTAACTGAGGTTGTCTCTTTAGGATACTTTGCTGGGTTGGGTCACTTGTGCGTATTAGTGCCTTTCAATACATGTCTTGTCAACTGATCTGCCTTTATCCAAATGCATAGGTAAGTAGGGCCACCTGCCTTGTCTGTATGCAGTGAGGTTAAACATTTTAAAAAAGAGATGCAGGCATTTTGACACTTTAAAAAGGTGTGTAAGATGAAACACTCAAGATTTCATTATAACATTTTACAGTTTTGTTTGTTTTAACTTTTAAAAATTGCAGCCTCTTTTCACTTTTATAAAGTTTGGCAGTTAGATATTTCTTTCTACTCCTGGAATGAGCTCCAACAACAACAACAACAAATAAAAATTCAAAGTTGCAAACAAGTTTTAATGTACCATCTTTCCTTTTCAAAAACAAACCACACTCAGTATCGCAGGATTCCTTGAAAAACAGCCAGCCCTTAATCCCAGGGAGGCTTAAACTGCAGCCACTAATTAAACTGCAGTTTAATTGACAAGGGCAGTTGGCCCCCTGCCCAACAGCAGCTGCTCTGAGCAGATGAATCAAGGCGCATTTTCCAGTGTGATTCTCGGAATTCTGTGACAGACATATCCTAAGGCTCTGCAAGAGATATGCAGTATGCACACACCTCATCCCACCTGGGCAGGGATCATCATAGTTCAGTGGGACAGCAGCACACGTTTTGCATGCAGAAGGTCCCAGGTTCAATTCCTGGGCATCTCCAGGCAGGGCTAGGAAAAACTCCTGTCTGAAGCCCTGGAGAGCTGCTGCAAATCAGTGTGGACAGTTCTGAGCTAGATGCACCAATGGCCTGACTCAGTACGAGACAGTTTTTTCTGCTCCTTCTGAGCAAGGCATCCTGGGAGGCAGCAGCAGGCAAAGAAGCTATTTGCATACAGAGAACCAGGAAAGCAGAAGTGGGGTACCTAACACAAAGCACCATGGAGCTGTGTTGATTTCAGATCTCAGCCTGGCTCGGAAGCGAAGTCACACGGCTTTGGAGTAGGAATGGCAGCTCACCATTCAGCCAAGACCACTGGGAGCGATGCCGGCTGGCAATGGCCACAGCTGAATGCCCTCAGGCCAGGCTGCTCTGCATTGCAAGCAACGATTGTGCCCTATAAAGTGGAGCCAAAAGGGGTGAGGCTTTTCATTTAAGCTTTCACCTGCTGCAAATAGTGCACACACACACACACCTTTATGCAATTTTCCAGGCACTGTTGCCAGCAAGGGTAAAGTATCAATCCATTCAGCACGGGGGCAGGAAGCGCTGCTCCTCTCTCTGAACTGGCTTTGTGACATCAACATGCCGCCAAATATGATTGGCCACCTGGTTCAGAGTGAAGGGAGAATGCGTTAGCGTTACCCTTGCTCTGAAGTAGTTTCATGAAATCATTACTTAGCCAAAATATGATTGTCTGTGTAGCCTTGTGACAGGATTACATTACCCGAGTGATGCCTGATTGGCTGGGATCACTCTAGGAAGGAGAAGATGGAGGAGAAGTTACAGGAACCCAGATTCCACCTAAACATCAGGAAAAATTTCCTGACTGTCAGAGCAATAAGACAATGGAACCAACTACCTAGGGAGGTGGTGGGCTCTCCCACTCTGGAGGCATTCAAGGTGCAGCTGGACAGCCATCTGTCAGGGATGCTTTGACCTAGATTCCTGCATTGAGCAGGGGGTTGGACTCGATGGCCTGGTAGGCCCCTTCCAACTCTACTTTTCTATGATTCTATGAGAACGCGCAAAGCAGTCCAAGGAGTGGAAAACGTAACAGGGGGGAAACAGCCTTAAGGGTTTTATTATGGAACACCTTGCCCCCAAGGCCTCCATTCTGCCCTCAGAGTGTTCAGGGGAGAATATCTGGCACAGCCCCACTTCGGCCCAGGATCCGTCCCTTCTCCCCACCAAGCCTGGAGTGGACTGAAGGTGCCTCTTGCCATGATGGTTCTATAAAATTAATTCTGCCAAGCACAACAAGCAAGCGGGCTGTTCTTCAGCTCGTTGACTGTTTCCGTGCTGGCGTTTTATAAGGTTTTTAAGTGCACTGAGTTGTAATCGAGCAGCAGCCCCGGGGCTTGGGCAGGCGTTTCAGAGGGGGAAAGGGCTCCAGTTTCCAACGGGGCCTTCTCCTCCGGGAGCCTGCCAAGGACAATCCGTCTCCCCGGGGCACGGATTAAGGATGTGACAGAGCAGCTGCCGAGGCTCATGCAGCCCACCGACACATACCCCTTTCTTCTCTTCCACGTGGGTACAAATGATACTGCCAAGCGGAGTTACAAAGAAATCACGGCAGACTTTGAAGAGCTGGGAAGGGAACTCAAGAACTTCGGGGCCCAGATAGTTTTCTCATCCATCCTTCCAGTACTTGGAAGAGGCATAGAAAGGGAAAGAAAAATACTCCGAGTGAATGACTGGCTACGAAGGTGGAGCCGACGTGAGGGATTTGGATTCTGGGACCACGGGCTACACTTCTTGGAAGATGGACTGCTGGCAAAGGATGGGTTGCACCTCACAAGGACTGGGAAGAATGTGTTTGGACACAGCATGAGGAACTTAATCAGGAGGGCTTTAAACTGAATCCAACAGGGGAGGGAGACATAAACTCGGGGGTACCAATGGAAGAAGGCCTCTATGCCACAATGGAGAGAACAGCTCCAGCGGTGCCCATTGATAGTCTACCACAAAATGTAGGGGGAAAGTCGGACTATAAAGCACATAGTCTTCAATGTCTCTATACTAATGCCCAGAGTATGGGCAATAAACAAGACGAACTTGAACTCTTGATACATGAGGGCAAGTACGACTTGATAGGGATAACTGAAACCTGGTGGGATGACTCCCATGACTGGAATACAGCAATTGAAGGGTATAACTTGTTCAAAAGGAACAGAAGCAACAGAAAGGGAGGTGGAGTTGCACTGTATGTTAAAAATACGTATCTCTGCACAGAGCTGCAGGAAGAGGAGCTTGGCAGCCCCATTGAGAGCATCTGGGTTAAAATAAAGGGGGCAAAGAATAAAACGAACATGGCGGTTGGAGTCTACTACCGACCACCCAATCAAGGAGAAGACGAGGATGGAACTTTTGAAAAGCAAATTGCCATTGTTTCAAGGAGGCACGATGTGGTAGTAATGGGAGACTTCAATTTCCCTGATATCTGTTGGGAGACTTATTCAGCCAAGCATGGCCCCTCCAAGAAATTCCTGAGCTGTGCTGCTGATAACTTCCTCCTACAGAAAGTGGAGGAAGGAACTAGAGGATCGGCTATCCTTGATAAGTGGCAGTTTCGGGAACTCTGGGGGAAAGTGACCATGTTATACTTGAGTTCTTGATTCTAACGGAAGCAAAAGCTGAGTGTAGCCAAACACGTACCCTGGATTTTAGGAAAGCCAATTTTAACAAACTCAGAACAATGATTAGTAAGATCCCATGGCAAGTGACTCTCACGAGAAAGGGAGCCCAGGAGGGGTGGGAGTTTTTAAAAAAGGAAATTTTAAAGGCACAATTGCAAACAATTCCCAAAAGGAAAAAAGGCAGAGGGCAACAGAAGAAGCCAATGTGGCTTCACAATAAACTCAAAGATGACCTGAAAACAAAAAAGGACACGTATAGGAAGTGGAAGGAAGGACAGGCTACAGGGGAAGAGTACAGGAAGGTAGCACAGAACTGCAGGAATAGTGTCAGGAAGGCTAAAGCTGAGAATGAGCTAAGGTTAGCGAGGAATGCTAAAAGCAACAAAAAAGCTTTCTTCAGATACATGCACAGTAAAAGACAGAAGAAAGAACTGGTGGTTCAACTACGCAATGAGGATGGCAAATTGATAACAGAAGACAAAGAAAAGGCAGAAGTGTTCAATTCCTACTTCGGCTCGGTCTTCTCCCAAAAGAGGGTCTATGACCCCCCTGGCAAACCTGAAGTGCAGACTGAAGGGGCAGAATTGCAGCTTGAGATTGATAGGCAAATGGTCAGGGAGCACCTGATTACTCTGAACGAGTTTAAATCTCCAGGGCCTGATGAGCTGCATCCTAGAGTAATAAAGGAACTGGCAGAAGAACTCTCAGAACCACTGTCTATTATCTTTGAGAAATCATGGAGGACAGGTGAAGTGCCAGACGACTGGAGGAGGGCAAATGTTGTTCCCATCTTCAAAGAGGGCAAGAAGGAGGAACCTGGGAACTATAGGCCAGTCAGTCTGACATCAATCCCCGGGAAGATTTTTGAACAGATTATAAAGAAGTCAGTCTGCAAGCACCTTGAAAACAATGCAGTGATTACTAGAAGCCAGCATGGATTTGTCAAGAACAAATCCTGTCAGACTAATCTGATCTCATTTTTGATCGGGTAACCTCCCTTGTGGACTGTGGGAATGCTGTGGACATTATATATCTGGACTTCAGCAAAGCTTTCGACAAAGTGCCTCATGATATCCTGATTAGTAAGCTAGCTAAGAGTGGGCTAGATGGAACAACTATCAGGTGGATCCACAATTGGCTAAAGAATCGGACTCAAAGAGTGCTTATCAATGGTTCCTTCTCAAACTGGGGAGAGGTAACGAGCGGGTACCACAGGGCTCGGTCCTGGGCCCGGTGCTCTTCAACATTTTTATTAATGACTTGGATCAGGAGGTACAGGGAATGCTTATCAAATTTGCAGATGACACAAAGTTGGGTGGAACAGCTAATACTCTGGAAGACAGAAACAAAATTCAAAGTGACCTCGATAGGCTGGAGCGCTGGGCCGAAAACAACAGAATGAAATTTAATAGGGATAAATGCCAAGTGCTGCACCTAGGGAGAGGAAACCAAATGCAGAGTTACAGAATGGGGGACACTTGGCTCAACAATACTACAAGTGAGAAGGATCTTGGAATTGTGGTAGATCACAAACTGAACATGAGCCAGCAATGCGATGTGGCTGCAAAGAAGGCAAATGCAATTTTGGGCTGTATTAATAGAAGTATAGCTTCCAAATCGCGGGAAGTGATAATTCCCCTTTACTCGGCACTGGTTAGGCCTCATCTTGAGTACTGCGTCCAGTTCTGGGCACCTCACTTTAAGAAGGACATAGACAAACTGGAGAGGGTTCAGAGGAGGGCAACAAGGATGATAAAGGGACTGGAAACAAGGCCCTATGAGGAGAGACTGAAAGAACTGGGCATGTTTAGCCTTCAGAAGAGGAGACTGAGGGGAGATATGATCGCACTCTTCCAGTATTTGAAGGGATGTCACACAGAGGAGGGCAAAGATCTCTTCTCGATCATCCCAGTTTGCAGGACACGGAATAATGGGCTCAAGTTACAGGAACCTAGATTCCACCTAAACATCAGGAAAAATTTCCTGACTGTCAGAGCAATGAGACAATGGAACCAACTACCTAGGGAGGTGGTGGGCTCTCCCAGTCTGGAGGCATTCAAGGTGCAGCTGGACAGACATCTGTCAGAGATGCTTTGACCTAGATTCCTGCATTGAGCAGGGGGTTGGACTCGATGGCCTTGTAGGCCCCTTCCAACTCTACTTTTCTATGATTCTATGATTCTATGACAAGGGGCTGTGTGGAATGCCCAGACGAGAGAGGCGCTGAGCTGGATGCCTTCCTAGGATTGCTGGCTCTGCATCCCCCAGAGGGTCCAGGGCCAGCTGCAGTCAGTCGGCGATGCAAGAAATCAACTCTGCACATTCTCAGAGGTATTCTGTTACTACTTTCACCTCTTCTGAGGACTGGGACCCAGGACCAGTATGGCAACTGGGGGTCATGTGACCCTGCTCAGAGCGCTCGTACATTTTTACTCCGCAACACAAACTGGCCCCGGGGAAAACACTGGTGGGCAGGGCCGGTGCTACCACTAGGCCAACTAGGCAGCCGCCTAGGGCGCAGGGCTAAAGGGGGCGCCAGAAACGCCTTGGGGGAGAAAAAAAAAATACAGCGCTCTCAAGTGGGAAGGGGGGGCGCTAAATATCTGATCTTGCCTAGGGCACCAAACTGCCTTGCACCGGCCCTGCTGGTGGGCGAAGCAGCTCTAAAACCAAGTTTTGCACCAAATAAAAATGCAGCCAGATCTTTTAATGACAATGTCCATATTCTGAAAAGCTGATTTTAACCATTTGACTTTGACAGACATTTTGTGACTTTTCTACTCTTAGTGGCTCTGTGAAAGCGAGACGGGGGCATCCGCTCGCTTTTTGCTCCACGTAAACCCACTAAATGGCATCCTTTCGTGCTCGGTCCCAGCGAGCGGACCCTCCAGCCAGGACGGCCATTTCAGTGCCAGAGAAGGACGGCGTCTCTATAGTATTCGTTGACATGCAGATGCACGAGTGTGGCCGGGCGGCCGGGCTAGGAAAGGAGACACCCAAACACTCAGGCTAGTCCGAAGGGCAGCATCGGGGGGCGCGGGGCATGAGCAAGGAACACACCCTTGCAGCAGCTCAAAGCTGCTCCTTGCCAGGCAGCCCGCGGCAGAAACTTGAGCTGATGTTGTTCTTGGTGTTGTTTCTGTTTTAATGTGCGGTTTTTAAAAAAAAAAATAACGTTGATGAAAACCACTGTGAATGTTTGGAAAAAAACAGCATAACTCATTAAAAAAAAATAAAGTAAAACAAGGTGTTCCCCCCTCCTCTTAAACGGAAGAGCTGCCTCTTCCCTCGTCTCTGTAAGCAGCCCAGCTCTGGTATCAGCTCCCCGCCCCCCCCCCCGCACTCAGGCATTCCTAGCCCGCCTCGCTAGCCCCTTAATTGGCACCCTTCGTTAGTGGTCAAGCAGAGCCGAAGCTACACAGTGAGGTTTGAGAGCGGGGGGCCCTTCCTACACTGTTTCCAAAAGGTTTGGGGGTGAAGAAGTCTGCACCACGTCCCCTTCAGGCTCTTGCTGTACTGCCGAAAATTTCAAGCTGCAGTTTCCCCAGGAGAAACTCTATCCCACCCTCTCTTTCCAGAGGAAAAACCCGAGAGTTCTGTGGAACAGCTTGGATTGCAGGGCTGCAGACTTGGGTTTGGCTCCTGGAGCTGAGCAGAACGAACGAGCGGAAAGCCCCCAGGTCTGGACCCCCCCCCCGGGCCCTCAGCGAAGAACCGCACCCACACGGCAGACACACTTCAGGCCGCAGGGGAGGAGGGTTCGCTTTGGGTGGAAGAGCTGAGCCTGTCCCAGGGCAGGGTGTGCGCCATCCCCCTTGCTTTCTCACCCCCCGAGGGCAGCCGCCTTGTGCCAACATGTTCCAGAGCACCAGCTCCTTAATTATCCGTAATAATTTAGTATGCACAATGATTTACTATATTCCTTCCTCACATCAACACTTGCAGAAGAGCTCTTCATCGCAGCCTATGCAACCTGAGGCAGTGTTAGGGGGCGGCCCACTAGGGCTGGAGCCCCGAATCTTTCATTTGGAGCCCTGAATCTCTGGGAGGCCCCCCTCTGCCCCACCACCCTGCTGTCCAGGGGCACTTGCCAAAATAAAGGTACAGGGGCCCTGAGGATCTCTGTTGCATCAGATCCCCCTGGACTAGCTGGCTTTTGGCCCACATGTGCTTCACCTCCTGCTGCCCCCCCCCGAATATTTCTGCCTGAGGTTTCTTTCTGAAATCCAATGCCCCCCTCTCCCCTGCCCATGCATCCCATTTTACAAACAGGGGTGCCCTTAGGGGACAGGTTCCTTTAAAGACACACACACAGAGAGACTTTAGAGCAGATGTAAATTAGCATAAGCAAATGTGGGCATATTTTTTTTTTTTGTCCTGTGGCCCCGGATCTTTTCGGTAGCTCACACCGCCCCTCTATGCAAGAAGATTAGAAATTGGGGCTCCCCAATGAAGCAGTTTTGCAGCCGGCCCGTGACAAACCAAAGCAGTCATTTGCACAAACCACAGTTAACTTGCTGAATTCGCTGTGGCAAGGTACGAGGGCAACCAGCAGCTTAACTGGCTTTTTAAAAGGATGAGGCAGAGTCGTAGAGGAAAGTCTATCAAGGTGATCTGCCAGAGATGCTAAATACTAGAGAGCAGTGTTCTCCAACCTGGGGTCCCCAGATGTTTTTGGCCTACAACTCCCAGCATGCCCCAGCCAGCTACGCTGGCTGGGGCATGCTGGGAGTTGTAGGCCAAAAACATCTGGGGACCCCAGGTTGGAGAACACTATAGCACTATAGTCTCCCTGTGCAAGGAGTATCAGAGACGGAGGACATAGAAGGCTGTTCCCCAGCTTATGAGCTGTCCGCTGTTGGAGACAGCACGCTGGGTAAAAAGGACCTTGTCCTCGCCACACGAACTGATGCTTGTGACAAGCTTCCTGTAGCAATGGTTTTCACATGCACGTTTTGAGCCAGAAATTAACACCAGTCAATGAATTAAAAGGACAGCCGTGGGGATTGTCCCCCCAAGGGACATTTCCCACAAGACACAATGCCAACAAGGAAAGACATTCCCATGTGGCAAAAAGCACACTTTTAACACACGCCAATGTGGCCCTGACTTCCGCATAGGAAATCTGTCTTGTGTGAAAAGCCCCCTATAGAGCCAGGATGCCAAAGGTTGGGTATCCGTGGGGGGGATAACACCTGAATTTGTTAATGAGGTGTGAATGGCTGAGGTTTAAACATCCACTACCCTGCAACAGCTGTGCTCACCCTTCTGCGAGGAGGCCGGGCAGATCAGCAGCCATCTCTCCCCCACCCAAGTGCTAATGGCGCTTAGCTTAGCCCTCCCTGGCACTGTGCCCCACGCCTTGGAACGGCCTGCCCGATGTGGCTCAGGGTGCAGCCATCCTGGCAGACAAAGGAGAGCTTGTCTGCAGGAGACCGGGAGCTGCTTCGTGCTGTGTGTGGCAGGCAGGTTGTCGCACGCCCCCCCCCCCCAATTGTGTTTCCTACAGTAAAGTTTTTACACGAGAAAAGAAGGGGCAGACAGAGATCCTGAAACACGAGGGGTTTCGTGCCTTGCTGTAAGCGACCAAAGTTCTGAGCCTGGCAGCCGAGGAACCACAGGACTCAAGGTGCGGCGGCAAAGCCCCAGTCCTCGAAAAAAACAGACGAGCTGGTAAACTGCGGCCGGCCCGTGCCCCTTCAGACGGCAGGTGGGTGCATACAAGGCGGAACACTCCTCCGCACAAATACATTCCATGCACATGGAAAACCAGATGTCAGGGAAAAGGGTCCTCGCTTAGCCTCCTTCGCAATATGCTGTTTTTCTACGTGGAGGTACATTGTTCCGTGGAGGCGCATCCTACCACATGAGCCCCCCCACCCCCACCTGCACCCTGAAGCACCGCAGTCCAAACATGGATTTACTACCTCATCTGCTGTTTACGAGAGCCATGTCCAAGAAGCTACGGTGATACAGGAGGACGAGGAAACAAGCCTGTGCGTTGCTTTGCTGCATTATATTGAAATATCCGGAGCCAGGAGCATTCCTGGGGAACCAGCCAGTTCCTGCAGAAGTCGAGGTGCCTGCACCTGCGTCTGTCAGCTGAGAATCCCGGCTCCATACGCGACAGTCGCCAGCTCTCACCGATTTCATTGCACAATGTGCGGTACTCTGCATCTGCCTCGGCAAAAGCACCGTGTAATAATAAGCACAGCCTTCCAAAAAAAATAATTCAGCCATCAAACTATAAGTCTCTAGCGCTCCTGCTGAAGAACGTAAGGACACACGTCCCCCTCCTTCGAGGATCTCGGCACAGTTATCGCAAGATTACGTAATTCCCGATCCGCAAACGGCTTCTGATACAAAACAGAAATGATTAACGTAGGGCATACCTGCAAAGAATGTATTTAAATTCTGACCCAACAAAACACAACATCATGTCAAACGCTGAAACAAAATTACAGACACTCGAGCTTGGATTGCAGCTGGGACTCCATGAGCTGTTGGAGACAGCATGCTGGGTAAAAAGGACCTTGTCCTCGCCACACGAACTGATGCTTGTGACAAGCTTCCTGTAGCAATGGTTTTCACATGCACGTTTTGAGCCAGAAATTAACACCAGTCAATGAATTAAAAGGACAGCCGTGGGGATTGTCCCCCCAAGGGACATTTCCCACAAGACACAAGGCCCCGGTGAGAAGCAGCACCTTTCTGGCAAATGTATGGTGCACATTAAAGCACCTAAGGGGGTCTTCCTAGCCCAGTATGCCGTTTTCACGGGTAACCAGCCAGGTGTCTCTGGGGAGTGCGCAACAGCCCTCTCCACTGGTATTCAGTCTCTAGACTCAGAACAGGCCCGTGGCTCACGCTGGCTCAGCTTGTCTGAGCGTGGAAAGCTAAGCAGGGTCAGGCCAGGTTATTACTTGGATGGGAGACCCCGCCTCTAGTTTCCTGCACTGAGCAGGGGGGTTGGACTCAATGGCCTTGTAGGCCCCTTCCGACTCTATGATCTATGAATCTATGAATCTATAGGCCCATACAGGGAGAGGCGCTCCGTCAGGTATTGCGGTCCTGAGCTGTGCAAGGCTTTATAGGTCAAAATGCCGGCTCTCTGCAGAAGACCCAAAGAATGCCTGGGGCTAAGGGGTGGGCCTGCCACTGCAATCCACCACCCCTGCCCCCCTATCTATCCAATACCTCTGCCGAAAGAGTGGCCGGGTGGCTGGCGGCAGTTTCCTTCCTTCCTAGCTCAGGGATTTGGGCATGGCCCAGATATGTGCCGTGCCCTGGGGTGAAGCATTGTGGCCTGGAAAATGACAGGGGGAAATGCGGTTCTTGTTCAGGAGAGTAACTGGAGAGTGGAATTTGGTGTGTGCGCTGGGGCGGGGCAGCTCCCTTCGCCCTCCCTGTATCTCAGAGGTAGGGCAAGTCCTCCTTAACCCCAGTAATACTTCTTGTTCTGTTGGAAAACTGCGCCCAACCGAACAAGGTCCTTAAAGAGAGACACAGAATCTCCTTGCAGTTCAACTAAGGCAGGGATGGGCAGCACGCAGGCTGCATGCACCCCCTCCATTGTTTTTGCGACCCCCACTGGGTCCAGTGCCGCTAAATTTGCACTCGCCTTGTTTTCTCGCTAGATTGGCATGAATATTGCTGCCTCCATGGCAAATTTGGTGGCGGTGGCAAATTCAGTGGGCATGGGGAGAGGCCCCAGTGGGTTCGGGCAGGTCAGTGTAGCCCCCCGACCCATGGAAGTTGCCCACCCCTGAACTAATTTCCCCCCCCCAAAATCTCGCAGCAGCCCTTCGAAGCCATTGTCGTAAATCCATCCAGTTCCAAGATAAGCCGTGGTCATTATCACAGTTCGAAGGTCGAAGCCAAAATATATCATTCCAAAATACAACAAACGTAAACACTATCCAATTTGGTGTGAGAACAAGGCTTCTCCCTCAGGGTGAAAATGAATTTACTAGAATTTCTGTAGCTGCTCCAGCCCACCCGCCACCCCCACCCCACTTATCTGCAAGGTCAGAAAATGCTCATGCAAACTGGTAGCTGCAGGTACAGATGGCATTATGGGAAAGCAATGAGTTGCATGGGAAAACACACAGCGCCTGTCACATGCAGGCCCCGAAGCATCTTGCCACATGTGTTTTTAACCCATGTAGAAAGAAAAGTCTGGTTTTCAGTCCTGCAGTTCAGCCCTGAGCCTCTCACCCATGAGGCCTGTCTGTATTTCTCATTAAGTATTCAGATTTCTTTGCAAACATTTTCGAATTTCTGTGGCCCAATTTCATACAGGCAGAGGACAATACTGAAAACACTGGAGCAAAACCCGATCGATTTCAACATCCATGCCGTATTCCAGCGGGTTGCAAACTTTCAAGTTGGGAGTGCCTGCCAAGGAACCAGTGTTTTGTTGCAGTGGATTCTGGGAACTGTTCTAGGGCGTTCACGTGGGGTGACGGCCAACCTTGCTGGGCACCAGCGCTGCTCTGTGTGAACCAAGGACACATCCAGGAACACACCCAACACCACACTCCCTTGCGTTTGCGGATCGAAGGGGAGGCTCAGCGGCGGTGGGCAAGCCGCCTTTCAGGAAGGTTTGTCTTCTGTCACTGACCTTCTCATGGAGGATCCCCAAAACTTCCAACAACACCGTTTGAACAACGCTGCCGTGGCCCATTTTCACATGCAAGCCTGCTATTCCCCATTTCTCACAACCATAATTCAAGCGGTGGGGGGGGGGGACACACCTTCATCAACTAGCATATACCTTCTATTTTAAAAATGGCTTTCTTCCACTACACCTCATTAACCAACTTCACACTTTTCAGATTGAAAAGCATTTTTAGCATCACTTCGAAAAATGACCTTAGATGCTCCATCAGAGAATTCCAGGGCACACACACAAGATACCCGTATGCTCCCAGGGCATATCTGCACTAAAAAAAACCTTCAGATCCATTTCATACCACTTTAACCATCATGGCTTCCCCCAAAGCATCATGGGAACTGTAGTTGGTGAGATGCTATGAATCGTGTGAGAGATCCCTAGCCTCCGCTCAAGAACTTCAATTCCAAGCGTTCCCTGGGAAGAGAGGGGATATAACTAGTTTTAAGTCTATGCTGCAGATACGCCCTTAGAGCAGCTTTCCCCAATCTGGTGACCACCACATCTGGAGGGCACCAGGTTGGAGAAGACTGCCTTAAGTTTCAGGGAATACCTCCCAGCAGGACCGGTGCAAGGCAGTTTGGTGCCCTAGGCAAGATCAGATATTTAGCGCCCCCCCTTCCCACTTGAGAGCACTGTATTTTTTTTCAAGGCATTTCTGGCGCCCTCTTTAGCCCTGCGCCCTAGGCAGCCGCCTAGTTCGCCTAATGGAAGCACCGGCCCTGCCTCCCAGGATCGATGAACACCAGGGTGAAATAGTGGATGAAGAGGTAGTAATGATGTACGTCATCCCTGTACATCGAAGGAAACAGTATCCAACTGTCTCCATTTCTGAACTCGGTTCAGTAGAGTCAGTTTCGGTAATTTAAAAATCCAGGACTTTACCGTGTTGTGCAAAGGGTGGTTTTGAATTCAGGGCATGATGATGGAAATTTTCTGGACTGTCCCCCAGGAAATTTCCATCATCATGCCCCGAATTCAAAATCACCCTTTGCACAACACAGTGAAGTCCTGGATTTTTAAATTGCCGAAACCGAAATTACTGAACCAAGTTCAGAATGTAAACTGAAAACAGCATGAACACTTCAGAAATCCACACAGAGCCATTCCACACACACACCCCACCACGCACAGCATCTATTCAGTGGCCATATTGTTTTACCCGAAACAGTCGAGTGCTCCAAGGAGGTCAGAAGAAGCCATATTGTCAAGTTAGCTGCTGGGACTTGTGACTCAGGCAACAACCAACATTTTAAAATGGGGATGGATATTTGGCATCAAATCTCCACTACTGATGTTTCAATTCACCTTCCTTCCTCGACTTAGCTTCACAACAAAATCCTTGGCATGGGCTGTGCCAGGGCTCCTGGCAAGGGTCTTTGCAGCCTTCTTACTGGACTCTGGGGCCCATTTTCAGCTGGGGACGCCAGGGGCCCACCCTGGCATCTTCTGCAATCGAAGCTTGGGCTCTTGCACTGAACTACGGCCCTTCCCAAAGCTACCCACGAAGCTCAGCGCCTCTGCCTGCACCATGGCCTCGACTGTGGGACCATTTCTCTTTGCTTCTAACATGGCAGTGCCCCAACGAGCACTGGCTCTTCTGATGGTAATTTAAGAGTGCTCTGGGCGAGCTGGGCGACGTCTTTATTGTCTGCCCTGTTCCAAAGGCTCAGGGAAGGCAATAAAATGAAAAGGGGACAACATAAAACCTCATTAAAATGGAATTTTATTCCAACACTGAAATCCATATTTGAAAACTCCAACCCTCTGGCTTTCAGCCACAGGGAACCCCTTTGGAATGCCGGAATTCAGACGTGAAACACGTGATATGGAAATGTTTTAAGGTCCCTGAGCATGTGCAGAATGTGTTTCTGTCAGACCTGAGTAGTCACAGCTAGGCTGCACGTATCCTGGAATGAGGGGCCAACATCTCCAGACAGGCTTCACCCCTTGGCAGTTCTCTTGGGAACTTAACCCTGCGTCTTCGCCCCTTGAGGGGAGGAGCCATCATCGTTCCGTGGGAGGGCACTTTCTTGGCCAGCAAAAGGTCCCGGGTTCAGTCCAGTTACGTGGACCAGGGAGCAGGTGATGCCGGCCTTCCCCAACCGGGTGCCCTCCAAATGTGTTGGACTGCGCAACACCCACCGTTCTCCACCCATGGCCATGCTGGCTGGGAATGATGGGCACTGCAGTCCAACACACAGTCCAATTATCCTGCAGGGGATAATTCCCCTTTACTCGGCACTGGTTAGGCCTCATCTTGAGTACTGCGTCCAGTTCTGGGCACCTCACTTTAAGAAGGACATAGACAAACTGGAGAGGGTTCAGAGGAGGGCAACAAGGATGATCAAGGGACTGGAAACAAGGCCCTATGAGGAGAGACTGAAAGAACTGGGCATGTTTAGCCTTCAGAAGAGGAGACTGAGGGGAGATATGATCGCACTCTTCCAGTATTTGAAGGGATGTCACACAGAGGAGGGCAAAGATCTCTTCTCGGTCATCCCAGTTTGCAGGACACGGAATAATGGGCTCAAGTTACAGGAACCTAGATTCCACCTAAACATCAGGAAAAATTTCCTGACTGTCAGAGCAATAAGACAATGGAACCAACGACCTAGGGAGGTGGTGGGCTCTCCCAGTCTGGAGGCATTCAAGGTGCAGCTGGACAGACATCTGTCAGGGATGCTTTGACCTGGATTCCTGCATTGAGCAGGGGGTTGGACTCGATGGCCTTGTGGGCCCCTTCCAACTCTACTTTTCTATGATTCTTTGATTCTATGACCAGGCCCTATAGGGAAAGCTGCTCAGTATGGCACGTGGGACAGTCATCAAGGAGCTCAGGCCGCTCAGTCTTCTCCTCTCACCTGAAGGATTGAATTCTGCCACATGAGACCGCCCAGACACAATGGTCTCCCCCCCCCCCCCAGCCCGTGGTTCTCCACCACCTGTGGTTAGACAGATGGTGCCTGCAGAGGGGGCTCTTTTGCGGCATGGCTCCCCACTTATGAGGTGCCCTCTCAAGGGGGACATTGCCCTTTTGGCATCAGCCCAACCTACCTCACAGGGTTGTTGTGAGGATAAAATGGAGAGGAGGAGGAGGAGGATTATGTAAGCCGCCTTGGGTTCCTTTCAGGAAAAATGGTGGGATATAAAATAAATAAATAAATAAATAAATAAATCAGGAGACGACATTTTTATTTGCCCAAGAGTCTGATGGAGTAGGTCAGTTCCCCCAACCTGGCGCCCTGCAGATGTCTGGAACTTCAACTCCTATCAGCCCCAGATGGCATAGCCAATGGTCAGGAATGTTGGGAGATTTATTAATTATATTTATATCATCATCATCATCACCACCACCACCACCACCACCACCACCACCACCACAAAATACTAAAAGATGGGAGATATAGTCCAAAACATCTGGGGGCACCTCAGGGAGGATGGACTCACTTGGAGCTGAGAAATCCAAAGGCCACCAGACACGCTGACCACGTCACCACCCCCTTTTGGGCCAGTGACACAGATGTTGCCATCCTTCAACCACGCTAGCCCAGCGAACGCAAAAAGTCTTTGGAGTATGTATACTCGACTGCAATACCTCGAGTGACCGCTACCAAGTCAGTCGCTTGGGACCCAGAAGAAATTTCAGCAGCCCAATAAATCCAGAAAGACACAGCTTCTCTAGGTTGTTATACAATCCCGAGGCTCAGCTTGTCTGAGTGTGGAAAGCTAAGCAGGGTCAAGCCTGGTGATTACTTGGATGGGAGACCCCTCCTCTAGTTTCCTGCATTGAGCAGGGGGTTGGACTCGATGGCCTTGTAGGCTCCTTCCAACTCTATTATGAAAATTGCAGAGTGGGAATGGACCTTAGAGGTCTTGTAGTGTACCCCCTCCCTGATCAATGCAGGAATCGACAGGCAGCATCCCTGACAGACTGCTGTCCAGCCTCTGCTTAATATCTCCTGTGGAGGACAACCCACGACCTCCCGAGGCAGTCTGCCCCACTGCTGAACAGCTCTCATTGTTGGGAAGTTTGTTTAGCCGGAATCTGCTTCCCTGCAATTTCCACCCCTCGGTCCTAGCCTTGCCCTCGGGAGCGACAGAGAACAAGCCCGGTCCATCTTCCGCATGACAGTCTTTCAGATATTTGAAGACTGCTATCACGTCTCCCCCTAATCTTCTCTTCTCCAGGCTAAACATACCCAGCTCTTTTCTATTGTACTTCAAAGGAGCAGAGCTGGATTAGTACCAGTAAATGCAAGGTAAACCCAGATCTATACAGGCTCCTAAGCCAGAGATATGTCACGGCAAACGGCAAATCCAAGAGCCATTCCCTCTGACTCACTGACACCAGAGGGATTGCCCACAGCAACGGAACAATCAGAAATGAACTTAAAATAACCTATCCGCTTAATAAATGGCTAATGAAAGAGAAGTAACTTAATTATGTGAGGGTATAGCTGGCTCCATCCTGGGGACTTGGGGCAGCAAATAGATAAAACACACAAATTGTCCGTTTAAAAATCTAACTAAACAGATAACGCTGAGCTGGTCTCTTAACTCTACCCCTGCCCCAACCTTTTAACTGCTTATCCAGAGACCCAGAATCCAGCACAAGGAGACCTTACATCATTTTGAAAATATAATAATGCTGGGCTTTGTAAATCTCCAAGGGAGAGAATCTCATAAATGCAGAGTACACACTGTGAAACTTTCTACACACCCACGTGGTTTATATTACTATTAAAAAGGTTGGTTTGGGTTGACCTTGGAGATTTGGGTGAGATGCAGACTGTTACTGTCATCGCTAACAGGTCTGGCTTCGTTTTCCCAGAACAGATCAGGAACTCAGAGTGTAAGTTTAGAGTAAATCCTGCAAGCAGTAAAGGGAAAGTGCTGAAGTAGCAGCCCCGAACCACTGCCACAGCATATTACGGTTACATTTTACCAGCCATAAATTTGGTAATAAATTTGGAAGTAAACCCTTTCAGTAGCAATAGGACAGGACTAAGGAATCAAACTAGTAACATTTTTAATATTTTACTGTTTCACTTATTAATTGCTGTAAGCCATCTTGTATGGGTTTCCCCCTAAAAGGTGGGACAGAAGTACATAAGCAAGCTTATGCACTTAAATACATAAGCAAGCAAGCAAGCAAGCAAGCAAGCAGTCTACAGTTGTAAGGGACCGTTCCTCACTGTGAGGGAAACGCAAAACACCAAGGAAGGTAAAGAAGTGCCTGCATCACACAAGCCGACCACGCTCTTTTGAACCGAGCTCACGTTTACCAACACTCTGACTCAGACACCCAAGAGTCCAGCATGTGGAGCAACCCCACTGACTCAAGGGGTCTTGGAGTTCTGACTCAGTAGATCGTGACTCAGATGTGCTGGGCTGCCGCCGGAATGCCTCCACCAATTCCTCCGCAACCCACAGTTCAGCATTCCGAATGAGTACGCTTAGAGGGTAGGTACGTCCCACGGATACGGACACGCATGCTCCGGGGCACCCGATCCTACGAGCGGTGCTTGCACCAATTCCGAACCGCAGAACCTCTCCTACGGCACCTCGTGAAGGATGCAGCTGGACAGGACCGCAGCACCCAGACCCACACACGTGCACGCCCGCAGGATCCCTCCTTCCCCGATCCGCGAGGGGGGGGGAGCCCAGGAGCACAGCCCCTGCAGCTTACCTTCAAGTCCTGCTGCTGCTGCTTCTGCTTCTGCCTCTGTCGTTCCCCATGGCCTTGCAGGCTGCCAGATCACAAAATCTGGGGAGGGAAAGAAAAAGGAAAGGGGGAGCTATTCTTAATGCTGGCTGCGGCTGGAGACTTGAGAACACGCCCGCCGAATCCCCCCCACCATTTCGGTCCCCCACCAAAGCCCCCGGCCCGCGCCTGCACCCTCCCCCCCCCCGTCCGCCCCACTGCACCCAGCCACAGCCCCTCACGCACCGGTAACCCGAGGCTCTGGCAGCCGCCGAACAGCAACTGCTCTGTTAACGAGCAGAGCGGCAGCCAAAGCGGCCGGCGGCGGCCTCCTGCCTGCCTGCCTGCCTGGGAGGAAAGGCAAGCCGCTTCCCCCGCTGCCCTCCTCCCCTGAGCCCCGGCCACAGGCTGGAGAAATTCCTAAAAATAATGTCAAAGCAAAGCGCTCGCTCGTAAAAGCTCAGCGGGCCGGGGAAGGGGGCTGGATTCGATTTCAGGCTGCAGCGGCGAAGAGCGAAATCCAGGACGGGGCTCCTTGCGGGCAGAGCGAGCTTTCCAGGGACGGAGCAAACGCAGGCGGGCGGGCAAGACAGAGCAAGAGGGCCAGGGCAGGCCGAGGGGCCAGCACACAGGAACCCTATGCTGGCCTGGGAGGGAGGGAGGGAGGGAGGGAGGGTCAGGGGTGCACTCGAGGGATGCCTGTGAGAATCTGAGCGAGGGTGCTTGCGTGGCTGTGCACCCCTGCCTCAAATCCTGGTGAGCGGAATCGGGGCCGTGTGGTCACGCCGCTTACTTGCCACTCGTGCCTGAACCGCGTTTGAGCACATTTCTCAACCGCCGAACAGAGCTGGGGGCACTGGCGCAGCGGGCACCAGATGGGCCATAACGGGCCATAAGCCAGGCAACGACATGCTTTGAGAAATAAGATCCTGCTTCTTCACCAGCAGGCCACCGGCCACATCAGACCGACAAAGCCCCTCCAACTGGCCCGGCCAAACCTCTGCCTTTTCCCTCCACTTCCCATGGCTCCTGTCATTTCCTCCTGCTAGCCAGAATCAACCATTATCCCAAGCACGTCCTTAGGATACGTACGCGCATACATGCGCTGCACTATAATGAAACCCAGCAGCTGTGCGTGAGGTCCCTGCCACCAGACGCCTGCTGCCAGACGTACGACGTAGGTCAGCTGACGGCCCCTGGGTGGGGGGGAGAGGGAATGGCCCGGCCCATCTGTCTGCGAGATTCTCCCGGATAACGAAATGATCTCGAGCCAGCATCATTATGCTGCAGCAAATATGGCCGACAGCATTTAAAACGGCATTAGCAAGAGCATCATTTCAAAGAGTCAGGAGTACGTAAATGGGCCATTTCTTGAAGCACCGAGCATATCCGTCCGGAGCCTGGCATTCATTTCATAACGCTATCGTTCAAGCAGGATGTTGGCAGCTCGAGAAGGACTGGGAAGAGAACTATAAAGATGATTGAGGGCTGCTGACAAATCCCATGTGAAAAGCCTGAGAAAACTGGATAGAGGTAAGAGAGGAGTGAGGGAGAACAGAACGACAGTTTTTGAGACGCCCAAAAGGGAGCCAGAAGAGAAAGGGGACTTTTGTCCTCCATGTCCACCGAGGACGCGGTAAGAAGCAACAGGTAATAGCAGCATGCAGTGCCCTCTGATACGGCAGCTGCGCCCCCTACCTTCCTAATCACCTGCTCCCATCAGTGGTTCATGCCTTGGTCTCCTCTCGCCTAGACTACTGTAATGCGCTCTACGTGGGGTTACCCTTGAAGCTTCAGCTGGTACGGAACGCGGCGGCTCGCCTGGTTAAAGGCTGCCGCCGGCGGGACCACATCACGCCAGTGCTGAAGGAGTTGCACTGGCTACCAGTTGCTTGCCGAGCCGAATTCAAGGTGTTGGTTTTGACCTTTAAAACCCTATACGGCTCTGGTCCAGTTTATCTCAAGGAGCGTCTCCAGCAACACCAAGTGGGCCGCTCAACAAGATCTGCCACGGACGGCCTTCTCCTTGTCCCTTCAGCCAGAGCAGCTAGACTGGTGGGGACGAGGAAAAGGGCCTTTTCCGTGGCGGCCCCCGTACTGTGGAACTCTCTCCCGAGTGACCTCCGCCATGCCCCCTCTCTGCTGAGCTTCCACCGCTCATTAAAAACCTGGCTGTTCAGGCGGGAATATGGGGTGGGTTAAGATTTTAAAATTTTTATACTGTTTTAAATGTATTTTATTGTTTTTATTCTATGTACATCGCCCAGGGTGGCCAGTGGCCGGCCAGATGGGCGATAAGTAAATATAAATAATAAATAAATAAATAAATAAATAATTATGAACCTTAAATACTGGTTGTATTGTTTTAATCCTTACAAACAGCCCGGCCAGACAGGTCAGCGCTGTCATCCCATATTGCAGGCGTGGCTGTGGGCTGAGGCTGAGAGAGAATGGCCTGGCAAAGACCACCAAATGAGTTCGTGGCAGAGGCGAGGTTCCCCTCCGTTTGGTGCCCCCTCCCCGCTGCGTGGGGACAGCAGCTCCTGCACAGATGGGCCGTTCTCTTGGCCCCCATGCTACGATTTAGGCTGAAAGGAGGTTTAAAAATCCATTAAAAAAATAAAATAAGCTATGCTGCACAATCTCAACAACAACAACAACAAGGCAGCAGACTTAAATGAAGTGCTCGCCCTTCCTTGGAAGCTTTCAAGGAAAAGGTTAGGCAGGCATCTGTTTGGGATGCTCCAAGCAGCGCAGGATACCTTGTCTTAGGGCAAAGGGTTAGATTTGATGATCTTCGGGATCCCTGCTGAGGCACTCCACTAAGCGGGGGGAGGCCCTGATCCTGCTGCTATTCCCTGCCCTCCCTCCCGGTGCCAGCACCTCAGAAGGCCCTGCGCCACCAAACGTGGAACTCTGTGGGGGCTGCCCAGCCATTGTGGCTGGCCTTCCCCCTTTAAACTCACAGATCTCCGTCCTGCTGGAGCAGTGTTCTCCAACCTTGGGGTCCCCGGATGTTTTTGGCCTACAACTCCCAGCATGCCCCAGCCAGCTACGCTGGCTGGGGCATGCTGGGAGTTGTAGGCCAAAAACATCCGGGGGCCCAAGGTTGGAGAACACTGTGCTGGAGGAAGCAAAATAGCTGTGCCTTGGATCTGGAAGCCTTCTGGCCCGGGGTAGGGCATAGCCCCGACTCCCCTTCCAAGCACGGAGGCGCTTGGGTCAGCCAGCAGGCGAGCTACAAAGCAAACAGCTCACTGTTCCCGTGCTCCTTCCCTCGCTAGGATGGGAACGCTGCCCAGCGGCACAAAACAGCCCTCCGCGAGCTGCGGAGGGCTCGCTTCCCGAACAAAGGCCCCTTTTGGTCTCCCAGAGATTCCATGTGCACGTGACCTTTGGCAAGACAAAACGCCCTGAGCGGCCAGGAGCCGTCGAGCTAGCCTGCCACCCGGGTGGGAGAGAAGGGCCCACTGACCTCTTCTTCGCACCTGGAGAAAAGGGAGCCAAACGCCGCCACACTCTTCACTCAGAGCAGCAGCTGGGAGAGGCAGGAGGAGGGCGATTATGATGCGCGATCTGCTCCATCCCCGGCCATAAATCACTCGCTGCTCAGGTCTGACCTTGCCAAGCCAAGTGGCGGCCATCACCACAGCAACTCACGTCAGAAACAAAATCACAGAAAAAGGGACGCATTTCATGCTTAGCAGCAGATATTTAGGATTTGCTACCCAACTCATGCATCCCCTAAGAGACTTACGGCACAACCCTATAAAGGCCTACAACTCCCAGCATGCCCCAGTCAGCATTGCTGGCTGGAGCATCCTGGGAGTTGTAGGCCTTTTTTTTCTGTCTAAACATGCATAGGGTTGTCGTGCCCTTAATTGGTCTGTGGTGGAATGAGCATTGTCAGATCTAAGACATGGGAGCCCAACTGCACACACTGACTACGGGAGCATTAAATGTCCACAAGTGGGAGCCCTTTTTTTTTTTTTTTTTTATAGTGGAGGAAAGAAGCATCTGTAACACGGGCATCCCCTGGAATTTTTCCAGGGGGGCAGGCAAAGCTGCACAGCAATTTGTGGTTGCAGTTCATGCGCACAGCGCACAGCGCTGCAACACACCTGTGCACTTTCCTTGTGCGCACTTTCCTCTCTGTTGCTTGGCATCACATTCCATGACATTTAGAATCCTACACAGAGTAGCAGGAAAGCCTGGGAATTGAACAGCACTAATGTGGAAGAGAGTTATATTCAAGAAGCATCATGAACGTCAAGAAAACTTTATTTGGAGGGCAGGATAAAAAAAAACACACCATACCTAGGAACGAGAGGGGGAAAAACCCAATTGCACAAAACACAGTACAGCTGTCTTAAGAATATCATCTCATCTATTTTATGGCATCACTGCCCTTCTTATAATGCTGACAGCATGACCTGTCCTAGAATGATTTCCTTCATCTTGGTTTATTTATTTACCACATTTATATACTGCTCCACATCTAAAAAGATCCCAGTCCCAGAGCGGTGAACAATTAAAAGATAAGAACAGATAAAAAGAATATAATAATATGTTAACATTGAATCAATAATAAGCGTGGCTCGACAGTCAAGGAAGGCTTCCTGAAATAAAGATTTTCCAGGAGGCACTGAGAACAACACAGCGTCGGAGTCTGCCTGACTTCCACAGGCAGGGAGTTCCACAGAAATGGAGCCACTCTGTGTGGACTCCAATCAGGCCACAGGTCCATGGGGAATCACCAGGCACCTGCCAGCCAATGATAAGGGAGAAGGTGCTCTCTGAAGTTTCTGGAAACATTGGTGAATGCTCCCCAGAGCTGCCTCTCCCAACCTGGTGCCCGCCGGATGTTTTGGACGGCAACCCCAGCATTCTGGACCAGTGGCCCTGCTGGCTGCGGCTGCCTGGAGTTGAAGTCCAAGCATCTGGAGGGCATCAGGTTCGGGAAAGCAACTCCGGAGAGCAGCAGTGGAGTCTATGGGGAGTGTCTTTGGCAGCGGAAGGAGCAATGAGTCTGCTTGATAATCAGGTTTTGGGGTTCTAGAGGAGCCTGGACTACTCACTTTACTTTTCACATTGTTATCAGCCACTTTTTACATCAGCTAACAATACCGCTTTGGCATGGCTTGAAGTTTGAACTACAAGCCAATGTTCTTTTGGAATTGCATATTTCTCCTTGAACTCTAGATCTGTGTATGTTTGCACATTTTTTTAAAAGCCCTGATAGCGTCAGAGAACAGGTCTCCCATTTCTGATAGACCTGGTGACTGAGCGGCGATAAGGCCTGGGGCCCAGGTCTGCCAAGATAGGTAGATCTAGCCTCTGGGAAAGCTGTTACCCAGGCTAGCCCTCTGTTGTTCCTCAGTGGGTAGACCAGCGGCTTGTTCGCATGACACGGGAACCGCGGGGGAGCAGAAGTCCCCCGCGGTTCCCGTGTCGTGTGAATGCCGACCGGGGGCGCCCCTGCGGGACGCACGCAAAGTGACCATAGTCGGTAGAGGGGTAAGCCCCTACCGCGCGTGGCCACTGTGCCGTGCGAACAGCGGGCGGCCGTCCCGTGGGCCGCCCAGAGCTGTAGGGGCAAATGGCCCCTCTGGGCATCCCGGGGGCCCCGCCCCTAGCGCCGGGAGGCCCGCACTGTGGTGTGGGGACTGCGGGGTCCGCCCACACGCGTGGGGCACAGGTTGTCTGTGGCACGCCGCCGGACCCCGCGGACGGCCCCGTGGTGCCTCCCCCGGCCGCAGCCTGGGTCGTGTGAACCGGCCCCTGGTGTCCAGACAATGTCTTTCCACCCACAGCTGAAACCTTCACTTCTTTCCATGACACCCTTCACCCCTGTAATGGCCCTTTGGGCCGAAGGCCATCACAGGTTGAAGGTCATGGTTAATACTGGGATGGTGGGGTGGGGTGACCTGCTCAGCTTGCAACCCACCGCTAGGCTTGGCTCTGCAGGCAACACACAGTAAGACTCAGGTACCTTTGCAAGCAGGGCTGTGGAGTCGGTAGATAAATGTTCCGACTCCGACTCCTCAGTTTTTTGTACTTCCGACTCCGACTCCCCTGTATTAATATGCTAATTAATTAATTAATATGCGAGGTAGTTGGGCAGAAGCTGCTGCCTTCTCCTTTTTGTGTGCTGATCTGCTGCTGAAGATAGGGCAGTGGGAGGATCCAGGAGGGGCATTTATTATAAAACAGAAGTCATTAATTATAACTGTTTGTGAATTGGGACATTTAAACTTGCTTTTTTTTAAATTCCAATCTAAATTCAGTAGGAGTCGGAGTTGGTGCATTGTTTGCCGACTCCGACTCCAGGTACCCAAAATTTCCTCCGACTCCGATTCCTCGACTCCGACTCCACAGCCTTGTTTGCAAGTGGTCGAATATGTGACAAGAAGATGTCAACTCTGAAGGGAGGGTTTTTAAGTGGACTGCCCATTAAAGGGTTATGGCAGACTCTGTACAGTCTGGTTGCAAGACAGGGGGCAGGGTTCAGTCAGTGCACTGAACCACTTGAGTGAATCAGGGGAGGGAATGCTGGAGGTTGCTTAGCAACAGGTTTGAATTCCATTCTAACTTTCCTCCGATAGTCAGACTAGTGTAGTGTTAACTGACTTAACTGACGCTTAACTGAGTTGTAGGCCTGAGTTGCTGGGTTTAGCAATGAAAATTGACCTGTATGTGTTTTGCTTACCTCAGAACAGACTGAGCAACGTTTAAGAAACTGCACTACTGTAACCATCACGCTTTAGTACCTGAGTAATCTTATGTTAGCATCTGCTTTAGAAAACAAGTCCTCTGTGTGTGTGTGTGTGTGTGTGTGTGTGTGTGTCTGAGAGAAGTCTGTTGCTGCTTTTGCACTCTGCCATCAGATTATGGGCCCGGGCCCAGACTCAGAATCAGTCGACGTTCCAGCAGCTACAAGGCAGATCAGTTTTGAATCAGTCAAAACCTTAAAAGACAACCTTCTGAGGAAACAGAAATCCCCCCCAGGTTGACTTCAGCACCTTGACAGAGAGTTTGTATGAATCTGTCTTGAAAGATTTGCAAGGTGAGGAGCCTGACAGAGAGACCGGCGGGGGAAGCAGCAAGCCTGGAAGATCTGAGCGGTTGGGCAGGGCGGAGCAGAGGCCTCCAGAGGTCGAGCAAAAAAATATCCGAAACGTGGACGCAGAGCCCTTCTTCTCTGGGCAGCACGCGCTCCACGTGCCTGGCAGGTTCCGTGGGACCGCGTGTCTGCCTGCACTCCTGGCCCCTTCGCAAGAATGCAGCCCAAGGCAGGCTGAGCGACACCCGGTGCCGCTCCCCCTCCGGCCCCCGCAGCCAGGCAGCCTTCGCCCCCCCGGCTCCGGCACAGAACAGCCTTCACGGCCGGGGCACAGCTGGCAACGTGTGCTGCTGGCAAACCCCCTTCCCCTTCCCTGCCCAGTCAGCAAAATCAGAGCCAAGAGCTCTGCGCTCCCCCCTAGCCCCGAATCCGTCAGAGAGGCCATGTTCCTCGCTGGCCCTCGTGACGGGGAGCTGTAAAACAAGCCTCCCTCAGGTGCGTTTGCCTTGGCCGGGCGTCAACCCCGGCCAATTAGAGCGACAGAAAACATATTTAAAAAACGAATGCTAGGAAAATAATCTTCGCCGGGCGGAATTGTGTGCGCATTCTATCAAACCCAGATGGCGAAGGTGCAGAAGTGAGCGGGGGGGGGGGGGACGCAAAGCACAGGCCCGGGAAAGAATAAAAGGGGAGCCTTGTGTGAGGCAGGCCTAGCTGGGGGGTGGGGGTGGGGGGCTGGCTGGCTTCTCCAGCTCCTGCGGTGCATGGGAGGGGGGGCAGGGGTGGAAAGAGGGGGGGGCCCCGATGCAACTTTGGGGGAAGCAGTAGATGCTGAAGGGAAGTTGCTGCTGACTTTGGAAACTTGAAGCTTGTCCAGATGGCCGCAGCATGATGTGTTGACAGTGCCCCGGGAAAGCAGGTACCATTTTTCTTGCGCAGTCCCCCCACCCCCGCCTCTTCCTCACACAGTGGTGAACACAGAAAAGCAGCCCCCTGAGTGATCTAGCCCCCGCATGGCCAACAAAAAGGAGGCTGCCCCGCGAGACCGAAAGCCCCAAAGATGAAGCACACCAGAAACTACAGCCAATGGAATGAAATGTTTAAGCCAGTGTTCTCCAACCTTGGAGTCCCCAGATGTTTTTGGCCTACAACTCCCAGCATGCCCCAGCCAGCTACGCTGGCTGGGGCATGCTGGGAGTTGTAGGCCAAAAACATCTGGGGACCCCAAGGTTGGAGAACACTGGCTTAAAGTAAGCTACAAAATTAGAACAGTATAATTTTAATAGAAGGGCCTAATACACAGGACTGTTAAAAATCATTGTCGTACAAGTCACAAAATGCCCATATATATACCATATATATATAAACCCTTGTTAATTTGATTCCTGCCAAATAACAAATAGAACTGTGAGTCCACCCCCATTCAGTGAACTCCATCAATGGCTACTTGTCATGATGGCTACACATAACCCCCAGGATCAAAGGCACCGTGCCTCTGAAAACCAGCCATGGGGGAACAGGAGCAGGAGAGGGCCGTCGCGGGTTGGCCATTTTGGAAAGCAAGATGGTGGACCTGATATACCTTTTGGGGCTCTTCTAAAGACCAGTCTTCTAGATGACCAATGAGTCATTCAACTCCCTTTCGGCTACATTTTAATCAGGAACCAAATTAACAGTGAACTTCTGCAGTCTACCCAAGTCCCCCACATATAATTTCATCCATGAATCTATAGGATCATTTCACCATAATCAATGAAGGCATGGCACTGGTCACATCAGACCTAGTGTCTCGCTATGCTCCACATGAGACTTATCCTGCATTGCCACATTATTCTGCTGTTTATGTCCCTCCATTGTATTAACTATCCATTTGAACTTATTCTGGCTTCCTGTTTGGAACAGGAAGTGCCACATCATGTCAGAATATGTCTATCCAGCCCAGCAGTCTCTACTCTGGCTGGAAGCAGCTTCGCAGGGTCTCAGGCAGAGGTCCCATCAACTGCCATCTGATCCTTATTTTAAACTGGAGATGCCAGGGATGAACCTTGGACCTTCCGTGTGCAAAGCATGTGCTCTTCCACTACGCTAGATCCCTTCCCCTGTTCTTTAACCAGTTATGATCCATAAAGAAGACCCGAGCTCTTATTTATCCTATCACTGCTAAGTTTTCTTAGGATCATTTGGTGAGGTATTTTGTCAAAGGTTTTTCAGATGTTCAAGAATATAATGTCTATGGAATCACCCCTATCCAGAATGTCGCTGACACTCTCAAAGAACTTTAAATGCTTGGTGAGGCAGCCTTTTGCAGAAGTCATGTTTGTTCTTCTATCTATATGCTTATAAACGTACCTTAATTTTTTGATACCAAGTCATCTGGGACAGAATTAAGCTGAGAAGTCTCTAATTTTCCAAGAGCCTTCCTGGATCCCATTTTAATAATCAGTGTGACACTGGAAACCCTCTCATCCTCCAGTTAGGATGCTGGTTTTAATAAAGAAAACAAACATTTATTTCAATACTCCAGGAGCAGGAAATTGGCCATGCTTACTTACTCTGGGAGCTGTAGCCTGACACCTCTGGAAGGCACCAGGTTGGAGCCGGCCGACTTAAAGGAAGGCTGTTCCACATGTAAGGACCACAAAAGGGAAAGCGTGGAGATGAGTGGAAGTTTAATAAGGAGCATAGTGTCAGGCAAACCAAGAAGGGATAACAGGTTTAAGCTGAGAAATGAGAATGCCAATGAACAAAACATTCCAGCAGTCCAGCCTTGTTGGACTACAACTACCACCACCCCAACCAGGCTGGGGGATAATGGGAGTTGCAGTCCAATACATCTGGAGGGCACCTGGTTGAGGAAGGCTGCAGTAGTCAATTCAAGATAGAATGAGGGTCTGAATAAGAGTTTTAGTAAGGTCTGTTAATTAAAAAAAGAATACATTTTGGTTTCCCTCCAAGAATCTCAGTTTACATTCTAAGACGGAGAAGAGATTTTCAGGGAAAATGATGCTCGACTCGTAACTCATCCGAGTGGAACAAACTAGACAAGGTAATTATGAACTTTGGTGTCAGTTTGATCTGTAATCGGATCCTGGGTGCTGCTTGGTATTAAATCCAGGGTGGCTCCCCTTTTGTTAGCTCCATGGCTAAGTCTCTTCTCAAATACAATAATTTTTCACATCCAGAAATATTGTCTTTGTCATGAGCAAAATGTCTATTTGCCCAGTCATGCTGGGGATAGTCTGATGTATAAATTGAGTGCCAACTTCTCGTGCCTACATTTGGAGGCATGAAAACACACAGGTATGTGCAGATTAGCTATTTCCTCCTCCTACCCCCCAAACCCTGGCAATGGGAATGGAGACAAGCAGCTCCGACGTCAGGCAGTCCCAGACCTTTGGAACCTATCCTGTGCATTTCCACCCAACACGTCCGCCAGCCCAAATCTGACCACCTGGTGGTTTCCCTCTTTGCCGATGGGTCAGCAACAAGGAATATATTTCTGTCCCTTGGGCCCCGCTCCCTTGACCTGGGAAGAGACTGACCCTAGAAAACAGGAGCCACTGCAGGCCCAATGGCTTGCAGGCGCTGAATGAAGGCAGCTCCAGGCTGCCAGCCAACAAAGGCAGCACATGCAAGCAGCAGAGCCCCCTGCAGGGTTGTTGTGAGGATAAAATGGAGAGGAGGAGGAGGAAGATTATGTAAGCCGCCTTGGGTTCCTTGCAGGAAAAAAGGCGGGGTATAAATATAATAAATAAATAAAAAAAATTTGCTTGGCGCTAGCAGCATGTCTCAAAGGGCAGCAATTCTCTTAAGGGTCCTGCAAGTCCCTGTGCTTGATGCCTGCTCGTCTTTTTAAAAAAAAAAAAAAATGGGGGGGGGAAGAGAGCAGCAAGAGACAGGATCTAGTGATCTGCTGAAATCCCATCAATTTGGTTTGCTGGGTTTCTATGAAGAGGAGGAAGGAAGGAGGCTGTTAAAAAAAATAATAATACAAAGTGAGTCCTGGCTCCAAAGCCAAGCATTTTCCCATTCTCACACGGACTCCCTCCTTCTCTCCCTCCCTATTCCTCTCTGAGAACACAAGAACATAAGAAGAGCCCTGCTGGGTCAGACCCAGGGTCCATCTAGTCCAGCATTCTGTTCACAAAGTGGCCAGTCAGCTGCCCACGGGGAAACCCACAAGCAGGATGCGAGTGCAACAGCACCCTCCAGCCCAGGGTTCTCCAACCTTGGGTCCCCAGATGTTTTTTGGCCTACAACTCCCAGCATGCCCCAGCCAGCGTAGCTGGCTGGGGCATGCTGGGAGTTGTAGGCCAAAAACATCTGGGGACCCAAGGTTGGAGAGCCCTGCGTCCAGCCCATTCCCCAGCGACTGGTGTGCATAGGCAGACTGCCTCCGATATTGGAGGTAGCACAGAGCCATCAGGACTGGTAGCCTTATCCTTCGTGAATGCAGCAAATCCCCTTTTGAAGAGGTCCACTACGTGGCTCACGCTGGCTCAGCTTGTCTGAGCGTGGAAAGCTAAGCAGGGTCAGGCCTGGTGATGACTTGGATGGGAGACCCCGCGTCCTCTAGTTTCCTGCCTTGAGCAGCGGGTTGGACTCGATGGCCTGGTAGGCTCCTTCCAACTCTATGATCTATGAAATCTATGAAATCCTGTGGTCGCGAATTCCATACCCTGAATTATGCGCTGTGTGAAGAAGCACTTCCTTTGGTCTTTCCTGAATCTCCCACCGTTCCGAGTCATCGGTTGGCTACATTGGGTTCTAGTATTATGAGAAAGGGAGAAAAACCTCTCCCTTTCCACTTTCTCCACACCAGGCATAAGTTTATACTCCTCGGTATGTTCCCCCTTTCCTTCTCTGCTTTCTAAGCTGAAATGCCCAAAATGTTATCATCTTTCCTCACAAGGGAGCTGCTCCAACCCTTCCCTCCCCCCCCCCCAGACTCCACTGCTTGGAGATTGGAAGGGAGCCCGAGTCCAAGCCTCAGTCTCTTCCCATCATTCTTTCCCAGTCTCAGTTTCCCATCTGTAAAATGAGAAAAGGCCCTCATAGAGTTGCTGGGCGGGAAAATTCTTTTGCAAGTTTAAAAACAAAACAAAACAGAGCAGTCTAAATGACAGGCGGCAGTAGCAGCGGCAGCAGCGCCAAGAACATGTTCCACCCCACCCTCATTCCTTCCAGGCTCAATATGGACCACGGGCACGGACAGGCCAGCTGCTCCACGGGGATCAGAGCTTCCTGGCCGGATGCTCTCCTTTTGGCCGACTCCTTTCCCCTCCCTTCCCTGGGCTGTGACTTATTTGTAAGAAGAACTCCTGCAAGAGGATGCAGCGTGTCACCAGCTCGTATTTTCACACTCACCAGCTTTTGTTTGCCCAGCAGGCAGGCTTCCTTCCCCTCCCAAAATAATATCAGCGAAGCACCAAACAGGCATGCAGTCCATCTGCCCTCTATAAAAGGGGCTGAGAAAGTCAAATGGCTGTTGATGCTCTCCCAGGGGTCTTTGCACCAAGGATGAGTGTACATATGTAGGCAAGGGAGTCATCTGAAGGGGTTAAAGCAGTGTTCTCTAACCTTGGGTCCCCAGATGTTTTTGGCCTACAACTCCCAGCATGCCCCAGCCAGCGTAGCTGGCTGGGGCATGCTGGGAGTTGTAGGCCAAAAACATCTGGGACCCAAGGTTGGAGAACACTGGGTTAAAGCATGGGGCTGGGGAGGGGAAGTTAATTTCCCCACACGCCATCCATTTCTTCCCACCTTCAGAATCCCCTCTTCCAAAGGCTGCTGTTTGCCCTGTTTAGGGAACACCAACATTTTAGAAATTAAGTGTGTGTGTGTGTGTGTGCGCGCGCGCATATGTACAGACACGCACAAGCAAGCTTTTGGCATCGTCAAAGCATGGTAGGATATGCTCTTCTTGAACACTGGTAGTTTGGCTATGAAACTACTGATGGGTAATTTAAGTCTTGCAGGGGAGGTGGCAGTCAAAGGACTTGTGCAGACCGGTCAAAAGAACAGTGTTCACGCCCTAGTTCCCATGCCCTATTGTACCGCTTAGGGATGTTATTATATTTAAGCGGTATACAAATATCACACATAAAATTAAAAAATATCTCACCGTGAAAGTAGGCCCAAGAACCTGCAACTCAAGCAACGGCATATTGCTTCCCTTCCTGACTAGTTTTCTCCTGGATCAAATTTTAGATTGGTAAACTCCTCAGGGCAGGGATCCCTCCTCTTGTATACTCTGTAAAGTGCCATGCACACTGATGGTGCTACATAAAATAACGAACTGCCACCTCAGTCCTCCTGTACAGGAACAACTGGGCAGAAGGGTCTTGCTACACAATGCAAAAAGAAAACGGCATCAGCCACTGCTGTCTTCTTGAGGGGGGGCGGGGGGATCGAGGGAAACTATCAAAGGGGCAATATAAATATTACAGGCCACAGGAGAGTTTCACTGATATGGGGGTGGGGGCGAAGGAGGCAGAGAGAGGTTCAAAGGGCACCCACCCAAGTTGCAGTTTTCTCCAGGCAGAGGCAAATTTTGAAGGCACCGACGCAGAGATGTCCCTTGGCATGTATCCTGCCAAGTGCATTGGGTCACCGGGCTCAATAAGGTGCATGTAATAGCTTTCTACCACTCTTGTTTAGGAAGGGATGCCTCTTCCAAGGCATCTCTCTCACCTCCCTTCCTCGGCCACAACAAAGACTGTGCCCTCATCCCTGCCTCCAAACGTTAGTCCCCCGTCTGGAGGTTAGCCCCAGAGGCATTGCTTTCCCGTACTTCTAGGTTACATACCACCCAAAGAGGGAGAACAGACCTGGCAGTGTTCAACAAGGGTCTAAAGTTACTGCTGGGAACTCGACACCCCCCCACACGCAGGCAGCCGCTTCCGCAACCTTTGCCCCCATACGGTGACACTTCGGCAGCTGCTCCGTCCCCCCTCTCCCGGCAAGCCATGCAGCATCCCGAGCAGGACCTGTGAGACTGCACCATCAGAATTCCTGGGTTTGGGTTCCAGCTCCAAGATAGTTGTGCGGAACAGAAAGGCAAGTCTCCTGGGTTAAACCCCACCCCCCCGCTGTAAGAAGGGGGTGAGCTGAAATACACGCAGTAGACTTTGGGGTTCTATGCAGAATTAGTGGCCAAAATAGTGTTTGCAGAGGTAACTCCTGAGATCTACTCCAACTTTTGAAAAGCAATTAATTCCTGAAAAGGGCATTGCACTGCAGGCTCCGGCCTGCCTGGAAGCAGCACTCTCCTGCCTGGAACTGGAAGCTGTTTGTGGGAACAGGTTGTTGTAGTTATTCCATAGTCAAGGATATAGATGCTCAGCCACACTCCTCAATGCCAGCATTATGCATGTCGTGGTTCACATGAGGCTCACCTTTGGGAGCAAAAGTTGATTCTTACTGACGGTGCCAGGAAGGTTTTAGAGGGCTTTTCCAAAGGAACAGAGCGGCCGCCCCAACACAGCGCCCTCCAGATGTGTGGGAAGACAAGTGCCAGCACTCCCGGCCAGCATGGCCATTGTTGGGAGTTGCCATCCAAGATCCAACACATCTGGAGCGTCCCATGTTGGGGAAAGCTGAAACAAAGGATAGGTCTATCAATAGTTATGAACTAAGATAGCTAAGTGGAACCTCAGAGTTAAGAACATAATACAAGCCTTCTGTTTCAGACCAAAGGTCCACCTAGTCCAGCATTCTGCTCATACAGTGGCCAACAAGTCAAATAGGACATGAGTGCAACAGCACCCTCCCACCCATGTTCCCCAGCAACTGGTGTACAGGGGCAGACTGCCTCTGATACTGGAGGTAGCATAGAGCCATCAGGACTAGTAGCCATTGATAGCCTGATCCTCCTCCAGGAATTTGCCCAATCCCCACCGAAAGCCATCCAAATTGGTGGGCAACACTACATCTTGTGGTAGCAAATTCCACAGATTAACAATGCTGCCTTGAGAGGGTTTTACCCCTAAAGCCGTCCTAAAAGTACTTTAAAATAAATAAATAAAAATAAATAAAAAAATACATGCAGTTTCAGATACTGGGGCAAAGGAGGGCTGTCTCCTGCTCTGCTTGGGGGTTCCCCAGAGACACCTGGCTGGCCACAGCATCGGAAAGAGAACACGGGACTGCATGGATGATCCGCCCGCTCCAGGCAAGCAACACACCCATGTTGCCTTGCAAATGTAGTGCATTCCCCGTTAAGAGGTAGAGGGAAAGAAACCCCTGCAAAGGAGGACAGCCCCAGTTGCTTTTGCATCATGTGTTTCCTTTTAGTGCTCTGCCTCTTGGGACAGACACTTGACCGGGAGCCAACACTTATCCTCGCTCTTTAATTTGAGCCGTTTTACAAGCTGTGAGGAGTGAGATTGTTGGGTTGGGAGAGAGGGAGGGGAGCAACAAATCCCAAAATTTGCAGACACGAAGCTGTTCCCTTGGCAAAGGATTTGGGCTTTGCAAAGGTGCAGGGCTGTTTTCTGGATCAGCTTCAGCATATCGAATGCCCATTTTGGCGAGCTGTTTGCCCCACCACAGAAGAATACCTGCACAGGTAGCCCAGCGTTGTCGATCTTATCACTTTCCTGTATATTGAAAAATAGGGTGAGGTGCCTGTCATGGCTCCCAGGATCCCTTGCTTCTAGGCTTTTCTCGGTTATCTAACAAGGCATTTTGCCCGGTTCTACCATTCTTTATCACTGCAGGGCACACAATCAAGCTTAAAGCAAGATTAAGTATTGTTTATTAATGAATAAACTGTTGGAATCTTGTAAAGAAAAAACATGCAGGCCATTAGAAAGCAACAATGGAAGGATTTTTTTCTTCCATTATGAGTGTTGTGGAAATGGGAGAATTAAGTTTCTCTCTTTCAGTGCTGCATGGTTAAATTCTTAAGGTGCAAGTGCCAATCCCAACAACCATGGCTGGCAGGGGAGCGACATCACTCAGTGATAGTGCACCTGAAGGTCCCAGGTTCAATTCTCCATTTAAAAGGATCTCCTATAGCAGAGGATGGGGAATACCTATCTCTGCCCAAGACCCCAGAGAGCCGCTAACTAAGCAAGCCTTCCCCAACCTCAGTCCCTCCATAAGTTTGGGACTACAACTCCCATCAGCTCCCAGCCAGCATGGGAAATGGTCAGGGGTAATGGGAGTTGTAGAAAAAAATCTGGAGGGATCCAGGTTGGGGAAGGCTGGAGTGAACGCTACTGGGCGAGATGGAGAAATACTTCGACCTGGTCGAACATGCGCGCTCCCCTAGAGCAGGAGAAAGGCGGCCCGGATCGGCTACCGGCTTCTTTGGCCTGTGGCGACGAGCAACTTCCACGTATTCACTGGCATGCGCAGGAGCCGGCTTTGGGCACACCACTGCAAAGTTGGACGAGCAAATGTGCAATGTGGCACCCAATGCTCTGGATGGACACAGCCAGCTAGAAGCTAGAATGGGGCAGGATTTCCCCTGGCTTACCACCACCACTCCCGCAATATTCCTGGGAACATTCGGCTCCACCTGGTTCTTGTGAAGGGCTGAAAAGACTTGGCAAGACAACGTCTCGCGTGTCTCTCTTGCGGAAAGAAAAGCGCTGATTAGTCCGTAACTTTGTTTAATTATTGATTTGAAAGAAATCAAATTAAGCCTGGTTATCTGAGAGCATTTCTTCTTAATTCCCAAAGAGCCAAACATCAGCATAAAAAAGTGCACATTTCATTAGTATACAGTTGATTTGGCAGAACCGTGCATCCCAGGAAGACACGGGACAGAAACAAGTATCCCATTTGCAGGTATTTCCCTGCACAATTCCAGGTTGGGCATGCATGCTCTAATGCAATGTTCTCCAACCTTGGGTCCTCAGATGTTTTTGGCCTACAACTCCCAGCTACACTGGCTGGGGCATGCTGTTATAGGCCAAAAACATCTGGGGACCCAAGGTTGGAGAACACTGCTCTAACGCACTGCTTCCTCCTTCAGGGAAAGCTTTACATCAGAACCAGCCCGGGGAGTTTTCAGGTCCGAAGTGTCTTACTGGGTAACATCCTATGTTCCGTTCACTAAATTGGCAACACCGGATAAGACCTGCCAATGCTGGGATTGGGCCAAGGGGCCATCTGTCCAGCTCAGCACCCCATCACCAATGGTAATGAACGCCTGAGACCACGTTTTGGAGAATCCCATCTGGTCTTGTGTCAGCTCTGATGGTGGCTCTATGACGCTGGGTATTGAACCTGGGACCTTCTCCACGCAGAACATGCGCTCTACTGCTGAGCTATGGTCCCCTCCTCAAAAATGACAGCTACTGAAGGGGGTGCAGAAAACAAACGAACAAAACACACACTTCCAACATTCTGATGGAAGCAGCAGGATTTCATAGATTTCATAGATAGAGTTGGAAGGAGCCTACAAGGCTATCAAGTCCAACCCTCTGCTCAATGCAGGAAACTAGAGGAGGGGTCTCCCATCCATGCTGCCACTTCAGCTACACAGGCTGGAGAGTGAGCTTCCCATTGGGGCAGAGCAAGCCAGGGGATATGGGGAGCTGTAGAGGTTAGCTGTGGATGGCAGATAAAGGGCTCACAGGCTCATGAAACTCTTGCAAGGGCAGGAAATGAACTCTGGATGCCCCTTCGCTCTTCTACACTTGGGCTCTGGAGGAGACACGTAGCCATCTACAAGACGTGCATCTCAGCTCGGGCAACCTGGAAGCCCAAGGCCTAAACGGTAACAGCCTGTGTTTTCAAGGAGATAAAAGGTGGTAAGTGCTTCCAGCAGAGATTAGGAGCCAGGATTCCTGGGGTCTGTTTCACTTACCCTCTTTGCAATCCCTTTGGCAGGTCATAGCCCCAGTACGTGCCTCGTTCAGCTTGCTGAAAAATGTATATATTATAACACCCCCTCATGCCCTTGTAAAGAGAGGGGGAAACTCTAAACAACCCAAGGTAATTATAGTTTTATTACCACTGCTAGAAAGGAAGCTGCCTGCTCTGCCTGACCTTCTCCCCCCCTCCCCCTCCCCAGCACAGTTATCCTAAATGAGGCATGGCAACGTGATGAAAGGCGTTTGGAATAGACGGGGAATTTCCGCAGTGGCTCCTCGGAGTTGGGAGCCAACAACCAGGCAAGTACGGTAATGGCCAACCTACTGGCTGGGAATTGTCTGCCTTAGCATTTGGCAAGTGTTTTCATCACCAGTGTGTGTGTGTGTGTGTGTGTGTGCGTGTGTGTAGTTCCACATGGCAGAAGTGCTCATTCATGTATCACCCACCCCAACCAGGACAGAAGAATATCAGAAGAGCCCTGCTAGAGCAGACCAAGGGTCCATCTAGTCCAGCATTCCATTCACACGGTGGCCAACCAGCTGCCCAAAGGATCCCAGAAACTGGACAGGAGTGTTACAGCACCCTCCTGCCCAAGTTGTCCAGCAACTGGTGTACATAGGCCTCTGATACTGGAGGTAGCCTATAGCCATCAGGACTGGTAGCCACTGAGAGCCTTCTCCTAGACCAGGGCTCTCCAACCTTGGGTCCCCAGATGTTGCTGGTCTACAGCTCCCAGCATACCCAGCCAGCATGGCTAATGGCAAAGGATTCTGGGAGCTGTAGTCCAGCAACATCTGGGGACCCAAGGTTGGAGAGCCCTGTCCTAGACAGAAGAGCTTATAGACAGAAGAGCTTACGAGCTGGCCTCGCTCCATTAGGACCCAAAGATGTGATCATCCCAAGTTCTGTTCGCACAGCTGGGGTGCAATGCCCCAAGTCTAGAATAGCATACCGATTAGTGTCTGTAATTAACTTCTGAATCCCCATGAGGGTAGTTAACAGGTATTCACATCCTAACGCAGTGATGGCGAACCTATGGCACGGGTGCCACAGCTGGCACGCAGGGACCTCTCTGTGGGCACTTGAGCCATTGGTCACCAGATCGCGAAAAGATCTGCAAAATACTAATGATCTTGTTCTTTCTCACAGTGTGGAACAGAATGATTTTATTCTAGAATTCCTGTTACAGAATTCTTTTCTACATTGTTATCACATTTAAAAGATTTTGAAGAATGATGCACAGAGCATGGCTTGGATGTAAAGCCCTAACAGTTGACCTGAGTGCTGCATGTGTTGCTCTCAAACTAACAGAGTATGAGCCAAGGTTTGACAATTATCAGCATGCATGCAATAGCAAAAATCACATTAATTGTGCAAAAGCATGCCCAATGCAAACTTTTACCTAATGCAGTGTTTGCAGTCCAAGACATAAAGTGTTTAAAATGTGTTAAGCACGTTTAGTTTTCTTGTTTATCTTGCTCATCCTAGTACAGGTTGACTTTTACTTTTACTAATCCGACACCTGTAGAAGCAGGGAAAGGACCCGGGGTAAAGCTTGCCCCATACAATTTCAGTCTGGCATATAATCATATTACAAGTTGAGAATCCCTTATCCAAAAATACATGTGCCTAATTATTTAAAAAGTGTGTATAAATTCCCTTCAGGCTATGTGTACAATGTAGTACTATAATAATTTTTTGAGTTGATTTTTTTTTCAACAAAAAACTGTTTGTATCATTGAAAGCTCTGTTATTGTGTTTTTCTTTAAAGACAAAAGATGTTAATTAGTTCGGACAACTGTATGAGTTGTTTTTCTAAAACTAAAACCTCGGTATTCAGGTTTAATTGCAGTGTTGGCACTCTGAAATAAATAAGTTGGTTTTGTGTTGCAGTTTGGGCACTCGGGCTCAAAAAGGTTCGCCATCACTGTCCTAACGCATCACATTGATAAGGTGTGAAATGACCATCAAATATACTGCTAACTTTCCTCTGACTTATTCCTGCCCCATATAAAACATAAGCTGTTCAAGGCCAGTTCACATGATCAAAGTCCTTTTGGGTTAGCTGCTTTTTGTCCTTGCTAATGGAGAATGATGCTTTTGGCAAATGAGCTATTCGAACAGTTCCAGGGAAGCTGCAGCTGTGCTAGCCTGTAACAGCAAGAACAGCAGAGAATCCTGTGGCACCACAGTAACTCATCTGCCCAGGCCTACTTCATGTTTTCTTAGGCGCCTAAGACAGTGTTCTCCAACCTTGGGTCCCCAGATGTTTTTGGCCTACAACTCCCAGCATGCCCCAGCCAGCTACGCTGGCTGGGGCATGCTGGGAGTTGTAGGCCAAAAACATCTGGGGACCCAAGGTTGGAGAACACTGGCCTAAGAAGAAAACAAGGTCCTGTGCAAAATAAAACAATGGTTAAAAAAAACAAACACCTGACATTCTTACAAATCCAAATAAGCAGACACATAAGGAAAGAGCAAGGCAGTAAGACATCCCTGCCCAACTTGATGCCCTCTAGATGTGTTGGACTACTTCTGTCATCCCCAGCCAAAATTAAAATGCCTCTGTTAATTGGGAAGGGCGTGTGAAGCCACCCCCACCCCCAGTGCCAGCCCCACGACCTGGCAGACGGCTGTTCTAGGGTGCGCGGCGCGGCTCACTCTACGGGAAAAGGGAGGCTCAATCCACAGCGTTGTTTCGTTCTGGCTTTAGAAATAAATATCAAATCCAGCATGTGGTTCAGAGAGAGGACCGCCAGACACACGATCACCACCTGACTGCAACAGCGAGAGAGTCCAGAACAGCCACTGCAGCGTTCATACCACCTCACATACAAAAGATGCTGGCGGAGGCCGCCGCCCCCCCTCCCCGTTGGGCTGGCAGTCATTAAGTGGCGAGATATCAAGCGATGGATGCGAAAATCTGAATCAGCCCAAGGCCTCCCCACTGAATCCACCTGCAAATAAAATTGTTCATTTATTGTCCATTTCATTATTATACAGCCATGCCTTGGATTGAGAGCATAATTCGTTCCGGAAACGTGCTTGTAATCCAAAACACTCTGATTTTAAAACGAAATCCCCCCCCCAAAAAAATGTATACAGAGATTTTTAATTTAAGCCGTACTACAGTGCTTGTATTGCAAGACGTCGCATGTATATCAAGTCAAAAAATAAATAAATAAATATTTAAAAATTTGCTTGTCTTGCAAAACGCTCTCAAACCAAGTTACTTGCAATCCAAGGCATTGCTGTAGTCGTTAATAAACCTAACGTGAGTATTGCCAGGTCGACGAAGCTGTCTCGTGTTACCTAGATAATCTTAATTCACGCTTCCCCAAACTGGCACCCTCCAGATGTGTTGGACTAGAACTCCCAGCCTGACAATGGCCACACTGACTGGGGATGGTGGGACTTGTAGTCCAACACATCTGGAGGTCGCCAACATGGGGAAGGCTGACCTCGGCTGATACTCTGGTTTTGCTTAGAACTGATTTTTTTTTGGAATTGAAATGTTTACTGCTATATTACGCTGATATTTTTTTTTATTGGATTGTTCTGTTTTTTTGTGTATTGCGAGATTCTTTGGGCACAGTCTCCTGGCATATAAATTATTGTTATATTTTATATTTATCACTTTCATGGCTGACTACTACTAGGTTTATATTAATGTTAGTTTTGTTGCTACACGTAAACATTTTGAAAAAAAACATGATTTTAAAAAAATTACCCATGGAATCCCATGCCCAATTCCGGCCTGCTTCTATCTCGCTTCTCCCTCCCTCTGGAAGAGCCCGCTTAGCTCATTGGGTTGTATTCCTCCCCTCCCCTAATGGCTTCTCTTCTTCAGCTTATTGTCCTGAGATCCAGCTTCTGCCTGATCTTATAGGTCCCTTCCCCATTTCCCCATCAGGTCCGACCCTCTAACCAACCTCACCCACTGTATGTGTGTGTGTACATACATGCGCGCGTGCACACATACATAGAGGAAGCCTTCTGGCCAAGGACCGTATCAACTCTACACCCTGCGTGGCGTCTATCTTGCCGTTGACGCCAAGAAACTGTTAAACAGAAATTATAGTCATTTCACAGGGTCTGAAAACCATGTGTGAACAAGGAACAAAATCCGCTTACTCCGGAGCAGCCCCATGGCCTTCAACGGGGCTTCGGCAGAATAAATGGCTGTGTAGCGCAGCCAAGAATGACTCACCCCAGTGCCTCATGAACTCCTGTGGTCAGGAGTGTGTGGATTTCTACACTGAAGCCCACCAAATTCTGCAATCAGAATTAAGTTAGGAAAATTACTTAATTTTCCCCTCCAAATTACTTCCAGATGCAACATCTGGGTTTTTGCAAAATTTGAAATTTTTGTTGGCAGATCCTGGGGTTATAGAGTGGGAAAAGTTACGTGAAACATGGGGAGTGGGGGGGGCGGTGGATAAGATCTATGGAAGACGGAAACAAAGACGGGGGACCGTAAGCGAAGAGGGTCGGGAAGAGGGCCGCATGACATCTCAGAAAGAGGCCTTGATTGATTGTTGATGGATTGATTGAAAGGATTCACAAGCCACCCTGCAGCAGAGCTTCCAGGACAGTTTACCAAAACAAGAGAACACATAAATAAATTGGGCTTTCTTACAAATTGGGAAGTTCCCATTTCAACCTACCCCTCAGCTCAGCCCATATTCAAAAGCCATGAGGGGAGAGTAACATTTCTCAAGCTTTTGCACATGCCATTCAACCATAAGGACTAGAAGTTGGGAGAACAGATCTGTCTCCTGCACACAAGTCCCAATCATTCCAAAGGGCTTGCACAGCAGAAATGGCCACTTTCCTCTTTCTTTTTTGTTAAATAAATAAAAGATAACATTGGGGGTTGTTGATCTCCTTGCACCACTAACTCCAGTTCCACACTGCATAGATAAAACAATAGCTGTGCAAACAAACGCACACGTATACACACACTGCCCACAGTTCATGGAATAATATAACAGCTTTTCTTTCTCCCACGGCCTGCCTTAAAACACTCGTCCAAATGAAGCAAAGTAACAGGCGGGCCTCGCCTCCCTTTCCTTCCCTTCCCTTCCCTTCCCTCTCTGGCCCTGTAAAGTCATGCCAATCAACAAGCATGGATAAAACCCAGAGTACCTGGCTGAACTTGCAGGAGGATGGGCTGCCCAAACAACTCCCCGGGCAGCCATTCACAGAGATTGCTCCGGCGTAGGCAGCATCTCCAGGTCTGTCCGATGCTGCACGAAGCCACCTGCAGGCTGCAGCTGCTTCCCCTGGAAGCCGGCCAGCCATGCGCCTGCAGAGAGGCAGTGGAGGTCCGGTCCAGCAAAACCTCCCCAGGTTTCGCCAAGGCCATCAGCTTGCATCGACTTTAACGTGTTAAAAACACACACCTTGCTAGATTAACCAGCTCTAACTCTGGGTACAAGACAGGGACGCGTCAACCCACCCAACCCAACCCGACCACCACCCTCAAGTCTTTTCTCCCCCATCTGCAATATGGGCAAAATACTGACCTGCCCTACAGGGTTCCTGCAAGAACAACATACAGTATAATGTATGTGAACACTCAAGCGGTGCCCTATAAATGCTGATGGTCACCACTACCTTGCTCACTCCCCTTCAAACCAGTGATCTAAAGGCCAGTTGGAGCTCTGCAGTGCCAATTCACCCGTTGCCAAACTCCAGATGTTCCCCCAATCTGACTCTGTATTGCTAATACAACAGGTTGAACAACAGTCATCTGCCAGGGAAGGAAAGGAAGGAGCAATTCTGCCCCAAGTCTCTCCTGGAAAGGTTCTCAGGACACACACACTGCTTATGCACTGATGCTGAGAAACTCCCTACCTAGCAGATTGCTCTAGGGCCCAGAAGAGTCTGTCAAAGGATGTGTTGGAGCTGAAATATTTAAGATTATATGTAATATATTTCTTATATTTATATCCTGCCTTTATATAAAATTATGAGCAGAACTATTCCTCCACCAGAGAAGGGCAGGCTGTGCTGATGAGCTGAAACAGCGATGGCCGTTGTCTACAATTCGGAGCAGCCGAAATTTTGCACACGCTCTGGCACCTAGTGAAAAAACAGTATTATACCAAAGAATCCCATCAGATGTTCTGGTCCTCACTGCCTCACACTGAATCTCCTGGACACAGAGCTGGACTTCACCTAGGAGACCTGAGTTCAAGTCCCAGCTCAGCAATGGATTCACTTGGAAGCTAAATTAGTGTTGTTCTCAGCATCACTTCTATATTCTTTAACAAATTGTTGCAAATTTCTTGAGTAGTGTAGGCTAGGTCAACAAATCTAAATGTTCAGATTCCAAGATGTGGATTCCTGAAAGCAGAAATGGACTTGGAGCAGGCAATGGAAAAACCGGAGATTTCCTTCGCCACAGAAAGCTGATTCCCTTTTGCAAAATGCTGCTAGACACACAACAGATCTTTCGGTAACTCAAATAAATGTCAACATGCGTGTTAAAGAGAAGAAACACCGTGCCATAGGTTAGCCGCCAGCCACCAGTGGCTCGGCTGAGCAGGACTGTGCCCCTGTGTTCCAGCCATGCACACTACGATCTGGAGAGGACGTGGTCCTTGGCGGAGGACAAGGCCAATAATTAAGTTCTTGCCAGCATCATAAACCACAGTGACAGGCAGCAAGGACAGCAGGTTGAACGAACAGCCAAGCATTGAAGGGAGGATGCCAACCAGGTGCTCTGCCAAGGCACTCAGAGCTGCGGCAGCCCCAAAGTCTCCCGCTGCAGGTACCCAGGCTCAGAGGCTTGGGGGCTCACAATTCCCAGGCCCATCTTTTCCTGTTAGTCTCTGTGTTTGCTCACATTACACCTCATCCTTGAACCAGTTAGTTGTGTCCCACCTACTCACAAAAGAACGTATCTGTCCTGGCACTGCCTGCCTCCTCTGATGGGCGGTCGCTCTCCGAGAACCAGAGGTTTTTCACAACCCAGCTCTCTTGACATCCCTGAACTAGAGATACTGGGTGACCCCCGTGGACCTTCTGCATGCAGAGAGTGGCATGTGCTCTACCACTGAGCTGTGGTACGTCCGTGAAGGAAGAGCTCCAGGATCTCTCCCCGCAAAAGGGCTAGAACTGGGCACCTTCTGCTCTGCCCTGCATGACTCTGCCAAGGTGACCAGCAGAAGTGCTCATGCGCTGGGAGGAACAGCTTAGGACCGCTTGGGCTACAGGACTTGTATGATATCCCAGAAAAAAACACAAGAGGTCAGGAAGCCAAACTGGACGGAGGCCAGTTTTGTTACAGTTGACAACCCATGCCATAGGAATGTCTTGAGGAAGCTGAGTACAGCCATGCCTACATTTGGGAGAGCGGACTGTAGGGCCAGCGAGGAAGGTAGGAAACAGAAGTTGTGATGAGAGAAGGAAGTGCCTACTGAGATAATCTTGGAGGACCTCTTATATGCCCCAAGAACACCTTTTTGGTGGCTGCACCCAGGGTCTGGAAGCCCCAAGGAAAGCCGAGCTCCCTTGCCTCCTTTCTAACGGCCTTCCGCAAGTTGGTAAAGAACTTCTTTTTTAGGAAGGCATTTGGGCTGCCTTGCTGAACGTGGTTTTTCACAGTTTAAGGTTTCTAAATAATCCCACCAATGTATTCTGTTATTTTCTGCTGCTGTTTGAGTCTTTTAAGGGCTGTTTTAAATTGTTAGTAGTTTATTGATTTATCTTGCTGTTAGCCACCTTGAGCTCTCTGGAGGAAAGGCTGGGTATAAATGTGTTAAATAAATAAATTGGTACTCACAGTCAAAACGGTAAAAAGAATTGACCAGAAATAAAGGAATAGTTGCGGGGGAGAGAGAAAGGTGCAGCGGGACACAAATGCGGGGCGGGCAAAGGGACAGGAAACTTCAGAGGGAGACAGGTTAGATCTGCTGCGTGGCAGCTGCTTCCACACGAGTCCACTTGAGGGGCGGCTGAAGAATGGGGAAAGCGCAGAGGCCGGGGACAGGGGCGGGGAGCAGATCTGGGGACATGTTCCATTGCTCTGAATGCGGTTCTGGGGACAGCAGGAGGGGTTCTAGTCTCCTGCCGAGTGAGCGGCTTCTGCCTACAGAACCGCAGCACAAAGCTTGCCCCTTTTCCAAGCAAACCACTTGGAAGCAGCAACTGTGCTGGGGGAACCTTTTTGTCGTCCTTGCTGTTGTTGCTGCTGCCATTCAGCAGGAATGGTGAGCACTGGTATGTGTGAGATTCCCTAACAAGAAGCCCGGCTTCGCATTCTAGTACAAAAATTGTTACAAGGCAGGCAGGCAGATTTTTCTCCAGGCAAGAATTCTGCAAAAAAAAAAACACCTCCATGTTTTTCAAGCAGGGCTGCGACTGAAAGTGCTCCCTTCCCCCCTACCCCGAGCCGGCAGGAGGCCTCGCGTGCGCGCGTGAAGCAGGCAGCTGTCTCCGTTTGCAGAGAGGTCCCTGCCGAAGCACAAAGTGTGTGTGTGGGGGGGGCGTTCGTCCCTTCTCCCAAGGCAGTGCCGGGGGGCTACCGCTGCTGCCAGCAAACGAGAGATATGGTGGTGGACTCGGCTAGAGACGGGGAGGGACTAGATCCTGCTCACTGGAGTTGCTCCATTCAGATCAGCACATTTAGATTGGCCTAAGAGAGGAGAAGGAGGAGGAGGAGGAGGAGGAGGAGGAGGAGGAGGAGGAGGCGGCTGCTTTCACTTCAGCCATTCCCCCCTCAACCTTCTGTTTAAATGTTTTCTGAGTTAGGTCAGCATCACTGGGGAGTCTCCCAAGGCAACTGGCGGCAGCACACGGCAGACGGAAGCACACAGATCCCGTCGCAGCCGGAACAGCCAGTCTCCAGCTATGCAGTCCACACAGGGCAGTAAAAGGCTGGGGAAAGTGATTCCACAAACGGCGAACGGCATTGGCCAAGAGTGCGGCGGCGGCGGTGGCGGCAGCGGCTTCCCTTTCAGCCACTTGCACACTGAGAACAGTCAAGGATGCACAGCATCTCCAGAATTGGCCTAAGGGGCAGGAAAGGCCTCAAGAGACGATTCCAGAAGGGGGAAGAAGCTCTGGCCGGCCGGATGCCTGTCATGCCAACCATTTTTAACCCCAGCTGTCCTAAAGGGGGGAAGACAATGCAGGATTCAGAAAAAAGCATCCCTGCCGCCGCTTCTCATCTTTTCCTTTCATTTATGACATTTCTATACTGTCCAATAGCTAAAGCTCTTGGCGGTTTACAAAGATTAAAAACGTTAAAAATAGCATAGAGTAAAAACCATTTACATACAAACATATAAACAGACAGCACACACACAGACACACCTATATCTAAACAATTTGAAACAATCAGCAATAAGGAAAATCCAGGACCTGATTAAAAACCTCATCGTATGCTGCCCAAATGACTGCGGGAAGAAGGTCCTAACCTGGCAACAAAAAGATAACTTTTTATCTTGTTGCTGCCTTTCAAGCCTCCCTCGGAGGAGGTCCCGGCAGGAGAGCCTTAGATATTGACCACAGTGCCCAGGTAGGTTCATGTCGGGAGAGGCGCTCCATCAGGTATTGCGGTCCCAAGCCGTGTAAGGCTTTATAGGCCAAAAACACCACCTTGAATCGGGCTCTGAAACATACAGGCAGCCAGTGCAAACATACAGGCCAGAATTGGTGTTGTATGTTCGGACATTCTCAACCTGGCCACTGCATTTTGCACAAGCTGCAGTTTCTGAACAATCTTCAAAGGCAGCCCCACGTAGAGTGCATTGCAGTAGTCTAACCTGGAGGTTACCAGAGCATAGACAACTGAAGCCAGGTTATCCCTGTCCAGATAGGGGCATAGCTGGGCCACCAACCAAAGATGGTAGAAGGCCACCTGAGCCTCAAGTGACAAATATGACTCCAGGAGAAACACCACCCCGCTCAGGTATGAATCCACACCTTCAGGGGGAGTGCAGCCCCATCTAGAATGGGTAGAGCACCCTCCATCCAGTCAGAAGAACCACCCACTAACAGCATCTCGGTCTTATCTGGATTGAACTTCAGTTTGTTAGCCCTCATCCAGTCCATTGTCACAGCCAGGCACCGATTTAGCACATCCACAGCCTCACCTGATGAAGATGAAAGGAAGAAATAGAGCTGCATGTCATCAGCATATAGCTGATGCTGTTTCATTTAGATGCTGGATACCATGGGGGACAAAACCAACCCCTGGGGATCCCTATGCTGGAGAATCCAAAGGGCCGAGCAATATTCCCCAAGCACCACCCTCTGGAGCTGGCCATCCAAGTAGGAGCAGAACCACTGCAATGCAGTACACACACACACACACACACACACACCCATTCCCAGCTCAGATAGTCACCCCAGAAGGATACCATGGTCAATGGTATCGAAAGGCATCAAGAAATCAAGGAGAATCCACAAAGCCACACTCCCCCTCTGTCTCTCTCCAAACATAGGTCATCATACAGGGTGACCAAGGCTGCTTCCTGGCCTGAATCCTGACTGAAATGGATTCAGATAATTGGTCTTATCCAAGAGCATCTGGAGCTGGTTGGCAACCACCCGTTCAAGGACCTTGCCCAGAAAAGGAACACTGACCTAAAATTATTAAGATTTTCGGGGCCCAGGAAGGGTTTCTTCAGGAGTGGTCTCACCTCTGCCTCTTTCAGATGGCCTGGGAGCATTAATTGCCTCCTTGGCCCCATTGGCTGTTCCCTCCCTGCCAGTCTGTATAAGCCAAGATGGGCAAGGATCCAATATGGAAGTGGTCGCATGAACCTGTCCAAGCACCTTGTCAACGTCCTCAAGCTGTACCAACTGAAACTCATCCAAGAAAACTGGATGAGGCTGTGCTCACCTGATTCACCTGCTGTAACACTGGAGTCTGAAGTCCTGGCAGATGCAAGAGATTTTGTCCTGGAAGTGCCTAGCAAATGTAGTACAGTGGCCTCACACGGATTGACAGTATCCTTTGGACCAGCATGGAATAGGCCCCAAATGACCCCGAAAAGCTCCACTGGGCGGCACATGGAGGATTCAACAGAGGCAGCAAGAGATTGTTTCTTTGCCACCCGCCCCGCCCCTGAATATATGTGACCAGAGGCACACACCAGAGTTTGGTTGCATCCACTAGTTTTTCTCCATCTGCACTCAAGCCATCTCCTATTTTATTTATTTATGCCCCACCTTTTTTCCTGCAAGGAACCCAAGGCGGTTTACATAATCCTCCTCCTCCTCTCCATTTTTATCCTCACAACAACAACCCTGTGAGGTAGGTTAGGCTGAGAGTCAGTGACTGGCCCAAAGTCACCCAGTGGGTTTCATGGCCGAGCGGGGACTAGAGCCCAGATCTCCCGAATCCCAGACCAACACTCTCACCACTACACCACACTGGCTCTATTTTGCTTCGTTGCTCTCAGCTCTGGAGTATACCACGGAGCAGCACAGGCTCTACTCTGGAGAGGGCGCTCAGGAGCAATCCTGTCAACTGCCCGGGTCATTTCTGATTCCACAGATCAACCAGGCTTTCGACAGGAGAGCCAGCCATACCAGCTGGAAACCTCCGCATCTTCCTCCTCTGCGAGAGCCAACTCTCACAAGCATTTTTCACAAAGTTGGCAGTAAGATAAACAAACGCACACAGCTTTATGCTGCTTACTTTTAAAAACTTTCCAGAGAGGGGAACTTGCTGCTGACTGACATCCCTGTTTGTGTGGTTTTTACAAACTAAAGTTTAACACCTGAACAATCTTCCACTGAATTTTAGCGTCTTGTGAATGTTCCGAAACGCTTGCTGATGGGGACCTGCTGATTTTGCCAGAAAAGGAAAAAAACCCTCAGTGCTCCACCCAAAGTCTTTCCATTGTTTTTGAAGCATTTCTGAACTCTGTATGCATTTCCTTGTTCTTTTCTTTTTCAAATCCTCAAATTGGTGGAATTGGCCTTGTCAGAATTCAGGCCTCAACCCGCCAGGTTTCGGCAGCTGGTTCTTCTCAGCCCAATTGCACAGTTGCCTGCATTGAGCAGGGGGTTGGACTCGATGGCCTTGTAGGCCCCTTCCAACTCTATGATCTATGAAATCTATGACCCTCTCACAGAAAGAAAAGATACTCATGCTGAAGGCCCCGGCATCCGAGCCGGTCTTTATAAGGCCCAGTGAAGCTGGATGTAGCCTGCATGGTCTCACCCTTGGGAAAACACAGCTTAGCTTTCAGGGCAGAAGCCGGCCCTGGTGCCACAGGGGTAAAACGCCAGTCCAGAGCCCAATGGCCGGGAGCCCAGGTTCAAGACACCCTCAGGCCTCAATCAACACTCCTAAATCCAGAACACTATTCTTACCTGTCCCCCCTTAAAAAAACAAAAACAAAAAAGACCAGAGAGCAGAAACTTAGTTATACGTGTCTCTGGATTTGTTGGCAGCTTATAGGGCATTGAAACTGAACTTATTTTAAGGGAAACAGCTATATGAACCTGCCATTAGGTTTTTGCTTATATGGAAGAGCAGCCTAGATAGTATAAAGTAGGAACAGGATGGGACAGCTAAGAGAACCAAAGATTACTAGGCCTGGTAAAAAAAATTGGTTCACTAGGCCTAGTTTGTGTCAGAGTAAAATTTCGGGAAGTATTTGCATAGGGTAGTAGAGTCCTTTGCACTTTGGAAAGGAGACACGTTTAAGAGAACAGGTTGCAGTTAATGTAACCTTTTTTAGATATGTTGCCAACCGCAAGGTACAGAGCCAGGCTGCTTATGGAGAAGGTGTGGACTATTATTATTATTATTATTATTATTATTATTATTATTATTATTATTATTAATCGGAATTTGCCAAAACGTCAGTAATGACATTTTCAGAAGGGAGGCACTTAGATTTAGAAAAAGAGGCTTCAATGAAGCTAGACCACCTTATAATAACCAATCAGTAAGCTTACAGCATAATGGATACCAAGTATGGTATAGAGAAAGGGGTGGCAGAGGACTTACGGGTATAAAAGAACGTTTCACCTGATGGGCAAGTTTCCTGCTTCCATCTCAACTCTGGAAGAACTTCTTTTTAGCGGGAAAGGGGACTGAGCCTCGGCCGGCAGAATTGTTGTAAGTCTATCTTTCTTTTCTATTTCTGTATAAAGTATGAATGGTGTGTATGAGGACCTTTTTATTTGCCCAATATTTTAATGGTTGATTTTATTCCTTTTATTATTGCCACTGTACCTCTGGATTGAATTTATTTTGACTGCTTGTTTTTATCGTGTTTGTGGAGGAAGGGGGGGGGCTGGCTGACCCGCCACACCCCCACCCTTTCCTACCTCAAAGGACCCAAGACCCCCAGAGATCTCAAGGTACCAGATTGCCAGCCTCAGCTGTCTGCAATCCTACTTGAATCTCTGTTCAGGGACATGCCTTTATGACTGTAACCTGGATTTAGTTGCTGGAACCACAGAGCAATCCACAAACACCACGTGGGGTAAAAAACCAAAGAAGGTTTATTCTGGTAGCATTTTACAACAAGAATAGGGAAATGAGAGAAGCACACGAAATTAGAGAGAGACACTTTGGTACAAAGTAATAGAGCTGCAAAAATAACAAAACCTGATTCTTTATATCTCCCAGACACACACTCTGTTACCTGGGGGTCAGTTCTCTTCCAGGGTTGGATCCAGCACAGCCTTGCCGCCCGGGGGGACTACTCCACCTACCCGAAGGTCCGAGATGGGTAGCCCTCCACAAGGCCTGCCTTGCCAAAGCCCTCATTCAGCTAATTTCACCAGGAGCTACCTGGGGTCGGATCCTGAGGCCGCCCGAAGGCTTGGACCTCTGCTTGGCTTGCTGCCATTGCTCCACAGCCAGCAACCACGTGACGAACCAAAGACAAAGACAAAACCCACACGTTGGGAAATATACCTTTCCCCCCCTCCCCTCCTCTCGGTAGCTCTGCTGCCTCTTAGCCAATCAGGATGCACTTCACCTGGCCAGGCAGGGGGAGGGGGACTCATGACTTACTGGGCCTGAACTACATTTGCATTTGAAAGCCAGGTCTCCGGCTTTTCAGGACTTCCAGGCGCCATCGCCTCCTCCCAACCTTACTTGGTTTACACATGAGGAGGCGTGTGCGTGTGTGTGTGTGTGTGTGCGGGCGTGTGTAGTGTGTGCGTAGGAACCCTCAGAGGCTCTTTTTCTCCACAGTGTTATATTTTAATATGTTTGTGTTTTTATACTATTTGTGTTGTTATTTTTGCGTTGTGTTTTGGAAACCGCCCAGGGAGCCTTTTGGCTGATGGGCGGTGAAGAAATATATTAAATAAATAAATAAATAAATTTATAATAAAAAGTACTTTATATCACTGTATCTCGTTGTATGTGTAAATAATATATTGGTATGTGAACTCAGAACTTAATCGTGTCAAGACAATCATATTTCCAAGCCCATGACAAATTCAAACAGACTTAATTCAAAATTTCTTTCACATTCTCTTGTGCTTGTTGCGTCAGCCCAGGTCCTGCCAGCTGCCCTCCCATTTACTGGATCTTCGGCTCAAATGAGCACCTTGCCCCCGCTCCCACCACCCAAACATACAAGGATGTGGCATTTCTTGAGGACAGGACACAACTACTGTATATTAAATATAAACTGTTTTTTTTATTACGGTATATTGATTTAACACTAAATAGCAGCAAGCAATATAAGCCAATTACTTACTTATAACTAGGGCGACCGAAAGAAATACAAATTTTCATTACTGTAAGAGCATTTTCCACCAAAGTGAATGGGGCAGCAGCCTCCCCTATTCACACTGTGCTTGCCAGGTGCGTCACCGCCCCCCCCCCCCCCGAATGCATGCTACAACATGGTACTACCAGGGCACACACAACAACCGCCAAAATAACATTTCCCCCAACAGCGGCACTCAAATACTTGCCTGAATTTATTTATTTATTTATTATATTTATTAATCGCCCATCTGGCCGGCCACCCGGCCAACCTGGACGATGTACAATTAAAACAATACAATAAAATATAATAATTAAAACAGTATTAAAAAAATCTTTTAAAATCCTAACCCACCCCATATTCCCGCCTGAAATACCATGTGTTTAATGCACGGCAGAAGCTCATCACGGAGGGGGCATGGCGAAGGTCACTAGGGAGGGAGTTCCATAACATAGGGGCCGCCATAGAGAAGGCCCTCTTCCTAGTCCCCACCAGCCTGGCTGCTCTGGCTGATGGGATAAGGAGAAGGCCGTCTGTGGCAGATCTTGTTGAGCGGCCTACTTGATGTTGCTGGAGGCGCTCCTTGAGATAAACTGGGCTGGAGCCATGTAGGGTTTTAAAGGTCAAAACCAACACCTTGAATTCGGCTCGGCAAACAACTGGTAGCCAGTGCAACTCCTTAAGCACTGGCGTGATGTGATCATGCCGGCGGCTGCCCTTAATCAGGCGAGCCGCCGTGTTCTGTACCAGCTGAAGCTTCCGAACCGTCTTCCAGGGTAACCCCACGTAGAGCGCATTACAGTAGTCTAGGCGAGAGGAGACCAAGAATCTAGAGATGCTTTGACCTAGATTCCTGCATTGAGCAGGGGGTTGGACTCGATGGCCTTGTAGGCCCCTTCCAACTCTACTTTTCTATGATTTCTATGATTCTAAGAATGACCCTTTCAGCACTTATATCTATGGAGCTGCCCAGTACGGAGTTAGACCACTGATCCATTGGGACCAGCGTGGTCTATTCTGACTGGGAGTGGCTCTCCAGGGTCCCATGGTGCTTCCAGATGGAGGGCTCCCAGCAGTACCAGTCATAATATTTCATGGGCAAGGCAGGGGAATGGCACCAAGAAAGTCTCATCTGGAAGGCCCCCCAAGGCAGAGGAGGGTCTTTCCCATCACCTGCAAACAAGGGACCCTTTTCGTAACTGGAGGTTCCAGGGATCGAACCTGCAACGTTCTGCAAGCAAAGCAAGGGCTCTGCCGCTGAGCAATGGCCCTGTCATCATCGGGCCCTCCCTCCCAAAACCCTGGAACAAATAGAATGCATTATGCAAACTCACAATTTGCATGATCCGGGGCAAGGAGGTGAAATGAGGGTGACTGCACTGGGATCTCATTGTCACAGATGACACACCGCCTCAGGAGAGACAGGCAACAAGCAAGAGTAACTCTGCTTAGTAAACACACATCCTGGAGGCTCCATCAAGTGGAGTGCAGAACATCCTATGAGCAAAGGGCCTAAGCGAGCATTTTGGCCCAGTGACCCAGTGTTCTCCAGCCTTGGGTCCCCAGATGTTTTTGGCCTACAACTCCCAGCATGCCCCAGCCAGCTACGCTGGCTGGGGCATACTGGAAGTTGTAGGCCAAAAACATCTGGGGACCCAAGGTTGGAGAACAGCGACTAGACTAGTCCAAATGCGAGAGATCAAGAGCAACGCAAAACCTTTCCTCCAAGTCTCCCAGCAAGCCGGGGTCATGTTTAGACCAACAGCCTGGTGGAGAATCCCCACCTCCCGTGGCCGACAGCTGCTGCTGCTGGTGGTGGTGGTGGTGGTGGTGGTGGTGCTCTTAGCTGCTATTTCAAGAAGGGAGGGCACTGTATATACAGGCAGTCCCCGGGTTAAGAACGTCCGACTTACGGGCAACTCGTACTTACGAATGGGCTTCCGGGTTCCCCGACCCCGGCTCTATGTCGTTTACGTAGAGTATAGTGGGGCATAAATATGATAAATACCTCACCTAACCTACCTCACAGGGTTGTTGTGAGGATAAAATGGAGAGGAGAAGGAGGATTATGTAAGCCGCCTTGAGTTCCTTGCAGGAAAAAAGGCGGGATATAAATAAATGTAATAATAAATAAATAAATAGTAATTTATGCAGTTTACGTAAATGCCGTATACTACGCTATTAACTGTTCCGACGTACGTACAAATGCGACTTAAAGGCGTTCTTAAGAACGGAACTCGTTCGTAACCTGGGGGCTGCCTGTATCGGGCGCTCCCCCAAAGGGATTCATGCCACGGAGGTTGTTGCAAGGGCCACGGCCTATGGCTCACGCTGGCTCAGCTTGTCTGAGCGGGGAAAGCTAAGCAGGATCAGGCCTGGTGATGACGTGGATGAGAGACCCCTCCTCTGGTTTCCTGCATTGAGCAGGGGGTTGGACTCCGATGGCCTTGTAGGCCCCTTCCAACTCTAGGAATCTATGCATTTCTATGCATTTCCAGAAGAGCCCTGAAGCTGGATCAGCCCCAAGGCCTCCCTAGTTCTGCGTTCTGTCTGCACAGCCTCCAGCCACATGCCCCAATGGGAAGCCCACAAGCAGGACATGAGCACAATTTAGCCCTCATGCTCCCCAGCAACTGGCACACGGGACACGGAGACCTCTGCCTCCGATACTACCAGAGAGAATGAACAGCCGTCATAATTAGGAGCCGCTGAGAGACTTACGTATCCTCCATGGACCCTTCCTTGGTTTATTTGGCATCTTGACCTTTGGTTTATTCTCTCAAGTCCAGGGGGGGGGGAATTAGTTGGTTGTAGGTAGCAACCCTCAAATGGTAAGAGCAGTGGACTGAGCATTAGATGATTCTGCTCGGTCAGGAGTCCCCAACCCATTTGGACCCCTGGGCACATTTGGGAATTTGAGAAACTGCTGTGGGCACCGCCACAAAATGCCTAATCAGTGGATCGCCGCTTTGGAGTCTACCTGTCGCGGCGGCTATGGTTCTCAGGCTGCGTCTTATCCAGCAGAAACTTTTGTTTCATATCTGTTGGACACCTCAACGTCTCTTTAATAAGGGATTGTCTAATTCAGCTAATTGCTATCGGTGCAACCAGGGCAGGTGCAAGGCAGTTTGGTGCCCTAGGCAAGATCAGATATTTAGCGCCCCCCTTCCCACTTGAGAGCGCTGTATTTTTTTTTTCAAGGCGTTTCTGGCGCTCCCTTTAGCCCTGCGCCCTAGGCAGCTGCCTAGTTGGCCTAATGGTAGCACCAGCCCTGGGTGCAACACAGCTAATGCTTCTTTTAAACACGTTTTGGCAATGCCCAGTAGTCGCTTCTTTTGGATCTGCTTCATGGAAATTAACAAATGGAAGGGGAAATGGATTCTCTGCACCCTTCTGACAGCTAAAAGACTGATATTACAACATTGGAAGGATAAACACTCACCTCATATAACGCAATGGGTTGAGGGCCTAACAATGCTTTCTATATATGAACGGGTGGCATATCGATACCAACTTCTAATGGATACTTATTTGAATATTTTGACCGCCTTTGTTGAAGCCTATGTATAATGGATAGAAAGTTGTATGCATTTCAGACAAATCCATGTATGTGTATTTAAAAAAAAAACGGGGGGGCGGAATTGGGTACCTGCGGGCACCACACTGGACACGCCTTCATGGGTACCATTGGAGGGCACAACATTGGAGACCCCTGTGCTAGCTGAACAGCCAGATGGGTCTCTTGAATGAGCCTTCTATGAGAGAGGGGGCTCAAGGAATGCTTTCTAGTGGTGACCTCTCACAAGAGCTCTGTGTGTGTGTGTGTGTGTGTGTGTAATGTAGTTGTGTGTGACCAACTACTGTAATAGCATGGAGCTAAGATTTTATTTGGTCTCTTTCATGTTGTGTTGGATGTGAAATTTAAACCACTTTGGGAGCCAACCTTGGCTGAAAAGTGGGGCATAAATATGATAAATACCTCACCTAACCTACCTCACAGGGTTGTTGTGAGGATAAAATGGAGAGGAGAAGGAGGATTATGTAAGCCGCCTTGAGTTCCTTGCAGGAAAAAAGGCGGGGTATAAATAAATGTAATAATAAATAAATAAATAAATAAATCAACGAAAAACATGAACACACAAACAGGGCTCTCCAACCTTGGGTCCCCAGATGTTGCTGGCCTACAGCTCCCAGCATACCCAGCCAGCATGGCTAATGGCAAGGGATTCTGGGAGCTGTAGTTCAGCAACATCTGGGGACCCAAGGTTGGAGAGCCCTGAGCTAGAGGATGATCATCACCGTCATGTATAGTAACAGCAAACTCAGTTCTTTGTGCACCGCTCCTTATGTAACCAAAATGGCACACAAGCAAGACGGAGGAATCAGATTGCTCGTGGAAACCCTGAAGCTTGCAGAAGTACAAAAAACATTTCCCCCCAAAATCCTAAAACAGATCCATGAGGACTGAGCGTGCTCAGTGGACACAGAATGCTGACTGTCACGGGGGTGGGTGGGATGGAAAATCGATGGGGAGGGGGAACGGAATGGAGTATCCTGGAAGAGGATATGGCTGGCTGGCTGGTACCCTGACAGGCGCCCTCCACGCTGCAGCATTTTGCAGGTCCCATTTGTGATTCATCTATGGCTCAGTTTTTACGCTGCGGAGCGGAAGCTGCGTCCACGCACGACCTGCCCCACACCACACCAGGGGATGGGTGGGTGATGTGGTTACTTCACACACTAGCACCGCACCCTACAGGTGCCCAGGGGTCCAAATGGGTTGGGGACTCCTGACCGAGCAGAATCATCTAATGCTCAGTCCTCTGCTCTTACCATTTGAGGGTTACTACCTACAACCAACTAATCCCCCCCCCCCCGGACTTGAGAGAATAAACCGAAGGTCAAGATGCCAAATAAACCAAGGAAGGGTCCATGGAGGATACCTGGTTGTGGGCGCCCAACTGGCAACGTGGATTAGAACCCGCACTCTACAAACGAGCATGCCTTGTACTGCGTCAGGCTGCTTGTCCACCTGGGCCAGGATTGCCTGACCTGACTGGCAGCAGCGGCTCTCCAGGGCTCAGGCTGAGAGACGGCCCTTTCCCATCACCTGCACCCGGACCGTCTCAATGGGAGATGCCAGGGACTGAACCTGGGACCTTCTGCAGGGAAAGCAGGGGCTCTGCTACTCAACTGTGGGGGGGGGGGGCTCAGCATACCCGTAAGCACATATTAAAAAGAGAAGAAGATTAGGAGAACTTTATCAGGGATCTGCTGCCTTCAGATCTGAAACTGTGAAAAGGTGTTATCTTGGCTTGTAAATTACCCTTTTAAGCATTTATCCTTCAGTGTGCATATCCTTACTGCCTGATCCCATCAGGCATCTTCGGAGGGGTTAAAGATTAAAACTGGCCCCACTATCTTCTATCTTCGCATACTGCAATCAGGAAAACCGCTCTCTGGCATGCCTGAAATCATTGCAGATGACAAGCTTTTAAACTCGCCTGGCACAGAAACCTTCTGGTTCGTATCAGGAAGGCTGAAAACCTAAACACACAAAGTGGAACAACATGTCAATGGATTCTTTCAAGTTGTAGCCAGAGGCGTTTTATATCAAACGCAATGGGGGAAGGGAAAAGGAAAGGGGGGTAGCATTTCTCTCTTGGCTTGGCTAGAAAGTTTGTTTCTGCAATATCTGCACGATTCAAACACAAGCAATTCATTTATCTTCACAGTAAAAAAGTTTTATGGCAAACTTTGATGTACTAAGAAAAAGCAAAGAAAAGAACCATGTTTCCCCAAGGATACCCAACTCTGCTTCTCTTCTGTTCAGAGTTCTCCTCCACCCCTTGGCTTTATTATATTGGCTTCGGTTATTCTCCTCCTCCAAGTTCAAAGAAAGCAACTTATCTCTTATCCTCCATTCAAGGCAAGAATCAAAGAAGGTTGAAAAACAGCTGAGTCAGAGCAAGTTCGAACAGTCACTGGGTTCACAACAACCATTTTTGCTCCTTCAGCCCACATGGTGGCCCCCTGGTTTGTGGCGAGGAAGTGCGTGGCCAACGCAGTGACAGTAAGGAGCAGTCAGCGCTTTGATCCACGCCCACCGTCTCACAGCCACAAGCCCACGGAATAGCTAGGAATTGTGTGGCCACATCCTCCTTTTGACTACTGTTTTATCTGCAACTAGCTTTTTTTACCCGGCGTTGCACGGGCCGTCATTTTCCTATAGGAGAAGAGATTTTAAAAAGCAGGGGGGGGGGGGAAGGCAAGATTGTATTTGGTGTAGGACTTTGGTCAGGAGATATAATTGATGGAGTATTCATGCATCTAGATCAGGGGTGGGCAACATGTGGTCCATTGGCAAAGCGTGGCCCCCACCATCCCTGAAATTTGGGGGGACCCCACAAAAAAATTTTAAACATTTTTTTCAAAACAAAACGGCATCAAGGGCTGCTGCTGAGTGCCAAAAAGGTCAAGAAGTTGTTCCTTTGGGGTCTCTATAGCAGCTACAGACACCATTATTTAAAAAGAAAGTATCCCTGCATCTGGTTTTGGTACCTGCAGAGGGTGGGGGGGGGGGTGCAGCCGGCAGCGGGGGTTCCAGAGCGGGAGAGGCCCCCGGACCTCCTTCAGCTGCTCACCCCTGAGCTAGATACAGTATTATGAACAGGTGGCAATATTTGTTTGAGAAGACAGAGAGCTCTTCCTCCCCACCTGCTATATTCTCTGCTATGCTCCAATTTTACCAAATAGGTGCAGGAAGCTCCTATTCTACTGAGCTGCTATGGAAAGTTCAGCAAGAAAGTAGGACACATTTTGATCAACAGCTCCTTGGAAGGACACGATATACGACAAATTCGATACGACTGTCCTTCAAAGGGATTTTCCCGGAATGGAATTACAGCTACTCTGGTCTGGTGCTGCACCCAGCACCCCAGCGCAAACAGATTGCCAATTACTTAAGAATTTGGGCTCCCCTTTGGTTGGGGTTTCTCTAAGAAAAGCCATGAGGCCCCAGCTGAAGAGTTCCAGAAGACTGAATCTCTCAGCCCAATGGATGATGCTTTGGTTTCAGCAAAATCATGGGCCGTGTCACGAGAAGCACAGAGATGCCATCACGGCATCCTGCGCACTCTCCCAGCCTGTGGAGCAGATGCTCCCACTGAGCTGCTCGGTCTGAACTCTTTGTCCCCAGAGCGGCTGCCATTCATCTGGGACCCAGGGATGCACGGCTGGTGAGTGACAGTGACGGAGCAGTTGCGTCTCTCCCTTGTCAGCTGGATCCAACCAAATTGCTCATGGATGCCTCTGGAGCCCACCAAAGCAGCCGTTTCAAGGCTTCTTGCCATTTCAACTGCTTCCCCTCCCCTGCCCAAAAAGGTCCGTTGCCATCTTAATCCTTTGTTTATTTCCACACACACACACACACACACACACACACACACAATTTGTGGAATTGTATTAATCTAGAACCAGTGATTTCCATACAAGAAACAAAATGCCTGCCTGGGGTGCAAACTCACCTCTTGTCAGTCAGCCTAAAGGGATCCCTTTGGGATCCCCTGAAGAGAATCGGCCTGAGAGAACCCTGTCCTAATTTTTGTAACATTTCTTTGTTTTAGTATTGTAAAATTGTGAACCGCCTCGGATGCCTTGGCAGAAAGGCAGTATATAAATGCACTGAAGTAAATATACACATATACATCACTGTTAGGCAAGGGGCTATTACAGATGTCTCTGTACAGCAATCGACAGAAACCGACTACGTGGCTAAGCTTGTTAGGACAATATTATCAACACCCCTCGAATTCCTGACAGTGTGTGGCTGGGGCCCAAATTACGTACCGTACTTAAAAATTTGGATCACGTCCCAAATCCCTATACCTTGTTGTAACTAAGCCAAAGTATGTGTAACTGAAGTAACCACAAGCTTCCCCCTTGCTTACCCATGCCTCTGTTTCCCCGGGACCTCTGCTGTTTTCCTGTGTCTGTGTTCCCCTGGGAGAGCCCTGCCCAACCTGCTCTGTGTAAAGTGCCAGGTGCATCTATGGCACGACATCAACAAATGCCTCCTCCCTTAAGTCCCGTCACTAATCTAGATGTGAAAGGACATTCTTCTGCATGCTCAAGTGTTCCGGGTGGCATTCTTCTCGGCTGCCCCCCAACTGTGGAATATCCGTCCACAGCTGAGGAGCAGGGACTTAGCTCTGTGGTAGGGCTGGAAAAGACCCCTTCCCAAAAACCGGCAGGGCTGCTGCTAGTCCGCGTAGAGCCCCCTTCCGCGACCTGGTGTCCCCCCAGATGGTCTTAACTAGACCCAGCCAGCATAGCCAGTGGTCAGGGATGATGGGAGTCGTAGTGCAAAACTTCTGGAGAGCACCACACTGGGGAAGCCTGGTGGAGACGACGCTGAGTAGAGGGACAGATGCTCCGATTTGGCGTAAGGCAGCTTCCTACATTCCCCTGGAAACGCACCCAAGTCAGAGCTGGGGCAATTTCCAGAACTAACCGTCCTGCTTGTTGGGGTGGGGAGCAGAACCCAAGTGAAAGAGTCAACAAGACACCCAAGAAAACTGCAGTGGACATCTCTGACCAGCTCAACCGACCACTGAAAAAAGCAGTTTTCAAATGAAATTTCTTTTCAAGTTAAAACCAGCCTGTCGTGGTGTGCAGCTTGTTCACAGGGGCCGGGATTCCATCCCCAAGGGAATGTGTGACTCAGGGCCCGTGGGTTTACAGTGGGTTTCCGCAAGGACTCGTTCTGGGTAAGAGTGCAACGCTAGCAGGAAGGCAGAAGAAAACCACCTACACCTGCCTCAGACCACATCACGCAGCCAGTCCCCATAAGCGGTTGAACACATTTCTGGTGCAGAACATGTTGCTTTTCAGCCCTGAAAAATGATTCTGCTGTCAGGAAGAATTTCTGTGAGGATGCAAAATAAGGAGAGATGGGGGGGGGGGAGAGGGAACCCCTTGTAAAGAGGAACAACTCTGGCTGCATCAAAAAGCAGCTAAAATATCTTTAAATTATTTTATCTATTACATTTTTATCGCCGACCAAAGCAGCTCCAGACAGCTCATACGGCTCCTCCCCCAATGCCTATCCTCACAACAATCCTGTGAGGGAGGCCAAGCCAAGACACACCAACTGGCTTATGCCCCCCGCTCCCCCGGTGAGTCTGGAGGCTGAGCAAGGACGCAAACCCGGTCTCCTTGGTTTGTTTATTTATTTATTTGGATTGGAATATTTTTATGCCGCTCCTCAGCCAAAAAGGCTCCCAGAGCAGCTTACGTAGAATCAATTAAACAAGACAGACCCTGCCCGCAGGCTTACAATCTAAAAAGACACAACACACAAGGAAAAAGGAATGGGGAGGGAAGAAGGGGGACGGACACTAAGTCTGACACTAAGCATTGCATGGATCCCTGAATCGCAGCCATTAAAGAGCCATGGTATTTCCACATAAACACACTGGAGAAAGTGCCGGTGTTCTTTACTCTCTACAAAGGGACACGATCCTCCATCTGCACTTCCAAATAAAGGTTTGCCGGAGCAGCACCAAAAGAAAACAACACTGAATGCCGGGCAAAACACGACACAATTAAACACACAAACAAGCACGCAGCAGAACAGTACGCACTCTGCGCGAAATGCAGCAGCAAAGGTGCTGCTCAGAAACTCACCCAGGCAAATCTCAAGTATTTCACACTTGACCGCCTCACAGGAACCCTAAATGGCATTTCACAGCATTCCCGGAGAAAAGCGGCCGCCCTGGGAGTGAAACAGTGGGAGTAAGTGAGGAGCACGTGTATCTTTGCTAAGTTATGAAATCCACAATTACAGATGCGAGAGCACTGGGCATTGCATGAGATCAGAAATGCGTAGCTGCGGTCCAGCTTGAGGCTGGAGGTTTAGCAACTCATTATTTGCTGTGCTGCCCACTGTATCGGATTCCTGGGATCAATCTCTTGGGCACCTTTTGACGAACAGGATGCATCACTGCCCCACCCACGAGATTCCAGCTCAAGTTTGTGTTGGATGGGAATAACGTGTGTGGGGCAGAGGCCAAGAGACCAAGCTGTGGGTCAGGAGGAAGTCCCTGGTTTGAATCTTGCCACTGGCATGGACTGACTAGGTGGCCTCCCTGGGGCAGACCTCAGGGCCCGCCCACCCCCACCTCCTGGAGCTGCTGCAACATGGAGGAACTGGAACGTGGATGCCCTTACACTCAGAGCTGCTTTAAGGATTACAACTATATAATGCATGTAAAGTGCTTTGCTCACTTAAAAATGCAATACAAATGTTAAGGATTATTATTAAAGCAGCCAGAGTGGCCAAAGTGGTGCCAGAAATCCATATAGCAACACTGAGGAAACAGACGACTGATTGCAAAAGATGATTGCCTCCAGTAACCGGACATAGCATGTCTTCTTTTTAAATTGTACCATCTTTTCTTTGTACTGTACTGAATTCTAGATGGGGAGCAGCCATGTTAAGTCTGTTGCAGGAAAACCAGCAAAGAGTCTTGCGGACCTTTAAAGGGCAAGAAATGGATTGACACACGCTTTTGTGGATGAGAGTCACTCCACCCAGCGAGGGAGAACTCACCGCTCCACCTCCAAAGTGTTATAGCCCATGTCCTCCTCCTCTTCTTCATGCTGCTGTGGATCTTTTTAGGTCACCCAATAAACTTGATTTGCCCTGGGGAGTGTCCACGTCTTTGTGTTGAGGAGGCGGAAGTGAAGGGTGGTAAGCAGGAGTGGAAGAGACTGTTGGCTGAGAGGGAGCTAGAAAGTAACTTTCCCTAAGATATCCCCCCCCCCCCTTTAGCCATCAGATGGAACACTTGAGGAATTTAGTGATTCTTCTTTGGGGGGGGCAGGTGGGGGGGCTGGTGTGCATGCATGTACATGCCTACAACAGCCTGCTTATATCTGTGTGCGGGCTTCATGTACGTATCTCCAAATGCAAACTTATCGGATAAGTGCAATCAGCGCAAACCTATTGCTGCATCCTGGGACACAAACCATCTCTCTCTTCCTTCAGATCCTTCCTCAACAGTCACGTCTCATGAACCCTTTTTTTGCTTACATTGTACAGGGCCACATGTTCCGATGGTGCTGCATGAATAAAAAATAAGGCCCGTTCTGATGGAGCAGGGCCATACATCACTGCTGGCTGAGTTGTCTGCTTGCTACAGTTACACAGGCTTGCAGGGTAACTGGGAGTCCTTATTAATCCTCATTAATTCCTGGTCAGCAACTCATTTTGCCAGAGGGCGCCTTTGGAAATGGAGTAATGGGCCAAGGCACCAAATCCCTCACACCAAAACAACCAGCGACCTCCCATCACTGCAACAGCCTATACAGCTTGGGCCCAGGTTATCTGAAAGACCAGATTCTCCCTTGTGAGCCTGCCTGTACCCCGAGATCTTCAGGGGAGGCCCCTCTCTTAGTTCCGCCGCCTTCTCAGGCATACCTGGCAGGAACTCGGCAGAGGGCCTTCTCGGTGGCTGCCCCAATGCACTGGAATTCCCTTCCCAGGGAGGCTAGAATGGTGCCCTCCTTGGTATGTTTCCGGAGGCAGGCAAAACAAATTTTGTTCCGGCAGGCCTTTGGGAACGCGATGGACTACACTGCTTATATTGTTATGGCTGTTTTTAACTTTGATATTTTGCATAATTTTAATAGTACAGGTGATTTAATTATATTTCTAACTTTTGTATATTTCTATTTGTAGGTTTTAATTGTACAAATTTTAATGCTGTAAAGCTGCCTTGAGTCCCACTACTGGGAAAAAGGCGGGATATAAATAAATATAATGATGATAACAACAACAATAACAACAACAACATCCGCTATTCCAACCACACCTCTGGGTGAGCAATTTGGAGGTCAGCCGTTACCTGTCAAGGGGGCAGATTTAGGCCGCATGCTAGAGAATCTATGGGGTCAAGCCATTTCCCCCAAGCACCACCTTCTGGAGCCGACCATCCAAGTAAGAGCGAAACCACTGCAGTGCAGCACCCAGGAACGGTGCAGGGCTGTTTGGCGCCCTAGGCCAAATTGTATTTAGCGCCCCCCCTCGTGCCGTGGGGGGGCTCCGGAGCAAAGCTGCCCTGCTCTGCAACCCCCCCCCCGCGCCGCCGCCACCACCACCTACCTTCCCCCCGCTCCCGCTGCTGGCTGCTGGCTGCTGCTGCCGCCGCCGCCTCCTCCTCCGACGCGATGGGACCCCCGCGCTTTACGACGGGAAGATAGGTAGGTGGTTGGCGGGCGGGCGGGCGTGCGCGGGCGCACGCGGGGGGGAGGTGCGGCGGCGGCGGCGGCGGCCGGGGAGGCGCGGCGGAAGCGGCAGGCAGGGCAGGAGTGCGCCGGAGGCGAGGAAGGGGGGCAGAAACTCTGCGCCCTCTTCCGCCATGCGCCCTAGGCAGCCGCCTGGGTCTGCCTAGCGGTAGCGCCGGCCCTGGCAACACCTCCCACTCCCAGCTCAGACAATCGCCCCAGAAGGACACCATGATCAATGGTATCAAAAGCCACTGAGATATCCAGAAGAATCAGCAGGACCACATTCCCGGTCTTTCTCCCAGCATAGGTCATCACACGGGGTGACTAAGGCTGTTTCCATGCCAAACCCCGGCTTGAACCCTGACCTTTATCACAGAAAGCTCTGTGTTGGCCTCAAACAGAAGGGCTACAAAGCAGGAACGCCCAAATTTGGCCCCAAATACCAGATTTGCTGGAGGAGAAGGCACAGCAGCAGGTAGCATAGGTCACAGCTTGAACCCTTTTTCAGTTTTGCATCCTCTCACTACAAACCACACAACTGGGGAGAGAATACAGATCCCTTCAGGGCTTTTATTTGAAATAATTTGGCCTATTAACAAATGTAAGCACTGGGGGAGTGGCTTGTTGGGAGCCTTTAACTTTTTAGTAGATTCATTAGCCTATGAAATGACAGTGTTTCGGAGCAGGGGGATATACTCAGGTCATTTCTCTTGACTTAATCACACAAATCATTTTTATTGAGCGCATTCCAGCAAAAGTAACTAGCGTGCACTTGTTTTAATGGGAATGCAAGGCGGACTGGCTTGTAACCGCCTGTACCCCCTTTTCAGGCACTCAAGTGTGCATTCAAATGTGTGTCTGTGGGCCAGTTCACACGATCACCGCAGCCCAGCGTGGCTTATTCATCTGAATATTCCATGCTCCGGCAGACGATCACAGTGGCTTATCTCGTCATCTGAACCCGGCAAGGGTGGGCTGTTGGCATGGTTAACCAACCACCCACAACCCTAAAACAGCCCTATGGGTTGTGGGTGGTTGGTTAACCATGTCGACAACTCACCCTGCACGGGTTTGGGGGTCACGTTAAGCCTCGGCAACCGCCCGCCACGGCTTGAATATTCACAGTGGCCACAAGCCACAATGGGCTGCGGTGATTGTGCAAACCGGGTCAGTGTGTCTTTTGAGAGGGGAGCCTTTGATAACACCCGTTGGCTCACCCCCAATGGTAGCTTACGGTCAGGGGGCCAAAGAAAACTGCCACCAATACAAATCTCCTGCTTTTAAATGTATACTTAACTGTGTCACAGAAAAACTTAAAACAGCAATTTAATAAATGCCGCCTCATAAGCAGCTCAGTTGGGAACGATGCACACTCTGCTGGTAGGCCACATTTCCTAGACAACGTTAAACAAATAGGAACAAAGAGAGAAGTTTGGACAGGGTCCCCGCTGTGCTTAGAGACTGCCTTCTGTCGATCGGGTTGCTGCGTTCAGCCACGCTGCTTTCCGCACATGACGCCCTTCCACAAACGCACGCACCCCTCTGAGCGAAACCTAATTCAAAAATCTGAAAGTTGAGGCTGCTTTGACAAGGCCCTCTGCAGTGAATTTCCAAATTCCCTTTCTCTCTGTAGTGATGTCGCAATAACTCACCCAGTGCGTGCTCTACCGCAACAATGCTGCTTTATTTGGATCTCTTCAGAGGTTAGTACATTCTTGGGTATGTACCTAAGAACATTAAGTATGAATGCAACACACACACGCGTGCGTCAGGGAGGTGCCTGTGTCAGGGAGCTTACGCTGGCTCAGCTTGTCTGAGTGTGGAAAGCTAAGCAGGGTCAAGCCTGGTTGTTACTTGGATGGGAGACCCCTCCTCTAGTTTCCTGCATTGAGCAGGGGGTTGGACTCGATAGCCTTGTAGGCTCCTTCCAACTCGATGATCTATGAAATCTATGAAACCCACCACCACCACCACCGGCCCACGGTTGAGAAAACACTTACTGGTGAATCTGGGCTTGCCGCTGTGTGATGTGTGAAACAGACCACAAAAAAGGCTTTGCTGTCCGCTGTGGCACCCACGGTCTCTGAAGCAGGAGAGGCCCACACATAACACCTCTCTACGGCAACACACAGAGCACATGGTCACCAGGGAAAGGAAGACCCACCAGGTCGTAAAGGGCTACATTTCTGGAGACTAACCATCAAGCAAATTAAGAATGGCTATTACTTTTATTTGTTCATTATATTTATATCCCGCCTTTTATCCTGAAAAGAACCCTTTTATGTAAGCCGCCTTGGGTTCCTTGAAGGAAAAAAGGTGGGGTATAAATATAATAAATAAATAAACAAATAAACAAACCCAAGGCTGCTTACATAATCCTCCTCCTCCTCCTCTCCATTTTATCCTCACAACAACCCCGTGAGGTGGGTTGGGCTGGGAGTCAGTGACTGGCCCAAAGTCACCCAGTGAGCTTCATGGCCAAGCGGGGACTAGAACCCGGATCTCCCAAGTCCCAGTCCAACACTCTCACCACTACGCCACACGGGCTCTCTATTAGAAACAGGGAAGTGTCCTTCTTGCAGTCGCTGAACATAATGCATGCATTTAGAAACTTGGATCTTTAGCCTGCCCCAATCCCAGGGCAGATTACAACCATTGAAAAACTACCGGTACATGCATAAATAACAACCATCAAGAAGTTGGCTGCAATCCAGGGAAGTCAACCGAGGGGCCCCAAAGAGCTCCTGTTTCTTCAGGGCTCCAGCCACAACAAGTCCTGTCATTGTACCTCCAGCAGTTTTCCAAATGCACATGAAGATCCTCCCACCCAAAATGTAAAAAGCACTTTGGCAAAAGCTTTTGAAATGAAAAACAAAGGTGGGGCGGGCAGAGTCTGGGGATTTGGTGGCTATGGAGCCAGTGCTGATAACTCATCCTGATAAGCCCGCCCCACCCCATCTCAGCACCTGCTTAACTGCAACAGGTAGAAGCAGCAAGACTAAACAAGGCCTCATGGAGCTTAGGAAATGTCTAATTTTATATCCCACTTTTCCTCCAAGGAGCTCAAATTGGTATACATCACGTGCTCCCCCCTTTTATCTTCACACCAGCCCTGTGAGGTAGCTTAGGCTGAGAGATTATGACTCACCCACAATCACCCCATGAGCTTCATGGCTCACAGGGTGACCTGAACTGGGTCTCCCCAGCCCTCAGGCAACGCTCCCCCAGTTCCACTACACCAGTGTTTCTCAACCTTGGGTCCCCAGATGTTTTTGGCCTACAACTCCCAGCATGCCCCAGCCAGCTATGCTGGCTGGGGCATGCTGGGAGTTGTAGGCCAAAAACATCTGGGGACCCAAGGTTGAGAAACACTGCACTACACCAACAGGAAGCAACCTGCGTGCCCCCCCCCAGATGGCAATGAACTACAGCTACCATTATCCCCGACCATTGGCCATCCTGGGTTCTCAGGCTTTGGCGAGTCTCCAGGAGGAAGCAGGTTCTGTAACAGCGGGGCAGCGAGCGCAGATACCTGCTGGCAAACAAATGCAAGGGTCACGAACAGCTTGCAGAAGCCGGCAGAGATTGTGATAGAACAGGGGGAAGTCTAACCACGTGGGCCAGCAGAGCCAGGATCAGCAATTAGGAAAGAATTCCCAGGCACCCCCCCCCCCGCCCCTTTCAGCTTGACCAGAGATCCTGGACGGGTTTGTGAGGCGGCATGCGCTTGTGGCACGCGCAAGAGCCACAGAAGTGAGAATCGGGTCGGAATATGGAAGGTCCAAGTCCCCCGAACAAGCAAGTCAAGCCACTCTCTCTCTCAGCCTTAACTCTCCACCTGTGAAGTGGAGCAATCTGGGTCCTACTGTACAGCCAGGTTTGTCATGAGGGGTCAGACGCTCAAGGAGTGCAAAGCATTCTGCAATTTAAAAGTGATACAATGTGGCTTGGCTCACTTACTGGAGCCATCTACAGACGCGCCATGTTTACTCCTGTCTGAGGTGAGGAAGATCCCACCTTGGGAGAAGAGGCTAGCCGTGCTGAGCCCGTGGCACCTTGCAGCCCCAGAACCCTACAACTTTAGTCCCTAGACCGGGGGGTGGGGGGGCAGACAAGCTGGCGCCCTCCTGATATTTTGGACGGCAGCTCCCATCACGGTCGGGGAGTGCGGGCCCCGCATCCATCCCCGCATGTGGCCGGGCTGTGCCTCGCATTCCCTAGCAGGAGCCGCAGCGCTACTTTGCTGCCGTGCTCCCCCCACCGCCCGAAGGGCGAGCACCAGCGGACAGCCCGGAGGGCTGACTGGCTGTAAATCAAGGTGGCCGGGCTTCCGATAAGGCCCCCCCGGCTACGAAAGGGGGAACTTGTGCCACTTCCAAGATCATCCCAGCTCGGGGACTGAAGGCAGGCTGAGTCACTCGCTGGGCCGCTCATTCATGCATTGATTCATTCATGCTTCATCAGCGCCGTCTCCCCTCCCCCTCCCCCTCCCCCTCCGCTCCAGCTGCCAGGGCTAGAAGACTTCATTGCAGCCAAGGGAAAGTTGCTTAACCAAAGTTACGTGCATCGTGATCCCTGCTTCCCGACCCAGCTCCGGACTTTCCCATGCGCAGGGCTAGCCGACAGACTATGAAGCCATCTCCAGATCAGCCCCCTTACGGTGCCGGTGCCAGCTTGGATGTCCTCGCCCGGCTCAATCCAACGCAGGCCTCCCGCCCCCCTCCCAGACTACCATCACCCTCCCTGCTTCCAACCCTTGTCAAATCACACCATTTTTTTGAATTATTTATTTTTAAAAAAATTAGTACTTTTCTATACCGCCCAATAGCCGACGCCCTCTGCCATTTATTTCCCTTCAAAGGGCAGCTGCTGCCAGAACCTGGGCGGGAGAAAGTCCCTGGCAATTCTGGCTCTGCCATCCCTTCCTGCCGCCTCTTCCCCAATCTCCCTTGCCCCACCCAGCTCAAAGCCCCCGCTGCAACCCAAAGAAGAAGGGCCCGAGATGCTTCCAGTACAGGCGCAGCACTGAGCCAAGATGCCGCTCAGGGGATCGCAAAGCTGAGGCATCCCCCCAGGGCCACACAAAGGGGCAAACAGGTGAGCGGGAAGAGACCCAGAGCGAAGGTCCAAGGCAAATCCGGCAGAGGCAGCCCAGGAGAAATGGTAAGCTCAGCGGGGAGCCCAACTGCACAGGCTGGTAGGGAAACCAAACCAGCCCCAGTTGAATTTGCTTACAAAAACCCAAAATCTATTCGAGGCACACATGCACACGCGTTGTGTGATCCACACAAAAATATCCCCAATTATGGATGATTCAAAGCTGGGGGAAAGCCAAGAAAGAAAGGAAGGAAAGAACAGAATTCTGGCAAATGGCCACTTAATCTTTTTGGCTTACAGTTACTCAGTGAGACGGCCACTCTTGTCCATGGGGGGGGGGTGATGACGACAATCTGGTCCATGAGCCCAATGAAGAGTTCTGCAGAACTCAAAAGCTTGTACACTTCTGTGGATTTTAGTTGGTTCTAGTAAAGGCTTTTCCCAACTATGGATTTACTACAATACTAGCTAAATTCCCTTCAGGTGTTTGAGTGGACTGAAAGAGTAGAGGGGGCATGTTATGCCATCATCATGGGTAGCCTGGCAGAGCAAGACCGCCCACCTCCCCTCAGCCGCCTGATGCCTGATGGCTGTGAAAAGCAAAAGCCAGGAATCCTTCGAATGGTTTGCGTGAGAAGGAAGGGCCCTCACCTGTCTTCACGGGGGAGGCAGACGAAACACATCATGACTGGAGGAGTTGTCCGTTGCACCTCTTCTCAAACAACCATGTAGAAGGCCACACCAGCCTTCCTCAACCTCCGATGTGTTGGATTACAACTATATCAGGCTGAGGGATGTTGGGAGTTGTTGTCCAACACATGCGGTCTATAGCGTTTGCCCTTCTGTGTACATTCCTTCTGTGCTGCAGGGAGGGATTGTTCTGGGGTTATTTTGGCTTGATCGTCATTGCCACAACACTGAACAAATTGTTCCAAGGCAGGGGAGTTTCCTGACTTTCCATTGTAAGAATAAAAGAAAATAAGACACCAAAAGAACTGCCTTGTACGGAGTCAGGCCAATGGGGCATCAAGCCCTGGCAGGGTCAACCAAGATTTCCAAGATCCAAGTGAGATCCTTTGTCACTGGAAATGCCAAGAACTGAAGAGGAACTTTTGAGAGGCAGAACATTCACTCTGCTGCTACTGACCTGCGCAACTGGTGGTGACGGTATTAATTATAGGTGCTTGATAAATATTATGATTTCTCCCTCCTTCTGCAAATCTCTTACAGGACAGGCAGCCATAAACATCCCTGTTTTAGAGATGAAGGAACAGGCTGAAAGAAGCAAGTAAAGCCACCTTAACCAGGGTCGAACCTCTGCAGCACAGCCCATCGCCCCCGCCGGGGCTCCCCCCACCTCAGGCCGAGGGAGGCCTCGCTCAGCCCTGCGACTTAAGGCCCTCTGAACTGCAGGTGCCAGGCCCTGGAGGTGGGGCTTTCTGAATCCCCCTTGCCCGAGCAGCCCAACAATCCCACAGGCGAGTGGGGTATCAGGCCTTTGCCTCTGCCGCAAAGGAAGGGCCTTGCGCACACTGCCGAGGAACGCTAGTGAAGCGGACGCCAACACCACAGTATGGCGTGCAAGCAGATGGATGGTACTCTGCCCACCCCCCGGGTTTCCTGACATTGCACGGTCTTGGACACACACAGCAGAACGGAAGCTGTCACACCAGCATTCCAGGAGTACTTTTGCACATGTGAGCCTTCCCCTAAATCAGTTTGTGAGATGGATGGAAGAACTGCACACACGCCCTTTTGGTTCTAAGGCCAGTCTATCTCAAGGAGCGTCTCCAGCAACACCAAGTAGGCCTCTCAACAAGATCTACCACGGATGGCCTTCTCCTTGTCCCTTCAGCCAGAGCAGCTAGTGCAGTGTTCTCCAACCTTGGGTCCCCAGATGTTTTTGGCCTACAACTCCCAGCATGCCCCAGCCAGCTACGCTGGCTGGGGCATGTTGGGAGTTGTAGGCCAAAAACATCTGGGGACCCAAGGTTGGAGAACACTGAGCTAGTGGAACTCTCTCCCGAGTGACCTCCGCCATGCCCCCTCTCTGCTGAGCTTCCGCCGCTCACTAAAAACTTGGCTGTTCAGGCAGGAATATGGGGCGGGCTAAGATTTTAAAATTTTATACTGTTTTAAATGTATTTTATCCTGTTTTTATTTTATGTACATCGCCCAGGGTGGCCAGTTGCCGGCCAGATGGGCGATAAATAAATGTAAATAATAATAATAATAAATAATAATAATAATAATAATAATAATAATAATAATAATAATAATAATAATAATAATAATAATAATAATAATAATAATAATAATAATAATAATATAATAATAATAATAATAATAATATATTATTATTATTATTATTATTATTCAGACAGAGTGCCAGGGGAGCCCAGCAGAACACCACTGAGTTTCTGGTGTGAACACAGCCTGACCCTTGGCGAGGGCCTACAAGGCAGCCTGCCTGCCCCCGACCGCCCCCCTCAGGCTAGGATGCCCAGCCACTCCGTTCTTTCTTGCCTGCTGTCAGAACCCGAGACATTCTGCAATGTTATGAAGTACACACCAGGCAGCCGTCTCGGTCCATTATAGCAAGATCCACGCAGGGTCTGTGAAAATACCGCCTTACTATTCGGCACCAACACTACACTCACAGTGCAGTATATGAGCTCTCCAAGTTCTGTATAACCCGAGACCTAAGGTCCTCTCGTAGAGACATCAACGTACACCCAGATGTTGGGTGGGTGGGTGGGAACAAGCAGTAACTCCTCAGAGCTCCACATGTGTTAAAAAGCACCTTGTAAATGTACTCTTTGAACATTCCTCAAAGCAAGCAGCCTGGTCGAGTCCTCCTGGGTCATTTTCGGCCCTGCTGTAACCAGGCCTGCACATTGAATCATGTGAATGGCATATGTTTGCAGCTATTTGAATCAAAAGCTGCGCATATCTGCATACACCACCACCAGCACCACCACCCCCTGCAAATATATATATATATATATATCTGTGCTTCTCTTGTGAAGTTGTGCACGTAGCATGGATGTGTGAAATCGCAGAGACTAGCACGGATGTGCCGAGGAGAGATTTGTCAGTGTTTATGCTTCGACAGAGAGAGAGAGAGAGAGCTACGCAGGAAAAGAGCAGAGAGATCTAAATAATTGTGCCCACAAAGTTTACCTTTTCTTCTACAATTCCCATCATGAGGAGCAACAGACCAGCATTTCCCAATTCCAGGCGGTGTGGCGGCGGGGGGGGGGGGGAGACGGAATGCTTGAAATGCACACTATGCCACTGCCCCCTCCCCCATCCTAGCCCGTACACCAGCCCCCCCCCCACACCCACACCCTGGCTGAGCAAAGGGGCCCCTGCGGCGTCCCCCCCCCCGTCTCCCCCCTCCTTCCTCCCGCCCGCCTGGCACTTTACGGGCAGCAGTGAGCTGCCTATTTCTCTCTAGCAATAAAAGTTGGCTTGCCAGCTGCAGCTGCTGAGCTGGAGAGAGGTGAGGGGGGGGGGGGAGGCAGGGAAGAGAGATGCGGGAGGAAGTCACTGCTTAATTTCCAAGGACAGCTGCAAAGGATGGAGGAGGCCAGGCAGACAGACAGACACACACACACACACACACCCAGGCCTCTGGAGGGTGTGTGTGTGTGCAGGAGAGAGAGACGGCTGGGTGCGAGGCAGCTCCCCTCCGTCCGCTGCTGCAGAGATGTTTACGGGTTCCCATTCCTGCCTGCCTGCCAGCCCAAAGGAACTGGCTTGATTAACAGCGTCTGGCTGGCCGGTTGTCCAGGACCGCGAAAGGTATCGCCAGGCAAACAAGAGGCCTGGGCTGGAATTCACCTCTTCCAGTGAATTCACAGAGCCAGGCTTGTGCAGTGCTTAGAGCGCTGGAGTGGGACTTGGGAGACCCGGGTTCTAGTCCACGCTCGGCAATGAAGCTCACTGGGTGCCTTGGGGCCACTCACTGACTCTCGGGCTAACCCACCTCACAAGGCTGTTGTGAGGATAAAAGGAGGGGGGGGGGAGAACCACGTTTGCCATTTTCCTTGCAAGAACGCAGGTGAGAAATAAATGTAACCAGCAAATACATAAATCTGCATCCTCTCCCACCCCAAAACTCCAGGCTACACGACTCCAAAAAGGATGGGGGGGGGAGGAGACACTTCCACAGGGATATGGGGGAAAGCAGTGCCTGGTTTATAAGTCTCTACAAGAGTTGGGAGGCGGTAGCATTTGTTTTAGGGGCATCTTTGCTGTGGGGGGGAGAAGGGCTGGCTTTGATAGTCCTGGGGCAGTGAAGGAGGCCAGGCCGTCCAAGGGGACAAGGCGAGGGCAGATACATGTGTGTGTGTGTGGGGGGAGTTTTTCTTATGGGGAGGGGCCGCTGAACTGCCTCCGAGTGCGTGGGTTGCGGGGGGGGGCTTTTCGGAGAACTTGAAAACTGAAGGCTCCTCGGGAGCACAGCCCCCCCCTTCAGCGGGGGGGGCTTGTTCTCGGGGGCCCGCCTTGCTGAAGTTGGGGGGGGCAGAAGGAACAGCGGCGGCGCGGGGCGGGGGAGAGGCGGAGACCCACCCACGCACCCACCCCCAGAAGCGCCAGCTCGCCCCCGGCGGCTCCCCCGAAGGCGCTGGCGCGCGCCCATCCCCGCGGCGCCCGGCTCGTCTTCGTACCTGCTCGTCGCGCCCGGCCCGGGGGCTGCTGCGACCCGCGCGTGCAGGCGGCGCTCCCGCGGCGGTGCGTGCGCCCCGACTCCTGCCGCCCGCCCGTGGGTGGGCGGCCTCCGCCTCCTCCGCTCCGTCGCCGCCGCGGCGCAGGACGCGCGCCCGGCCGAGGCTGCCCGGCCGCCCCGCTCGCTCGCTCGCGCTCGCCCCGCGCAGCCGCCGCCGCTCCGGGCCGCCGGGACGTCTCCTGCCTGGGGGAGAGGCCGGCGCGGGCTGCGGCAGGCGGCGGGAGGGCAGCGCCGCTGCGGCCGCCCTCGAGGCGCGACCTTGCCTCGCCCTGCCCCGCCGGGCGCGGGGCCAGGCGGCGCTCGCGGCGGAGCGCACGGGTGGGGGGGGGGAGCGCGGCCCCCCGCGCGAAAGCGACTCAGCACATGCTCAGAGGCCGCGCGCGTGCCGACGCACGTCGGCGGGGGAGCGGGCCCCGGGGAGCCCGGGGAGGGGGGTGGTTTACTTCCGAGGAAGCGGCTGTTGATCCGGGACTGAGCCGTGTGGAGAGAGCCCTCGCGGAAACTGTCCGAAGCGGCCCAGGCGGGAGGGCGACCCAAGCCCAGGAGGAAATGCAGACGGGTGTGCGGGACCCGCGCCATTCCCATCATGCCCGCTTACCTGCGAGTGAGCCCATTGAAATGAGTGGGGGGCTTACCTCGTGAGTGGGTGTGTGTAGCACCGCACGCTGAAAGAGTTTGGAAGAAGGAGAGGCGCTGCTTGTTCCATTGATTCCCAGAACTGCCGATAGAACATCCCAAAGGCAAGGGGCCCGATCCACCAGGCTGGTCTCCTGCGCGAGCCCCAATTGTAGCCAGTGGGAGCTGGCAAGAGCCAAACTGCCCGAGGCCCTGTGGCCGATTTTTAGTCGCGCGTGGGCAGCCGCTCCCTTTTATTTTAACCTGACGCGTGCAGGAGAACTGCCCCCAGAATCACCCCCTTGTCTTTGGGTCGATTTATCAGTAGTTCTGGGCATCAATGGAATAAGCTGCATCTACTTTTCTTCCAAACCTTTAAAGCCTCTGAGGCTGCAATCCTGTACCTACTTTTCTGGGAGGGAGTAGGGCCCATTGAGCTCAGCGGGCCTTACTTCTAAGTAGACGGGTATAGCAGTGCACTGTTAATGCACTTTCTGGTCCCCAGAAAAAAAAAATGCCTCCCTCTTTATTCCCCCCCCCTCCCAGTTTGAACTAATTGCAAAGAAAGATTTGAGGGCCATTTTGGTCAGTCCAGAGGCAGGGCACAAATCAAATAAATAAATAAATAAGATTGCAAATTGAGGCCTTTGACTATTTCTTGATTGAGGAGGCCCGAGAGAATGGCAACGCTGGAGAACCTTTGACCCTGGGAAGCAGGAGCCTTCCTGAGTAAACCTCCCTGGGTTAACCCCCCTCCTCTCCGCCTTACAGGCTGCAAAGACCTGAGAGCGCCAGTGCAGGAGTTACCCTTCTCCGCCCCAGTAATAGGATTGCTTTTCCCAGAAGGCTGGAAGGGAGAGACTCATTGGGTTGTAAACGTTCTGATATGTTACATTTGTAATAATTTCTTCTAATTGTTTGGAAATTGACGTGTTGCTATTTCCAGACTTTTGAAGGCTATAAATAGTTCCGCTTTGCAATGCCTGCCTGTGGAAATACTCATCAGGCCTGCTGAATTTTCCACGGGGGAAACTGAAACTGTGCCAGCTCCGCCTACGAATCCTGTCCGGGACGGAGGGAGGCTTTTCTCTCTCTCTCTCTCTCTCTCTCTCTCTCTCTCTCTCTCTCGGAGCATGTCGCTCCTGCTGGCTGTAGCCGGGTCCCCAGCTGCCCACGGGGGCCCCCCGTCTGCTCCAACACCATCAAGTGGCCGCCAGCAGGGCCACACTTCCGGGGGCGATCCCAGATGGCTGCAGCGGAGCGGCTGCGCTTGGAAGTGGCCCAGAGCCCCTTCTGGGCATGCAGAAGGGCCCAGCTTCGATCGCCGGCTTCTCCGGGTAGGGCTAGGAAAGAATCCTGCCTAAAACTGCCAGGCAGTGTCGTCCGAACTGGGCCAGAGGGGCCAAAGGTCTGACCCTTGCACAGGGCCGGCGCTACCGCTAGGCCAACTAGGCTGTTGCCTAGGGCGCGTAGCGGAAGAGGGCGCAGAACGCTGCGCTCCTCTTTGCTGCCGGCGCGCTCCTGCCCTGCCCGCCCGCCCGCCTCTCCGAGAAAGCCAGGTCAGTGCGGGGGATTGCGCCCGGACTCGTAGTGGTGGGGCCGAGCCTGGGCGCCTCCCCCCCACCTTGCCTCGCCTCCGCGCCGCCTCCCACCTCGCTTCGCCTCGCCTCTGCGCCGCCTCCCCCCCGCGCCGCCTCCCCCCCACCTCGCTTCGCTTCGCCTCTCCTCCACGCCGCCTCCCCCCCCCCCGACACCTACCTTCTCCGCATTGTTTCCGGAGCCCCGCCCGCGCTCTGTTTTGGCGGAAAGAACCAGGGCAACAGGGCTTAAACAGCCCTGTTGCTCTGGTTTTCCCCGGCCAAAAACAGAGCGTGGGGGTCCCTTTTTGGAGGAGGCGTGGGAAGCTTTCCGGAGCCCCCCCCCACGGCACGAGAGGGGGGGCGCTAAATATAATTTAGCCTAGGGCGCCAAACTGCCCTGCACCGGTCCTGCCCTTGCAGCTTCCTATGGGGCTGCGAATGAATGCCACCAAAGACACCAGCAGCAACCAGCCTACACTGGGGATGCATCCCCCAGGGGGTGCTTGGAATCACCTGCGGGGAAAGCGTCTCCCACACAGCCAGGGTCATGTGGAAAGGGTGCCCTTCCTGGAGGGGTGCCAGGAGAAAAGCCCCCTCCCCAATCAGCCTTGTTACTTGAGTAACTGGGTTCAGACAACACGATAACCCACACTCAAGGGTAGAGCGTAAGTTGTTGAACCGTAGGTTATCGTGTTGTCTGAACCCAGCCGTGCAGCTTGTTAACCAGGAACGACCCATGAAGAGAACACATGGTTTGTTGTTGGGTTGTGAACTGTGGGTTGTTCACCATGCTTTGTTATCTCGGCTGGGTTCAGACAACACGATAACCCACGTTTCAACAACAACCCAAACTTGACCCAGTCAGTGTGGCATTCAGATGCAGTTCGCCTTTTGGAAGCACACCACCCACTGGGTGGTGGGTTGTCCTACAGGTCCGGGGGGGGGCAGTGCCCAACCCCCACCATTTTCCGCATCAGGGGTTCCGCCTTCCCTCACAATCAGAGTGGCTGTGTTGACATTTCTGTTATCGTCCCTCAATTCTCTGTCCTTGCTAACTTGCCCTGCTGTAGCTATGCCTACGTACGTGTCACTATAACAACGCATATCCTTCCCCTGTTTTACCTCCACTTCCTCTGTTGTCTCCCCTTTTAGAATGTAAGCCTCTCGGGGCAGGGACCTGGGTTATTATACACTGTAATGCGACAGGCACATTGAAGGTGCCATACAAATAAATAAGTCATAACAATGAGAAACAAACCTGATGTATTCTTCAAACATGGCCTCTCCCTTCCAAACTTACTCTCCCTTCTGGAGCTCGCCTGCCTCAGTTTCCCCACTAGCCATCAGTTTGTTAGGTGAGCAGAGGTGCAGTGGAGCCGGGGGGTGCGGGACGCAGTGCCACCACTTCTTTATTAGCAGGGATGCTGACTTCATCTGCCCCCCCCCCCGCAAATTTCCCTGTTCCCTTAATCTCAGCAGCAGCAGCAGCATCTTGCTCCCTGTTGTGATGCCAAGCATTTTGCAGTGGTTCGGGTCTTGAATGGGCGCTTAAGACCCATTAGCCTCGCAAAAGACCTGCTGCTGGTAGAGATTTCATAGATCATAGAGTTGGAAGGAGCCTACAAGGCTATCGAGTCCAACCCCCTGCTCAGTGCAGGAAACTAGAGGAGTTGAACACGGCTAGAACTGGTTTGTCAGCATGGACCAATGCAGCTGTCTGTAATTTCGGACATTCCTTGGGGGGTTGGCCATGGGTACAGCGAGGATGGCTGCGCTTCGGCGTCTGCCACGAATGCCGATGTATAAGACAATCTTGTGGTTAAAGATGATGTTCTGCCCCGTGGGCCTTGCCCCGCTGACCTTGACTGATACATTTCAGTGGAAGACCGCCAACCTGGTCTTCTGCGCGGGTTCAATACTAAGGGGGTAGCGAGTCCTGGGGGCGGGCCTTCTCCGAGGTCCCCCAGCGACTATCACCCTTAGCCCAGAACAAAGGGATAACTTATAGCCACAAAAGTATCTTTTATAAAACAAGTTTATTTACAAAATGACCTTCACCAACCCAGACACACGCCAGCAATACAGCGTATCAGTACGGCACAAAGTAGCAAGCAAGAAGTCTCAAGGACACCGTGATTTCAGGGCTCTCAGCTAGTTAGTTCAGCTCGGGCTCCAGCAGAGGCCCGGTCAACCGCATGCTGCTAGCTGGGTTCCCGGCGGAGGTCCGGTCTACCCAAGCGGCTAGCTGGGTTCCCGGCGGAGGTCCGGTCTACCCAAGCGGCTAGTGAGTGATTTCAGCTTGGTTGCCCGGGGGTCCGGTCAACCCAAGCGGCCAGTGATTTCAGCTTGGTTGCCCGGGGGTCCGGTCAACCCAAGCGGCCAGTGATTTCAGCTAGCTGGAGCACGCCGGGTGCTGCTACCCGGGGTTGCCGATCCCTTCGTTCCCTTACCCCAAGCATGGGGCAAGATTGCTGATCAGGTCCAACAACTCAGTTCCCTTGCGTAGGGTGTTTTATACCTTGGGTTTCAGGTAGCCCCTCCCTCTGCAATCAGGTGGGTGGCCAATCAGGTGGGTTGCCACCCTCAGGTGGGCGGCCAATCAGGTGGGTTGCCACCCTCCTCAGGTGGGTGGCCAATCAGGTGGGTTGCCACCCTCCTCAGGTGGGCGGCCAATCAGGTGGGTTGCCACCCTCCTCGGGTGGGGTCCCTTTGAAGCCACCTGCTTAATGGTCCCATCCTGTGGTGTTGAATGGCCCTTTCTTATGGGTGCCGAAGTGTCTGCTCTGGCAAGGTATTCAAGTCTTATGTAGATGGGGCTGATATACGAGAGCATTGACGAACCGGGGGATGCTTCCTGCCTTCCCCCCTGGGGTGATTCTATGCAGATGTTGTTTGTCCCCTTTGGTCTCTGTGGAGACTGGCTGTCTCTCCCCCCTCCTTGGTGAGTGTGTGTGTGTCAGAAAGGGGTTTTAGGTTGGCTTTCTCCACAATTTCAGTCTAAATGGGTAAGGTCACTGATGGCAAAATTACAGTACTTGGGTTTTTCGGCTGATGCCTTATAGATGCCGGGGTCTATTAAAGCTAAAGCAGCTATTATACAGCGTATTAGAGATATTGAACCGAAAACAACAGAATGAAATTTAATGGGGATAAATGCCAAGTGCTGCACCTAGGAAAAAGGTGCAGCACTTGGAACCAAATGCACAGTTACAAGATGGGGGACACTTGGCTCAACAATACTACAAGTGAGAAGGATCTTGGAATTGTGGTAGATCACAAACTGAATATGAGCCAGCAATGCGACGTGGCTGCAAAGAAGGCAAATGCTATTTTGGGCTGCATTAATAGAAGTATAGCTTCCAAATCGTGGGAAGTGATAATTCCCCTTTACTCAGCACTGGTTAGGCCTCATCTTGAGTACTGCGTCCAGTTCTGGGCACCTCACTTTAACAAGGACATAGACAAACTGGAGAGGGTTCAGAGGAGGGCAACAAAGAGGATTAGGGGACTGGAAACAAAGCCCTGCGAGGAGAGACTGAAAGAACTGGGCATGTTCAGCCTTCAGAAGAGAAGACTGAGGGGAGATATGATCGCGCTCTTCAAGTACTTGAAAGGTTGTCACACAGAGGAGGGCCAGGATCTCTTCTAGACCATCCCAGAGTGCAGGGCACGGAATAATGGGCTCAAGTTACAGGAAGCCAGATTCTGGCTCAACATCAGGACAAACTTCCTGGCTGTTAGAGCAATACGCCAATGGAACCAACAACCTAGGGAGGTGGTGGGCTCTCCCACTCTGGAGGCATTCAAGGTGCAGCTGGACAACCATCTGTCAGGGATGCTTTGACTTGGATTCCTGCGTTGAGCAGGGGGTTGGACTGGATGACCTTATGGGTCCCTTCCAACTCTACTATTCTATGATTGTATGAACTCCAAAACCATTTGAGACTGATTGTCTGCTACCTTAACTATTGGGACTATGCAAGAACATTTAAAATGCCAATTTATATATAAAATCTGTTAATCCCGAAATATAGGAAAGCTTTTGTGCTAGCTAGATTAAATGTCCTACCTTCTGCCCTATTGGAAGGCAGATATAATAAGAGAGGTCATGCCCATGTGATCTGGGAAGAGCGGAAACAGAAGCTCATGTGCTGCCTCATTGTTCTTTTTATTGTGACCTCTGAAAAGATTTTATTACCCCTATTCTTTCTTTTAAAAAACCAGGATGATCTGAGGCATTTTATTTAAAATATTTATTATCAGACTAATATCCCCAGACTAGAATAACGTAACGTTTTTGTGCATCTGCTATTCGTTGCAGGAAAATGATGATAAATCAAGGTTAGCATATTACTGAAAGTGGCTATATATTATGTTTACAACACTTTGTATCTCAGATATGTGTTTGCTTTCCTGTTCAAATTGGATTGTTTTTTTTTATAAATATTGTAACTGTAGTTACTTTAATATAATCTTCAGTGATACTTGCCTTTTTGTTTTTAAATTGGGCAGTTTATGTAGTAATTTATTGAAACTACCTTTTTTTTAAATCTGCTGGTCTATGACCTTAATAAACTAGTTACAGTTATAGTTACTGTGAAGGATCACCAACAGGATCCTCTGCGTGAGTTCGGCGCTTAACGGGTTAACCGGCTCTGAATTACAGCCCGTACGAGCGCTGGCAATCACCTACGAGGCTTTTGCACACAAGAGGAAACCGCAGCCCTTTAAATGTCCAAATAAGGCTTTTATTTGTTTACACAAAACACAGAGCGGAACTAACAGCTTTCCAGGAATACTACAACAGCAACACAACCTTAGCTGACCCCTGGGTTTCTCAATGAACAGGCTTAGGCTAGTGGAGTGAAACTAGTCAATTACCTCAGACCAAAGACTCTGCGTCTAGTCGATGTCAGCCTGGCTCTGGGTTGGCCGATTCGTGGATGAGAAAGGCGTACTCGGCTGCCGCTTGGAAGGTGGATCTGGCCCCGAAATACCCGTGGTTCCCAACAACCCTAAGTCCCGGAAGGGAGAGGGGTTTTCTACCCCTGAGTTCCCGCTCTCCCCGCCCTCCAGGTCAGGTGGGGGCTTATGCCTGCCCCTTCGTTCCAGGTGGGCTTATTCCTGCCCAGGAAGAAGGTGACGTACTAGCACTTTGCAGCTCTTTGAGACTGCCCTGATAGCTTGATGGTCCTTCCTTGGGTTTGTGGATCTCCACCGAGACTCTCCTTTGTTGGGGATGATGGTCTGTCTGCTACTTCTCCGATGACTTCATCCCCCCTTCCTTGCCCCCTCCCTTGGGCGAAAACCGTGTGTGTGTGTGTGTGTGTGTGTGTGTGTGTGTGTGTGTGTGTGAACCTGTGTAGGGCTTTCTCCACAGTTACCTTTTATGCCACTGTATCTGGGTGTGTGGATGTTCTCAAACAGAGCAGCGCATGTCCTGCAGCTGCGCATGAAAAGCTGTGGGCTGGAATGAAGTAGCTGCTGCTGTGACCACCACCCCATCCTTGCGTGCATCTCATCGCCTCTGGTGCAGCCAGCCAGCAACAGGACCACCTCCTGGCTACTCGGCATTCCTGGAACTGAGCAGCACGTCCACTTTCAGAGTCCCAGCTCAGGGGCCCAGAGAATGAGCAGCACCACATGTTACCGCACCGGTTTTTATTCTGTGAGTTTTACCATTGCACACCGCCTTGGGAGGTGGCCAAGAAATACTTTAAATAAATAAATCCATGCGCCTCGCTTCTCTCCTGGTGTGGTCGTGGGTCAGTCCCTGAGTCTCAGCATCTACAAACCCAGGGCCGGATTAACATAGGGGCGATTGGAGCGGCAGCTCCAGGCCCATAACAGACAAAAGGCCCACAATATAGGGACGCGCGGCACGATTTGAGTTAGCTCTGATCGTTATCATTCAGCATAATTAATGATTTTTTCAAGATTAGAAAGGTGTTCTAAGCACATCTGCATTACAGGCTTGAGGCAAGACCTAGCAAGAACTGTTGTTCTCAAATTAGCATTTCGGTAAGTTTTTGCATTTCAATCACTGTTACTACATTTCTTTGAAGCACATGGGGGGCTTGCTAGGGTCTGTAATATTCAGATTTAGAAGGGACCTCTCTCTCCAGCCTCAAGCAAAAGATCTTTCTGATTCGCAGCTCAATTGTTCAAATGCTAGTTTAACAAAAAAACAAAAACGAAAACGAAACAAAGCAACAAGAACAATACAATTATTCTTGGTCAAGCAAAGCTTCCTGGCTTTTTGTTGTGGCTGCTTTTTCTTTTTTAATAAATAAATTTGGGGGAAATTGGGAAGACCCTTACTGATGAGCTGCAGGAGTTTTTGAGTTTTGGCACTTTAATGGTAATTAAAATATTTAATTTGTTTTAATATAAAATTGCATCTTCATTTTATTTATTTCCATAAAAAGGCCCACCAAAATCCTCAGCACCAGGCCCATAATGCTCGTAATCCGGCCCTGTACAAACCCCTCCCCTCGGCAAGAGAGAAGGCACAGGCTCCAGCCAGGGAGCTCTGCCCCTCGCCTGCTTCTGCCCACCAGCTTCTTGGCCTCCAAATTGCTCTGCTGACGTTTGTTTGTTAAACAAGCAAACAAACCCGTTCGCTTTGTTTTGTTAGCTTGCTTTGAAATGTATACATTGTTTTGAAATGTATGAGCTGCTTTTTGGCCAGTCCCCCAGTGCTGTGTGCAGGCCTTTAAAAAAGTGCATTCAAAGATCATAAACAAAGGCAGCAACGGTTAAAAGAAATTAATATTTCAGGGGATCAAACAGCCAATCTGGATTAGCTGGGGTGGAAGGATCTCCCGTGAAAAAGGCTCTCAGGTGACAGGTGAGAGCTTAGAGGGGAGGCGGCCAAGCTAGCTCTGGGCACCTAGTCTCATTGGAACCACGACCAAAACGCCTGGCCAAGAAGCCTTTTTCTTTGGTGAACAGCTGCTTCGAGCTCCTTGGGTCAGTTCTCGTGATACACTTCTTGGCAATCATTTCTAGGGTTGTTGTCTAGCCCCCTTCAGATCTAGAGCCCTCTCTTCCTCCTGGCTGTGTTTGTTTGCCTGGAGGGGGGAAGAGGTATGTTGGATTCCCAAGTGGCAGCCAGCGATGGGAGCGGCCGGCAATTGCCAGGGGTCAACAGGAAAGGCACACAACACACACCATCACCAGGCAGGCGGCAACGGGACAAGCTGGGAGGAAACTCTAGAGAAACAGACATGCTTTCTTCTGAACGCTCACTGCAGAAGTGCATGAATCCTGGGCTGAGTCCAACAACCAAAGCCCTGCAGAGTTTGCCCATCACTAGCCTGATTTATACTCTGGCTAAGCATGAATTGACCCCTAGCGGTCCCTGGAAGCCTGGTGAGTCCCGGTATTGTGGCCGTGTTTTGGAGGAGCCTTCCCCATTCTGGTGACCTCCAGATGGTTTGGCTGCAATGCCCAGAACTCGGGCAGCCCACAGCTCTTTCTTCCTCTCTGGATCCGAATCTAAATGGCAAAACTGGTTCTGTGCTGGTTCTTTGCACCTTCCCACTACCCAGAGGGTGTCGCCTTCCCAAACTCCAATGGACCAGCTGGGGAGGGGATGCCAGCTATCCTGCCAGGTGACACTTTATGCAAAACCACAGTGACAGCCAGAGTGGCAGGAGTCCAGGTGGGCAAACTCACAAAGCATCTCATGCCGTCGGAGAGGCTCTGCAGTTTTGCCCTGCGGTTCGGCCTCTCACTTCAAGAGCCATAAGCAAGACTGTAAAATAAGTTGCCATTTCTCTCCGCACCGCATGTCTTTGGTGCAGCCATACATTTGCTGCCTATGGGGGCCCGTGTGTGTGTGTGTGTGTGTCGCAGCTTGAAGAGTGCAAAGAGATCTCTCTCTACTCTCCCTTGACCACTGACATCTCAAGAAACATCTAAGGCTTTGATCCAACTACACTCGGCTCCATTTAATTCCCGCTGAAATCAGTGCAGCAAGTTACTGGTACGTCTGAACCCACTTAAGCAGTTCCATGGCTCTGAATGGGGCTCCTGCTGGATAGCTGACTTCAACTGGGGCGAGGCGCTCGCCTTTAAGGTGCCCAAAGATTCTTTGTCAGCTTTACTGCAAGGCCTTAGTAGGCTGCCCCAGCTGGCTGCTGAGGACACGCCCCGTTCCTTGTGTCCTTCGCCTCTGGCTCCGGGCCAGGATGTCAGATTTCAGGGAGAGCAGGATGGTCTGCAAGTCTAAAACGCACTTAGTTACATGCCTTAATCATAGAATCATAGAATCATAGAAAAGTAGAGTTGGAAGGGGCCTACAAGGCCATTGAGTCCAACCCCCTGCTCAATGCAGGAATCCAGGTCAAAGCATCCCCGACAGATGGCTGTCCAGCCACACCTTGAATGCCTCCAGACTGGGAGAGCCCACGACCTCCCTAGGTAGTTGGTTCCATTGTCTTATTGCTCTGACAGTCAGGAAATTTTTCCTGATGTTTAGGTGGAATCTAGGTTCCTGTAACTTGAGCCCATTATTCCGTGTCCTGCAAACTGGGATGGTCGAGAAAAGAAGCAGTTGTTTTTTCAAAACACTAACTGTTGAATGACTCGCATTACAGCACGGGTGGGGAACCCCTGGCCAGTGAGGCCTGCCCACCCAGCCCCCAGATGCCTCTGTGCCACCCCTATCATCATCATCATCATCATCATCATCATCTCAAGGAGCGCCTCCAGCGACATCAAGTAGGCCGCTCAACAAGATCTGCCACGGACGGCCTTCTCCCTGTCCCATCAGCCAGAGAAACCAGGCTGGTGGGGGACTAGGAGGAGGGCCTTTTCTGTGGCAGCCCCCAATTTATAGATCTCTCTTCCCAGTGACCTCCGTCATGCCCCTTCCTTGATTAGCTTCCGCAGTGCATTAAAAACGTGGCTTTTCAGGTGGGAATATGGGGTGGGTTAGGATTTTTAAGTTTTGTTCTGTTTTTAATTGTGTTTTATACTGTGTGTGTGTGTGTGTGTGTGTGTGTGTGTGTGTGTGTTCCCCCCCCCCCCTCTTGTATTTTATTGGATTGTAAATCGCTCAGAGTGGCCGGATGTCTGGCCAGATGGGCGATTCATAAATATGATAAATAAATAAATAAATAAATAAATAAAATCATCATCATCATCATCATCATCATCATCATCATCATCATCATCATCATCATCATCAAATATTTCTGTATGGCCCAATAGCCAAAGCTCTCTGGGCGGCTTGCAAAAGACTTAAACCCTAAAAATACAGTATAAATCATCATATACGTAAATACCCTTTCCAAAAGCAGTTTAAAACCCTCTGCATCCACCGCACAGAGGGGCAGCTTCTGGAGGCCCGGTCTGGTTCTGGCAATGGCTGCTTGAGAAGCAGGGGTGTCAGGCCCGGGGTGGACAGCTAGTCTAGAAACAGCCTGCAGAGGACCGCAGCCTCTGTGAGGGGAGGAAGCTCCCTGGGCTCAGGCGGCGGGGGGGAAAGCCAGCCAGCCTGTGCATAGGAGGAGCGGGGGTTGGTGGATCCCCAAATGGCTGCGGAAGTGGAAGCTGGGGGCACAGGAGAAGGAGGGGCCAGGCAGCAGGAAGGCGCTCCCTTCAGTGGACCCCGCAGGCCAGGAGGCAAGCGGCCCGGCCCGGCCCGGCCAGCTTGCAGGAGGTACCAGGGATGTTGAAGAGTCCTTGGTCTCGAGTCACGAGTCGAGTCACGAGTCTTTGGACCCGAGTCTCGAGTCCGAGTCCGAGGTCCAAAATGGTGACTCACGAGTCACGAGTCACGAGTCACTCCCAAAGCTGACTCCACGAGTCCCTATTAAAATCAATGGGGGTTTTCCCCCAACAAAATAAGGCTACTTCACACTCAGAGCAGCCACACAGAGTAATCTCAGGTCCTTCTTCCGCCTCTCCCAAGTACGCAACACATCCATCAAAATAAATCTTGACACACTGTTGGGGCTGCACTCCTGGTAGCCGTCCATAGTGGCCGAGCAGCAGCACACCTCGCTTCCACGCGCTCTTCGCCGGCAATCACGCTCCTCTCCACTCCTTCTGGCACAGCCCAGGGATGCTGAAGAGTCCTTGGTCTCGAGTCCCGAGTCGAGTCTCGAGTCCCATTAAAAATATTGGGACTCGAGTCCGAGTTGAGTCAGAGGAGGGACTCAGTCCGACTCACGAGTCGAGTCCTCGAGTCCGAGTCCCCATCCCTGGGAGGTACCAGGGTGTGGCTCGCAACTTCCTCCTCCTGCAGCGTGATCCCAGGGCTGCAGTGAGACCCGTGCTGGCACGGTCTCTGTTCAGCCCAAGAAGAGGGAGCCCAGCAGCTCGGGATGCTCCGTAACTACTAGGTATTTTGGGCCCACTACTGTTGGGAGCCCTTGTTCTGTGGTGGGTCTATCTGGGCTCAAATGTCCACTCGGCCAGGAAGCTCACGGAGTGAGCGTGGCCCAGTCACCCAGCCGGGGTCATTCTAGGGGTAAAATGGGGTAACACAACCCCAGGCGTGCCACCCTGAGCTCCTTGGCCGTGACATTTAAGCGATGAAGTTGGAGGAACAGCAGGAGGCAAATGGGTTGTTGTTCCTGCAGCACTTTGGCATCTTCCCCTCTTGATCCTGAAAAGTCCGCAGGTTTGTCCGGATAAAGAAAGACAGAGATCAGGTGAGCAGGGCTACTTCCGTATTTATCCTGTCCGACATCCTGGGTCTATTCTTCAAAGTCCTTCCTAAAAGCCTGCCTTCCCTCGCAATGTTATCTTTACACTCAAAAATGACTGTGATGTGATCCTTACATGCACACTTACCTGGAGTAAGTCACATGGAATTTTGCGGGACTTGCTTCTCACTGGGCTGTTACTCTCATTTTTTTGATAGGTTTGGAGCCTCTGAGCTCTGTGGAAAACCCAGAAAGAAATCCACTATCCACTTCAGGCTGGATATGAAGCAAAACAAAAGGGGAAGGTGGGAGAGAAAGGACATTGGTGGGCGGCTTTCAGTAGTCTTAAGATGGAGTGGGAAAGATGTTTTGCAGGCTTAATTAGGTTAGACCAGCCTCCCCCAACTTGGCACTCACCAATGTGTTGGACTACAATGCCCAGCACCCCCTAGTCGAGCACATCTGGAGGGCTCCAGGTTGGGGGAGGCGGGGTTCGCACATTCCTGGGGCAAAAAATAAAATAAAAATTAAATTGAAAGACCCAGTAAAAAGTCAATCTGTGAACTGAAATGCTGGGAGCTGACAAACCCCACAGAAGCTGAACCAATCCAGAGCAGTAAAAGATGGGGGGGGGGGGGAGTCCTCTTTTTGTACTGGCAAGACACGACCAGCAGAGGGCAGCACACACAAGTGCTCCCTCCAGCAGCTCAGAGAAATTCTACCTTTGCTCAAATTCAGCTCTGCAAAGCAAATTGCAGCAGGGTGTCCCCAAAGCCAGAGGGGTTTGAAACTCATCATTTCAGAGTCAGATAAAGTGGATATGTGGCAGACCCTGTTGCCCTTGGTATGTGCACACCTTCTGTGGGGAGGGGCACATCAGGGCCACCCTCCCTCATGCTCAGGGTAATGAGTGGAGGACACACAGGTAAGTAATGTTTCATTATTTCTTAGGCCACCAGTCACGTCACGAGAGCCTCTCTCAGGTAAGTTCTAATCACGGTACAGAGCCCCTAATTTCTCAGGGCTCCAAGCTGAGGCCAACGTTTATATATTTAATGTATTTATTAAATTTATTACATTTATATTCTGCCTTGCCACTAAAAAATATAAGAAATAAACAGCAGCTGCCTGTAGAACCTACTTCAGCAAACATAAGACCATCAGAAGAGTCCTGCTGGATCAGACCAAGGGTCCACCTAGTCCAGCATTCTGTTCACACAGTGGCAAACCAGCTGCCCCAAGGACCTTCCCCCGAGCACGCGCAGCTGTGGGCGGGGAGAAACTTTGCGGACGTGGGGGAGGAGAGTCGAGGCTTACCTGTTTACGCAGGTAATTAGCTAGCATGGGGGCGGGGCTACAGGAGCCAATATTAGGCCCGGCAGCCCCAACCCACACCCTCTTTGTTCTTCGCAGCTCCCTCCCTCCTGCCCTGTATACAGTATGGGCTCCTCTGGTCGCCGTTAAGGGGCCGAGTAGGAATTTTGGTTCATCCCTTTTAGAGGGATGAGTGCGTTTCGCCTACTCCATACTGCAGCAGGGTTGGGGGGTGTTTGTAATCAATGCATAGCGAGTCAAATTTGGTCACATTTGGATAGTAGGCAGGTAAGTGCGGGTTAGGGCATTGATAGGGTGAGGTGAGCATCCTTGGCACCATTCAGGTGACAGGCGGTTTCAGGAGGCCTCAGATTGATGGGCCAGTAGGCTCAGTCAGCTGAGGATCAGGAACGCCTGTGATGCCTTTGTGCTCGCCAAGCTTGTTGTCGTGAGACTCCGAGAGGGGGCGACGCAGCAAAGGCTCCCAACACTAGAAAGTGGGAAATGGGGCGGCGGCGGATCCAACGCCACCTCCCGGTTTTGGATGCTCCGCCCAATTGGACAATTGAGTGGCCTAGGAGGCCAGATTAGAATAACCCGCACTCCATCCCTTTGCAGTTCATTGTATGCAAATAAATGTGGCCCAGTTAAATACCAAACAGGTGTCTCGGCTCGTCATTTCCCCCCTTACGTTCGCAATGGAAAGTCCACAAGCAGGACACGAGTGCGACAGCACCCTCCTGCCCATGTTCCCCAGCAACTGGTGTACACAGGCAGACTGCCTCTGATACTGGAGGTAGGATTTAGCCATCAGGACTAGTAGCCACTGATAGCCTGATCCTCCATGAATTTATCCATTCCCCTTTTAAAGCCATCCAAAGTGGTGGCCATCATTACATCTTGTGGAAGTGAATTCCATAGTTTGCCTATGCGCTGTGTGAAGAAGTCAGTCCTTTTATCTGTCCTGAATATTCCACCAATCAGCTTCATGGGATGACCCCATTGGCTTCTAGCATTATGAGAGAGGGAGAAAAATGTCTCCCTGTCCACTTTCTCCACACCACGGATAATTTTGTACACCTCTACCATGTCTCCCCTCACTCACTCTAAACCAAACAATCCCAGCTTCTGAAACTTTTCTTCATACAGGAGTTGCTCCAGCCCCTTGATCATTTTAGTTGCCCTTTTCTGCACTTTTTCCTACTCTGCCATATCCTTTTTTAGGTGCGGTGACCGGACTTGGATGGGAGACCCCTCCTCTAGTTTCCTGCACTGAGCAGGGGGTTGGACTCGATGGCCTTGTAGCCACCCTTCCAACTCTATGATCTATGAAATCTATGAACTGTACACAGTATTCCAAGTGTGGTCGCACCATGGATTTGTATAAGGGCAGTATGATACTGGCAGTTTTATTTTCAATCCCTGTCCTAATTATGCCTAACATGGAGTTTGCCTTTTTCACAGCTGCCGCACACTGGGTTGACATTTTCATTGCGCTGTCCACCACAGCCCCAAGATCTCCTTCTTGGTCAGTCACTGCTAGCTCAGATCCCATCAGCTGATTCCTGAAGTCGGGATTTTTCGCCCCAATGTGCATCACTTTACACTTGCTTACACTGAACCCCGTTTGCCATTCTGATGCCCCTTCTCCCAGTTTCGAGTGATCCTTTTGGAGCTCCTCACAATTTCTATTTGTTCTAACCACCCTAAATAACGTGGTGTCACCAGCAAACTTGGCCACTTCACTGCTCACTCCTGATTCCAGATCATTTATGAATAAGTTGAAAAGCACTGGTCCCAATGCAGATCCCTGTGGGACCCCACTGTTTACATTCCTCCATTGGGAGAATTTACCATTTATTCCTACTCTTCAGCTTCCTGTCAACTTGAAAGCCAAAAGCCCGTCGGAATAAAATTGTTAAATTGTTAAAAAAGCACTAAATTTTCTCAGGAGCCTTTGGTGAGAGACCTTTTCAAAATCCTTTTGGAAGTCCTAGTAAACAATGTCTACCAGGTCACACCTGTACACATGTTTATGGACACTCTCAAATGACTCTAAAAGGTTAGTGGGACATTATTTACCTTTGCAGAAGCCATGTTGATTATTTTTCAGCAGGGCTTGTCCTTCTATAGGCTTACTAATTTTATCTTTAATAATGCTTTTCACCAATTTACCCAGAACAAACATTAAGCTAACTGACCCAGAATTTCCTGGATTTCTAGCAGCTCCTGATATCTACCTTTCCTCACTGCTCACAGATACCTACATCACCCGCTGGATAAGAGAGATGGAGAAGTTGTTACATAGGCTAGGCTTCTCTGTGGAAGTTGTGGGCAATTATGGGCTTCAGAAGGCCCAATTTCTTGTTGTTCAAAGATTAATAGACCTAGATCTATAACATTTGAGAACTGCTGCTAATAAATCTTGCTCTCCATTAGTCTATATTAATTGTAATAATTGTAATAATTATAGTATCACTGCAGCCCCATATCTGTACACACTAACTATTCTAAAGTACAGAAGAGCATTTACGGTCACTCGCTTTAATGTGCTGCCATCAGCACTATTACAGGGATGATTTAGTAGGAGTCCAGTTAATGAACAGAGATGTCTCTGTGGTGCTGGAATAGTAGAATCGGTTGAACATGTTCTCCTGTATTGTATTTTTTTACACGGACGTCGGAATGCAGAGAGAAGTTAATTTCCCCACTATTAACAGGCTTTTCCAGAAGTAACTCAACCACCTTGGTATCAATTTGTTTAAGGGATGTTTCTTCTTATGTCACTGGAAGGGTTGCCAGATTTTTGATGATTTTAATGCAAACTGGGGGGGGGGGATGTTATCCTCTTGAGAGAAGAAACCCTATCAACTGTATTCTGTTGTTATAATAGTTTTAATGGTCTTCTTTATGTTTTACATCAGTTTTGCTGGTCTGTGACTGTAATAAATGGAAATGAATGAATGAATGAATTTCCTCGATCTCTTTTTTAAAGATTAAGGCTGCCCTGAAGACCTGCTGCAACTCAGCCAGCATTTTGGGCTTCTCCAGGGAGGGAGGTAAGCTGGTGACCTCCACCTGCAGCCAGCTTTTCCCCCTCCCTGGTGGTTCCCTGCTGGACTGGGGTCCTGCCTCTGCAGCAGCCAGGAGGAGCTGCCCCCTGGACTGATTGGGGAGTGGTCCCAGGTGCCCCAGCAGAGCCAACATCTTCATCTGCCGGCCTGCGGAGGGGGGCGTCGTCGTCCCTGGCGGCGAGGTCCCCGAGGGGGACGATGCCAAGGGGGTCGCCCCTTTGGGGGAGCCACTTGGGGGTGGCACGAGGGCGAGGGCCTATCCCCCTGTCTATCCCCTTGGAAACAAGGCCCTATGAGGAGAGACTGAAAGAACTGGGCATGTTTAGCCTTCAGAAGAGGAGACTGAGGGGAGATATGATCGCACTCTTCCAGTATTTGAAGGGATGTCACACAGAGGAGGGCCAGGATCTCTTCTCGATCATCCCAGTTTGCAGGACACGGAATAATGGGCTCAAGTTACAGGAACCTAGATTCCACCTAAACATCAGGAAAAATTTCCTGACTGTCAGAGCAATAAGACAATGGAACCAACTACCTAGGGAGGTGGTGGGCTCTCCCACTCTGGAGGCATTCAAGGTGCAGCTGGACAGACATCTGTCAGGGATGCTTTGACCTGGATTCCTGCATTGAGCAGGGGGTTGGACTCGATGGCCTTGTAGGCCCCCTTCTACTTTTCTATGATTCTATGATTCTATGAGCTGGGTTGGGGTTTTAGGGGTTGGTTTTAGGGGTGGGTCTCCCACCTGATTGGCGGAAGCAGGGGGGGCATGTGTCCATCTCAGGGAGATGATGGGGGGAGTTCCGGGGGGCAAAACATACCATTGTTGAGCGGCAGACGCTGGCAGAGTGCTAGGGGCAGGCCATGCCGATTAAGGGGAACAGGGGATCGATGCTTAATACCTATCCCTTGTCCCGGGCCTGCCCAGAGCCAAGGGAGAACTGGGGGATGTGTGGCTCCTCCCCCCACCTTGCGCTTGCTGCTGTGTAATGCCAGGTCCGTTACCCAAAAAACATCTCTCATCCATGACTTGATCCTGGATGAGGGTGCGGACCTGGCATGTATTACGGAAACCTGGCTGGACGAGGCCGCTGCTCCAACTCTGGCACGTCCTTGTGTCCGGCCGGTTTCTCGTATGCCCAGCAGCCAAGGGTTGGGGGACGGGGAGGGGGAGTGGCTGTTATCTACCGGGAGTCCTTGGTCCTCACCAGACTCCCTCTCCGGGAGACCAAGTTTATTGAGTGCATGTACTGGAGGTTGGGGCCAAAGGGCAGTCTGGGGATTCTGCTCGTGTACCGTCCACCCCGCTGCACGACAGACTCCCTGGCCGAGGTGCAGGAGGTGGTCTCTGATGTGCGTGTGTTGTCCCCCAGGCAGGGCCGGATTAAGAGCATTATGGGCCTGGTGCTGAGGAGGGCGTGCGGCTGATGAAGGGGCGGAGCAACAAGCCCCAGCCCAACAGTACCTGCAAGATACTTTCTTCTTTTTGGTCCCCCTTTCCTCCGCTTACAGTAGAGGAAAGCAGGTGGAATATTCTTCCTCTTCGCTGAAGGCTTTTCCCTACTTGTTGCAAAGCTCACTCCACACTTCAGGGGCGGGAGGCGCAAAGTCGATTCCCGTCCCTTCCCGTCAAAAAGCATAAGGCGCCGTTCTCCGGAGGAGGGAGGCCGTTTGCCACCGGGCGGAGCCACGGGAAGTTGGAGAGACGCAAGCAGGGGAGGGCGGTGTCCCCTCCCCGGGTGAGCTCGTGGGCGCTGCCTCTCTCCTCTACCTGACAGAATCGGGCGGAGAGCGAGAAGAGTCAGGCGAGCGAAGGAGCGAGCGGGGCTCTCGCTTTTCCACAGTCCAAGTGCGTTTCCCAATCCAAGCTCCTCCCGTGTTCCCTTCTCTCCTCCGCTCCGCTCCACAATCTTTCCTTCTATCCCTTCTTCCCTCTCTCCCTCCGCCACCAGCACTTCGTTCCGTCCTTGCAGAAGAGGGCGCAGAAACGCTGCGCTCCTCTTCGCTGCCGCTGCACCGCCCCCGCCAGGCCTCTGCCTCCGCTGCGCCGCCCCCGCCAGGCCTCCACCTCCCCGCCCGCTGCCGCCGCACCCTCCCGTCCCGCCGCCGCTGCGCCTCCCCCCGCCATCCCGCTCGCTGCCGCTGCGCCTCCCGCCGCCGCCATCACCACCACCCCCGACCCCCCCGCCACCTACCTTCTCCACGTCGTGTCGCTTCCGGAGCCCCGCCCGCGTTGTTTTGGTGGGAGGAACCAGGGCAACAGGGCTTAAACAGCCCTGTTGCCATGGTTTCCCCGGCAAAAAACAGCGCGGGGGTCCCGTCGCGTCACTTCCTCCTCCTCCTCCTGCTCTGCGGCGGCGGCAGCGGCGGCGGCAGCAGCAGCAGCAGCAGCCGCCGCCAGGTTGGTGGTGGCGGCCGGTCCTGATTGTGGGCCTATTTCGGGGTAGGGGCCTGGAGCTGCAGCTCCAATAGCCCCTATCTTAATCCGGCCCTGCCCCCAGGCTATTGGTGCTGGGGGACTTCAACGTGCATTCGGGGGCTGCCCTCACGGGGGCACCTCGGGACTTCATGGAGACCATGGCTTCCTGGGAGCTGCACCCTGTATTAACTGGACCTAGCCATGTAGCTGGTCATGCGCTGGACTTGGTTTTTGTTTCTGGAGAGGGGGGAAATGATCTGGAAATCGGGGGTATATCCACCACCCCCTTGTCATGGTCAGATCACTATCTGGTGGGGTTGGATTTCTCGGTGCCACAACCCCTCTGCAGGGGTGAGGGACCTATTAGGATGGTCCGCCCCAGGCGTCATATGGATCCGGATGGATTCCTGAACACGCTTGGGGAATTGGAGCACACAAACAGTAGCTCGGTCGAGACCTTGGTGGATGACTGGGGGACAAGGGGAGGTTAGGGGATGTTGACCTGGTGCTGAATGGGGTACATCTACCCCTGAAGGACCAGGTCCGCAGCTTGGGGGTCATTCTAGACTCTCAGCTGTCCATGGAGGCTCAGGTGTCAGCTGTGAGCCGGGCAGCGCTGTATCAACTCCATCTGATACGGCAGCTGCGCCCCTACCTTCCTAATCACCTGCTCCCATCAGTGGTTCATGCCTTGGTCTCCTCTCGCCTAGACTACTGTAATGCGCTCTACGTGGGATTACCCTTGAAGACGGTTCTGAAGCTGCAGCTGGTACAGAACACGGCGGTTCTCCTGGTTAAAGGCAGCCGCTGGCAGGATCACATCACGCCAGTGCTGAAGGATTTGCACTGGCTACCAGTTGCTTGCCGAGCCGAATTCAAGGTGTTGGTTTTGACCTTTAAAACCCTATACGGCTCTGGTCCAGTTTATCTCAAGGAGCGTCTCCAGCAACACCAAGTGGGCTGCTCAAGCTCAACAAGATCTGCCACGGATGGCCTTCTCCTTGTCCCTTCAGCCAGAGCAGCTAGACTGGTGGGGACGAGGAAGAGGGCCTTTTCTGTGGCGGCCCCCGTACTGTGGAACTCTCTCCCGAGTGACCTCCGCCATGCCCCCTCTCTGATGAGCTTCCGTCGCTCATTAAAAACCTGGTTGTTCAGGTGGGAATATGGGGTGGGTTAAGATTTTAAAATTTTTATATTGTTTTAATGTATTTTATTGCATTTATGTATTTTATTCTGTGTACATCGCCCAGGGTGGCCAGTTGCCGGCCAGATGGGCGATAAATAAATATTAATAATAATAATAATAATAATAATGCTGCAATCACCAGGGCATTAGACCAAGTTGCCCCGAAGCGCCCTCTTCGCTTAAACAGAGCTCGCGCGGCGCCATGGTTCACTCCGTCGCTGCGAGCTCTGAAACAAGAGGTGAGAAGGCTAGAGCGCCGATGGCGTAATTCCCGCTCCGAAGACGATCGAACACAGGTTAGAGCTGCATCTTCAGCCTACCGGGTGGCGGTGAAGGCAGCAAAAAAGAATTTCTATGCTGCCTCCATTGCGTCTGCAGAGTGCTGCCCCAGGAGGCTGTTCCAAGTGGTCCGGAGTCTGGTCGGTCCAGTCGCTCCGGACCCACTGGAACAGTCAAAAGCCTCCTGTGAGGCTTTAGCGAAGCACTTCGCAGATAAAATCGATCGGATTAGGAGTGGGATATCGTACGTCGTGGACACAGGGAGTGAGCGGGAGGAGGCCAATGGCAGACCGGTTTTGTGGGATCGGTTTCGGCTTCTTCCTTCTGATGAAGTGGACAAGGTGCTTTCATCTGTGAGGCCGACCACCTGCTTGCTTGATCCTTGCCCGTCCTGGCTCATCATGAGCTGTAGGGAGAGACTGGGTGAGGGGATCAAGGTGGTGGTGAATGCCTCCCTCGATGAGGGAGTGTTCCCATCAGCCCTCAAGGAGGCAGTAATAAGACCGCTTCTAAAGAAGCCCTCCTTGGATCCCCAGGATTTAAACAACTTTCACCCAATCTCCAATTTACCATTTCTGGGCAAGGTGATCAAGCGGGTGGTGGGTGCTCAGTTGAAGGCACACTTGGATGAAGACGATTATTTAGATCCGTGCCAGTCGGGCTTCAGGTCTGGACATGGGACGGAGACGGCCTTGGTCGCCTTGGTGGATGATATGAGGAGGGCTTTGGATAGGGGCGAATGCTCCTTTCTAGTCCTCCTCGATCTCTCAGCGGCTTTTGATACCGTTGACCACGGTATCCTCCTGGACCGCCTGGAGGGCTTGGGCTTGGGAGGCACTGTATTGCAGTGGTTCCGGTCCTTCCTCTCTGGAAGGTACCAGAGGGTAGTTCTCGGGGAGGAGGCTTCGAACCCTCGGCTGCTCACTTGTGGAGTGCCGCAGGGTTCCATCCTCTCCCTGATGTTATTCAATATCTACCTCAAGCCGCTGGGGGCTATCATCAGGAAGTTTGGGGTGCAGTGTCATCAATATGCGGATGACATGCAGCTCTACCTCTGTTTCAAGTCCTCACCGAGGTTGGCCGTTGAGACCCTGTCCAAGTGCCTGGAGGCAGTGGCTGGCTGGATGGGAAGGAACATGCTGAAACTGAACCCCGACAAGACCGAGGTACTTCTGGTGGGGGACAGAGGGAGGTTAGGGGATGTTGACCTGGTGCTGAATGGGGTACATCTACCCCTGAAGGACCAGGTCCGCAGCTTGGGGGTCATTCTAGACTCCCAGCTGTCCATGGAGGCTCAGGTGGCGGCTGTGAGCCGGGCAGCGCTGTATCAACTCCATCTGATACGGCAGCTGCGCCCCTACCTTCCTAATCACCTGCTCCCATCAGTGGTTCATGCCTTGGTCTCCTCTCGCCTAGACTACTGTAATGCGCTCTACGTGGGGTTACCCTTGAAGACGGTTCGGAAGCTACAGCTGGTACAGAACGTGGCGGCTCGCCTGGTTAAAGGCAGCCGCCGGTGGGATCACATCACACCAGTGCTGAAGGATTTGCACTGGCTACCAGTTGCTTGCCGAGCCGAATTCAAGGTGTTGGTTTTGACCTTTAAAACCCTACACGGCTCTGGTCCAGTCTATCTCAAGGAGCGTCTCCAGCAACACCAATTGGGCCGCTCAACAAGATCTGCCACGGATGGCCTTCTCCTTGTCCCTTCAGCCAGAGCAGCTAGACTGGTGGGGACTAGGAAGAGGGCCTTCTCTGTGGAGGCCCCCACATTATGGAACTCCCTCCCTAGTGACCTTCGCCATGCCCCCTCCGTGATGAGCTTCCGCCGTGCATTAAAAACATGGCTGTTCAGGCGGGAATATGGGGTGGGTTAGGTTAGGTATTTAAAAGAATTTTTTATATTGTTTTAATTATTATATTTTATTGTATTGTTTTATTGTATTTTAATTGTACATCGCCCAGGGTGGCCAGGTGACCGGCCAGATGGGCGATTAATAAATATAATAAATAAATAAATAAATAAATAAAGTTGGTATTACAGTGGTCACTTTCATAGAATCATAGAAAAGTAGAGTTGGAAGGGGCCTACAAGGCCATCGAGTCCAACCCCCTGCTCAATGCAGGAATCCAAGTAAGAGCATCCCTGACAGATGTCCTCTGGCACAAGTCCTCTGGCACATAGACCTATGTCAGGGACATGCTACATATCATCCGCCCAGCCAGCACAATTGTTCCAATTTTTTTAAAAAATCCCCTCCAGTGCCCCTCCCCTCCTGCCCCTGTTGCTCCAAAATACAAATTTTATTTCTCCTGACCCAGGGATGCTGGAGGGTGCCCTGGCTTATCTTGCTCTCTGCTGGCCATTTCTTGAAGGTGCAAACATGGCACCTGCCTTCTACAGTAAAAGAAAAGGAGGGCCTGTGTTTTTCTTACTGTAAAATCTTCAGAATGGGATTTACTGAGATGTCTGACAGCACAACAGCATCAACTGCCCGGTGAGGATGAGGACGGGGAGGAAGCGGAAGCCAGGAAAGTGGACGGTCAGCTTTTCCATCTCTTTAAGCAGGTTATTTAAAGACGATGTAAACTTTTTACTGTTTCATTGTTTAGATATTGTTTTCTTGATCTTATGTAAGTCACTCTGGGATTCTTGTTAGCTGAAGAGCAGGGTAAAAATGCTAATAATAATAATAATAATAATAATAATAATAATAATAACAACAACAACGTACATTTGCTCAAATGCAGTCATCCCTTCAAGCTCAAATAGTACAGGAACACTGTGCTGAATCTGGCTGTGGCAGCAAGCGCCCCCAAATCCTGCTGTTTTGGGAAGCGGAGGCCTATATCCTTCTACAAGTGAGAAGGATCTTGGAATTGTGGTAGATCACAAACTGAATATGAGCCAGCAATGCGATGTGGCTGCAAAGAAGGCAAATGCTATTTTGGGCTGTATTAATAGAAGTATAGCTTCCAAATCGCGGGAAGTGATAATTCCCCTTTACTCGGCACTGGTTAGGCCTCATCTTGAGTACTGCGTCCAGTTCTGGGCACCTCACTTTAAGAAGGACATAGTCAAACTGGAGAGGGTTCAGAGGAGGGCAACAAGGATGATAAAGGGACTGGAAACAAGGCCCTATGAGGAGAGACTGAAAGAACTGGGCATGTTTAGCCTTCAGAAGAGGAGACTGAGGGGAGATATGATCGCACTCTTCCAGTATTTGAAGGGATGTCACACAGAGGAGGGCAAGGATCTCTTCTCGATCATCCCAGTTTGCAGGACACGGAATAATGGGCTCAAGTTACAGGAACCTAGATTCCACCTAAACATCAGGAAAAAATTCCTGACTGTCAGAGCAATAAGACAATGGAATCAACTACCTAGGGAGGTCGTGGGCTCTCCCACTCTGGAGGCATTCAAGGTGCAGCTGGACAGACATCTGTCAGAGATGCTTTGACCTAGATTCCTGCATTGAGCAGGGGGTTGGACTCGATGGCCTTGTAGGCCCCTTCCAACCAGGGCCGGTGCTACCATTAGGCCAGCTAGGCAGCTGCCTAGGGCGCAGAGCTAAAGGGGGCGCCAGAAACGCCTTGAAAAAAAATACAGCACTCTCAAGTGGGAAGGGGGGGGCGCTAAATATCTGATCTTGCCTAGGGCACCAAACTGCCTTGCACCGGTCCTGCTTCCAACTCTACTTTTCTATGATTCTATGATATCTGGAAGGGGACTAGCGTTTTTTGGTCTTGAAGAAGAGCAGAAAAGTAGGTTCCATAGGATATTGAGGCCTTGCATGTCCCAAGGGAAGCTGCAGACCTCTCACATACTACTTTCTGGTCAGCCATTGTGCTCTGATTGCCTTAATTCCTCAGTGTGAACACCTGCAAATTTCATTTTTGCCTCAGGGCTACAACCTCAGAAGCCCCCACCAGGAAATATATTCTAACCTTCTTATTTAAGCTGAACAGAAGGAAGAATAAAAAAAATCAATGTCTTTAAAGCAGTGAAACCCTGAAAACCCAACATTGTGTAACCAGACCAATGCAAACAAGTCAGTCACAAGTAGCACCTAGAAGTTCAGAATTACCATGATGGGGTGGAACATAATGGATAAGGCCATCTTTTGAGCTAGGTGACCATCCAAGAAATACTTCCTACCCTTGACGTTCTGCTGCTTTTCTTGGCTTTGGCTACAATCTGTGCAAGTTCCTGGTTAGTGTGTTGGATTTCAAAGGATATGGCCATAGTTTTGAGTCTGACTAAGACTAATTCTTGCTGCGAGGAAGGATGGGAAAGCCACTTTTTAAGAGAGGAAGGCCAAGACCTAGAGAGAGAGAGGAGGAAATCCCTTAGAGAGAGGGGGGGGTATACCTTCATATGCTACATGATCCATACAGGCGCACAAAGCTAAAAATCACAACCAGTGTTCACACTGATATTACACAAACAACCATTAATATTAGGCAACGTAGGCTGCATAACCATGCCTTTAATAACTGTGCATTCAGAGTGAGTAGGAAAGGGTTCGGTTAGAGTTCCAGCCATCACCCTTAAATATAGTGGTTCTTCAGGGGTCTATTTAGCACAGTGCTTCTCAATTATTTTCTGTCATGCCCCCCCTAGGAAGAAGAAAACATTTCGCGCCCCCCGCGCGACTGTAAATAGTATCATTTGTCTATAAAATTGTTATAAGTACACCTCTGCATAACACTGTATCCTTATTAACGTATAAAAAAAGAAAGAAATGTGGATCAATTTACAACAAAGAATAGCTTTATTAACTGTAGCAGAAAAGATTTAAAGGAGCACAGGATTTAAAGGAACACAATATTTAAAAAAACTTTTAACTGAGGTCAAACGAGCCCCCCTTTACGGAGCCTCGCGCCCCCCCTGGGGGGCCCGCCCGACTATTTGAGAAGCACTGATTTAGCAGCAGAAATAAAAGCCGCATCCCACAATCTGTTCTGGGTAATGCTGCTACTCCCCATTCAATGAGAGTTCAAAAATGTAGGACCAGGTTTGCAAAAAATTATCCTCCTCCTCCTCCTCCTCCAATTTATGAGTCATATATCTCGGGGTGCTGAAGCTCTCAGGGTGACATACATAATAAAAACAAATTTTAAAAAAAACCAATGATAAAACACATTAAAAGAATTTAGAAGCATCAACAATAATTTAAAAAATATTTTTAAAGAGAGATAAATATCAAAGCAGCTAAAACATGAAAAAGGGTGGTGTGGCATAACCCCACCATTCAGTTCCCTGGTGTATGTCTGCATTAGTATGTTTAGTGAGCATAGAATGTTGAACTGAGTGGGTGTGGTTTGTGATGTCATGGAAAGGGTGGGGGGAGGAGTATATAAGGAGTGTTTGAGTGATGTCAGAGTTAGTGTGTTGTGAGAGTTGTGTGTGGCTGGTTAAGGAGTTGGGAGAGTTGGGGAGTTAGGTTAGCTGGGTCGTTGTCTCTGTCAGGAGTTTTGAGAGAAATCAGTGTTTGTCTGAGGAGTGAAAGTCTTTAGAGTTATAGGGACTTACAAAGTGTTTGGTGTAGGCAGGTTTAAAGTTATTTTCTGGAACTAAGATTTTGAGAATTAAAATAAACTTATTTTTATTTTGTTTGTTACCCAAATCCTACGTGTCAGCTTGGTGTTATTAACCTGCATTACTTTCAAATCTGCACACACACCTTTGTACCCTCAGTATCATAAATTTAAAATAGATCTTTAATGACCTGTATTAATCTTTTTCCTCATTGGTAGTGGAAAGGTTTCATTTGACCCTCCCTTCAGGTTTTTTTAAGTGTTGGTGCTTAGCCTGGGAAGGGTTTATGCGGCGGGTCCTGGTGTGAAAGGACTGTGTTGTCGCAGGTGGCTTTAAACGTATCATGAAAAATAAAACAAGCAGCTGTTTAAAAACTGATTATAAAGGTCTGAGAAGGTGGAAATTTGAGTCTGCTAGCTGTGTGTAGCCACAGAAATGTTGGTCTGTGTACTAGCATTCATCAGGCAGTTTCCTGGGGGTCTCCAGTGACAACTAACAGTGTCTGAAGTGGCCTGGGAGATGTACAAGCCCCGGAAAACAAGGTGTGGTCCTGTTGGCATGGAGATCGCGCATGCTACACAGCAACTCCACCTCTTGGACTGCAATTCCCCAGCCTCACGGGGATGGTGGTACCGATTCCATCTGCGGTGGTGTCGACCAGCAAACACCCAGACCCCAGGCAAGGGCACAGCAGCAGCAGCAGCAACAGTAGTGGCACCATTTTCAGCAGCACCTGAGATGAGATGAACGCAAAGGTTCCCCTCTAGCATCTGCCTGTTGAAGAGCTAGAGGGAAGCAGCTCTATTGACGTCTAGGCACAGGGCCCGCTGGCTTTAAATGATCTACATTCTAAGAGTGCCCCATTTTTTAAGGTGGTGGTTTGTATAGGAAGGTTGGCCTTGAAGGCCCAACACTTGCCTTCTTAACCATCACCATTACAAGGAAGAGCTCACATTCTCAATGCTCATGAGGCAGCAGGTTGGTGTCAGTTGATACCTTGGGGAGAAAGGGGCATAGGTAGCCTGATCTGCTTTGAATTACTGCAAGTAATTGAAATTCATGGCTTGTTCATCTTCTTCTCTGGCGACTAATCTCCATTGAGAAGATCCATCCCAATAAAATTTCACTTGCCTTGTGGCCATAGGGCCATTAGGGCACTGCAGGGGTTCATGGGGTCCTCCACCACCACATTCATCATTTCCCCAGTGAACGCTGGGCAGATTCAGATCACTTAGTATCGTGGCTGTCAGCCAGAAAGTGGGGTTCCTTGGGCTTCCCAGGTAGGGAATTCATGCCCAGCTAGGGAAGCCATCTCTGATATGCTTCCTTTGGGTCTTTGGCTGGTCCTGTCTTGGGCTTGGCATCCCCTTGATGTGACTTTTATCCTGTCTACCAAATGAATTTTACTAGGGCAGCTTAATACATACAATAAAAATACAACAAATACTGTCAAATACAATATAAGAGCAATATAACAGATACAAATTTAAACCAGCAGGGAAAAGTGGCACAAAACCCGGCCCCAACCAGCTCATTCATGAGAAACACATCAACTGTATACAAGTTTCCACAGTCATTTATTTTCAGGCTGAGACTAGATTATTTTTCCGGTTACTACTTTCTATCTTGATAAACATTTCACCCATCCCCATTTTTTCCAACAACTTGATCAAGGACACCCATTCCAACCTGTCAAAAGCTTTGTATGTGCTCAAAGCCGGAATGGGAAATGGCTTGTTATTACTTTTACTATGGTAAATTTGTGTTCAGATATGCCTGACCAGCTCAGAAAGCTGCCAGCTAGGAATTTGGCCTCACTTGGCTTGATATATGATATCATGAAAGTATTTTGTCTAGAACCACTGTAAATTTTTTTTAGCATCTTGCTTGACCAGTGCTGTCAGCCTGGTTTGAGTATAACCTTGATTCCAGACACTTTCCATGAGTCAGACCAATGAACACAAACAATGCAATCCTATAGCCAGGTTTTGGCAGTGGCCAAGAGTCTGTTCACATAGCTGAGGCTCGTGTGTCAACTGTGCCCATTCCTAGAGGTGTCTGGTCTGGTCACAGTCCTGCATGCCTTAGTTACATCCTGTTTGGACTACTGTGAAGCACTCCATGTGGGCTGGACTTCTAAAACTATTCAGAAACTTCAGCTGGTCCAGAATGCTGCTGTGGCCAGCCAGACTGTTGACCGGGGAACATGTGACTCCCTTGTTACAGCAGCTTCACTGGCTACCGGTCTGTTTCTGGGCTGAATTCAAAGTGCTGGTTATGACCAGCTTTAGCCCTATACGGCTTGGGACCAGGCTACCTGATAGACCACCTTCTCCCATACAAGTCTGCCCAGGTCCTAAGAAGATCTTCGGGAGATGCCCTTCAGAGGCATGCTTGGTGGCTGCAAGATTTTTATACTAGGAAAACATCCTTTTCAGAGCAACAGCTGGTGAAGAAGGTCCAAAGTTTCCAAACAAATTGTTTCCAAATCCAACAGATTCTCTCTTACCCAACCCCATGATAAAGGGACAGGCGACCATAGAGCGGTTCCCTTTTGACACGGCCACTCAGAGGGCGATTCATGAAGCTCAAGGGGTGGTCTCTAGCATGTATAAGTTCCTGGTCAAAGTAGCAGAGGGCGCTTTGGAAAGGCTGAAGCTAACATGGGGAAAGGACTCAGGTTATGCACTGGGGAGGCCAGTGACCCCTATGCTGGTGGGGCTCCTTTTCCATTGCAGGTTTTGCAGGTTTTATTTGGAGCGTCATAGGAGGTAACCATGGTGCTCCATGGTGGTGAACCTATTTGGGAGGGGGAGTTCAGCGCCACGGAGAGCTCCTATGAAGCTCCAAATAAAACCTGCAATGGTCATGCAACCCTGCAGGAAGTGGTCAGTGATTTGGCAGAAGGTAACCGTTACAATCTGTCTTGTCACATATTATGGAGAATGAATTCAAAGCGATCCACAGGTGGTATGTTACACCTCTTAAATGGTCACATATGACCAGAGAATTATCTTGCCTAACTGTTGATGGGGATGCTTCGGGAGGGGAATGTGTTCCCACATGTGGTGGTTTTTCCTGCTAGGTAAACCGTTCTGGTTAGAAGAATGTAGAGAGATCTCCATCATGGCAGGCCAAAAATGGGCTGCCTACATCTCCTGCATTGAGCAGGGGGTTGGACTCGATGGCTTATAACAGTGATGGTGAACCTATGGCACGGGTGCCACAGCTGGCACGCAGGGACCTCTCTGTGGGCACTCGAGTCATTGGTCACCAGATCGCGAAAAGACCGTCCCCTTCTGCAAAACACTAATGATCTTGTTCTTTCTCACAGTGTGGAACAGAATGATTTTATTCTAGAACTCCTGTTACAGAATTCTTTTCTACATTGTTATCACATTTAAAAGATTTTGAAGAATGATGCACAGAGCATGGCTTGGATGTAAAGCCCTAACAGTTGACCTGAGTGCTGCATGTGTTGCTCTCAAACTAACGGAGTATGAGCCAAGGTTTGACAAATTATCAGCATGCATGCAATAGCAAAAATCACATTAATTGTGCAAAAGCATGCCCAATGCAAACTTTTACCTAATGCAGTGTTTGCAGTCCAAGACATAAAGTGTTTAAAATGTGTGAAGCACGTTTCGTTTTCTTGTTTATCTTGCTCATCCTAGTACAGGTTGACTTTTACTTTTACTAATCGGACACCTGTAGAAGCAGGGAAAGGATCCGGGGTAAAGCTTGCCCCATACAATTTCAGTCTGGCATATAATCATATTACAAGTTGAGAATCCCTTATCCAAAAATACATGTGCCTAATTATTTAAAAAGTTTGTATAACTTCCCTTCAGGCTATGTGTACAATGTAGTACTATAATAATTTTTTTAGTTGATTTTTTTTTAAACAAAAAACTGTCTGTATCATTGAAAGCTCTGCTATTATGTTTTTCTTTTAAGACAAAAGATGTTAATTAGTTCGGACAACTGTATGAGTTGTTTTTCTAAAACTAAAACCTCGGTATTCAGGTTTAATTGCAGTGTTGGCACTTTGAAATAAATAAGTTGGTTTTGTGTTGCAGTTTGGGCACTCGGGCTCAAAAAGGTTCGCCATCACTGGCTTATAGGCCCCTTCCAACTCTACTATTCTATGATATTCTATAATATTCTATGGGACTGTGGCTCCAGGGATGGCTTTGCCTAATTTATTTGCAAGAGCTAATAACAATTTATTCTTCAAGGATTTGGTTATCCATATGTCAGCAGCTGCTTGTTAGTGCTAGCCAAACATCGAAAATGTTTGGAAACCTTGTCCGTAGACACTTGGGATCAAAAGCGATGGCTTATGGTGTTTTTGGAGAAGCCTACCCACCCCTCCCCAGGGGATAAACAAAGTCAAATGCCTTTTTTTTACAGTTTGGCAGAGTTTTAAATGGCTTTGCATACAAACAGGAAGAGCTTTGCCGCCATCTTATGGCAGACCTTGGAAAGACAATCGGTGTGGAGACTTCTGGCTAGAAACACGTTGAGCTAAAGCAGCCTTCTCCAACCTGGTGCCCTCCAGATGTGTTGGACTACAACTCCCATAATCCCCCACCCAGTTGGGGAAGGCTGAGCTAGACTAAAGAGCCTTTGATGGACAATTACGCTAAGGGTGTAACAGAGGCAAACAATGAAAGGGTCTGGAAACTCAGTAGCCTAGAGAGGCTGTTTTACCCAGGGAGGCTAAAAGATCAAGGGGCAGAGCTCTTTGATCCCAGGCCCCCTGGGAATCACAAGAGTTGGTAAAAATACAGGGAACGAGTTACATGGAGTGGCGCATCACATCCGGACATCATATTTGTTACCTTTAAATTAAGGAAACAGCTATTTCTTGAATGAAGTGGTAACAGAACTGGGTAGCAGCAGCATCCCAACGAATGAATGACTTTGAACCGGAGCTCCACTGCAAGGCTCCAGTGAACCTGAACTCACACCAGGCAAGTCATCTCCTTCTTGTGAATGGGGAAGACATGCCATTTTTGACAGCTGATTTGCTTGGGGCCTTTTGGCAGACGGTTCCCGGGATGTACATGTTTTCCGAAAAGACCGTCAACGGAATATGTTGAGAAGACCTCAGTGTGTCGTTTAGGCCCTCATGCAGGCTGCGGACTGCTCTCCTGCCGCGGATGTGAGATCAGCGGAGCAAAGCCAGCAAGGTTGTGTCACTGTCACCAATGGCTCCTTTTGTGAACTGCGTGGATCTCGTACGTACATCCCTTGAATGTTGCACAGATGCATTGAAGACCAATTGGGCCTCTTCCATTCCAAGTCTTTTTGGCCCCGTCATTTATAGGTATGCTTCCCCCGCCCCTCCACTGTATTTCACGCCCACAATTTCCTTCTATACCCTTGAGTGATATATATATATGCCTGCCAACAGAGTATAACTCTTCATGATGACACGGGATCTAGTCTAATAATAAAGCATCTACTACAATAAATCTATTGATTGTTAAGGTGTCGTGAGACTCTTCACAGTTTTTCCTCCAAGCACGCACCCCGCCCTAAAAACTTACCGTAATATGCATTCCCCGATATTCCTTACTGGCGTGCTCTTCCATAAACCCCCTTTGTTTGAATGGGGCTTGCACAGGAGGTGGGATGCTGAAGTGGCTGCTCTGGTCTGAGTTGATTTAGAAAGACTCCCCCTGCCACCCTGTGTGCTCCACCCTGCCACGGTGTCGGTGGCACCAGCTTGCTAACAAACAAAGCTCTGTGTGATCAATTGTCCCTCTGCAGTTCTGTAGCATCCAGGGAATTCTGGGGGCCTTCCTCCAACTGCCGCCTCCACGTGAAGCTTGGAGGGCGGCGACAAGGGGGAGGGCCTTTTCTGTGGTAGCCCCTCAACTGTGGAACAAGCTCCCCCCCTGAGGCCCGCCTGGCGCCAACTCTATTATTGTTTCAGCGCCAGGTTAAGACTGCCCTCTACATTGAGGCTTTTAATAATTAAATGGTATATGGTGGGGTGGTACATTGTTTTTAGTGGTCGTGTTTTTATTAACTTGTTTTAGAGATATTTTAAAATTGGTTTTAAAAATTTCATAATGTTTTATAATTTACATTTTAAACTGTATTTTATTGTTTGTTTTTAATTATTGTTGTACACTGCCCAGAGAGCTTCGGCTATTGGGCGGTATAGAAAATGAATGAATGAATAAATAAAATAAATAAATTCAGGGTCAGTGATATGTCTTCTCCTCTCTTTTCTCCCCCTCTTGAGAGAAAAGGGATTGGGAAGATGCTGGGCCCACTGCTGTTTGTTCCAAAGATGGATGAGGTCTGAGGAGCAGTTTTTGCATGCTAGCCTTTCCTCCTGCCTTTCTGCAGCAGAGAAAACAACTGGGGGCTAAACTGCAGCCCTCCCCAGATTTTCCCACTGAGACGGGTCATCTATTCCCACTCCGTCGGACTATCTCCGTCAGGCGACCAGCCAGATGGGCGATTAATAAATACAATAAATAAATAAATCTTCTTTCTCTTACCTGAACAGGTGTGTCTGTGACCAGACCAAGAGAGAGAATACAGCGTCTGCATGGTGAGCCAAACAAAACACAGCACAACATATAATGCAGTTAGGATAATTAGAAGCATAATAGAAACAGTGGCTAGCATATTTCTTAGTAAAATTAAAGTTCCATTCCTCTCAACTAACAAAGCAATCATTATGAAGATCTTCCATAATCAGGCGATCACTCGTGACCGAGTAAGATTGTCTTCCGGGATAAAAGGAGGAAATTCTAAAGAAGATTGTGTAGACTCTAGCGATGGGTCCGTAAGTGACTGTGGAGGCCAATTCTAGATCCACACAGCTTCCCACAGTGAGGACACAGGTTACCAGATAGAAGATGGTCCTGTAAAGGATTCATTTGACGTGCTTTTCGCTTAGCACGTTTCTCCCTTTCACCTTGCACTCGGGCTTCTTCAAAGTCCATGGAACCTTTGTGAAAGGCCAACCTCCATTTAGATCGTTCATGGGCCAGAGCTTCCCAGTTTTCGATGTTTATATTGCATTTTTTTAGATTAGCCTTATGAACATCTTTAAACCTCTTATATTGACCACCGATATTCCGCTTTCCATCCTTGAGTTGGGAGTAGAGTAACTGCTTTGGGAGGCGGCAGTCAGGCATTCGAACAACATGACCGGTCCACTGAAGTTGGCGTTGAAGGATCATTTTTTCAATGCTAGTAGTCTTTGCTTCTTCCAGTACACTGACATTTGTTCGTCTATCTTCCCAAGTAATTTGCAGGATTTTCCGGAGGCAACGTTGATGAAACCTTTCAAGGAGGTGGAAGTGACGTTTATAGATAGTCCATGTTTCGCAGGCATACAATAAAGTTGGTAATACAATGGCTTCATAAACCAGATCTTATAGTTAGCTGTCTGGTAGGCATGGTTGGCAGAGCTTAGGTAATCATGTCTGGTAGGGTTCTCCCAGGATCTCTCTGGGCAACTATGCCAAACTCCTACCCCTTATAATGTTCTACTCAGCAATAGCTCTAGTTCCTTTATCTTAACCCACATCTGTGCACCTTGCCTTCTTGGACTCAGCCATAGCTCCTATTTGTGACCTCAGGAGGGCCCCTCCATAATGCAGCCAGGCTTACAGCTTACTTCAGGAGCACCCTTGCGAAGGTCCACCTCCTCATGAGGTAATTATGAGCTCTTGACTTCCAACAATTAACCAACCCACCTGTGACAAGCTTTTTTTGTTGTTGCTCAGAACACATTTTTTCACTGGAAGCTAGCTTATGGCAACCATAGCTAATCACTCTATACCAGTGTTCTCCAACCTTGGGTCCCCAGATGTTTTTGGCCTACAACTCCCAGCATGCCCCAGCCAGCATAGTTGTAGGCCAAAAACATCTGAGGACCCAAGGTTGGAGAACACTGCTCTATACTTACTGTTGGCATACACAGCTTATTATGAATAGCACACCTATGAAACACGGTGAATTCTTATCAACAGTACATGTTACATTCATACTTTGTGGCACCAGTGGACTACCTGGTGGCTCTCTGTACAGGTCACCACTCACCCACTTCACGCTTCACATGGAGGCTGGGCAGACCACTGTTGTGTTGGTGGTAGCCAAAGTCATCACACACAGACACAGCGTCAAGGCGATACTGTGTCCCACAAACACTTAGGGCAGTGATGGCGAACCTTTTTGAGCCCGAGTGCCCAAACTGCAACACAAAACCAACTTATTTATTTCAAAGTGCCAACACTGCCATTAAACCTGAATACCGAGGTTTTAGTTTTAGAAAAACAACTCATACAGTTGTCTGAACTAATTAACATCTTTTGTCTTAAAAGAAAAACATAATAGCAGAGCTTTCTATGATAAAAACAGTTTTTTGTTGGGAAAAAAATCAACTCAAAAAATTATTATAGTACTACATTGTACACATAGCCTGAAGGGAATTTATACAAACTTTTAAAATAATTACCGTAGGCACATGTATTTTTGGATAAGGGATTCTCAACTTGTAATATGATTATATGCCAGACTGAAATTGTATGGGGCAAGCTTTACCCCGGGTCCTTTCCCTGCTTCTACAGGTGTCGGATTAGTAAAAGTAAAAGTCAACCTGTACTAGGATGAGCAAGATAAACAAGAAAACTAAACGTGCTTAACACATTTTAAACACTTTATGTCTTGGACTGCAAACACTGCATTGGGTAAAAGTTTGCATTGGGCATGCTTTTGCACAATTAATGTGATTTTTGCTGTTGCATGCATGCTGATAATTTGTCAAACCTTGGCTCATACTCCGTTAGTTTGAGAGCAACGCATGCAGCACTCGGGTCAACTGTTAAGGCTTTACATCCAAGCCGTGCTCTGTGCGTCATTCTTCAAAATCTTTTAAATGTGATAACAATGTAGAAAAGAATTCTGTAACAGGAATTCTAGAATAAAATCATTCTGTTCCACACTGTGAGAAAGAACAAGATCATTAGTGTTTTGCAGAAGGGGACAGTCTTTTCGCGATCTGGTGACCAATGGCTCGAGTGCCCACAGAGAGGTCCCTACGTGCCAGCTGTGGCACCCGTGCCATAGGTTCGCCATCACTGACTTAGGGTGCCTCTTTCAAATCCAGCTTTCACTGACCCAAGATTGGCTTTAAAATGGCAAATTGGTGGCAACAGGTGTTGGGAAGGGGCATCAAGGCATTGGAAGGTGTATAGAAATCCCAACTTCACATATAAGCTGTTGTGATCTGAGCCAGTGGTGAGTGACCAGGAAAGAGATCTTGGGGCTGTGGTGGTGGACAGCTCGATGAAAATGCCGACCCAGCGTGCGGTTGCTCTGAAACAGGCAAACTCCATGTTTGGCATAATCAGGAAAGGAATTGAAAATAAAGCTGCTAAGATCATATGGCCCTTATACAAATCTATAAGTGGTGTGACCGCACTTAGAATACTGTGTACAGTTCCGGCTACCACACCTAAAAAAGGACATCATAGAGGTGGACAAAGTGCAGAAAGGGGCAACTGAAATCATGATCCAGGGGCTGGAGCCACTCACCTAGGAGGAAAGGTTATAACAGCTGGGATGGTTTAGCTTAGAAAAAAGGCAAGTGAGGGGAGACATGATAGAGAGAGGTGTACCAAATTATGTCTGGTGTGGAGAAAGTGGACAGGGAGACATTTTTCTGCCTCTCTCATCATACTAAAACCCAAATGGGGTCATCCCATGAAGCTGATTAGTGGGAGATGCAGGACAGATAAAAGGAAGGGCTTCTTCACACAGCGCCTAGTTAAGCTATGGAATTCACTTCCACAAGATGTAGGGATGGCCACCACTTTGGAGGGCTTTAAAAGGGGATTGGACAAATTCATGGAGGAGAAGGCCATTGCTGGCTAGTAGTCCTGATTGGCTATGTGCTTCCTCCAGTATCAGAGGCAGTATGCCTGTGTACACCAGATGCTGGTGAACATGGGCGGGAGGGTGCTGTTGCACTCATGTCCTGCTTGTGGGATCCTGTGGGCAGCTGTGTGAACAGAATTCTGAACTAGATGGACCCTGGGTCTGATCCAGCAGGGCTCTGCTTTTGTTCTTAAGCACCTGGACCATAATCTCATACCGGAGAGCAGCCCCACCGATTTCAGTAAAAGGGTTCCAAATTGCTGCTTTCTCAGTAGTCAACTAATATGCAATACTGTGTGCTTCTTGGAGAGAGAGGGTTACTGCAACAAGTAGGAGGATCACAGTTTGGGGGCAGGGAGGGTGGACAACCGATGGAGAACGGCTGCCTTGCTCTTGAGAGAATGCTGTGCCAGATGCTGTGAAGGCAGCGTCCCCAAAACTGCTGCCCATCAGATGTGTTAGACCAGGGCTCTCCAACCTTGGGTCCCCAGATGTTGCTGGACTACAGCTCCCAGAATCCCTTGCCAGTAGCCATGCTGGCTGGGTATGCTGGGAGCTGTAGGCCAGCAACATCTGGGGACCCAGGGTTGGAGAGCCCTGTGTTAGACTACAACTACCAGCCTCTCCCAGCCAACCGTGGCTTGCAGTAGCCAGAGAAGAGCCTCCGAAGGTGATCTTAACAGTCCGGCCGGCACCTGTCATCAGTTTCATTCACGAGTGTCCGGAGTTGACTGGCACCCTCCCGCTTGGACAGTTTGCCCAGGAAGGGCTATAACACTCTTTCATTTAAATGGTGTTCTGCTATTATTCTGGCTTTAAAAAAAAAATAAAAAAAAAGAATGTTGGCAAGTATTTTGGAATTACTTACAAGCCTGGGTGATTAAAAATGGTGCCCATTGCAAAGGACATATATAGTGAATGTGTGTTGAGCTGGGATCACTTCATCAGCCCAAAAAGTCACTACCTACATCAAAACCACACCCCACAAATAGACGGAAGAGAAGTGCTGAGGACACTGGTGCAGACAGAACGTGGTGGGGTGTCAGTCAGTCCGGCGATCACTCGTGACCGAGTAAGATTGTCTTCCAGGATAAATTTTTTTTTTTTTACAAAAAGGAGATTATAAAAGGAGGAAAATTCTAAAGAAAATTGTGTAGACTCTAGCGATGGGTCCGTAAGTGACTGTGGAGGCCAATTCTAGATCCACACAGCTTCCCACAGTGAGGACACAGGTTACCAGATGGAAGATGGTCCTGTAAAGGATTCGTTTGACATGCTTTTCGCTTAGCACGTTTCTCCCTTTCACCTTGCACTCGGGCTTCTTCAAAGTCCATAGAGCCTTTGTGAAAGGCCAACCTCCAGTTAGATCGTTCATGGGCCAGAGCTTCCCAGTTTTTGATGTTTACGGTATATTGCATTTTTTTAGATTAGCCTTAAGAACATCTTTAAACCTCTTATATTGACCACCGACATTCTGCTTTCCATCCCTGAGTTGGGAATAAAGTAACTGCTTTGGGAGATGGCAGTCAGGCATTCGAACAACACGACCGGTCCACTGAAGTTGGCGTTGAAGGATCATTTTTTCAATGCTAGTAGTCTTTGCTTCTTCCAGTACACTGACATTTGTTCGCCTATCTTCCCAAGTAATTCGCAGGATTTTCCGGAGGCAGCGTTGATGAAATATTTCAAGGAGTTGGAGGTGACGTTTATAGATAGTCCATGTTTCGCAGGCATACAATAAAGTTGGTAATACAATGGCTTCATAAACCAGTGTTTTGGTCTTCTTACAAATATCCCGATCCTCAAACACTCTATGTTTAGAAAAGGCACAATGTCCCCCGAGAGTGTGGAAAGCCCGTGGCAAGTCTACCTGTAGCTCACAGAAAAAGAGCAAAACATTATTAGCACGAGGAGCCATCTGTCTGGAAGCCGCCTAAGTGCCTTATTGTTCCTGTTGTGAAATTCAGCATCCCAGCGGAGGCCGGCAGCAGCCGCTCAGAAAGAGGAGCCAGATGATGGATGGATGGAGAAGGGAAAGCAGCCGTGCGCAACTCCTGCGTTTACACATGAGGAGGGACAGCTCAGCTGAGCTCATCCAGCCGGACCCCCACCTAAAACCTGTTAGGTTTTGCATAGGCAGAACGAGATTACCACCTGACATCAGGATTATCACCTGACCTGGTGGGTGTCTCTTGAGTTCAAGTACACAAGGTCTCTAGTCACGAGACATAGTCTCAAGATGATATGACTCAGCAACCTTGGACAGGTTTGGAATCAACATGTTGATGAATAGGTTATACAACTGGGGTGAGTAATATCCTATTTATAGGTGCAGGGTCTACGGTATAAAGCTAACACACTTGTTGATAGCTTGTCTCTTCTCTTCTCCTCTCGTCCTCCTCTCGACTGGACTTGTCTTGTTTTGGACTTCACTTCATCTAGCCTTACCACTGGGGTATTGGATTTGTATCTGCAATGATGTAGTGAGTAAGAGATGCATTGCTTGCCTTAATCCCATGTAATTGGGTCTTACAAATAAACTCTTTAATCTTTATTAACTGCTGTTATCTCCTCCTTCCGCCTGCATGACTGGGACTGAGGGTCACTGGCTAGGGAAGCTTTTGAACCCGGGTCAGTCCAGCTCTCACACTAAACAGGGCCAAGGGACTCCCGGCGGACGACACCAAAGCCTCTTGTTCTGGCCAAAGCGTCTTGTTCAGGAAGGTGCCTGTTTTTCAGCAGGAGACATCCGGCCCCCGTCCTAGGCAGAAGGAGGGGCTCCCAAGTACACCCAAATCAACAAGCTTAGGCACACTTAACTTTACATAAAATTGCAGCCATTGAGAAAGAAACATCTATCCCCATCTTTTAAAAAGCTTACAAGACAGCTTGCAATTTGCAAAACCATCACCGGAACACAATTTAAATAGAGTACGAAAAAGACACACAATAGACCAAATCACATCGTCACTAAGTTCAGTCCTTAGCAGCATCCAACTGATAGGCTCTAATCAACCAGCTCTCCTTAAAGCCTTTCTGAAATCTTCTTTTTTTTAAAAAAAGAGCCTGACCCTCCCTTGTCTGCTCCAGTTCAAACAAGAGCGGCACTTGCTCGGGTGGGGAGGGAGCTCTCCCCAGGCGAGGCCTCGCTCCACTGAGGGGCAGGAGTCCTCTCAGGGCCTGCCTGTGTGACACGGGCGACACACGCGGCTCAAGGGCCAGCCCCCTTCCGTGTGAACGCTGCTGGCGTCACACAGAATCCTCCCCCCCCCCCCGCCCTTGCCTCCCACCCACTTAGCCTTCCTTCCCCTTTCCCCTGAGGCCAAGGCAGCGCAGCGGGCCGGCCACTCATCCACCATGGACAGGGGAGAGGTACCTGTCACGGGGCCGGCTCAGGATTGTGGAGGGCCCGTGGGCAAGACGCCTCCAGTGGGCTCCCTCCCGCAGGGAGTCCACCTTCTCACCGCCATGGTCGCCCGCTGCTCTTGCTCCTCCGCTGCTGTCTCATCGTGGCCGCCGCTTGCTTGCTTGCTTGCTTGCTTGGCAGGCACAGATCTGGCGAGCATCTGCCACTCCTCCGCCTCATCAGCCCCACTGTCTGGGCCGGAGCGAGAGGCAGGAGAACGGGCAGGTTGCGGTGGGGAAGAGGAGGCCCCGCCGCTGCAACGGTCAGTTCTGGAGGGCCGGCTGTGCCCTCGATGACATCGTGAGAGGGTCAGAGAAGCGCTTGCAATTATGCTTGGAAATGAACACCCCATTTAACATGCCCACCCCTTTGCCACCACCTGCCCATCTCCCTTCTTCAAAGGAGCAGCAGATAGGAAAGAATGTTATGTGCCTCTGAGCGCGGGCAGAGTGTCTTCCCTCCCTACCCGGGGCCACTGAAGGCAGCCGCTGGTCCCTGCATATGCAGAGTTAAGCGGCAGGCCTTCCTTACAGCTCCATCATCCATCATCAGGCGATCACTCGTGACCGAGTAAGATTGTCTTCCGGGATAAAAGGAGGAAATTCTAAAGAGGATTGTGTAGACTCTAGCGATGGGTCCGTAAGTAACTGTGGAGGCCAGTTCTAGATCCACACAGCTTCCCACAGTGAGGACACAGGTTACCAGATGGAAGATGGTCTTGTAAAGGATTCATTTGACGTGCTTTTCGCTTAGCACGTTTCTCCCTTTCCCCTTGCACTCGAGCTTCTTCAAAGTCCATCATCATCATCAGGCGATCACTCGTGACCGAGTAAGATTGTCTTCCGGGATAAAAGGAGGAAATTCTAAAGAAGATTGTGTAGACTCTAGCGATGGGTCCGTAAGTGACTGTGGAGGCCAATTCTAGATCCACACAGCTTCCCACAGTGAGGACACAGGTTACCAGATAGAAGATGGTCTTGTAAAGGATTCATTTGACGTGCTTTTCGCTTAGCACGTTTCTCCCTTTCACCTTGCACTCGGGCTTCTTCAAAGTCCATGGAACCTTTGTGAAAGGCCAACCTCCATTTAGATCGTTCATCTCCACACCACAAATCTGAGCCCCAGAACTTCTCCCCTAATGAATTAAGCCCAACAACTTTCTCGACAGCAGCCTGGAAAAAAACACAGGCAGCCCCAGACTTCAAAAACTTCTGGTGGGATACCCACACCGCCACACTCAAGCCTTCTGCTGGACTGATCTGCAAGGGTCCGTGGTATGGCAGCGATGGGCAAACATCTGGCGTGCAGAATCCCCTTTGTCTTTTTAGTAGTGTGCTGGGATCCACCAAACGAAGCCTGACAGTGCAAAATACATACTCTTAGAACAGCCTTCCCCGACCTAGGGCCCCACCAGATGTGCTGGACTACAACTCCCATAATCCCCACCAGATGTGCTGGACTACAACTCCCATAATCGCCCCACCAGCTATGCTGGCGGGGGAATTATGGGAGTTGTAGACCAGCACATCTGGCGGGGCCTAGGTCGGGGAAGGCTTTCTTAGAATGAAGAATATTAGTTGACTACTGAGAAAGCAGGTACGTGAGTACCGGAACTGAACACAGCAGCTCGCAAACACACGCCTGGTTGCCCCCCGAGTTTTCTTCATCCCAGCAATTAGAGTACAATTAGAGGGGGCGGAGTTAGCTTTATTGCTGCTATCGTTCAATAATTGGGAGTCAGGGACCCTTGCCATCTACTGCAGATCACCACAGAGATCTGCTAGTAGATTCAGGTCTATCTCCTGCCCACCTCTCGTGATGGAGATCCGGCAAATCCGGAGCGATGTTCAGAGGAACGGTCCTTTTGCTTTCCATGTCCTCCATCCTAAAGCTAAGCTGGGCCTTGAATTCATCTTCAGAAGCACTTTGGGGTGCGGTCTGGGGAAGGCCCCTGGGAGGAAGCAAATCATCCATCCCAGTCGGAGACAGCTTCGGCAGACAGGGCCAAGGGAGATGTTCTCTCTCAAGAAAGATGAGAAGTACATTGATCAAGATTATTCTGCTTTATTGAATAATGTACTTCTCAACTCAGTGCAAAAGGCTGCTCATATTATCTTGCCAGGCCTGTGGTGATGAGCTTTTCTTGTGAGAAGGACAAAAGAAGAGCTTGACTGGATCAGCGTCAGCTGTTGGGCGGTATATAAATAAAATTAATCATCATCATCATCATCATCATCATCATCATCCCAAGGAAGGTCCATCTAGTCTAATGACCCCACGAGAAGCCTCGGGGAAGCCCCTAAGCAGGGCATGAAGGCAATAGGCCTCTCTTGCAAAAAAAGGGTTCTCCCAGCGGTAGACTGCCTCAGAATCTGGAGGTTCTATTTAGCCCATCATGACCAGTCGCCGCTGAATAGATTGGGTTGGGGGGGGGCTCTCCACCACTTCTTTGCCGAACATCTGAGGAATGAAAGATGCATCCCCAGGTCCCTTCTGGGGCCCTTCCTTTTCTCTTCACTAATAGGAGAAGCCAGGAGTTAGGGATGACTTGAAGTCCTGCTTGTGTCCTGTATGTGGATTCTGAGAGGTCGTCAACCAATCCTGTTTCTCACCATGCTGTGAAAGGCATCACCTGTGCTGATTTCTGTGCAGGAAGCTGCTATCAGAGAGTCAGTGGTGAAGTGGTTAGTGCAAAGGCTTTTCGGAATCTTCAAAGAGTATCGTGGGCGCTCTCACAAAATGGCTATCATGGGGGGGCGGGGCTTACTTGCCCTTTCATAAAATGGCTGCCATGGTGGGCATGGCCAGTCACAAAACATCCATTTCTCAGAAGGCAAATAAACTGGCAAGACTAAAATAAAAGTGACTTTCTCAAGAACTGAAGGCAGAGGTAAGGTCTGAATTCGAAACACAAAACCATTGTTTGTAAGCTGTCTGGGCTGGGTTTTAATGACGATTATTGTTACTGTTGCTATTGTCCTCCTCCCTCTCTCTCCTCCCGTTTCTTCCTTGCCGGACGTCTTCTGCTAAGTGAAGGATTTTCCACTTGGCAACCCAACGGCTCCCTGCAACCTTATACATCTCTTGCTAATAGCAGATTATAGGCACTCCTGGAGCCATCTGAGGCCTGCTTTTTTCTCTTTAATAGCCTCAGCCTCCCTCTCCCAGCAGGTCTGGTCTTGCATCCAGCCAATGCTCTGATAATGTGGACTCCAGATTAGTTAGGAATCTGCTGTCTGTCTTGAGGCAACATGGTTTCATTTATGCAATCTGGTTTTTTGGACCATCAGATCCCTGAAGTGGTTTATTGCAGTTTGCAATCCCATTTGAACGTCTTCTTGCCCCCCGCTTTCCAACACCTGAGTCCAGTCCTCACTATGGGGTAGAGCTGGCTGTGTCCCATCTCTCCCCACCATCGCATTGCCTATCCACCCCCCCACACACAATTTGTTAAAAAACAAAAACAAAACCCACACCATGAGCCTCTCAGCTCCAAAACACTCCGCCCTCTCCACGCATCTGGGCCCTTTGGTATTACCCCTTTGGCAACTGCAGTGCCGGCTCCAGGTTTGGGGGTGCCCTTGGGAAGGCACCTTCAATGGGCCCCCTCCCTTAGCGAGTGTACCTTCTCACCGCCATGGTCACCGGCTGCCCTCATCCTCCTCTTTCTCATAATTGCTGTGTCACTTGCTCGGCGGACGGGCAGAGAGGCAGCGAGCAAGCGGGCCGCCCGCGGCATGTCCTGCTCCTCCTTCTCGCCAGCTCCATTGCCTGGGCCGGGGCGAGAGGCAGGTGAACAAGCAGATTGCACGGGCTCTTGCCAGTGGGCCCCCTGCTAGGCTGTGGGCCCTCGGCAGGGGTCCCAACTGTGCCCACCCTGGACACCGGCCCTGGGCGTAGTAGCCAATGTGGCGTAGTGGTGAGAGTGTTGGACTGGGACTCGGGAGATCCGGGTTCTAGTCCCTGCTCGGCCATGAAACTCACTGGGTGACTTTGGGCCAGTCACGGACTCTCAGCCTAACCTACCTCACAGGGTTGTTGTGAGGATAAAGTGGAGAGAAGGAGGAGGATTGTGTAAGCCACCTTGGGTTCCTTGCAGGAAAAAAGGCGGGGTATAAATATAATAAATAAATAAATAAATAAATAAATAAAATGGGCAGCTGCCTGAAGGTGGCCACCCCCACCCCCCACCCCCCGGGACCGCAGACCTATTTAGTGCCCCACAAGCCAAAGCAGAGGACGAGGATCCTGCTCCAGGCGCGTGGCGTTAGCAGGCTCAGAGCGGCGACCGCGTGGGGTGGTGCACGCTCGCTCGCCTCTTTCCCTCCCAAGCCCGGCCATCCTGACTGGGGACAAGGGGTTGGATTCGACTTGCAGCTCTTTGGATCTGTGACGGCTTCACGGCGGAGCTCCCTGCCCTGAGCCACTCGGGGGAGGCGGGATCGTGGCTCAGTGGCGGGCAGAGCGGGTGCTTTGCATGCAGAGGGGCCCCGGGTATCACCCTGAAAGCCCCTCTCCAGTCGGAAAGGATCGCAGGTTGCAGAGCTCAGACCTTGGACAGCTGCTGCCTGCCCTTCAGAAAAGACCAGCTTCCGCTAAATTACTAATAGCAAGAGGATGGAAAGATGCCAAAGGGCTAACCATCAATCACTGGTATAATGTGGTATGGGAAATTGCATTAATTGAAAAACTAACTCAAAAATTGAGAATTGCAGGGGGGGGGAAAGAAAACAAACTCTTTTGAAGCAGAATGGTGGCCTTTTATCCAATTTTCATACAGAACATCTACAACAAAAATACCTCAAGCCTTCCAGTACATTTGGATGCAATAAACTTACAAATATCCACCTATCACAAAACTGACTACTTTATGGCCGAAAAAGACTCCGGAAAAGGTGCCCAGCCAGATTTGTTCCTTTGAATGTTGGTTCGGGGGGGGGGGGGATTTACTTTGTTCTGATCTAGTACAATTTCTGTAATGGATTAGATGTTTTGTTGGTTGTTCGGTTGTCTTGTATATGTTAACATTCAAATAAACAAATTAAAAAAAAAAAGAAAGAAAAAGAAAAGACCAGCTTCCCTCAACCTGGTGCCTTCCAGATGTGTTGGGACTGCAGTTCCCATAATTCCCAGCCAGCATGGCCAAAGGCCATGCTGGCTGGGAATTATGGGGACTGTAGTCCCAACACATCTGGAAGGCACCAGGTTGGGGGGAAGCTCTAGCAGAGAACGCTCGTGTGAAGACTGACAAACCATCTGACCTGGTCGAAAAGGCCGCTTCTTGGGTTCCCCTTCCGCCGGTTGCCTCCTGGCTCAAGCCGAGAAGCTGGAGTGGGGCGTTGGTTGGGCCTGCTGGAGCTTCGCCGCCCCCCCCTCAGCTGACATGTGCTGCAGGCCCAAATCAAGACAGTGCTGTTGCCGCCGCCGCCGCCACCGCTGGCTGAAGTGCCCCAGAGGCAGACGTGACTCACCAGGCCGGCCCATTAGGAAGAGTCGTATGTCTTCCCCCTCTGGAGAGAGCCTTCGGCTGTTATAAATCACTCGGGCTTTTAGGGCCGCGAATCTATAATTAGTGCATAATTAATTACCAGATGTTTTCAACACTAATGAAACATTAATAAATGATGAAGCCACGTCGTCTGGTAATGGGGCGTTTAAAAGGCAGGCTGCGAGAAGCCAGCTAATTGTCTGAAGTTCTGGAGGCACTTACTCACTGGGGGGGGGGGTGGCGGCGGCGGGGGGATCCACAGCAATGGGAGATCTTCTTGTGAGTAAGAGGAAGGGGGAGGGGAAGGCTTGGATGCAGAGGGGAGATGGAGATCCTGTGTGTGTGTGTGTGTGTGTGTGAAATGTCCTAGAAAAGATACCAAGATGAGATCCCGCTCCCTTTATTTTATCTTAGCGTAGGAACGTGCAGGTTTTCTATTGACACAGAATTCTTCAAGAGAAGTTGTAACTTGATTCTCTCTAAGGAGCTTGGCATAAGAAATCTGGAAAATAAATCTTAACATATTCTCACAGCAAGAGAATTTAGTCCAATAATATATAGCGCTAGACCTGTTCCCATTATTATTATCTCCCATTCTTTGTACGGATAATTTTGAAAGAGAAACTGGGGTGAAATGTTTGGATAAGAGGATGAGATGAGTTGAATTCCAGCCCCGGCGTTGCCGGGGGTCTGGGCAGGGAGTGCTCCTACCCAAATGTGTGATGCGACCCCTTGAGGAACATGACGAGACCCACCTTGAACCAATGTTCCAAGCCATCACTGCTGGATCCTGGTAGTATTTTGGACACAATTCAAGATGGCGGCTTCTTTCATACAGATTCGTTCATGGCTGGGGGTTTACTTAGCTATAGGTACCTCCTGGCAGCAGAAGAGGAGACTGAGGGGAGATATGATCGCACTCTTCCAGTATTTGAAGGGATGTCACACAGAGGAGGGCAAAGATCTCTTCTCGGTCATCCCAGTTTGCAGGACACAGAATAATGGGCTCAAGTTACAGGAACCCAGATTCCACCTAAACATCAGGAAAAATTTCCTGACTGTCAGAGCAATAAGACAATGGAACCAACTACCTAGGGAGGTGGTGGGCTCTCCCAGTCTGGAGGCATTCAAGGTGCGGCTGGACAGACATCTGTCAGAGATGCTTTGACCTGGATTCCTGCATTGAGCAGGGGGTTGGACTCGATGGCCTTGTAGGCCCCTTCCAACTCTACTTTTCTATGATTCTATGATTCTTCAACAGTTCTGTGAGATGTGAGCACATCGAAGAATCCATGGTGGGCTTGAAACACACAACAATTATTTTTCAAATGCTATATCTGCACCTTTGTGGTTTGCTAGTTGCTTGTCGTTGATGGTTGTTGCTGCCCCCCCTTTTGAACAGTTACTCCAGCCACGTGTGACCCACGGCAACCAGAAGTGCTGAAACAGAGCATCAGAGCCCCCCCCCCGAATCTGAGCCAACTGGACACCCCTTCATCCCGTCTTTTGTGCTTCAAATCCAGACACAGCATGAAGCTCAGCAAGGGCCTATGAAGCAACCTTTTATACTGGAGTCCGGCCACTGGTCTATTTGGCCAAGTGATGCCTCCCTTGACTGGCAGCAGCCTCCAGGGTCTCGGAAGAGAAGGGCCTTTCCATTCCTGCCCCATACATCCCTCTAGACTGGAGGGCGAACCCAGGTCAGGATCTTCTGGATGATACGAAGCAGGTGCGCCTCTAACACTCAGCTGTACTTCTCAAGCAATGATGTCTCAGCCTAACCTACCTAGCAGGGTTGTTGCTAGAAAGCATGGGATGCAAATGTCACAAGCAAACATTTAAAAATGTGATTGGAATGATGGGACAGATTTTTAAAAAGTGGACCCCCAACTCTTCCCTCTGGCTAGGCAGGATGCTCTCGACTGGTTGTGGGGAATGGCTCTGCCTGCCTGCAGTGCAGATCTGTCTCCCGCCCCAGCCCACATGGGGCAAGACATGACGACCTCCGAGCATTCTCTCGCTCCGAGATTGTGAACTCTACCATTGCCCCGAGTCACGGTCGTGGGGCTGGCACATCTGTGGCTCTTCTGCAAAGCCCCCTTTTAAGGAGCACAACAGTGTGGGGGGAAAGTGATCCCCGTCCCCATCTCTCATCTGGTTTATTGGGAAGGGATTCTTAATGGTGACAGAGAAATGACAGTCTCTCCAGATCTGGGCAACAAGCCACTTGTGTTAGCACTGCAGCCTTTTCCACTGGCCTGAGAGAAAGCCTTTGGGGTCTCAGCAGGCTTAGCTTCGGCCGAGCAGCGGGAAAAGGAAAGTTTCCTGTCCATCCAGAGCTCCTTTACCAACCCGCTCAGGAAACAGGGATTAGGAATCAATTAGGGGCCTGGTGCAGAATTTATTGCACCATTAAAATTTTAGTGCTCATCGGTGGGAGGGGAGAGAACACAGTGGGGTTGTAGAGAAGTTCTCCTTTCTCCACATGGACCTTCCAGCCTCCAAGCACCCCGCTGAGTGGGCACAGCCAGGACTGGGGAGCGGCATCGACTGCCAACTGGTGGTCAGTGCCAGATAGTACTTAGCTGCAGGTGGATCATCATGTGCACCAGTGAGCTGCATGCTCACACACACCCGGCATGCCAATCTAAGTGGCAACCACCCTATCGCAGGGTTCCGTCGTTGTACACATCTGCAGCCACGAACAGAAGAAACTGCCTTATAGAGAGACGGGCCACTGACTCATTGAGCTTGGTGCTGGCAGCGCCTCTTCAGGCTCTCAGGCAGGACCTCAGCAGCCTTGCAATTTAGGATCTCCAAATGTTTTCACTGGCCGGCCGCTGCAGTTGTGTGTGCCATCAAGAAGAGCTTGCTGTGCAGACATTAGCTCACATGTGTATTATCCTCCTATCAGAGATCTAACTTTAAGCGCAGCTGCCAAGGTGGGACGGCGCCAGTCTCTTAGGCCGTGCAAATTTGCTGCCTGTTAGGATCTTCTGCCTGAACCCGCGCCCTCTCCTCGCCAGGCAAGGTGTGCCCAGATGCTCACTTGCTTTCAAAAACGTCCCTGGCTTGGAACGCCAACCTGTGTACACCACCGCCTCGCTCTCCAATCCAAGGGTACCAAAAAAGGAAGGGGTCACTTGTGCCAGCTCAGGAGTTGCCCCAAATCCCCACCTCATGGCACGACCGCGGACACAGAAACCCTGCTCCAGGGTAAACTATAGGAAAAGCAATTTACAGCTTTGTCCTTTGGGGTGGGGTGGGGTTTGAGAGCACGGTCAACCTATTACTTAACTCAGCATTGGTACTGATATCGTGGCCACAGCATGGGACACATGGAATAGGCAAAATGCGATCTTCTTTTCTTTGAACATGCAATACGAAGACTGCAGACATCCCGAAGAAAGAAGCCGAGGCTGGGCAGGGAACGCAGCGCAAGCGCAGAGGCAGCTGGGCATGGTGGGTTTGGCAGCCTCTAGTGCTTCCCCAGCCCTCGAGATTCCTTTTACCTGGAGAAACCAGGACCGTCCATGCGCAGTTCATGCGCTCAGCCCACTGAATGACGACGATAGGCAAACAGGGCCTGGAACGAAAGTCTGGATACATCTAGCACTGGAAGCTCCACTGCATAGGTGGGGTGGGTGGGGAAGAGGGGATTCACGGCCACCCAGAGAAGTACCCCCCCTCTATGCACGCACACGCACACACACACTGCTGGATCCCCGGGGTTGCTTGGAAGGAAAGCCACTTTTCACACAGGAATTATAACTGATTCACAAAGAGAAAAATTAAAATAAGGCTGCAGTTCTAAGCATGAAAGTTACCGCTATCAAAATCAGTAAGATTTAGTGTGCAAAAATATGTTTAGGGTGGGAACCTTCATGTGAAATACGCTGTCACTCCTCTCCCAGAGATCTAACATCTGGGGCCAAGCGCACGCTGGCTCGTGCCTTCTGTGTCCCTGCCCCCAGTTGTTTTTGCAGATGCTGCCACCGTTGCCCGGGAGCCCCTGTGCTTTACGAATCCACCGATGGCTCCAGTCCAGTCACTTATTTTAAGGCTCCCGGCCTGGAGACTTTGAAACAAAAAAACATGTTCACAAAAGTCATAATGAAATGGCCACATTTAATGAACAACCTCTCTCCTGTTTTTCTTTTTCTCCTCCTCCTCAGAGTGTGTGTGCGTGTGACTGATTTTTAAAATTTTGTATATACATCTATAAAAAGTTCAAATACAGCATATTTATCACTTGGAATAATAGGACGCACGGTATTAAATACTGCACTTTGAACCGGGGGGGGGCAGGAAAGGGGAACTGGGGCATTACAAAACAGGACTGCGGGGCGGTGGGGGGGGGACAGAATGAGGGGGGGGGCGAGGCAGGGCATTTCAGGTTAGTTACAGATCTGTTACGTATACACCCCACGCCCCAATAATAAGACCAATACACAAACCGAAGTGTTTCTTTGTATAAACGGAATGGACGCAGTTACAAACGTGTGTGTGTGTGTGTGTGTGTGTGTGTGTTCCAGGACCACCCCCCTTGTTTCAGTCAGGGAGGCAAGAGATGCCATGACTTCAGGGTGCCGGTGGTACCGTTACGGACTGTTTCTTTTAAAAAAAGCAAAGAGTACTCCCCCCCCCTCTCTTGATACACAACAAGTCTTGTTGCTCCCAGTGTTTGGGGGGGGCGGGCGTTGCGGTGACACAAAGAGGATGTCTCCTCCCCATCCTCTTTTCCTTGTTTTGCCTGGCCGAGGACTTGACCGTTCATTCTCTCACCGTTGTCAGGAGGGGGCGCGGCGGCGGCGGCGGCGGCGGCGGCAGGGAACGCGGCGGTCCCGCTTCCCGCTCGTCGTGGCGGCTAGCAGGGGCTCCCGCGGCTGAGCCGTCCCATCCTGCAGTGTCCGGCCGGCGGTTGGCTGCTCAGCGCCGCGGGTGTGAAGCAGGTTCAGTGGAGCATCTTTGGCATGGTGGTTTAGCTGTATGGTCCGAAGCCGAGGCCGGGACGGCTGGTGCTCCCTTCTGCTCCCTCCCCGCCCCACTCCAGCAGGAGGGCTGGCCCCCCCCGCCATCCCGCCCGCCATCCCCCGTTTTTCCGTTTTGCACGAGGAACGTTCCTCTGTCCTTTCAAAGGTTTCCTCGGTCAAACTTTCAATGCAGGGAAGGCTGTGCTGGGTAGGGGGAGCCATGGGGTGGGGGTGGTCTCTCTGTATCTCAGAGGACGCATCCTTCAAGGAAGGGAAGCAGTGAAGAGAAACGGGACAACGTCCTTCAGACCATGTGCAAAACAGAAGCAAAGACAGACGTTCCGGCGGCGAGTTGGTGACCTCCTCGGTGGGCCTCTGAGGCCGAGTCTATAGGAAGGGAGGGAGAGAGAAGGGGAATATTAGTGGGCCCCGTTTCTTGCACACTATGGTGGAAGGGCTGCGTTCACACAAGGTAGTGGGGCGCTCTCACAAATGACACAACACTACAAATTTAAACTGGTTTCGTAGGGATGTCTGAGAATTTTGTTCCTGTGCACAAATCATACGAACATGTCCTGTTCGCAAATGCGAGGGCTGCAATTCTCAGGAAATGTTTGCCGTTTCCTGAGCTTGTGTTTGTGTTCAGAAATACTCATTTGTCCAAATGCGCACTTCCGAAAATACACACCTGCGTTTTCTTGCTTGGGCCCTTGTGGGGAAGCAAGTGCACATTTTGGGAGCACACTGTTTAAAATGTGCGTTTTCCCCGATCAAAAATTCACGTTTTTCCTGATGGGGGTGGTGGTGAAGAAGATGCTTGGATTTGGTAACACGAATGAGGTGTACCGAGCTCTGAGGAGAAATCTGGAGAACCTCAACAAGCTTGAACATGGAATGTTTGCCCATGCCTAGTTTCAAATACCCTCTTGATGGTTGCAGTCAAATCATATGCCTGCTGACTTGTAAGGTCCACTGAACTTCAGGGGACTTACTTCTGCGTAAACATGCACAGGATTGCCTGCCTGGCATGTGTTGCAACTGCCCACCCAAGGAACCTCCAGAATGGTCATTCCGTTAAGGACGGTGGAAGTCTATCGGAGAATTCCCAGCGCCCTTGCAAGATGACCATTCCCAAGATTCTTTGGGGGGCAGCGTGACAGTTAAAAGCAGTTGGCAACTGGATCATGTTCATTGTGTGGATATCTGGCCTAATTGCCATGTTTGCATTTTTCTTTGTTTGCAATTTCAGCCAAAAAGCCACACTGACTGAAACGTTGATTCAGTTTTAAAAACTGGCATTCTATATTGCTGTGTGGGCTCACGAGACTCACACCCAGCCGCTCCGGTGTCACGGGTGGGGTGGGGTGCAAAGGTTCCATGGACTTTGAAGAAGCCCGAGTGCAAGGTGAAAGGGAGAAACGTGCTAAGCGAAAAGCACGTCAAACGAATCCTTTACAGGACCATCTTCCATCTGGTAACCTGTGTCCTCACTGTGGGAAGCTGTGTGGATCTAGAATTGGCCTCCACAGTCACTTACGGACCCATCGCTGGAGTCTACACAATTTTCTTTAGAATTTTCCTCCTTTTAAAATCTCCTTTTTGTAAATTTTCTTTTTTTAAAAATTTTATTCTGGAAGACAATCTTACTCGGTCACGAGTGATCGCCTGACTGACTGACTGCATGGGGGGAGGCCACGGGGGTGCCCTTTGGCCATTCGCTGGCCGCTTTCCCCCAGATGGTTGGAGCATCATCTCTGCAAGTACTTGTGGCCTAGCCTGCCACATAGCCGAAGATGTGAAGATGGTCTGAAGCAGTGTTCCCCGACCTTGGGTCCCCGGATGTTTTTGGCCTACAACTCCCAGCATGCCCCAGCCAGCATAGTTGTAGGCCAAAAACATCCGGGGACCCAAGGTCGGGGAACACTGGTCCGAAGCAAAGGTTCTTACTGCACAGCGGAAGGCCTTTATTCCTCCAGCCTGCTCCATTTCCAGAGGTGGGGTAAAGGACGATTGAGAAGTGGGTGGCAATGGTGGGGTGCCCACCCTCCCTCCCCCATGTCTGACCACAAGGAGCGAGCCCCACCCTGGGGGAGCATCTCCGGGCTGCAAGGATAGGATACTCACTAAATAAAGTGGATGCTGAGCACCGCCAGTACCAGACCGACCACCACGGATAGTGCCACGGATCCGTTGTTGCCCTGCTCGTCTGGGTTATAGGTCCTGGTGGTGGGGGGCACCACAAATGCCGAGGTGCTGGCGGTGGTTGTCTCTGCCAGGAAGGAAAAGAAGAACGGTTAATGCCGGGGGCAAAGATACCGCGGGCATTCAACTGTCCTCACGGCACCTTCCTCGCGTGCCCCTGTGAGGGTTTGAGGCCTACACAGGATTGGGTTTGTTGAGGCCTACACAGGCTTCAGTTTGTTGAAGCCTGAAGGCCCAAACACTCCACGATGGGAGGGGGAGTTTGAGAGTTTTACGTTACCCAATAGAAGTTTAGAATCAGTTCTCCAGTGCAAGGTCACATGGTTATAATCTTCCAGTCCTGGGAAGACTATATATGTGGGGTGTGGTCAGCTAGCAGTCAGGGAGTGTGTGCTGAGCAGCAGAGAGAAACAGCAGAGAGAGAAGCAGAGAGAGAGAGAAAGAGAAACTGACTGGCAGACTGCACAGGAATTAGGTAGACTGAAGTGAAACTAGAGAACATTGTTTGTTTGTTTTATTTTATCATACATGCTTTTGATTTAAAACCACTCTATTAAGTAATTTCCCTAATACTATAAGTAAAGTTTGTTGTGTACCCTGGAGTTTGGAGTGACTTATTCACCACGCCTACAGCCTACACCCACGTTACTGGAGGAAGCAGGCAAAGGACTGGGTCTTTGGGAAGAGGCAGAGATCTCCCAAAGGGCAGATCAAGGGGTCCTTGCAGTAGTGGAACCTTGACAGCCCCATGGAGCCGTACATAGCCCCCAGTGCAGAGGAGCTATTACTGGCCAAGGAGGATCTACCTTGCTCAGCCCTTGGAAGGACATTGCTTCTAAACAAAGAGGCGCTGGGGCTCCAATCTGCCTGCAAAGCACACATTCTGGTCTGCCCGCCCCACTCTCTAATCCACAACACCGGAGATGTGGCCACGGCGAGACAGGGGTGAAGAAATGAACTCTGCACATTGTCAGAGAAGCGCTCCTCTTTCCGGTTGACTCCCACCTCCTAGAACCAAGACTTTGCACTCTAAACTCAGGGGCCTGGAAGCAATGCAAGGTTTGCCACCCTACAGGGGGCTGCCCCTTGGAGATGAGCAGCATCTTGGACGTCGGGGTGTGGGAGAGCCACGGTTCAGAATCCCCGCTCACCATGAAGACCCCCTCCTCGCTCTGGCTACAAGCTTCTCTCCTACTGAATCTTCCCGTGGTTTTGGAGCCGTGCTGAAAAAGTGCTCGCGGAAAATGCAGTGCCATGTTGCACGGGGCTCCGTGCGAGGCACACTCATGTGCAGGGGAGCTCCTGAACGCCGGCCGAGATTCCGCCTGGTTCAGCCACATAGCCGGCCGAGGCTCCGCTTGGTTCCCGAGCAGGCTGCCTTACACGGAGCGGCTCTCTGGGGTTTTCGACAAGTCTTTCTTTCCCAGCCCAATCTGGGGATTGAACCCAGGACCTTCTGCATGCAAAGCAGGGGCTCTACCCATGTGCCACAGCCCTTCCCATAGCTTGAACAGGCTCAGCTCCAGCTTGATGTTTAGCTTGGGAGCCCTGAATGGTGACCAGGGCCAGCCCAAGACATTTTGCTGCCTGAGGCAAAAGACAAGACGGCGCCCCCTCCCGTGCCATGTGCAAAAGCTGACTGGGCTGGCAGATGAATCTTTCCTCGATGCCTGGAAGTGGGACGGCATCCTCCACCACACCTGAGGGCAGCAGGATAGCTTAGGGGGCACAGGGCAGGCTGCCTGGCCCACAGGTCTCTCCTCCGACACCTTGCTGCCACCTCCCAGAATCTGCCACCTGAGGCAACTGCCTCACTCGTCCTAATTGATTGTTGTATACTGCCCAGAGAGCTTCGGCTATTGGGCGGTATAGAAATAAAATGAATAATGATCATAATAATAATGGCAGGGCCGGCCCGATGGAGCCCCAGGATGAGAAAGGAGTTTCCCGAGGAAGTCTCCGGCACAAGCCCCACTGAAATGGCTGGGAGCTGCACAAGAGCATGGCGGTTCCATTTAGGGTCCCGACCGAGGCCTAAGTCTCAATGGGGTGTCAGGCACTGAGCTAATCTGGCCACTACTCCTACTAGAGGTCTCTGTGTTGTGCCAAGTTAATTCCAGTTCGGTTCTAATGTCTTTCCGGCACCAGGCAAAGGGCATTTTATTTCCCTCAGCCCTTTATGCTTCCTGTGGTGGTTGAGCACTGTCTGCTTTAGCTCTGTGAAGCTGTATTCCTCTGCCTTGTGTTTCTAACTAATTCAGTGCAGATGACTGCATCGGGCCTACATGTCACTTGAGCGCCAGTGGGGTATAATGGTTGGAGGATTAGACTGGGAGGACCCGGGTTCAAGTCTCCCCTCGACCGTGAAGCTCCCTGGGTGACTTTGGGCCAGTTACCAGCTCTCAGCCTCACCTACCTCACAGGGCTGTTGTGAGGATAAAATGGAGAGGAGAGGGGAGGGATAATGCATGCTGCCTTGGGCACCTTAGGAGAAAGGCAGGATATAAATGTAAGGAACCAACAAAACTAATCAAATAAGTACCTATTGCGCAATGCATCAGAGTTGTGTTTGACTGGTGAGCTATAGCCAGGGCCGGTGCTACCATTAGGCCAACTAGGCAGCCGCCTAGGGCGCAGGGCTAAAGGGGGCGCCAGAAACGCCTTGAAAAAAAAATACAGCGCTCTCAAGTGGGAAGGGGGGGCAGGGCGCTAAATATCTGATCTTGCCTAGGGCACCAAACTGCCTTGCACCGGTCCTGGTTATAGCTGCATAATTCCAGTGTGTAACTGATGCAAGGCAAGTGCTATAGGAAGAAAGACCCGCACACAGCTACTTCAAAAGCAAACTGTGTTGTATTGGGAGCTCATGGCTCCTGGGAAAACAAATCGTTTCTGAAGAAAAGGTTGAGTGCAGCCAATATGGTTGTAGTGTTCAGAAAAAGGAACACTTACTACCGGTGAAGAAGGAGGGAAGGAGGGAGGAAGGAAAGCCTGAGAGTTGCCATCTACATCAAAGAGTATTTACCAGAAGAAACTAATGGAGGAAGAAATCAAGTTCCCTTCCGTCTACCTCCCCCCACTGGTACAGGCGACTCATCACAAGCATTGTTGCTTTGCTCCCTCCAGCACCCACTCTCTCAACGGCACATGGATAAGTCTGCAAGATTCATCTTCTCTCATAGACACTGGAAGCGGCCTCTCGCGAGCGCTTTCATCAGGATGTCTGCAGCCACGCTTCCTGTGAGGCAGTGTTCTACCCCAGGAAGCCTCTTCTCCGGCAGGCCTCCCAACAAGTGGTATTCCACATCAACATGCTTGGTGCGTGAATTGACCTTCTCAGTTTGTGAGAACTTTATGCAGCTTTGGTTATCTTCTAGGATCCGTCTAGGCTGTGGCGCAATTATTCTTTGATCCTTGAGTAATTGGCACGGCCATTTGATTTCCTGGCATGCTTGGGTGGCTAACACATATTCAGCTTCAGTGGATGAACCGGCCACTGTATCTTGTTTCTTGCTGGCCCGCCCAACTAACTAGTCCACCTCCATGAAAGAACAGGTTTCCACTAGCAGATTTGTGATTTGCAGTGTCCCCTGCACCAATCTGTGGGACTATTGGTGGCTTGCAGCTTCCGTTTCAGAGGTGCAGTGCCTTTGAAGCATCTCTTTTCACAGCAGTCCAATCTCTTTTGCTTCATGGATTGGTCTTTCTGCACAGTATTCCTACTGCTGCAGCTAAATCTGGCTTTGTCATGGTGGTACAGCAACTTTCCTACAGCTGCTCTGTACCGGTTGTTCTGTGGTATGAGTTCTCTGTGTCCATTTCCCTTTAGAAAGTCTGTCTCCATTGGCGTGACGGCTGCATTGGCATCTTTGTGTCCAAAGCACTCTAGAAGTTCTGGCTGAGGAGATAGCTTCCATCTTCCTCTCTCTCTGTTTGAATTCCAAGGTAGTAAGTGATGTCTCCCGGTCCCTTCATGTCTATCTCTCAACTGAAGTGATTTACAATTTCCTCACAGTCACCTTCATCTTCCCAGCTCAGGATCAGATCATGGACATTTGCTGCTATGTATGTCCATCTATTCTTGCTGTGTCGTGTGTCAAGACAGGGGTCAGCTTGGCCTTGCTTGACGCCTTCTCTGATCAGCATCTGATTAAGCTTTTCATCCCACGCTCTTGCAGCTCTTGCTTCAGGCCATATACCAGTGATGGCGAACCTATGGCACGGGTGCCACAGCTGGCACGTAGGGACCTCTCTGTGGGCACTCGAGCCACTGGTCACCAGATTGCGACAAGACTGTCCCCTTCTGCAAAACACTAATGATTTTGTTCTTTCTCACAGTGTGGGACAGAATGATTTTATTCTAGAATTCCTGTTACAGAATTCTTTTCTACGTTGTTATCACATTTAAAAGATTTTGAAGAATGATGCACAGAGCCTGACTTGGATGTAAAGCCCTAACAGTTGACCCGAGTGCTGCATGTGTTGCTCTCAAACTAACGGAGTATGAGCCAAGGTTTGACAAATTATCAGCATGCATGCAATAGCAAAAATCACATAAATTGTGCAAAATCATGCCCAATGCAAACTTTTACCTAATGCAGTGTTTGCAGTCCAAGACATAAGTCATACGGGTTGACTTTTACTTTTACTAATCCGACACCTGTAGAAGCAGGGAAAGGACCCGGGGTAAAGCTTGCCCCATACAATTTCAGTCTGGCATATAATCATATTACAAGTTGAGAATCCCTTATCCAAAAATACATGTGCCTAAATATTTAAAAAGTTTGTATAAATTCCCTTCAGGCTATGTGTACAATGTAGTACTATAATAATTTTTTGAGTTGATTTTTTTCCCAACAAAAAACTGTTTGTATCATTGAAAGCTCTGTTATTGTGTTTTTCTTTAAAGACAAAAGATGTTAATTAGTTCGGACAACTGTATGAGTTGTTTTTCTAAAACTAAAACCTCGGTATTCAGGTTTAATTGCAGTGTTGGCACTTTGAAATAAATAAGTTGGTTTTGTGTTGCAGTTTGGGCACTCGGGCTCAAAAAGGTTCGCCATCACTGCCATATACGCTTCTCTGAAGTTTACACACAAGTGGTCTGTCTCCTGATTTCTCACATCCAGGAGCTTGCTCCAGGTAGATGTCCTCCTTAATTTCTCCATGTAAAAATGCAGTCTGGGCATCTCAGTGTTCAACAGGCATCTTTCTTGATGCTGCGACACTTAAAACAGTCCTCACCGCAGCATACTTCACCACAGGGGCAAATGTTTCATCGTAATCCTCCCTATACTTCTGGGAATAGCCTTTGGCAACTAGTCAGACTTTGTATCGCTCAATTTCCCCCTTTCTGTTTGGCTTTGAAGACCCATTTGCACCCCACAGGCCTTTTGCCTCTGTGAGTGTCCAAGACCGATTTTTATGCAGAGCCTGTATTTCTTCCTGTGCAGCTTGTCTCCGCTGACCTGCTCCTATTTCAGGCATCCTTTCAGTTTGTCCCCATGTTGAGGGCTCTAGTGGTGCCACCGCTCTTGCAAGGTAGGATAGTTGTCTAGCTGGTTTGCCTTTGCCGGGTCAGGATGACCGTCTGAGCTCCAGTTCAGGAGCCACATCTGCCTGCGGGGCGACTTCCAGCTCCCGTGTTTGCCCTATTTGCTCCAAATCCCCTCCTCTTCATGCTTGAACCGGTCTCTTCCACCTCTTCGGGCTGGGCTGGTGACAGAGGTGGTGGTGATGAAGGTGTCTGGGCTCCATCTCTGCTGGTTGACGGGTATGTTATCTGCCTTTCCAGGCCTACCTCTGTTGTGCAATCTGCAGCAGTCAGTGTGGTTTGCTTTGATTTTCTCACTTTCATGCCGCTCACTGCGATTCTTCCTGTTCATGGGTCTGATGTTCTGTAGCCTTTACATCCTGGCGTGAAGCCAATGATTATCCCTTCTTTGGCTCCGTTGTCCAGTTCTGTGACCTCCTCTCTTTTGGTAAGTGAGCACAGGCCTGGGATCCAAACACTCTGATGTGTCCCACACTTGGCTTTTGTCCATGCCGCAGCTCCAACCGAGTCCTGCCTGTTGCTCTGGTAGGCAGTCCGTTTTGCAGGTAGGTTTCTGTCATCACTGCCTCTCCCCAATGCCGACTGGGTAACTGAGAGCCACACAGCATGCGCCTCCTCATCTCCACCAGCATTCTGTTCTTTCTTTCTTTCTTTCTTTCTTTCTGCGACCCCATTTTGTTCAGGTGAGCATGGAACCGTATGTCTGTGCGCTATGCCCTTCTCTTTCAAGTATGTTTGTGTGTGGGGTGACATGTATTCTCCACCACTGTCTGTCTGAAGAGCTTGGGGCTTTCTTCCAAATTGTACAGTCACAACATATTCTTTCAGCAGTTGCAGGTGGTCTGATTCTTCTCCTTCAGTAGTAGGTTACACAATAGCTAGAATAATGAACTACAAATATTAATAAGCAATGGCTTCCTGCCTTGGAAGGTGCTCAGATGGGTCCACACAGGCGAATGCGTATGAATTCCAGGGGCTTTCTTGATTGCCTTGCACACTGCTTTGGAACAGACGGCCTTACGCGCTTTGCTTTAATGCAACCCACACATCCACTTTTGCCACCGCTGCATGCCTTTATCGCCATGCCTTTTGTTAAATTCTTTCCTTCCATACCAAGTATGGCATTCACATTGCAATGCTCACTGCCTGTGCCAAAACACAAGACCATCCACACTTGTACAGCACCTTAGCACCTGTGTCTGTTCCCTTAAGGCTTAAGCTATCTAGTTCAAATATGCCTTTATTCTCGAAGGCTCTGACACAGGGATGCCCATCCAGGGTTATGGTACACAAATTGCCACAAAAGTTCACATTAAACCCCTTTTTGGTTAATGTAGAAACATTTAAAACTCTCCCATCTGGATCTGGAACATGCATGACATCTTTTGCTTGCATTAAATCATATCCATCCTCCGTGTTACAGCTTGGCACACCTTTTCCACTCCCTTTTATGGCTACAGAGTTTCCATCCGGTAGAAACACGTTTCTGCCTTCACTTGGGTTTAACTCTCTGAGGAGGTTTTCATCCCACTTTTGATTTTCCTAGTTGTGGGGATGAGACATTGTGCTGTTGTCACAGGATTATCCCAGCCCAAGGTAGCTCTGGTGTTGCTCACCCTAGCTGTATGTGGCCACCAGAGGGCAGTATGTGCCCATTGAAAAGTCCATTCCACAGTGGCACCGGCCTTCACCGCCTGCCTTTAGAACTGATTACGTTTTTCATCCTTGGAGAAAACATGTCACAAATAATGTCTTGTTATTTTGTTCCAACAGATTATCTTTTCTTGGGGGTGGTGGTGTAATATTTGTATGGTTATTGATAATCATTTGTGCAACATTTTTTATATGACAAATTGAGCTGAGGCACAAGGAAGATGCTTTCTGCAAAAAAAAATTGGCAGCATGAGACCCCACCCCTTCAGCGTTTTTCTTTTTCTTTTTGCAGGGCATGCTCACCAATTCAGAGTGAGGATAATGCTGATTTAGGAAGGACCGCTGCTCCCGAGGGACGCATGAGAAATTTGTTTCAGTTCATTTTTGATCAGGGTTTACCCAGCTCGCACCTTCCAAACCGAACATGGACTCAGACGTAATCTGCCGTCAAAGTTTGTACATTTTGGAGCTCGCGGTGTGATTTGCATCTGCAAGTCACCAGAAACAATGTGCTTGACGGCGTGCGTTCATTTGAAAAATGCGCATGGAAAAATGCGCACTTTTGAAAGATGCACACAAAGACGCTGTACTCAATGGGACAAGAATGTACTCAATGGAAAAATGGAAAAATATGCACAAAAACACAGATTTTCATGCAAACAGAAAAAAACCAAAGCTCTCAATCTGATATGGACTCAAATTGGAACGAGCTTTGAGATGGAATTCGGAGAACTTTGGTGAGCTTGAGTTTTGCTGATTCGTTCATCCCTACGGCTCCCTCTCAGTTAATTTGCCCTCCGAGATAGCATCACATAGCCAAATTGATTGGTTGCGTGGTCTTGTGATGTCATCACATTCATAATATGACCCCTGATCGGCTGGGATCACCCGTGGGTCTCTTCCCAGGAAGAAGACCCAGTAATTAAAGAGGGCAAAATGGCCCTGAAGCAGCAGCAGGGACACAAAATAAATGTAAATTACTACATGGAATTACCATTAAGTGACAAAAAGTACCCTCTTTCACTGATTTTTGTGGTAGTGGTGCTGTCAACAAGGGCTAAAGTGTGGGGTGTGTGTAAAAAAGGCACCACCTTTCAGCTCAGTTCTTAGCATATGAAAAGTGCTGTCTAAATTATGACTAGTGATACATATATACTGAAAACAGAGATCACACAGAAGGTCTCAGAAGGTTCAATCTCCGGCATCTTGAGTAAAAAAACCAAAAAACGATTCCAGGCAGCAAATGCTGGAAAAGCTGCTTGACTTGAGACCCTGGAGCAGTGTTCTCCAACCTACCCCATACATCCTTAGTCGCTGGGGAATGGGCTGGACGCAGGGCTCTCCAACCTTGGGTCCCCAGATGTTTTTGGCCTACAACTCCCAGCATGCCCCAGCCAGCGTAGCTGGCTGGGGCATGCTGGGAGTTGTAGGCCAAAAACATCTGGGGACCCAAGGTTGGAAAACACTGCTTCAGACCATCTTCTGGGAGTTGTAGGCCAAAAACATCTGGGGACCCAAGGTTGGAGAACACTGCCCTGGAGAGACGCTCCCAGTTGGAGCAGGCAACACTGGGCTAAACGGTCCTATAGTCTGACCTGACATAAGGCAACTTTCTAGGTTTCCCCGCTCAGAGTGAGGGCGGGAAGCATTGCCACCATTCTGAATTGGCTTTGTAACTTCATCATTAGCCTAACCTAATTAGCTATGTGGCATTGAGACATCATATCATTTCATTACATAAAACCTGGGATCATGTTATTGGGAAGCAGCAGCAGCAGCAGCCCCCGCCGCCGCCGCCCTAAGTTTAAACAAACAACAATGTTGCCAAAACCACAGATCGGGGAAACAAGCATCCATGCACAGAATGGGATACAAACAAAGCTTGGGAAACATCTTCCCCCCAAAGCCTTCATTACGCAATAATGCAATGAAGTGTTTTGCAAGTGAACATTCAGCACAGTCTTAAAAATTAGCCTGCACCTGTTTAAGAGACTAAGCATTAAAAGCTAAAACCCAGACAAGGTTTCTCAGTGTGGGTCTGGAAGATGCAGGCTTGGACTTTGGCGAGTCTCCAGGTGAAGGGACATCCCGAGGCACGGAGGCCTCTGGGCCCTGACATGCAAACGGTGACCTCGAGGGGGTATGCGCAGCTCACCTTAATGATCTGAATGGAACCAAAGAGGGTCGGGTGCTGTCTTACGGGAGGGGGGGGGAAGACCCACGCGATTGCGTGAGCCGGGTTTGGGCTGCCTGTCGCATGCTCAAATCTGCCAGGGCTCGTGATGCCGCCAGCACTGCTACGGGCTGGTCAACACCGCGTGCCAAAACGTGCAGCCTCACACAGGCTGTCCTGTCATGCAGCCGGCAGCGCTGATAAAATCTGCACGCTCCCTCATGTGTGTCCCTCATGCCAGACGCCCGCAGGGGCTTTGGCGCATCTCCCAGTCCTTTCCTAGTAGTGGGCTGCGTTCTTGCTCGATTTCCCCCACCCCACGTGAGGCAGTGCCAGCTGAGGGGACCCACCCGGATGCTCCACCCGGCTCCTTTCTGGGAAGCCAGAGGCCGATATCACATTATGCACTTGGAAGCGAGCCCAGCTCCTTCCTAGAAACAGAGAGTTGTTAACTTTGTGGCTTTCCCTGCTAACAGGGCTCCCTGTTGTGCCGCTGCAAATACCAACACTGGAGTGCACTTTATCGGCGCTGCAAAGTGCTCGCTGCTTTGGCTGGCAGGGAAGTTTTGCTCCCACGTTTCCTGCCCCCCCAACCATCCTGCCCTGGGAGGAAAAAAGGCTTAGCTAGCCAGTCAGTTGAGCAGAAATGCCTTGCGGGATCAGACCAAAGTCCCCCCCCCCCTTCTCTGTCCCCAGAGTTAGAGGTATACTGTCTCTGAACATGGAGGCTCCATTTATCTATCATGACCCACAGCCGTTCATGGATCTCTCCTCCTCCATGAGAGGGGATCGCAGCTCAGTGGTGGAGCCCCTGCTTTGCCTGCAGAAGGTCCCAGGTTCAGTCCTCGGCATCTCCAGTTGAAAAGCTCAGGTAACGGTTGATGGGAAAGGGGGCTCGCTCAGCCTGGGGCCCAGGGGAGCCACTGCTGCCGCCAGCCCAGACGCCGCTCCTAGACTAGACGAACAGGCGGCCTGGCCTTGGATAAGGCCACTACCTATGAACTTGTCCAATTCCCTTTCAGGGCCATCACCACTAATTCCGTAAGTTAATCGTGTGTTGTGTGAAGAAGCAAATGAGCCTGCAAGACCCCAGCTCCTCCAACATGCCTGCAAAGTGGACCCCTTTGCGAGTCTTTGGCTTCTTTGCCAGCAGGGTTGTGGTTCTTGTGTGTTGTGGCGGAATAGGAAGAGAAGGAGAAGAGCCATCTCAGTGGGTGGGGGAGTGGCCGACTGTAACATGGCCCCACGTACGTGGACCCAGTATTGGGACTCCCGGGACGACTCAGTCTTAGTTGTTTCTCCCGTCGGATGCACGGGTGCTGCGGGTTCATGGGAGGCAGCTGCTCAAAGGCATTTGCCAAAATGGTCTCCATGTGTCCAGAGGGACCAAGGAAGAAACGGGGACTTTGCAGTGGTAAGAAATTGTCTTCCAGCCACGGACACTTCAGAGGCAGGAGCACAGAGCTAGGAAAACACTAGGCCTCACTTCCCATACCCAACTGAGAAACTGAACTTGGGTGGCAGAGCCATGATGCAGAGGGAGGGAGACGTTTTGCCCTCACAGCTCTACGGTGCAAGCCCTGTGGGCACTGGCCACCACTCGGGACAGTCATGTTCCATTTGAACCCGGAAGAGCAGCTCAGAATGCCACGGGACCGGAACCCTTTGGGGATGTGCACGCACAGCACATGCCAAGTCACACTGAGATCATCCAGTCACCAGCACACGTTTAAAGAGAGATGATATGCGATGGCTCAGCTCCAATGTAAGGATGAGGCCATTTTACCCCCTACCCTGAGGAAAGGGGGATCTCTTAGGACTCCTGCGTTGCATGTAGCAGGTGCTGGCCATTGCTACACACGTGCTGCAATCTTTCAATGTCCAGAGTGGGTTATAGGACCTCCAAGATGCTGGTTGCATCCTGGATCTGCTTTCTCATTGGCTGAGAACTCCACAGAAGCTGCCCCTCCACGCCCAATCTGGCCAGCCACGGTGTGACTAGCTACGGACAGAAACACAATGCAGCCTGCCTGGCATCTCCTGTCTCCATTGCTTCTCAGTCTAATTCTGAATTTCTAGCAAGAGCTCCCATTCACGCAGTGTACAGAACAGGTTCGGGGTGCTTTGATTTGCAAGGGATGCCACAGAACCCTCCTACTGCCCTCCACACTGACTCCTGCCCAACCCAACCCCCACCCTGCTGTTGGAGAAAAGAATGAAGGCAAACAGCACCGGAGGATGGAGGTTCAGATGGATGGAGGAGGCTCCATCAGGGCGTATGGAGGTTCAGATAGATGGAGGTGGCTCCATCACTGGAGGATGGGGGTTCAGATGGATGGAGGACATTCCATCACTGGAGGATGGAGGTTCAGATGGATGGAGGGGGCTCCATCAGGGAGGATGGAGGTTCAGACAGATGGAGGCAAACAGCACCGGAGGATGGAGGTTCAGATGGATGGAGGGGGCTCCATCAAGGAGGATGGAGGTTCAGATGGATGGAGAAGGCTCTATCAGGGAGGATGGAAGTTCAGAGGGATGAAGCTCCATCACTGGAGGATGGAGGTTCATATGGATGGATGGGGCTCCATCAGGGAGGATGGAGGTTCAGATAGATGGATGGAGGGGGCTCCATCAGGGCAGATGGAGTTTCAGATAGATGGAGGTGGCTCCATCACTGGAGGATGGAGGAGGCTCCATCAGGGAGGATGGAGGTTCAGAAGAATGGAAGAGGCTCTATCAGGGAGGTGGGAGGTTCAGGTGGTTTGGCTCCATCAGGGAGGATGGAGGTTCAAATGGATGGAGGTGGCTCCATCACTGGAGGATGGAGGTTCAGATAGATGGAGGAGACTCCATCTGGGACAACGGAGGTTCAGATGGATGGAGGAGGCTCCATCAGGGCAGATGGAGTTTCAGATAGGTGGAGGAGGCTCCATCACTGGAGGATGGAGATTCAGATGGATGGAGGAGGCTCCATCACTGAGGATGGAAGCTCAGATAGATGGAGGAGACTCCATCACTGGAGGATGGAGGCTCAGAAGGATGAAGGAGGCTCTATCAGGGAGGATGGAGGTTCAAATGGATGAAGCTCCATCAGTGGAGGATGGAGGTTCAGATGGCTAGGCTTCATCAGGGAGGATGGGGGTTCAGATGGATGGAGGAGGCTTCATCAGGGCAGCTGGAGGTTCAGGTGGATGGAGGTAGCTCCATCAGTGAGGATAGCGGTTCAGATAGATGGAGAAGACTCCATCACTGGAAGACAGAGGTTCAGATGGCTAGGCTCCATCACTGGAGGATGGAGGTTCAGATGGATGGAAGAGGTTCAATCACTGGAGGATGGAGGTTCACATGGATGGAGGAGGCTCCATCACTGGGAGGATGGAGGTTCAGACAGCTAGGTTCCATCAGTGTTTTAGAGCCTGCCAAGAGCTGCAGCTCCTCCTCCATAGGACACAGCCAACACGGCTTCCCCTGCTCCTACATTATTCCTTCACCTGCTCCCTGGGCTTCTGTGGTGAGATGTTTTGGTTCCTCAGTCCAGGGGGTGGCATGTACCGCCACACTCCAGTCGCTCCACGTGCCAATCTCATTGTCCTTGCCTGCAACTTGGATGATGTACTCTTTGCCGGCATAGGCATCCGTGATGATGTGGGACGTCCCATCCGTCAGCTCCACCTGCATGGGCGAGAAGGGGAGGTTTGTGGGCTGTGCCAGCATGCCCCGGCCCACCAGGGCCGCACCCATCCCACGGGAGGGCTCTTTGGCTTAGCAGCAGCCTCTTTTGGTCAAGGATGGGTTCTAGTCTTCCCATAATCCCAGCCCATCACAACAGAAGGCTAAAACACACAATCATTTGGGGATGTAGGATGATAAAGGATAATAACAATGAGAGGTGTGAGACCCTTCACCATTGGTGAGATACGGGAACACATGGATCCTTCCTTGTGAAGGGTGAAAGCAGCTGGTGAGGGCAGAATTCCAGAGCCCTCTAGGTCAGTGTTCTCCAACCTTGGGTCCCCAGATGTTTTTGGCCTACAACTCCCAGCATGCCCCAGCCAGCATAGCTGGCTGGGGCATGCTGGGAGTTGTAGGCCAAAAACATCTGGGGACCCAAGGTTGGAGAACACTGGTCTATAGTCATTTTCGTCACTTAATGGTTATATTGTGTGGTTTTAAATGGTCAGTTGATCGTTTTATCTTGTTGTGAGTCACCTTGAGTTCTCCTGAGTACAGTATAAATGACAGGGCTTACACGTGTGAAATAAATAAGTAAAGGTTGCATGCAGAAAGTGAGCACACTGTTTGTATCAGTGAAATACAAACACCAGTGAGTGAAGCTGTCATCTGCACGCGTTCCCAAATGTCTGGAATTTGCCAATATGGCTCACTGGTGTTTGTTGTGTTTACAATGATGCATCAGTGTGGTGACTGCCTGTGTGTGCACGGGTGGACAGAGGAATATCAGTGTACATTTCTGAGAATGTGTGTGCGCTTGACCAAAGAACAGCCCTGTTGATCAGACCAAAGAAGATCCATCTAGAGCGGCCAGTGTGCCAATGTGAAGCCCACAAATAGGTCACAGACTTCCCCTGCTGCTTGATGCTCCCCAGTAGTAATATCTAGAGCAATATTTATTTATTTATTTATTTATCTATCTGCTTTTGACCCTGCCCTCCCATTGCAATAGCCAAGCTCAGGTTGGCTTACAAGAAATTAAAAATTAACCCCCACCCCCACACACACAAATCATAAAAAAGCAGAGGACAAAACTCTAAAATATTAAACAGAGACACGTGCTGCAGATTGTCGTTCTTTGAAAAAAGAGTCCACTACAAACATACCCGAGTGCAGGGCTGCCCCCTTGGCCCCCCCACTCACCCAAGAAGGGGCAGAGCCTGGGAAGATAACCAGGACGGGGTCTGGGACCCTGCTGCTTCACCCTGACTAGCTGTCACCACCCTCTTGGCCCTCGGCGGCCGGGTCTATCCCTCCGGCTGAGCCTCACCTCGTCCCGCGGCACGCCCTCCCACCTTCAGGGCAGGAACGGAAACTGGAGCACCAGGGCCCGGAGTTTACTCTGGATGCCTCTTCTGGGGCCCGGAGCTTACCACCTGCCCCTTGCCCACAGGTATCGCAGCTGTATAAGGGAGCGACGAAGCTGACCCAGGATTGGCCAAGATGACAGACAGCAGGACTCGGTTCGTTGCTGTTCCCCACCCACCCACCCCGACCGTACAATCTGTCTCTTGAATTCTAAGAAGTCCACACCCAGCGCCAGCCTACCTTGTGTCTTCCCCTCTCCCCACAAAAAGAAGGGGGCTCCCCAAGGGGTCTGACCATCTGGCTAAGAACTGGGCATTCTCGGAAGGCACTAGACAGGATTCCTGGCCATTGGCCATGCCGACCAGGGCTGATGGGAATTGAAATCCAAAGCATCTGGAGGGCACCAGATTGAAGAAGCGTGCTGTAGACAGTCAGGAAAAGTCTCCCAAGACCAGACAACCTCCCGGCCCTTAAACCATTAAACTGCAGAGACCTCCTCCGCTTCCCTTCCAGTCCTCTGGCTCACTCATTCCTGTGTCAAGAGAGATCATACGCCGGAACCGGCACGGATGAGCCAGCCCCTGACCTTCCCTTTCTGTCTCCTTTCTCCATGATTAAAGGCTGGTCTCACCTTCCTACATGAGCAGCCCAAAGGGACCACTGAGAAGGACCAGCTCCCTCCCTCTAGCTCTGAAATTTCATCTCCTGACTTTGCTTTGTTCTGGACAATTTGACCTCCTTTTAAATCTTCCTAAATAATTGGCAAGCCTTTCGAGAGCTGTTTGCACAGTCGAAGCATGACTTGGCAGGACAGCTCAGTTTGGCCACATATCAGCTCATTTGTGAATTATCTTAGCTAACTTTGTTAAATCTGAGCTGTCAGAAAGATCAGATCTAAGGTCTGATCAGAAGACCTTCAATTAAGCTATCCAGCAGTCTGGGTTTAGCAGAGTTTCTTGATTGGTGCTTTGGCCAGCAAGAAAGGCAGGCAACATCTAGATTAGGAATTACTAACCGTGTGGCAAGAGCTAGCCTTAGAAAATGGAAATAACACACTTTGCCCCTGCAATAAATAAATACAGTCAACCCAGGGAACATCACGAACATGGAGGTACACAGTGATCTCTGCAGCTGGTGTAACGGCAAGGTGCTAGTCCCTAATCAACTGGGAAAACAGAAGCGATAATTTGCCTTTTGCTTCCCCCCCCCCCCATGCACTATAATAACCCACTTTGTTCCTGGACTTGCTGCATTATTACACCCCTCTTCTCCCAAGGAGGACTGAGCCAGCTCAGTCGCTTACGCTGGCTCTGCTTGTCTGAGCGTGGAAAGCTAAGCAGGGTCAGGCCTGGTGATTACTTGGATGGGAGACCCCTCCTCTAGTTTCCTGCATTGAGCAGGGGGTTGGACTCGATGGCTTTGTAGGATCCTTCCAACTCTATGATCTATGAAATCTATGATAAGACAGAAATACTTTTTTTTTTTTGTTAGCAAGTGGTTCATCTGCCCTGTCCCGGAGGAGGCTGCATCTCCCCTGAAAGATCAGGCATGCAGCTTGCGGGGACTCCTGAATCCATCATTGTTGCCTGAGAGGCCCAGGTGGCCGGGAGTGCCTTTTATCAGCTCAGGCTGATATCACAGCTGCGACCCTACCTGGACACAGATAGCCCGGCGACAGTTATCCACGCTCTGGCAGTCTCCCAGTTGGATTACTGCCATGTGTTGAACACGGAGCTACCTTTGAAGACCGTTCAGAAACTTCAGTTAGTTCAAAATAGAGCTGCTAGGACACTCACTGGGACTGGCCGGTATGATCATGTGATGCCATGCCAGTGCTTCGTCAACTGCACTGGTTTCCAGTCTGCTTCTGAGCCCAATTCAATGGCTTGGTGCTGACCTTTAAAGTCCTAAACGGCTTGGGATCAGAGTATCTAAAGGAAGAGGAAAGGTCCTCTTCAGAGTCCGTCCTCCTGGTGCCCCTGCCAAAGGAAGCTAGCCCAGTGGCTACAAGAGAGAGGACCTTCTCAGTGGTGGCACCCCACTTATGGAATGACCTCCCCAAAGAGGTTCACGTGGAGCCTCCGTTGTCATCTTTTCGGCGCCAGGCAAAGACCTTATTTTCTCCCAGGCATTTCAGAGACCTACCCGGTAGTTCTAGATTTTTATGGCTGTTTTATTGATTCCTGTACTGATTGTATTGTATTTTATTCTTTTAAAATATTTGCATTGTATTTCCTATTTTTAACTGTTTGTGTTGAATTTTAGTCTTTTAACTGTTTGTAATCTGCCCAGAGAACTTTGGTTATTAGATGGATTAGAAATGTAATAAATAAATAAAAGGAAACAAAAACGACCAGCCATTGATGCTATTACTGAATTAGGGCAAGCTGGCCTTCCAAGCACATTTTCTTGCTGTAGGCACAATGGCGGGGGGGGGGGGGGGAGAAGGACCGTAGCTCAGAGGGGGAGCCCCCGCTTTGCACGCGGAAGATCCCAGGGTTGATCCCTGGCAGCATTTCCAGGTACGGCTGGGTGGGAAAGATTCCTCACTCTGAACCCACAGAGAGACACTGCCCGTCAGCCTAGACCGGTCTTCCCTGCAGTGTGTTATACATGGGGCTGCCTTTGAAAACAATCTTGAAATGTCAGCTGGTCCAAAACAGGGCAGCAAGATTGTTAACAGGGACTGGCCAATGTGATCATATTATGCCAGTACTTTTCCATCTGCACTGGCTGCCAGTCTGTGTCTGGGCCCGATTCAAAGTGCTGGTATTAACTTACAAAGCCTTAAATAGCTTGGGGCCAGGTTACCTGAAAGATTGTCTCCTCCCACATGTACCTGTCCAGATACTAAGATCATCTTTGGCAGACCTCCTCTGGGAGCCCCTGCCAAAGGAAGTGAGGTGGGTGGCTACTAGGAGGAGGGCCTTTTCTGCGGTGGCACCCTGGTTGTGGAATAAACTTCCCAGAGAGGGTCTTCTGGCACCTACGTTGTGCTCTTTCTGGCGCATGGTGAAGATCTTCTTATTTTCCCAGGGATTTTAGTCTTTTAGTCTCTATTGTTTTAAATCTTTTACTGTATTTTAAATCTCTGTACTGCTGCTAGATTTTATTTTGGCTTTTACTCCTATCTTATACTGTAGTTTTAAATGTTTATAATCTATTTTATGTTGTATTTTGTGGTTTTAATTGTTGTGAACTACCCAGAGCGCTTCGGCTATTGGGCGGTATAGAAATGTAATAAATAAATTGTGGAGAAAGCCTGACACGAGTATACATGCACACGCACACACCAGTCTCCTTCCAAGGGGGAGGGGGGCGAGGAAGGGAGATTGGGTTACAGGGAAGCAGCCAGACGGACCGGCATCCCAACAATGGAGAGTATCGGTTGGAATCCACAAAACCCAGGAAAGGACCATCAAGACCATCAAACTAACAGGGCAGTCTCAAAGAGCTGTAAAGTACCCAACACGTCACCTTCTTCCTGGGCAGGAATAAGTCCACCTGACACGAAGGGGCAGGCATAGCCCCACCTGACCCTTGAGGGCGGGGAGAGCGGGAAACCCAGGGGTAGAAAACCCCTCTCCCCTCCTTTCGCTGGTTGTTGGGAACACGGGGTGCTTTTGATCAAGGCAGCGGCTGGAGTAGGCTGTTCTCCTCCCCGGATCGGACAGACCCGGAGCCAGGCTGAAATTGACTAGCATGAAGTCTTTAGTCTAAGGTAACTGACTAATCCCAATGCGCTAGCCTGAGAGCCTGTTCATTGATAAACTTAGGGGTCACGTCAGGTCACATTGACGTTGTAGTATTCCTAGAAAGCTGTTCGTTCTGCTCCATATATTGTGTAAATAAATAAAGCCTTATTTAGTCATTCAAAGGGCTCTAGTTTCCTCTTGTGTGTGCAAACCTCCTAGTCGGTTCCACTTGCTTGTACGGGCTGTAACTCAGTGCCGGTTAACCCGTTAAGCACCGAACTCACGCATAGGACCCGGGTGCTGGTCCTTCACATGGTGGCAGACGACGGGATAATTGGAAACTTTTGTTAACGGACGGAACTAATAGGGTCTAGGGCAGGCTAGCGGATTGCTAAGAAGTAGTCAGGTAGAAGTAAAATGGGTAGCCCTGGCCAGGAACAGCTGGAGCGTTTAAACAGCCCAGTGACTCCAGGAGAAGAGGGGAGCCATGTCTCCACAATGGAGTGGGTCGTGCGGCTGAAGACCGACAACCAGGAGGGGGAGGGAACCCCCTCATCCTTGCTGGCGGGACAACCACCCAAACCGTGGGGTCGCCCCAGCTTAATGAGCAGCCTCAGGAGAGGCGACAGAATAGACCCCGGGTTAGAGGAAGACCTCGACAGAGGGGTTGCTGGTGTCTAAGGCATAGGGTGGGGGGAGGTAGTGTTAAGCCCCTAGAGGTGAAAATTGAGTCGGTCCGCACCTGGCCCCAGCCCCAGATGAAGAAACAGGTGCAAGCTTTTTTAGGGCTGGCTGGCTACTATCGTAAATTTGTGCCCCACTTTAGCCAGCTAGCCGCCCCTCTGACAGATTTGTGTAAAAAGCGGCAGCCCGTCAAGGTCCAGTGGTCGGCCGCTTGCCAGGCAGCGTTCAAAGATTAAAAGCCTGCTTGATGGCAGCCCCTGTGCTGCAAGCACCTGACTTTGAAGCCCCCTTTGTCCTACAGACGGATGCCTCAGAAGCGGGAATGGGGGCCGTCTTGCTGCAAGAATGGCCAGGGCAAGGGCTGTGCCCTGTCGCCTACTTGAGTAAAAAACTTTTGCCCCGGGAGCAGAACTTGGCCACTGTCAAGAAAGAATGCTTGGCGATAGTATGGGCAGTGACCAAGCTTCGCCCCTATCTTTGGGGACGCCGGTTCTTGTTGCAGACCGACCATTCCCCCTTGTGTTGGTTGGATAAGGTGAAAGGATCCAACCAGAAGTTGCTGCGGTGGAGCTTAGCCCTGCAAGATTTTGATTTTTCAGTAGAGCACATCAAAGGCAAGGACAACATCGTGGCAGATGGGTTGTCCCGGGCTTTCTCAGTGAGAGACAGTTAGATAGGGATTGGGGTAGTGAACCCCAATGCCATCTTTCTCCAAAGGGAAGGGTGTGGAGAAAGCCTGACACGAGTATACATGCACACGCACACACCAGTCTCCTTCCAAGGGGGAGGGGGGCGAGGAAGGGAGATTGGGTTACAGGGAAGCAGCCAGACGGACCGGCATCCCAACAATGGAGAGTATCAGTTGGAATCCACAAAACCCAGGAAAGGACCATCAAGACGATCAAACTAACAGGGCAGTCTCAAAGAGCTGTAAAGTACCCAACACGTCACCTTCTTCTCGGGCAGGAATAAGCCCACCTGACACGAAGGGGCAGGCATAGCCCCACCTGACCCTTGAGGGCGGGGAGAGCGGGAAACCCAGGGGTAGAAAACCCCTCTCCCCTCCTTTTGTTGGTTGTTGGGAACACGGGGTGCTTTTGATCAAGATCCATCCTCCAGCAGCGGCTGGAATAAGCTGTTCTCCTCCCTGGATCGGACAGACCCGGAGCCAGGCTGAAATTGACTAGCATGAAGTCTTTAGTCTAAGGTAACTGACTAATCCCAGTGCGCTAGCCTGAGAGCCTGTTCATTGATAAACTTAGGGGTCACGTCAGGTCATATTGACGTTGTAGTATTCCTAGAAAGCTGTTAGTTCCGCTCCATATATTGTGTAAATAAATAAAGCCTTATTTAGTCATTCAAAGGGCTCTAGTTTCCTCTTGTGTGTGCAAACCTCCTAGTCGGTTCCACTTGCTCGTACGGGCTGTAACTCAGTGCCGGTTAACCCGCTAAGCGCTGAACTCACGCATAGGACCCGGGTGCTAGTCCTTCACATAAATAAATAAATAGTAATTAAAATCAAGTGAAAGGCTGCAGGGCCTCCAAAACCAGAATTCATTTGCTGGCCGTGAACAACTGGACAAGACTGAGGCGGCCTGCAGAAACGGTGTCCCCCGGTCCACCGCGTGATGCCCAGCTGGAGCCACCTGGAGAAACAATAAAAATATGCAAGGTAAGTGGCAAAGGCACCCTTCAAAGACAGGGCCTGTCGGTCTAATCTGATATTCCTTGTTTTCCAGAAGGCAGCTGATTTTCTGAACAAGAGAAATGAGGTTGCTGTAATCTGATTTCACTGGGTAACTGAAACAGGACTAAACACAAGGAATTATGACAGCAGAAAAGATGTAGAACCACAGCAGTGGTGCAAGCTAGGAAAGGAGTGCAAGGGAGGCTTGTGGCGGTTCAGTCCAATGGCCTATCTCAGCGGTTCTCAAAAAATTTTTCCCCCACATACCACTTCAGAATCGCTGTGGGTCTTTGTGGACCACTTAATAAACATTTTTTTGTTTGTTCTACAAATCAAAGCACATATGTAACTCATATTTTAATTGCATTTTTCCTTCAATGCTAGCATCCTCAACAAAACCTAAGCTGTATTATGAAAACCAAAGGCCCAGGCCTCAGAAGGGCCCCTTTAATGGAATTATTTAAAGGGGAAGATTAGTAGACTACACCAGCACCATATTATGAAAACCATGGGCCCTAGGCCAGCACCTTCTTCGCCTTATTTATTATAATTTATTTATTATATTTTTAAATTGCCCATCTGGCCGGTCACCCAGCCACCCTGGGCGATGTACAGTCAAGATAAAATACAATAAAACACCATTAAAACACAATTAAAACAATATAAGAGTTTTTAAAAAAATCTTAACCCACCCCATATTCCCGCCTGAAAAGCCATGTTTTTAAAGCCCGGCAGAAGTTAATCAAGGAAGGGGCATGGCGAAGGTCACTGGGGAGGGAGTTCCATAACTTGGGGGCTGCCACAGAAAAGGCCCTCTTCCTAGTCCCCACCAGCCTGGCTGCTCTGGCTGATGGGACAAGGAGAAGGCCGTCCGTGGCAGACCTTGTTGAGCGGCCTACTTGATGTTGCTGGAGGCGCTCCTTGAGATAAGCTGGACTGGGGCCGTATAGGGTTTTAAAGGTCAAAACCAACACCTTGAATTCGGCCCAGCAAGCAACTGGTAGCCAGTGCAACTCCTTGAGCACTGGCGTGATGTGATCTCGCCGGCGGCTGCCTTTAACCAGGCGAGCCACCGCGTTCTGTACCAGCTGTAGCTTCCGAACCGTCTTCAAGGGTAACCCCACGTGGAGCGCATTACAGTAGTCTAGGCAATAGCCTGTTCGATAATCCAGCCCTGATAAAGCAGAGGTGTTCTCAACTGTTCCACAACATTTCTGCAGACCACCTGAATGGAGCTTGTCGACCACCAGGTAGGCCCACCAACCTGCTCTCCACGGTGGCCAGCCGGGTCCCTCCTAGCAGCTCACAAGCTGGGCACAAAGGGAAGAGCGCCCTCCCGCTCATGCTCCCCAGCAACTGGGAAATGGAGGCACACTGCCTGTGTGAGGCTGGAGAGGGAATCTCTACTATTCGTCATGGACCGCCTTATCCTCCCTCCATGAATTTGTGTAATCTCTTTTTGAAGCCGTCCACATTGTCAGCCAACACTCCATCTTGTGGAACTGAATTCCATCGTTTAACCCTGCGCTGTGTGAAGAAGGACTTCCTTTTGTCTGTCCTGAATCTCCCGTCCATCATTCAGCTTCCCTGGCTTGACCCTGCTGGCTTCTAGTATTATGAGAGAGGAAGGAAAACGTCTCCTACTCTCCATTTCTTTCACACCATTCAGAATTTTATATCCTCCAACACGCGTACGCTCCTTACTCCCCTTTTCTCTAAATAAAAAGCCACAAACGTAACCTTTCCTCATAGAGGAGTTGCTTCAGCCTCCTGGAGATTTGGGTTGCCCTTTCCTGCAACCATCCGGCATGGCTTCCCCTGTTCTCGTACACATTGCTGACACCTGTATTGTGCACGCTGCCAAAATCACCCCACCCCACATTGGAGGGTGTTCGGTGCCTTGGCGCACTCAAGGGCTCCTGCACACAGCGGGTGATGAGTGCGTGTTTCTGAAGATGTGTCTGTGTGATTGGCCACATGTGCGAGAGCCAGGATGCCCAGGCGGGCGGGTTGAGGGTGTGAGTTAACCGAAGCAGTCTGCAAAACCAGAAACAGGCTATTAGTGATCCATTAGGCACACGTATCCAGTTCCAGCCTAGGTAATCCATTAAAGGAACATCTGAACACATTAGGCGTGCGCTCGGCCAGAGCCAGGACGTGGCTGCAGAGCAGGAGGAGGAAGCAAGGGCAATCTGGCTTGAATTACAAACTTAAAAGCCGGAGGAAAAGAAAGATGCCCTAAATATTTAATGTTCTGTGTTTAAAGAGACAGAACAGGAAAGCCTGCCAAGGGAAATGATGAGATCCTTGAGGCTGCCGCAACGACTGCCACTCCAACCTCCTTGCTCTTCTTCCGCGTTCTGGAAGTGAAGTCATTTATGATACCCACTGCAAAGACCTGGGGAGGGGGCGATCTCCAATCGGAGCCCCCCGCACCAGCGCTCCGCCTTCCATGAGACCTGGCAGACAACGGGCTGCAGGTGCCACTTCGGCTGCAGTACCAGGTTGACCGCGACTAGGCGACCCACCAGTCTGGATGCTGCCAACCGGTTCCCACGGGCCCACCAGGCTCCAGAACGCCAAATGCAGAGTTACAGAATGGGGGACACTTGGCTCAACAATACTACAAGTGAGAAGGATCTTGGAATTGTGGTAGATCACAAACTGAATATGAGCCAGCAATGCGATGTGGCTGCAAAGAAGGCAAATGCAATTTTGGGCTGTATTAATAGAAGTATAGCTTCCAAATCGCGGGAAGTGATAATTCCCCTTTACTCGGCACTGGTTAGGCCTCATCTTGAGTACTGCGTCCAGTTCTGGGCACCTCACTTTAAGAAGGACATAGACAAACTGGAGAGGGTTCAGAGGAGGGCAACAAGGATGATAAAGGGACTGGAAACAAGGCCCTATGAGGAGAGACTGAAAGAACTGGGCATGTTTAGCCTTCAGAAGAGGAGACTGAGGAGAGATATGATCGCACTCTTCCAGTATTTGAAGGGATGTCACACAGAGGAGGGCAAAGATCTCTTCTCGGTCATCCCAGTTTGCAGGACACGGAATAATGGGCTCAAGTTACAGGAACCCAGATTCCACCTAGACATCAGGAAAAATTTCCTGACTGTCAGAGCAATAAGACAATGGAATCAACTACCTAGGGAGGTGGTGGGCTCTCCCACTCTGGAGGCATTCAAGGTGCAGCTGGACGGCCATCTGTCAGGGATGCTTTGACCTGGATTCCTGCATTGAGCAGGGGGTTGGACTCGATGGCCTTGTAGGCCCCTTCCAACTCTACTTTTCTATGATTCTATGAACATCTGGTCAGCTCCTAAGAACCTAAGAGCAGCCCTGCTGGACCAGACCAAAGGCCTCTCTCATCCCCCTTTAAAGCCATCTCAGCTAGTGGTGGCCACCAGGTCTTGTGGCAGTGAATGCCATAGGTCAGCTATGCACTGTGAATGCTCGGTCCGAGCAAGTCATCGTTGGGAGAAGCTGCTGAATAGCATCGCTGCCGCCGCCGCCGCCGCCTCCCTCACCTGCCTGGTCCACAGTCCCATCTTTAGCCACAATATTTACCTCTAATGCTTTGGCCCCTGTCCTTTGGGTTTTGCTCTCGGCCTGAATTCAAATCCCACCTCTTCCACTGGACACGCTGCTCTCTCTCTCTCTCTTTCTCCGCTCTTGGAAAATGTACCTTCACCGTTTTGTGATGATGTTTAGGAAATGTCCGTGAAGTGAAAGTGATCAGGACAAAGGCAACATTGGACAGCAAGATTTCAAAGCAGGAGAGCAGGGGAGATTAGACTAAAAGCACCCATATCCTGTTTGAAGCGGGAGAGTTGCAACAAATGTAAGAGAAAACATCTCTGTCGGGGCTCCACCGAACACTTTGCGCCTTCTTAGAGCATGGTTTACATTGGCCCTTTAAATTTGGCATCTCTCGCCTTCAGGGGTCTTCTTCCCTGAATGGCTTAGGGCCTTCCCCAACCTGGCACACCCCAGATGTGTTAGAGTTGGACTATAACTCCCATTATCCCCAGTCAGCAAGGAATGACCATGTTGGCCAGGGATGATGGCAGTTGAAGTCCAACATTTATGGAGGGAGGGGAAGGCCGCCCTAGGGTGTGCGTGTGTGTGTGTGTGTGTGTGTGTGTATGTGAATTACTTGGGAAGATAGGCGAACAAATGTCAGTGTACTGGAAGAAGCAGAGACTACTAGCGTTGAAAAAATGATCCTTCAACGCCAACTTCAATGGACCGGTCATGTTGTTCGAATGTCTGACTGCCGTCTCCCAAAGCAGTTACTTTATTCCCAACTCAAGGATGGAAATCGGAATATCGGTGGTCAATATAAGAGGTTTAAAGATGTTCTTAAGGCTAATCTAAAAAAAATGCAATATAAACATCGAAAACTGGGAAGCTCTGGCCCATGAACGATCTAAATGGAGGTTGGCCTTTCACAAAGGTTCTATGGACTTTGAAGAAGCCCGAGTGCAAGGTGAAAGGGAGAAACGTGCTAAGCGAAAAGCACGTCAAATGAATCCTTTACAGGACCATCTTCCATCTGGTAACCTGTGTCCTCACTGTGGGAAGCTGTGTGGATCTCGAATTGGCCTCCACAGTCACTTATGGACCCATCGCTAGAATCAATCTACACAATTTCTTTAGAATTTCCTCTTTTTATAATTTTCTTTTTGTAATTTTATCCTGGAAGACAATCTTACTCGGTCACGAGTGATCGCCTACTACTACTAATGTATGTGCCAACTGCTCAAATATTTGGGGAAAGGGATCAGCAGTTTCATGAATATCCAGCGGCTTCTGAACATGGAGAAAGAGCCAAATTCAGCTTCAAAGAAGTGAGGAAACCCCACAGGAGACAGGAAACTGTTTTTAGATCTGATTGTGACCTTACGGGAGAAATTAGTTGTGAATGAGGCGGCCCAGATGAGCCACTTTAGGAAACCGCAGTGCTGAAATGAGAGCGTTAATCCCTCCTGGGAAGAGCGAGAGCCGCGGAATTAGGACACTGGGCTTTTAAAAAAGGAACAACAGAGAGAGGGAGAGACGCTGACCCGTGAATAAATGCAGAGACTTCATGGGTAGAAAGTGTAAAGGGAAACCAAAGCTCAGCAGGATTGGCAGTTTTTAAAAGGGGCAGCATCAGACACACAAATTGCAGCCTCTCCTGACGCAAAGGGGAAGCGATAAAGAGTCAGGTGAATCCCGGGTGCTGAGGAAAGAGCTTTCTAACGGCCTGGAGATCTAAAGGGAAGCATGCAGGAAGCGGAAAGAGCAGAGTGTCACTGAGGAGCAGGCAAAGGCAGGGAGAACTGGGAAGCGGTGGGCTGGAGCCGGTGGCGGGGCAAGGGCTGATGGAGAAGCAGCGCGGGGCGTCACGGGAAAAGGAAGGAAAGACTGCTGCACGGAGTCGTGGGGTGCCTGCGAACGGGGCTAGTCCTTATGAGTCCTTGCTGGGTGCAAATCCTGGCCCGTTCATGGATTTCCCTGGCGCGATGGAAGGACTCTCAGCCTCACTTTTCTCAAAAGTAAAAGATGAGGATGGATGAGCAGCCTTGGAGGGCTGCTGCCAGTGTGGCAGAGACAGGGACATGCCAAGACAGATGCAGAACTTCAGCCCCGGGGTCCCGATCCAGCTCTCCGGGGTTCCTCAGAGTGCCATGCCCCCTCCCCCTGGCCCCTCCCCCTTCCCGGAAATCGTTTGGTGGCTTCCTGGCTTTTGTGCAGGTTTGCCCCGTTCTAAAATCTTGAAATGCCTCTCCGAAGGCTGAGTGACCAGCAGGAAGAGCTTTAAGATAAAACATGCTGGTATTTGGGGGTTTTTTTTGGCCCTGGGCCCCTCCCGCCACTGGAACGCAGCCCTCGGATGGACAGGATTTGGCCCTTGGGCTGAAAGAGGTCCTGCACCCCTGTGTTAAGTGCAGCAGCTTCCCGTTCTTCCAGTTTGGTGCTGGTGCATTAAACTGGACACCAGCAGGCAGGTGCTCTTTCTGTAGCTGTGCTATGACTCTGAGGGCTGCCTGGCCCGGCCTGGCCCGGCCCGGCCCGGCCCCAGTTCACAAGGGCTTGTGTAGGGGGTGTGCAGTGACAAGCAGGAACTGGGAGTGCAGGCAGGCACATGTGGACAGCACGGAACATGCATGCCCAGAAGGGGAAGGAAAAACTACTTGGCCTATGCTGCTGGGGCTCTTGTGGACCTGCAGACAACGGATGAGATTTGGACGTTGGAGGGCTGGGTTCAACTCCCTGCTGCAATTCCTTTGGGCAAGTGTCTAGTTCTCAGCCTCAGGCCCCACAATGTGCAATATGGGGGTATCAGTGGCCTAGCTGATCGAGTTAAGGCCGAGTCCCATCCTGCAGCACCTGAGGGCCACGGGGGAAGCCAATGGCGTCAGACAGGGCTATATCTGAACAAAGGGAGCCCGGTCTAGGTGGAACAGTCAAGTCAAGGCAGGCAAAGTTGTGCCATGTAAATAAAATCCATTCAAGGTAAGTACAGCAGGCACGGCAGGGTAAGCAAAGGCAGGGGCCCTCTTGTGCAATGGCAGCTGAAGCAGGACCACGGAGAGCTCAGAGAGAGCTTTGCCAGCTGGCCCTCTCCCCTATGAGAACCATAGGAGCATGTTGTTTCAGCAGCAAGCTAAAGCCAACTGAAGTGTTATGCAGGCAGCCACGTGGTCGGCTCCATTTCCTTTAGAGGAGCTGGCTGGAATGTGGAAGGGCCCTCACATGATTTTGTAGTCTCAGACTTCTGCGAGGCTGGGTGGGGAGATAGAGGTTCTACCGGGAGCTCCTCCTCTGATTCAGAGGGTGATGGTAAGGGCATTTCTTCTGGCCAGGGGTGGTGGGTGCTGCTGAATACCTGACTGACTGTCTTTCCCCTGGAAGAACAGTTTGATCCTTGTTTTCATCAATCTTCTCCTGTACCCTGTAAAGGCTGAGGGCCAGGGTGTGACAGCGTGTGACCTATTTCCCAAATGCTTTCTCTCTCATAACAGACACATCAGAAGAAAAGTGGAGAGAACCCACTTGTACAATCTGGTGATCAGTCAAACAATCAATGAAATAGTCAATAAAATAGATACAGCAGTACTATTACAGACCTTATATGCCTGTAATGAAACAACAAAAGTATATGAGTTCGCTCTTTGTAGTACTATTTTTTTCAACAGTGTTTTGCATCAGAACATTATGCTCTATGCTCAGCCTTTCCAACCTGGTGTCCTCCAAATGTGTTGGACTACAACTGCTATCATCCCCATAAAGCATGGCATCTGAGCTCTCACCACCCTACTTCTTGAGTTGGCATGGCCCATTGCCGCCTCCTGCTCTGTTTGCTGGGAGCTCAGAGGCCATGCTGGCTGGGGTTGATAGGAATTGTCATCCATCACATCTAGAGGCACCAGTTTGGGGGAGGCTGCTCTGTGTGACCCCCGGAGTTTGCAAATGAGTGTTCTCCTCATGCTCTTTTGTGTGGCTGGTGTGCTTCTTCAGATGTCAATTCAGGATCTTATCTTATTTCTGTTTTATTTATTTATTTATTTATTACATTCATACCCCGCCTTTTTTCCTGCAGGAACTCAAGGCGGCTTACATAATCATCCTCCTCCTCTCCATTTTATCCTCACAACAACCCTGTGAGGTAGGCTAGGCTGAGAGTCAGTGACTGGCCCAAAGTCACCCAGTGAGCTTTATGTGTAGGTGGGGGACTAGAACCTGGATCTCCCGAGTCCCAGTCCAACACTCTCACCACTACGCCACACTGGCGTAGTGGTGAGAGTGTTGGACTGAGTGTTGTTGAGGCCTAAGTGGCAGCAGAATTCCAACCATGTTGCCACTGAGGACCACCCCCTCCCATGATATGCCATTTTGCTGCCTGACTTCACCCTGCACCCTTAACTGTGATGGCCAAGAAGAACCCTGCTGGATCATACGGTTTAGAGATATATTTTAAATATGCTAAGCGGTATTTGACTCTATTAAATAAATAAATAAATGATTAAATAAATAAATAAATACTACAGTGGGCTCATCTTTCTAACAGTGGCCATCCAGGTGCCTCTGGGAAGCCCACAAGCAGTGACTTAAGACCCTGGCCCACTGTTTGTCCCCTAGCAATTGCTAGGCTGAGATAGACTGCCCTGAACCTTGAAGCCCCGTTTAGCTATTATGGGTCATACCTGCTGATGGGAGCATCCTAAGGTTCCCACATGTAGACAGATGTCCCACCTCTCTGATGAATGACCCAGCCCTGGAAATGGTGGGTTCACCATTTTAAAAGCAGTAATATCCAGGCAAATAGTATTCCACCTGCCTGGAATGGTTGATGAAGGACAGAGGGAGCAGAGAGGCTAGCCGTGGAACCCCTGGGGACAAGCCAGTGTGGTTAGAGTGCCAGGACTAAGATTGGAGAGGCTCGGGTTCAAATACCCAGTCACTACCTCTAATCCTAACCTACCTCACAGGGTTGTTGTGAGTATAACATGGGAATAGGAGAGCCATGTATGTGGCTCTGAGGCAGGATGTACTGTAAATGCAAGTACATCAATAAATGGGAGAGGTTCAGAGTGCTGGGCAGGCTTCAGAGGTGGCCGAAGTCTGAAAAAGAACAGGTTGCTTACCTGTAACTGTGGTTCTTCGAGTGGTCACCTGTGCATTCACACATGTGGGCTCTGCGCCTGCGCGGAGCCTGTTTCGGGAAGCTTCCATAGCTGAGGATTTTAGGTGGGAGCCTCTCCCCCACCGTCCCACTGCGCATGTCCCTAGAGAGGGTTCCCGCCTATTCCCTCAGTTCACTGAGACCGCCTATTGTGGCCTCGGAACCGAGATAATTCTTGGTATCGAGATCAACAGCGATACCTGCAGTATTCCACTTCACTAAGTCCCATTAATGATAGAGACACCAAAGTGGGGACGGTGGGTGGGTTGTGTGAATGCACAGATGACCACTCAAAGAACCACAGTTACAGGTAAGCAACCTCCTCCTCCTCCTCCTCCTCTTCTTCTTCTTATTTATTTATTTATTATATTTATCAATCTCCCATCTGGCCAGTCACCCGGCCACCCTGGGCGATGTACAACCAAAATACAACAAAACACAATAAAATATAATAATTAAAACAATATAAAAAATTCTTATTAAAAACCTAACCCACCCCATATTCCCGCCTGAACAGCCATGTTTTTAATGCACGGCGGAAGCTCATCACGGAGGGGGCATGGCGAAGGTCACTAGGGAGGGAGTTCCATAATGTGGGGGCCGCCACAGAGAAGGCCCTCTTCCTAGTCCCCACCAGCCTGGCTGCTCTGGCTGATGGGATAAGGAGAAGGCCATCCGTGGCAGACCTTGTTGAGCGGCCTACTTGATGTTGCTGGAGGCGCTCCTTGAGATAAGCTGGGCCGGAGCCGTGTAGGGTTTTAAAGGTCAAAACCAACACCTTGAATTCGGCTCGGCAAGCAACTGGTAGCCAGTGCAACTCATTAAGCACTGGCGTGATGTGATTACGCCGGCGGCTGCCCTTAATCAGGCGAGATGCCGCGTTCTGTACCAGCTGAAGCTTCCGGACCGTCTTCAAGGGTAACCCCACGTAGAGCGCATTACAGTAGTCATAGACATTCTTCTTCTTCTTCGTGGTCTCTGTGCATCACACATATGGGCTATTTGACAAGCTGGCTTACCGGAGGAGGGATGTGTCATCATCGCAACAGAGACGACAAGACTGATCTCCCGAACGTGCAGTCTGTACAGGCCCGAACATCCATCCGGTAGTGCTGGACGAAGGTGGAGGGGGTCGACCAGGTCGCTGCCCTGCATAGTTCAGGCAACAGAACACCCCTGTTGAATGTGACGGACATTGAGACTCCCTTGGTAGAATGAGCCTTTACCCCTGGCTCAAGCTCTAGTCCAGTGAGTTCATATGCGAGCCAAATGGTCAATACCACCCACCTGGCAAAACGTTGGGTGGAGACAGGCAAGCCTCTATTGTGGCCGGCATAGCAGAGAAACAAGTGCGGAGACTTTCGGTTAGGCTCAGTTCTGGCCTTATAGAATGCTAAAGCTCTCCGAACATCCAGTGTATGGAGGGAGTGTTCTATTGGAGTCGTTGGGTTGGGGAAGAAGGCCGGCAACACAACGTCTTGTCCGAGATGAAAGTCAGAGACCACCTTCGGAAGGAAGGAAAGGTCTGGTCGGAGAACTGCCTTGTCCCCATGAAAAATCAAGTATGGGCTGTCGACTTGTAAAGCGCACAACTCACTAGATCGGCAGGCCGACATGATAGCTATGAGAAAGGCAACTTTCCATGTGAGTAAGCAAAAGTCTACCATCAAAGGGAAGGTTCTCTATGTGAGTGCGAGCCTCCTGGTTCAAGCCCACTGAGCATAGCCAGGCATGTCTATGAAGCGCGATAGAGCCCGCCACTGCCTTGGCATGGCAATCGGTCTGGTGACGGGCTGTATTTTTCTGCTGCCTCGCTAACCTCATTGCCTCTGACTGAAAGATGCAGGCCAGTTCCCTGCGTTCTTCTGGAAGGTAATCACACATGGCCCCTATTTTTTCCCAAAGGAAAAGTTGATAGCGAGCCATGGTGGCTTGGTAATTCGCAGCCTTCAGTCCCAGGGTTGCCAAGGAGTAGGCTCTATGGCCCATAAGGTCCAGTCGATGCCCTTCCTTGTCAACTGGGATGGAGTGTTGGCGGTGTGAGAGATCTTGAGCCGACTCGAGAATAACAGAGTTAGGCTTCAGGAGCGAGAACAGAAAAGTGGCATCCTGTTCCTGCACCCGATACATCCGTTCCAGCCTTTTCGAGGTTGGAGGCATTGAAGAGGGGTTCTTCCAGGTCCCCCTGATGGTCTGGAGCAAGGTTGGAAGGAAAGCGATCGTGAGTGGTGCTGCTTCCTCCATGTAGACAGCGTCAAAGACAGGGTCTCTAATCCTCTCTTCCTGATGTTGGGCTGCAATTCCCAGAGATTCAACCATCCGATGAACCTGCTCGGAGGAGTGTCCCATGTCCTCAGAGGGCGAGTTGGCAGTTTTGGAACCAATCATCAAGTCCAGTGAGGAGATGGAAGGTGCATGGGTGGGGGCGTGGAGGATGACTCTGAGTAATAGTTTTCTGGTGAAGAGGCTCTGTTAGACCTGACAGCTGACTCTTGGTCACGGAGTAGTGAGGCGGCTGGAGGTATTAGAGTGGCCGGGATATCATGCCTCAGTACCGAAGCCGGTGGCGTAGAAGGCTTTGGTACAGAGGGAGTCGGTTCCCTTCGAGATGGTCTCGATTCTCGAGGAGGAGGTGGAGGAGGCAGGAGTTGGTGAGGGCTGGGGGGCCTGGCCAGTGCCGCAGAGGGCTCCTGTTGGAAGCAAGGTGGCTGGAAGAAGAAGTGAGGATTGTAGTAAGGATACTGGCGTTGACGCAGTTGCCAATCCTCCCAATAACAGCGGGGCTGCTGTGGAAGCGACCACTGGGAATGGCCCTCCCAATCAGAGATTGGTGATCTGGATCGGTATCTAGAGCCATGTGGTGAGCCTGGACTTCGCTCTCCGTATCGAGTCTCCATCTGTGCAACCCGAGGTGACAGGTGTTGCTCCCTCTGTGGTGAATGGTGGGTGTGGTCAATCCCAACACTGGTCCACAGAGGGAGAGGAGTCCTGGAACTCACCCTTGGAGACCGATGAGATTGGTACCGAAGGAGCTCTGTCCTCCACGATCGGTGGCGAAGCGGTGGGTGTTGATTTTTGCCATGGAGACGAGAGGACAGGCTTGTCCTTCTCCTTAGACCTCCTCAACTCCTTTTTCTTTTTTCTTCCGCTCCAGGTCCGCCTTTGATAAACGGGCCTTTTTTTGCCAGTTTCTTTGCTGTCTGAAGAGACAGAGAACGGCCCAGAGTCGGAGGGTCTCTCTGTCACCAGGGTCTGACCAGGAGGAGACATGGCAATTATTTGAAGAGCCGGTGAGGAAGACACCGACATTGTTTTCAGAGCAGATGGTTAGTCTACAGCCTCCAGTGCGTTCCTCCACAATACCGGAGACAATTGGAGCAGTTTCTCCTGGCCTGTTTCGTGAAGGCCTGGCAATGGGGGCACGTCTCCACGACGTGCTCCTCACCCAAACAAAACAGGCACAGGGAGTGGCTGTCTTTAGGCGGTAGTTTGCTCCCACAACGGAGGCACTGGCGAAACGGAGCCTTCACCGTCATCCACTTCGCTGAAGAAAATCCCCTTACGAGATAGTCATAAGAGAGGGATAGAACAAATAAACAAAATAAAACAAATGAGAAAGGAGGAAAAAACGGAGAAGATAGTAGGAGAAGAATAAAACACTAGCAATTGCTCAGCCCTGCAGTCTAGAGACGCAGAAGAAGTCACGCCTGAGGCACCCACAAAGGCGGTCGAAGAGGAAATGAGGGAATAGGTGGGAACCCGCTAGAGACATGCGCAGCGGGACGGTGGGGGAGGGGTTCCCGCCTAAAATCCTCAGCTATAGAAGCTTCCCGAAATAGGCGCCGCGCAGGCACAGAGCCCATGTGTGTGCTGCACAGAGACCACAAGGAAGAACCATAGCTCAGTGGTAGCGGCCCTGCTTTGCATGCAGAAGGGTTCAGTCTCCGGCAGCATCTCCAGGTAGGGCTGGGAAAGATTCGTGTCTGAAACCCTGGAGAGCCGCTGCTGCCAGTCGGTGTCGACAATCCTGGGTCAGACGGACAAAAGATCCGACTCAGTAAGAGGCAGCTTCCTATATTCCGAGTCCCCACGGATTCGCCTTCCTCTGCAGCTGCCTCCCTGGAATTCCGTCTCAACCTGGAGATTGAGAAGCCCCGGGATTTTTTTACAAAGGCACCAGACGTTCCTCTGCGCTGCCTTCCATGGGCTGCCCTCAATATCGCACGGGGAAGGGAAGGTGAAGCAAGATATTAATTTAAGACACATGCAAAAAGAAAAGGAAAAAGATCTCAAATTGCTCAATTCCTACTTTACTCACGCTTCACAAAATGTGAAAAATTGTGACCAGATGATTCGTTCTACTATTCAAATCAAACTCAGCTGCCTTTGCCTCCTCTCCCTTTTGCGGCCCTCTGACCTCCGTCTCCAGACTGCCGCGTCTGGTGCCTTGTCATCATTCTCTTTCTTAACAGGTTGAGCTCTAAGCAGTGGAATTTCCCTCCTCAGATCATTCTCTTCCCTCCTTGCACCACTGAGCACCAATCCTGCCTTCTTTGCAAAAAAAAAAAAAATCTGCCAGCCAGGCAGGGGAAGATATCAGGCCTGTGCGTTTCTGGCAGCAAAGAAAAGGAAAGAAAAAAGGAGACACTTTGCATAATTTATTCTTTCCAGGGCTCCTACTCGACTTGGTTGCTGTCCAAAACTGATATTCAGTGAAATGGCCAGATCTGAGATTTCAAAATTTAACATCTTTTTTTTTTTTTTTTTTTAAATGACTTCTAGGGAATTTTAAAAATGAGCAAAAACTTGTAATGTTCTTTATGATTGCTTTTCATTTTTTCAATTGAAATTTTATACAGCTTGTCTCCATACTCATGAGGACTAGAAATTCACCTTTAAAAGGGGGTGGGCGGAGGGAAGCCCGGCGTGGAGGCTCTCCAGACACCAAATTCTGTCCACGAGGAAAGCAAGACAATACTCAGGCTTCCTGGCCCAGGAACCCTACGCGAGGGGTCACATTTGTAAGAAATATCCCGGCTCTTTTGAAATGGAGCTGTGACTCCAGGGCTGTGTGTTCCAGAAACGTTCCATCTCAGGACCGAAGTGGCAAGAGGTTGACGGGCCTGCTGAGTGATTCTCCCGCCTGTGCCCGCCCTGCCCGCCCCCGCTTTGCGCTCTCAGCTTCCCTTAAAAGAATCAAGGAGCTGATTGAATTATTCATTGTCAATCACTGGCCCCCGTGAATAGCTGTGCTTGCCCCCCAATTAGCCACTGAGCGTGTCATTCACGATCCATCCGGTTCCAGGGACAGTGATGGTGAAGAGTCTGGAGGACCTGTTTTGCTCAGGAACGAATGAAAACAGCCCCCCTGTGAATTCAGGGCAGAGCCACTTCCCAAGGACTGGACAATGTCACTCAGTTATATGCTCAGAGGTGCTCGTGTCTTGATTACACCTTGTTGCAGAACTGAGCGTGGCTCCACATCACATACCAGCTGGGGTAGCGGGGGGTGGGTGGGTGGGTGGGTGGAGGCAGGAGGAACTCAAGAGCCAGTGTGGCTCCGTAGTTCAAGTGCTGTACCAGGACTGGGGAGACCCGGGTTCAACTCTCCACTCAGCTATGAAGCTCCTTGGGCAGAATGGGTAGCAAGGTGTGCCCCCCGGCCAGGGGCCAGAGCGGCCACCAGTGCAGTCGGCAGCACAGAGGGCAGGATCTGCTCTGTTCCAAAGGCGCCAGTGGCCGTTGCTCTACAGAGGGCTCAGATGAGGGGTTTAAGACTGGGGGGCACCGGGAGCAGCTCAGCAGCTGGTGCTGCCGGCCAACCTTCCTGTTCCTCCCTCGCCTCCCGCAAAGAGAGAGTCCCCTTCAGGGACGGGGCTCCACAGCACCTCTCCCTTGTGGATCACGGTCACTGCAGCTGGAGGGGATTGCAGGGAGCCGTCGTGCCCCCACGGTGCCCCTAGGCTGAGCATTCCCGCTGATTTTCGGAGCGTCCACAGGCTCAGTGGCGGAAACTGAGGCCCCTTGTGACAGAGCTCCAGTTTAAGAACTGGGGGACACAATCCAGCAGGAACTTCTCTTGCGTTCTTGAAATGAACCTTCCATTCATTTCATGGGGGCTCAAGCAGGGGGCAGCCCCAGTGGACTGTGCCCTCGATGCTCTCGTGCATCTGATCCCAGGGTCTGCTCTCCCATAATCACCCACCACACACACACACACACACACACACACACTGGCCCACCCAAGCAGTGGACACGGAACATGACAGGAGCTGTCCCCCCCCAATAATGCACTCTTCACCTCCCATGGCTTTCAACAGGCACTGCCCACCAATTTGTCATGCGCTACAAGCAAAAAGCTAGTTCTTAAAAGGAAGGCCAAGATGCTCAGCTTGCCGGTTTGTCTGCATCGAATTCAGAGTGAAAGGCCCCAGAAATCCATCTGGTCTAACCTTTCCGCCCCTACAGCCTAGACGGGAGCATCTGTACATCAGCCCACCTGCCTTCTGCACAGATCAGCCTACACAATCCAGATTGTCACCGGCAGCAAGCCAAGGGGAGATGATTCCTGCGGAAAACGCAGTCCTTGATGACTCAAGCGAGTGAGTCAAGCTACAGAGGAAGACAAAACAGCCTGGCAGTGTGCTGGTGATCAAGCCTGGGGAAAAATCCCTCTATGACTGCAATCCTGGGAATTATTTATTTATTTATTTATGTACTTACTTACTTATTTATTTATACATACCCTGCCTTTTTTCCTGCTAGGAACCCAAGGCAGCTTACATAATCCTCCTCCTCCTCCTCCTCCTCCTCCTCCTCCTCCTCCTCTCCATTTTATCCCCAGTCACAACAACCCTGTGAGGTTGGTTAGGCTGAGAGTCAGTGACCAGCCCAAAGTCACCCCATGAGTTTCACGGCTGAGCGGGGACTAGAACCCGGATCTCCCGAGTCCCAGTCCAACACTCTCACCACTACGCCACACTGGCTCTAAGAGCATCCTCAGAGGTCTTTCTCCGGGTTAGGCCCTAAGAATTAGTTAGGCCGCAAGGATAGCCCCCCGAGGAAACTGCCCGTAATATGAAGTCATCCTCAGAGGCTCTAAGAGCATCCTCAGAGGCCTTTCTCCGGGTTAGGCCCTAAGAATTAGTTAGGCCGCAAGGATAGCCCCCCGAGGAAACTGCCCGTAATATGAAGTCATCCTCAGAGGCTCTAAGAGCATCTTCAGAGGTCTTTCCCCGGGGTTAGGCCCTAAGAATTAGTTAGGCCGCAAGGATAGCCCCCCGAGGAAACTGCCCGTAACATGAAGTCATCCTCAGAGGCTCTAAGAGCATCCTCAGAGGCCTTTCTCTGGGTTAGGCCCTAAGAATTAGTTAGGCCGCAAGGATAGCCCCCCGAGGAAACTGCCCGTAACATGAAGTCATCCTCAGAGGCTCTAAGAGCATCCTCAGAGGCCTTTCTCCGGGTTAGGCCCTAAGAATTAGTTAGGCCGCAAGGATAGCCCCCCGAGGAAACTGCCCGTAACATGAAGTCATCCTCAGAGGCTCTAAGAGCATCTTCAGAGGTCTTTCCCCGGGGTTAGGCCCTAAGAATTAGTTAGGCCGCAAGGATAGCCCCCCGAGGAAACTGCCCATAATATGAAGTCAACCTCAGAGGCTCTAAGAGCATCCTCAGAGGCCTTTCTCCGGGTTAGGCCCTAAGAATTAGTTAGGCCGCAAGGATAGCCCCCCGAGGAAACTGCCCGTAACATGAAGTCATCCTCAGAGGCTCTAAGAGCATCCTCAGAGGCCTTTCTCCGGGTTAGGCCCTAAGAATTAGTTAGGCCGCAAGGATAGCCCCCCCGAGGAAACTGCCCGTAATATGAAGTCATCCTCAGAGGCTCTAAGAGCATCTTCAGAGGTCTTTCCCCGGGGTTAGGCTCTAAGAATTAGTTAGGCCGCAAGCATAGCCCCCCGAGGAAACTGCCCGTAATATGAAGTCATCCTCAGAGGCTCTAAGAGCATCTTCAGAGGTCTTTCCCCGGGGTTAGGCCCTAAGAATTAGTTAGGCCACAAGGATAGCCCACCGAGGAAACTGCCCGTAATATGAAGTCATCCTCAGAGGCTCTAAGAGCATCTTCAGAGGCCTTTCTCTGGGTTAGGCCCTAAGAATTAGTTAGGCCGCAAGGATAGCCCCCCGAGGAAACTGCCCGTAATATGAAGTCATCCTCAGAGGCTCTAAGAGCATCTTCAGAGGTCTTTCCCCGGGGTTAGGCCCTAAGAATTAGTTAGGCCGCAAGGATAGCCCCCCGAGGAAACTGCCCGTAATATGAAGTCATCCTCAGAGGCTCTAAGAGCATCCTCAGAGGCCTTTCTCTGGGTTAGGCCCTCAGAATTAGTTAGGCCGCAAGGATAGCCCCCCAAGGAAACTGCCCGTAATATGAAGTCAACCTCAGAGGCTCTAAGAGCATCCTCAGAGGCCTTTCTCAGGGTTAAGCCCTAAGAATTAGTTAGGCCGCAAGGATAGCCCCCCGAGGAAACTGCCCGTAACATGAAGTCATCCTCAGAGGCTCTAAGAGCATCTTCAGAGGTCTTTCCCCGGGGTTAGGCCCTAAGAATTAGTTAGGCCGCAAGGATAGCCCCCCGAGGAAACTGCCCATAATATGAAGTCAACCTCAGAGGCTCTAAGAGCATCCTCAGAGGCCTTTCTCCGGGTTAGGCCCTAAGAATTAGTTAGGCCGCAAGGATAGCCCCCCGAGGAAACTGCCCGTAACATGAAGTCATCCTCAGAGGCTCTAAGAGCATCCTCAGAGGCCTTTCTCCGGGTTAGGCCCTAAGAATTAGTTAGGCCGCAAGGATAGCCCCCCGAGGAAACTGCCCGTAATATGAAGTCATCCTCAGAGGCTCTAAGAGCATCTTCAGAGGTCTTTCCCCGGGGTTAGGCTCTAAGAATTAGTTAGGCCGCAAGCATAGCCCCCCGAGGAAACTGCCCGTAATATGAAGTCATCCTCAGAGGCTCTAAGAGCATCTTCAGAGGTCTTTCCCCGGGGTTAGGCCCTAAGAATTAGTTAGGCCACAAGGATAGCCCCCCGAGGAAACTGCCCGTAATATGAAGTCATCCTCAGAGGCTCTAAGAGCATCCTCAGAGGCCTTTCTCTGGGTTAGGCCCTCAGAATTAGTTAGGCCGCAAGGATAGCCCCCCGAGGAAACTGCCCGTAATATGAAGTCATCCTCAGAGGCTCTAAGAGCATCCTCAGAGGCCTTTCTCCGGGTTCCTCCGCCGAATGAGGGGAGGGGGTGGCTCCTAAGGAGAGCCGTAGCACCCCGGTTGTGGAATGCCCTGTACAGTGCGGCTCGCCTGGCGCCTTGTGGTCCTTTTGGCAGCAGGTGGAGACCCTTTTATTTCCCCAGGCATTTTAGCCTTTCATTTTAAAAAAATGGTGTTAGTGTGTTTTGAGATCTTTGAACTGCTGCTGGCTTTTACCCTGTTTTTTACTTGGGGTTTTTATTCTGTTTTAAACTTAAGGTTTTTCTATTATGTTTTGCTATATTATTGTATTGTTTTGTTTTAAGTTTTCTTTCGTGAACCGCCCAGAGGGCTTTGGCTAATGGGTGGTATAGAAATGTAATAAAACAAATATTTTTAATAAATAAATAAATAAAACAAACTTTCGCTGGGACACAAATCCACACCACCTAGCACGCTCTTCTCTATCTGCTGTGGGCCGTGGAGGTGCAACGTGTGTGCGGGCTTCCCCATTAACTTCCATGGAAGAAACCATTCTGGAGGCATGCTCCTGTATGGGAGTGGAATGGCTCCATCTACTGAGTTTAATGGTGACTTGCCATATGCACATTTACACCCGTGTAACAGGGCGCCCCTCTCTGGTTGTGGCAGCCCCTAAGCCCCAGGGGTGTGTGTGTGTGTGTGTGTGTGTGTGTGTGTGAGGAACCTGCAAACGCTCCCTTGGGCCTTGTCGGGTCAACTCCACAGCCCAGCTGGCCTGCCTCCTCAACTGCCCTCTGCTAATGTTTTGTTCCCTTATTGCTGCCAGGAGTTTTCGTTCACCGCCCGACTCCCCAGAGAAAGCCATAATCAAGCAGAAATATGATAACAGCAAAGCAATTTCTATGTCCCTGACAGGACAGAGTGTTATGACAGAAGATAGTTTATCTCCTGTTCATAATCCATCGCACCAGAGAGCGCATAAATGCTGTGACATTTATACTTTAAATACCTTTTACATCTTGCCGGGCAAGTTTTATGTTGAACATATGTATGGAAAATAGCCCCAGTTTTAGACTGCGGAGAGACACACGTGCCAGGAGAGCATATTTGAAGGCAAAACGGGGAGTTCAAAGAGAGGCGGGGAGGGGGGAACGGGAGAGGAGGAGGCGGCCACGTCTTTGCGCTCCTTTGTTTTGCGGTCTGAAAGGAAGACGGCAATCAAAGAGGCCCTTCCCTTCAGCCTGTTGAGCAGGTGCCAATGTTGCTCCAAGGACACATCCTGCGCCGCAAATGTAAAGTGACTTGAATCCTGTTTAACACTCATGGCACTCACTGCCCCCCCCTTTCCAAACCATGGAGGAACCCAGGGACCTGGGGTTTTGTGAAGGTGCGGTGATCTCTCAAGAGATCCCGCAGCCCCACAGAATCACCGGGGTTCCTCATAGCAGAGAAAAGTACAATGGTCAACCTGGTTTAAGTCTGGAGTGTAGATACGCCCAACAGAGAGATTACCGAGACCATTTCCACCCCTGCTCTGGAGGGGTGGAAAGTTACCTTATGGCAGTGTTTCTCAACCTTGGGTCCCCAGATGTTTTTGGCCTACAACTCCCAGCATGCCCCAGCCAGCTATGCTGGCTGGGGCATGCTGGGAGTTGTAGGCCAAAAACATCTGGGAACCCAAGCTTGAGAAACACTGCCTTATGGTAAGTAGGGTTTGTTTTGTGCTGCTTCTGACGGGTGGGGAACAACTTGGGTTCTGCGCTTGGAGAGCCTCACACAGCGATGGTCCATCTCACCAATGATCCATCTAGATCAGGGTCCTGCTTCACACAGTGGCCAACCTACTCTGTGTAACCAACCAGGCCAGATTCAAGGTACTGGCCTATTAATGTTAATGCTATCAGCATATGAGGCTCTAAACAAATTGAGACCAAGATACCTGGGGGAGCACATTCTCCGTATTGACCTGCCCACTGACTGAGACCTATAGATTAGGGCCTCCTGGTTGACTGCACGGGGACATCTGATGGCAACCAGGGGGAGGGCCTTTTCTGTTGTGACACCCCACCTTTGGAATTCTCTCCCCGCTGCAGTGCAACAGGCGCCATTCTTATCGGTATTTAGATGCCTGTTGAAAACCTGTCTGTATGCCCAGGCATTTCCGGATTTTAATACAGCAATACCTTGGATTGCAAGTAACTTGGTTTGAGAGCGTTTTGCAAGACAAGCAATTTTTTAAATATTTATTTATTTATTTATTACTTGATATACAAGCGACGTCTTGCAATACAAGTACTGTAGTACGGCTTAAATTAAAAATCTCTGTACAAATTTTTTTTGGGGGGGATTTCGTTTTGATATAAGAGTGTTTTGGATTACAAACACGTTTCCGGAACGAATTATGCTCTCAATCCAAGGCATGACTCTGTAACTATGTAGCTTGGTAGGTTTTGTTGTTGCTTTCAGCTTTGCATTTTATTTTAATCATTGTTTTTTCTAATGCATTTTTTACACTACCCTCTGATTTGATCATGAAGGGTGGCACATACAGACATTAAATAAATCGATGGATAATAAACAAATAAACACTTGCCAACTGTTGGGCGTGCACCCCGTGCCAATTGTCTGAACAAAATGGGACCACTTGCCAAAGGGCTCAGTGAGGCGGGCCAGCCCAACTGAGTCTGACCGTGCCAGCCACGTGGTCCCCGTCCCCCCAGCCAGAAAAAAAAAAAACTCCTGATATTGCGACTCACATGCTGCCATTGGTCAATGATGAGTGGCCGGTACCTCAGGAAGAATTTGAGGGGAAAGGATTCTGGGTCAGGCCATGTCGACGGGTACTGCCAGGTCACCAGCAGTCTCCGGGCGTTGTTGGAGATGGGCTTTGCCACCACGTTCTCCGGAGGGTCCGGCTTTACTGTTCAAAGAAACAAGACATGAGAGGAAAAGGAAAAAGTCTTGGTGAGAGATGCATATCCTTGCGCACGTTGCCTCTTGAAGAGGAGGATCTCCTCAGCTGTCAGGAACACAGCAGGGCGGATCCAGAAAATCACAACCCTAGGCAGGGTCCAGCCCTGGCGTCTAGGATGACACAGCCAGGGATGCAGGATTTAGTTTTTGGTTGAGCACGCCCTGTTCGAAGCCCCCCAACGCGATCGCGAGCATGCGTCCGCCAAACAGGGTCTCAAATTGCCGGGTGCACGCTTGCTTGCGCTCCATTTGCGTAACTTTTCCAGTTTGCTTTTATCCAAATGATTTCCCAATTTGCGCAGATTCCCCCCTGCAGACCGATCTGCCCCACTTTAGCCTACGGAGGGAATCCGCACAAATTTCGCTCTCGATCGCTGCTTGATTTGCACAGATTCCCCATCTGCAGCAACTGCAAACACGGATCGGGATGCCTGGAGAATCCTAGCGATCTCGGGCACTGCTTGTTCCCCCACCCCTATGTGATGGACTACAAGTCTCATAATTCCCAGCTGGCTGGTGCCCAACATATCTGGAGGACTGGGGAAGGCTGTTCGAGGGGCTAGTGGGGACCCCACAGGTACCAGCCCCCCCCTGACACCCTGCCAGGTAAATCTTGAGTTTTCAGTGCTAATCAGCTGGACAGTGGGAGGCAAATCAGCCAGGGATCAGGGCCTGAAGGCCACAAGGAAGCCAGTCCAGGGGCGCATTTATGCTACAGTTTGCCCACTGGTGTCCTATAAGCACCTGAAGAACAGGTGCTGTGTACACCTGACGGAGCAGGTCCAACGCTATCTGGAGGGAGAGAGACCGTGTTCCACAGGGAGGGGTGTCCCATTCCAAATAGTGCCAGGGGAGATGGGAGGTTCTCATAAATGCCAGCCAGACTGTCAGGACACAAAGGTCCTTCTCTCTACGTGTGGGTGTGCCTGAGAAAAATGCAGGCAGGCAGGCAGGCAGCGGCTGGAGAGGCGGCTTTTTAATAGCAAAACAAGGCAGGAGGCAGAAATGCAGGGCGAGCCTTAGCGCTGCCGGGGGCCCTGACTCCGTCAAGCTCTCCCCTCCCGTCCGCCCGCCCGCCACATTCCACCTGCGCAGAGTCTCATTCCCAGCAGCGCCCACTGTGAGAAAGTGTCAAAGAGCAACCCATGTAGAACCAACAAATGTGGGCTCTCTTTTGTCCTTGTCAGAGAATACAATGCCCCCAAGCAGAGAATCACTGAGCACTTTGAAGTCTGAATTCAATGGGCAGCCCCGCTATGGGGAAAAGTCAAGGCAGGATTAATGGAGTTACCAAGGCACCCGAGTTAAGGCAGATGCCAGGAAAAGGTTGCCGAACGATGGCCACGCTGATAACCCTTCCAGTCGTTTGGTGAGTCACCGCTTCGTCTTGTGACCGCACGGAGAGGGACAGCTCTCGGCTCCACTCTGGGAACCACTAACGTAACGAGTGGCGTGCGTACTCCACAGGGTCGGTGCAAGGCATTTTGGTGCCCTAGGCAAGATCAGATATTTAGCACCCCCCCTCTCACTTGAGAGCGCTGTATTTTTTTTCAAGGCGTTTCTGGCGCCCCCTTTAGCCCTGCGCCCTAGGCGGCTGCCTAGTTGGCCTAATGGTAGCACCAGCCCTGGTACTCCATGTGCTGCGTGCGCAAAGAGGGGGCAGGCAGATGCAATAGGGCTGGGAGGAGATGGGGGTGAGAAGGTGCATTGGGAAAGGGCCAAGAATCAATGGGGCCAAAAGAGGTGGTGAAAAGCGAGCAGTGGGCTGATGGCAAGAAGTAATACGTAGCGTTGTCAGAGCCCTTTCTTAAAGCATGTTACACACATTATCTCAGGGCCAACACACCATCACATGTAAGAAAACCTTGGTGGACTCACAAAAAGCAGATTCTGGTGCGTGTGTGGGAAGGGGCTTTTTAGCTACTCCTATACCTCCCAGCTGCTTCCCCCGCTTGAAGTGTGCTCCAGATGCATACTTGAAAAGGTAACCGTTACAAAAACCAAACCATGCAAGGTGGGACAGAATGGGATGAGAGGGTGGCTTGCCTAAGGCTACCAAGGTCCTGGCATCTGAAACCAGGATTTTGTGGCTCACAGCTGATGCTCTGGATTGTTACACATCACACCAGCTCCAGAAGTCAACAGGTACTGAAAATACACTGCCAAATAGGAGGAACAACCCAAGAAAATGGAAGGCGGAGAGTTCAGGAAAATAGGAGGACTACTAGTTTGCAATCAGATGACTCTTTCAGGGTACTCAAAATGCTTCACGGATGTGATCTCAACAATCCTCACAAGAACCCTGTCAGGTCAGAGGGAGAGAAGAGCACCTGGCTGGGGCCACCGGGCGACCTGCAGCTGAGGTGAGATCTGAACTGGGGACTGTAGCGGCGGCTGCTATGTGTGGGTGGGTGGGTGGGTGGGCTGGGGGTGGAAACGGAGGGAAGAGGAGGCAGGAGCCAGCGGGAGGAGGAAGGCCAAAATAAGAGAGGCTGAGGAAGAAGTGGGAGGGGGGGAAGGGAAATCCTCGGGTGCAGCTGTGGACAGGAAGGCAACAGACAGGCCAGGACGTTACGGGGGACCCCAGACTGTGGTTCAGGGACTCCGTACAACAGGGGTGCCCCTAACCCAGCCACCTTTCCCCCAACCACCAATCTTTTGGTGGTGTGTGTCCCAACTTTTGTGCAGGTTTTCCTCCGTTCTAAAAGGTGGAAATGCCTCTCCTAAGGCCTAATTACTGGCAGCAAGTGCATTATTTTATTTATTTATTTATTATATTTATTAATCGCCCATCTGGCCGGCCAGCCGGCCACCCTAAGATTAAACTAAGATACGCTGCCTGCCTGGCACTTTGGCCCCGCCCCTCTGCCTCTGGCCCCACCCACCACCAGAATGCGCCCCCCCCCGAGAGATTCTCCAAAATGGAATTGGGCCCTCGGGCTGAAAGGGGTTCTGCAGCCCCGCCCCGCAGCCAGCGAGGGAAAGAGGGAGGGAGGTTGCTTCCCAGACTGGCTTGAGGAATTCGCCAGCCCTGTGGCTGCAGCCGTTCTCTGCCAAGGCCACCGCTGCACTGCTCGTGCCGGTCCGCTCCCTCGCTCCCTCCGGTCTTTGGGAGGGCCCACAGCGCAGTGGGAGAGCCCCGGCTTTGCTTGCAGAGGGTCCCGGGCTCAGACCAGAACCAGGAGAACTGCTGCCAGTCAGACGCTTTGGACCACAGCTCCCATGATCCCTGACCATAGGCCACATTGGCTGGGGCTGACGGGAGTTGTTTTCCAAAGCATCTGGAGGGCACCTGCCTGTTTGGACAAATAGGCTGACCTGGCCAAAGGCATCTCCCGCTGTGGCGTGCTTGGAAAAGGCAGTGGCCAGGCTGCGAAGTCTGAGGGGAGGGGAGAGCCCGGAAGAAGCATCTCTGCGTTGACAGGCCTTGCTCACTGGGGAGCTGTCGTGATCATGCAGATGTTCCCAAGCCCTTGCCAGGGGAAAAGCCATGCGTCTTGGCAGTCTATGTGGATTGCCTGGAGTACTTGCTTTTCCTGGAGCATGTACTGGACTGGCCGGGGCCTTCACAACTTCACAAGCCAAACTCCGGGTCCCAAGAACGCCTCCTGGGCCGGCTGGAAAATTGCAATCTCTCTCTCACTCACCCTAGGGCTGTGGCCCAATTAAAGAAATCCTATTCAATTAATCATGTGAGTTTTTAATGCGATGAGTTAATCAATTGATTGCATCTGCTTAGTTTAGCAAATGGAAAATAAAGCGATAGTTCTGGAGGGGGGGGAAGCATTATCGGTGGCTCGGTGGCTGAGCCGCTGCTTTGCATCCAGAAGCCCCCCCCGGTTCAATCTGTGGCACCCCAGGTAGGGCCAGGAAGGAATCCTGCCTGAAACCCTGGAGAGCCGTTGCTGCCAGTCAGTGCAGGCAATACTGGGCTAAATCAGTGTTTCTCAACCTTGGGTCCCCAGATGTTTTTGGCCTACAACTCCCAGCATGCCCCAGCCAGCTATGCTATGCTGGCTGGGGCATGCTGGGAGTTGTAGGCCAAAAACATCTGGGGACCCAAGGTTGAAAAACACTGGGCTAAATGGACCCAGTATAAGGCCGTCTGCTATGTTCCTGTCTTATTTATGACTATACTGTAACTGTATTTTGTTGTTCTTGGTTTTATCTTATGATTTATTAGCCCGTGCTGGGAGCTTTCTAGCTGTAAAGTGGCATATACATCTCTTATTGAAAATAATAATTCAGATCCGGCACCTGCAAAAGCCTAATTCCAAATGTGGGATCAGTTATACAAAGCATGAAAGTGCACACAATTTGGCTTGTTTGCACCATGTCTTGGGTTTGCAGTTTAGGGGACTGTTTTGCTCTGTCTTGCCCAGAATGTGGGAAGTCAGAATTGTAGATTTAGGACAGCCACAATTAAAGGCAAACAGGTTTCAAACTGGATCAGTGGCCATGGCTGCCTACAAGAGATCCTGGGAATGGTAGTTTTGTGCGGCTGATGAGAATCACAACCTCTTTCCTTCCCTCCAACAGCACAAGGATTCCTATGGTTTATGACTGTAGCATAGATGTAGTCTTGCAAAGTCATTATTTAACAGCCTGCACATTTCACTGGTAACTGAGGACCAGACACATGTGCAGGCTGGGAAGGAAAGAGAGCGGCCAGCCCAGGCACCGCCATCCCATCAGCTTTCCAGTGGAAGCCCATGTCATGCGAGGATCTCTCTTGCCTGGCCAACACGTCTCGCTACCTTAGGGCAGCTGTGCTGCAGGGGGGCAGAGGTGCAACACCTGGATGGCTGGGGCAGTGAAAGCCACCGCCGTCCAAGCACTGGTCTTTAACACAGCCAGAGACTAATAAAAGCAAGGCCTGAAGCACAGCAGTGGCTGGCGAGATTCAACTGGCCACACTGTGGGCAGCTCATGCAAAGAATGCAAGGGCGGGGATGTAAAACGATCAGTTACCTACATTAGTAACAACGGTGCTCTTTCCACAAGTGGCGAGCGGCAGAGGAGCGCTCCTTTAGCAGTTCCTGCCTGTGCTTTCTCCCGCTTCTCCCTGCCTCTGAGGAGCTTCTATCCTCCTGCATCACCGGAGCTCACTCAGGCCTCGGGCAAGAGGGGCTGAGCATCGGCTACGAGGCACCATTGGCTGAACCACTAACAGGGTTCACCAGCTGGCTTCCACATGCAAAAGTGTGAGCGGTTCAAAGGGTGCATCTCTGAGGCCTAGTCGCCTTGTTTGGTGCCACTGCTCACCAGAACTAAGGACAGGCTTCATTTGTGTCAGGACTAATTTCCTTCCAATGGCTGCGGATTTTATTTAGAGGCAGTACCGGGTGAGCGGCCATGCAGACTCCAGCTGGCTGTGCAAACCCCCCCCCCCATCTCTCTGAGTCCAGGCCTTGGAGGGGGGGGGGAGCGGCTTCCACTAAAAGGGCCTTGGGAGTCCAAGCACATCAGGAAAATCATAAATCCAATGCTGGCTCTGCGGGCTTCACAAGTTTTGGCTTCCAGAAGAATGGAGAGGTTGTTGAGCTGATGATTCCCACATTCAGCTTAGTGTCAGAGGCTGTGCAGAGCCCCGGGATGAAGCGGGGCTGGGTCAGCTCAGCAGGAGACCCCGTGATGGGGGAAAAGGCTCGGAGGCTCCAGCTTTCTGCAGCCGTTTGCTCCGCAGGTGTTTCGCAAAGCGCTCTCCGGCCAACTTCTCCTCCCTTGGTGTCAGTCCAGTTCTAGTTTTGTAAAGCTGCAGTAATGTAACCATGGTGAAGAGCTCTGATCGTACAATGGAAATTGGGGTGGGGGGGGAGCAGATGTGGGGAGGTTAGCGTCATATGGATGGGTGTATGAGGCTGGAAGGACAAGACAGGGGACAGGGGATGGGTCTCTAAGATCGTGACTGAGAGGCGCGGTGCTGGAGCAGGCGACCTAGTCCACCATTCTGTTTCCAACAGTGGCTGTCCAGATGTCTCCACGAGCAGGGCATGAAGGCCACAGCCCAAACCCCCACACTCTTGGCCTCTGGGCAACCGGCATTCAATGGTGTACTACATTTGCCCATGGAGGTTCTGTTTAGCCATCATGACTAATGGCCTTGTCTCCTTCTAAAGCCACATCACATCTCATTGCAATGAATTCCATACATTAATTATGAGTCACGTGTGAAGGACTTTCTTTTCTCTGTCCCAAATTCCATCCGTTTTGTTGGATAGCACCATTGGTTTTATAGCATGATGAGAGAGAGAGAGAGAGAGAGAGAGAGAGAGAGTTCTCTATTTTCTCCACTCCATGCATCATTTTATAAACCCTAATCATGCACCTCCATATGGCACTAGGATTTTAACTCTGAGAAGCCACACTGGAGCGTTGGGTAGGACAAATCTATCCATTAGGTTCATGAGCGTCTCCACATATGCAGTAGCTAAGGTCAGGAAGAAGTCCTTTGGGACATCTCAGATACAGAAAGTCACAGCATATAATGCATGTAGCTGATCACATGGGATGATCTTGTACTTGATTTTAATATGCGAACAAACAACAGGCCTGTGGCTTACGCTGGCTCAGCTTGTCTGAGTGTGGAAAGCTAAGCAGGGTCAGGCCTGGTTATTACTTGGATGGGAGACCCCTCCTCTCGTTTCCTGCATTGAGCAGGGGGTTGGACTCGATAGCCTTGTAGGCTCCTTCCAACTCTATGATCTATGAAATCTATGAAACAAAATGGAGCAAAACACAAGTGTGCGCACTGCAGAGACAAAGCAAAGAAGAAAGGGAGACAATATGGTCAGAAGTCATCGGACTCAGTAGCCTTGTAGGCTCCTTCCAACTCTATGATCTATGAAATCTATGTACAGCTCCAAGCCTGGAGCCCAAACAGGTCTGTGTCTGGAGTGGAGATGCCTTGGGAATCCCACAAATGTTGCCCTGACTCCCAAGAGAAGGGGAGGTGTAGAAGTAAAATTTGTCCAGGCTTTAGTTTAAACAGAAAGGCCTGGAACTCAGACCTTTCCTTCTACCTTACAGAAACATGTCCTGACATGTCAAGAGTCAGACCCTTTCCTTGACCTTCTGTAGAACAACCCTGGGGGCAAATCACCCATCTATTGATTTGCCTAACCCTCTTTCCTGCTTATGCTAAAAGTACTGTGAGCCAGTATCACTTTGGGATTATCACCTTGGGAAAGACTACTGATTAGCATGATGGCTAGAAGATGGGCAATACCTGATCTTTTAATCTTGTCTAAATGTCTCCTTTTGAATTGTCTCAGTTTCCTGTACTGACTCAATTGTCACCTGACCTCTACATGATATTATTCAGTATAAATGGAAGTGTCTCCCTTGTGTTCTTGTTGGCATTCCTGACTGTGCTCAGATGCCATCTGTGAATTCACTAATAAACTTTCCTCTCTAAGAACCTCTTAAAAACACAACGCAGTAGATCAATTTTTCCACAACAGAGGGGAGAATAAAAATGTAGTCAGGAACTTTAAAAAGTGTTGAAGTCTGCTTCGGTGAAGCCAGGGAGAAGGAGAGAGAGTTGAAGAGTTCCTCGACAAGAGACTGAGGACAGACCAAAGGAAGCATTTCTTCAGAGCGTGCATAGTTCACCTATGAAATTTGCTGCCAGAAGGTGTGGTGATGGCCACTAGGAGATATGGCGTTAAAAGGGAGTTAGAGAAATCCATGGAGAAGGCTATCAGTGGCTACTGGTCATGATGGCTATATGCTGTCTAGATGCAGGGTCAGAGAGGCAGCTGTATGCTGGTTACTGGGGAGCTGCCATGGGAGAGGCCATTGCTCACGTCCATGCCTGGCTCTTGGCTACCCAGAGGCAACCGGTTGGCCACTGTGGGAAACCAGATGCTGGACCAAACAGGAATCTTTTTATAATCTTACAAAGCCTCCATCAATGCTTGTTATGTTATTTCCCTGGCCAAGTAACAGTTTTTTTTTAGCCGTTTTAAATTGTTTTTAAAATTTGTCTTGTTAAAGTTTTCATGCTCTCTTTTTGCTTTATAATTGTTGTGAACTGCCCAGAGAGCTTTGGCTATTGGGCAGTATAGAAATGAAATAAATGAAATGAAACTGAGGAATGATCAAGCTTCAGAGCCAGAACGAGCTTGTGGGGCGGTGGGGGTGCTGGTGCTGGCGGTAGCAGTTAAGCCCAGATGTCACTGGAAGGATTTGACATTTGTTTGGGCAGCATGGCCAGATGTTTCTGTTTGGTGGGGCTTGTCAGGCGATGTAAAAATTTTTAGACAGCCCACAATTTTTGAAGGGTAGCAAAGCATCTCAGTTTAGTATTACGAATTGTGGCCAAAAACTCAAAGGGGAAAAAAAAAGGGGATTCTGATGAACAGAGAATTGCTGGTTAAGCCGTGTATGAAAACGTGGCCAAACTATAAGCATTTGCCAGGTTTCTTCAGTGTCTGCTGTGCCAGCTCATCTCATGTTCATTTCTGATCTATCACTGAAAGTAAGCAGGGGGACCTGTTGAAGCCAGGACCACAGTGGGAGTGTTGGCTCACCTGAGGGTCTTGGCTTAGCCTTACTCGTCCTCCCCCAGTGGCGGTCTTGGGTCTTCCTTCCTTCCTGGGAAACTTAGTGCCAAAGCAGTTACTTTACTCCCAACTCAAGGATGGAAAGCGGAATATCGGTGGTCAATATAAGAGGTTTAAAGATGTTCATAAGGCTAATCTAAAAAAATGCAATATAAACATCGAAAACTGGGAAGCTCTGGCCCATGAACGATCTAAATGGAGGTTGGCCTTTCACAAAGGTTCCATGGACTTTGAAGAAGCCCGAGTGCAAGGTGAAAGGGAGAAACGTGCTAAGCGAAAAGCACGTCAAATGAATCCTTTACAGGACCATCTTCCATCTGGTAACCTGTGTCCTCACTGTGGGAAGCTGTGTGGATCTAGAATTGGCCTCTCCACAGTCACTTACGGACCCATCGGACCCATCGCTAGAGTCTACACAATCTTCTTTAGAATTTCCTCCTTTTATCCAGGAAGACAATCTTACTCGGTCACGAGTGATCGCCTGATGATGATGAGCCTAACCTGGTTGCAATCAGCTTGGACAAAGGTCTCCTGATCTTCCTCATCAAGGCTCTATTGTTCTGCCTCTCCTCTTTCATTATCAGATTTTTGCATAAATCCAAGGGAGACACTTGGTTATTTTGAAGAGCAAGGAAGAAGAAGAGTCTTGTGGCACTTAAGAGATTTATTCTGGCATAAGCTTTGGTGGGCACTATCCACTTCTTCATTAGATGGATCTGATGAAGAGGACAGCGTGCCCGAAAGCTTATGCCCAAATTAATGTGTCAATTAGTCTTTAAAGTTCCACAGGACTCTTTGTGGATTGTGCTGCAATAGACTTGACATGACTGCCCCTCTGGAATTTGTTGTTTTGGTCGTTGTGGGGGAAGGAAGGGATTGTCCCCAATTCGACCCAAGCATTTCATGATCTTATGGAGACATCTCACAGTGTGCACACACCCCTGGGGGGGCAGGGGCTCGCTTCACTGAAGTGTCAGCCTCGGCAGTGGTAAACCTGGCTTAAAAAAAAAAAAAAGATTTTAAATCCCCAAGCCAAAATTCCTAAGAAAAGGAAGCATATAAAGTTCAGGGCATGGACAAAGAGCGAGGGAGGGCAATAAGAGGCAGGCTAAAGTGTAACATGGGATATTGGAGCAGGCATTAGTCAGTGAAAAAGCACTGAAAATCCGGATTTGCTACTCCCAATGAAAGCAGAGTTCGAAAACAGTAAAGGAAGCCTAGAGGGCAGGCAGGGCCGGTGCTACCATTAGGCCAACTAGGCGGCCGCCTAGGGCGCCGGGCTAAAGGGGGCGCCAGGAGCATAGGGCTGGAGGGAGGGAGGGCTCAAGTGGGAAGGGGGGGGGGCGCTAAATATCTGATCTTGCCTAGGGCACCAAACTGCCTTGCACCGACCCTGAGGGCAGGGCATCCCTACCCCCTACCCCACTTGCTTGCGTAGCAAATGGTTGTCCTACTACTCATTTACAGACTGCCTTCAGGGAGCTGTCCTGTGACAGGTTTTGCTCCGGCTCCTCCATTATCACTCCCAGGAATGGGCCTGCCAGGCGGAACGTGGCCCAGGGGCCGGATGGACAGGAGGGGAAACTCGGGTGCCCGCGTTATTTGTTGAGATGGTCTCCTGCTGGAGCACGCTCTTCTCAGGCTGCCAAACGCCCAACATGTCCATTTAAACAGCCCCTGGCATTTCCCACAGAATCACTTGCCAATTGTTAACTATCTAAGTTCTAAGAAATGGCAAATTGTTGGGCTTCCAGCCAGCCATGCCCTCTTCCAGGAAACACCATTATCTCCCCCACCCCGCTCAAGTTTTGTTTTTCTCCAACATGCTCAGTCCTCATTGTGCTGGGGTTTTTTGGGCACGGGGGTTGTTGCAGGGGTTGCCCCCTTTGTGTTTGTCCTTTTCTTTTAAAGTATTGCATTTGTGCAAGCTCCGAGCTTCTCCCAACCACACCCATGCCTCCTCCTCCTCCTTTCTCCGTGGCCATGTTTTGGCTTCGTAGCCACTCGGCACCTGACTTTTGCTCCGAGTTGGCGTGAGGTTTACATTTTTTCAGAAGAATGAAGCTTCACTGTTGAAGAAAGAGGCATGATACATTTTGTGAACTACCCAGAAAGCTTTGATTATTGGGCAGTATAGAAATGCTGTGAATAAATTCTACTTATAGGCAGAAATGAGATACTGAAAAGCCAGAGAAAAACCTGTGGCACAGAAGCAGGGAAACGGAGCATATGACACCGAGGTCTCTTCGCACTAACAGTCGAAAGGCATCGCGTGCGGCTATTCTGTCTTTTCTTCCTTAACTGTGCTTTCTGCTAAGGAAAAAGGCAGGAGAAGCGGTGGGAAAGCACAGGAGGGGGGGGGCAAATGGAAGAAGACGATGTTTGGAGCCACCACCACCCCAGACAGTTTCTGAACGAGGCAGGGTAATTGCACAAAAAAAACCTCGCCTGGAGGCACCCGGCATCAGCGCACTGGTCTGGTCCGCCTAGCCCAGCGCCGTCTTTTCTGATGGACAGCAGCAGTTCTCTGGGGACTCGGGAAAAGCTCCGCTCCCCGAGGTCCTTTTACCCAGGGACCGAGCCCAGGAGCCTCTGCCTACGAAGCATGTTGCCTGCCGCAGCTGCAGCCCCGCCTGGGAGAGTTTTCCTTCTGTTTTCCTTCCTAGCACCAGGCTGAGAGCGATGCTACCAAGATAGCCCCCACCTGAGGGCACCGGTCAAGCCTTTCTGCAAACCCTTTCCCCCCTCCAGTCCAAAGAGATCAGAGAGAAGAACGTCAGAAGAGCCCCGATGCTGGCTCAGGCCAAGGGTCCGTCTAGTCCAGCATGGTGTTCACACAGGGGCCAACCAGCTGCCCATGGGAAGCCCAGAAGCAGGACACGAGTGCAACAGCACCTTCCCGCCCATGTTCCCAGCAACTGGTGTACACGGGCATACTGCCACAGCATATAGCCATCGGGACTAATAGCCACGGATCGCCTTCTCCTCCAGGAATTTGTCCAATCCCCCTTTAAAGCCCTCCAAATCGGTGGCCAGCACCATTCCCAGTTTCTGCAGTGTGCCGGGCTGGCTGGTCTGGTTAAGGGACTTCCTGATGCTATTATTGCCGCCTTCCTTACCCTGCCAGCCTGCCCCCCCACCTCTTGGCTGGCAGCCCTGCTCCGAGGCTCTTCCCCTTTCAGGAGTGAAGCGACCTTGGCTCCCAGGAGAACATCCATCCTGCTGCATGAGAGCAATAAAACCCCAAACCATCCCCAGATGTCCCCCCTCCCTCCGTGCATTCAGGCTCATCATCTGCACATCACATGTTGCATCAGGAGCGGGCGTCCGCCCCGAACGGCTTTTGATATGCAGAATAATTAGCACTGTCAGGATGTTACATTTTTAATGCCTGTGTGTTCGCTTTCCATAATTTGCCCAAGGCTCCCATTAGAAAAGCTAGGGATGAAGTGCCCGTGCTCCCTCCCTCCCTCCCTCTCTCTCACGTTGTATTTGTTGTTTTTTCTCCTTTGCATGGAGAATGCAAACACCATCTGTCAAGGCTGTGTTATCCATTAGAGCCGTTAGAAAGCAACGCAGGATCCAGCAACGCCACTCTGCCGCTGCTGCCCTGGCTCGGGCACACACACCCCCGCACTCCACGAAGCAAAGGCCCAATCACATGACGAGTCACTTTTCGCCAGCGCACGTCAACCCCAGTTGTCTTCTCATGCCGATTCTTGGCACACTGACCCAATCTTAGGAGTGCTTCGATGCCTGACTCCAGGGTTCAGCTTGTCTGGGTTCAAGCCATTTCCCCCAATTTTTTCCAAGGTGTAGACCTTGGGTCCCCAGATATCCCAAAATCCCTTGCCATTAGCCATGCTGGCTGGGTATGCTGGGAGCTGTAGGCCAGCAACGTCTGGGGACCCAAGGTTGGAGAGCCCTGGTGTAGACATTAACTTTGAGCATGGCTTCCCAAAAGGGCCAAGCAAAGAAAAGACAGCTAGAGCTCTACCTACAGCCTCTGCCTGCTGAGGAGGAATGTGAGCCAGTGCGGTGTTCCTTGGAGGCTCGGGTACAGGGCACACTGGGGGATACCCAGGTTCAAATCCCCACTAAACCATGAGGCTCGCAGGGAGATCTTGGGCCGATTGCTTTCTGTCAGCCTACCTCACAGGGCTGTTGCAAGGATAAAAAGTGAGGGTGGTGAGAAAAGCACGTACACCTACCCTGAGCTCACTGGAGACAGGATGGGATCTTGTGAGTTCAGTGACTATGGGTGTCTTGCGTGAATCGAGTTGTCAAAACCTCACCTCCTGGCTTTGCCTTTGTTCTGCTCTGTTTCACCTGCACTGAGCCTTTGTTCTGTTGCATCTCTTAAACCCTACGAGCTGTGCTTTGAAGTGTAGCCACAAAGCAGCGCAGAGATGTAATGTGGAAAATTGTTGTATCATAGCCCTTAAAATACAAGAACACCCTTCTGAAAAAACAATAGGATGTTATAGCTGTAGGATCTTTTATCACACAACTCCCATTAAAGGCCTTTTACACTGCATCTGATACAGCAGCTATCTTTGGTCATCAGCCCAGTCTCTGATGCTCCCAGGGGGAAGGGATTTCCTCAGCTGAAGAGAGTCTGTGCTACCTTTGCACATTTCGTTACGCACTTAACCTCACACACGAAATGCTGTGCTAAGTAAGAACCTGGAGCTTGGTTATTCAAGTACCTTCTTAACTGCTTTTTAGTTTTCTGCTTCCAAATCTGAGTACCTCTTTCAATTTTGACTGTTTGCACAGCTGGTCTGAAAGGCCTCTTTTCATCTGCTTTGGGTCTCCTCAGAGCAAGGAACAAGTGGCACTTGGCTCATAATCTCGCCAGGTTCCCCTCTGCAATTCTGGCTAAGAGCCCAACTCTGGCATCTCTGACTCTATCTGTGCGGAAGGCATCATTAAGCAAGCAATTTTGCTGGGATGGAGAGGAGAGCAGGGGCTTGGCTCTCCTGCTGCCGAGGGAAGGGGCTGGACACGTTTGGGGGGAAAAAAGCACATTTTTCCACCCTAATTTAAAATGGAAATGTGGCGCGACTCCTCACAGCTGGCAACTAATCACTGTTGGTGCGCAGCTGCGGCAGAGGAGATCAAAAGAATGTACCCCTCGTTTTCCACTCGATTAGCGCTCCGCCTCCATCTTGCTGGTGAGAAAGGGAATGTTTTGCCGGATGTTCCAAGCAGGGGGCTGGCTCATCCCGGTGATCTTTCTGTTTGAAGGACCTTCCCCAACCCCTGTGCTGGGTGGTCCAGCGAGGAAATGTTTGGGCAGACCCAGTTCACACCCAGGCAAGACGCAGTGACAGGGACTGGGTACAGCCCAGCTATCGGGGAGATCCACTGGGCAAGAAGTGAACCTGCATTTATCTCAGGAAGCCTCTTACTGCCCCAGCAATAAGTTGTAGCCACGAACAGCGGGTGCGACAAAGGCACCCCGTGGTCCTGGGGCTACAGGCGGAGCTCTGGAAGACCCGGGTTCAAGCAACATTTCTGCCATAGACTCCTCATGTGATCCTGGGTGAGGCACTTTCTCGGAGCCTCAGTTCTTGATCTGTAAAATCGAGGGAGGGAGAATAGTGACCTACCTCAAAGGGTGGCTGTTGTGAAGAGCAAATCCAATATAGTCTGCAAAGTGTTTTGTAAATATAAAAGTGCAACTCTGGGGAAAAGTCCTTGGCCTCATGGACAGCACTTAACCCTCAGGGTACAGCCAGCAAGTGGACTTGGACTGAGGGATACACGAGAATGTCATTTCCGCTCGCAAATCATGCGGACGTGTCCCGCGAGCAGGAGCGCTTTTTTCAAGAAACATGAGCAAACTGCTGAATTTGCAATCATGTTCAAAAGATGCACGCTTTGAAATGCATATTTTTTTAACACACCCCCCCCCCCGCATTTTCACACTTCATTCAATGGTGGAAAATGCACACTTTTGAAGAATACACACGCACACTTTCCCTGTTCAAAATGCACACTTTCCCCATTCGAATGAGCCGAAAAACAGGTCAAAGACGAAAACAGGAGCCAGCTGAAACAAGCTTCGGAGTGATTTTCGGAGAATTTCGGCAAGGGCAAAAATGGCTGGTTCTCCCATCCCTACTTGGAAGTAAGCCCTATTGAATTCCACGTGACTTACTACTCCCTGCTAAGTGTGCTCAGGACTGCAACCTGTGTAAAACGAGATTCAACTGTGTCACTGTTATGGGCCTGTGCGCATAGGGGCATAGACCTATAATGTTCTCGGGGGGGGGGATGATCCTGAAATCCAGGATCCCCATTTTTTTATTGATTCCTCCCCAGAAATAACACCCTTTGAGATATTTTCTTCACATCCATGTGGCTTGTTGTTGAAAAAAACATATCAGCCTATGAGCAGTAAATGTTATCTTGGGAGGTATCATCGGACGGAGGTCCTTAACACTGGAAGTGATTGCCTTTGAGTTACCCATTCTTTCCCCATAAACCCAGCATTACCAGCGCACAAGTTGCCCTGTTCCTTGAGTGGTTTTGGAGTCCCTGAATCCACAGGCTGCCATCTTGGCCCTTGTCACCACCTCTGAGGCACAGCCACAAGAACGAACCAGGAAAGGTACGCCACTCGCAAAAGAGATCCCGGCGCTTGCTGCCATGTTTACCTATTGCAAATTCATCGAAGGAGATGGTACTAGAGCTGCTGCCCAAGGCATTCGTGACTGTCAAAGTCACTTTGTACTTCTTGGAGGAGAAGAGGTGAAGGTACCGGATGTAACACCTGTTCTTGGGGGGCGCATCCTTCTCACACATTATATCCTTGGAGTCATGCCTAGAAAAATAAAAAGGAGAAAAGGAGACATCAGCCAAAAAAAAACCCACTAAGACCACGTGAGAGCCCTGGGGTGTTTGGTTTGGCAGGTATACTTGCAGGGCCGGCGCTACCGCTAGGCCAACTAGGCTGTTGCCTAGGGCACGTAGCGGAAGAGGGCGCAGAACGCTGCGCTCCTCTTCGCTGCCGGCGCGCTCCTGCCCTGCCCGCCCGCCCGCCTCTCCGAGAAAGCCAGGTCAGTGCGGGGGATTGTGCCCGGAGTAGTGGTGGGGCTGAGCCTGGGCACCTCCCCACCACCTTGCCTCGCCTCCGCGCCGCCTCCCACCTCGCTTCGCCTCTGCGCCGCCTCCCCCCCACCTCGCCTCGCTTCGCCTCTCCTCTGCGCCGCCTCCCACCCCGACACCTACCTTCTCCGTGCTGTTTCCGGAGCCCCGCCCGCGCTCTGTTTTGGCGGGAAGAACCAGGGCAACAGGGCTTAAACAGCCCTGTTGCTCTGGTTTCCCCCGGCCAAAAACAGAGCGCGGGGGTCCCTTTTCGGAGGAGGCGTGGGAAGGTAGGTGGGGGGCGGCAGCGGCAGCGTGTGGGGCGGGAGGTTGCAGAGCAGGGCTGCTTTCCTGAGCCCCCCCCACGGCACGAGGGGGGGCGCTAAATATAATTTAGCCTAGGGCGCCAAACTGCGCTGCACCGGTCCTGTATACTTGAGCTCAAAATGCAGAGATGTGCTAGTTACAGGTAGTTCCCCCTCATATTCAGCCTCCCTGTAATCTCACACAGAACTGCAGCTCTTCAGTATAGAAAAAGATTCTCTGTGAATGCTCAGAGGCATTCTCTATTAGTACTGCTTTGATGGTTCCAGGGCTAAGGCCTGGCTTAAATTCAGGGCAACAGAGGCAGAGAAAAGTATCTCAGCGGGGAATAGAACCGACAAAAGATTCAGGGGGGTGGTCGGGGAGCTCAGACTCACTCATTAAGCTTTCCCAAGCAGAAATAACTCTGCATTTCACAATAATGCTCCATTCCTCAACATATTTACTCAGAAGCAAGCAACAGCAATTTCAACAAAACTGACATCCAAGAAAGAATGTTCAGGAGTGCAGCCTTAATTACAATTCTAATTTAAGATTCTATTCATTTTTTAAAGTTTCAGGCTCTAGATGCTGCTGAAGGCAAAAGTCCCTTAAAAAAACAACAACCCAGATAATAATTGGAAGAGAATAATATATTTTTTATTTATTAATTATATTTATACCCCACCTTTTTTCCTTCAAGGAACCCAAGGCGACTTACATAATCCTCCTCCTCCTCTCCACTTTATCCTCACAACAACCCTGTGAGGTAGGTTAGGCTGAGAGTCAGTGACTGGCCCAAAGTCACCCAGTGAGCTTCATGGAATACGTAATAGGAAGTCTGCTGTGTTGTAGGAGTAGGTCTTGTAATGGCCAACCTTTAACAACTACAGGGCAGGGATTCAACAGGAGAAGCTTTCCTAACTTCACCTGTTGAATTTCTCCTGTTACATAACTCTTAAAGTTTCAGGAGTCCTGGCATGGGGGGGGGGGAATTCAACCATGGATATCATGCTATATCAGGTGCACTTTATATGTGGCAGGAGTACAGTGGAAGGTATTTTCCCATGGGTTCCTCCACCTGTGTGGGGCCAGTCGCATTAGTTTTCCCCTACAATCAGCATCCACCAATTCTGTGAGAAAGACCCCATGCAAAAGCCCCACCCACACAGCTGCAAGCCGCGAACCCTTACAGAGCACCATGGCATGAACTATGGAAAAGCAGTTCCCATGGTCCCTCTGGTGGAGTGGTTAGAGCAGTGTTCTCCAACCTTGGGTCCCCAGATGTTTTTGGCGTAGCTGGCTGGGGCATGCTGGGAGTTGTAGGCCAAAAACATCTGGGGACCCAAGGTTGGAGAACACTGAGTTACAGGGTTGGACTGGAACTGGGGAGACCCGGTTTCTAGTCCCCATGGCCATTAAGCTCACTGGGTGACTTTCGGCCAGTCATGACTCTCAGTCTAAGCCACTTCGCAGGGCTGTTGTGAGGATAAAGTGGAGAGGAGGAGGATCAGGCATGCTGTCGGGAAAAGTGGGATATAAATGTAACCAATTTATTGCCCGCTGTGATGCCTTTAACAATCATTTCACAGATAAAATCTCTCGGATAAGAGCCGACTTAGACACCCTCATTGTAGCAGAAGCAGACAGTGGAGTGTCCAGGAACTCCGCAAGTAGGATTACACTGGATCAGTTTCAGTTGGTGACTACCGAGGACATGGACAAGCTGCTTGGCTGAGTGAAGAAGACTACCTGCCCTCTCGATCCCTGTCCTTCCTGGTTGGTTGGACAAGGAGGAGATGCAGTTGGACTACAAGTACAGCGTATTGTTAATGCATCTCTCCAGGGAGGGAATTTTCCATCATGTTTGAAAGAAGCGGTGGTGCGGCCGCTTCTGAAAAAGCCCTCCCTGGATCCCTTGGACCTTAACAATTATAGACCAGTGTCCAATCTTCCATTTTTGGGCAAGGTGATCGAGAGGGCGGTTGCCTTCCAACTCCAAGCAGTTTGGGATGACACCGATTTTCTAGACCCATTTCAAACTGGCTTCAGAGCAGGATACGGAGTTGAGACTGCTATGGTCGCCTTAGTAGATGATCTGCGCCTGAGTACCGACAGGGGGAGTGTGTCCCTGTTGGTGCTTCTGGACCTCTCAGCGGCTTTCGATAGCATCGACCATGGAATCCTTCTGGAACGCCTGAGGGGACTGGGAATCGGGGGCACTGTGCTTCAGTGGTTCCGGTCCTACCTCTCGGGTAGGTTCCAGATGGTGATGCTTGGGGATAGCTGCTCCTCCAAAAAGGAGCTGCTATGTGGCGTGCCACAAGGAGCTATTCTTTCCCCAATGCTATTTAATAACTACATGAAACCGTTGGGAGAGATCATCCGGAGGCATGGGGCGGGGTGCTATCAGTATGCTGATGACACCCAAATATATTTCTCTATGCCTTCGTCAACAGCATCAGCTAAGGATAGTGTGTCTCCTCTGAATAAATGCCTGGAGGCAGTAATGGGCTGGATGAGGGAAAATAAACTGAAATTGAATCCAGACAAGATGGAGGTGCTTGCTGTCAAAGGCCACAACCTGGGTTTGGAGGTATGTCAACCAGTTCTGGATGGGGTTACACTCCCCCTGAAAGACTGTGTTCGCAGCTTGGGGGTGCTTCTAGATCCGTCGCTCCAAATGACATCTCAGATAGATGCGACGGCTAGGAGTGCCTATTATCAGCTTCGGCTGATATGCCAGCTGTGCCCCTTCCTAGAATCGGAGGACCTAAAGACGGTAGTGCACGCGCTGGTAACTTCGAGGCTCGACTTCTGTAATGCGCTGTACATAGGGCTACCTTTATACCTAGTCCGGAAACTTCAATTAGTGCAAAATATGGCAGCCAGACTGGTTGCTGGTACACCTAGGGGTGCCCATATCACACCAGTTTTAAAAGCACTCCACTGGCTGCCAATCAGTTTCCGGGCAAAGTATAAAGTGTTGGTTATTACCTTTAAAGCCCTACATGGTTTGGGTCCAGGCTACCTACGGGATCGCCTTCTCCCGTACAATCCGCCCCGCACACTTAGGTCCTCTGGGAAGAATCTGCTTCAGTCAGCCAAAACTAGGCTGACAAGCATTACCCAGAGGACCTTCTCTTCTGCTGCTCCCAGATTATGGAAAGGCCTGCCGGAGGAGATACGTCAACTTGTCAGTCTTTTGGAATTTAAAAAAGCCGTAAAGACTGAACTCTTCCGGCAGGCCTATCCGGTGGAATTTTAGGATGTTTTAAAGATGTTTTTAAGATGTTTTAAAGATGTTTTAAAGATGTTTTTAAGATGTTTTAAGGATGTTTTAAGATGTTTTAATAGTATATATTGTGTTGTTTTAGTTTAGGTATTTTATATTTTCTGTTGTTCCCCGCCTCGATCTGGATGGAGAGGCGGGTAATAAATAAATAATAATAATAATAATTATTATTATTAATAAATAAAATGGCACTTTTGAGTGTCACTTTTGAGAAATGGTTCAACAGAAACTCCCAGATGGCTCATGTAAGCCAGCCAGTCAACACACCCGATTGCAGCGGGGCAAATGAGAATGCAGGCAAGTCTGGCCTCAAGGGATCACACTCCGAGATCCAAAAGGAAAGGCAGAAGAAGCGAATGAGGGCTAAACATACATCGGAAGAGTGGTGAAAACGGACCTGCCGGCAACATCACACCCTTTTAAGGGGAATCCGACGGACCTTGGGAGAGCTTGGGGCTTGAGGACATCTCAGCCTAGAAGGCGAGAGGCGACACGGGCAGGGAGAGTGTCTTGAGCCACCGTGGGGGAGAGGGTTCCTAGCTTCTGGGCCGGTTCTCACGACCCAGGCTGCGGGCGGGGGATCCGCAGGGTCCGGCGGGGCGCCGCAGACGACCTGCGCCCCGCGCACGTGGGCGGACCCCGGTGGAGCCGGCAGTCCCCGCACCGCAGTGCGGGCCTCCCAGCTCTAGGGGGTGGGGCCCGGGATACCCAGAGTGGCCATTTGCCCCTACACGATGGAGCGGCGGCAGCTCTGGCCGCTCTGGGCTGCCGCCTCTGTGCGGCCCCCGCGGGACAGCCGCCCGCTTTTCGCACGGCAGGGTGGCCACGCGCGGAAGGGGCTTACCCCTCTATCGACCATGGTCACTTGGCGTGCGTCCCGCGCGCAGCCCTCCCGCAGGGGCACCCCTGGTTGGCGTTCGCACGACATGGGAACCGCGGGGGACTTCTGCTCCCCCGCAGTTCCCGTGTCATGCGAACACGCAATCTGTGTTTGGGATGTTGTCACCTCAGCGGCGGCAGGCACCCCAACATTTCTCTTTCCCGCTTCTCAGACCTCCCCTGCTTCTTTCTCTCCCTCCTTTCAGGCAGAATGTACCAATGTCTTTTGACCCCTTTGCGGACACACAGCTTAGCACCTCCTGTCTGAAGCATGGGCTGAAGGCAGCCACCTTCACCAGCTGGAATTGAGCCACAGTATACCAAGGAATTCACCAGCAAAGGAGGTGAACCACTGGCTCAAAACCCGTTTCTTCATCATCACCATCACCATCTGCCTGAATTTCCATCAAGCAGCCAAGACAAGCAACACAGTTGGGGTTTGCACTCCGCCAAATTGGTTTTTGTTTTCCCCGCCCAACCCGCATGGCACCTCCTATACAGAAAAGGATGGAAGGAAGAAGGTATACAAAGAAAGAAAAGCACTCTGGAGTCCATGGCTGGCGGCTTGGTGACAGAGGGGTGGTTGGATGATTTTGCATCATGTGCAACCGTGATCCATCCGCCACACATGAAAGATTTCCTACGTAAATCAGGCTCCTGTTTAGGAAGATAATTTCTGTCACGTCCCCAGGCCATGATGAAGCGCAGAGAACTGCAGATGAGAAAGTTCGCAACTCTGAAATAAATGGCCGCAGTAGAAAAGTTCCGACGAATGCACCATATTTGCTCCATCCTTGAACATATGCATAAGGTTGACCCTGTCAGCCACAAGCACATCCATCACAGCTCATGTACATCAATGAGGGCCGCCGTTATGTCGTTGTCCTGGAAAGAGAGCCTATGCGCTCACCCACTCATAGTCGGACGTTCTCTCCCACCTCTGCCCACTTCAGGCAAAGCATGATCCACCGCAGATGGTCACAAGGGCAGCAGGTGGGTGGGCGTCATTCAGTACACATGATTGCTGCCCATTTATGACACAAACAGGATCCTGGCATTTTGTGCCAAACAACCTCCACATTAGCATTGCCACCAAATTTCACCCAAACGCGAAATTTCAAAGCATAACTGGAGGATCCAGTTCAGGCCAAACATCTAGAGGGACTTGAAAGAAGCAAAGGATCTCAGTGAAATTAGCCAGATTTCTTGGGGATGGTCATCATCATCAGGCGATCACTCGTGACCGAGTAAGATTGTCTTCCAGGATAAAAGGAGGAAATTCTAAAGAGGATTGTGTAGACTCTAGCGATGGGTCCGTAAGTGACTGTGGAGGCCAATTCTAGATCCACACAGCTTCCCACAGTGAGGACACAGGTTACCAGATGGAAGATGGTCCTGTAAAGGATTTGTTTGACGGGCTTTCCGCTTAGCACGTTTCTCCCTTTCACCTTGCACTTGGGCTTCTTCAAAGTCCATGGAACCTTTGTGAAAGGCCAGCCTCCAGTTAGATCGTTCATGGGCCAGAGCTTCCCAGTTTTCGATGTTTATATTGCATTTTTTTAGATTAGTCTTAAGAACATCTTTAAACCTCTTATATTGACCACCGATATTCTGCTTTCCATCCTTGGGAATAAAATAACCGCTTTGGGAGACGGCAGTCAGGCATTCGAACAACATGACCGGTCCACTGAAGTTGAAGGATCATTTTTTCAACGCTAGTAGTCTTTGCTTCTTCCAGTACACTGACATTTGTTCGCCAATCTTCCCAAGTAATTCGCAGGATTTTCCGGAGGCAACGTTGATGAAATCTTTCAAGGAGGTGGAAGTGACGTTTAGGGATGGTATAGACATCCCTAAAAACTGGGAAAAGAGAATACTTCTTCGCACGACATTAACATATGGAATTCCCAGCCCCAAAGCATGGTGACAGCTACTGACTTGGATGGTTTTTCTTTTCAAGGGGACTCGATCAATTCTTGCACCTAGATAGCATATTGCAGGGCACCGGAAGCCTAATCTGACAATTAACACAGTCTTTAACACAGATACTACCAGGTTTATCACCTGAAACTTTAAGAAAGCATCTGTTGTTAAAGGGGGGGGGGCATCTCTACACCGCAGCTGGAAAAGATTTATTATCAGTGGGTTATTCTTTCGGAATTGATTGGTACTTTCCCCAGGTGAGACAGTACATATTTCTAATCATGGGGAAGGACGCCTACTTTCAGAAAGCATTAGTGCAGTGAAAGAGAACAGTTAAAGTAGATACGGCTTAAGTTAAGTTAATGTTTTGTATGGCTATTCTGGATAGTCACTCCTTTCGTGCAGCATGATGGATTTTTCTTATGAGGCTGTGTTTCTCTGCATGTAACGACGTCCTTGTTTGCCTGTTATTAGGCGAGGCATTTTGACATGCCGTAGTTCAGGGGCTGGGTAGGAAAGAGAGCACTGGCCTTTCATGCCCTGCGTGCGTGCTCCTCCAGGGAAGGGTCCGGCTGGCCCCAGTGGGGAAGAGGCTGCTGGGATGATCTGGTAGGGTTCTTCTTACTTTTTAAAGGTTGCCACCGAGCTCTGCCTAAAGAAGGTGACACTATGAGGCCATTTGAAGAGAATGACTTGGGTGAAAAACCGCTTTTGCCAAATGTGGCAAAATGTCCCACAGGGTCTTGCGTCACCCTACACTAAATAATGCGTGATCAGATCAGTAACTGTGGTCCAATTATGCTTCCTTCATCATTGTTTCAGCACAATATATTCCATATTACAATACTGATTCCTTACCCCATCCTGTCCTACAGTCTAAAGTTGCGGGGCACGGGGCACAGGACGGACCTACAAGGTTGAGGTTGTTTTCAGAACGTTTCCTTGGCCATCTGTGCATTTATGGGTGACTATTAGAGCTTTGGTATCTTTTTCATTTTCCTCTCCCTGCTCAACCACCAACACACCCATGTTTGCCTTCTCAACTCAAGATATGATATAGACACATACAGAAGATCAAACTCCCAATCCAGATGAATAAATCCAGAGTAAGAAAAACGCTCCCTCCCCCCTGCCCTGGTTCACTAATGCGTATCATAATCCCTGCACAACTTGGCAACTCAACACAAAGCAATTCAGGGCTCTTCTGCCTTCAAGCAGTGGGGAGAAGAGGAAAGTTTGGCAGGCGGAGAGTACTTGACCCCTTCATTGCTAGGCTGGAATGAACTACATTTGCCCCAATCCTCCTTTTACGCAATTATTAAAGGTTCAGGAATCCTGTCCCCTTTTTGGGAGGGACCAAAGCTCAGCGGTTAAGCATTTGCTTTATGTTTGGCACAATATGTCTGAGAATTCGTCCCAGCAGCACAATTCAGGAAGATTTATGGATTCAACTGCCTTCCAGAGCATATGATTGGTGTAGTGATATACGCTGTTGCAAGGGACAATTCGGAGCATGCATTTGATATAGTTTTCCAAAAAGAGATAACATACTACAGTATCTGGATTCTCTTCAAATACTGCTTACAGATATATAGCTTTTAATGTTTGTTAAAAGCTATATATTTTAACAAACAAATATTTTATATAATTGTAATATACTTCTTATCGTGGTAATGGGTGTTGTACGTATGTGCGTTTGTTGAATCTTTTCAATTATATTCCCGTAACTTCGTTTCTTAGAATATTATAAATAGTACAGAGATTCTATTACCGTTTTCATATAATTGAGGCCCTGGTTTATGGCTCCTCTTCCCTTCTGGCTTTGTATGCTCCTAGGAACTGCACCTGCCAAAATTCCTTCTTCTATACAATTATGAAAGGTCCAGGAGACCCGCTTTGGGGAGAGGCCATAGCTCAGTTGTAGAACATCTGCTTTGCATGCAGAAGGTCCCAGGTTCAAGCCCTGACATTTCCGTGAAAACTGCCAAGATCACGCTGCCCTTATACAAATCTATGGTGCGACCACACTCGGAACACTGTGTACAGTTCTGGTCACCACAGCTAAAAAAAGGACATTGTAGAGCTGGGGAAGGTGCAGAAAAGGATAACCATAATGGCCAAGGGGTTGGAGCAACTCCCCTACGAGGAAAGGATACAATGTCAGATGACTTAGAAAAATGGTGAGTAAGGAGACATGATAGAGGCGTACAGCATTAGGCATGGTGTCGAGAAAGTGGACAAGGAGACCTCTCTCTCTCTCTCTCCCCCCCTCCTAATACCAAAATCCAATGGGGTCATCCCCAGAAACAAAAGTGATCCCAGGGAGTTTAGCCTAACCTGATCTGAAACAAACAAAACAAAAAACCCATTCTCCAGCAGCAGAATCAAACCCTGACTCTCCTTTTTCTTTTCTTTTTTTCTATCTAAACTGTTTTAAGAATTTACGGTATTTATTTATTTATTATTTATTTATTTATTATATTTATCAATCGCCCATCTGGCCGGTCACCCGGCCACCCTGAGCGATGTACAATTAAAATACAATAAAACACAATAAAACATAATAATTAAAACAATATAAAAAATTCTCATTAAAAACCTAACCCACCCCATATTCCCGCCTGAACAGCCATGTTTTTAATGCACGGCGGAAGCTCATCACGGAGGGGGCATGGCGAAGGTCACTAGGGAGGGAGTTCCATAATGTGGGGGCCGCCACAGAGAAGGCCCTCTTCCTAGTCCCCACCAGCCTGGCTGCCCTGGCTGATGGGATAAGGAGAAGGCCGTCCATGGCAGACCTTGTTGAGCGGCCTACTTGATGTTGCTGGAGGCGCTCCTTGATTGATTAAATTGTTTCTTTAATGTTTTTTTTTACAGTACAGTACAGTCCTGTATGTAATACGGTAATAATAATAATAATGCAGTAATAATATTATTATACAGTATATTATTATTATTACACTATTACAGTATTATTATATACTGTACTGTATGTTACGTTTAAGATGTTTTATTGTATTTGGAAGTGTTTCTTAAGTGTTTTATATGCACAGAAAGGTAAAATAAATACTATACTAAGACAAACATTTGACTAAGTGACGTTTAATAAGAACCGTTATGTACCTGTTCCGACTTACATACAAATTCGACTTAAAGACAGACCTAAGAACGGATCTTGTATGTAACTCGGGGACTGCCTGTGAGTTTAACTGCCTGGGTAGACACACAGTGCATGTGTTGAGCCTCGAACAGACAGAGTGGCTGGATGCAAAAGAGGACAAACTCATAGATTTCATATAGACTATAGAGCTGGGAGGGGCCTACAAGGCCATCGAGTCCAACCCCCTGCTCAATGCCGGAAACTAGAGGAGGGGTCTCCCATCCAAGTAATAACCAGGCCTGACCCTGCTTAGCTTTCCACGCTCAGACAAGCTGAGCCAGTGTGAGCTTGTGCCTTTCATGGTTGTGCAGAAGAAGGGATTTCAAAAGCTGAAGGTTGTTGTATGACAAGCTACACCAGCTGAAATCCCCTCTTCTACACAACAACTGACGGTGCAAGACCCCAACTCTCCTCTTTGGCATCCAGCCATCCTACGGTGTGATGGTAAAGAAAGACCCTTCTCTACCGGAGACCCTGGAGCACCCCTGCCAATACGGGGCTAGATGCACAAGCAGCCTGGTTCCTAAGTTCCTATGTTTGCATCTGATCACCCTACGCTCTGCCCATAATTAAGATGCACTCTGGTGGACTGAGAGCGGGAGGAGCGGGAGACAGAGGGATGTGAAACGATCTCGAGCACACGCCCGAAAGCTCATAAAATCAGTCAAAGTAGCACATGGCTTGTTCTGTGTTCTTATTCTGGGCAGGCTACCCACATGGCTGCTGCTGGACTTCCACCAGCCCCACCCCCACAGAAGGAACGATCCCACGTGGCGCTGCCCTTCCCCCGCCCTTCCCCCACCCCGCCAGCCCTACTTACGTTACAGTGATGTTAAAGGTGTCAGGAATGTAGGTTGGGCTGGGCAGGTGCCAACTGCAGTAGAACCCATTGGGGTAATTATTGGACCGGCACATCAAGATGGGCTCCTTGGGTGGTACTGTTGGGAAAGAGAGAGAAACAGAGGTCATTCCGGGCCCTGTGTGCTGCAACCTCGACTGTTCTGCAACAGGACGCATTTCCCGCACGACAAACTTTAAGCGGGTTTAGCTGTCATAGGCTTCCTCTGGGAACTGTGGGACTAGTGAGGTTCTAGGAATCTCTGGCAGTGACCATTCACGGGGGGGGGGTTCATTTCCACCAGGGTCGTGGTGGGGGGATCCATGCCTTCATTCTTCGCAGCTGCTCTTCGACCATGACGACATCTACACACTGGCTAACATGCACACCTGATGGAAGAAAGGCTCTCTCTTCCCCCCGCCTACGCCCCGGGAGCACCGTGCGCAAGCAACACCGTCTAGATCAGTGTTTCTCAACCTTGGGTCCCCAGATGTTTTTGGCCTACAACTCCCAGCATGCCCCAGCCAGCATAGCTGGCTGGGGCATGCTGGGAGTTGTAGGCCAAAAACATCTGGGGACCCAAGGTTGAGAAACACTGGTCTAGATTCAGCCCCACTGGCAAAAAACAACAACACAACCCTGCCCAGAATTGCTTGGTGTAAAGCCAGGGCGGGCCTGGAAAGCGCTCTCCTCTGCGGTGCAGACGTACAAGCCCCCCCCCCTGCACCGCCCTCGGCAGGGAAGAAAATGGCGGGGGACCCAGGGCTGTGTGTGGCCCCTTGCCCCAATCTTCCTCCTTCCCCCCCATCACTGTAACTTTGTCTTCATGTGGAGCAGAACAAAGTGGCAGAGTTTGGAGGTGGGACAATGGAGTACACCCCTGGGGAGGCGGCGGCTGGGGGGCTACCATTTTGGAATGCTCCCCTATGTGAAAGATGCTCTGCAGATGGAAAAAAAAGTAACACAGTGGAATGCACCCTAGATGCTAGCTTTTCCCCCTGATGTGTTAAACCCGCCGGCCTTCACTGGAATTGAGTCGGTTTCTTTGTGTGTGTTTTAAAATATTGGCAAGCATATATATTTTTTAATGGCACATCCCTAACTTGCATTCTGAAATGGTACAGGCTGCTCTTCTGCCTCAGGATCCTACCACCGTATTCTGCTGCGTGTCTAGGCCAGGCTCCTGCCCCCTCCAGCACCCTGTGCAAGACTAAATGTTTACACTGGTGCAAAGGAGTGTGATCTCAGGTGTGTTTTCTTCTCACGCAGCTCTGAGGATCCAGGACTGTGAAGGCTGGCACACTCAAGCGGCGACAACAGGTTTTCTCTTCCTGCACTCCCTGGTTTGGTACGCTCTGAATCCTCCTGGGCAGCAAGTTTATTGCTTGCATAGATAAAATAGGCTGCAACAACTGAGCCACACTGGTTTGGGTACAAATAATTGTGACAGCAACCTGAAATTGGATACATACATCGTCCCTGGCACCTTGGTCACCCCTGAAAATTTTCTACTTTTCTTCCAAAATGGCAGACTCAAACTGTACCCTCAAATGGTTACACTTACTACCACATGAGCCCGGAAGATGAAACCTGATATACCTGTAATCCAAGACACCCTGGTTACTAGAAAGGTCTGACGGAGGAACATTTGCATATCTATCTGATTAAATTTGCATATCTATCTGATTAAAAAGCTCCCCCCCCCCAATGGTTGAGGCCACCTACAAAACTGACATTTTGAACATACGTAGCTAAAGATACACCGGGAGACCCTTGTACATGTCTCACTAGAAACACGGTGAGAAAGAACTGTACCCCAATATGGTTAAGGACACTTCTAAGCCACCCAGAAAGCCGATATCTAAACATCTGCTACTGACAGGTAGAGTGCCTCAGTTGATGGAGGTTCCACATAAGATATCATGGCTCAGAACTACTGAAAGCCCTCTGCAGTGGCCCCTCCTCCATAAATCTGTCTAACCCCCTTTTGAAGCCATCTAGAGGCGCCATCTAATGCATGTTCAGTCAGCCAAAAGGCTTGCAGCTCCCAGCGTGTCCCGGCCAGCATGGCTGGCTGGGGCAGGCTGGGAGTTGTAGGCCTTTTTGCTGTCTGGACGGCATAGGATTGAGCCCTGAGGTAGCTTCCATCAGCACAGTCTTGCAACAGCAAACCCCACGGGTTAATATGGAGCCCGGTGGAGAAGGGCTTCCTGTTCGTCTTCCCGAAACTAACTTCCCGTCAATCTCACTGGGTGACACCCCGCACCCGAGCTCTAGTATTAGGAGGGGGGGGGGGAAAGAAAACAGCCCCTCTGTCCCTTTTCTCCATAACAGCAAAGATTTACTGAATCTGAGGTCATAAGGGACTAATGTACTTCTGTCTCTCGTGGGACACAGGATTCTAAGCCACATCCAGTAATTACAAGCATATATCACGCCTTCAAGCCCCGGAGTCATCGCATTAGACCCCCACGGTGGTGCTTGTCGCAGGACACAATCCCACGCCTTCCTTCATGATGATGGAGGAGGAGGAGGAGGAGGAAAAAAGGAGCTTTCGTCTCGGGCAAAGAAGAATCCGCCAACACAGCTATCCACTCGCAACCAGCGATATCTGGCGGCCCGTCGCAGCTCAAGCCCCGGCTGTTCTGGGTCAGATCCCTGCGGCAAGAGCCAACGAAGCATCCGGCGGCTCCCTTTCGCCAGCCTCTTTCCTTCCGCAGATGCACATCCCCAGTTCCTTCCCTGTATTAAAGCCTGTGGCGACGGCATCATTCCCTGCTTAGCCTGGAATGGCTCTGATCCACTTAAAGATGGACGATCCCGCCACAGTCGTGGGGACGGACACAAGAGAATGGTCTGAGGCAGATTCATGAGAGAGGAGGGACAGTCACAGGGAGGGGTCACCACAGGACAGATGGAAGGGAGCGGGGTGAAGCTCGGGGCGGAGGGGAGGTATGTGTGTGTATGGGGGCAATATTTCCCTACACACACACACACACACACACACACACACACGTTGTTTTCCTGAAGGACATAAAAAGAGCCCCTGTTTGATCAGATTGAAGATCCATCTAAAACAGCCTCCCCCAGCCTCCAGATGTGCTGGACTACAACTCCCATCATTCCCAGCCAGCATGATCTGAAACCAGCATTCTACTCTTGGCCTCCCGCAACCATAGCAAATGATATTCAGGGGTAGACTTCTGTTGAACTTGGAGGCCCTGTTGAGGTGTCCTGGCCAATAGCAGTTGGCAGACTGATCTTCCAGGGATTTCTTTAATCCCCTTTTGGTGAGGAAGAACCCTAACCCTCAACCCTGCATTGATATACACAATGTCATGAAGTCCTTTTTCTACCTCACAAAAATACAGCAATGATAAGAACATACAAAGTGCCGTGCGCTGGAACAGACCAAAGGCCTATCTAGTCTAGGGTCATTTCCCACAGTGGCCAACCAGTTGCCCCAGTGGGAAGCCTGGGGTCAGACAAAACTTGAGAACATCCAAAATAAGTCGGTGGAATGAAGGTCACGCGACTCATCGCGGAGACGTGTGTTTTCAGAGATCTCTGCAGGCATTTTTAAAAGAAATATTGACCCCTGGAGAAGGCCCATCGATATGATACGTGGCCGAAATGTGTTGGGCTACTTCAAAGAATAAAACTATACATTTCCCCCCAACATCTCCTGCTCTCTCCCCCTTCTCCACCCCTTGGGATCCTCACCACCACCCTCCGCCTCCTTCTTTCCTCAACTCTTATACAGTTGCACCCCACCCCACTGGGGCCCAGGCTAGTGAAGATACCCCCCAAGTTCTCCAGACTGGATAATATGTTGTTCCTCCCTTCCCTCGCCCACCCAAGTCCTGTTCTGCCCCCTCCGTTTTTGTTTCTTGACAGCTGCTGTGTTGGTTGGTTGTTCCTCCTGTGTGTCCACATTCATTTTTGATCTTTGGCTTCCGGGCGTATTCAACACAGCGGTTGTTGCCCCTTTCCGTAAGTGATGTGTGCAAGTGTGCTATCAGGCATGAGGGTGTGGATTGGTCGAACAGCTGCCGATATCACAAAGGCACTGCTGTCTCCCTTATGTGGAGGAAGAAAGACGCACTGGATCATGCTGTACTTTCTAGGAGAAAAGGGACATTTGTGTGTGTGTGTGTGCATTCTCTCAGATGAAAGTCAGCCACTTTGCTTGCTTGCTGCTTTTCTGTATACACGACTTTCAAAGTGCGTCACAACACAAAAAACAAAAACAAAAAATACATCAACAATACCTTACTATTCATAGCATTTCTCGATAAAAGACAATACAAAACAGCGTTACATTAAATACCTAATTTAAAAGCACACTCCACGAAATGAAAATATCGAGAGAACCGCTCCCTCTAATCACAAATTCGGGCGCTGAGTGCCAACAGCTATATAACCAAAACTGGACGACTGATATGCAAGAGGGAGGCATCAGCATGGTTGGGTGAACCCAAAAGTGCGCAGAAGTATCAACCCCCCCCCCCAAAAAAAAACATTCTAAAGAACACCTAAGCCCCTGCCCCCTCCCCAAAACAGGATTATGAGAACTGCACACGTTCAGTAGTTGCAGAATATTGAGTGTCAGTTGGAAAGGAAAACCAGGAAAAGGAGAGGCGGGGGGGAATGCCCCAGTTGCAGGAAAAGGCGGTCAGAGCAGGCAGGCAGGGGGAAAGTAACCCCGCTGAGGTCTTGAGGAAAGTCCTTCTTCTGAAACTAGTGTTTACTTGGGGTGTGTGTGTTGGGGATCCCCCATTGGCACCAATTTCGTCAAGCAGCCAGGTGCGAGGGAGGCCAGTGGCCAGGGCTCTGGTACCTTTAATAGTTGAGCAGAAGAGGGGATTTCGGCAGGTCCAGCTTGTCAGGCAAGCTCTGCTAATCATCTTAGAAAAAAAACAACCCACACTTTTTTTTTGTCATAATAGTTTTCACAAGTTTGTAAGACACAAATCTAATGTGAAAATGGTCAGACCAAGCAGGATTGAAAGCATTAATTTAGGTTTAATATTAGCCTATGTCACAACTGCATTTACCCTAAATTAGATCCATATATCATCAAAATACCGATTTCCTACATTGTAAAATAACTTAATTTCTGTTGTGCATTAAATCTGAGGATATATATATATATATATATATATATATATATATATGAAATGCAAGTAGGGACTATTGAGAGCTTAGTCTGTCCCGAACACTTAGCAAATTGGATAATAACAAATTACATGTAATTTTTTCTGAGTTATTCATGCATAATGACACGGACCCTGTAATGTGTGACGGGGAGCGTGTTCAATTTCCAAGCCATTAACTATTCCATAAATCCTTCGTCAATTCTATGGCCCGATCTATGCAATTAGTGGACTAATATTAGGGACAGATCGTCCTATGCTTTTATCTTCCTGCAACAGGCTAATCGTTGCGTAGAAGAGAACCTTTTACAGTGCCGAAATCTGGCAAAACTCTTCATCTGGAGGTGCTTGATAGTCTTTTCAAGTTTTAAACTAAAATGCCACGATTTTGGAATACCCTTCTATCATTTTTAGCTGCCTGGATCATGCCTGAAGGCTCTGACAGTTGCCTGGTCTACAAATGCAGCAGAACGAGGCGGTGTCTAGAATTCTGAGGTGGTAAAATGGATTCCACCAGCTGCAGACGACAGATGTGGGGATTTTTAAACATGTCCCTCCATCGATATAAATCCACAAAAGTAAAAAGGTGCACAGCATGGTTCCTGGTGTACTAGCTTTCCACCTGCAGGGCGGCTGTTTGTCTGTCTGTTTGCTTTAACCTAGGAGAACGTTCAAAGGCGGCACCCTGCACCTGCAATCCAGCCTTCCGCAGCATGCGGAGGCTGGGCTAGCAACTGAGGCATCAAGGGCTCTCCCTCGAGACTCCCAATCCCATCATCCCCCATGGACTGTGGGCAATCTGCTTGAGCACAGAATTCGGTATGAGGTGCATAATTCAGAGGAATTATGAAAACCACATTTTTAAAATTTAAAAGACCATAAAAGGTTCCCCAAGCCCACAGACAGGATCAAAGGTCTATCAAAGCCCTTAAATTACAGCTTTCATTTAAGAGCCGGTAAGACTGAATGTACGAGGGTCCTGGGCTGTGGTGCACTTGGCTCAACAATACTACAAGTGAGAAGGATCTTGGAATTGTGGTAGATCACAAACTGAATATGAGCCAGCAATGCGATGTGGCTGCAAAGAAGGCAAATGCAATTTTGGGCTGTATTAATAGAAGTATAGCTTCCAAATCGCAGGAAGTGATAATTCCCCTTTACTCGGCACTGGTTAGGCCTCATCTTGAGTATTGCGTCCAGTTCTGGGCACCTCACTTTAAGAAGGACATAGACAAACTGGAGAGGGTTCAGAGGAGGGCAACAAGGATGATAAAGGGACTGGAAACAAGGCCCTATGAGGAGAGACTAAAAGAACTGGGCATGTTTAGCCTTCAGAAGAGGAGACTGAGGGGAGATATGATCGCACTCTTCCAGTATTTGAAGGGATGTCACACAGAGGAGGGCAAAGATCTCTTCTCGTTCATCCCAGTTTGCAGGACACGGAATAATGGGCTCAAGTTACAGGAACCTAGATTCCACCTAAACATCAGGAAAAATTTCCTGACTGTCAGAGCAATAAGACAATGGAACCAACTACCTAGGGAGGTTGTGGGCTCTCCCACTCTGGAGGCATTCAAGGTGCAGCTGGACAGACATCTGTCAGAGATGCTTTGACCTGGATTCCTGCATTGAGCAGGGGGTTGGACTCGATGGCCTTGTAGGCCCCTTCCAACTCTACTTTTCTATGATTCTATGACTTGCAGAGACCCGAAGGCCCTGGTCCTGAGCTGCCCCATTCAGGGAGCACATGGATAAGCCTGGATGAGCTCAATCTGCAAACGCTTGCAACCTTTCTGGTAAGAAGAGTTAAAAATAACTGGCAACCTTGTGACTCTGAGGGCAGCCTCTGGCCACGGCAGCCAAAAATCCCAAACAAGCCTTGGAGTCTGTTTTATTCTATTACAGAGACTGACACAGATGTTAAATTCCTTAAAAAGACTCCAGGTCCTTTAATTAATTTAAAGCCCCCAACTAATGAATGGATTTACTTGCAAATTCCCAGAAAATCCATTTCGCATGCAAGGACTAAGTGCCTCAATGTTTGGGGAGGAGCAGACAGATGGCACGTGACCCAGCCACTGAATTAAGTGCACGATAAAACCCCCGGTGCGATCGACAGACTTGAGACTGCTGCCTCCACAGAAATCTGAACCGCGATCATTCAGCGGGGCCTTCCGATTCCTGGCAGGTAACAGGGCCTGAGTGAAGCCAGTCTCTGCTTAGGAACAGGCCAATTGGCACTCTCTCAAAGGATGCCAGGGCTGGTGGAAGGTGACCATTCCAGACAGACTTTTAGGAAATCATAAATGCCCCCCCCCGCAGTCTTTTCAGGAAGCATCAAGCAACATCTGTCATGTTTGCCTCAAAGTATAGGAGAGATGAAGGATGACATTGTTGCCCGAATCAAGGTCTGATGAAGAGTTACATGAAAGTCAAAAGCTTGCACATTCCATATCAATTTCTCTTTTGTGTCTCTTTTTGCATTCTTGACAGTGTGGTGAATAATGACGCCCTGCCAGCTTTAATCTTCAAGGGAGACTGCATCAATGTAGACGGAGGTAGGGGCTCACTTAGATATGCAATCCTTTTTCCTTGCAGGGCTCCTGTGCACAACAGGCAGAAACCCATCAGGCTAAGCTGCCCTATCACTGCTTCACTGGGCTGGGGAAAGTTGTGCAACTGCTGCCACACATCTGCCTGTCACACCACTATTGAAGGCACAGGAATACTGCCTGAGGGAAAAAAAGGCGGTCACCCTACCAGTCCTGGATTCAGGATGACACAAATCAGAGGAGGAGAATCCCAATGACCTTGCAGCTTGCCATGCCATGGGCACAAGTGCAAAGCCTGCACACTGCAGCAAATCTTCCATGTGGGGATTCAGCTGCGGCGCACAAAACAGTGTCCTAGGCTCATGGCTAATGATTCAGACAATCACCGCTCACGCTTCTGTCCAGGCAAGAAAAGAAGAAGAAGAATTGAGTGCTCGTGCATCCTAAATGCTTCCAGGAATGTGGCGGCGGCTAGGGATGTGTTAATCAGAAAAACTCGGGATCACCACAAAGCTCTCTGAATTTCATCTCGAAGCTTGTTCCGACTTGAGTCAGTATCAGATTGTGAGCTTTGTTTTTTCCCCCCCTTGAAAATCCGTGCATATTTTCATGTGCATTTCCCCAAATGTATGCATCAGTTCTGCGCATCTTTGAAGTGTACACATTCTTCTCCCATTGATTAAAGAGTATCTGTGTGCATTTTTCAAAAGTGCGCATTTTTAAAATGTAAGCATGCTGCTAAATGCATGGGGGGGGCAGGCGTGAATTACACGGCAAGCTCAGAAATTTATGGACTTTGGCCGCAGCATGTGTCTGAGTCCGTGTCCAGTCCAGAAGGTGCAAAGTGGGTAAATCCTGACCAAAACCAAACTGAAACGGATTTCTCCTACATCCCTCGGCATGTCCCGTCAGTGGCTGGAGCAGGCAACCAGTGGCGGAAATATTCCCTCCCTGACTTGCAGCACCAGGCTGGTCCTGCGCGTTCTGACAGGGGCTGCAGAGTGGTGGTGCCCGTGTGGTGCCCAGACCAGCCCGTTGGAGCAGGAGGGCCCCTGTCCTGGGACTGGACCCACGCTCGTTTTCACTCGGAAATCCAGTTTCCCACCTTTCTTTTCCTTCGTTCTGGACAGATTCACCTTCACCAAAACTCCTCAAACAACATTACCGTCCACGGGCAGCTCAATCCTGTGCGGGTGCCCACACAACCCTCCAAACCCAGAGGACAGTGGGGATCCTACGCTCCCCTCGCCCTCAGAAACATCTAGGCCAGTGTTCTCCAACCTTGGGCCCCCAGATGTTTTTGGCCTACAACTCCCAGCATGCCCCAGCCAGCTACGCTGGCTGGGGCATGCTGGGAGTTGTAGGCCAAAAACATCTGGGGGCCCAAGGTTGGAGAACACTGGTCTAGACGGCTGATTTCCGCCATCAGTATTTCACCTGCCTGCATCCCTTGGAATCTGGCGGAGCCTCCCCCTCCCCCCACGGGGGATCCAGAGACGGAAGACCCTCTTCAGTCCCCTGCCGGTGCGGAAAAAGACCTCTCTCTGCCCGAGACCCGGGAACATCCCCCGCCAGTCAGAGTGGAGCACACTTGGGCTAGAGACCGACATACAGGGTAGCCGCTGTGAGACACCTTCCAATGTAATGGGGGAGGCAGCTCTGACCCAGAGATGACCAGCTGCAGCCTCCGATGCCACTTACAAGCCCCGGTTGCTTGCTTTGCGGGGTAATTTACTGTAAGTCTGGGCTGCTGGATAGCTCTTAAAGCAGAAGCTGGAGGAGATGCATGGCTTAAAATTTGCAAGGGAGGGAGGGAGGGAGGGAGAGAGAGAGAGAGATGCATCCTCTTCTCTGCCTTTATCATCTCACTCCCTACTCTGGTATGAGATGAGCATCTCCACTAATGGCTATTTCAGCCTTCAGACACCAGACGAAGGCCAGAGCCTGGCTAATGAGTCTGACGGATAGATTATTCAAACAGACCCACAGCAAAAACATTGCGGGGGGGGGGAATACATTGCTGAGACCACAGCCCCCTCCCTCTCCTGCTCCATAACGCCTCTGCTTTGCTACGGCTGCAGGACAGACTGGGAATCAGCTCAAGGGCAGCCGTGCATTCCGAGGGGGAAAGAACCCTCCCCCAGATTGACACACACACACACACACACACACACACACACACACACACACACACACACACCCGCCCCGTTCCTGACCTGTGTGCACAAGCAAAGAGGCCTTTGCAGGACTTGGCAACAAGAGTTGTGTTTCACAGAGACCACAGGGTGGCAGCACTTCACAGAGGGTCGCGCTTCACACAGTTGCATCACTGTGCTGGATCAGACCGAGGGGCTCACCTGTGTTTGTTCTTCCAGATCCAGAGAGATGCACCAGGGTAGCTCACAAGCAAGCCACGAGGGCTGCCCCCTGCCCCTACTCCTGTTCCCCAGAATCAGGTCGTCAGAGGTCTACTTGGCAAATATGAGGACTCTGCCCCCAGTGTGAACTTCCTGCTCGCCTGGCTCAGTGTTGCCTTCTCTGCGCAGTGTCACATCTCCAGGGGGCCGCCTGGGACCGTTCCTGCACCGGAGACCTCCTTTGGCCTGGAGATGCCAGGGACCCGCCTGCTGCTGTGTGCACTGAGGTCATCTTTGGAGGCGCTCTTCCTGGCTGCCGCCCGTGTGAGGCGAGGCAAGGCAGGCGGCGTCCAGAGGAGGCAGAGAGCCTCCTCAGTGGTGGCACCGTGCTTGCGGCCAGGGAGGCGGACCTGGCGCCAGCATGTTACCCTTTTTGGCACCGGGCAAAGACATTTTATACTCCCAGGTTGCTTCACATATTATTTTAACATGCTGTAATCTATAGCCTTTTATTTTTTTGCATTTTATTCTCTTTTTGTAAATTGCCGAAGAAGCTTTCCTGAGGGGGAAGTACAGAAATCTGCTGCATAAAACCAAGCCAAGACGGCTTATGATGATGCGCAAAACCTGTTTTAAAAATCCCGCCCCCAAAGTAGCACATAAGGCCAGCTTAAAATCAGTAGCACAAACTATTAACGTTTGTTTGTTTGTTTTTTAAATTTAGGAAATAGTACATAATATTCATTATCTGTGTCAAGCTGCAGACGCGGAAGCAGTACATTAGGAACGGTAAGCACTAAATCGCAAATACAAGAGCACTTTTTCTTTCAAGTCCACTCCACTGTTGCTTTCTACTCTGCCTCCGATCGTCCTTTCCTATATTGGCTCTCTGTGTTAACTAACTCCTCTGCAGGGCTGGCCCAACCATTAGGCAGAGTGAAGCAACTGCCTCAGGTGGCAGATGCTGGGAAGAAACGGTAGCAGCCCCGCAGGTGTTCCTCTTGTGCGCCCCAACCATTCCCCTCTCTCGGAGGACAGAGCTGTATTTGCCACTTGGCCTGACTACTGCCCTCAGGTGTGATGGAGGCTCAGTTTTATTGGCTTTTTGTATTGTTATTTTAAACTGTGTTTTTAAATTTGGTTTTTAATTTTTTAAACTGTTTTGTATGTTTTAATGTTGTTTTTATGTATAGAGTGTTGTGAACCGCCCAGAGAGCTTCGGCTATGGGGCGGTATATAAATGAAATAAATGAAATAAATGAAATGAATGAATATCGGCTTTAAAATGGCACTCTAGCGCGTGGATCAGCAGCAAACGCAAGAGGGTTAAGCATGTCTGAATGAGCTCGCCGTGATTTATGGGGCTGGGGGAAGCGCCTGGAATCAGTGCCCTCCCTACTCAGCACAACACCATGTGCCAGTGTTTCTCAACCTTGGGTCCCCAGATGTTTTTGGCCTACAACTCCCAGCATGCCCCAGCCAGCTATGCTGGCTGGGGCATGCTGGGAGTTGTAGGCCAAAAACATCTGGGGACCCAAGGTTGAGAAACACTGCCATGTGCTATGATAGTGCTTACGGCAGCCTCCCCCAACCGGGTGCCCTCCAGACGTGCTGGCTGGGGGATTCTGGGGGTTGTAGTCCAACAGATTGGCACCAGGTTGGGGAAGGCTCGGTTAGGGTGACGCGAGGTGATGAGTCCCCGGCCCTTCTCAGTTTTGGGACTGAACTTTTCAAAGGGAGGTGAGCCACCCTGAAGGGAAGAAGAGAGTCGTCGCCATCTTTCTTCTGGTGGCACAGACTTTCTGCATTCCCACCCACGAGGGCTGCTCAAGGATTTCATTCGGCCCCCATTTTTAAGCAAGCCAAGCTGATTCGCACTGTCTGGACTCCCGTGCAGTTAACCTTCGGGTCTTGCACTTCCCTGAATTCTGCAAAACTCCTAAAAGAATGCATGTTTTAGGATAAAATGAGTGCAAAAAATGTGTATTTTGTAATAAAAATGCATACAAAATGCATATTTTATAAACACAACAGCATTTGTATTTGAATGCAAATTTTTGTGCAGTTTAAAAAACTATTTTCATACATTGATATGGAAAGGGGATGGAATGGACCACGCAAAACTGACACGGACTGGGAACAGACGGTTCGGACCAGTCCCAACCAGAGGCTGACCGCTCCGCTGTCGTTTTCCCTTTTGATTAGCCACGTTCCCTGCTGCCCTCCCACTTCAACTCAGTCTGCTTTCCACTTTCAGGGAAGAGGCTTGTTTGCACTTCTGCAAAAGGTCACCGCTGAGCCACTTGGGGCACTGTTGTTGTGGTGCCCTTTCGCAGTTTCCCACCCCATGACTCTCTACGGCTGATTTCATAATTATGGTCAAACTGATAATGAGGCGGGGAAATAAGTTAATAATAAAGTACACAGACACACACTGCTAAGAATTGGGGAGAGATCGGGAGGTTGGAGCTAATGGTTTCCAAACTGATGGGCCAACCGTGGCAGAGTCCAGGGATCTCAAACTTGGGATGTCACAAGAAATCGGCAAGGGGAGCTTGAAAACGTGGGCTGCCCAGATCAATTACAACACAGCTCTGTTGGGAGCCTGCCGTGAGCAGGCGGATCAGGGCTGGTCTTGCCCCAATCCTCAGACTAGTAGTTCCCAGGACAGGGAACCTCAACATCAAGTAGGCCGCTCAACAAGGTCTGCCACGGACGGCCTTCTCCTTATCTCATCAGCCAGAGCAGCCAGGCTGGTGGGGACTAGGAAGAGGGCCTTCTCTGTGGCGGCCCCCACATTATGGAACTCCCTCCCTAGTGACCTTCGCCATGCCCCCTCCGTGATGAGCTTCCGCCGTGCATTAAAAACATGGCTGTTCAGGCGGGAATATGGGGTGGGTTAGGTTTTTAATGAGAATTTTTTATATTGTTTTAATTATTATATTTTATTGTGTTGTTTTGCTGCATTTTAATTGTACATCGCCCAGGGTGGCCGGGTGACCGGCCAGATGGGCGATTGATAAATATAATAAATAAAAATAAATAAATAAAAACCTGCCTGGGCTAGGGAAAGGCCGAGGCAATGGAAGATGTTCGGCACACCCGGCATGCTGAGCAGGAAGCCACCAGGAGCCTTCTGCTCAGTGTCCCCACGTGCCATGCATCGATCACTGGAGAACCCAGTCCCCAGTGAGAGAAAATGCTCCTCGGGGGACTGGTGCATGCGCAAACTCTCTTGCCTTCTCCCTGCCCAGGGCAAGTTTTGTGGTGGATCCGGGGGCAGGAGAAGGCAACATCAGGTGCCCTGCAAACATTTGAAATGATGCTCACGAGGCCTCGATCCTTTGCCAGCGTTCACGTGGAACACTCACAGCGAATGTGCCCCTGTTGGAGCCAACGGCGGCATGCCCACAGATCCCAGCTTGAAAATGTGGGAGGTGATGTAGGAATAGAACAACAGATCCCACGCCGCCGCTGGGGCTGAGAGGAAATCAAGCCCTCGGGGCATTTAAGTTCCATACGTCTGCAAGATGGTTTCAGGTGCTCAGTGACAAGGGAAAGGCACTCTGCACATGCTCCCAGCACTCCCTTCTTTATCACAGCTTCACCGATTTCAGGGGCTCGGTTCAGGCACCGAAACATGGGTTCTCGCGCTCAGCCGAGGTGTTTCTGGCTCAAATCAAGCGCTGGCGAGAGCCTGCAAAGCAAAGGACGTCCTTGGGTAGCCATGACTCCAAGGGCAGGGCTCAATACAGCCCGGGTCCCTGCTGTTCAGGGTCTGACATACTCAGGAGTCTAGAACAACTCAGGCTCGGCATATCTGGCAGCTACGTGGCACTCGTGTCCCCCACGTGGACCACGTAAGGCGTAAAAGCAGCTTTCCCGCACACTCCTCCAAAGGGCAGCTTCAAAGCTGCCGTCCTCTGGATCACGTTTGCTGGGCCCAGGCACCGAGGCAGCCTCATTCCAGCACAGCAGCTCTTTAATTAGCCCATCTGAAGATTCTGTAATCTCCTCTTGTGCTGTTAATTAGACCTGGCGATCGGCCATCTTTGTTAGTTCCGACCCCGGGAGAGGCTGGCGGGCTCCGCTTCAAACTCCCGCTTTCTTTTGTTCCTCTCCAGAACGGTGGCTGGGCTGTTTTCAATGCCCCGCTCTTTTTCTTTTGCTTGGCAGCCGAAGGTAAAGGAGGCCCAAATGCAGAGATTTTGTGCAGTATTCCGCTGGAAAGTCACAAAGGGCCAGTTTGGACATCACAATAACCCACACGATGGCTGCACAACCATGAAAGGCACAAGCTCACGCTGGCTCAGCTTGTCTGAGCGTGGAAAGCTCAGCAGGGTCAGGCCTGGTTATTACCTACTTGGATAGGAGACCCTCCTCTAGTTTCCTGCATTGGGCAGGGGGTTGGACTAGATGGTCTTGTAGGACCCTTCCAACTCTGTGATCCTGTGGGGATGCTGCTGCTGCTGCCGCTGCTCAAAACCGGGGACTTGACAGGCGCTGGGGGGAGCAGCTGCGTGCCTCCCCCGGCACAGTGAAAGGCAAAATGCCCGGGCAGGCTGGGGTGAGGGTGTCAGCGGGCGTGGGTGTGCCCACTGAAGTCAGCCAGCCTGTGGAGTGCCTGATGGGGGGGAATTCACCCCCCCAATATAGTTCTGCACCCCTGATATAAACCAATTGATGCACCCCACAGGAAACTCGCCGCGTGCACTCTTTGTCTTTCCTATTTTGGCTGACACAATCGCCGAAAGGTGTGCATCTAATTTGGCTCACGTAACTGGAAGTGTGGGTGGCGGCGGCAGCTCAAAATGCATGTGGGGACTGTCTTACGGGAGAAGCTCGACATCTGAAAAGTTACACCCCTGAAACTGCCTCCATCATAGAATCATAGAAAAGTAGAGCTGGAAGGGGCGTACAAGGCCATCGAGTCCAACCCCCTGCTCAATGCAGGAATCCAGGTCAAAGCATCCCTGACAGATGTCTGTCCAGCCGCACCTTGAATGCCTCCAGACTGGGAGAGCCCACCACCTCCCTAGGTAGTTGATTCCATTGTCTTATTGCTCTGACAGTCAGGAAATTTTTCCTGATGTTTAGGTGGAATCTGGGTTCCTGTAACTTGAGCCCATTATTCCGTGTCCTGCAAACTGGGATGACCGAGAAGAGATCTTTGCCCTCCTCTGTGTGACATCCCTTCAAATACTGGAAGAGTGCGATCATGTCTCCCCTCAGTCTCCTCTTCTGAAGGCTAAACATGCCCAGTTCTTTCAGTCTCTCCTCATAGGGCCTTGTTTCCAGTCCCTTTATCATCCTTGTTGCCCTCCTCTGAACCCTCTCCAGTTTGTCTATGTCCTTCTTAAAGTGAGGTGCCCAGAACTGGACGCAGTACTCAAGATGAGGCCTGACCAGTGCCAAGTAAAGAGGAATTATCACTTCCCGCGATTTGGAAGCTATACTTCTATTAATACATCAACATCCTGCAAATATTGTGGCCCGTGGCCCTGTGTCAGCGCCACAAGCATCTTTGCTACATCCGCTAAGGCTGTGCTGGAGTCAACAGAGGGGCTACGGGTAGTCGGCGGGTGGGGTCCCCTGTGGGTCGGCGCTTTTGGGCCAAGGATCCCTGACTCTGGGATAATAACATTTGGCTGCTCTTCTGCCTCGGGAGACCACCGTGCCTGGGTGATATATGGACAGGAGAAGGAAGAACTCTCTCCGCCCCACCCTAATGCAACGTGAGGTTGAAGACGCACTCTCCAATGACTGCTTTTCTACCAAGGTATAATCGGTCTGCAGAGCAAAAGCCAAACGTTTATGGAGAGGGAATCTTTGCTATATATTCCTCATGGTCAAGCATGGCCTTCTCTCGCTCTCTCTCTCTCTCTCTCTCTCTCTCACACACACACACACACACACACAGCTTGAGCCACACACATAACAGTGCCAGATGTGAGTGTCACAGACTTGCCTACTCTCATCCATGGACAGGTGAGGGGAAGAAACCCCAAATTCCCAACAACCCGGCTCAGAAGGCTTCTCTCCCTTCTGTGTTAAAATCATAGCCTTGACCCTCTAGGGTTGCCAACTGACTAGAAAAAAACACAGTTGTGGACTGCTCTTGTGCCCTAAACATCAGCCTGATGGGCAGAAATCAGTCAGGCGATGCTTTTCAAGGCATGGAAACAAAACAAGTACTGACAGCTACTAATGTCTAAAGGCGAAGTTGCCAGTCATCCACAGACCCATTCTGTGAAGATATATCTAATCCTATTAAGAAGTCACTCACGTTCAAGGCCGTGCTCCTTACTGCTAGATATGGATCAACATTCTTCACCACGAAAAGATGAGACCTCGGTGTCTTTCTCTTGACTTCAGCCTCTCTGCTTAGGGTTGCCAACTGACAGAAACAAACCTGCTTTGGCCTGCTGTTGTGCTTTCAGCAACAATTTGAGGTGCAGCAATCAACAGGTGCAGCTTTTCACTGACATGAACAAATAAACAGGATCAGCTGCTCACCGCTGTAGATGAAGCCGTCCTTAAAGGCAGAGCTAGAGACCAGCTGAAATGTTGGCGACCCTGATGCTAGCTCAGCCTTTCTTCCCATCGGAGTGTAACTCCCTTTCTTTAGTGCCCCCCCCCCCTTACCAGTTAAGAGCTTTGCACCAGAAAGGGAAGATCAAATAGCAAAGCCTGATCGATACAGAGGGAGGGGGGCTTAATGCTGCTTTTGGAGACCTGCCAGGCTACTAAGGGGGGGGGGGGCAGAAGGAGATGAGTGGCAGGCAAGGGAGATGAAAGGTGTTTCCCTGCTCGGAAGCAGAAGGCGACCTCCTCTTGCCAAGCCACCAAGAGCCGATTAAACAAAATGACAGTAGCTGGGCTCTGCAGGAGCTATCAGGGATGCAAGCAGATGGTGCTGAGTTGCCAAAATTCAAGGTGCTAAGGCGTAAGAGATCACCTGTAAGCATGCTGAGGACCAAGCATGCCCAAATCCCAGGTTTCACTCTGTGTGTGTGTGTGTGTGTGGCAAGGGCAGGAAAGACACTCTGCACATGATCAAAGGTATCTTCTTCCACATTATTACTTGGCAAGAGCCAGGCCTAAGCGCTGGCAATGACAGCAGGTCTGGCCATTAAACCTGGCAAGGCTGAGATCCTGCAAAATAAGAGGTCCCTGTCTTATAGATGTCATAGATCATAGAGTTGGAAGGGGCCTACAAGGCCATCGAGTCCAACCCCCTGCTCAATGCAGGAAACTAGAGGAGGGGGTCTCCCATCCAAGTGATGACCAGGCCTGACCCTGCTTAGCTTTCCACGCTCAGACAAGCTGAGCCAGCGTGAGCCACAGGCCTTACTTTCAGCTAGGAATAATGTACTGCAGGAAGGACTTCCACGACTGGCCAGCTCTCTGGCAGAGACGGGTGCTTCGGGCTCTCCTGCCACAGGGCAGCAGCAGAATATGCACAATTACCCACTCGTTCCTATTGTATGGTACTCCTTTGTGACCTCCCCCCCCCCCCACCGAGCAACCGGGGAAATTCGTGCCCAGCCCTGCCTCTGCACCCAATCCAGTTTCAACTAGGATCCGGGCTCTCAGTGACATGCGCAATGTCATTCACACCAGGCGGAAGCGGAAGTCAGTCCTAGACTGTGCTCAGATTTACTCTGCCCGGGGCAGATTTTTGCATGACAAGGCAGAGAGAGCTGGATTCTGGAAATGAAAGCAAATTTCTGGGCTGACCATGTGCTCAAGGGTAACTTTAGCTGACCATGTGCTCAAGGGTAACTTTAGCTGACCATGTGCTCAAAGGTACCCCACTGAGCCGCTACGCCAGTGTTCTCCAACCTTGGGTCCCCAGATGTTTTTGGCCTACAACTCCCAGCATGCCCCAGCCAGCATAGCTGGCTGGGGCATGCTGGGAGTTGTAGGCCAAAAACATCTGGCGACCCAAGGTTGGAGAACACTGCGCTACGCAAGCACTTGGCTCCAGCTGATGGATCTCAAGGATCTAGGAAAAAAGCCAAAGTAGATCCCCCACAGCTGAAGTCTGCCCACCCTTGATATAAATTACACCAGAACCGGGCTTAAATGATTGCAAGGCAAGCCTGGCACGAGCCCGTTCTGACTCGGCAGCAAAGAGAGAGGAGGGCCAGGCCCGTCCCTGGCTTCACCGGGCGCCATCCCAACCGACAGGCTGCCTCGGCACCAGCTGGGCCGACGTCACCTGCTCTAAACCAACCACTGAACATGATCCACTGTCGGGAAGCTCTTCCCATCAGCCAATGGGCGTCAAGCTGGGGCACCCTTCTACCACGATGGTTGTTTCATTAAAGGGCACATTAAAGATGTTCTGGAAATGTTCAGTCATAGTTTACCTCGACGTACTCAGGGAGCCTGGGTGAACGAACGGCATTGCAGCGGCCCAGCAACAGCAGTCATGATCCGCACGGGCAAACCGCCTTGACATTTGGCTCGCTGGGGCCCACGGAGGGACGGGAGCCCTCTGCACCGAGCAAGCGGCCGGGCTCCCCGAAGAAGGCGCCCGGCTGGTGATGCAGCCTGATGGGATGCAAAGAGCATTTCCACCTGCAGCCAGCCTTCCCCAACCTGGCACCTTCCAAATGTTTTGGTTTGCCACTCCCAGCATTCCTGACCATTGGCCATGGCCAGCTGGGAATTATGGGAACTGCAGTTGGACACATCTGAAGGGCGCCAGGTTGGGGAAGGCGGCTTTAAGGCATGCACTGGTGTTGATTGACAGAGACTCGAGAAACCCTCACGAGATTAGCGGCTCCTGCCTTGCGCCTTCCTCCCGTGACTGGTTCTGAGAACGGGGGTGGCAACTCTGGCAAGAAAGAACTGGTGGTTCAACTACGCAATGAGGATGGCAAATTGATAACAGAAGACAAAGAAAAGGCAGAAGTGTTCAATTCCTACTTCGGCTCGGTCTTCTCCCATAAGAGGGTCTATGACCCCCCTGGCAAACCTGAAGTGCAGACTGAAGGGGCAGAATTGCAGCTTGAGATTGATAGGCAAATGGTCAAGGAGCACCTGATTACTCTGAACGAGTTTAAATCTCCAGGGCCTGATGAGCTGCATCCTAGAGTAATAAAGGAACTGGCAGAAGAACTCTCAGAACCACTGTCTATTATCTTTGAGAAATCATGGAGGACAGGTGAAGTGCCAGACGACTGGAGGAGGGCAAATGTTGTTCCCATCTTCAAAAAGGGCAAGAAGGAGGAACCTGGGAACTATAGGCCAGTCAGTCTGACATCAATCCCCGGGAAGATTTTTGAGCAGATTATAAAGAAGTCAGTCTGCAAGCACCTTGAAAACAATGCAGTGATTCCTAGAAGCCAGCATGGATTTGTCAAGAACAAATCCTGTCAGACTAATCTGATCTCATTTTTTGATCGGGTAACCTCCCTTGTGGACTGTGGGAATGCTGTGGACATTATATACCTGGACTTCAGCAAAGCTTTCGACAAAGTGCCTCATGATATCCTGATTAGTAAGCTAGCTAAGAGTGGGCTAGATGGAACAACTATCAGGTGGATCCACAATTGGCTAAAGAATCGGACTCAAAGAGTGCTTATCAATGGTTCCTTCTCAAACTGGGGAGAGGTAACGAGCGGGGTACCACAGGGCTCGGTCCTGGGCCCGGTGCTCTTCAACATTTTTATTAATGACTTGGATGAGGAGGTACAGGGAATGCTTATCAAATTTGCAGATGACACAAAGTTGGGTGGAACAGCTAATACTCTGGAAGACAGAAACAAAATTCAAAGTGACCTCGATAGGCTGGAGCGCTGGGCCGAAAACAACAGAATGAAATTTAACAGGGATAAATGCCAAGTGCTGCACCTAGGGAGAGGAAACCAAATGCAGAGTTACAGAATGGGGGACACTTGGCTCAACAATACTACAAGTGAGAAGGATCTTGGAATTGTGGTAGATCACAAACTGAATATGAGCCAGCAATGCGACGTGGCTGCAAAGAAGGCAAATGCAATTTTGGGCTGTATTAATAGAAGTATAGCTTCCAAATCGTGGGAAGTGATAATTCCCCTTTACTCGGCACTGGTTAGGCCTCATCTTGAGTACTGCGTCCAGTTCTGGGCACCTCACTTTAACAAGGACATAGACAAACTGGAGAGGGTTCAGAGGAGGGCAACAAGGATGATAAAGGGACTGGAAACAAGGCCCTATGAGGAGAGACTGAAAGAACTGGGCATGTTTAGCCTTCAGAAGAGGAGACTGAGGGGAGATATGATCGCACTCTTCCAGTATTTGAAGGGATGTCACACAGAGGAGGGCAAAGATCTCTTCTCATTCATCCCAGTTTGCAGGACACGGAATAATGGGCTCAAGTTACAGGAACCTAGATTCCACCTAAACATCAGGAAAAATTTCCTGACTGTCAGAGCAATAAGACAATGGAATCAACTACCTAGGGAGGTGGTGGGCTCTCCCAGTCTGGAGGCATTCAAGGTGCGGCTGGACAGACATCTGTCAGAGATGCTTTGACCTGGATTCCTGCATTGAGCAGGGGGTTGGACTCGATGGCCTTGTAGGCTCCTTCCAACTCTACTTTTCTATGATTCTATGCGGAGCTCCCCATTCTGTAAAGGAACACGGTGACCAGTGAACAGCCTTAAGCTGATCACCAACAGGCCGTATCTGGCACCCGCTAGAGTGGCTGTGCTCTCCAGACACAGCCCAGGCACTGAAGCAGGGCCAAGTGAGGGAGTCCAGCCGTTCCACAGGAATCCTGCCAAGGTGTTTGCATTTGGTTCCAACCCACACTCCAGGGGGGGGGCGCTCCGGAAGCCCCCGTGCCCGAATCACGGCACAGGCCTAGCGAAGGCTGCCTTCCCCAGGCCGCGAGCGGCGGTGATTTATCCTTGGTGCCGGCCTCGTCGCTGGCCCCTCTGTTACCTTGCTCTGGCTTCCAAGGAGGCCATCAATTCTCCCTGCCTCTCTGGATGGATATGACGAGGGGAAAATAGCAGAAATAATCAGGCACAACAGGGGCCCATCAACAAGAGTCATGTGTTCTTGGCGCAGCTGGCCCACCAGAACTCCTGGAAGCGGCAGATTTATCCGTGTGTGCGTGTCTCTGGAGACACCAGACAAGTTGTTTGTCATACAGAGAGCGGCAGAAACATGCCCGTCAAAGCATATATTCTCAGCGAGAGCTGTCCCAGCGGAAGAGTGCGCATACCGAAGGCAATCACCAGGAGCCCTCAACCCACCTGGGGATCCTCTCTCCCCCCTCCCTCGCAGATGGGCTTCCCCTTTGTCTTCTGCACGCACCAGAACAGAGGTGCTGGTGTGCGTGTGCCGTTGTGCGTGTGTGGTCTTTTCTCCCACTCCATGGGAGGTGGAAGCATTTAGGATTAGACAATCTGTCACCCAGTTTTGGGAGGGGAGTAAACAGAGGCAGCAGCTATTCATCTGTATATTTGTTGTTTTTCTAATTTCTAGAAAAGGAGAGGTGTCCGGAAGCCTCACTCTCTGACATGGGAACGCTCCTCCTGAATCCCACACCTGCGCAATCTCCTGGTGAGTCCTCGGTGGTAAGGAGAAGATACTCCAAGAGGCAAGATGCCAAACACAGGAGGAATGCAATGCTGCAATAGAACCCTAAGCTGTCCCCTTGCCTCTTCCGTTTCTCTCCCCCCGCCCCGCACACTCTAAAATTTGGATTGTAAGCTTCTCCGGGCAGTGACCTGTCCTTTGAGTTTTGTTTTTACTTTCAAGTGCCATGAACATTGATAGTACTATGTATATGATTTAGCATTAGTGTTATTTTAGCATGCTGTTTCACAACCTTGAGCAACAGCTTGGTGTGGAAAATCCAGCTGCCAAAAGCAGCACAGCACAAGAACTGACCTCAAAAAGAGAAAAGCAAAACTCTCAATCTGATACGGACACAAGTTGGAAGAAATTAGGAGAACCTCGACACACCTGGGTTTTGCTGACTTGTGCATCCCTATTCTGGAGATATCAGGTGAGCGCCATATTTTTGATAGAAAGGCAGGGTACAAAATAAACAAACAAACAGATAGATAGATAGATGTGCGGGCAACTTTCTGCCCAGTTTTTCAATAAGAAGCAAACCTGCTCCCACCTTCCAGCTTTCTAGTGTGTGAGTGGAAGCTGCTGCTAAGACTGGTGTATAATTGACTGATGGGAAGGAAACAAGCCATGGCTCTGCCAGTTGGCCAGAATCTGGTAGCAAAGCATCATAGGGCATGATCAAAGTGATTGTGTAGCCATCTCTGGAGTAATTTGAAACATTTTTTTTTCTGCGAACACCAACCTGCCCTCGACGGTGCATTCCAAATCTGTTTACGCCACACTCCACACTCGGGGCTTTGATTCTGTGACTTTAGCAGGGGGAGGGGGCAGCCGGCTTTGTGGGCAGTTGACTTGCAGCTGGAGAGGCAGAAAGATGAAATGTGGGAGCCTCCCTTTTAAAGACTGTATTATTAATTGGGTCATGTCACCCAATTAAAGAAACGTTAGTCGACTAATCAAATGAGGTTACATTGATTAACCTGTTATAACTGGATAAAATGGAGAGGAGGATTATGTAAGCCGCCTTGGGTTCCTTGCAGGAAAAAAGGCGGGGTATAAATATAATAAATAATTTTTTAAAAAAACAACTAAAGCAACCTGAAAAACAGGGCTTCTTGGTTTTCAGATGGTGCCTGTTGCAGGAGACGTCACCCGAGGAGAGGTGTTTGCTCTCATGTCTTCTAAGATGGCAACTGCCTGCCGTCTGCAGTTTTTATCAGCCATGCTGGCTGGGGATAATGGGTGTTGCAGTCCAAAGTATCCGGAGGGCACCAGATTGGGGAAGGCTGTCATAAGTACTTAATTAACATTTTTTTAAAAATATGTTGCCCAATTAATTGGGGGAGGGGGCTTTTCAGTCCATTTTAAAATGAATTCTAATTGATTAAAGGTTGCAGGTCTGAACATGATGGTTACAACATTCCAATCTGCAGCCTCAAATTTTGCAAGTGGTGAAATTATAATACTTCTGCATATAACCACAGTGCTGTACATGTAGTTTTACTCTCAGGGTAGGATTAAGATTCACCCTTGTCTTCTCTATACAGAGTGTGAATCTCTGGGAATTACTGGTTAGATGTATTTATTCATTCTGTCGTGTATTTGTTTTTTTAAAAAATGTATACCACCCTTCAACATAAATATTTATTGGGTAGTTAACAAAAAAGTAAAGCAATGACATCACAAAAGCATTGATCTTCAAAAAATATCATTAAAACAATATGAAAGATAAAGACAGCAGGGTAAAAACAGCACAAAACTTGGAAAGGCCTGGGAAAATATTTTTTTTCTTGGCTTGTGCCTAGAAGACCTCAGAGTTGACAGCAGGTGAGCCTCTCTGGGGAAAGGATTGCACTGGGGGGGGGGCCCAGCCAGAAGGCCCACTCTCCCATCACCCCCCCCCCCCTGCCTCAGCTCACACACATAGGACAGCTCAGTGCGTGGAATTCACAGGGATGGGGACTCTGACTCGACTCGTGAGTCGGACTGAGTCCCCCCTCTGACTCGACTCGGACTCGAGTCCCAATATTTTTAATGGGACTCGAGACTCGACTCGGGACTCGAGACCAAGGACTCGTCAACATCCCTGGGCTGTTGACGAGTCTTCTGGCTGTGCCAGAAGGAGCGCGATCAACGGTGAAGAGCGCATGGAAGCGAGGCACGCCGCTGCTCGGCCACTATGGACAGCTACCAGGAGCGCAGCCCCAACGATGTGTTGAGATTTATTTTGATTGATGTGTTGTTGTGGGGGGGTTGGGTTAGGGTCAGACATTTTGGGTTTGGCTGCCTCTGCCTGCCTGTTTGGGGTTCCCAGCCTCCTCTGCCTGCCTGGTCTCTTCTTGACCTGTTCAGCAGTTGAATTGTCCAAGACAAAGGCCTCTGCCTGCCTGCTTTGGGGTTCCCTGCCTCCTCTGCCTGTCTGGTTATTTTGGGTTTGTCTGCCTGGTCTGTTCTTGCCAAAATCAGTTGCAGAGTTTTGAAATAAAAAGGCACACTTGTGCCTAGAATTTATTTAAGCCACACATCTGAAGTAGCCTTATTTTGTTGGGGGGAAACCCCATGGATTTTAATAGGGACTCGTGGAGTCAGTTTTGGGAGTGACTCAGGACTCGTGACTCGTGAGTCACCGTTTTGGACCAAGGACTCGGACTCGGGTCCAAAGACTCGGGACTCGACTCGTGACTCAAGACCAAGGACTCTTCAACATCCCTGGGAATTCAAAGTGCACATCTTGAGCCCTTTGTGCACTACAAGGTACATGGAAACTCCCTAGTGCCAATGTCCCCACAGAAAAGTCAGGATGGGATGGGGTGCAAGGCATCTCTAGATTCTGGAGGGAATACTTTGAATTGGTAGAGGTTGGGGTTTGCTTCCCTTTCCAGCTCCTTTAGCCCTTACAAGCCTACCTGACCTGTACCTTCCTTTAAAACCTTGAGAGACAGCACCTTAAAAAAGAAGTTGAATTGCTCAGGCCCCCCAATTTTTGGGTTGCGGAATAGATTTATTTTTTTTTTATTTTTTTTACAGAACTGGAGATGGTTGCTGGGATCCCCAAGCTGGTTGGAATCTGAAATAGGTCACAGGGAATTTGTCTCACTGATAGACTTGGGTAGAGTCTACACTGGATCCCCTTTGTGTTTTCTCCCCCACATGCAATTGCTGCTCTGTGCTGGTCACACATAAATGAATCATAGAATCATAGAAAAGTAGAGTTGGAAGGGTCCTACAAGGCCATCTAGTCCAACCCCCTGCTCAATGCAAGAATCTAGGTCAAAGCATCTCTGACAGATGTCTGTCCAGCTGCACCTTGAATGCCTCCAGACTGGGAGAGCCCACAACCTCCCTAGGTAGTTGGTTCCATTGTCTTATTGCTCTGACAGTCAGGAAATTTTTCCTGATGTTTAGGTGGAATCTGGGTTCCTGTAACTTGAGCCCATTATTCCGTGTCCTGCAAACTGGGATGAACGAGAAGAGATCTTGAATGCAGCACATCAGCCGCTGTATTTATAACTGGATCAAGTGCCACATTCCAGGTTGTAATTGCGGGAGGAGTACCGGAAGTGTGAAAGGTCATGTGTGCTTTATTGTTTGTGTTTATGGCACAAGCACATGCCAGAAGCCACAGTGCGGAGCTGCAACTGTAGGTGAAGCAGAAGGTCAGGCTGCCATCTATGGCTCCTTTTTTTATTATTATTATTAAAGTCCACTAAATGCATGTGCACCTGCACAGCTGTGCAGGGATGTGGATTTTAAAATAAAACGATTGTGTGTGTTTTTCACAGCTGTGCAGCTGTGTAGAGGCACACTGAAAATTAGCATCCCTCCCCCCCAAAAATGGCTGACCAACCACCCCATCATTGCAGGAAAGGAAATTAAGGAGCTCCTGCCTGCAAATCCCTTCCCTGTATCTGAGGTCAAAGGTGAAGGTGGTTAAAATGATGCAAAACAGGAGCTAGAACTTTGAAGCCCCTCCCACCAGTAAGAAGTATAATACTACTGGCCTAGAACACATATAACTCGGTAGCGCACACAAAGCGCAATCACTGACAAAGCCGTCATTAATGTAGTCTGGAAAAAAACAGAATATTGAGGGAGAAACAACAGAGTCAGGTCGATGGACTGGGGAACGTGTCGCGTGCTGCATGAGACGGATGTTGCAGTACCAAAGAAGCCCCTAGTGAAGATTGACCTTTAGTCGTAAGATCTGGTCCCCCACAGGCCTACAGAGCTAAATGGGCTTCTCCTCTGCTGTTTTGCAAATGGCCGTCTTGGTTATTCAAGTTGCCCAGTGAAATTCATAGGTGAACAGGGATTTGAACCTGGGTGTCCTCACATCCAACCCTTTTGTCACTGCACAATGCTGGCTCTCTCTGTGCCGTTGGCAGAAAAGTGGATGGAGGCACTTAGAGGAAATACAACAGCAACAACACAACAACATAAAAGGGAGAGCTAAGGAAGGGGGTGGATGCAGAACTGTGGAGCCATGCCGTGCAACCCAGGAGGCAGAAGGATGGCGCTAAATCCCCCAAATTATTTTCAAGCATGTTGACGTATCCTTGGCTGTGGGGATCAGGTGCCTTTAAATGAGATAAGCAGCAAGACTTTAGAGGGACACAGGAGAGACTTCTGCAAGGGCACCAGCACACCGGTCATGAGTTCAGAAAGGAAGACAATAACTTGGGCCACCAGGAGGTGAGAGTTCCTGCAGCAGAGAGATCATCCTTGTGCGACTGGCCAGCAGCGAGCTCCTTTCCAAGGCCTGATCTCTCCCCTTCCATGCGGAGGAGGAAAGAGTTACACTGTGGTGCCCTCCCCTAAATTTGAAGACTGGGAGGAACTCCTCCAGTAGCCTCCGGGGATGGCCAGAGGTGCAGCAATTAGACAGCCAGGAGGCTTGCCAAAGACTCCAGATGTTTAATTAAAAACCCCTCCAACATCACCTCTATTCACCTGCTAAATGGAAAGGGAGCAGAGGCCGGGAAGGATCTGCTGCCAGACCTCCGCTGCGCCGGGGCTGCCTCCTCAGCCTGCACGGCCTGTGCTGAGGGTTCCCCGCTTCCTACGGCTCTCACCAGATTGTGGGCTGGGTGTGAGAAGAGAGCCTTCGTGGAGACTCGCTACCAAAAGGCTAGGAAGTCACACAACTCTTAGGAAGGGTTCAGATGGCTCTTCCCTACCCCATCACAACAGCCGGTGTCTGCAGCCATCTCCCAGCAACGAGCAGCAAGGCTTTTGTGAAAGTCTGGCTCTTGCTCCCGCAGGAAGAGGGAGCCCTTCCAGTTTGTTTGAGAAAAGGGCTGACAACGACGACTCAGAAGCTCACAGAAAAGTCAGAGCACCTGCTTGCCTCACGGCGCTCTGCCGCCCGCGGGATCGCTGGTGCCGAGCACGCCCCGTTCCAGGCTCCACCCTTCCTGCCACGAGCTCTCATATGCCCCAGACTCCCCAGTGCCTGCTCTGCCGCCACCACCATCGTGATGGTGGAGGAAATGGTTCTTGGCCTCTCATTCCTCAGCAGGCCTTGAGGAACGAACCTCGCTCTCTCGCGACGGGCAGCTTCGCATGCCAAGATGCTAAGCACATCTTTCAATCTGGAACGAGTTGAGAATATTGTAGGAAGGAAGGGAGACATTTTTAAATTGAGTCGCGAGGTAACTTAAAAGAAGAAGAGGGAGGGGGAATTGTGAGAACAGCCTGAACTGGTTATTCCAATGTGTCGTCTCCATCGTGTCGCTGTGGGGCAGAACCAGCCTTGAGAGTTAAGCACTGCCTGTGGAGCCAGCTGTCTCCCTCGTCTCTGCTGTTTGCATCTTCCTCCTGGGGAGGCAGCCTTAGTCTTTATAAGCACTGAGAAGAAAGGAGAACAATTCCAAACTTTGCTCCAGTTGGCCATGGTAGAGGAAAAAGGAGGAGTTTAAGTGGAAGTCATTCCTCCTGTGGGATCTTAGGGTATGATGACAAAAGTGTTCTTGCCTGGTGAACTTTAAACTTCGCATGGAAGGAAGATACACCAAAAGTGTCACCTGCGGCTCTGGTTTAGAGCCCGCAAATGTGTTCACGTGGAAAGGAAACAGCCACAGTAAGGTGAACCAAACATGTACGTAGGTGTTCCTGGGTACTACAAGACCTTTCCTTCTGCATGTTTACCCAGTGAAAAGGGCTGTGTGGATTGTGCTTTTGGGTAATCTCACCTCCTTATACAATGAATTGAATCTGCCATTTTGGCAAAGTGGGGTGAACCTCATATTAAAAATCAGTACACATGCGCATGGACATTTTGAGGTTTCAAGTTGGATCCAGCAGCAGCAGCTGCAGCAGAACACGGGCAAAGGCCTCCGCAGGATGGGCTGACTGGAGCGGCGGATGCAGGCTGGCTCAGTAAGGCACTGCCAGGTGGGAGAGGATTGGACAGTGGCCACCCACGTTCAATTTTATTTTATTTACAATGCTTCTATACTTAATAAATAAATAAAGCTCGCAATATGATATGGAGATGACCGGTGCCTGGCTGCGACAATGGACTGGATGAGGGCTGACAAACTGAGGCTCATCCAGACAAGACTGAGATGCTGTTAGTGGGTGGTTCCTCTGACCGGATGGTGTTCAACCTGCTCTGAATGGGGTTGCACTCCCCTTGAAGGAGCAGATCCATAGCTCGGGGGTCCTCCTTAAGCCATCTTTGCCACTTGAGCCTCAAGTGGCCTCAGTGGCACGGAGTGCCTTATCATAGAATCATAGAAAAGTAGAGTTGGAAGGGGCCTACAAGGCCATCGAGTCCAGCCCCCTGCTCAGTGCAGGAATCCAGCATCCCTGACAGATGATTGTCCAGTTGCACCTTGAATGCCTCCAGAGTGGGAGAGCCCACCACCTCCCTAGGTAGTTGATTCCATTGTCTTATTCCTCTGACAGTCAGGAAATTTTTCCTGATGTTCAGGTGGAATCTGGGTTTCTGTAACTTGAGCCCATTATTCCGTGTCCTGCAAACTGGGATGATCGAGAAGAGATCCTGGCCCTCCTCTGTGTGACATCCCTTCAAGTACTGGAAGAGTGCGATCATATCTCCCCTCAGTCTCCTCTTCTGAAGGCTAAACATGCCCAGTTCTTTTAGTCTCTCCTCATAGGGCCTTGTTTCCAGTCCCTTTATCATCCTTGTTGCCCTCCTCTGAACCCTCTCCAGTTTGTCTACGTCCTTCTTAAAGTGTGGTGCCCAGAACTGGACGCAGTACTCAAGATGAGGCCTGACCAATGCCGAGTAAAGGGGAATTATCACTTCCCGCGATTTGGAAGCTATACTTCTATTAATGCAGCCCAAAATAGCATTTGCCTTCTTTGCAGCCACATCACATTGCTGGCTCATATTCAGTTTGTGATCTACCACAATTCCAAGATCCTTCTCACTTGTAGTATTGTTGAGCCAAGTGTCCCCCATTCTGTAACTCTGCATTTGGTTTCCTCTCCCTAGGTGCAGCACTTGGCATTTATCCCTATTAAATTTCATTCTGTTGTTTTCGGCCCAGCGCTCCAGCCTATCGAGGTCACTTTGAATTTTGTTTCTGTCTTCCAGAGTATTAGCTGTTCCACCCAACTTTGTGTCATCTGCAAATTTGATAAGCATTCCTTGTACCTCCTCATCCAAGTCATTAATAAAAATGTTGAAGAGCACTGGGCCCAGGACCAAGCCCTTTGGTACCCCGCTCGTTACCTCTCCCCAGTTTGAGAAGGTACCATTGATGAGCACTCTTTGAGTCCGATTCTGTAGCCAATTGTGGATCCACCTGATAGTTGTTCCATCTAGCCCACTTTTAGCTAGCTTGCTAATCAGGATATCATGAGGCAAGTACTGGAAGAGTGCGATCATATCTCCCCTCAGTCTCCTCTTCTATCATCATTATTATTATTATTTCTATACCACCCAATAGCCAAAGCTCTCTGGGCAGTTTACAACAATCAGTAAAAAATACAGTAAAATACAATATAAATGCACAGAATAAAAACATTATTAAAAAAAATTCAATACTAAAATTTAAAAGCCAATTTAAAAATGACTCAAATGACTAAAAACAAGTTACTGCAATGTGACCTGCTAAAAAAGCTGACATAACCACCACCACCCCCGATGCTATTTGTCGGAGCTGTCAAATGCCTCAACATGGAGGGTAGTCTTAACCTGACGCCAAAACAATAGTAGAGTTGGCACCAGGCAGGCCTCAGTGGGGAGCTTGTTCCGTAACCAGGGGGCTACCACAGAAAAGGCCTTCCCCTTTGTTGCCACCTTCCAAGCCTCCCTCAGAGGTGGCAATCGGAGGAAGGCCCCAGATTCCACCTAAACATCAGGAGAAATTTCCTGACTGTTAGAGCAATAAGACAATGGAATCAACTACCTAGGGAGGTGGTGGGCTCTTCCACTCTGGAGGCATTCAAGGTGCGGCTGGACAGCCATCTGTCAGGGATGCTTTGACCTGGATTCCTGCATTGAGCAGGGGGTTGGACTGGATGGCCTGGTAGGCCTCTTCCAACTCTACTTTTCTATGATTCTATGATGATGATGATGATGATACAGAATGAACTTCGAAGTGGAATTTGGAGGCCTTCAACAAGCTGAAGTTCTGTTTGTACGCACGTCCAAAGTTGGGTGGGACTTGTACAACCCACAGTTTTTGGAGGCGGCACCCCCACATACATACACTGCTGGCTGTTTTTGGACACTGAGCCGGTCTGCACGACCACGGACGGGGGAAACGAGCCTTAAGGGCAGCTGAAGCCCTACAACAGCCCATGGGTTCTGCGAGGCTTGTTCCCCCATGGCAACAAGCTGCACAACAGGGCAAGCTGTGCCGTTGAGGGTGATTATGCTACTCCACCAGGCGTGCGATAAGCCACGGTGGGCTTCTTTCGCCCTCCGTGATCGTGGCAAACCTGGTTGCTGTCTGGTTCTACGGCTGCAGCAAGGCTGCAGGCGCCATTGTGTTGCCTCTCATTCTCCTGTCACATCCTCCACAGGCTTCTGGCATCAGGGTGGTTGGCAACCTTCAGAAGACAAGAGGGGGGCGGCCGTGTGCGCGCAAGCTTCATTCCAGCTCTGCAGTGGTTACAGGCAGCAGCCCTTCATTATCATAATCCCTTTCCCAGCTGAGCTTTTTAGTCTCAGTGACAAGTTTATAGGGCTCAGGAACTTTAACAAAAAAATAATAATAATAAAAAAAAATGGAAGTCTGCAAGTTTTGGACACTCTTCAAGGGCTGGCAAGCGGCCAGTTACTTGCTGGCTCTGGGACAGGAGCTGGGAGATAAATACCTAGGAAAGGATTAGAGGAAGTGTAGTGTAGCTGTTACGTCCCCTGCTAGCGATGGGCTGCAAATTCAAAAGAGACAAAGCCGTAATGCAGGGAAGAGGGCCCTGCTCCTCCTCTTAATGGATGCTCAGGGTGTTCATTCCCTCACCCTAGCAGGCCACCTGAAACAGCAGAATCCACAGAATGAAGTCAGGAGGTTGCTAACCCAGGTCACGCACACATTTTTCTCGCTTCACATCACTGGAGCAGGCTGCCTTCCAGGAACAGGAGAGGCTGCCAAGAACCCTTGGCTGCCCCCTTGAGCAAACAGACAGTTTTCCACCCCTCAGGACGAACCCTTCACCTCCATGCTTAGCACTTTGGGGGGCGAGAAAAATAGACGTGTTGTTAACGAACGATCTGCAGGTACTCGCCCGGCACATGGTTGTTGAATCTCTGGGCGGGGGGGTGACAATGACTTTCACCATATGAAACACCCCTCCTCCCAGCACAGGCATCCTCTTTCCATCCAAAGGGATCACTGACAGATGCTTCAGGAGCAGGTGAAACAATCCTGAAAACTGAGAGCACGTTCCTTGCACCTCTCAAGGAAGCTCCTTCAAATACTCCTTGCAACCAGAGTGCCGGGTTTGCCTGTCTTTGCACAACAAGCTTCGTCCATCCCATGCCGGATCTTGGCTTTCCCCTCTCCATCACCTAAGGCATGAGAGGCTGCCACAACTTTCAGGGGGAAGCTAGAAGATGGGAACGTGCAAAGCTGCCTCTGCTCTTGTCAAGCCTCTGGCCCATCCCTTGGCAACGGCTCTTCAAGGTCTCCGGCAGCCGAGAGCGGCCTTTTCAGCTGGAGATGCTAGGACTGAACCTGGAGCCTACTGCGGGATGCAAAGCTTGTGCGCTGTGGATGCTGCTGCTGCTGCTATTATTATTATTATTATTATTATTATTATTATTAATATTAATAATAGATGCCTTTCTCTAAAAAAGACTCAAGGCATCTGACAGCAAGGGTTAAAACGTACAAAAAGTTAAAACAATTTAAAACAGCTAAAAGCAATTATTTATTTATTTTATTTAATTTCTATACTGCCCAATAGCCGAAGCTCTCTGGGCGCTTTATGACAAATTTAAAATGCAAGACCCAGTAAGAAGCCTGAACATATGCTGTCAAATGCCTGCGAGTAGAGGAAAGTCTTAACCTGGCACCGAAAGGATGACAACATTTGTGCCAGGCGGGCCTCCCTGGGGAGGTCCTTCCTCAACCGAGGGGCCAACGACACCCTCAACAAGGCTCTGCCCCCTTGTAGCCATCCTCTGCACCTCCTCTGGAGGAAGCACTCGGAGGAGGGCCTCAGATGCTGTTCACAGTGTGTATGAGCAGAAGAACGTGTGAGGCTGGTTTATACAGAGTCAGACCACTGGTCCATTTAGCCTGGTATAGCCTAAGAGGGATTTCTACGTGTTATACATTTTATACTGATGTTGTACTATCCTGGTTGTGTGTGCCCTGATAGCTTTGCTGAAGGGCAGCTTTAAAATCTTTTAAATGAAAAGAAGTAAATAAATAAAGTCATAAACAAGATCTCACATGTAATGAATTTTGACATTCCAAATCTTTCAGTAATTAGGGGTGTGAGATGACAAAATATACAAGCGGAGGATACCAAAATAGTTTTTAAAAATGCTTTCAGATAATAGATAATTTTGAGGTTTGCACTAAAGGCCTTTGCCAGGGCATGCTGCCATCAGACGCTGTGGAAGGCGCTTGGCCCGCTCCATTCCATGTGCTCTTTGTCTGCTTAACATGACGCAAGTGCTCCGATTTCTCTGTGTCAAGTATTTGAGGGTATGCGGCCTAGGAGGCCCCCTTCCTCGGCAGTTCTCTTGGGTGACTCGCAGCCAGAAACACATCGCCTTGATTATCCTGTGAGAAAATAACCTCAGAAGACGGATTCTCTTTGGTGTTCCCTTCAACAACAAAGACACGATCGACCACATCATCGCCTTCTCCTTCTCACCCACACAGAAATTACCCTTCGTGGGCTGAAAAAGTCTATTGCTTCCTTTCCTCCGCCTTTTCAACAGGCTCAGCTAACCGCATGCTACCTTTTGTGCATGCCAAATCCAGAGCCAGAGTCACACCTTGACCACTCCGTAGCCAACAGAGGCATGGAAAGATTTTCTTCAGAAAGGGGGCCTCGTCTTTCTACATATCCTAATATTCCGGACTGATGCCCTCTTTCCAATAACAGAATTTCAACGTCCATAAAAACACCCCAACAGTCTTGCAGTCTGAGGATGCACAACCTCAAGGAGCGCCTCCAGCAACATCAAGTAGGCCGCTCAACAAGGTCTGCCACGGACGGCCTTCTCCTTATCCCATCAGCCAGAGCAGCCAGGCTGGTGGGGACTAGGAAGAGGGCCTTCTCTGTGGCGGCCCCCACATTATGGAACTCCCTCCCTAGTGACCTTCGCCATGCCCCCTCCGTGATGAGCTTCCGCCATGCATTAAAAACATGGCTGTTCAGGCGGGAATATGGGGTGGGTTAGGTTTTTAATGAGAATTTTTTATATTGTTTTAATTATTATGTTTTATTGTGTTGTTTTGCTGTATTTTAATTGTACATCGCCCAGGGTGGCCGGGTGACCGGCCAGATGGGCGATTGATAATATAATAAATAAAATAAAATAAAAATAAATAAAATAAACCTGCCAGGCTTGGCCAGAACACACCGTTTTTATGGAGCATTAACCAGGGCCTCGTTTCCAAGGAACGCACAGGTTCCACCAGGGGCGGAGCAAAGGCTGGAGTTTCCTGAGCATCCAATGACATGCAGTCAACTCTTAACATGCACGGAGAATGCCAGGGTTGCACATTATACCCCAGAGGCAGCAAAGCAAACCGGCCTGTGTCCTGGAAGAGGTTTCATGGAAAAGAACGTTTCCAGGTGGAATCGGCAAAGGTGTTCCTGCCAACCCCGAGGCCGAGCGGCTTTGGTCCCCTCTGCATGTCTCCCCTCAACTTCACGAGGTATTTGCTGGGATTTCAGCAAGCTTTGAATAAGACTTCGCAGAGAGGGGAGAAGAAAACCCGACCAGATTTAGAAGGAAGCATTATCAGAGGCTCAAAAGGATTTTGCTGCACTCTCTGAAGGATTTCACAGGAAATTACTATCAGACAGCGGGGAGAGTAGAGACGGGCGGGGAAGTAAAAGCACAGCATCTTGCCTTCCCTCCTCTCCCTGCTTTGACATTCCCCGGAATCACTCGATGGTGGGACACAGGCAGGGCCAGTCTTGGGGATGGGGATGGATGTACTATATCTGGGATGGAAAGAGCCACATAAGCACACTGTGGCTCTTCTGATGCTGAAGGCTCCTCACCAGTTGGCACTGTACCACTTGGAAGCCTGTGGCTCACGCTGGCTCAGCTTGTCTGAGCGTGGAAAACTAAGCAGGGTCAGGCCTGGTTATTACTTGGATGGGAGACCCCTCCTCTAGTTTCCTGCATTGAGCAGGGGGTTGGACTCGATGGCCTTGTTGTAGGCCCCTTCCAACTCTATGATCTATGACATCTATGACAATTCAGGCTGAACACAAGGCTCTGCTCCTCTAGTTTCCTGCATTGAGCAGGGGGTTGGACTCGATGGCCTTGTTGTAGGCCCCTTCCAACTCTATGATCTATGACATCTATGACAATTCAGGCTGAACGCAAGGCTCTGTCCTTCTGGAAAGCGTGAACGAGGGAGAAGCGTCACGGCGTGCGCTGCAGCGCATCACCCTGGATTTTAAAGTCTTTTCTGCATCCATGACCGAAAAGGGCTTCCCGTTACTGCTTTGTTTGCTTGTTTGTTTTTAAAGTGGTGCAACACAGCCTTCTCCAGCTTGGTGTCCTCTTGATGTGTTGGAATGCAACTCCCATCATTCCCAGCCAGCCTGGGGAAGGCACGTCTAGCACAACATGCAGATTTTCAGTAGAGGGAAAAAAGTGGTTTGTGGTCTGCTTTGAATAGTGGGCTCCAGATCTGGGCCCAGTATGATGGGCCTCTCCTGGAATTTAATAGAAGGGCTTATTTCTGCAGCCGGCATGGAGCAGAGGAAGATGCGTGATGGGGAAGCTGCAAGCAGGAGCAGCAGATCCACTGCTGGGGAGGGGGAAACCATATCCCCCCATCCTGGGCACAGGTGATGACAGATTCTCTCCCCCAACCCTTGGCTTTCATGCCTTCAGAACCTTCCCCTTTCTTCATCCCAACTTGATGGAGAAGGGGAAGAATCTGCAACCAGGAGAATTATCAGCGGGGAGCTCAGTCAGACCTACAGCCTGTGCTCAAGGTCAGCTCAGCAATTATAGGATTCATAGATTAGATTCATAGATTTCATAGAGTTGGAAGGAGCCTACAAGGCTATCGAGTCCAACCCCCTGCTCAATGCAGGAAACTAGAGGAGGGGTCTCCCATCCAAGTAACAACCAGGCTTGACCCTGCTTAGCTTTCCACACTCAGACAAGCTGAGCCAGCGTAAGCCGATTCGATGATCAAACTCCTGCAAGGCTTTTGCCACAACAGCCCAGCCCCAGATCTGTCTGCCATGGGACCGTCCGTGGGCATTAATGGCAACTTACAGCTCTTCACAGACTAACCAGAGGAAGGGAGGGTGGCTCTTGGTGGGCTTTCCTTCTGGGGACTGTGATTTGTTTTTAAAAAAAAAAACATTCACAGGCAATGAAAGGGTGGGAATGTAGAAAGCCAAGGCAATGGCTTGCATTCCTAGCCCATCTGGCAGCAAAGATTTGGGAAGGCCATGTGTGACAGTTGCTGTTGTTGCCCATGTTGTAAAGCATCAAGAGGCAAATCTTGGGAATTTGCCAGATTCCCTAAAGCAAAAATAAAAAGGAGAGAAGCATGGCTTATTGGCTTGCACGCCAGTCTCCCAACCGTTCCTTGGGACTGCTGAGTCAAGCACTCAAACATCTGAACCTGGCTGGTAACCCTAATAGGACTACAATTTTTCATTTGAATCCACATCCTTAGTCATGTCTATTAGTCCTGATTCATCATGTTTGAATATTTTAACTTTTATTCTGATTTGGACTCCCATCTTTCTCATGTGTGTCCTTGACAGGTGGGATGGAAGCTTTAAAATAGACAACAACAAAAAAAAGAATACAAAGCTATAATAATTCAAATAATTAGCAACGGACTTTGCAATTTTGATTGCTTTGATCAGAACCCCATGGGGCTGGGGTTCTGATTAATCCCCCTTTGTCGGTGAGGGAGCAGAGAGTTGCTGAAGGCCACATCATGGATCTGAGGCCGAGGTAATACATGAACCTAGCTCTGCAACTCCCAGTTATATAGGTATGTCACCATTAATTATGCCTTATTTATTGTTATAGAAATTGGGGCTCAGACACACAGACATTTTTAGGTGGGGATTCTGACCTACACCACCCACACGCCCACGTCCTGAACTCAGCATCTCACCACTTAGCTAGCGAGGGCGGTGTTTGATTGGCAGCCGCCCTTTTGCACATGCAAGTCACCGCCCTGTGTCCTGGCATGCATGAGCCGCACCACAGTCCCAGTTCAGACCTTCATAATTTTAAAGTGACTGTCTTACAGCATCCGAAGAGGGCCGTGCACGGGGGATTTGCACAGGTACAGCGTGAGGAGCATCTGATGTCACTCTCAGTTGTGCTCAATGAAGACATCACACCAAACACCAAGATTTGCGTAGACCACAGCTGAGAGCCCTGTCGATGGCTTGAGCTTCTAATTGTAGAGGGGAGTGATGCTTTCGGGCTTCTTGACCACGCCCAGCAGTTCTGTTTCTGCAGTGCAGGGGCCTCCAGAGGTGGAGTTACGGCAGTAATTATAGTTTGTCAATTCAGATATCATGCCAAACCATAGTTAGTACAAACCATGTACAGCTTAGGCTGACATACCAACTACGTCCTTATCTGGACAGAGATAGCCTAGCTCAGTGATGGTGAACCTATGGCACGGGTGCCACAGCTGGCACGCAGGGACCTCTCTGTGGGCACTCGAGCCATTGGTCACCGGATCGCGAAAAGACCGTCCCCTTCTGCATTACACTAATGATCTTGTTCTTTCTCACAGTGTGGAACAGAATGATTTTATTCTAGAATTCCTGTTACAGAATTCTTTTCTACATTGTTATCACATTTAAAAGATTTTGAAGAATGATGCACAGAGCATGGCTTGGATGTAAAGCCCTAACAGTTGACCTGAGTGCTGCATGTGTTGCTCTCAAACTAACGGAGTATGAGCCAAGGTTTGACAAATTATCAGCATGCATGCAATAGCAAAAATCACATTAATTGTGCAAAAGCATGCCCAATGCAAACGTTTACCTAATGCAGTGTTTGCAGTCCAAGACATAAAGTGTTTAAAATGTGTTAAGCACGTTTAGTTTTCTTGTTTATCTTGCTCATCCTAGTACAGGTTGACTTTTACTTTTACTAATCCGACACCTGTAGAAGCAGGGAAAGGACCCGGGGTAAAGCTTGCCCCATACAATTTCAGTCTGGCATATAATCATATTACAAGTTGAGAATCCCTTATCCAAAAATACATGTGCCTAATTATTTAAAAAATTTGTCTACATTCCCTTCAGGCTATGTGTACAATGTAGAACTATAATAATTTTTTGAGTTGATTTTTTTTCAACAAAAAACTGTTTGTATCATTGAAAGCTGTTATTGTGTTTTTCTTTTAAGACAAAAGTTGTTACTTAGTTCGGACAACTGTATGAGGCTTTTCTAAAACTAAAACCTCGGTATTCAGGTTTAATTGCAGTGTTGGCACTTTGAAATAAATAGGTTGGTTTTGTGTTGCAGTTTGGGCACTCGGGCTCAAAAAGCTTCGCCATCACTGGCCTAGCTACAGTTATCCATGCTCTGGTAACCTCTCGTTTGGATTACTGCAATGCGTTATACGTGGGGCTGCCTTTGAAAACGGTCCGGAAACTTCAGCTGGTCCAAAATAGGGCAGCGAGATTATTAACCGGGACTGGCCGACGAGAACATATTATGCCAGTGCTTTCTCATCTGCACTGGCTGCCAGTCTGTTTCCGGGCCCGATTCAAAGTGCTGGTGCTAACATTTAAAGCCCTAAACGGCTTGGGGCCAGGGTATCTGAAGGATCGTCTCTTCCCATATGTACCTGCCCGGACACTAAGATCTTCCTCAGCGGTCCTTCTCCGAGAGCCCCCGCCAAAGGAAGTGAGGCAGGTGGCTACCAGGAGGAGGGCCTTTTCTGCTGTGGCACCCCAGTTGTGGAATGAGCTCCCCAAAGAGGTTCGCCTGGCGCCTACTTTGTATTATTTCCGGCGCCAGGTGAAGACCTTTCTGTTCTCCCAGGCATCTTAATCATTTTAATCATTTTAATCTTGTAATTGTTTTTAATTCCGTTATTGTAACTGCTGCTGCTAGCTCTGCTGTTTGTTTTTAATCTGTGGTTTTAAATATATTTTATATTGTATTTTATGATTTTAACTGTTGTAAACCGCCCAGAGAGCTTCAGCTATCGGGCGGTATAAAAATGTATTAAATAAATAAATAAATAAAATAAACACACTTCAAACCATGGTTCCAGGTGCTAGTTTTCTGGCTGATAACAAATCACAGGCATCACACCAAATCATATTAAGCTTCCATAACCATGGCTTGGCATGAATCATGATGTCTTTAGCCTAAAAATGACGATCTCTTTCACAGTACTTTTGTGAGGCTACCATGAAACAAGAATATACAATACGTAAGTCCTTCAGATGGAAGAGAAATAATTCTTTTTCAAAAAAATAATAATCAATGCCTCTTGGATAGCAAGAAAATCCCTGCCACCAAGCACCCTGCGTGGCTTGCCAGTATTATTTCAGGAACGCTGGAACTGCTGCTATGTTCTTGGTGTCAAACCCAAGCTCGTAAACAGACAAAGAAACAAACAAATCGTTTTCGAAGTTAAACAAAAGGTTTAGATTGCTCACCTCAATAGAGAAACTGTAATTTTTAACTGACCTTTTTTTTTATTATCAGAAAATGTTTTTTTTATTAAAGGAACAGCATCATGGTGGCTATCAGAAAGGCCTTGCCCAATGCAGAATTGCTGGATTCAGGGGTCGGATCCAGATTTATGCTGGATCAACTGCACTGGTGGAAGGGAACTCCCCTGCGCCCTCTTTCATACGACACCCCCCTGAAAATGCTACACAGAGAGTCAGGAGGAGACCCTGCTGAATGGGGTGATCTCTGGTGTGCGAGCGGAGCCCTCCTCCTTGCGGAAGGCAGATCCTGGACCCCACCCCGGGCCTGCTTCACAACATTCAGGATGTCAGAATGAGAAGTGACAAAGAATGACGTTTTCAGGGCGTACCGCCGCAACAGCGGCCCCAGAGCTACTTCCAGTCTGTGTCTGATTATTTATTTAGTTATTTTTATTTAAACAAAAATGTATGTCCCCCCTCTTCCCCTCCAAAAAAAGAGTCACTCAAAGCATCTAACAAAATATAGAAACCAGGCAAAATAATAACCATAGTCCATCAGTAAAGTGAGACTGCCAGCCTGTAGGCAGCATCAGGAGCAAATCAGCGGTGATGGCGGTATTTCCCCACCTGTATCAGAGGTACTCAGTATGCCTCCGAATACCAGTTGCTAGTCGGGACCATCGGCAGGAACGTGCTATTGAGCTCATGCCCCCTTCGTGGACTTCCCATAGACGCCTGGGTTGGCCAGTGTGGGAGCAGAATGCTGGGCGAGAAAAGAGCCTGTGGCTCACGCTGGCTCAGCTTGTCTGAGCGTGGAAAGCTAAGCAGGGTCAGGCCTGGTTATTACTTGGATGGGAGACCCCACCTTTAGTTTCCTGCACTGAGCAGGGGGTTGGACTTGATGGCCTTGTAGGCCCCTTCTATGTTCTATGAATCTATGATCCAGCATCGGGGCCCTTCTTGAGTTCTTATGATCTCCAAGAATACCTGCTCCTCTGCCCCACTTCCCCACACAGCAGAGCAACAATGCCAAGATATACAGGAGGCATTCCCAAATCTGCAGAAGGCCCTTCATTCCCACCTCTGCATCAGCCATGAGGAGCTCACCCAGGGGAGAACGGAGCCAGCCATCCTGGCTGATGGGTCACCAGCCACCCAAACACTTGTTCTCTCATCACATCCCTGCTTTCTTTCCCTTGCTGCAGAGCTGCCGCCGAATACTGTTCCCCTTCATCCTGAGCAGATGTTTGGGGGTCTGTAAGAGGGGACAGATTCCCCCTCCTTGATTTATTACTGGACGTGACTTCTGGAGCCTCTCAGCAACGCCTCCGCACATCCTCAAACCCCTTTCCTATCTGCTTTTACAGTCACTTTGCAGATCCCACCCCTCTCCGACGATTCCTTGCAATTCACAGAAATTTGTTTCCAGCACTGAAAAAGCCATGGGTTAGATCCTGTTGAGCCAGAAAAGATCTGCATTCCCCACTCCCAATCTTCATTTCCTTACTGCTTTTTGTTCTCTGGGAATTTGGTTTCTTCCTCAGCCCCCTCCCCGTTCCTCCTTGCATGTTTTCATCGAGATTTATAATGTGTTGGTCCTAGCCGGAGTGGTCTCTCCTGTTGCACATCACGTACGGGCTATGAAAAGTTACTCCAACAACATATCCCCGTAAGCAAAGCCACCCAAGGGAAAAATCCCCCTCAAATACACCAAACCCCAAGATGTGATGCAAGCAGAAGAGCAAAGATGGAAGCCACCTTGCTTGGTCCTGCCACCTGGGAGGTCTCTGGAAAAAACCCAAGAACTGTCTGAAGAGTTGTCAGTATCAATGGCTCTTAGCTGTGAAGACAACTCGGGGCTTTATGGTTCAGCAGTATGCTACCTCTGAATATCCGTTTAGGGAGTAACAGCGAGGGCCTTTGTGCCCTCCTTGTGGTCACCTGGTTGGCCACTGTTGGAAACAGGGTCGTGGATTAGCTGGGCCATTGGTCTGATGACCCAAGCAGGGCTCCTCTTAAGCCTCCAGCACCGAAAGGTTGGGAAACCCACCAGCACGGTGGAAAATGGAACATAGCGCATTGGTACAGCACAGGATTAATCTCTGGCACCTCCAATTTGTAAGACGTAGCTGGACTGAGAAAAGCCTGGCTCCACCTCTGCCCATACAGAGATGCTGTCAGTCAGAGTAGACCATTCTAGTTGTCATGGACCAGGAACCTGAACCCTCATCTGCAGAGGATCCTGACCCCTAGCCCTTGGAAGAGGCTCCAGAGTTACGGTAACAGTTCAGGAAGATGATTCGGTCACGGAAAGGCATTGTGCGGCTTCCACCTCTGCGGAACCCAACTCCCCAGAAAGGTCCGGTGGGCCTGCTCCCTGGGGCCAGAGGAGATTGCTGTGCCAACGTCTGACTCTGAGAACTCCGGCCGCAAGGAGACTTGCGCGTCACAGCCATCCCACCTCGTCAGTCAAGCAGCTCACATCAATTAAAAAGGAAGGGAAAAGGCAGGCCCTGTTATCAGGCTTACAAACTAAAATGACAAGACACACAAGGAAAGAAGAGTGGAGGGGAAAGGAAGAGGAGAGGGAGATCCGTTTTTCAAGGCCAGAACAAGGTGGAGGTGGTGAGCTCTAAGTGGGCATTTACATGCACTTTGGTCCAGGCTCATCTTCCCTTGCGGGTGTTCTTGCTTGGACAAGGCTCTCGTTCCTTTGGCTACTGGAGGGGGGCAGAGTATTTCTCTCCCTATCCCTAACTTCTGCAGTCCCAGGGCAACTGTCCGAGAGCGTTGGCTATTGGGCGGCACAGAAATGCAATCAATCAATCAATAAACAAACTGCCAGTTGGAGCCGGGTGTTCTTTCTGGCTGGGAGGGTGAAGCAAGCTCTTGACAACTGCTCCTTTTCTGGCAGATGGGTGGGCCAGGCTGGCCTCCCACTTGGCTGGAGGTTTTCCTAGGAAGCAGAGGGTGCGGCCGCCCAGTGGCCCTCGGTCCCTGCTTGACGGCAGGAGCCAGAGGGTGCTTCCCTTCTGCTCTCCAGTCCAGGCCCTACAGCTCAGGCAATGGTTAGGTCAAGAAATGGGGTTTATTAAGGTCAACCAAATAACCCCACAGAGGAGAACAGAGCCCACTGGGAAGACCCTTCACTAAGTTGCCTGGAACACACTAGACAGCTTGAGTAACTGCCTCTAAATTCAAGTTTGCCTAGTCTTGGAAAGCTTCAATGCTTTTGAAATTTGACATGTTTTTTTTTGAGGAAATTGGTCAAGTTTTGCAACGTCTCAAAGTCTGGGCTCCCTGATAACATTATCAGTAATCTGCTTTGTGGCTGGCTAAACCACTTGTGGATGCTGGAGCGAGGGGAAAATTCACTCACCCTGAAAAAGACTTGGAAAGGACTCCACACAATGGACTTCTGTCCCTCTAGAAATGGTGCTCTGGCTAACATCTACAGCCAGTTCCATGCTCAGGAGCAGCCCCCAAAGAAGCCACATTGCTTTGCGCCACTTTCATGCAGAGATGGATATGCAAAGCCTGGAACATGTCTGGGGAAAGGAACTGTCACCTTTTGCTGCGAAGGAAGAAACACAGCTTGTTTCCCCGGATAAACAGCCCCTCGTCGTCACAATTAAAGCCGACTGTGATCTGACGCGTTTGGAAAGATGATGTCTAAAGCAAATACAGAGGCAAGAGCCAAGCACTGGTGTGCCGAGGAAATCCAGCAAGGGGTGATTCATAGCCTTTGGCAGGTGGTGCAGCCAACCCAAGTGTCAACCACCACAGCGTACCTGGTCTCTGATGAATGAGCAAGTGTTCATCGCTGCTTTAGAGAAGCCACCTGGCAGCTGGAGGGAGTGCTGGGGTTACCACCTGCCAGAAAGTGCCAGTGCTACTTCCTGTGTTGCTTAAAATCCACTCATGCCAGCTGCTTGTGCCAAGCTGCCTACTGGTGCCTGCTGATTCTGAGCTGTCTGTAGTATCCTTCATGGTGTCAGAGATTTCAGGCAAGCGCATGGACCTGTCTCAGACAGTAATGGCTCCACTAGGAGAGCTGCCTCTGTTGTGTTTTGATAAGACAGGAAGTCATTTGCGACGAGGCCTTTGCCTTCCTCGTGAGAAAGTGGAGGATCCATTCATTGCTCCTGTGGTTGTCATGGCTTACAGGAGCCCAACATTCACTACTGGGAATATGGGGTGGGTTAGGATTTTAAAAGAATTTTTTTATACTGTTTTAATTATCATATTGTTTTATTGTATTTTAATTGTACATTGCCCAGGGTGGCCGGCCAGGGTGGGCGATTAATAAATATAATAAATAAATAAATAAATAAATACTGTGGAAGGAAGCAAGTTGCCAGGCAACCGTCCCCGACCCGGTGCCCTCCAACTGAGTTGCAACCGAACACTTCTGGAGGGGACACGGCTGGGGAAGGAAGGCTGTGGGTGAGGCACACGAGGCGAGGCAGATGGAGGCCCAAACCACAATCCTGGGGCTGAACCGTCTTGAAGCGGCCCAGGCTTGGATTTGGATTCAGACTGGCTGGAGGTCGCTTTTGATTAGTGAATACAAATTTAAAATCAATGTGGCTGAGCATTAGGGGCAGATGTTGATTGCTGGCGTATTACTATAACAGGAACGGGAGAAAGGATGCATCCAAAGGTGGCCGGGAAACCATCAATGGCAGCTTTGGTTTATCAAACTGCAAGTTATCCCACACATCTTCCAAGACCCCCAAAGGCACCTATGCTGAGAATTTGGCAAAAATGCACATGTATTTAACTGATTAATGAATGCATGGCAAGTTACAGGGCAGAAGGATTAATCTAGTAAAGGTGCAATCCTATGCAGGTTGAGACATAGCTGGCTGGGGCATGCTGGGAGTTGTAGGCCTTTTTCCTGTCTAAACTTGCATAGGATTGCGCCCTAAGAATCCTTTACAATGGTGGAGAGCTCTAATGCTTCCTGTACAACCTGCCATGGCCGGCAAAGAAAGCCTTGAATGTTTTCTCTTGTTTGGAATGGGCTGTAGCTGCACGGTAGAGCTTTGCAGGCAGAAGGCACCAGTTTCAGGCCCAAGTATCTCTCCGGTTAAAAAAAGATTGGAGGCCTGAGAAAGTCCGCAAGAGTGGGCTATATGGCCCACCACTCAGTAGGAGCAAGCTCACCATGTCTCCCCTTCCTCCCAGTCATTCAACAAAGAGCATGGGATGTGTTAGAATGGAACCCCTATGCATGAAGGCATTATCTAGACTCAGGCAAGAGCGCTGAGCCCCTTGATCCAAAGAGGACTGGTTACTTGCACAATTTCATGTGCTGCATCAAACACCACCCCAATGTTTAGAAGGGCATCGAAGATCAAGGAAGGCCAGAAGAGAGCAAGGATCGCATCACATCACATCAAATGTTGCCAGAGCGGTAATGAGCGGTAATCCCCAGTGAATGAGCAGAATACCTGCCAAGAAGACATCTGAAGAGAGTTCATGAGTGTTCTTGAGTTGCCCCATAACCAGGGTTCTCTGGGAAAGGTCGGGTTTGACTCATAAGCATGAAATCAAATAAATCAACCAGGTATAACCATTACAGGTAAGACACATTTTTCACTCCACTCCCGAGGGAGACGTGAGGTGCACTGGCCATACCTCCGCAAGGGAGGCAGAAAAACAGCCTGGGAGATACGGGCACAAAGCTGAGGAAGCCTTCACCGACCTGAGGACATTCTGAATAAAGGGACAGTAGCCCTGAAAAGCCTCAGGAGAGCTTTGCCAGTCCTAACTGGGCTGGCACTGTTTTTGCATTTTGCTTTGTTTTTGACCATCATCACAAATCAGGACTGAAAGGGGATGGGAAAAACAACAGCAACCTGGAATGCAACAGGCTGACAAAGGTGTTGTCTGGACTTCCCATAAAACTGGAGTGAACAAAGGGTGTCTGTTCCAGACTCAATGGCTAGCGCAGAAGTACTGAAGAGTCAGTTCTGCCGGAGAAGGCCGTGGTTTCTCACATCGCCTCACTGCTCTCCACGTCACCTGACTTGTTGACATCCCACGGCACAGCCTTTCCAGGGACTCACCTGCTTCAGAGTGCAGGCGAGGGAATCCCACCCTGGAACGTTTGCTGGGACTGAGAGAGGTACTGCTAAGACCTTTTTCTCCAGGGGCTTGCCAAAACTGACATGCAGTGAAGGGAAACAGAGGAGGGCAAAGATCTCTTCTCGATCATCCCAGTTTGCAGGACACGGAATAATGGGCTCAAGTTACAGGAACCTAGATTCCACCTAAACACCAGGAAAAATTTCCTGACTGTCAGAGCAATAAGACAATGGAATCAACTACCTAGGGAGGTCATGGGCTCTCCCACTCTGGAGGCATTCAAGGTGCAGCTGGACAGACATCTGTCAGAGATGCTTTGACCTAGATTCCTGCATTGAGCAGGGGGTTGGACTCGATGGCCTTGTAGGCCCCTTCCAACTCTACTTTTCTATGATTCTATGAAACCATTGCCTCCAGCATGTACCTGTATTGCCCTGGCCAGAAAACAAGAGCCCGGCTGGACACTCCGTCTTAGGAGAGGCATTTCGACCTTTTAGAACGGGAGAGAAAAACTTCACAAAAGTTGTAAAACCACCAAACAATCTGTAGTCGGGGAAAGGGCGTGTGTGGCCATCTCGGATCCGGCCCCCTGCGCCTGAGGTTCTGCACCCCTGCTGTAGACAAACACTGTGCTGGATGGGCCAAGGGTCCGCTCTGATCTGAGGTCGCTAGCTATGTTCCAAAGCTGTTTCTAGTAATATAGTCCTTATTTTCCAAACCATGCAGGGCGAGAGACTCTGTTTTCCTGTGTTTGCAGTCTGTTGGAGCAGAGAGTGTCTCTGAGCAAATGCAGAGTGCCCTCCCTACTCACTGAATAGCCACGGGGACACCCTACACATCTAGCCCTGAGCAGGATGTTTCCCTGAGGGGAGCTGTGAGGCTGGAGCTGCAGCAACACTCATTTCACCGACTAGAGCAGTGTTCTCCAACCTTGGGTCCCCAGATGTTTTTGGCCTACAACTCCCTGCATGCCCCAGCCAGCAGAGCTGGCTGGGGCATGCTGGGAGTTGTAGGCCAAAAACATCTGGGGACCCAAGGTTGGAGAACACTGGACTAGAGCCACTTAAAAACTACAGTTCCCAGAAAGCTCATGGCAGAGACTCGCCAGAGTGATTCGAATAACTTTTTAACAAACAGGCCGCCAGCGCATGCCACAGTCCTGATGGCACGCCAGTGATTATGGATTTTCAGTGTCGAAATAATTGATCAGGGCTGCCTCGCGTACAGCACGGCTGCTCCCGGCCGTCTATTATCTCTGCTGAAACCGAGTTAGCAGCATTTTTATCTGTCAATTAGGAGCCATTTGAAGCTGTGATTAGACAGAGCAAGGCCTGGGCTTGCCTTCGTCTTGGGCTGCACCAGAGCTGCAAAATAGTTTGTAATGAGGCATTCAAATGGGGCTGCCTACACACGCAGGCTGCATGAAAGGCTCCTTGTCCCAAGGAGTGCGGGACTCTGCAGTGTGTGTGTGTGTGCGTGCGCGCGCATAATTGTTCCAGTGTTATTAACAGGACTTCTAGGGACAAACAAGGAGGTCATTTAAGGTGCTTCAAGGCTTTATCATGCAAACCCCCTGCCTCATTCGCTGAATTTTACTGGCTGGGGGAATTCAGATGACGCAGTTTTCCCCTTGTAAACACCCCCCACCCGTGATTTCCCACCACTAGCTCCTTCTTTTTTCTTTCCACAGAAAATCTGTTAAAGCGGGAAAAGAGGGAATAGCTGCGAGATACAGGCCTGTGGCTCACGCTGGCTCAGCTTGTCTGAGCGTGGAAAGCTAAGCAGGGTCAGGCCTGGTGATTACTTGGATGGGACTCATGGGAGACCCCTCCTCTAGTTCCCCGCATTGAGCAGGGGGTTGGACTCGAGGGCCTTGTAGGCCCCTTCCAACTCTATGATCTATGAAACCTATGTTGCTTAGCGGCATCAGGAGCCCTCCTTTGGAAGCAGCCTCCTCCGCAGTCTTAGATGTGTGCACAGGTGAAAAGAAGAGCACTCTACACATGTTCAACGGCAGTGTTCATCACTTTCCCTCCGCCCGATTTTAAAGTCCTGCCATCTGTCTGGCCGGAGGCCGATGTGTCAGCAGACTAGGGAGCAGGGGTGCCAGTTTCCTTCCAAACCAGTGAGACGTGATGGATAAGCCTTCAAGGCCCATGGCAGGTGCCTCTCCTTTCCTCTCCATGGGTTGAGGTGTTAGTGTATGAAGCAAAACAGGCTTGCTGTGATGTTTCTGTTATGATTATCTAGCAGTGTTTTTTTTTTTTTTGCTGCTTATCTGGGAACTTTCCAGACAGGGTAGAACATGGCTGTCTGTGTTTACGGAGTTATTCTTGCCTGCAGGCATGGGAAAAGCTAACCGTGGGACAGAGAGAGGTCATGTGGTGTAAATAGGCCAATGACGTGTAGTGGCCAGGCTTCGGCCATATGTATCATGCTTGTATGATTCTGAGCTGCACATGCTTGCACTTGCTTTTTGCTGAGCTGGATGTACCTTCAAGGCTTTGTACTCCGCACATGGACTCTGTATATGGAATGTAAAGTAACCTGTAGTGACACTTTGTGATAAGGGCTAACAAACTGAGGAGGGCTAACAAACTGAGGCTCAATCCAGCAAGACTGAGATGCTGTTAGTGGGTGGTTCCTTTGACTGGATGGAGGGTGTTCAACCTGTTCTGGATGGGGTTGCACTCCCCTTGAAGGAGAAGGTTCGTAGCTTGGGGGTGCTCCTGGAGCCATCTTTGTCACTTGAGGCTCAAGTGGCCTCAGTGGCAAGGAGTGCCTTTTACCAGCTTCGGCTGGTGGCCCAGCTACGCCCCTATCTCGACAGGGATAGCCTGGTCTCAGTAATCTACGCTCTGGTGATCTCTAAACTAGACTACTGCAATGCACTCTACGTGGGGCTGCCTTTGAAGACTGTTCGGAAGCTGCAGCTAGTGCAAAATGCGGCAGCCAGGCTTATTGCAGGGACCGGAAGGTCTGAGCATATTACACCAGTTCTGGCCCGCTTGCACTGGCTGCCAATATGCTTCCGAGCCGAATTCAAGGTGCTGGTTTTAACCTATAAAGCCCTACACGGCTTAGGACCACAATACCTGACGGAACGTCTCTCCCAACCGTTATCTACCCGGACACTACGCTCAACATCTGGGGCCCTCCTCCGACTGCCACCTCCAAGAGAGGCTCGGTTGGTGGCAACGAGGAGGAGGGCCTTCTCGGTGGTAGCCCCCCAGTTATGGAATCAGCTCCCCACTGAGACCCGCCTGGCGCCAACCTTACTATCTTTTCGGCGCCAGGTTAAGACTTCCCTCTATGCCAAGGCATTTAGTTAGGAGCCTGGAATAGCACGGGGGGGATTGTCACCTGTAGGCTCAGTTTTATTGGCTTTATTGTATTGTTATTTTAAACTGTGTTTTTAAATTTGGTTTTTAATTTTTTAAACTGTTTTGTATGTTTTAATGTTGTTTTTATGTATAGAGTGTTGTGAACCGCCCAGAGAGCTTCGGCTATGGGGCGGTATATAAATGAAATACATGAAATGAAATGAAATAAGTTAATAAAACAATTAGAATAGAACTGTTTTGGCTACAGAGCGATTCCCGAGTCCTGGAATGGAATGCTGCTGGGAAGGCTGCCGGCTTGCCGCTGACTGCTGCGTGGGGAGAGGAGTACTCTGCTGCTGCTGCTGCTGCGTGTGGACGGCCGGGGCTTCATTTAGTTCTGGCCAGCACACGGACCACTTTTCCAGTCCAACCCCAACATGAGGAGCTCTGAAGGGCACAAGCCAAGCAACTGTGTTTTTTACTCAGGCCTTTGGCACTTATTTGGTTGATGCCCCGCCTTCCAACCAAGGAAACGGTGCTCAGTTTAAGCTGGTCAGCTGCTGAAGGGGATTTTAGCAGATTGGGTGTGATTTCTTTTAATGTTGTGTTTGTAACTGATTTGTTTTTATGTTCTGTTTAATTAAGATTCTGTTTTTGGAAGAAAGGTATGACAGAAATTGAATAAATAGCTCCCCAGTGCAAATCCTGCACCACACCTGGTTTCTCCTGAAAAAGTGGAAACCACGCCATCCTCCTGGATGTGAGCTTAGTGAACAGTCCTGAGTGACACGCGGAGGTATCACAAGATTATGACTGCACACGATAGACGGGATTTGGGGTCAACCTGACTGCCACCACTTCACACATGATGTGCAACTGTGTGCAATGCGTGCCAAATGAGCATACAAAGAACCATGCTGGATCAGACCAAAGGCCCATCTAGTCCGGCATTCTATTCCCGCGGGGTGCAGAATGGAAAGAAATGTAGCACTAGCACAGACTTTTCGGGGCACCTCTATTTCATTTCGATGGCTTCTTGAATATACCTTTCAGGGGCAGCACCATCACCCAAGGAGCCGAGATTGCACAAAAGATGCTCCTCTCTATCTGCCAGAGCCGAGATAGGCTCCATCTGGAGATGCTCTAATAACCAAGGCAAGCCTTTGGTTCATCTCACTCCACACTGTCAACTCTGGGACCTCACACACAGCAATGTACCGTATGTTCTCTTCCACTGGGTTATGGGCAGCCTTCCCATAGAAGACCTGTCAGGGGGCTGAGTTACCATTAGCCCCCTGCATCAGCATTTCCCTGTGCATTCACCCGCCCCCACCCCTCCTCCAAGAACAAATTCCCGGGGATTAGCTATGGTCATGCCCCAGCATGAAGGATATTAAAAGGATGCAAGATTAGACATGCCATTTTAAATGGGAGGAATGGCTTTAATTCTTATCTGATCGCCTGCAGATGATGGCAATCAGAAAACATCTTTTCCAGAGTGAGCACGTGATCAGCCAGGGTGACTTGGCAGAAGAGCTTTGGCCTTCCCAGAGGGAAAGAGAGAGAGGGAGAGAAATGGCGGGGAGACTTTTCTAGGGTTGCCAACTGACTAGTTCTGCCCTTGTGCCTGGCCTGCAAAATCAGCAAGTGACAATTTTCATGGCATTTTCACCTGCAAGATCAAGCTGCTGTTAAATGCGCAGGAGCGGGGACTGGTAAAAGAACAACAGAGAACAACAGATCTCCAAAGACCATCTTGTCCTTCAAAATCCCCTAACAACCCTTCCTAGTCAGTCATTCTGTTTCACTAGCAAACTGTGTGTACCATCAGGAAAGTCTTCCTAAAGTTTAATTTAAATCCCCCTGTAATTTCATTCCAATTGTTCTGGTCTTACCCTCTAGAGCAGCAAACATGGATGGTCTCCCTCATCTATATGGCAGCCCTTCAAATGTTTGAAGATAATTATCATAACCTCCTCTTCATCATCTCTTCTCCAGGCTAAAAATACCCAACTTTTCCTCTTACACCTTGGTTGCCAGGCCCCGCTCTATCTTTGTTGACCTCCCCCAGGGCACGTCTGGCTTGAAGCAAATGGAAGGCTTGTTGCAAGGCTAACTGCTGCGGGAGGAGGGGCGAGCTGGAGATGCTCTGCAGGCCACATCTGGTCTGTGGGCTGGAAGTTCCCCACCCATGAATTATAAGATGCTCAGGTTAAGACTTGGGCAGATCATAGAATCATAGAATCATAGAAAAGTAGAGTTGGAAGGGGCCTACAAGGCCATCGAGTCCAACCCCCTGCTCAATGCAGGAATCTAGGTCAAAGCATCTCTGACAGATGTCTGTCCAGCTGCACCTTGAATGCCTCCAGACTGGGAGAGCCCACCACCTCCCTAGGTAGTTGATTCCATTGTCTTATTGCTCTGACAGTCAGGAAATTTTTCCTGATGTTTAGGTGGAATCTAGGTTCCTGTAACTTGAGCCCATTATTCCGTGTCCTGCAAACTGGGATGACCGAGAAGAGATCTTTGCCCTCCTCTGTGTGACATCCCTTCAAATACTGGAAGAGTGCGATCATATCTCCCCTCAGTCTCCTCTTCTGAAGGCTAAACATGCCCAGTTCTTTCAGTCTCTCCTCATAGGGCCTTGTTTCCAGTCCCTTGATCATCCTTGTTGCCCTCCTCTGAACCCTCTCCAGTTTGTCTACGTCCTTCTGAAAGTGAGGTGCCCAGGAGTGAGATCTTCAGGAGGAAGGACGTTTTGAAGCTGGGAAGTGCCCCCTGCGAAGAGTGCCCCTGTGGTTCTAAGTTGCTGTACGGATGGATGGTATGCTCAGTCAGGCGCTTTCCATTTCGGAAGAATATGGGGAAGGAGGAGGCCCTTCTGCCCGCCCGTCCAGAATGCCTGCTGCAGTGGCTCTGCAGACTCAGCACTCCTCCCCATCCTCTGCCTACTTGCTCAGCTCTTGCCTCCATCAGCATTGTGCTCCTGAGTTCATTTGGTGAAAGCCGACGGGAGACAGATGGAAAGACCCAGAGAGGGCAGGTTTTATTGTCAAGGTGTCTGCGGCAGATGGAGGCAGAGAAAAAGGTGACGAGAAAAGGCCTGATGGAAAGGAAGTAGTTGGGGCGGGGGGGGGGAGAAAATAATGAGCACCATTCCCAGTAATGAGAGGAGCTCTCCTGATCTCCAGCTAATGAGGAAATTGACCAGTGGCTTTTGACGTGGTGCAGGGATAACAAAAGGGCCTTCTAAAGGGAGCTCAGTGGGAGGCAGGAGGGCCCCCCCATGTCCCCCCCCACAACAAGGAGATGCATCTTTTCCTCTCTTTCTCAGTCCCCGTGTTCAACAGAGAGGTCTCTGGCATGCCAGGGCCTCATCCAGACAGGTCTGGGTACAAGAAAACCCCTTTTCAACACTCTGAAACAACCCTGCCTGGGCAGTCCCCTTGAACCAAAGAGCGCTCCAGCCCACGCCGGCTGCCACGGCCGATCGCCACGTCCGGCAGAGTCCGGAGCACAAGCAACCCGAGAAGTTGTACGCCAACACAGCTGGAGAGCCCCAAGCTGGCGAAGGCTGCATTGAAGTCCAGTAGTCCAGGCTGTCCTGCCATCTCAGGGGGATCTCGAAGGTCCACTCTGTTTGGGAATTCTCCTACAGAGCTGTCACTGAAGTGAGTGGGGGCACACGGCGCCAGAGCCCCGCCACTGGGCTTGCACAGGGAAAATGTCCCGGCAAGATTCTGTCCTCAGACAGGAACTGGAACACTAGATGCACGCACGTCTGTCATACGGTTTATGTCACGGGAGGGCAAAAGGAGGATTGGGATCTACTGATAGACAACCTGCAGCAGTTCAGCAGCAGCTTCTGACTCCCAACTGCACGACAATAGCAACAAGAACAACAGAACTACACCACCCCCACCCACCCCCAATTAATTAGGCAACTGTAATGATGAAAGTTTAGGCTTTGATGTGCAGGGCCAGGAACCGCCAGTGAAGTTTCATGCAAAAGGACTATAAATACAGTTCTGATTTTTGTTAAAAAGAAAAAGAAAAAAGATCCCGGGCTGAACGTGTGTCTACGGGCACCTGATTCCTGAATTCTGTGTGTTTCTGCTGCTCTGCCTCCCCCCCCCCTTGCACCTGGCTCTGGTTGGTGGGACTTTGAGGTTCTAGTAAAAAACAAAGTAGATCCACAAGCCTGAAGTCTGCCCGCCACTGGTCAACCTGCGGCACAGGCAGCAAGCCAAGAGAGAAGCAGGGACAACCCTGGACTGGCCCATGGCAGAGCGTCCTGCCTGTGCTGCCCCTTTGACTCGTGGCACTCTTGGCAGAGGGTTTGGCCAGCACCGGTTTATGCCCAAGTCGCTGCGCAGGCTTGGACTAGATCACTACTGCAATCCCTCCCAGATGTAGGACTCCAGAAAATCAGCATTGGGGGCAGCAAAATCCTCTTGCAGTTTCAGAGGAAGGGCAGCGTGCAGCCTTCCAGATAACGCTGCCCGCTGCTGAGTTCTCTTCCTAGAGGAAGGAGTGTGCCAGTCTTCCACTGCCTGCCACCGCGCTTCTTTGTGGATTTGCTGTCTCCTGCCAGAGGTAACAACCCCAACGCCTCAGGGCCGCGCTAACCTTTAAAGAGTCCTCCCCGCCCGGGCACCTGGGCCAGTCGGATATTAAAATCAAATTAAGAGGCAGTGGAGAGCAAAACTCGCCTCTCACTCCCACAGATAAACAACTGGTGATAGTTTTATTATAATGGCCGTCTTTAATTTATATTTACACCGTGCACTTGTACAGTTTGCGGCACACTGTAATATGTTACTGTTTAAAGGCTTCAGTTACCGCTACATATCATTTATACGGCACTTTTAATTTGCAAAGTGCATCGTGGGTCCCCCGCTGTGCTCTCCCTCACAACCAACCTTGCAAGGTGAGCCACTTGCCGACGAGAGACCCAAGGGGGAGCGACTGGACAGAAGCCAAGGGTGGGAAGCTCGACCCAGGTCTCCCAGCACGCCAGGCCCAGTCGTGTGGTGGAGCTGGGGCTCACAGGGATGCAGCCCCGGGACCTTTTTATCAGCAGGGATGCTGCTGACGCCATCTGCCACCCCCTCCGAATGCCTTGTTTTCTTCCAGCTTAGCTGCTCTCCTCACAGTAGCCGGGGTGGGTGGGATGAGTTCTCCCGGCAACAATAGAAGCGAAGGCTTATATAGGCAGAGCTTCCGGACCCCCACCCAGGGCTCAGCCGCAGTGTGTTACAAGCCCTCGGGAGGAGGGCCTCGCTCCCAAGGATTCCTCCTTTGTAACCAAGCACTTCTTCTCAAAGGAGCCCCATTGGCCTGCCTCTTGAGGTGACAATGTTCTCGGGGGGCTGGGTGGTCGCCCAGCCTCCGCCTCAAAGGCAGAACTGCCCTCCCCCTGAGGGGACGGACGAGCGGTGATCTCCCCTGTGGGCCCGGGCTCCCGCAGGTCTCCTGAGATGGGTGGCTCCTTGGCACTGTCCATTTCTGGGAGTTCAGCTCCTCCTCAGAGAAGGATTCCTCCAGCGGGGACACAAGACCTACTTGGCCTCTCCTCCACAGCAGCAGCCACAGCATTTCTTGAGACAGGGAGGGACGGAGGGCGTCTAAGCAGGGCCGGCGCTACCGCTAGGCAGACCCAGGCGGCTGCCTAGGGCGCGTGGCGGAAGAGGGCGCAGCGTTTCTGCGCCCCTTCCTCGCCTCCGGCGCGCTCCTGCCCCGCCTGCCGCCTCCACCGCGCCTCCCCGCCCGCCTGCCGGCCACTGCCGCCGCCGCCACACCTCCCCCCCCCGCGCGCGCGCCCACCCGCCACCTACCTACCTTCCCGTCGTTTCCGGAGCCCCGCTGGCGTTGTTTTGGCGGGAAGAACCAGGGCAACAGGGCTTAAACAGCCCTGTTGCCCTGGTTTCCCCGGCAAAAAAAAAAAAGCGCGGGGGTCCCATCGCATCGGAGGCGGCAGCGGCGGCGGCAGCAGCAGCAGCGGGGGCGGGGGGAAGGTAGGTGGTGGTGGCGGCGGCGCGGGGGGGGGGGTTGCAGAGCAGGGCTGCTTTGCTCCGGAGCCCCCCCCACGGCACGAGAGGGGGGGCGCTAAATATAATTTGGCCTAGGGCGCCAAACAGCCCTGCACCGTTCCTGCGTCTAAGAGAGGCATTGCTTCAGGGGGGATGGCAAGGAAACCCCCCCCTCTGCAGTCAGGGAGGGGAGTAAAGGATCCTCACTCTAGCCAAGTCAGAGCTCCCATGCATCGTGCAAATCCCTGCCTACACAACACGGTAGGTGGAGTAACGGCAGCGCACTAAATGCTTCGAGGACACCGTTGAAGAGGGTTCAGAACATGCAAGTCAGTGTGCTGGAGTGACTAGAGCACAAATGGGGGAGGTTGGACTACAACTCCCACCATCCCTGGCCATTTGGCCATGCTGGCCGGGTCTGCTGGGAGCTGGAGTCCAACCGCATCTGAAGGGCCACCGGTTGCCCACCTCTGGACTAGGGCATCCAACTTGGACCAAGGAGACCTGCCTCGACGTCCATGCTCTGCCCCCGAAGCTGTCTGGCTCACCAACTCTCAGCTTAACCTACCTCATACGGGGTTTATTTATTTATTTATTTATTTATTTATTTATTACATTTATCAATCGCCCATCTGGCCGGTCACCCGGCCACCCTGGGCGATGTACAATTAAAATACAATAAAACACAATAAAATATAATAATTAAAACAATATAAAAAAATTCTCATTAAAAACCTAACCCACCCCATATTCCCGCCTGAACAGCCATGTTTTTAATGCACGGCGGAAGCTCATCACGGAGGGGGCATGGCGAAGGTCACTAGGGAGGGAGTTCCATAATGTGGGGGCCGCCACAGAGAAGGCCCTCTTCCTAGTCCCCACCAGCCTGGCTGCTCTGGCTGATGGGATAAGGAGAAGGCCGTCCGTGGCAGACCTTGTTGAGCGGCCTACTTGATGTTGCTGGAGGCGCTCCTTGAGATAAGCTGGGCCGGAGCCGTGTAGGGTTTTAAAGGTCAAAACCAACACCTTGAATTCGGCTCGGCAAGCAACTGGTAGCCAGTGCAACTCTTTAAGCACTGGCGTGATGTGATCACGCCGGCGGCTGCCCTTAATCAGGCGAGCCGCCGCGTTCTGTACCAGCTGAAGCTACCCTATTACTAATAAGAAGACCCAACCCTTGTCCCGACCCTGGACAGCCAGACAGGCTCGCAGCCCCAGCCCCAGCCAGCAAACCACTCCGCAGGGTTCCTGTGAGGACAAACAGGATGAAGGGTGACGTGCTCTTAAAAAATGCTCTGCGCTAAATGAGCAGAGGGTTGGTTCGCATCCGTTTTGTCAACGGCCAGCCGCCCGTTCTTCCCACCCCCCCACCCCCCCAGTGACCTGTCACGCAGTCGGCATCGGAAGGGCGATCAGGAAGCCTCCTCCTGGAGCGAATGTTTATTGAAGCTTCTTTATGAGCTCATTAATGACCTTGAAAGGGTTCAGCGGCACGCAATGATTAAATGATGAAACGCCTAGTTTCCTCTGCAGCCCCCAAAACCAACAGCCCCGCCGCTCGCGCTGAGTTGGCAGTGCACAGCCACTGCCCTGTGGCGCCTCCCCCGTCGCCACCGACCCCGGTGCCAACGCTGGCAGTTTCCGTGACTTTGGCTCAAGGTGAAATCCCACCTTTCCCGCTCGGCCGCAGAGCCTCTGTTTCCTTCCTACCCTTGGCAGGGCACTTGCCTTTCCCACAGGTAACTTGCTGTGTTGGAATGAAGCCTTGTCGGGGGGGGGGGCACGGTCACAGAGGACGGCCACAGCAGGTTGCCACCTTCCCACTGCCTTGATTTCCAAAGGCAGGGATCCAGCACGCACACACACACACACACACTTTAGGAATATTTGCTGGCACAAGCATAAATTCATTCATTCATTCATTTATTTCATTTATATACCGCCCCATAGCCGAAGCTCTCTGGGCGGTTCACAACCCTCTATACATAAAAACAACATTAAAACATACAAAACAGTTTAAAAAATTAAAAACCAAATTTAAAAACACAGTTTAAAATAACAATACAAAAAGCCAATAAAACTGAGCCTACAGGTGACAATCCCCTCCGTGCTATTCCAAGCTCCTAACTAAATGCCTTGGCATAGAGGGAAGTCTTAACCTGGCGCCGAAAAGATAGTAAGGTTGGCGCCAGGCGGGTCTCAGTGGGGAGCTGATTCCATAACTGGGGGGCTACCACTGAGAAGGCCCTCCTCCTCGTTGCCACCAACCGAGCCTCTCTTGGAGGTGGCAATTGGAGGAGGGCCCCAGATGTTGAGCGTAGTGTCCAGGTAGATAACGGTTGGGAGAGATGTTCCGTCAGGTATTGTGGTCCTAAGCCGTGTAGGGCTTTATAGGTTAAAACCAGCACCTTGAATTCGGCTCGGAAGCATATTGGCAGCCAGTGCAAGCGGGCCAGAACTGGTGTAATATGCTCGGACCTTCCGGTCCCTGCAATAAGCCTGGCTGCCGCATTTTGCACTAGCTGCAGCTTCCGAACAGTCTTCAAAGGCAGCCCCACGTAGAGTGCATTGCAGTAGTCTAGTTTAGACTAAATGTTAGGATATGACCAATTCCCTGAGCTGCCCAGGGACATAACGGTTGGAGTCCTATTCAAGTCATTCCTTTAGAACGCAAAAAAAGGGACACTACTACCTCACAATGATTGTCGTGAGGATAAAATGGAGAGGATGATGATGATGATTATGTAAGCTGCCTTGGGCTCCCTGCAGGAAAAAAGGCGGGGTATAAATATACAGTAATTAATAAATAAACACTATGCTTTGATTACAGAATGACAGCTCTTAGCAGAAGACAATGTGATGTCCACCCTGCTCTGTGGGAGGCCTGTCCACACACCCTGTCCATGTGAAGACTTAGAGTCAGTTTACACCAGGGGTGGGCAACATATGGCCCCTCCCCTCCCCCCCGGTGTTGTTTGCGCCCTACCCCACCATAGGCAGGGAGGGCCGGTGACTCCTATTCCGGTGGGGCTCTCTATCCATTGCAGGTTTTATTTGGAGCTTCATAGGAGCTGTCCGTGGCGCTCCACGGTGGTGAATCTATTTTGAGGGAGTGGTTCAGCACCATGGATAGCCCCCAATGAAGCACCAAATAAAAGCTGCAAAGGAGCCCCACCAAAACAGGAGCCGCCTGCCTGCCCTGGCCACAGTGCCACGGGAATCCCAGTGATTCTGCCGAGAAACAAGGCACTTCTGCCAGTGGCAGGGGAGAGGTGCAGCCCCCGGAGGTTTCTGGGGAGGGGGGGGATACAGCCCCCCAACCTTCTGAAGTTGCCCACCCCTGGTTTACACCATCAGCAGAAGGAAGTGGTAGGGGGCTCTCCTTGGACAGCACAATTGCAGGATACAGGAGAAGAGTTGCATGCCTGGCTGCTCTTCTATGAAAATAACCTCTTTGCATGTAGACACAGCTCACCTTTCCCCACAACATGCAGTCTTTCTGTGTGGAAGGAGGGGGCGGTCCTTTCGGCCAAGAGGCATTCACACATGCAACAAGCCACTGTGGATGGAGGAGCTTGAGTATTTGTTAGGTTTTGTTCATCTTAGGCACGTTGCTTCCCATTTCCCCAAATGCTTCTCGTTTCCTCCCCGCTCAACCCCTATTTTCGAGCTGCTTCTCCGAACACTGGCTGATGTCCCTAAAGAGGCAGGAGCGAGGATCTGAACCGCTGGGAGCTTGTTTCAAGCTGGAAAGCAAGGTATAAATATGCTAAACAAAATAAAATAAACCTGGGTCCAGTTTGGGAAGACTTGGAAATCTCTCTGTAATTCAAATGCAGGAAGTTGTACTATCTTGGTTACAAATCTGGAAAGTGCCACTCGTGCCAACTCTACAGAATTGCTAATTGCTATGAAGGAGGTCTAGGCAGCCTCTCTGTTCTAGCATCTGCAACTAAAAATCACCGTCCCAGCAGGACGTGAGAGCAAAGCCAAGTTTGAGTGCCTTCGCAGTCCACACACTGGGATGCTGGGAGGCAGCGGGTGATGCGGAGGCCTGGATCCCTCAAAACCGCCTTGCTTTTATTCTGCACTGCTGGGGTTGAGAAACATCCGAGGTCCATTTGAACTGGGACGTGGGGAAGGTGCCAGTGATAGCTGAAGGTCGCAATTCTCTGGATCCTTCCCGAATGGCTGTTCCCATAATTCCAAGGTCAAGAAAATCAGAAGCCGAGGTCTGTCCGCAGCTCATAACCATATGCAGTCTCCTGGGCACCTTGGTCATTGAGCTCACCTCACCATGTGACCCTTGGTAAGCCATGTACGATAGAACTACCTCCCTTGCCTCTCACTCCACCCTGGTCTTCTCTCTCCAGCTGAGTTTTCCTGGAACTGCAGCCAATATCTACTTAAAAGGACTTCAAGTATTTTGGTTGGAATTAGTCACTCACGATGCACTCTCTACGTTGAAGATTCTCTGCTTCCTGGCAAAAGGGTTTGTGTGTACCTGGAAAGCTGGTATTTTCTTTCACCAACGGAAGCTGAACTGTTGAACGTGACCACCTCCCCATTTTTGTATTTACTGATTGCATTATAATCATCACCGAACACCCTCGCTCTTGGAACTCATGGCTTCTTGGAGCAGGGTTGGCCAACTTCTGTTTCCAGGGGGTCTCTTTATTCTTCTGACAATGGGCTGGGGACGGCCAATGCATTTTGCCTGCACACGGGGCCGGAGCCAAGGGTAGGCTGGGCACCGGCCGAGGGCCCACACCCCAGCAGGGGCCCACACTGACAGCAGCTTGCTCCTCCCCTTCACGACTGCAGCCTGCCTGTCCCCCTGCCTCTCGCTCTGGCCCGGGCAACGCTGATGCCGCGTCCTGCTTGCTCCCTGGTGACCACGGTGGCGAGAAGGTAGGCTCCCCGAGGGATGGCTCCCACTGAGGGTGTCTTGTCCAAGGGCCCTCCAGAACCAGCCCACAGCCCAGCCTTCCACATAGAATCCTAGCGTTGGAAGGGATCTCAGAGGTCATCAGTTCCAACCCCCTGCCAATGCAGCAAACCCACTACTATAGCATCCCTAGTAGGGGATCGGCCTCTGCTTAAAAACCTCTAAGGAAGGAGATTCCACCACCCTCTAAGGCAGGGGTTCTTAACCTGTGGGGTACGCCTCCCCAGGGGAGGTTTGGACCGACTCCCGGGGAGGTGTGTGAGTAGCCCCTCAACTATACATTGTTTATTTTACAAGTACATAGCAGCGCAGCTTGGCGGTTGGCCCAACCTTATTTCTTTCTACTAATCTTGGGAGCTATGCCATTCATTTAATTGAATATGCATTTTTTTTAGTCCAGAGACAGAGCATAAACCAAAAAATGCAAACTCGTCCTAAGCCTAAGCCTAAATTTTGGGCCGTGAACACATGGGAGGCGTGGGTCCTAAGATTTTCCACAAGGGAGATGTGACACCAAAAAGGTTAAGAACCACTGCTCTAAGGCTGCCTGTTCTACTGTCAGAACCGCTCATGCAATCAGGAAGTTCTTCTTAAAGTTTGCTTGAAATCTTCTTTCTTGCAGTTTTGAACCCAGTGGTTCTAGCCCTACCGTCTGAAGCAAGAACAAAGAAATTGGCTCCCTCATCTGTGTCACAGCCCTTCAAATATCTAAAGATGCCAATTGTGTCATCTCCCAGTCGTCTGTCTCTTTTCCAGGCCAAATGTACCCAACTCTTCCAACTATTCCACATAGGACTTGGATCCTGGAAAGTCAACATGGCCAGGATTGGACTGCAAGTGATCTCAAGTTTAGGGTGGCCATGTGTCCTCTTTTACTGAGGACAGTCCTCTATTTGAAGGGCTGCCCAGTCCAAAGATAAAGAATCATCCGAAGGAAGAGCTGGGCCTTGAAGTTGCCCACCAACAGCACCAGGACACCAGATGGGGCAAGGCACACATGTCACCTGGTCGGCCTTGCACACTATATGGTGAGATATACAAGGACTACTGGCGTTGAAAAAATGATCCTTCAATGCCAACTTCAATGGACCGGTCATGTTGTTCGAATGTCTGACTGCCGTCTCCCAAAGCAGTTACTTTATTCCCAACTCAAGGATGGAAAGCGGAATATTGGTGGTCAGTATAAGAGGTTTAAAGATGTTCTTAAGGCCAATCTAAAAAAAATGCAATATGAACATCGAAAACTGGGAAGCTCTGGCCCATGAACGATCTAACTGGAGGTCGGCCTTTCACAAAGGTTCCATGGACTTTGAAGAAGCCCGAGTGCAAGGCGAAAGGGAGAAACGTGCTAAGCGAAAAGCACGTCAAATGAATCCTTTACAGGACCATCTTCCATCTGGTAACCTGTGTCCTCACTGTGGGAAGCTGTGTGGATCTAGAATTGGCCTCCACAGTCACTTACGGACCCATCGATAGAATCAATCTACACAATTTCTTTAGAATTTCCTCTTTTTATAATTTTCTTTTTGTAATTTTATCCTGGAAGACAATCTTACTCGGTCACGAGTGATCGCCTACTCCTACTACTATTTCATGTTAAATTATAATAATAATTTCTAAATTTTCAGCAATAAATTAGCATATGCTTCCCCCCCCCTTTCTTTCTTTTTGCAAATCGGTGTCCCCTTTTGTCCTCTTTTTTGGGTGATGCATTTCCTCTTTTTTTGGTGATTTGTAAGTAGCCACCCTAACTTTCGCCTGCTTGTGAATCTTTGCACAGTATGGCCTTTGCCCCTGTTCCTGCCTCTGCCCAACCACTCCTCAGATGTTTGCCCTGCCAACTTCTAAGCCACTTCAAGGGTTCAAGCACACCCTGAACTCCCGGAACCGGTGCGTAGGTGGCAGTCCTCAAGGGTCGAGTGCACTTTGATTTCTTGGGGAGGCCCTTGGCCTAAGGCTGTGTGTAACACTGGGCGTTTTCTTGGGGTGCAGGGAGGGGCTGGCAGTCTTCCAGCTGTAGGAATCATGGCTTAGCTTGGTCTGATTTTGCAGCTCTTTTTCTGTGTGGGAGGGGGTCTTGTTGCCTCATAGGCATTCACACATGCAACAAGCCGTTGTGGATAGAGAAGCTTTAAGATTTGTTAAGTTTCATTAATCTTAAAACACTCTGGAACAGCAACAGATTGCAAAATGAAACTGAACTTTAGCAAAATGCAAACAGCCCAAGGAAACAAACTTCACCAGGAGTGGGATGGGGATGGGAAAAACTAGGGCGTGGAGGAACACAAAAATTCTCTCTCTCTCTCTCTCTCTCTCTCTCTCTCTCTCTCTCTCTCTCTCATGGCCTTGCTGGTCGTTCTGTGACCAACAGAATGTTGCCACATAACATCTTGGAAGCAGGGTCTTCTTGGTAGTGGCACCCACCCTCTGGAACACTCTCCTCCCGGCGGTTTGGGAGGCAGAAAATGTGGTATGTTTTAAATGCCTCCTGAACACACACTTGTTTACGCAAGCTTTTTCTGGTGTGTAATTAATTGTAATTAATCATGATGATGCTCCATTTTACTGTTTTTTTACATTGCTTTTTAAAATTGTTATTAAAGTTGTAATTGTTTTTAATCGTGTATTTTAAACAGTGGTTTTTCATATTGCTATATGTAAACTGCGTGGAGGTTTTACTATATTAAAGCGGTATATTAGTAATAATAATTATAATTATATCTATCTATCTATCTATCTAGCCTGTGGCTCATGCTGGCTCAGCTTGTCTGAATGTGGAAAGCTAAGCAGGTCCGGCCTGGTTATGACTTGGATGGGAGACCCCTCCTCTAGTTTCCTGCATTGAGCAGGGGGTTGGACTCGATGGCCTTGTAGGCCCCTTCCAACTCTATGAACTATGAAAAATCTATCTAAACAGATATAAGAGTGAGGGAGAGAGGGAGAGAGAGAGAGAGAGAGAGATATCTGCAACGTGACAGGGAGGGGGTTGAAGCTGCATGAAGCAGTGAGGAAAAACAGCAAAGAAAAATTAGAAAGCAGAGGGAAGAAAAGGAAGGAAATGTTGGTGTTGTCTCGATACTAGTAATACCTTTTCATTTCCCAATGGGCGGGGGGGCAACACTGACAAAAGGGGTGGGTGCAAAAAGTGTTGGGGGAGCTGGGCTCACCCCAACATTAACCCCGAGTGCATTACGCCCACTGCTGCAGCTCCTATGAAACGGTGTACTTTAGCATTAGGGGGAGCGGAGGGGAGAGAAGGTCATGTAGGGTGACAAGCTGGGCCAGGCCCATCTCTGCCTGCCAGCTGCCAACAACCTCCCAATCTGCCCTTGGTTAAGCGAGCCATTCCAAGGCAGTAACAGGAGAGGCCGGGATGAGCTACAGAGGAGGAACTGGAGCGTCCCCGGGGACCGCCTAATTAGGAGGAACTGGCCCGGCTTGGAGCTCCACCAGCTTCTGGCACAGAGCCTGGGACAGCTCATTTTTAAGAAGCAGGATCAGGTTGCTTGAAGATAATGCAGCAAATTGCATTTGAAAAACAGAACAACAACAACAAAAAGCAGAGTTGTTTAACGAAACCAAGCAGGGGGGAAGTGCTTCCTCCCTCAGCCTCCATCTTTTCTGATTCTGATGTTCTCCCAACCTGTAGGCTGACTTTCCCCCAGTCCCTCTGGCCCTGGCACTCTCTGCAGGCCCTCAAAGCCGGTGCCAGGGGTACGGTGGCCACTTAAGCAATATTGCTGAATATGAGCCAGCAATGCGATGTGGCTGCAAAGAAGGCAAATGCAATTTTGGGCTGTATTAATAGAAGTATAGCTTCCAAATCGCGGGAAGTGATAATTCCCCTTTACTCGGCACTGGTTAGGCCTCATCTTGAGTACTGCGTCCAGTTCTGGGCACCACACTTTCAGAAGGACGTAGACAAACTGGAGAGGGTTCAGAGGAGGGCAACAAGGATGATAAAGGGACTGGAAACAAGGCCCTATGAGGAGAGACTGAAAGAACTGGGCATGTTTAGCCTTCAGAAGAGGAGACTGAGGGGAGATATGATCGCACTCTTCCAGTATTTGAAGGGATGTCACACAGAGGAGGGCAAGGATCTCTTCTCGATCATCCCAGTTTGCAGGACACGGAATAATGGGCTCAAGTTACAGGAACCTAGATTCCACCTAAACATCAGGAAAAATTTCCTGACTGTCAGAGCAATAAGACAATGGAACCCACTACCTAGGGAGGTGGTGGGCTCTCCCACTCTGGAGGCATTCAAGGTGCGGCTGGACAGACATCTGTCAGAGATGCTTTGACCTGGATTCCTGCATTGAGCAGGGGGTTGGACTCGATGGCCTTGTAGGCCCCTTCCAACTCTACTTTTCTATGATTCTATGATTCTATGATCACTAAGACAAACGCACAAAAGAGGATGCGGAGCATATGCGCCACCTGAGGGTCACCTTGGCATATGCTAATGTATAGGTCCAGATGCAAATTTAGAGATAATGGCCATTATTGGGATAGGAATACACCACCTCTCACCACGGTGGGGGAGACCGTGGCCAGGCAACCCGTGTGCCGGCCCATTCAGCCGTTGCCCGGGTGCTAGCTGCGGGTGGGCAACTCCAAGGCCCTCCACCACGTGCCTTCCCTGCTTCTGGTTCTTTCTCTCTAAGCAGGCTTGCGGCTGGACAGCCCTGCAAACAGGGGACGCCTTCAAACAGAGGACCGTCCCCTGTAAAGTAGTGCACATGGCCACCCTAGCCAGGAGCAAAGGGATCTCGCACCCTGGACCGGAGGTGTGGAGCCTGCATGGTCCCTGCGCTCTGGCGGACTCCTGCCCTTCTCCCTTCCATGCGACAGCCGGCCACGGGGCTGGGCCACCATCGAACCTGGTTCCGCGGACCCCTTCCCATATGCTGCTGCTTGCCCCTTCTCCCCCCCCCTCCTTTGCACACACTGAAATACCCTTGGACATTAAAAAAAAAAAAAAAAAAAGCCACAGCACGGGTGTCTAGCACTGAAATCACAACAATAAAAAAATAAGAATAAAAATAAAGCAATCGCATCATCCATAAAGACCAATACCCATCGCTGGGTCACACTACAGGGCAAGGCAGAGAGGAGAGGCGCGTCTGAAGCGGGTGCCCAAAATGCACCTGCCTAATATGAATGGGGAGGGAGGGGTTTTTTTCCCCCACAGGGCAGGAGCTGCAACACTAAAAGCTCCGTGAAGATGGACGTTCCAGCTCCGTGCCTTAAGAGGGTGAGGAAGTGCCAATACGTTGGACTTGGCCAACGTCTTCAAAGGTGGTGTCTTGATTCTTGGCCAGTTTCCCAAAAATTAAGCTCCCCCCCCCCATTCTATCTTCTCCTGCAGACTCTGGCCACATTCCCCACTGGGAAGTTCTCCCGTGCAATCTCCACTGGAATTCATGGGGCCTGCCTACAACAACCTCCCAGGGGAGATGCACGGGTGGTCCATAAGGCGGGTCCCCCCGCCTCTCCAATCCACAGACCGTCTTCCTGTCTCCTTCCTCGTCCAGCACAGACTCCTTGTCCTGATATCGCAAGCTTCCTGTGGCCTTGCCCACTGCTGAACACCCTGAGCTGCCCCCCAGCCCCCCCCCACATCTGCTGCTCTCTGTCTCTTGAGTTCCCTCCCAGGAGACAGAGGCAGAGCTCTTCCTTCCGCCTTCCCGCAAACCCGACTCCTCCTTCCTACGTGCACCCTGCCTGAAGCCCCGGGGAGCAGCTGCTGCCGGTCCGTGTCGACAGTGCTGGCAAGATGGAGCGAGGAGGCCGGCCTCCGCCTAAGGCAGCTTCCGGTGCTTCTAAGGCAGGAAGGAGGCTGGCGCTGGGTGAGGTGCCCTCGGTCCTTCTAGCTCTCCGTTGCCTACTCTTGACTGGCAGCGTCGGGCTCTCCCCACGCCCCCAGCCAACCGTAAGGAGGCCTAGCCTGATACCTGGATCTCATCTGCATTCGCTCACACTGCGTGCTGCTCTCCCCCCGTCCGCTGTTGTCTCTTCCCCCTCCCAAACCGTCTAAATTTAGACCGTCGGCTCAAGGCACGGGTATCTCTTTGGCTTATTCTATCCCGTAATGCGCCGCGAACATTGACAGTGCAACATTAAACAATCGCTCGAGGCTTGCAGCCGAAGATTTGGCCGGTAAATTCCAATCAAAATGTAAAAACCCCTCGCCCTGCCCCCCTTTTTGGCTTCCTGGCTCAGATCCTGCCAGCCTCAAAGCGCTGGGGCGGGGGGGGGGGGGTTTCCTCCTGGCCAAGGGGCTGTGAAAGGGGCCCTCCGGTGAGGGTGAGGGGCTGCTCGCAGGGAGGAGGACAGGGATTGCGCACCACGCAGGCTGCAAGGGTCCGATGCACACTTACTTGCGAGTAAGCCCCACTGAATTGAGGCTGCACGTCGTCCTGGGAACATCGGAAGTTGCTTGATACATTTAGCCCAGCACTGCCAACACTAGCTGGCAGCAGCAGTTCTCCAGGGTTTCAGGAAGGAGTTTTTTTTTTCCCAGCTCTACCTGGAGGTGCCACGGATCGAACCTGGGACCTTCGGCATGCAAAGCAGGGGCTCCGCCACTCAGCCACGGCCCCTCGTTATGTGTCTGCGTGTATGTGAGACAGCCTTCCCCACCCAGCCTGGCGCCCTCCATACGTGTTGGACTACAACTCCCAACATTCCCAGCCTGCACAGCTTCTGTCACATACACATGTGGTTACAGGGAGGGCCTGTAGCTCAAGGGGGGGCCCTCTACTAGAAGTAGGGGGTCCCACCTCTGAAGACCCGCTGCCAGTCAGAATAGGCGAGGGGGGGCAACCTTTTTGGGCCGTGGGCAATTTGAGAAAATGTCCGGGGCACCACCGCAAAATGGCCGCCGTGGGAGGCGTGGCAAAGGACAAGCCCCCTGCCCAAAAGACCGAGTACAGGGCAGAGGCGGGGTCTGAGCCCCAGCACACTGTGCAACTCCTTCGAAGCCGCAGTGTTCAGCACCGACAGAAACCATTTTCCACAGCCATCCCAGCTACCGGGCAGAAAATGTGTTCATTGAAAGAAGAGAGAAAAAGGTGAGAGGGGATGGGCACCCCGGTGGGTGCCAAGAAAGATGTCTGGGGGTGAACTGGTGCCCACTGGTGCTCCATGCCGCCTACCCCCTGAAGCAGACAACGCAAGGCGAAGGAACGCTGGTCTAATCCAATATGGCAGCTTCGTATCTCCGTAGAATTCAGCAGCAACTCTATGCTGGGAAAACCCACTTGCACGTGTTCCATGCAGAGAGCTCCGAGTTTTTTATTTATTTATTTACTATATTTATTAATCGCCCATCTGGCCGGTCACCCGGCCACCCTGGGCGATGTACAATTAAAATACAATAAAACAATACAATAAAATATAATAATAATTAAAACAATATAAAAAGTTCTTTTAAAAACCTAACCCACCCCATATTCCCGCCTGAACAACCATGTTTTTAATGCACGGCGGAAGCTCATCACGGAGGGGGCATGGTGAAGGTCACTAGGGAGGGAGTTCCATAATGTGGGGGCCGCCACAGAGAAGGCCCTCTTCCTAGTCCCCACCAGCCTGGCTGCTCTGGCTGATGGGATAAGGAGAAGGCCGTCCGTGGCAGACCTTGTTGAGCGGCCTACTTGATGTTGCTGGAGGCGCTCCTTGAGAGAGCTCCGAGTTCAATCCCCGGCATCACCGGAGGCAGAGGAAGGGCTGCCAGAGACCTCGGGAGAGCCCGACGCTGCCAGTCAAGAGTAGGCAACGGAGAGCTAGAAGGACCGAGGGCACCTCACCCAGCGCCAGCCTCCTTCCTGCCTTAGAAGCACCGGAAGCTGCCTTAGACGGAGGCCGACTTCCTCGCTCCATCTTGCCGGCACTGTCGACACGGACCGGCAGCAGCGGCTCTCTGGAGCTTCAGGCAGGAGTCTTTCCAGCCCTACCTGGGGATGTTGCCGGACATTGAACCGGGGGCCTTCTGCTGCCAAAGCAGGCGCTCCGCCACTGAGCCACGGACCCTCCTGCCAGGCGCGCGTGGCCCACAGTCTCTGCCTCCCCCCTCACCAGCTGTGGCCTGGCCGATGAATGTGGGTGTGCCTCAAGGCTGCACAGCTCAGTTCTGCAGCGAGCCTCCCCACCGTGTGCCCCCCCGGGGGCCCAGGAGTCCAAGTCCAGGGAGACAGCAGCAATGGGCAGGCCTTTTTTTGATTTGCAAATCACACGGTAAGCCCGAAAATGTATGAAATCTGACTGCAGAGGGGGTCTGAGTCCGTGTTTGGTCCAGAAGGTGCGAACTCGGTAAATCCTGATTTTAAAAAAACAAACTGAAATGAAATTCTCATGCATCCCCTACCGAGGACAATCTCCACGGCTATGCCACTGTGCCAGGGGATCAGGCGTAGAGCAAAATACACTTTCACCCTGGGCCACTGCTGGAAGTTGGCTATCCATGCCTTCTCTTATGCATCTCTACTGTAGCCTGCAAATCTCCTTCTCTCACCCTCCCCTGACTTTGGCTGGGATGTCATGGGATATTCACGAACATTCCAAGTGTTGAGGGAGAAGGGCCAGCCATGGAGTCGCAATAAACGACCGAGCGGCTCTGAAGGAAGGGCAAGGCCAGCTTGGAGCTGAAACAGAAGCCGACGGGCTGGATGCTGTTGCAAAAAGGAAAGGGAAAGTTGGTGGTGGCGGCAGCAGCAGGGTAGACCTGAAGGCCAAGGAACCGTAGCCCAAGGAGAAGAGCACGGGTGCAGCTGAATCCCACATGCTGAAATTCGCGCCAGCCTTTTTCGGGCTGCGGGGTTTTGGATGGTTATTTTATACTTAGAGATTTTCAGTGGCTGCGCTGTGGTTGCTTTGTTTACCTATCTGGCATATTTTAACCTTGATGCTTTTTAATTGCCTTCCGTAGGACAATCAGGAAAATGAAGAAGCTAACACTGGAGCGACACACGAGCTTACCGAAGAGGCGCCTGCGCTCTCTCTGCCCCTCTCGGCTTCTGCAGGTGTGCCCCTGCGAACAAGGGTGGAGGCGGGAGGGGCCTCCCCCGCTCTCCCCCCCGCCTGTCCAGGCTCAGCCAGATGTTTCTCCTTGAAGCCAGTGACCCCCAGTGCGGCTGCCTCAGAGGCAGCTCCCTCCCGGCGGGCTTTCGCCTCCCTTCACTAATCGCATTAACAGTGCAGAGTGCAGAACCGCCTTTGGGCGCTTGCCCACCTCCCCGGCCAGACCTCCTCTGCGCTTGGTGAGCTACATTCCTCGCTGCAGCATCTCAAAACAGTTCAAAGCAGGGCAGGCGAAGCGGGATGAGGGAAGAAGAGGCCCGAGGCACAAGCCCCCCTCCCGAAGGAACGGGGCAGCAGACTGTGGCCGCTCTCTGCTCATGCTCAGAGGCACACTGTTCTGTAGCCAGCCTGCAACAGGATGGGGAAAGCAATGCCAGAAATCTCTAATACAGTGTTCTCCAACCTTGGGTCCCCAGATGTTTTTGGCCTACAACTCCCAGCATGCCCCAGCCAGCTACGCTCTCTCCTTCTCGGAGTATTTACTCCTCTTGGCGAAGATTTCCCCTCCTTTTACTGCCCTGCCGTTAAATGTGTGCATATTTAAAGGGGTGGGGGATAACTCCCATTTCCGGACTTTCTGGAGACCCAGGGAAGTGTAGAAAGGGAGGAGGGCGCTGGCAGGAGTCCGTTCAACATTTAATAGGGAGAGGATTACATTGCCAGGGATTACATTCCCCCCTTTGGTGTACTTTGTTTGCATTTATTTTTCTTTCTTGGTGCTTCTGAACTGCACAAATGGCATGGGTCCCTCCTTCGTCTTACTATTATTTATCCCCCCCCCCCGCAGCCCTTTGCAACTGTGCACAAATTAGCCTATATGCAATCTTGCCTTGTCAATTTCCTTGTATGTTACCTACCCCACTTTGGTGCTCCCCTTGAGAGCTGAAACATGCAACGAAATTGATAAGGCAAGACTACATATATCGGACAGCTGAATCCGTGCTCTTGCAAAGAAATCAGGGGATTAAAAAAAAAAAAAGATGACTCCATTTGCGCAAATTTCAAGATACACACACACACACACACACACAATCCAATTTGCGCAAATTGCTGCCATTAAAAACCACCCACGGACTCCACGTATTGGATTGACTCCCTACAGATCGAGTCAATGCCAGAAGGGGGAAACGGAATAAAATCCACCAGGGCTGAACTGGAAAAATCCGTTGAGTTTTCACCCCCGAAATGGAATTCTCATACTTCCCTGGCCACGACAGCGGGAGCAGTATAATATGGACAAAGTTTGGCAGCATAGGCATATTCCAAGGAAAGCTGGGCAACGAAAGTAGCTGCCGAGGGAAGTTGTGGAATCTCTTCCCTTGGAAACATCTGAGAAAAGGATGGACAAGCACCTATTGGGGTTTAAATAATCTTGACTTGGAGCAGGTTGGACTACAGTGAACCCAGTAAAGCAGTGCTGGCTGGGGCATGCTGGGAGTTGTAGGCCAAAAACATCTGGGGACCCAAGGTTGGAGAACACTGCAGTAAAGACCCTCCAAACTCTTCCTCTCTGAGATTACTTGTCTATTTCCAAAGCAATCTTGATGGCACAAAATGAAAGTTACAGTTCTCCTACCATTCCTGACAACTGTGTCAGAGGTAGATGAGGATGACAGACACAGAGGTCCCTGCTCATGGTCACCCAGGGGCCTTCAGGGCTGAATGGAGATTTGAACATAGTGAGGGATGCGCGTCAGGCCTGCCCCTTTATTCCCACTGAATTCTACGGAAATTCAGTAGACATCCCTATGGAATGTCTACTATGGACATCCCTATGGAATGTCTCCGATACCCTTGCTTTTAGAAATGGCAGGTGTATATCAGAGGTGCATCAGAATGCGCATTCTGTGCAATGTACACAAATGGATGCGCATACCAATTTTTAATCCCCACCCACAGCTATCTGGTGTGCAACCAGACACTTATAATGCTTCCCCCCTTCCCCCGAACAGAAAGTAAATCAGACAGAATCAGACAGAAGGTATGTTTGGGTTAACTGTCTGCACCAGCAGAATTATAGTATCTGCGGAGGAAATCAGACCCTTCAGCTTACTGGGGCATCCCTCACGCAGGCTTCCTATGATCCAAGCCAGCACTTGGGAATAATATTTTTTAATGTTGCTGAATGCTTTTATCTGCTTTCCTGATGCTTTGGTATAGCAGCAGCAGCAACAATTCATTGCTTTTAGCTGGGAATAGTGTTTTATGCCATAAGTCCTGCTCTTTTATATACTGTGAACTGCCTTGTGCATTTTCAGTGGAAAGTGGCGGAGACACGAATTTTATATACTATATACTAACTGGCTGTCCTGCTCCAAGCACTAAGCCTAAATGTTGCTGCAAGCCTCTTTGCAGGCAGACGTGGCCACCCAGCCCCGCCCTCTTGCTTCACAACCCACATGAAGTCACTCCACTTATGCGTGGCTTTCCACTTAACATCAGAAGAGCCCCGCTGGATCAGACCCAGGGCCCATCTAGTCCAGCATTCTGCTCACAAGGTGGCCAACCAGCTGCCCACGGGAAACCCACCAGCAGGACAGGAGTGGAACAGCACCCTCCCGCCCATGTTCCCCAGCAACTGGCATACAGAGGCACACTGCTCCTGATACTGGGGGGTAGTGTCACTACTGGTAGTGTCACTACTGGGGGGTAGTGATTTGGGAGTGTTTCCACTCCCAAATCACATAAGGGTGTGTGCTATAGCTCAGGTTCAAATCCCTGGAATCTCCACTCACAAAGGACCTCATGTAGCAGGGCTGGCTGGGAGAAGAGCCCGGAGCTCTGAGCGCTACGGCCACTCAGGGCGGAGAGCAGCAAGGCCCACCACAGCCTGACTCCATATTGGACTGCTTCCGTTTGCAGGCCCCACATTGCCAAATTCATCCAGGCTCACCAAAAGGTGCGAACGTAAAAGCCACCAAAGAAAGAAAAGGAACATTTCAGCACGGCCACAGAATTAGAGATGAAAGGCGGTTTATTCTGGTTCAGCGCGAAAAAAGACTTTCAAGATAAACAGGAACAGGCCCTGCCTTGAGACCAACTAACATATGGATGTTCAGTCCACTAATCCAGAGCATCAATTCACAGAACGCATCGCTCACCCACCCACCCACCCACCCTGCCCGTCTTCTGTTTTCAATTGCAAACGGAGGTCAAGCAAGTCATTATAGTCATCTTTTCAAGGAATGCTTCAGCTACAGACCTCGTAAGGGGCTGCAGCCTCCACTCAGAGCACTCTCAGGTACGCAATGCACATCAGAAGTGTCCCTGTCCTTAAAGGGGGGGTGTCTTAAAGGTAGCTGCCTCCCCTTTCTGGCGTGGCTGGGAGTGGCTTCAGGAACCAAGGAAGCCTCACGGGCAGAGCCAGAGCCTGGCCACGTGAGCCAGGCCCAAGAGGACTGCGCAAGGGGACCCACCACAGCACCCACTGACGCCCCAGTCAGAGGAGCAGGATGGGAGGCGGGCTGTGAGACGCTGCTGGAGGCGATGCTCAGCCTAACCGGCTGTGCTCCAGAGCAACTGGAGCATAACTGGAGTTATGGAATCAGCTCCCCACTGAGACCCGCCTGGCGCCAACCTTACTATCTTTTCGGCGCCAGGTTAAGACTTCCCTCTATGCCAAGGCATTTAGTTAGGAGCTTGGAATAGCACGGGGGGGATTGTCACCTGTAGGCTCAGTTTTATTGGCTTTTGTATTGTTATTTTTAAACTGTGTTTTTAAATTTGGTTTTTAATTTTTTAAACTGTTTTGTATGTTTTAATCTTGTTTTTATGTAGAGAGTGTTGTGAACCGCCCAGAGAGCTTCGGCTATGGGGCGGTATATAAATGAAATAAATGAATGAACTGGGCCCTTGCAGAACCCAATGGAAATCTCCCCGAATTCTTCCAGCACCCCTTCATAGCCGAATCCCCGGAGCTGCTGCCAAAGCCATGCAGCAGCTGGGCTCACCTTAGGACATCTGTCTCCTTGAGCTAGCACCCCCTTGCCGGGCGGCCCAGAAGTATTGCACGGGGCGGGGGCGGTTTGGCAGGGATGCTCTAAAGCAGTGTTCTCCAACCTGGGGCATGCTGGGAGTTTAGGCCAAAAACATCTGGGGACCCAAGGTTGGAGAGCACTGCTCTAAAGCATGCACAGTGTGGGCAGACACCCAACACTTATTACCAATCATAGCAGTGCAGTTCTATGCATGCTTCCTCAGAAGTAAGCCCCACTGAGACTTATGTCCAGCTTAAGTGTGTATAGGACTGCAGCCTAAGACTCTGATTGGCTGGCACGACTGTTTGTCATGTCCACAGCAATGGTTATGTGCTAGGTGCTGCAGGCGGTTGCATGGGGCAACGGACAGATCTCGGTTCGATAGCCTTGGAGGTGGCCCTGCGGCCTGGGGCCAGCTTTTGGGCCAGGGGTTCGGCAGCTTTGCCGCAAAGACAGCTGCAATGTTTTGCTGCCCCCCAAACCAACCAACAAGGCTTTCCTTGCCGGAGATGGACCGCAGTGGGAAAGTGGGTGAGGAAGAGAGCAGTGGTCTCACCCCAGGGATAACAGCAAACACCGTTCGAGTAAAGGATTAATTCCTGCCTCTCCTGCCCTTCCCTCCAGACTGCCCCCCCCCCCACCGGATCTGAGCAAGGCCGTCTTGTTTTGTTGGCAGGCAATGCTAAATCCCCCGAGGGAGCCGGGTGAGAGAAAGGGGGCATGTGTTTAGAGCATTTCCACTCCGTTCCACTCTCCTGGGCTATTTCTATCTCTTCTTGTCAAAATTTATCAAGTGCATAATTGTTTAAACAGCATTAAAGTGCCGGGAGCCAGAGTGGCTGGGAATTGTCCCGTGTCTGCCTGCGCTACTCATGCTGACAGCTCGGGGAGGGGGATGAGATGTCACCACGGGAAAAAAAACGCCAGGCCTCGGGGTGCGGGCACAGAGCGGCCCCAGGAAGATACGGAAACAAGAGTCTCTCCCCGCCCTACCCAGCACTTCCACTTTCTCTTCTATCTTCCGCCAGGCAGGCAGGCCTGCCACAATCATGTATCAAGTCCTGCAGATGACATACAGGTCGAGAAAGCTCAGCCCATGTCTCGGGTCAAAAGAAGCACTGCCTCATGTTCTCTCACTGCAGCAGACCAGACCTCTCCTGGGGAAGTTGTGGGTGAGCAGCTTTGCTCCCCCTCCACTGTTCTCAAGCCGGGAGGGAGCCAGTCAACAAATGCAAGAAGATTTGACCCTAGCCATGGCTGCAAACACCATTCTCAGACAGCCCTTTCACATGTTACCCTGGTTTGCTTTTGTTACTAGCAACGGTCTACGTATGCGATCAATGCACCAAGCGCACTGGGGGTTCATGAGCTGCAGCAGCTTTTGTGATCGCCAAGGCACAATTCCGTCACTTTGGCTGAGATCCGTGAGCTACGGAACAGCGCATTAGGTGTCTCCTGACTGCGGAACTGGCTGTAACTAGCCCCACCGTCCCCCCCCCCACGCCCCAGCCTCGATCCATGCCGAAAATCCTCTTAAAAGTCCTGCCCCTCACTGTGTGCACACACACACACTCGTTTAGACTGTGTCTCCAAGGCACAGCGGCAGCTGGCACACTGAGTTCCTTCCCCCTGCCACATTTATGGCTGAGCCATGCTGGAACTGAGGCCCATTTCTCTTCTGTGGTTTCTCTAGTCTTCAAACCCCAACTCCTACAGCAGGGCTGGGGAACCTCTGATACAGGCCTGTGGCTCATGCTGGCTCAGCTTGTCTGAGTGTGAAAAGCTAAGCAGGGTCAGGCCTGGTTATCACTTGGATGGGAGACCCCTCCTCTAGTTTCCTGCATTGAGCAGGGGGTTGGACTCCATAGCCTTGTAGGCTCCTTCCAACTCTGTGATCTATGAATCTATGGTCAACAGGCCAAATGCGGGCCTCGAAACTCTTCCCAGGCCACACTCGGAGTTACGGATAATGTTTCCTCCATTCCACTCTGTGTCTCCCACCTGCAAAGCTGATGGAGAGAAATGTCCATATGCTGGGGAAGGAGAATGGCTGGATACAAATACTTATATTTCTGTTGCACAGTGAACAAAAGTAAGAGTCAAATCCGTAACTCCACCCAGAAACAACAGGATGGCACATACAGGGATAAGGATGAGGGAAAGAAGACAGGATCATTTCCAAAAAAGGGAAACCTGGTTTGGAAAGTTGTATGTCGGACGATTTGCCTGTGGAACTGAGTGCCACGGGATACAATAATCAAGCCTGAGAATAGTGAACACTGAACCGAGTTGGACAGCTCTGTGATCGTTCATTTGCATATGAAGTTACGAGATACCTTCTTGAAAGAGGAATGGGAGAGTCTGCGAGACTACAGTTCTAAGTCCCCCAACTTCCACCTCAAGGCAGACCTGCGTTCGATCACAACAAACTGGTTTTCTTTTCATTCGAATGGGAAAAGTGCGCATTTCAATTGCATTTCTGAAAGTGCATGTCCAAATGTGCACTTCCCCTCCATAAACTACAGTGTGAAAATGCATATTTTGTGGGGGGGGGGGAAGGGGCATTTTTAAAGTGCAGTTTTTTAAAGTGTGCATTTTTAAAAATGCAAATGCAAATTTGGGAACATGCAAGCTTTTCCCAAAAAAATGCATTTGTGTTCGGAGGTGCGAACGGGGAAAATTGGAGTAAAACATGAAGCAAAATGACATTCTCAAGACATCCTTATCCTGAAAGGTTATGCAAGGCAACTTTCAGTATAAAACCAAAAACAAACCTACTAATTAATATACAGAGCGAAACCAATGAAAATGTTAAGAAATCCGGCACAAACATAAAAAAGCCCTTCTGGTATGAGGTGGTCTTGGACTGTGAAGAATCCCAATGAGCTTGTCCCAGGGGCTCAGTTGCCAGAGATCTGGCATCAGCCCCCCTCCCGCCGCCCCTTTTGGAGCCAGGAGGCAGGGTCACATTCAGCCTGCCGTTTCTGCAAGCCCCAGCGATGCTGGCTGAAGCCACGGCTGCTCAAAGCGAGCCACGGAAGCTGCCGTTAGCCCAGTGAAAGGCCACGGCTTCGCCCAAAATCTAGAACACCAAAACTAACCCTGCTGTCTCAGAGGGGAGCTCCTAGCCATCTACAGAAACATTTTTAACAGAATGCCGGTCACTCGCCAGGCCGGCCGACCACCTAGCGGGGCCCATGGCAAGCGGCGCAATCTTTGGAGGCAGAGAACAGGCCACCCAGGGCTCCACCCCGGCGTGGGCCTCAGCCCGACGCTCCGCTCCGTCAGGGTTGTCCGTGTCATTGCCGCTAGCAGCTTTGTAGGGGGAGAGGAAGAGAGAGGCCTGCCTGTGGGGGGAGTTGTTTACACAGCCATTTGGAATCTTTAATTATTTTGCTGGGTTTGTCATGTTAACAAGGATAAACAAGAGCATGAGAGACAAAGCTGGGCTGCCGTGCGCTCCCAAGGCCAGGCTGTGTCATATCCATCAGGCACAAGGCAGTGCCGCTGGATGCTACGGGGGTGGGGTGGGGTGTTCTCGGTGGGGGTTGGAATTTCCTAAACCAAGGGACGGTCCCTCCCCAAAGGTGACTCCTGTCCCACATTTCATGGCATCTGTGGGGTGGCGCATGCATCTGTTGCACATATGCGCAGGCAGGAATACCTTGTTCTATTTTTTTTCAACTCAAGTGCAAGTTTTGACATCGTGTTTACCTTTGCCAGGGAAATAAATGATACAGGAAAGCTGAACATCTTATTGGATATTTTCCCCCTAGTAGAGATCTGGGGACAGGATGCTTGGTGGTCTACATCTCCAGCTCACGGGTCTTTTACTGAAAAGCCCCCACTGTGCCCTACCCCGCCGGATTTTGCACTCCGCCCTAACATTTCCGGCTATGGTAATGCATTGGGAGGCATCCCTGCGGAGGGATACACAGGCATCAAAAACGTGTTGGAATGGAAAATCTATGCTGTTTTCTCAGGAAACATTTATGAGTGGGATCCCAGATTTCTGCCATCTTTGCTCACCAACCTTTCCTTGACCATCCAGTTCTGGGCACCACACTTTCAGAAGGATGTAGACAAACTGGAGAGGGTTCAGAGGAGGGCAACAAAGATGATAAAGGGACTGGAAACAAGGCCCTATGAGGAGAGACTGAAAGAACTGGGCATGTTTAGCCTTCAGAAGAGGAGACTGAGGGGAGATATGATCGCACTCTTCCAGTATTTGAAGGGATGTCACACAGAGGAGGGCAAAGATCTCTTCTCGATCATCCCAGTTTGCAGGACACGGAATAATGGGCTCAAGTTACAGGAACCTAGATTCCACCTAAACATCAGGAAAAATTTCCTGACTGTCAGAGCAATAAGACAATGGAATCAACTACCTAGGGAGGTTGTGGGCTCTCCCACTCTGGAGGCATTCAAGGTGCAGCTGGACAGCCATCTGTCAGGGATGCTTTGACCTAGATTCCTGCATTGAGCAGGGGGTTGGACTCGATGGCCTTGTAGGCCCCTTCCAACTCTACTTTTCTATGATTCTATGATTCTATGATCTATGGGCCCCTCAGTTTACATATCCGCTCCTGTACAAAACGTATCCCCACCGATATAGGGACATTGCAGTGGAAGGCAGACCTGCTGCCACCCCCGAAGATTTTGAGGTTGGTCTCTCTTCACCTCTTGCTCTGCTCTGGCTCACCTTCATGGTGGTTTCTTAATCAGTATGATGATTGGCAATTATGAGAAACCGCCAGTGAGTTGAGCTAAGGAAAACAATGTGTCTCAGGTTCCTTACGAGTTTTGCAAACTTTTGCAGCTAGTTTGAAACTTAAGTCAGGGTGCAATCCTACGCATGTTTAGACAGAAAAAAGTCCTACAACTCCCAGCATTCCCCAGCCAGCATGGGGAACTTTTCTGTCTAAACATGCATGGGATTGTGCCCTTAGGCAACTTCTGCATCTCTGATCTAGACCCCATTATTTGGTGAAGGGACTGAATGAATACGGCAGCCCACATCTAAGGTTCCCATTGCATCCCTTCTTCCGAAACAGAAGCAGAGTGTCCAGGTCACGGGGAGGAATAGTTCCATTCTGCTCTGCATCAGGGGCTACACCAGGAGGATTGTGTCCAGTCCTGGGCACCACATCTTAAGAAGGGCATTGGCAAACCGGAGTGCGCCCAGAGAAGGATGGCCAGCACGGTGGAGGCGGGGTCTGGAAGCCAAGTCCTAGGAGGAACAGTCGAAAGAGCTGGGTATGTTTAGCCTGGAGAAGAGAAGGTTAAGTGGGACCGGAAGGTCCGAGCATATTACACCAGTTCTGGCCCGCTTGCACTGGCTGCCAATATGCTTCCGAGCCGAATTCAAGGTGCTGGTTTTAACCTATAAAGCCCTACACGGCTTAGGACCACAATACCTGACGGAACGTCTCTCCCAACCGTTATCTACCCGGACACTACGCTCAACATCTGGGGCCCTCCTCCGACTGCCACCTCCAAGAGAGGCTCGGTTGGTGGCAACGAGGAGGAGGGCCTTCTCGGTGGTAGCCCCCCAGTTATGGAATCAGCTCCCCACTGAGACCCGCCTGGCGCCGACCTTACTATCTTTTCGGCGCCAGGTTAAGACTTCCCTCTATGCCAAGGCATTTAGTTAGGAGCTCGTAATAGCACGGAGGGGATTGTCACCTATAGGCTCAGTTTTATTGGCTTTTTGTATTGTTATTTTAAACTGTGTTTTTAAATTTGGTTTTTAATTTTTTAAACTGTTTTGTATGTTTTAATGTTGTTTTTATGTATAGAGGGTTGTGAACCGCCCAGAGAGCTTCGGCTGTGGGGCGGTGTATAAATGAAATAAATGAATGAATGAAATGAAATGAAGTGGAGACATGATAGCAGTCTCCGAATATCTGAAAGGCTGCCCTGTGGAAGATGGAGCGGGCTTGTTCTCCGTGGCTCCCGAGGGCAGGACTAGAACCAAGGGGTGGAGGCTGCAGGGAAACAGTTTTTGGCTAAATATTAGGAGAAACCTCTTAACGGTAAGAGCTAGGAACATGGGAAGCTGCCTTATACCAGGTCAGGCCTGCCCTGCGGTCCATCTGGCCCAGTATTGCCGACACTGACTGGCAGCAGCAGCTCTCCAGGGCTTCAGGCAGGATTCCTTCCAAGCCCTACCTGGAGATGCTGCCGGGGATCGAACCCAGGACCTTCTGCCTGCCAAGCACATGCTCTCTCACACTGAGCTGTGGTCCCTCCCTGCAGCACCTGGTATTCCAAGGCGGTCACCCGTCCAAGGACTAACCAGGCCTGTTCGATAGCGGAACAGACCACCTCAGGAGGTGGCGGCTTCTCCTTCGCTGGAGGTATTGAAACAGAGGCTGGACAGTCCTCTCTCAGGGACGCTGTAGCTGCCAGGGATGGGGACTTGGACTCGAGGACTCAACTCGTGAGTCGGACTGAGTCCCCCCTCTGACTCGACTCCCAATATTTTTAATGGGACTCGAGACTCGACTCGGGACTCGAGACCAAGGACTCTTCAACATCCCTGGGCTGTGCCAGAAGGAGTGGAGAGGAGCGTGATTGCCGGCGAAGAGCGCATGGAAGCGAGGTGTGCCGCTGCTCGGCCACTATGGACGGCTACCAGGAGTGCAGCCCCAACAGTGTGTCAAGATTTATTTTGATTGATGTGTTGCATACTTGGGAGAGGCAGAAGAAGGACCTGAGATTACTCTGTGTGGCTGCTCTGAGTGTGTTTCTGGTTCCAGCAAGTTCATCACTAGTGGAGCGGGTGTTCAGTGAGGGTGGAATTGTGATGAGATCTCACCGTTCCAGAATGGGGGCTAAACATTTAGAAAAAACCATGTTCCTCAAATGCAACATGGATAAGTTTTAGGAAGTACAGCAAGTTTATTTTTTAAAATCATTTTTCTAAAATGCAACCTTTCAGACATTTTGGGTTTGGCTACCTCTGCCGGCCTGTCTGGGGTTCCCAGCCTCCTCTGCCTGCCTGGTCTCTTCTTGACCAGTTCCACAGTTGAATTATCCAAGACAAAGGCCTCTGCCTGCCTGCTTTGGGGTTCCCTTCCTCCTCTGCCTGCCTGGTTATTTTTTCTGCCTGGTCTGTTCTTGCCAAAATCAGCTGCAGAGTTTTGAAATAAAAAGGCACACTTGTGCCTAGAATTTATTTAAGCCACACATCTGAAGTAGCCTTATTTTGTTGGGGAAAAACCCCATTGATTTTAATAGGGACTCGTGGAGTCTGCTTTGGGAGTGACTTGTGACTCGTGACTCGTGAGTCACCATTTTGGACCAAGGACTCGGACTCGAGACTCGGGTCCAAAGACTCGTGACTCGACTCGTGACTCGAGACCAAGGACTCTTCAACATCCCTGGTAGCTGCACCCTGCAGGGCAGAGCCTGCACTGAGCAGGGGGCTGGACTTAGATGATCTCCAAGGCAAAATCCCCCTGCCTCTAGCATGAGCCCTGGCCAACATACCTTCCACATTCTTGGCCATCTGTGGGCAAATCCATGAACACACATGCCTCACTCAGTGATGACAACATCAAGTCATGACAGCACAAGTCAAGGCGCACAGACAGAATTTTCACCACGTGGAGAAATTTGTCGATCTATCAATACATTTCGATCCCAAACCTCATCGTTTTCACTGAAGGGCGCAGCAGTCCACTCTTTCTCAGCTGCAAGGCATCATGGGACGAGCTACCAAATGGCAGGCCGACAAGATGGGCCTCATTCATACCTATGGAATGATACGCTAGCAAGCAACTGATCCGCTGGCTTTGCTCACTTCCACTCAAATCGAGCAGCCAAGCTTTATTCTGTGGCCGGTACGCGGCCCAGGCAAAGGACAGGCTGGAAGGGGGAGCTCTGGAGGAATCCGGCTGGCAAGCTGAGCCACAGGCCGCAGGGGAAGCCAACGTGCATTTCCAGAGTCACCGGCGGCTGGAGCCAAGCACGAGCAAACCAAACCGCCCAGAGAAGGTCCTACAGGACGCTGCTCCCTGCCACTCCCCAGCCCCCCCCCCCGTTTCTGGCACTCCACGACAATGCCCCAGCATGGTCTGCCAGTCAGTGTGATTCTTCTTCCCCCTGACCTTTCTAAGAAGGATATTTGGGGATGCTACACCCACGGACCAGCCTTCAGAACCATTCTGCCTCACTGGATAACCTTTTCCACTGGCTCATTCTGATCTCTCTAGTTAGAAAACTCACTTAATCCAAAGCTACCCTCTCCAAGGCAAGGCTGTCCATTCGTCTGGGGCTCAATGGGCCTTCGTAACAGGCCACCATATTTATTTATTTATTATTTACATTTATTAATCGCCCATCTGTCCGGCAACTGGTACACTCTATTCCAGTGATGGCGAACCTATGGCACGGGTGCCACAGCTGGCACGCAGGGACCTCTCTGTGGGCACTCGAGCCATTGGTCACCAGATCGCGAAAAGACCATCCCCCTTCTGCAAAACACTGATGACCTTGTTCTTTCTCACGGTGTGGAACAGAATGCTTTTATTCTAGAATTCCTGTTACAGAATTCTTTTCTACATTGTTATTGTTAACGGAGTATGAGCCAAGGTTTGGCAAATTATCAGCATGCATGCAATAGCAAAAATCACATTAATTGTGCAAAAGCATGCCCAATGCCAACTTTTACCTAATGCAGTGTTTGCAGTCCAAGACATAAAGTGTTTAAAATGTGTTAAGCACGTTTAGTTTTCTTGTTTATCTTGCTCATCCTAGTACAGGTTGACTTTTACTTTTACTAATCCGACACCTGTAGAAGCAGGGAAAGGACCCGGAGTAAAGCTTGCCCCATACCATTTCAGTCTGGCATATAATCATATCTATCTTGGCAGCTATCTTTCTGTTACAGCTAACATCGACAGTGAAATCCAGCATCGTTTGAGCTCCGCAAGTGCTGCATTTTCTCGAATGAAACATAGAGTGTTCGAGGATCGGGATATTTGTAAGAAGACCAAAACACTGGTTTATGAAGCCATTGTATTACCAACTTTATTGTATGCCTGCGAAACATGGACTATCTATAAACGTCACTTCCACCTCCTTGAAAGGTTTCATCAACGTTGCCTCCGGAAAATCCTGCGAATTACTTGGGAAGATAGACGAACAAATGTCAGTGTACTGGAAGAAGCAAAGACTACTAGCATTGAAAAAATGATCCTTCAACGCCAACTTCAGTGGACCGGTCATGTTGTTCGAATGCCTGACTGCCGTCTCCCAAAGCAGTTACTTTACTCCCAACTCAAGAATGGAAAGCGGAATATCGGTGGTCAATATAAGAGGTTTAAAGATGTTCATAAGGCTAATCTAAAAAAATGCAATATAAACATCGAAAACTGGGAAGCTCTGGCCCATGAACGATCTAAATGGAGGTTGGCCTTTCACAAAGGTTCCATGGACTTTGAAGAAGCCCGAGTGCAAGGTGAAAGGGAGAAACGTGCTAAGCGAAAAGCACGTCAAATGAATCCTTTACAGGACCATCTTCTATCTGGTAACCTGTGTCCTCACTGTGGGAAGCTGTGTGGATCTAGAATTGGCCTCCACAGTCACTTACGGACCCATCGCTAGAGTCTACACAATCTTCTTTAGAATTTCCTCCTTTTATCCCGGAAGACAATCTTACTCGGTCACGAGTGATCGCCTGATGATGATGATGATGATAATCATATTACAAGGGTCAGGCCTGGTTATTACTTGGATGGGAGACCCCTCCTCTAGTTTCCTGCATTGAGCAGGGGGTTGGACTCGATGGCCTTGTAGGCTCCTTCCAACTCTATGATCTATGAAATCTATTCCCTTCAGGCATTGTGTACAATGTGGTACTATAATAATTTTTTGAGTTGTTTTTTTTTCCCCAACAAAAAACTGTTTGTATCATTGAAAGCTCTGTTATTGTGTTTTTCTTTAAAGACAAAAGATGTTAATTAGTTCGGACATCTGTATGAGTTGTTTTTCTAAAACTAAAACCTCAGTATTCAGGTTTAATTGCAGTGTTGGCACTTTGAAATAAATAAGTTGGTTTTGTGTTGCAGTTTTGGCACTCGGGCTCAAAAAGGTTCGCCATCACTGCTCTATTCACTGTACCATAGGTCTGGTAATCCTGACCACATCCTCCACTTCCCTAGACTGGTGGTTCACAACCTCTTTTGCCCCACGCATCCCTTTCACCATAGGTCAGAATGTCATTCCCCCCTTTCCAAGACGGTCTGACTTAATCTGTGCCATACAATAAGGTGTGATGTCCTGTAGAATTGTAATTTGTAGAAAGATCAGTATTCCAACAGTTTGAGTCTGTGGTCCCAATCCCCCCCCTGAAACCCTAAAATCCCCCCCCGGGGGGAATTCCCCCCTGGTTGAGAACCCCTGCCCTAGGGACAGCCTGGCTTAGCAACTTGCCTTTAATGGTGCTGTTTTCTGAACTCATTGGGGATCTTCACCCACTGGAGGAGGTGCAGAGAATCAAGGAGTGATGAGCCCCCAGCTAGCCCCATCACCTCCCCCTCCCCAGTCCTCCAGCACGGGTCTTAGCCCCCCCTCCCCACTTAGCAGCTCGGCATACAAAGGAGGGGATATTTTGATTGCTTCTGACATCGGCTGCCCCGGATTATTGTGTTTTAGAGAGTGAGCCAAGGAAGCTTCTTCATGCTATGTTATCCTACAGACGGGGTCTCGTAGGGACTAGAAGGAATGTGGCACGGCGAACGAGAGAGAGGAAGACGGGCGGAAAACGAGAACACTCCAGTGCACTGAACTGATCCTCCAACTCCACTTTCTAGGACGGGGGATGTGGGTGGAATACACCCTGGAGTAGAACATTCAGGGTTTGGGGACAGGGGGAAAAAGCCGTGATTGGCTCTTGGAGTGGATTTTGCTTTCTATTTCTGCTCCTAATCATTAGAGCTAATTGCACGGCTGGGATATGCATGCATACATTCAAATTCTCAGGTTTCCATGTATATAGCTCATCTAATTTGCAAAGCATGTCACACAATCTTAATTTTGTCCTCACAACAACCCTATGGGATAGGCTATTTATCCCCATTTTACAGACAAGGACCTGAAGCTGAAAACCAGCAATACAGGCCACAGAATAAGCAGAGGCAGAATCAAAAGGGTCCCGGCTCGAGTCCAACTTCCTCTCTACCAGCCAGCAGGGAGACATTATTTAGGGAGTTGCCGCAAAAGCCAAACACTAGAGCCATTTAGGCTTGAAGGAAGGTTGGGCAAGAAGCGCCTTGCTAGTGTCGCAAACGTCTGCATGTAAGAGGAGCTGCCCAGGTGGCCAACAAGTCCATCCAAAACACCGATCAAGGAGCTTCCCGATCAATGTGTTCATCTCCCTTCCCTTGGAATGTTGTCAAGATTGATGCGTTCATGGCTGGTCCTTGGAGTGGGGTCTCTTGCGCACAGAGGTTTTGGAATTTCTCCTGGCACTGCCTCGCAATGAGCCGATACTGATGTAATCCTCTGCATCTCATAGAATCATAGAATCATAGAAAAGTAGAGTTGGAAGGGGCCTACAAGGCCATCGAGTCCAACCCCCTGCTCAATGCAGGAATCCAGGTCAAAGCATCTTTGACAGATGTCTGTCCAGCTGCACCTTGAATGCCTCCAGAGTGGGAGAGCCCACCACCTCCCTAGGTAGTTGATTCCATTGTCTTATTGCTCTGACCGTCAGGAAATTTTTCCTGATGTTTAGGTGGAATCTAGGTTCCTGTAACTTGAGCCCATTATTCTGTGTCCTGCAAACTGGGATGATCGAGAAGAGATCCTGGCCCTCCTCTGTGTGACATCCCTTCAAGTACTGGAAGAGTGCAATCATATCTCCCCTCAGTCTCCTCTTCTGAAGGCTAAACATGCCCAGTTCTTTCAGTCTCTCCTTATAGGGCCTTGTTTCCAGTCCTTGTTGCCCTCCTCTGAACCCTCTCCAGTTTGTCTATGTCCTTCTTAAAGTGAGGTGCCCAGAACTGGACGCAGTACTCAAGATGAGGCCTAACCAGTGCCGAGTAAAGGCAGGAGTCCTGCCAGGAGTCCTGCTGAGGGGTGCACGTGAATCCTTTCTCTCAGGCCGCACCACCCGTATATAGCGTAGCTGGCTGGGGCATGCTGGGAGTTGTAGGCCAAAAACATCTGGAGACCCAAGGTTGGAGAACACTGCTCTATAATGTCTTCTTCCCCCCCTTCAGTCGCCTTCCCATTGCACCAAACTAAACAGCTTGGAAGGTGCTACACCACCACCCTTGATCATTTTGGTTGCCCTTTTTCTCACCATTTCCAGGTTATCCTCTTTTGGACGAGGTGGCCAGGAGTGCGAGCGCATTCCTGTGTCCCATGGCTATCTGGGGCAACAAGCTCCGTGGCATCAACCCAGGCCCTCCCGCCTCACAGCTCTCTGCTCCTCAGCATCACCCATGGGGAGGCACATCGAAGGCAGGCGACAGCATCCCACACCGCCCACTTCCCTGCTTCGCCATTTCCTGCTTGCACCGCCACAAAAATAAGTGCTGGGACCCAACTGGGGATGATGGGAGTTGTAGGGAAAGCTGTACTGGGGTGTTGTTGGGAAGTTGTCGAGAAGACCGGCGCTCCCTCTACTGCAGGGTTGCACAAAGTTTTTGGCCTCGAGGGCCACACTGGGTGGCACCAGGGGCCCACACACACACACACACACACACACACACACACACACACCTGGGGTTTCTCTTGCTAGCACTAGTGCTGCTGAGGGAATCTCTGATGAGACAGCAGAAACAAGGGAAGGGAGTCCCTTATTTATTAATTAATTATATTTATATCCCGCGTTTTTTGCTGCAAGGAACCCACAGCAGTTTACACGATCCTCCTCCTCCTCCTCTCCATTTTATCCCCAGTCACAACAACCCTGTGAGGTTCATAGAAATCATAGAAAAGTAGAGTTGGAAGGGGCCTACAAGGCCATCGAGTCCAACCCCCTGCTCAATGCAGGAATCCAGGTCAAAGCATCTCTGACAGATGTCTGTCCAGCCGCACCTTGAATGCCTCCAGAGTGGGAGAGCCCACCACCTCCCTAGGTAGTTGATTCCATTGTCTTATTGCTCTGACAGTCAGGAATTTTTTCCTGATGTTTAGGTGGAATCTGGGTTCCTGTAACTTGAGCCCATTATTCCGTGTCCTGCAAACTGCGATGATCGAGAAGAGATCCTGGCCCTTTTGGTTGGTCAGGCTGAGAGTCCGTGACTGGCCCAAAGTCACCCAGTGAGCTTCATGGCCGAGCGGGGACAAGAACCCGGATCTCCAACACCCTCACCACTACGCCACACTGGCTCTCTAACCACCACGCCACACTTGTGCCAACTTGGGAAAGTCCAGGCAGTGCCACGATTTTTCCGGCGGCGGTGGCAGAGGCAGGCGGCCCGGTGTGGGGCACCAGAAACGGCATGGCGGGATGCCTGCAGCCACAGGCCGCACCCATGCTCTCCTGGACCCAGAACCCTTTGTCACACAGCGCCTCCTCCAAAAAGCAGCAACTGGATACCTCCCGCTACCACCCCCACCGGCGCTTATTGTGGCATTTAAAAAAACGGGGTGAACATGGCACAGTTGGCGGAAAATAAAAACAAAAAGAAACACACACCTCGGTTGCATCTGGCTGTTCAGGTGAGGGAAGAACCAGTGTGAAGGATTTGGGGGGGGTGGAGCCTCACTTATTAACAACTAACAGCTGATCACTTGGCAGTCAGAGGTCGGAGGGGGGGGGGCCGCCCGCAAGATGGCACATGGCCGGCCCAAAGCGCAGGGAGCGGACGGCGCTGCCTGCTTCTTCCCCTCCCTCGGTGCTTTTCCTTTCTGGCTCGGTCGTGTTTGTTTTGCTGTTGATTTGCTTGGCTTTTTCCATGTCATTTTCTGTCAAACCACACACATTTTCCCTTCCCTTTGCCAGCTCTTTAGTGACAGATGGGAGGGGTGGGGGGGGGGCGGCTGGATGCGGAGAGCGCCCGCCCGGCAGAGAGAGCCCCCCCTCTCTCTCCTCGGCTGTGGCGGGTGGCTCACCGCCAGCGTTCCCAGCTCTGGAATTGATCCTGGCTTCCACCTGCTCTGCAGTCAATTACAGACACATGGCACAGGAGGGCTGCATCCGCGGAGGCCCTCCGACAAAGCGCTCATGGGAGGGTTTTATCCTCAGAGCAACCCGGGGGTGAAGGGGGGCTGCTTGGATCAGCCTTCCCCAAGTTGGAGTCCCACACACCTGGAGGGCCCCAGGTTGGGGAAGGCTGGGCTAGATGGAGAGGGACGGGGAAACCTCTGGGTTCTCCGTTCCTGAGACCAACATTCTCACCTCTGCGCCAGGCTGACTTTCAAATTGCAATTTATTTATTTTTTAAGTGCTGTCTAAATGATTTACTCAGGCGCTCGCTGACTTTAATACCTAGGTCGGCAGATTTCCTTGGCTGTTGTTTTTCCCCCCAGTCTTGTCTTTTATTTAAATTTTTGTAACGCAGTTTGTACATTGCCCTGTGATTTGATAATAAAGGGCAGCAGATAAATATTTGAAATAAATAAATAAAAGCAAGATCCCAGCCTCAAGCAGCGACATGGGCACGGGAGAGGGCCCTCTGCCTCTGGGCATCGTGCAACCCTGTCCGCAGAAGAGCCCGACCCCGAACCCAATGCCGAAGGACCCCCTCTTGGGCAGTACCAAAGCAGGACCCACGGCCAATGCCGCCGAGGCTGATCCAAGCGGAACGGCCAAGCCGTTTACCCAAAGCTCCACGATATCCCATCTCGCCAATGAGGCCAAAGGACCTGCCAGGAGGAATCTATGAAGGATTAGGGCACTCCCCACTCCTATGGAGGAGACGGTGCCTCCACAGGGCTGGGGCGAAGGAATGAGAGCCCGCTCCAGCGCGGGAACTCATGGGAGCGAGCTGGCTGCGCTGGGTCCTGGAGCTGCTGCCCTGCCTCCTCTTCCTGGCTTCACTTCACTGACCAGCGTACACAGCACCGTCTCGTGAACGGGCAAAGCGGAACCCACTTTAGACCAGGACGTATCATTTGTCCAACTGGCCCGGTGCCGTCTTCCTTGACTGGCAACAGTTCTCTGGGGCCTCAGGCAGAGAGAGAGAGGGGGGGGATGTGAACCCGGGGCTCTTAGCTCCCTAGTGGAGCTTTCCTAACCGTCCATCCATATCATGAATTTCAATTAATTTATTACATTTGCATATCACCCAATCACAAAAGCTCTCTGGGCAGTTTACAAAGATCAAAAGCCATAAAAATACAGTATTGTAACATAATATAAAAACCATTTACATACAACACACACACACACATACACCTATATATTGTGACAATTTTCAAGACGCAACAATAAGAGATCCCACGACCACAGGGCTCGGTCCTGGGCCCGGTGCTCTTCAACATTTTTATTAATGACTTGGATCAGGAGGTACAGGGAATGCTTATCAAATTTGCAGATGACACAAAGTTGGGTGGAACAGCTAATACTCTGGAAGACAGAAACAAAATTCAAAGTGACCTCGATAGGCTGGAGCGCTGGGCCGAAAACAACAGAATGAAATTTAATAGGGATAAATGCCAAGTGCTGCACCTAGGGAAAGGAAACCAAATGCAGAGTTACAGAATGGGGGACACTTGGCTCAACAATACTACAAGTGAGAAGGATCTTGGAATTGTGGTAGATCACAAACTGAATATGAGCCAGCAATGCGATGTGGCTGCAAAGAAGGCAAATGCAATTTTTGGCTGCATTAATAGAAGTATAGCTTTCAAATCGCGGGAAGTGATAATTCCCCTTTACTCGGCACTGGTTAGGCCTCATCTTGAGTACTGCGTCCAGTTCTGGGCACCTCACTTTAAGAAGGACATAGACAAACTGGAGAGGGTTCAGAGGAGGGCAACAAGGATGATAAAGGGACTGGAAACAAGGCCCTATGAGGAGAGACTGAAAGAACTGGGCATGTTTAGCCTTCAGAAGAGGAGACTGAGGGGAGATATGATCGCACTCTTCCAGTATTTGAAGGGATGTCACACAGAGGAGGGCCAGGATCTCTTCTCGATCATCCCAGTTTGCAGGACACGGAATAATGGGTTCAAGTTACAGGAACCTAGATTCCACCTAAACATCAGGAAAAATTTCCTGACTGTCAGAGCAATAAGACAATGGAATCAACTACCTAGGGAGGTGGTGGGCTCTCCCACTCTGGAGGCATTCAAGGTGCAGCTGGACGGCCATCTGTCGGGGATGCTTTGACCTAGATTCCTGCATTGAGCAGGGGGTTGGACTCGATGGCCTTGTAGGCCCCTTCCAACTCTACTTTTCTATGATTTCTATGATTCTATGACCTTTTAAAAACCCTGCCATCTGCTGTCAAACCCCTGAGAGTAGAAGATCTTAGCCTGGTGCTGAAAAGATGACAGTGCTGGCTCCAGGCAGGCAGGCCTCACTGGGGAGATCATTCCATAATCAGGGAGAAGCATCGAAAAGGCTCGCTTCCTTGTTGGTGACCTTGCGCAGGTGCGCACGATCGCAAGTCTGCCCAAGACGGGAAAATGCCTCTCTGGGGCTACATCGCAGACAGGCAGACTTGCGATCGTACGCACTTCTGCAAGGGTGTCAATAAAATAAATGACACCATCCGTGCAAATCTGAAACCCCATCCCGCCTTTAAAATGTTTGTTTTTATTTTTTACAGTTTGTGCGAATGGTGGTACCCAAAAAATAATGGGAAAAAAATATTTCTGGAATTGGGGGTGGGGGGTGGGGGGAGAAACAATCTGCTGTTAGTCCACTGCCACTTACAGGAATGGAAATGCTGCAGAGTCCCACGAGGCTCAAACGGGCCGGAATGCCCGTCATCGCACGTGCCTGGCCGGCGTCTGAAAAGCCCTGCATGACCCCGTCAAGCTCCACTGGGAAACATGCGGACGATTCCGTAGAGCAGTGTTCTCCAAGCTTGGGTCCCCAGATGTTTTTGGCCTACAACTCCCAGCATGCCCCAGCCAGCTACGCTGGCTGGGGCATGCTGGGAGTTGTAGGCCAAAAACATCTGGGGACCCAAGCTTGGAGTAGGCCAAAAACATCTGGGGACCCAAGCTTGGAGAACACTGCCATAGAGGCAGACCTGACGTTAGAGTGGTGGCCCTTGTCTTTGCGTCCCCTGCAAAACGGCTTCCCCCCCCAAAGGGCAACCCCCTTTGGGGGGCGCCGCTCCCCGTGCCGGGGCCTGGCCGAGAAGAGCCTTCCCAGGAGGAATGTACAGCCGGCTCCGATCAGCAAGCGATCACCTTGGGAGAGCGCCTCTTTCTTCTTTCTCCAGCTCCAGCCAGGGTAGCAGCTCCCCTCAGGGCAACTAAGACTCAGTTCTGGGCTGGGCCAGTAAGATGGCACGTGTGGTCGGACGGGTCCCCTGCCCCACAGAAAGCCCTGGCTGCTCTCAAAAGGGTTTGGAGCCGTTACGCTAAGCGGCACACAACCCAGTGGCAGTACCATTAATCATGCGTTGGGGGGGAGGGAGGGGTGTTAAATTAAAATCCTGCCAATTAAATTAATTACCCTGAAAGCACCTCACCTGATTAGCGCCATGCATACTTAATTGCATTACCCTCACCAGGAGCCCGGCTGGCTCCTGTCCTTAAGATCCCTGCCCGAGTTAGTGCCGGGAGCCTTCGGAAGGCCCTCCTCACGTCGCTCTTGGGAAGAGCTCTGGATAATCCTGTCCTAATCCGAACCAGCAGGATCCCCACTCAGACATCATGTCCTCCTCCGCCTCGGGCTCAAAAGTGAAGTGGAGGGGGTTTTCCCCAGAGAGGGGGGGGGGCTTAGCAGAGAAAGGCACACCAGCGCAGAGGCAAAACTGCGGAATCATAGAATCATAGAAAAGTAGAGTTGGAAGGGGCCTACAAGGCCATCGAGTCCAACCCCCTGCTCAATGCAGGAATCCAGGTCAAAGCATCTCTGACAGATGTCTGTCCAGCTGCACCTTGAATGCCTCCAGAGTGGGAGAGCCCACCACCTCCCTAGGTAGTTGATTCCATTGTCTTATTGCTCTGACAGTCAGGAAATTTTTCCTGATGTTTAGGTGGAATCTAGGTTCCTGTAACTTGAACCCATTATTCCGTGTCCTGCAAACTGGGATGATCGAGAAGAGATCCTGGCCCTCCTCTGTGTGACATCCCTTCAAGTACTGGAAGAGTGCGATCATATCTCCCCTCAGTCTCCTCTTCTGAAGGCTAAACATGCCCAGTTCTTTCAGTCTCTCCTCATAGGGCCTTGTTTCCAGTCCCTTTATCATCCTTGTTGCCCTCCTCTGAACCCTCTCCAGTTTGTCTATGTCCTTCTTAAAGACGACGCAGGAATGGTGAGCGGAGAGGAGGACCTCCCCTGCGGGATTTCCTTGGCCTGCACACCAGCCCGGCTCTCCGGCAGTACAGCTGGGGGACTCACCTTGGCGCCGGCCGTTCACCCACCCGGCCGAGACGCAAATTCAACGTTGTCAGGTCTGGACTGATCATAAGAGGGAGTGAGCTCAGACGTCAGGTGACAAGTTGGGCGGGGCAGAACCGCGTTTCCCCCCCCCTCCCGCCGCCTCTGCTGCGGTCTGCACTGCTGCCTCCTCGCGCTCCTTCCTCTGCCAAGTCAGATGGGGAAGGAGACCGGGGGCCAACTGTCCTATACAGAGCCCGATAAAGATGGCGCCTCCATAGAGAGACCTTCCCGGCCTCTCTAGGATGCTGGCGTCATAGAGTCATAGCCTGCCGGCAGCAGAATAAGAGCAAGACGGTGGCATCTGTTGTGGAGAGGAAAGTGCTGGGGGGCGTCGCAGGGAGGGTGGTGCCAAGGAGGAAACCTTTCTGAGAGAGAAAACCAGCAGAGAGGAGCAGCACAGGGCTGGGGGCAGCAGCAGAAAGCCCCCAATAACTTATGCTGTTTCTGCTTGGCTGTTGCCCAGAACTCTGAGCTGGTGCCGACAGAGACGGGTTCTGGGGCTGAACCCCGAGCACGCCTCCAGATGCCAATCGTACGGGGCGAACATCCCTGAGAATGCTGCACGTGAGCTGCTGCCGTATCCCCCCAGCCCCTTCCCAATCTTCCATACAATATCCACCATTATTATGGCAGAACAGAACCGCTGCTTCCCCCACAGGCCTGCTCCGGTCCGTATTTCATGCGCTCCAGGCTTTGCAACGGAGACCTGGCCAGTGTCAGATGGCAAAGTCTCTCGGCCCAGCCTTCTGAACTGCTGAAATTCGGCCACGCTGTGCATCAACTCCATGCTTCTAATCCTTATGTTGCCGTATGTTTCTCAATGGTCCTGAGTGCAGGCCCTTGTTGACCTGCTCATTCCCCTTCCTCTACCATCCCCATCTCACCCCCACCCCAAAAATGGCAAGCCAGAGGAACGCATCTAAGGGCTTCTCCACATGAGGCATTTATCCCGTGGCTTTACTGAGGCTTCTTCTGCCATCTCCACTGCAGGAGGAAACCCCCTTCACACCGAGCTCCCCCCACCCCCGGGTTTGCATTTCTCTGCCTTTCCATATATTCTATTAACCAACCACAAGGTGGCGCTGCGGTATAGCTTCAGAATAGCGGAATTGCAACAATACACGAGGCTTTTGCTTCGGTTTGAAATTTAATACTGCACTTTCCTCGCTCTAAAAAGAACCTGTGAAAATGGCTGGAAGACACAGGAAAGGCCCTGGAGGATGACGACGGTGTGAAAAGGCCCCTCAAACTTCTGTGAGTGAGGGATCACGAGCACACAATAAAAAGCCTCCTGCAGAGAAGCCCTAAGGCATGAAATGGCAAGCCAGTTGCAGTCCGAACACATCTGGAGAGCACCGAGTTGGGGGAGGCTGGGCCAGCCCTCGACCTGCGGCTCCGCAACTCAAGCAGACATCCCTCCCGCTGCATCCCTCTTTTCTCAGCGCTAGCGAGCAGAGCAGACGCTATCAAAACGAGTTGCAGGCAAAGCAAAAAGGCTGAAAGCTTTCTCTGTCTAACCCCCCCCCCCCCCCCGGTAGCCACACTTGGCTCGCATTACACAAAAAAATAAAACAACAGATTCGGATGAAGCCTCCCCCCCCCAATCCATTGGGCCTCAAACCACTGTTCCAGATGTTGTCACCACTGCCCCTAGGAATAAAATGGGACATCCCTCCCGCTCAGAGAGCAGAGCAGAGCCTCTGGTGACGCCACGCTGCATTCACGCGGCCTGCACCCAGCCGGCGATGGCCGCAGGGCGCTCATTCCTTGCCAAAGCCAGGCCGAAGCCCCGTGACTGCTTTGCCTTGCCTTGCCCCCATCCCTCATCGCCTCGCCTCTCCCTTCCTTCCCTGTCCTCTCTCTCTGCACTCTTTGTTCCTACCCTTGCCTCTCACCCCCACTCCCCTCCATTGCCTCCTCCCCAACCAGTTCCAGAATTTAAATAGTAAGCTCTTTGAGGGCAGGGACCCAGCTTAATTTTTTGCTTATGTGACTCTGGAAAGTGCCACGTTCATTCTGGATAAACTAACAACAATTAAATTAACAATTACTTCTATGGATGGTTTTGTGTTTGTTTTTTTTTAAATGGTAATTTCTTACATTCTGACCACTGCTGTTCTTATATTAACTGTTATATTGATTGTGAATTTTATTGTGCTTTTAGTTTGTTAATCACTTTTAAATGTGGTTAATTTTATTTGCCACCTTGCAGAAAGAGAGGATAGAATGGCCATAAATAAAACAATAAAAAAGACAGTGCACACACAAATTCTCACCACAGGTATTTCTCACAAACGCAAAACAGCCGCCGCCGCCCCCCCCCCCCGGGGTGGGGGCGGGATCAGATGAGCTACCCAGCCTACTTTGTACTCACTTCCTACTTTGAGGTTGACCCGATACTTGAGATGCCACGAAGATCCCTCGTAGCAGGAGTACTGGCCGCTGTGGGAAAGGTCCACGTTCCGGAGGATGAGGCGCGAGCCGTTGAGGAGGGATGCGTCCAGATCGGTGCTGTTGGCCGTCCAGGTGACTGCTGCGCTCTGGTCCACGGACCCGCACTGCATCGTCACGTTGCTCCCCAACTGCGCGTAGTGAACGTGGGATTCTGGGATTCAAAGATGAGAAAAGGTTAATTTCGACGGTGCAGCGGGCGGGCACATGACAGAAGATCCCCTACTATGGCCTACCGAAAGCTGTAATTTAGAAAAGAGAGAAGGCTGGGATATTCCCCTTCAATCGCCGCTGACTTTTCACCCTCACCCCCCCCCCCCCCGCCAAGGTATCCATAGTAACTTTGTGGAGAGTCTTGCTTTAGGTGGGCAACAATTGGAGGCACATTGCATGCAGATGTTCTCTGTTACGTATCTAAATAACATCTGCGCCATTGCTTTCGACTGGATGTGTGTTCAGAGAGGCACATCCCCATTCTGAAAAACCTGGCTAGGTTGGGCAAACCTTTGTGCATCCAGCCACACCGATTACCTCCTCCCTCCTGATGGAGCAAAAACCAGATACCGGGCAGAAGGTGAGTTCAGGCTTGTTGGCTGCACCAGGAACACCCATGTATGAAAGCAAACCTTCTGGATTACGGTGGCATCCCAAGATAAACACTTTTTAAACTGTGCAAACCTGCTAAATTGCCCATTATCCAAGCTGATCACCATGCCCAACTGGGCACACAACCACAAGACACAGTACCACACTACTGAAGGAAGGTCAACAACAACCACACAAGTCTTTAAGGTGTCACCAGTCTCTTTCGTTGTGTTTGCAGCAACAGACAAAAGTGGCTAGTTCTAGGGGAAGATATAACAGGGGGGGGAGAGAGAGAGAGAGAGAGAGAGAGAGAGACCGCCTGTAGGGATGTGCAAGAATTTCGAAAGGGGGTTTTTTCAAGTGGACGAACACACCCCGTTCGTCTTATCCACCCCCCGCGAACAACCTCTCCCCTGACCATGCCTCATACCCCAGGATGCCCCCCCCTCAGATATTCTTCCAACCCTGCCTCGCTATTTGCTGTCACAAATATTTTCTCAAGAGAGAGATGTTGAAATATATCCCACTGTACCGCACAAATGGCAGGATGTAAGATGCACAAAATATCCGAGCAGCCCTGAACAGCCCGATCTCGTCTGATCTGGGAAGCTAAGCAGGGTCGGGCCTGGTTAGTCCTTGGATGGGTGACCGCCTTGGAATCCCAGGTGCCGTAGGGAGGGACCCATAGCTCAGTGTGACAGAGCACAGGCTTTGCATGCAGAAGGTCCCAGGTTCGATCCCCGGCATGGCATGTCAGTCAGTGTCGACAATACTGGGCCAGATGGACCACTGGTCTGACTCAGTATAAGGCACCTTCCCGTGTTCCTACAGTACACTTGGAACTACAATAAATTTACATTAAAGCTCCATTGTTGCTGATGGATAACAGCTGAATGAGCACATGTGGTAACCGAACTGCTTGTTTTACTTGAGCTGCTGGTCAGTACGGAAAGATCTGCTTCCCTCCTATGATTGAGTGGCAAAAGAAGGTCAAAGGCATGATGGATCAATATCTCTGAACTGAGTTATTTTTCCAGGGAGGGAGCAAGGAGCACAGGTAGTTCTCATCCACTACCTGACCATATACACACTTCCGAGTGCTTCATGGATCCCCCAGCGCCACCAGGCACAGAAAACCATGATGCTGCTGCATCAGAATGCTAGATGGTGTATTCTTTCCCTTGGGGCTGCTTCCCACGTTTCCGGTTTTGTGGCTAAGATGAGCCTCACCGAAGAAGGTTCTTGGCAGGATATGCATTCAAGCACATTGTAAAAAAAATATGATGCTTGAATAAATACTAAATAAACTGGACTAGTTTAGAACTACTAAAAGCCAGAGGGTGTGTGTGTTGTGTGTTTAGGACATCCTACGTCAGAATAGAGAGTTGGACCACACTAGCCACTGTCTCCCTTGAAACCCAACAATTCCACAACCCTTTAAAATGTACAGATGGAAGATATGCAGATTATTACCTCCGAATAACCCTTATCTGTGTGCTTTTTGGGACTTGCAACAGAATTCCTCTAGACTGGCGAGGCGTGACCTCTCTTTCGACAAAAGCTGTGTTGACTCTACCCTGATTCCGCATGTTTATCTACACAACTAATAAATCTGTATCCTTTACTGTAGCTGCTGCCAATTTGTGGTTCACTCCAGCTGTGCAACCTCAACGCCTTTCACTCCAGAGAAGGCCCGACTAGACAGGAGATGGAAGAAGAGAGTCGGACGGCAAGCAAAGCAGAGAGGCAGTCCAAGCAGCCGCAGGTTTTTGACTTGGCCTGGAGCCGAACCTGGACTGTACGCGAGCCCTTCCGACTGATGACCAAGCTAGAGGTTCTCTTGGCAAAGGCCTGGTCCCAACCCCGTGCTCACAGAGATGGGGGGGGACGATGACACGGAACGCGGACTTATCCCCTTTTGCACCTGCCTATTCTCACCTGCAAAACACCTCCCCCCCCCCATTGTATTCCTCCCAGCTGGACTCACGGTCAGTTTTGGAACCTGAGACTGTGGGTAGAATTAAGAACTCCCCCTCTAGCTCAAGGAATCTCTCCTACAAATGTCCCCTCTCCCTGCATTAGCATTTTGAGGGGGAAACAGAGCCTCTCCTAACGTCTAGCTGATTGTTCTTGTATCTGAACTAGAATTGAAGAGACATCCCTCCCGCCAATTATATACCACGATCTTATTTTAAAGATATATGTTAGGACAATAGGAAGGTGGTCTTTGCCAGCTCGTGGTACTTTATCTGTTAACCGGAGGTGCCGGGGCTGGAGGAAGGGACCGTCAGCAGGCAAAACAGGCCTCCGCCACTGAGCTGCGGCCTCTCCCGTGGCTGGCTCTTTCCATTACGAAAAGGGAAGGCCACGGCGGATCGGACAAACATTCAGAAGGAATGCTACATTTTGCCGGGAAACAAACAAACAAACAAACAACAAACTCCCAAGAGAGACAGATGGGCAGGAGGAGGATTCTAAGAAAAATAAATGAACAAACAAACAAATAAACCCAGCTATGACCATTTGGGAACAGCAGTTTCATATTTTTTTTCCTGCTTTTCCTTCATAGATTTCATAGATCATAAGAGTTGGAAGGAGCCTACAAGGCTATCAAGTCCAACCCCCTGCTCAATGCAGGAAACTAGAGGAGGGGTCTCCCATCCAAGTAATAACCAGGCCTGACCCTGCTTAGCTTTCCACGCTCAGACAAGCTGAGCCAGCGTGAGCCACAGACGCTTCAGAAAAACTCTACTAATGTTACAGTATCACAATCTTTGTGGGACATACCTGGCCTAAATTGCTTTTTGATTACACATTAAAAAATGACAGTTGAATGTTCATCTTCAGAGAGTAGTATCTTTCATGTAGTTTTCTTAAGATGGCCAACAAAAGTCCATTCTACTTACCTGATCAATGCCACGACCTTTACACTGTAGAATGATGACCTCTAACAGCTTTGCTGCATGACATTCTGCATCTTCTCCTGCCACACCTGTAAGGACCTTTTCACCTTGGGAACTCCCCCCTACCCCAGTGAACCCCTTGCCCCTCCTCTTTGATGCCCCTCCCAAGGCTTAGGTTGCCAGCTCTTGAAATAAATAAATGAACTCTGCTACCCGGGGATGGAGCCCATTGCTGCTCTGGTGTGGCACGAGGGTTGGGGGGCCGCCGCTCAGCGGCAGAGCCCGCTTTGCATGCAGAAGGCCCCCCCGGTTCGATCACCAGCAGCGTCTCCAGGTAGGGCTGGGAAAACCCCTGCCTGAAACCCTGGAGAGCTGCTCCCAGTCCATGTCAACAACACTGGGCTAGAGGGACCAAGCGTCTGACTCAGTATAAGGCACCTTCCTATGTTCCTGCGTACCCAAGAAGCCAGGGTGGTGGGCCCAAGGGAGAGCTAGCACAAAATATTTATATTCCACTTAGATTTTTTAAATATAACAACAACAACAACAACAACAACAACAACAACCCTGGAGTGGTGGTGGAAGGCTTTGCTTATTTCTTGCAAGGCAACTCCCCCCACCCCCAAAGCCAGGCCAGTGGGCAACAGCCCCCGCTTGCTCAGCCAAACTCTCCATCCCCTGGCCTGCTTATTTATTTATTTTATTTATTTATTATATTGATACCCTGCCTTTTTTCCTGCAAGGAGCCCAAGGTGGCTTACATAATCCTCCCCCCCCCCATTTTATCCTCACAACAACCCTGCGAGGTAGGTTAGGCTGAGAGTCAGTGAGTCACCCAGTGAGTTTCATGGCCGAGCGGGGACTAGAACCCGGATCTCCCGAGTCCCCAGTCCAGCACCCTCACCACTACGCCACACTGGCTCTCCGTGGCCACCTGGCTCTCCCCTTAGCCCAGCCTTCCTCAAGCTGGCGTCCTGCAGATGTGCGGGGCTCCGATGCCCGGCGGCATCCCCCGAGGGCTTCTTGAGTTCTGCAGGGACTGAAAGCCTTTGGCCGCGCTGCTGCCTCGAGGAGTCGGTGGTGATTCCCTGCACCGCCAGAGCTTTTTCCCAGCGTATTAAGACGACGACGAGGGGCTTTTTCCATGCCCGGGAGGGGCAGCGGCTGTTTTCCTACTTGCGTCCTCGCATCTTGTTCATTTTGTCAGCCGCAGGGTTTGGAGTCCGGGCTTTTCATCTGCCTGTCAATCTCTTCACACACCTGTGGCTCTTTGTAAATGCGCCATCCATTATTCATGAAGACGAAACAAGGCCGCGCGGGGATCTAATTAGGCCGGGCGAGCCCCCGCGCCCGTGCCTGTAACATGCTCCTGCTTGTTTGTCCACAACAGGAACACTTTGAAACTGTAAAGTTTTTTTTTGCCAATCCATATGAAATAATAACACAAGGAATGGCGACACGAAGCTGCCTTTTGCAGATGCAAACCACGAGCCCTTCTAGACCAGGACTCTCCAAGGTCCCCGGCTGAGAGAGGCTGTTTCTAGCCCTCCCTCTACCAGAGTTTCCCTTCTAACTGGAGAGGCTGTCAGGGACTGCACCTGGGCCGTCATGGGGGCACCGGACAAAAAACATGTCCCCTAAATACAAAACTGGAGCCCCAAAATACAACCGTGGAGCCCGAAGGCACATCACCAGAATGGCTTATACTTGGCTGGCCTGCGAAATGTTGACTCCCGAGATGAAAAATCCAAATTCTCTTTGCACCGCTTCCCCCCACCGTCCCACTTCCTCTAATTTGCTTGGGGGCACAGCCGTGCAAGGAGTTATCCCACACAAGCCACATTGAAAAGAGGGGGTGGTTGTTGTTTTTTTTTAAGCAAGTGCAGTGTTCGTACGCAATGACAACTCACAATTCAGTGACAACCCATACTCAACCCGCACTCTGGGTTGTTGTCACTACATGAGAACCAGGTCATTATTGGCTTCACGTGTGATCTGAAACACACAGGAAACGCGGCGATGTCCCCTGTCCCCTAAATGGTGCCTTTGCTTTTTCTGATCAAGCTCTGCATCTGACTGACCACCATGAGACATTTGCATATGGGGCGCCCGCCCGCTCTCACACACAAGTCAGACTGGCTGGTGAGCTTGGGCATGATTTGTGCCTTCCTCCACAGCGGGGGCAGGGGTGACTTGCGCTGCTCCAAATTCTGTTGGACTGCAACTCTCATCCCCCCCCTCACCATAGGCCGGTGAGGGCTGATGTGCGCTGCGGTCCAACAACACCTGGAGGGCTTGATCCACGTGCCTTGGTCAGCTGGAGGCCTTGTGTTGTAACCGCATCTCACAATACACCAGCTCTCTTCATGTGACACCTGGTGTTCTGGGCTGCATATATGGACTGAAGGGCTGGTTCTGGAGCCTGGTAGAAGGGTGTCCTGCCCCGGAGAAGGGGTTTGGAACAGATGGGCTTTTTGATGCTTCCCATCCTGCCATCAAGCTGTGGCTCTGTGGAACACACTGACTCAGCCAAAGGATCAGAGCTGCTTTGCATATCACCCGAAGAGGCAGAAAGCAGATGTGCAAATGCTTTAGGGTTTCCACTGTTAGGTTTTGCATAGGCAGAACGAGATTACCACCTGACATCAGGATTATCACCTGACATGGAGGTTGTCTCTTGAGATGAAGTACACAAGGCTCCGGTCACCAGACATAGTCTCAAGGTGATATGACTCAGCAGCCTTGGGACAGATTTGGGGTAAACATGTTGAGGAATCAACTACCTAGGGAGGTTGTGGGCTCTCCCACTCTGGAGGCATTCAAGGTGCAGCTGGACAGCCATCTGTCAGGGATGCTTTGACCTAGATTCCTGCATTGAGCAGGGGGTTGGACTCGATGGCCTTGTAGGCCCCTTCCAACTCTACTTTTCTATGATTCTATGATTCTATGAATAGGTTATACAACTGGGGTGAGTAATATCCTATTTATAGGTGCAGGGTCTGTGGTATAAAGCTAACACACTTGTTGATAGCTTCACTCCTCCTTGCTGTCTCTTGTCTCGACTCGACATGTTTCTTGTTCTGGACTTCACTTCATCTAGCCTTACCACTGGGGTATTGGATTTGTATCTGCAATGATGTAGTGAGTAAGAGATGCATTGCTTGCCTTAATCCCATGTAATTGGGTCTTACAAATAAACTCTTTAATCTTTATTAACTGCTGTTATCTCCTCCTTCCGCCTGCGTGACTGGGACTGAGGGTCACTGGCTAGGGAAGCTTTTGAACCCGGGTCAGTCCAGCTCTCACATCTGGTTATGGGCCCAGTCCAGATAAGCCCAGATAATCAGCAGAGATAAGATTGTTATCTCAGATTGGGCAGATAAGCCCAGAGACGCAGTACGGAGAAATTCGGCAGTTATAGAGTTAAAGGATTTGTTTACTATTTGTAAGAACGGTTTGTAAATAACCGGGAAGGCGATGTATGTTGCTAGAGCTCTCACATCCACTTTCCTCTGTGTGTTGCCACATCGAAAAGGGGAACTCCCTTTTCTTCCCTTGGGGGAGAGTCCACCCCTCAGACAAGGCAACTTGCAACAGAAAGCAAATACAGGAGTGCAAGTGTGCATCCTCTTTTCCCTGTTTGTTGTAATCTGAAAGCCATCCTCATGAACATGGCACGTGCCACGTGCAAGCAGTGTTCCTGCTCTCTGATGGCTTGCCATTGACATGAGAGGCCCCTGCGTACAAATCACACTGGTACCATGTTTTTAAAGCACGCCGCATAGAGCCAATGCAGTACTCTGACTGAAAGTGCTAAACGGCACTCACGGTAAATATGGTACGTACTTTGCTATTTTTCACCCATTGCTCCATAAACCCCTTCGCACGTTTGCACACGCCCGGAACGAGGGCTGTGCATCCTGGGCAGGATGCAAGGTGACCGGGCAGGGGAGAGCCTTTGTCCTCATGTCTTGCCGAGAACCTCCCAGGAGCCTCCCATGGGTCAGACCCTGGAGCAGGATTTGGGGATAGATGGACCACCCCTCCCCCATCAGCCGCTGGAGGAGGCCGAGGTGTGTGCACTCACAGCCCAGAATCCCAGTCGCAATTGTGGCCAGCCAGGTAACAAGGCTGTTTGCCCCCCACCACCCGCGTCTGTTACTCAAGAGCTCTGAACGTGCGGGCTCCGTTTCACCATCGTGGGGCATCTAGCAGAAGTGGGGAACGTGCGGCCAGCAGGAGCCGTGCGGCCCTCAGACACCCTCTGTGCCCCACCCGCCGTGTTTCCGCACTGCCCAGCTCACCATGCAGCAGGCGGGCCGTGGAAAAAGATGGCTCCCCTGGCAGTCCTACTAGCAGCAGCAGGACAACGATCTTCACTGGGATGACTGGCGGGGTTTAACCCCCTGCCCCGCAATCCTGTTGCAGCCAAGGTCATAAGAACATAAGAAGAGCCATGCTGGAACAGAGACCCACAAGCAGGACATATTTTACTAATTATTACTACTGATAATTAGTAATAGGATTCATAGGTTCATAGATCATAGAGTTGGAAGGGGCCTACAAGGCCACCGAGTCCAACCCCCTGCTCATGCAGCCATCAGGACTAGTAGCCACTGACAGGCTAATCCTCCATGAACTTGTCGTCTAATTCCTCTTTAAAGCTGCCCGAATTGCTGGCCCTCGCTACAGCTAGTGGTAGCAAACCCCACAGTTCAACTATGCGGTGTGTGGAGCACGGCCCTTCCTCCTGCCTGTCCTGCGTCTCCCACAACTGAGCTTCACTGGCCTGCCTGGAGTGCTGCTATGATGAGAGAGGGAGGAAACGGCTCCCCGTGCATCCCTCCACCACCCGGTGTGTTGTGTGTGTGTGTGTGTGTGTGTGTGTGTGTGTGTGTGGACCCTTTTCCAGCCCGAGGGCTGAATTCCATTTCGAGGAATCTCTTGGGGGACCAAATTCCAGTGGTGGGCGGGGACACAGGCAAAAGGGGCGTGTCCAAATCACGGCATACTGTGGCTTGAAGCTCTTTCAGTGACTGGCAGAAAGAGCTTCAAGCCACAATATGCCGTGATTTGGAAATTATTAATAGACATGAAAGTCAAATTTACAAGCAAAACAATAAATCTAAAGCTATTATTTAATTCAGTGTTCTCCAACCTTGGGTCCCCAGATGTTTTTGGCCTACAACTCCTTTTTTTCACTGCCTCTCATGTTGGAGAAATGATCAATTACATGCCGTGTTTCAAAACTGTGGGTAACTTTCAAAATGGGAAAGGGAGAGAGCAGGAGATATTTACCTGCCTGGGGGAGGACTAAGTCACTACCCCAGGCATCATGGTGTGTGTGTGTGTGTGCGTGAGAGAGAGAGAGAGAGAGAGAGAGAGAGAGAGAGAGAGTATATGGGAGAGAAAGGAAGAAGGAGGAGATAAAAAGGGTGTCCACACTAGGGATGTCACCGTTCTGTTTTTTCATCTTTTGCTTTGGGCACGTCCTCTGCTGGGAGCATGCAGCCAGCCCTCAACTCCCCAAAAAAGTTGCCCACCTTGGCTTACAGGCAGCTTTGGACAGAGGCCCCCCTCTCCATGAATTTGCCCAATTCCCCTTGAAAGCCGCCCCCTGTCTGGTAGCAGCAACTTCCAGGTGCGAGTTTCCAGTTGCGTGAGGCCGCCCACTGTCTGGTCCGTCCTGCACCCAACTGTAGTTGGGAGGGAGTCCGGCTCGAGGCCTGTTTGACAGCCGCAGCTTCCCTGTTTCAAGATGCATGGAAGGCCATGCACTAGTGAGAGAAAGACACTCTTCATATCGCTATCATGGCCACTTGGCAATTGATAGCCAAGCTGCAGTTAGAATGATGAGAGCAACCTCGGAGCGACAGCAATGTTTCAAGGGAAATTTAGTCTGCCTTCCAGCTTTCCTCTAGGGTTTGTCAGGGCAACAACTACTATCTGCCAACACCTTCAGATCGAAGGCCGGCACCTGCTCTGGTTCTGCTGGACCTTTAGTAAAATTTGACGTGACAGATCAGGTGCTGCTGGTTTAGACTCCGAGGGATGCTGCTGGGAGTGACCAAGGCCGCCTTCCAACTGGTCCTTAGGATCATGCCAACAAGATCAGCATCACCCACTGGCTTCGCGCCTTCTCTGGGAGATGTGGCAATTGGCAAAGTCACCGGCTGCCTCCAATCTTGTAGGTGCAATTCCAAAGATGAGCTGGATGGCAGCTCCAGTCACTCCCAGCAACACCTTGTCAGAGACCATGTGCTGTCCATCTTGTTCAGCTGCTCAGGGATGTGCTGGTGAAGAGCTGGAGTCCATAAGAACACAAGGAGAGCCATGCTGGATGAGACCAAGGGTCCGTCTAGTCCAGCATTCTGTTCACACAGTAGCCAACCAGCTGCCCACAGGACACCCACAAGCAGGACAGGAGTGCAACAGCACCTTCCTGCCCATGCGCCCCAGCAACTGGAGTACACAGGCAGACTGCCTCTGATACTGGAGGTAGCATAGAGCCACCAGGACTAGCAGCCATTGATGAGTCTGATGCTCCATGAGTAGTATGCTGACAATACGCAACTTACATCTCTCTTGCCCTAGGACTCCTGGCGGCCCTGGAGGATGCTGCTAGCTGGATACTAAAACCAGGGAGGAATGAGATTGGGACACACACACACACACACACACACCCCAATATAAAGATCACCTTGATTATCTCAGGCCCTGCATACTGAGGAAGTCAGAGTGCAGGCACTGGATCAAGAAAATCATCTGGTGGTGTCCTTGACTGCATCGTCCTCCCTATGAAAACTGAAGCATCAGACAGGTTCTAGGTTGCGGCTTTTATTAGCTGCATAAGTATCTCCTGCTCTCTCCCTTTCCCATTTTGAAAGTTACCCACAGTTTTGAAACACGGCATGTAATTGATCATTTCTCCAACATGAGAGGCAGTGAAAAAAAGGATAATGGTGGTGACTAAAAAAAACCCTAACGTGACAACCAACTTGCCAGACATTCCCACACGGCGAGGTTGTGTTTGATCAGGCATTCCTCTGCCGCCGTCTGCTGTGATATCCTTTGTCACTTCTCCTGCGCCATTCGGGATGAGATAAAAAGGCTTTTGACTCAACTGGCTTCTAAGGACTGATCAGGCTGAATTCACAGATTCCACAAACAGCAACGGAAACCATGGAATTCACCTGACAGGTGGGATGAATGAATGTGACTGCCACCTGCCATCTACAGACCTGGCAGCTTTTGAAAATTAGGCAGAGGGAGACTGAAACATTTCCAGTTTAGAACTAAGATTACAACAAGTCTACTTGTTTCAGTATTTGCACTCGTTCAGATCTCAGTTATCAAAAGGCATGCAAGGAGCAAAGACTTAGAGCCTGCGAATGCTCTAACAATTAAATCAGTGTTCTCCAACCTTGGGTCCCCAGATGTTCTTGGCCTACAACTCCCAGCATGCCCCAGCCAGCTACACTGGCTGGGGCATGCTGGGAGTTGTAGGCCAAGAACATCTGGGGACCCAAGGTTGGAGAACACTGAATTAAATAATAGCTTTAGATTTGTTGTTTTGCTTGTAAATTTGACTTTCATGTCTATTAATAATTTGACTTTTGTTTTGCTTGCAAATTTGACTTTTACATCCTAGCTGCCCTCCTTCAAAGCTCATCCTTGATCATATCCGTTTGCTTTCATCCGCTGTGGCCCTTGCCTCTCCCATCCATTTCCTCCTCTCTGTTTTCTCTTCACATTCATATTTTAGATTGTAAGCCCACTGAGGCAGAGAGACCCATCTTTTCTTTCTCTTTTGCTAATGCTGTGAATGAAGCCATTGTATTACCAACTTTATTGTATGCCTGCGAAATATGGACTATCTATAAACGTCACTTCCACCTCCTTGAAAGGTTTCATCAACGTTGCCTCCGGAAAATCCTGCGAATTACTTGGGAAGATAGGCGAACAAATGTCAGTGTACCGGAAGAAGCAAAGACTACTAGCATTGAAAAAATGATCCTTCAATGCCAACTTCAGTGGACCGGTCATGTTGTTCGAATGCCTGACTGCCGTCTCCCAAAGCAGTTACTTTACTCCCAACTCAAGGATGGAAAGCGGAATATCGGTGGTCAATATAAGAGGTTTAAAGATGTTCATAAGGCTAATCTAAAAAAATGCAATATAAACATCGAAAACTGGGATGCTCTGGCCCATGAACGATCTAAATGGAGGTTGGCCTTTCACAAAGGTTCCATGGACTTTGAAGAAGCCCGAGTGCAAGGGGAAAGGGAGAAACGTGCTAAGCGAAAAGCACGTCAAATGAATCCTTTCCAGGACCATCTTCTATCTGGTAACCTGTGTCCTCACTGTGGGAAGCTGTGTGGATCTAGAATTGGCCTCCACAGTCACTTACGGACCCATCGCTAGAGTCTACACAATCTTCTTTAGAATTTCCTCCTTTTATCCCGGAAGACAATCTTACTCGGTCACGAGTGATCGCCTGATGATGATGAGTACATGCTACAGAAATAATAATATCACCAACGTTGTTAATGCATTGTTACAAAGCAGGTGTTGGGGGGGGTGGGGATGGGAGGAAAAACACACTTGGTAAGATAAATAGGAGGAGGAAAAAAAGCTTGTTTGCCAGAACTGGACTAGGTAATATCAGTGTCCAATTTTGTGTTTGTTTTATTCTCAGTACAAAATGTTAAAACATTTTGCATCTGAGATCCCTCAGAGTGAAGACCATAATCCAGAACTCCAGAAAGAAAAGGAACATTCTGAGTGTCATATATGAATTCCTAAGCATTTCAGTTTCACCATGGTTTTCAGGTTCTGAATTGTGAAGTTACTGAAGGAAAACCTGCGTTTCAAGCCCACCCTCCCCACAAACATTATTTCATGCTTAAAATGACCTTGCCCCCAACAAAATCCAAGATTTCACTGGGTTGTGTCCAACTGACGATGTCCAGACTTAATGATTTAGAATACATGAAATGCGTCAAACCTCAAACTTAACATTTTGTTGATTTAGTTTTAGGACCAATAACAATTTCTCAGTAACCTCATAGTAGTGACCTTCCTTCTAACCATGTGGAGGCTGTGTTTTCATGATAATTATCCCATAAATCTTCCCAAAGAAATTTGTATCAAGTTCCACCTATCAAGACCCAGGGATCAGATGTTCTCTGGCATTTTGGGGTCTAGTCTGCAATTTGATAAATCCATTATTTTGCACACGTAGATGATTGTGCGTGTAAATTCAGCAGCAACACTAATTTATAGCTTTCATGTCATCTAGATCAGTTCTCCCTCTGCCCTCTTCTTTTTGGTTCTCGCCTCGGCACATTATTAACCAGCACAAACTACCTCTTGAAGAAGAAGGATGGACCTTGTGGAAACAGCACCAGTCGCTGTATAGCCATGATTTAAAAGGACACCTTTCTCCGAGAGGAAACAGGTGTGATGAAGTGGCGTCAAAGCAGCCAGAGATATGGACCATTCCAGGTTTAATCTGTTCATTAACGAAGAACTGTGGTGAGCAAAGCCTCGGTCTGTTTGCTGAAATCTCCAGAGTCAGCAGCTCTACTCTCTTGACAAGGAAAAATAATTAGCAAGGAACTTTAATTAAGAGATAACAGATGAGTGCTGAAGGACTTCCACTTAATCACCGTGAGACAGTCAGCAGCTCGATTTCTATTTACTTCAGTGGCCAAAGCCGAGGTGCTTTCCTCGTGGAAGGTTGAGCATGTGGATTATGGTGGGGGTCACATTCATGTCATGTCCTTGCATACTTCTCAGCCCCTGGGGAGGGATGGGAAGCCCCCTCCACGGGCCTTCTCCCATGGAGATCAGCGAACATGTAACAGAGCCACTGCGCATACGTGCAGAACCGTTTCACAGCTGTTGTAGGGTGCTCAGGGGTCTTTCTTGAAAGCAGTCACTCGGTTGTTGCAGGGGATTGATAAGCCTTTCCCACACATGCTGTGGAAATCACATTTCCCAGCATCTAGGTAGGCCCCCGCAAAATGTGAGGAGGAGACAGGATCGCTGCCTAACTGGAGCTTCCGTCGCTATCACACGTGTTTTGTGGGGTGTGGTTTCAGGAGGTGGATGAACATCTCCTGGAGAATGCTCAGGACATCCTAATGAGCAGCAATACCCACACACCAATCCCGGTGCAAAACTGCATTCCCTTTCAATCTGTTTTATATTCTTTACTAATGCTGGACGTTGAAGCCAAATTAGCCCGACCCCTGGAACCAAGGGCAGAACGTCAGTAAAGCTACGTTCCCTCCTCCCCCCTCCAGCAATGCCCCCCCCCAGTATTTCACAGAACTTACCTCCTTTTACAAGTTGTGTGTTTATGTAAACACACACACATACACACACACGGGGGGGGGGTGTTTGGAGAACTGAGCAAAGATCTTATTCACTTTGATTTCCCACTTCAGGCAGCAAGGAAGTGAAACTGACAGGTTCTCCACAGCAAGGGCATTCCCCACCGAATCTAATCTTGCCCTAAAGTGCTTTCCCGACATTATAATCTGCACAACGGACCTGGAAGGTAGTGCTACGATACCCATACATTACAGATGCAAATCTGTTGCGAGAATGAAGGGAACGGTAAAGCCACTGGACCTCCAGCAATGAGCCAGAGGAAGAGGAAAGAGGCAAAAGCCCCAATAATGCAAACCAGGCTCTGCGATGCTGAGGCAGAGTAGGCGGCTTACCTGCGTCCACAGGGTGGAGGAGGAGGAGAAGGAGGAGGAGGAGGAGGAGGAGGAGGAGGAGGAGGGAACTCTGATAGAAATTCAAGCTTACATCAATCACCAGATGTTTTCAGTGTAGACACTGGAGGCCAGCTGTGCATTAAATCAACTCCAGCCCACCACTGAACCGTGCTAAAGTTTTAATGTAGACAAGTCCTCAGTGGGACAATCCATTGGAAGAAACCGGTTAAGGAGGAAATATTGCAGAGAATTCCAATGTGGTTTGATGCTTTTTACATCAGTAAGAAAAGGTAAGAATATATGAGTATATGAAGAGGGAGAGAAATAGAATGCCTCAGCTGAGATAATATTTCCCTTCATGGGAGTAGTTCTGGAATGTGTGTGTGTGTGTGTGTGTGTGTGTGTGTGTGTGTAGGCAGACACTGTGCTGGTCGGATATACAATCGACAGAGGCCATCAGGAAAGAGCCCAGTAGAGAGCAGTAAGATCTGGTGAACTGTAGCGGCTAAGAGCCCACGATGCAAATCGGCAAGTCCACATTCAAATCTTTCCTCTGCCACAGACTCACTAGGTAGCCTTTGGCAAGCCGCCACCCCCTTTCTCTGCCTCAATCCTCTACCTGCAATGTAGGGATAATAATATGGACCTACCTTACAGGGTTGCTGTTGTAAACCTTGCAACATCATTTATATGAAGCTATTTTGAAAGTCCTAAACAATTACTAATTATTATACTAATGCCATTGGGTGCCAAATTTAGAAATCAAGTCTAGGTTCAAAGGGCACAATAGGCAAAGATGGGCTTAATTCACACAGTGGGGGGTTGGTTTTGGATACTGAATGGATTACGATTCCATTTTAGGGATGGGCGACCCGCTCGGCACTCGACTTGCAGTGCGTGAGCAGAGCGCTCCCACTGCACGAGCGGAGCAGAGCGCCAGCTGAGGCACTCGCTGGACTTCCGGGTCCCCAGCTCTATGTTGTTTACAAAGAAAATAGCGTAAAAGACGTTAAAAATGGCCGAATTTGCGCAAATTAGGCCGCGATTTGCGCAAATTAGGCCGTTTTAAATGTATTTCACGCCATTTTCTACATAAACAATGTAGCGCCGGAACCCGGAAGTCGCTTTCCCCAGCTCGGCTTGCAAGAACGCGAGTCGAGCCGGGAAAAAGGTAGGTCGAGCGGAACTCAGTGGGTCGAGCCCGGCAAGTTCGCTGGACTTCCACCCCCTAATTGGGCTCCGCACACATCCCCATGTGACTGGCTCTATCCAAGTGTCTCCACAATCTAAGGCAGTGTTCTCCAACCTTGGGCCCCCAGATGTTTTTGGCCTACAACTGATGTTGTAGGCCAAAAACATCTGGGGACCCAAGGTTAGAGAACACTGATCTAAGGGCTTTTCATCTATCACTAGTAAAGCCAGAGACAACCACTTTACACTTACAAGTCCAGTTGTCTTTGAAGTGTTACAGAACGCACTATTTTCAAAATATAGGCTCCCAGATAAAATAACCTCCTTCCGACTAACTTGAGGCAGGCCGTCGTGTCTTCCTTCCACCCCCTTTGGCTTGCTCTTGCTTGCATATCAACAGAATTCTCATTAAGCTGCGTTACAAGGCAGTTCCTGGGCAAGCAAAACGGCTTACTGGTTTTCCGCTCTACGGATCCTCCTGAAAAAACCCTGCGGCTGCCCCAGGTGTTTTACTTGCACATCTCTACAGAGATTGCTTCCCCAAAGAGAAACATCATGTAGGTAGAACTGACTGGTCCAAAGAAGGGAGGAAGTAAGAAAGACTACAGGTTTTGGTTCACACAGTACTTTCTCATATACTCAAGTAAACCCAACTCTTCTCAGCAGAAGAAGTTTCGAGTCACGGATCCTGGCAGCCGAACCCAGCCCTCCTCTTGCCCGCAGTAGCTTCCCAGGTAAGAGGAACCTCTGGCCTGGCTCCCTGCTGCACTTCGGCACCACCACTGAAGGCGGCCAGAAGGCGGTATTGCAACTACCAACTCAGGAGGGATCAGGTGACCCAAAGGGCCAGCAGGATTTCACTCAGCCCTATAAAAGCTGCCAGCTCTGACCTGGTCCCTCAGTTTAAGCATTTTTTAGGAGAAACAGTTCTAAAACAGCCACACTGGCTTCCCCAACATTTCTAGACGCAATTTAAAATGCTGGTGTTGAGTTATGAAGCCTTGTAGGACCAGGTTATCCCAAAGAATTGCCCTCTCCACCTCCCGTTCGGAAGTTCTTCTACCCCAAGGTAATTCTTGCAAGGCGCCTGGTGGCCAGGGAGGGAGCCTTCTTAGTGGTAGCGCCCTGCCTGTGGACCACCCTCCTTCCAACGGTCAGGGGCACTGGGCCCCAGTCTCACACTATTCACCCCAACCCAGCCTAGGTTACTGTCACCTCTTTTCATAGATTTCATAGATCATAAAGTTGGAAGGAGCCTACAAGGCTATCGAGTCCAACCCACCTGCCACTTGAGGAGTTTTAGCAATTTTAAATTCTGGACTGTTTTATCTGTTGCTATTTCAGTATTTAGATGAACTTGAATGCCTTGCCGCCATTTTGTTTATCTCTTGTGATTTTGAACATGTTCACTGTTTTATCGTTTTATCCTTGTAAGCCACCTCAAGAAAAAGAGGGGGGGGGGAAATCTCTTGATGAGGGAGGCAGGTTGCCAGGATGTTAAATCAACCAAACCTGCCCTTTGGATCAAGGCGAAGCAGTCACCACATCCTTGCCAACCAGCCTCACAGCTCCGCCGCTTCCCAGCCCCGACTTCTCGCCGTCTCACTCCTCCGGCTTTGCTTCTCCTCCACCACCACACTGCCACCTCTGCCACCTGGGCACGTGCTCACTTGGAATGCAGCAGAGGAACCTCGGAAGCCGCCGGATACAGAGTCGGGCCCCCAAGAATGGGGGACACTTGGCTCAACAATACCACAAGTGAGAAGGATCTTGGAATTGTGGTAGATCACAAACTGAATATGAGCCAGCAATGCGATGTGGCTGCAAAGAAGGCAAATGCTATTTTGGGCTGCATTAATAGAAGTATAGCTTCCAAATCGCGGGAAGTGATAATTCCCCTTTACTTGGCGCTGGTTAGGCCTCATCTTGAGTACTGCATCCAGTTCTGGGCACCTCACTTTAAGAAGGACATAGACAAACTGGAGAGGGTTCAGAGGAGGGCAACAAGGATGATAAAGGGACTGGAAACAAGGCCCTATGAGGAGAGACTGAAAGAACTGGGCATGTTTCGCCTTCAGAAGAGGAGACTGAGGGGAGATATGATCGCACTCTTCCAGGGATGTCACACAAAGGAGGGCAAGGATCTCTTCTCGATCATCCCAGTTTGCAGGACACGGAATAATGGGCTCAAGTTACAGGAACCTAGATTCCACCTAAACATCAGGAAAAATTTCCTGACTGCCAGAGCAATAAGACAATGGAACCAACTACCTAGGGAGGTGGTGGGCTCTCCCAGTCTGGAGGCATTCAAGGTGCAGCTGGATGGCCATCTGTCAGGGATGCTTTGACCTGGATTCCTGCATTGAGCAGGGGGTTGGACTCGATGGCCTTGTAGGCCCCTTCCAACTCTACTTTTCTATGATTCTATGACCCCCGCTTGGTCCATCCGGCCCAGTATTGTCCGCACTGACTGGCAGCCGTGGCTCTCCAGGGTTCCAGGCGGGATCCCTTCCTAGTTCTACCTGGCCAGGGGGCGGACGGGGGACCTCCTGCGTGGCAAGCAGCTGCTCTCCTACTGAGCCAAAGCCCCTCCCGTCACAGATGTGGCTGCCGGCACCCCTTGTTTTGAGTTGCCGACTCACTCGCAGGAATTGGTAGTCAACCGAGGGGCCGTGGCCTCCTTGCTTGGCATGCAGGAGGTCCCCGGTTCGATCTCCGGCGGCAGCATCTCCAGGTAGGGCTGGGAAAAGGTCCTGCCTGAAGCCCTGCAGAGCTGCTGCTGCCGGTCAGTGTCGACAATACTGGCCCAGGTGGACCAAGCAGGGTCTGACGCGGTGCAAGGCAGTCTCCTGTGTTCGTCCAGTGCACACGGTCCACGTGAAAGCCTTCTGTGAGACTGCTCGTATTTTTAAAACATATGCGTGGAACTGGATGGAGGAAGAGAGGGGTGGGTGGGAGACGGAACTGGAGAACGCGGCTTCTTCCCTGCCTCCCAAGTGCTAATGAAGGCCATGAAGCTGACTGGGAGGCGAAAACACCCTCTCCTCTCTAATGTAATAGCTCTCCCGTGTCTCATCGTTTTAAGCTGGAAGCCACGGAAGAGCCGCGGCGGGAGGAGGGAGGCGTCGCCCTTTTCCCCTTTAGCTATTCAGCTGGAAGAGGCGTGGGCATGTTCCGTGAAAGTTAATGCAACATTTACGGGGGATTTTCTTGACAGGAAGGGACATTTGGGCGACCAGACAAATATGCCGTTGTCACAAGAGATAAGCTGCTCACAAGGCGCCCCCCCGTACCCCTGTCTGGCAGCGGCTGCAATTAGGAGGGGGGTTTCGTCAGAGGAGTTTCGTCAGAGTTCCCAGGGCTGAGAACAAACCGGAGTGCATGGGGGGGGGGGGGGGAGGCAACAGGACTCAGCCCCCCAGGTGAGTGGGTGCAGGCAAGCAGGTGACGGGAGGGAGGCCATATCCTGCTCTCAGGCTGCAGAAGGTGGGGCTGGCAGCAGCAAGGCACGCGCCCTCCCTGCTGAGCGGGAGAGAATACAGGCGCCCCAAAGCCCGCTTCCGAGGTTCTATGTCTCCCCGCTTACCAGTGCTGAGCTTCTCAGAATAAAGGGACCTTGGAAGCCCTTCTCCCTAATCTCACATGCGTGAGGGTTTGCGTTTACGCACTGCTGAAGGAAAGACACTCTGTGCATGCCCAGCGGTGTTCTCTCCTTAGCATTTCCTGCACTGAAGACACAGTGAACGGTTGCTCCAACGAAGCCCTGCTACTCACACTGTGAACACACACAGAGACACAAGCACACTAGAGCAGTGTTCTCCAACCTTGGGTGCCCAGATGTTTTTGGCCTACAACTCCCAGCATGCCCCAGCCAGCGTAGCTACGCTGGCTGGGGCATGCTGGGAGTTGTAGGCCAAAAACATCTGGGCACCCAAGGTTGGAGAACACTGCACCAGAGGACACGGAAATGCAACGCGGGAAGCAGCTGAAGGTTTAGCATGACCAAATGGTTGCGTTCCGGAAGAGGGACAGCTCTACCGACCATGACTCCTTATCAGCCAGCACTGATTCCAACCATCACCCTCTTACCAAAAAACCCACACATGCTGAAAAACAACAAACAGAGAAGTGCCGGACAGTTTAAGGATATAAAGACATATTGAAAGAACCTGCCAATCAACTGGAGAGCCAGCGTGGCCGTAGTGGTTAGAGTGTTGGACTGGGACTCGGGAGATCCGGGTCCTAGTCCCCACTCGGCCATGAAGCTCACTGGGTGACTTTGGGCCGGCCACTGGCTCTCAGCCTAACCAACCTCACAAGGCTGCTATGAGGATGAAATGGAGAGAAGGAGGATTATGTAAGCCGCCTTGGGTTCCTTGGAGGAAAAAAGGCGGGGTATAAATATAATAAATAAATAACATGTCGGGCTGCTAAATGCCTGACCAGATAAGAGGGTTCTTCATTGCCTCCAGAAAGTACTCGGGCCTTAAGGGAGTTGCACAGTTCAGGAACAGGCATGGAGAATGTCCTAACCATTGGTGCCTGTTGTCACACAGACATCCCCCACGATGAGACTGGTCTCTCCTGACTGTAAAAGACTGTGATGGGGTCAGGGAAGGAAGCTGTTTTTGTGGCTTGAAGGATCCAGTCCAGTGACCAGCTGACTATGTGGGGGGGGGGAAGGGAACAGCCACGCCTGGAGTCCCGAGACCACCAAGATTTTTTAATCTTTTTTATTTTTAAAATAAAAACAGAGTCCTCTGCCATGGTCCCTTATCTGACCCTGCTCAACCTCATGCCTGTTTTGTGTTACTCAGTCAGATTTTAGGGGGTTGGACTCAGAAGTCTTGTAGGCTCCTTCCAACTCTATGATCTATAAAAGGTTTTAAGCATCTAGGAGGGAAACTAGCATGGCCAGGTGACCCTTTCGCAGAGGACAGTCCTCTATTTGAAGCGCTGCGAGAGGACTGCCCTCTATTTGAAGGTGTCCAGTCCAAGTCCAGTTTAAAGATGAAGAACCATCAGAAAGTTGAGATGGGCCTTGAAGTTGCCCATCAACAGCACCTGGACGGCAGACAGAGTAAGGCACACAGGTCACCTGGACAAGTCTTCCACACTATGGTAAGATGTACTTTATTTCTATTTAAATTATAATAATTATTTCTAAATTTGCATATATATATATAAATTAGAAAATGCAAATCTTATGCAAATCGGTCCTCTCATTTTTTGGTGATGCGTTTCCTCTTTTTTGGAAATTTATAAGTGGCCACCCTACCAGGCAGGGAAAGTGAGGCTGAAGTGGGGATCCAAGTGAGCAGCAGCTAGAAGGATATCTGGATTCACAAGGCAAGGAGGCAAGGTCAGTCTCCCAGTATTTACACCTGCCTTGGTGGATCGAGAGGCACTTAATGGCACCCCAGATCTGTTGCTTCATGGCAGGAACTACCTCTGTAGGGCCTCGACTGTGAGTGCCAATCGGTGGCGAGTGGAATGTTCTGCCTTTGGACAGGGGCCGTGTGTGTGTGTGTGTCGGACTGGACGGCCCTTTGTCCTTCCAAGGCTCTGCGATTCCCTTTCGGTCTTCTCCCACCACCGCTTCCCTCTGGTCTGGCCAGTTCAGCCAAGGGCGGGAGAGCGTCTGTCTGCCTTTGACGCTGCACAGGATATCCAGGTTTGGAATGGAGGCAGCTGCCTCGCGCCTTTTTCCTCCAGAGCCCTGTTTCGGAGAGGCCGAGAGCCCATTTCCCTTTCCCAGCCAAGGGAAGCCGTAAACCAAAGGAACATTAAGCAGACCAGAGCCGCCTTTCCCCTTTGCCTTTCTTCACAAACACCTCCGGGTTCCTCGGGACCCTGTCCCCAGAGCGGCTGGGATTTCGGACGTGTTGACGGGACCCCGGCGTCCAATTATTCCTCGGCTGTGAGTGAAGGACAATGTTTGAAGAGATCTGGTTTCCAGTAGGAAATGGGAGTGAGACCTACCCCAGGATTACCCAATCCATCCATTTCAGGGACTGACCATATGCAAGGGCCTTTCAGAGTAGTTCTGGCGCATCCCTTTGGCCCAGGCCTGGCTGCTAACACAAGGGCATGCGAGAGCCTTGGGGTGGTGGTGAGGGTCTCAAGAGCAGGACTGAGAGACTCAGGTTCAGATCTCCACTCTGCCATGAAGCTTGCTGGGCAACCTCGGGCCTTGCCAACCTCACAGGGGTGCTGTGAGGTTAACAGGGGTGGGGTGAGAGCCCTAGGGTGGCCGGGTGACCGGCCAGATGGGCGATTAATAAATATAAGAAATAAATAAAAATAAATAGTGCACCACTCTGAGCTTCTTGGAGGAAGGGTGGGATACAGGGCTAAAAAATAATCGATAACAAAGATGAGCCTGAGAGTCAACACAGGTTGCCCAAGTGGACTGTAGGAAGAATCACTGCAACGTGACTGAACCAATGCGGTTGTGGAGGGAGGAATCCATGCCCGTTTCCCTCAGATCCCAGAGACCAGCCAAACTGCTTTGCGGCCATTTCCGCACTTGCGACAGAAACATCACTCTCATCGCTCTCCGGTTTCAGTCCTCCTTCAGCCCCTGGTCCTCTTTCTCATACCCAGAGGACTGCCTTGAGAGATCACAGACTGCGCTTGCAACTCCCTTGCCCTTGTGGCCGGCACTCGGGCAACCGATGTCAGCTCCACGGCTGTTAGCACCGTCAGCCTCTCGGCGGCTTCTCCTGCAGCCGAGAGGCTGATAATGAAGATAATGAAGGGGGAATATAGGCCGGTCAGTGGGCGTTGGCTATGACAGCTAAAATGGAACGCCCTTCTTCAGAGGCCGAATACCCCTGAATTCTAGACTCTGGGGAACAAACTGCGAGGAGGGGGCAGCTGCATCTCTGTCCTGCTTGTGGGCTTCCTGGAGATGTCTGGTTGGCCACTTTGGGAAACAGGGTGCTGGACGAGATCGTAGGGATGTATGAAAATTCCATGGCAGTTCACAAATCACTCAGAAACGCCATGTTCACAACCCTGAACGTACTGAACGCATGTTCTCCAGAAAGGTTCGCAAATTCCCGAACTTGCCTTCACATTCGCAAAATGCACAACTTTTCCGATTCAAACGGACCGAAAAATCAGGTCGCAGATGAGAACGGGAGCCAGCTGGACCAAACTTTTAGGTAAAGTTTGGAGAAATACAGTGAGCTCAAGCATCTTTGGTTGTCCCATCTCTAACTGTAGATGGACCATTGGTCTGATCCAGCTTCAGCCTTCAGGGGTCTCCTTATGTCCTTATGCAGAGTGTTGGGAAGGGAATTTATTTATTTATTTATTTATTTAATTACATTTGTTAATCGCCCATCTGGCCGGTCACCCAGCCACCGGAATTGGTGACATCTGGGCCAAATCTAAGAAAGGATACCCTCTCTTTAAAATCACTTGTAGAAGTTCAACTTTTCCTTGCTTCTCCGAATAGTCAAAGCTCTTAACGCTGCCCACTGCATGCTGAACCATTGTTACAAAGCCTTTCCAGCACAGCCAAGCCCAGTACTGGACGGGGGTTCAGCCTTGCTGCTGGGGGAACAGCCACCCTTATGTCTGCTGCTTATTCTCAGAATCACTGTGCGGAGATGTGTGCTCCAGGAGAGGGCATGAATGCAAAGCTCCAAGCACAACAGTAAACACAGGAAAGGTTTACAAAAAGGCAAGTTGCTGCTGCTGCTGTGCAGGAAAGTGTCGCCCGTGCTGGGATGCAATTGTGTTTTTCGAGGGGGTGGGAAGGAGAGATAAATGGCAGGCAGGGGCATGGTTTAGAATGTAAAGTTGGTTCCTGATTCTATGTGATGTATGTTAATTTTTTAACTAATCTTTTTATGATTAATTGTATTACAAATATTTTGTTCTATTTATAGGCTGTAATTTATCCTTGTTTTGCTATTTTGCTCTAATAACTTTTTAATGTACTAATAATACAGGCCTGTGGCTCACGCTGGCTCAGCTTGTCTGAGCGTGGAAAGCTAAGCAGGGTCAGGCCTGGTTGTTACTTGGATGGGAGACCCCTCCTCTAGTTTCCTGCATTGAGCAGGGGGTTGGACTCGATGGCCTTGTAGGCTCCTTCCAGCTCTATGATCTATGAAATCTATGAAATCTATAATATGCAGAAAGGTGAAAAGAGGACTAAATAAATACTTTTGGTTGGCTTTTAAAAGGGCTACAGGAGCCCCCACTTCTGTTCGCAGCAGTCTAGGCAAGCATTCGGTTGCGGGGGTATGAGCACCACTTAAAATGTACCTCTTGTTCGGTACATATTATACCTTTATTTACCATAAACACATGTTGCTTGCTTCAAACCTTCAGGAACAGAACAAATTAAAAGCCCAAAGAACAATAATAATAAAACAGAAGGAAGCTGATGATGCAATATCATCTTTAGAGAGGTCCCACCCCCAAAGGTGGCCTAAAAACAATTTCAAATAAATAAAAACGTACATAACAATAAAAATATCATAGATTTTATTATCCGAGACAGAGGGCAAGTGCATATGTATATTTTGTGTGTGTGTGTGTGTGTGTGTCTTTTTAACCCTCTATCCCCTTTGCTGTGGCCCCAGCAAGAATCCCTCCACATCAGAGCTTCCCTCCCAATGCAACTTGGAGCTGGGGATGGGAGAGATTTTTTTAGGACCATAGCAGGAGGGAAAGGGTTAAAATCTCTGCCTGACTGGGGGCCTCTGTGACTACTATTTGCATCTCTATAATTCACGCAACTTAAAGAGACACATTTAGTGTCACGTGTCGTTTGGCCTTGACACGGAGCAACTGACACTTCCAGTGGTCTGGAGAGCAGCACCCAGGCGTGAGCATCTGGTGTTCGCTTCAGGGAGCTTGTGACACTGGTTCTGCCTGAGCTCCATGGCTTCCCAATGTGTTTCTCAGCTACATTAACGGTGCTGATGCTCGCCTTGAAAGCCTTCCATGGTTCTGGCCCAGGATAGATACTTGAGGAGCGCCTCCTTCCTCGTGCCCCTTCCTGTTCTGGGGCATGAAAACCTCTCGACCGTTCATCAGCTGGCAGACTGATGGGTGCCACTGAACACCCTTTTTCTGGTGTCGGCCCCCAAGTTCTGGAATGAACGACCAACATCGCTGGGACAAGTCCAGAAGACTGGCCCTTTCAAATGACCTGTCAAGACCTCTTTCTTCAGGCGGGCCTTTCATTCTTGCCAGCACTCTGTTTTAATTTGCCCCTGTTAGAACATTTTATTGTTATTGCTATGATTTTACTGGTATTCTATTTTTCTCTTAAATGTAACCCGTTAAGAGAACAATTTGCTGAAAAGCAGGCTATAGATTGCAGGATAAAAACATAAAATAAAATGATGAGACATTAGAGGGGTGCACGAGAATAGTTAGATCAACCTGAACCCAGCAACAAAGCGATGCTAAAATGTCATCTTGCCGAGTATCCCTCCGGCCCTGTGAAACAGGCTGTGCTTATTCCCGTTTTACAGAGGAGGAAGAGAAACAGAACTTGCTCACACAGCCCCCAAGCACGGATCGGAACTTGAACTTCTCTCAGGTTCACTGAGGGTCACCGTGCCTTCCAACACACCACGCAACAACATCACATTTGGGGACTTGCCCATCAAGTGGCTGTTTGTCCGGAACCTATGAATGGCACAACAGCAATCCTCCCAAAACTTGGGCTGCAGGGGCAGGATTCTTGATAGCAGCCAGTTGTCTAGGATCTCTTGATGTGGGTCAACCCAGAGCAAAGCCCTTTTGATTCAAGGACAAAGAGCCCTGCATCCTCCCCAGTTCCTGGGGGAGGGAACAAGGTTAGCTGGGGAGGGGGGCAGTTCTTCACTAGCCTATAATCCCTGCACCAAGGGGGTTCAGTTGTCTCATAGAATCATAGAATCATAGAAAAGTAGAGTTGGAAGGGGCCTACAAGGCCATCGAGTCCAACCCCCTGCTCAATGCAGGAATCCAGGTCAAAGCATCTCTGACAGATGTCTGTCCAGCTGCACCTTGAATGCCTCCAGAGTGGGAGAGCCCACAACCTCCCTAGGTAGTTGATTCCATTGTCTTATTGCTCTGACAGTCAGGAAATTTTTCCTGATGTTTAGGTGGAATCTAGGTTCCTGTAACTTGAGCCCATTATTCCGTGTCCTGCAAACTGGGATGATCGAGAAGAGATCTTTGCCCTCCTCTGTGTGACATCCCTTCAAATACTGGAAGAGTGCGATCATATCTCCCCTCAGTCTCCTCTTCTGAAGGCTAAACATGCCCAGTTCTTTCAGTCTCTCCTCATAGGGCCTTGTTTCCAGTCCCTTTATCATCCTTGTTGCCCTCCTCTGAACCCTCTCCAGTTTGTCTATGTCCTTCTTAAAGTGAGGTGCCCAGAACTGGACGCAGTACTCAAGATGAGGCCTAACCAGCGTCTCATGAGCAGGCAGTTTGCACACTTGATGCTAAAGACTGTTTTCTGGGAATGGATGTAGCTTTACCTGCCTGGAGGTCATACTTACATTTTGCTCACGCACGCACACGCACGCACACGCACACACACACACACACTTCCAAGTTCTTTCCCTTCCACCAGGGATGATATGGGCTGTGGATGCAATCATTTTTTTATGAGGACATTAAAATGAAACTCAAATAAAGACTCGCAGCATTAGAGAAAGTGTAAAAGATCTACTGGGCCCCATCCAAGACACACGCTTCCCGGCCAACCCAGCATTGGCCCCTGCGGTGCTTTTTCCTCGGCATTCTCTGCTCTCATTTTACATACCATCCCGCCTGCACGGGTCACATTATGGCTGTCTTGTGAACGCTGGAGCGCTCCGCCTGGCGGCTCTTGGGTGTGTGAAATCTTAACCATGACGTAGAATTAACGTCCCGCCTGCGCTTCTTTTCCTTGTTCATTTAATTGCTTTTAAAATTCCTCCCCTGGGTAGATTTGCTGCCTAGTTGTTTGCTGGCTTTGCATCCGGCATTTTGTCACTTACTAAAGATCAGATTTTTTATATATATATATTAAACACATCTCAATTAAGCTCCAAGTTAAAAAAGAAGGCTGGGAAAAGAAAATATTTGTTCTGAAGAGCTGTTTAAAAAGAGAAACGAATCCCAGCTCCTATAAACAGGGGGAGATTGCCTAATGAAAAAGGACAGTTGCACAGATAAACTGTCCCCTTGCTAGATAAACAAGTGAAACCGTGGAGCAGTAATAGGGTTGGATAATGTACCCGTGGTCTACCTTGGTGGACTTGCGGCATTCACGCCTCCCCTTAGCCATGGAAGCTTTCTATGTTACCGTAACTGGCTTCCATCGCTCTAGTCTAGATAGAAAAGAAACATTGAGCTGCCCAGTCAAGGAAGGGAAACCACTGAAACATTCAAAATGAATCAGTATATAAAAAAGAATGCCGTAGTAAGCAACTACAAATCATCGTAACGGCAAAGCATCCACCTCGCCTACGTCTCTTTGCCAAAAACAGATTTCTAAACTGAACTTCCTACAAAATATCAGTCTGTAAACGTCCCGCTTCACCACTTCATACTTTGATTTGTCCTCCAATTGTGAATCAAACTGCAACAGTGTTTCCAACTGCAAACGGTCAAATGCTGAACGGGGGTGCCTCCACGCCCCCTTGCCAGTTTCAGAGCAATCTTTATTGAGAGCATGTTGGATATCATGACTACTGACTGATTCCTACCCCTCCTTTCTACACGAGTTTTCAAGTGTTCTCCCAAAGCGGAGAAGGGCATGCATTTTTTAAATGTACAACCTCCAGCATCCCTTGAGCAAAGGTGGCTCCAGGATTCGAAGTAGCAGCCACCAGAGCACAGGACAGCGAAGGCCTCGGCATGAGTCACTGAGGCGACACCTGCCAAGGGACTGGCTCCAGGGATGTTGAAGAGTCCTTGGTCTCGAGTCACGAGTCTTTGGACCTGAGTCTCGAGTCCGAGTCCGAGTCCTTGGTCCAAAATGGTGACTCACGAGTCACGAGTCACGAGTCACTCCCAAAGCTGACTCCACGAGTCCCTATTAAAATCAATGGGGTTTCCCCCCAACAAAATAAGGCTACTTCAGATGTGTGGCTTAAATAAATTCTAGGCACAAGTGCGCCTTTTTATCTCAAAACTCTGCCACTGATTTTGACAAGAACAGACCAGGCAGACAAACCCAAAATAACCAGGCAGGCAGAGGAGGCAGGGAACCCCAAAGCAGGCAGGCAGAGGCCTTTGTCTTGGACAATTCAACTGCTGAACAGGTCAAGAAGAGACCAGGCAGGCAGAGGAGGCTGGGAACCCCAAACAGGCAGGCAGAGGCAGCCAAACCCAAAATGTCTGACCCTAACCCAAACCCCCCACAACAACACATCAATCAAAATAAATCTCAACACATCGTTGGGGCTGCGCTCCTGGTAGCTGTCCATAGTGGCCGAGCAGCGGCGCGCCTCGCTTCCATGCGCTCTTCACCGGTGATCGCGCTCCTTCTGGCACAGCCAGAAGACTCGTCAACAGCCCAGGGATGTTGACGAGTCCTTGGTCTCGAGTCCCGAGTCGAGTCTCGAGTCCCATTAAAAATATTGGGACTCGAATCCGAGTCGAGTCAGAGGGGGGACTCAGTCCGACTCACGAGTCGAGTCCTCGAGTCCGAGTCCCCATCCCTGACTGGCTCTTCTCCCATCCTGATCAATGGAGGCCACGCTCTTGCCAGTGCTATCGACAGGGCTGGAAGGTTCAGATCCCCCCGCCCCCTGGAACCAGAGAAGGCACGACAGGCCTCCTCCAGGCCCTCCTGGCATCATATGTGCACAGGAGGTGGGTCCTTTTGGGAGGCGGCACTCAGAATTGGAAGAGCCTCCCAAGAGAGGTTCGCCGGGCTGCGTCACTGCTTGCCTTCTGGAAGGCAGCAAAGGTGGATTTATTCCGGCTTCCAAGGCATGCTTTCTGGTTGCTGTTTTTAAATTAAGACCTGACGGCTGCTGGTTTTGATCCCTGGGAGCGTTTGCTTTAGATGGTTTTAGTAATGCTTTGTTTTACCTTTATTTTTGGTGTTGGTCCTTGTTTTAGATGGCTTTGGTGATATTTGCTTTGCTTATTTATTACTTTCTTGTTTTGTTTTGTTTTGTTTCAGCATAGATGATACGCTTTAGAAAAGTCAGGACTGAGTGACCCTTGCCAAGCCCACCTCCAGACCCTGGCTTGATGCCCCCGTCGCAATCAGGTGTAGACGTTGGCCACTGTGCTTGGGGTAATGCAATGCAGTGGCCGCATCAATAATAAACACCAGAGCCAGGTAAACCCATCCAAGGGCAGGTGAGTGACTGACAGAGACCACGGAGTCCCACCAAGGCCAGGCACCGGCCCTGGGGAAGGCTAGTCTAGGTTGAGACAACAGACTTGAACTGGACCCTGCACACGGATTGCTTTGGGTCCAGCTGCCCCTTTTCATTTCCCCGAACACAACGTCCATTCCCTTTATCTTGCTGTGTCCACAATTGCATAAGGGTCCCCAAACAGGCTCGGCAGGTGGTCACAGAGGAATAGCAGGGGTCCATTTCTATGACCCTCAGCCCAGTTAATATGGGAATAAAAAGTGGGTTTCCTGATGATCTATGCAGGGTCGCGTCCCCCAAAATGCCCTGGAACAATCCCCGTGTGTTTCCTATTCTTTATCCTGCAGATTTTTTTTTTTTTTTAAACCCTCTGATTCTCATTTACCATAATAGCAGCTTTTCTTTTCCTTTGGCTACCAGATTTGAAAGGATTGTTCTCTATTGAAGGCCTCCGAAAAGGCACTTTTCTCCCCTCTGATGGAGCATTTCTATGCATTGGCACATAGATTTGCATTGATTGGAAAGCCGGGAAGAGGCTCTCTCTTTGCAGCGCCTGCTTTTCCACTTTGGGTTAGACCAGCTCTCCGATGGCTGCAGCTTTTGTGCCTGCGTTTTGTTCCCTTCCTCTTGTGAACCGCTTTCTTGCCTTATTATTATTATTCATTACTTCATCCTCGTGCTCCTGCTTCTAACAACCTTTTCACAGCAGTCTCATTTCAAGATTCCCCCTCCCATTACCAAAGCCAAGAATCTCCCCCTCCTGACCCCCAATACAATCACACTCAGCTTAGGAAACAAAATATATATAATTTAAAAAAATTAATTACTTTGTGTTAAGGGGACAAGGCAGTTCAACCACCAGGAAGAGCCATGTGGCAGCAGTTAGAGTTGCAACTCCACAGTGAAATGTTCCATTTGTTCGGGGAATTTAGCTCCCCTTTCCTCCAAGGCCCCTTTCTGGTGTTTAATTTTAAAAGATGTCATTGTTACTTTTCATATTATTCCCTCTCTTCCAAATGAGAGTTCCAGAGTCTCTCTAGATGCGGCTGGTAAAACCCAAAGAACTGAGCGACTCCCAATCTGTCCCCTCCTGACTTTCTTTTTCCTGGCATTTGCAATCCTCAGCTCAGCAAAATTTCCACAGTCCTGAAAAGTCAATGGTGTTTAAGCACGTGCTCAACTTTAAGCATTTGCCTAAGTGCTTTAAATCCGGGTCTGAAGGCTCTCCTGACAACAGGCCAGCAGTTATTTGGCAAAACCACCTTTTTATATAAAAAAAGAATCCTCCTTTAAAAAATATATATCTATGTATTCATTATTTTAAAAGCAAAGTTTTAATGGGAGATTTGAAATGATTTGCAGAATACAGTTTTGCGTGTGCGGTTCCCAGGTTTCTGAAGGCAAGGACGCTCTGTGGACCACTGCTGCAGAGTTATTTCCATGACATGAGTCCACACTGAGTTGTGGTGATATCTGTTCATTTACAAAGGAACTTAGCTGGCTTTCATTGGGGATTAGACAAATTTTCAAGCAGGACCTGCCACAAAATGTTGCAGCACAGCATGCTTCTGTTCAGGGTTTCAGCCAGCCAGCCAGCCAGCCCTGCCCTCTTCCAGGATGCTCCATTCTATCCCACCCTCCCAAACAAACACTCTGGGGTCACTGAGCATACTTAGCCCTTAATGGGCTGTTTGGGGTTGTTGCTTCATCTGGAGGAAAGCAGTTTGGGGAAGGCTGGTCTGGGCAGACCCTGTCTAAAGCCTAGACACACCCCCCCCAATAAAACCCCAGCCTGATCCACCAGGGTTCTTCTGACGCTCAAAAAGGAAGCATTCATGGCTCTGCCATTCCCCTACTATATTTCCCAGCTACTCGTTCCCAAGAATTGACCATGGTTTTACATCTTGTCGAGGGGAAACTGTGGGAATTATATATCGAACAGATGGAAAGCTTTTTAATCTCAGCAGGCTGAAAGCAAAAAGTAAGGTAATTACAACCTCCGTCGTGGAACTTCAGTATGCTGATGATAATGTGGTCTCCGCACATTCAGAGGATGATCTCCAAACTATCCTAAATGCTTTTGCAGAAGCATACGGAAAACTTGGTCTCTCACTTAACATCAAAAAAACCAAAGTGCTTCATCAGCAAGTGCAAGCCAATCCTTTGGTGATGCCATCTATCCAGCTTGGCGGGACAATACTGGAAAATGTCGATCATTTTCTCTATCTTGGCAGCTATCTTTCTGTTACAGCTAACATCGACAGTGAAATCCAGCATCGTCTGAGCTCCGCAAGTGCCGCATTTTCTCGAATGAAACATAGAGTGTTCGAGGATCGGGATATTTGTAAGAAGACCAAAACACTGGTTTATGAAGCCATTGTATTACCAACTTTATTGTATGCCTGCGAAACATGGACTATCTATAAACGTCACTTCCACCTCCTTGAAAGGTTTCATCAACGTTGCCTCCGGAAAATCCTGCAAATTACTTGGGAAGATAGGCGAACAAATGTCAGTGTACTGGAAGAAGCAAAGACTACTAGCATTGAAAAAATGATCCTTCAACGCCAACTTCAGTGGACCGGTCATGTTGTTCGAATGCCTGACTGCCGTCTCCCAAAGCAGTTACTTTACTCCCAACTCAAGGATGGAAAGCGGAATATCGGTGGTCAATATAAGAGGTTTAAAGATGTTCGTAAGGCTAATCTAAAAAAATGCAATATAAACATCGAAAACTGGGAAGCTCTGGCCCATGAACGATCTAAATGGAGGTTGGCCTTTCACAAAGGTTCCATGGACTTTGAAGAAGCCACAGTGCAAGGTGAAAGGGAGAAACGTGCTAAGCGAAAAGCACGTCAAATGAATCCTTTACAGGACCATCTTCTATCTGGTAACCTGTGTCCTCACTGTGGGAAGCTGTGTGGATCTAGAATTGGCCTCCACAGTCACTTACGGACCCATCGCTAGAGTCTACACAATCTTCTTTAGAATTTCCTCCTTTTATCCCGGAAGACAATCTTACTCGGTCACGAGTGATCGCCTGATGATGATGATGTAAGGGTAAGTAACAGAGTTTAGGTGACTGAATGTTGCCAACTGATCTCACAAATTCCCCCTGCTGATTCATCCGTCTCAAGCTTGTCCCTGTGGCGCGTCCCCTAAATTGCTGCCGCAGCAACACAACAAATTCACTCCACAAGGGGGAGCAGAGAAAGAGTCTTCGCGCCCAGAATGCTTGCGGCTTGTGACATGCCCTGCTCTTGGTGCGCCACGCTGGAGATTTACAGTGCACCCCAAGGCACGCCCATGCCGTCCTACTGAGTTCAATGGGACTTACTCCCAGGTAAGTGCATGTAGTAGGGGTGGGCAGGAGGGAGAAGGGGATCGACTGGTAGATCTCTGGGTGATCTGCAGTAGATCTCCAGGGGCTTCTTGCTGACTTCCTACTGTCTCACAGAATTTAGTTCTTTTTTTTGGAAATATTTCTGAATTCCCCTTTCTCTCAATGAGGCTATTTACAATAAAACCATAAGCACAACAAAATACAACAATTTCAAACAAAACTAAAAGGAAACGGGCAAGATACACAACAGTAAAACAGGAGAAACGTCTAAAATCAAAGAGCAGTCTTAACTGGTAAAAGCTCGGCAGAACAATAAAGTTTTTACCAGCTGCCTAAAGGCTAATAAATGAGGGAACCAACCTAAACAGTCCCGTCCCCCCCAATTACATTGCTGAAGAAGAATAAGGGGGTAGGAGGGGGGGGGAAACTGCAGTTTCGTGAAGAGAGAAGTAGGACCCCCTGAGAAAAACAAATAAATCTCAGCACCCTCTAAGCAACAACTCTCAGCTCTCTAAACTACAACTATTTTGGGGGGCGGGACCCATGACAGTTAGTGGAATGAAGCCACTCCATTTTCCAGTGGAGGTAGGTCATCTGCCCTCTTCTGCCAATCTACACGGGAGTCTTATCCCGGTACTGGAATGTCTGGCTCACTCATGCGGCACACGATGCGCTGCCCAGCCAGCTGTCCTGACCCTGTTGCTCACATGAGGAAACATGTTCCAAAACAACCCCACAGAAGGGAACGCAGTGCCAGAATTCTTTGCTTCAGTTCAGCTGTAAGGACAACAGTGGCATGTTACGATAGACTCTCTTACGCAACCCAAACGGGAACCGCTACGGTTTGGTTTTGTGGGGCGGCCATCCTCTCCATCCGTTCTTCATTCCCACTCTGTGATTTAGGACAGGATGAACAGGGTGGTAGGATTACGCCTGCCACCGCAATCCGGACACGGGTCTCCTGGGGACGCAGCCAGAAATCCCAGGGATGGATCAGCTAAATGGACATCTCCGTTCAAGCTGCCAAAAACATAATTGCAAAAACCTGGAGACAGGAAGAGGGACGTGGGCAGAAAGTGCCAGGCACCTGAAGACTTCGCTTCCCTGCATATCCTTTTCCAAAGCTATTTGTCAATGCAACTTCACAGAGTATAACATCCCCCTTCCTGGAGAGAAAATACTGCGAATTAAAGGCCGCTAATCTAGGAGACTGAGGAGGAACATCTGGCAATCCAGGTTGGGCGCGTTCCCGTCAAGAGACCGTACGCAAGTTCAACAACCCAGGGAAGGGATGAATCCCGCCTCCTCCACCTCCTCTGTGCCCTGCATTTCATGACTGGGCTCCCTCCTAAAAAAAAAGGATGCATAAAGGGACAACCGTTTCCCCCACTAACACTTCCAAAGGCACCTGTGGGGGTATTAAGTAATAACTTAAACAAAGACAATTGTGGGGTGGTGGGCATCAGCAGGAAAGGACAGTCCAAAGATCCCCGAGGAAAACTCACCCCCACAAGCCAATAAATGACACACACACACACACCCCGGCCTGAACAACGGAGAGCGTAAGAGTGAGCACGCTCCTTCAGAGGGTCCTTTCTGGGAGAAGCAGCCCCTAGGGCAGTGTTCTCCAACCTTGGGCCCCCAGATGTTTTTGGCCTACAACTCCCAGCATGCCCCAGCCAGCATAGCTGGCTGGGGCATGCTGGGAGTTGTAGGCCAAAAACATCTGGGGACCCAAGGTTGGAGAACACTGCCGTAGAGAGTGGCTGTGCAGGAGGCAGTGGCCAGCAACACCATCCATTCCCAAGAACCACAGAGCTGGGAAGTCCCCAAAGGCCATCTAGCCCACCTCCTGCACAAACAGAGAGCCGCCGCCCCCTGCCCCAGCTTAGAGCAGCCTTCCCCAGGTGGTGCTTTCCAGATGTCCTGGCTTACAATTCACATCACTCCCAGGCCAGCATGGCCGCCATGCCGGCCTGAGATACTGGATTCTGCCGTCCGACAGCTCTGGAGGGATGCCCGCTTTGGGATGGCTGGTGTGCACCCTCCAGGCGGCAGCCTGTGCCTCAAGGAAAGAGCAGGCGTGTCTCAGGAAGACGCCGACAGGGCAAAAAAAAGTGCCCGATGGCGATTTGGAGCAGGTGAGCCAAGCCACACGCTGCAGGGAAAGGCAGGGCCCGCGCAGGGGTACAGCTCCTGAGACTTAGGCGGGCCAGGACCTTCAGGGGAGCGAGAGTAAGCCAAGGTTGAACTGAGGGAATGAACGGCTGGGGGCGCCTGAGGCCAGCAGTGGCTTCCAAAAAGGGGGCTGGCCCGTAAAAAGGGGCGAGGCACCCAAACATTCAGGGATGGGGACTCGGACTCGAGGACTCGACTCGTGAGTCGGACTGAGTCCCCCCTCTGACTCGACTCGGACTCGAGTCCCAATATTTTTAATGGGACTCGAGACTCGACTCGGGACTCGAGACCAAGGACTCTTCAACATCCCTGGGCTGTGCCAGAAGGAGTGGAGAGGAGCGTGATTGCCGGCGAAGAGCGCATAGAAGCGAGGTGTGCCGCTGCTCGGCCACTATGGACGGCTACCAGGAGTGCAGCCCCAACAGTGTGTCAAGATTTATTTTGATTGATGTGTTGCGTACTTGGGAGAGGCAGAGGAAGGACCTGAGATTACTCTGTGTGGCTGCTCTGAGTGTGAAGTAGACTTATTTTGTTGGGAAAAAACCCCATTGATTTTAATAGGGACTCGTGGAGTCAACTTTGGGAGTGACTCGTGACTCGTGACTCATGAGTCACCATTTTGGACCAAGGACTCAGACTCGGACTCGAGACTCGGGTCCAAAGACTCGTGACTCGACTCGTGACTCGAGACCAAGGACTCTTCAACACCCCTGCAAACATTACACCCCCCCACCATACGGCGCCACCACAGACAAGATGCTTCAGGCCAAGGACTCAGGTCACGGAATCGCTGCAGGTAATTCATTCTGCCTTTGGGGCGAATACAGATGGCCTCAGCAGGACCCCCTTCCCTCGCCTCCCGCTCGCCTGCCAGATAAATCCAGCAGAATTGAGCGGCTCCCATCACGGATAATCTAGTCACACTCTATCACACCTCAGTGCCTAATTTTGCCAGCGATTCCTTCTCACTGCTCTAAGCGAAGGGCGATCAATGTTAATTAATTAGGGGCTAGAATCTGCCAGCCTCAGTCGTGCAGTGTAGCACTGTGTTTTGCAAAACGTCAGGTTCGCCAACGAGGCCTCTTGGGCAGTTTTTACAGCTGACCCCTGACACATTCCAGAAACATCCCGCAACACATAAAATTCTAAGAGGGCTATTTGCACAAAATTCATAGCCTTTTAACTCTGCATCAGTTAATCTGGAATAACCATGGCTACCACCATACATGCTGCTACATTACAGATTTTTGGGGTAATTTTAACGATGGATGCATGTTTGTTTTCTGCTTTGCATTGTTATTGTCACTGTAAGCTGCTTCGAGACCACTTGTGTGGTGGAAAAGTGGTATGCGAACGGTGCAAATAAATAAATAAATGATATAATATAATAATCCCACCATGTTGCAGAGCGATGCAACTGGAACTGATCCAAATGAGAATATGTGCTGTGAAATCTCTTTCCAAGACAGGGAATCCCCCATGGCTGACACGTCCGGCAGTCACGCCCCCTCCTGCCGCGGCATGTGTGTGTGCAACGGGGCTCTATACTCATTGCAATGTGCCCTTGAGGAGCTCCTCCATGCAAGCATGGATCCCAACTGGGCCAAGATCCGCCCTCGCGGGGAGAAGCTCTAAGTGCTTACGTCAACGCACGCACTTTTGAGACCTTTTTGATGCAAGCCAAATGTGCACGTGTGTGTGTGTGTGTGTGTGTGTGTGACTGCTGGGTTTGTTGGCTAGGCCGTGTGGTCCTGTGAGCCCCCTTCATGTTCTGTGAAGGTTCTGAGGTTGCCTGAAGACCCCCCTCCCCGGCTCCACATATGCTTGCTTAACTGCTGTCACAAGGTGAGGGGCTGGCCCAAGGGGTGGTGACCCTCCTTTTGCCTCGATTATTCCGTGCAGCTGGAATGCTGGAAGCTTTTGGACCCGTGCTCGTATTTGTCCACCTAATGCTTCACGGACTGCAAACGCTTATACCCTAGTCTTTGCCCCTCCTTCATTGATTCATTTGCTGGGGGGACGACGACGACCGTGGCTGGAAGATTCCATCAGCCACATGGGAGCTTAGATCTTTATGCCCTATTCTCAATCCGTGCAATTCCTTGGTCCAGCAGTACGTAACTGTGTCTCGTGTGGATTTTTAATACGCCCCTTTCCTTCGGGCCCCTCACCGATACACAGCTCCTTGATCATTTGTCTGGACGTGCACTGAACTGTTCCCAAGTTCAATGTGCACGCACAAACCCACTGAAGGAGTCAACTCAGAACATGGCTTTTTAGAGGGTTTTGCCTGATCTGTGGGGCGGGAAGCCAGCCTGGGCATGCTACAAGTCCCCAGTATTCTGAGAGGAAAAGTAAGAAGAAATATCCTTGGACTTTTGTTCCCATAAGCTTCAGACAGTGGTATCGAGGAGGTTGCTTAGTTCCCAAGCCAGCCAGAAACGGGGAAGCCACTGTGGAAGCTGCCATTTCCAGCTCGTCAGCCCTTCGAGCTTCTCCCACGGACCCATTTTCTGATCTCTTGCAATACACACAGCCTCAGAAGAGAACCCCAGCATGTTCAATCAATCAATCCATCACATGAGTAAATGTACTTTGGAGGCACAGCGATGCCTCACCCAAACCAGGATATTCTTGCGACTCTCAAGTATAAGCAGCACAACTCATCAGAAGAGTCGTTGTTCACCTGCTACAGTCTTCTCGGTTCTCTGGCTGCCCGCAACCTTTTACAGATCTCTCTGCCCTGATCCTTGAGTCATCTTGACCACATTAAAAAAACAGAATAAGAATGTGTCTATGTTGCAGCGGTGCAGGGAATATGTGGGATTCAGCTTTCTGAGAATCCAAGCTTTCATTTTAATGTTTTGAAGCATGTTTCTAGATCTTATGGGGACCAAACATACGCCAGAGGGGTGGATGAAATATGTTTCCAGGAGCTATGGCCCTGTCAGGGCCCCTGTCCCTCCCCATAGTGCAACTGCAAAACTGGAATAACAGCAAGCAAAAGAAAGCCTGCAAAAAAGTAGGCACACAGAATCCAGTCTGCCCTGCGCTAGTGCAGGAATTTTACATTGCTTAAGGACATCAGAAGGGCCCTGCCTGATGAGACCCAAGGCCTCTCTAGTCCAGCATTCTGCTCCCACAGTGGCCAACCAGATACCCCAATGGGAAACCCACAAGCAGGACATGAGTGCAACAGCACCCGCCCGCCCATGTTCCCCAGCAACTGCTGTGCATAGGCAGGCTGCCCCCGATACCGGAGGTAACATACAGCCATTGTGACGATTAGCCGTTGACCGCGGTCTCCTCCGTGGTGGATTTGCTTAATCCCGCTTTAAGAGCCATCCAGGTTGTTGGCCATCACCCCATCTTACGGCAGCGATGTCCGCCGTTTCACTACGTGCTGCGTGAAGAAGCCCCTCCTTTTGTCTGGCCTCAGTCTCCCACCCAATCATCTTCATGGAACGACCCCACTGGGTCTCCAGTGCGGACTATGCGCGACCCTGGAGGTGGGCTAGAACTCACACTCCGTAGAGCAGTGTTCTCCAGCCTTGGGTCCCCAGATGTTTTGGGCCTACAACTCCCAGCATGCCCCAGCCAGCGTAGCTGGCTGGGGCATGCTGGGAGTTGTAGGCCCAAAACATCTGGGGACCCAAGGCTGGAGAACACTGCCGTAGAGGGGAAGTCGGTGCCGTCACAAGCGGCACAACCTAGGAGGCAGCCAGCCATGCCACGGCCCCTCCCGCTGCCATGTCGCCATCATGCCAAGGCGGCAGCAGCAGCAGAACTAATTTCCTGCAAAGTAATTCTGACAGCAGCAGCATCCCCATTAAACAAAGTGAAAAGAGCAATTAGCTTTCTGCACCTGCGCTTCAAATGCTGGCGTCGTGGGATCAATGCCCCCAGACACTGGGATAGCTGCATGCCAACCTCACCACCCCCACACACATACACACAGCCTGTGCAGACCCCACTCAATTCGCCTTCCTATTAGCCTTCCGGGGGCGCTGGAGACAAGGTGACCGAGCTCCCCCCCCCCCCGGTGCCTTCCTTTCCATTGCCTTTTTGAAAATGCATCTCATTTGCAAGGCTTGGCTCCTCACAGCGCAGCGAGAGCCCAGCATGCTGAGAGACAAAGTGATTGAATGGAGCAGAGAAACAGATCTCCGGTTTGGGATTTACGCTTCAATTATGGCCCCAAGTAGCTTAACCCAAACTCTCTCTCTCAGCTGCTGGAGAAGACAGACCAAGCCAGGCCAAGCCAGGCCAGGCCAGGCCAAAACGTTCTGATGCTGGAGGAGGCAGAACAAGGCAGCTCCCCTCCCGTTAATGAACAGAGGGCACAATCCGGCCGACATTCTCCTGCACAAGCCCCACGGAGTTGTGCAAGAGATCTTAATGGTGCCCCCAAACCACTACCTGAGCCAGTCACCCCACAGCTTGGTAGGAGGCCCGGAGAAGAGTGGTGAGAAAAGAAGGGGCAGGTCCTAACCCCGCCGAGATCTTATAGCGGTGCCGACCCTCTTTCGTCCTGCGGGCCAAATGCCATTCCGTTCCAGACAAGCTCTCGGGGGGCTGCATTCCAGCAGAGGGCGGGGCCAACGGCAAAGGCCAAAAGTAACAGCATATTTTAATTGAAAGCTCCTGCTGAAAAGAGCACACCAACCTTTCAGAATGGGGGGAAATACACAAACATCAAGAGAGGCCGCCAAACAACTGGGGGTTGGGAAAGGAGAAATTGGGGGAAGGGAACCTAGAGGGCCAGACTGGGCCCCCAGGCAGGCCGGATTTCACCCGGGGGCCTGAGGTTCCACACCCCTGCTACGAGAGAATCCCATTCGTTGAGCTCAGTAGTGCGGGAGCTGGCTGTGCCGACACATGGGGGGTGGGGGGAGCAGCCGTGCAACGTTCTGTGGCACCACCGTGGTCTCTGTCTCAAGCGTGAAAAGGCTTGAGGGGAAAGCAGAGAGCCCTTTGCAATCTCAAGGCGAGACAGAGGGAAGTATTTCCACTCTTTAAAGGCACCCCTTTCCAGGTAAGAAATATATTTCTTGTATTTATGAAGAAAAATAACATTGCAAAGAAGAAACGTCGAGTTTATTGAATCAGATGCAAATCATCACGACGTGCGGCTCTGCTGAAAATTGCAATTCACCACAGAGCTCCAAACATCCTTTACTTTTCGATATTGTGCTGCTGACCTTTGGTAGGGGTTGAGTTCTACTAGAATAAACAAGTCCCTAAGCCATTCCGTTTTTCCTGGAATAGTCCTAGTTTTTCAGTCTCTGGCAAGCATTATCCTTGCAGCAAGCAAAGCATCCAATCTAAGTGCCTTGTAATCGTACAAGACGAACTGTTTTAGCAAAATTCAAAACAAACCAATGAGGCCAGCCAGGGACCTGTGTGGCATTTCAGTGCCTCTGTTCTAACTTCGCAGGATATGTTCACTCCCTCACATGTGTACAAAGTTGCCTTTGGAACCGGCACAAATATCTAATATTGGTGTTATATATTTCAAACAGTTTCTGTAATGCAAGGCAGGCCTGCCCAACCCAGTGCTCTCAATATGTGTTGAACTACAACTCCAATGATCCCTGGCCACCAAAGATCCTTATAAGAGAATTAAAAAACAACAACAGACTGAGAACATCACAGGGAAATGATTGTAGGAAAAACACAAGTCTCCGTAGAGTCTGGGGACACTGTGTCGTTGACGTCTCTTCACTTCTGGACATAGAGAACACCAATATATACCAGGCTGGGGAAAGGCGAAAACTGCCCTCTGTCCTGATGTGATAAATATCCGCTTTCAAGGGGGAGAGTTCAATTCAAACCCTCACCACCACCAATGGCACGTTAAGCTTATTTTCAGAAGTGTGAGAATCATGTGAACATTGCACTGATTTGCTTTAGAGGCTGAAAGATACAAGCGGCCCCTGCACCTGGTTGTGAAAAGAAGAACCTACAAGCCTGAATGGATCAGACCAAGGGTCCACCTAGAGAAGGTCTAGAAGCCTCCTTCCAGGGTGGCCCACCAGATGCTTCTAGGAAGCCCACGAGTATCCAGGATGCTTTGACCTGGATTCCTGCATTGAGCAGGGGGTTGGACTCGATGGCCTTGTAGGCCCCTTCCAACTCTACTTTTCTATGATTCTATGATTCTGTAGGGTAGGGTGTGAGCCAGAGGCTCCAGATCTGTAGCCATGTTTCAGGCTGGAATCCTGGGCTTACTTACTAGACATAAATCTCATTGAACCCAACAGGATCTGGATCTACTGGGAGATCTCTGGGTGATTTTCAGGGGATTCAGGAGATTGGCAAGGCTTTCTAACTCCCACTTATTTCACAATAACAGCCACAAAATGACCCCCACAACATTTCCCAAATTATCCTGCTGAAATGAAGAAAGCTTACGGCAACCAGGAGTGGATTTTTTTTTTTTTTTTGGGTGGGGATGGATTGTGAGCTCTGGCCAGTTCTGGTACACAAAACAAATTCCTGGGCCTGGAAGTCTTTTTAAGTTTTTTCCCCGCGGGACCCCCTCCTGCTGGTGGATCTTGGGGTTCTAGGTTCTGAAAGCCTGAAGTCTTCCCTCCAACTGGGCTAAGAGCCAAACAGGCATTACGTTAAAGCTGTATCTAACAGCTATGTCTTCCCCCCATGTTTACTCTAGAGTAGGCACACGGCCCCCAATTCAGATCCCGAAACTACCCAATCCTCCATACTAGAGTCCTAATCCAGACTGGACCCCCCCCCCCCCCGCACCTACTCGAGAGCAAAAATGAAAGAAAGGTGTAGTGGCAAGACACGGATTTAAAGCAATGTCTCTGTTCTGGTCCCAAGTCGCTGGCCCTGAGGGCCACGTGCATTGCGGGGGGGGGGTGTCAGCAGCCACACATGCACAGACATGCACCCAGACATTCCCCCTCCCCAATCTCAAGAGCGCAGAGATGGGGAGGTTTTAACCTTCCCTTCCTGCCTGCTGGGATCAGGCGATGGGATCTCTAGGGCGGGGGAGTTTAAAGCCTCTCCCTCCCTCCCTAATCCAGATTCCTGGGAGGGGGTGGTGAGGTTATCATCAGGCGATCACTCATGACCGAGTAAGATTGTCTTCCAGGATTTTTTTTTAAAAAAAAAATTACAAAAAGGAAATTTTAAAAGGAGGAAATTCTAAAGAAAAATTGTGTAGACTCTAGCGATGGGTCCGTAAGTGACTGTGGAGGCCAATTCTAGATCCACACAGCTTCCCACAGTGAGGACACAGGTTACCAGATAGAAGATGGTCATGTAAAGGATTCATTTGACGTGCTTTTCGCTTAGCACGTTTCTCCCTCCCTTTCACCTTGCACTCGGGCTTCTTCAAAGTCCATGGAACCTTTGTGAAAGGCCAACCTCCAGTTAGATCGTTCCCCCGCCCCATGATCCTGAGCCAGGCCGCCGTTTTCTCCGCCGCTGACGGCTGACCAGGTGTGTGGTGGTGAGGAACAGTGGGCAGGTCAGCCCCCCGAGGGCCACAGAAAGAGAGGCCGAGGGCCGGTGTGTGTGTGTGTGGGGTTACCCCTACGGAATCAAAATAAATGTGTGTTCGGGTTGCCCTCAGCCACGATGCTCCGCCACTGTATAATAACTGCAGCAATATCACGCCCTCTTTTTCCCTCTCGGAGCAAACTGATTTGTGTCTTTGGCCTGCTTGCCTAGTACACATAATCCCTTATAACCGCTCACAACAACAACAACCGCTCCACAGGTTGGCCAGAGACACAGCAGGCAGTGCGGTGACATCATCACATGTGGCCTGAGATGGGGAGACGGCATCTCCCCCACCCTCTGGACTAGGGAGAGAGCAGCTCTGAGATGCAAACCTGGGGATTTTTGAGCATGCATCTCAGCTTTCCCCAACCTGGTGCCCTGCAGACGCTTTGGACTGCAACTCCCATCATCCCCAGGCTGATGGATGTGAACAAACCTTGGCTTGATATTCTTACTAAAATAGGGTCTCTCACTCCCACCCCCCACCCCCAACGCCTCTAGGATGCCAGCCGGCTATGCAAGGAACACTCAGTGCTGTACGACTTTGAAGGGATGTCACACAGAGGAGGGCAAAGATCTCTTCTCGTTCATCCCAGTTTGCAGGACACGGAATAATGGGCTCAAGTTCCAGGAACCTAGATTCCACCTAAACATCAGGAAAAAATTCCTGACTGTCAGAGCAATAAGACAATGGAACCAACGACCTAGGGAGGTCGTGGGCTCTCCCACTCTGGAGGCATTCAAGGTGCAGCTGGACAGACATCTGTCAGAGATGCTTTGACCTAGATTCCTGCATTGAGCAGGGGGTTGGACTCGATGGCCTTGTAGGCCCCTTCCAACTCTACTTTTCTATGATTCTATGATTCTCCCTGTGCTCCGGCAAGCACGTGTCACATGCCCTGCTGAACAAGCAAGCGGGAAGTTGCCTCCCCAGACTAATATCCCAAAGGGGCCAGTGCAGATCAGCGATCACTTCGCTATGCAGACGTGGCCAGTCAGGACACTCAACTGAAACGCCTGTTGCGAAGGCATGAATGGAGCGAGCAGGTTGGGAAGTCTGGCGATGAGGTGTGGAACCTACTAGGGCTGTGCCGAAATCCTGCCCCCCCCCCCCGCCCATCTCAAGTTGTTGATTTTTGGAGGGAGGGGAAATTAATTTCCTTCCCAGCCGCATCTGCTCCTCTCGGCGGCCGTTTTCTTCTCCACGTCGTGCCTCTGCGAGGGTCAGCACGTAGCATCTTTCGCAGGGGCATTCTGGGGGGGAAAACAACGGCTCGCCCACTGGCAGCTGCCCCTTTCTCCCACAATGCCCCTGTGAATGATGCTGCGTGACGGCGTAAGCGCTGCCCACGGGTGTATCGTGGGGGCAGGGAGGAGCCCTGTTTCTCACCCCCACGAAACAGGCAGCGGCCGAGTGAAAGAAGCGAGCTCCCCTCTGGCCGCCTTCCACGGACCACTAGAAGCCAGTGTCAGGTGCCGTGGTGCCTGACCAGGCAGTGGCTCCTGGCGCCACTGGAGATGCCGACCGGAAGAGCCAACTTGGCTGCTCCAGTGGACAGCAGTACATGACCCTCCTGCTCTGGGAGGACAAGCCAATCCAGAGGGTCGCCCCGGTCCTACGGACTGGCTATAAATCAGTGTTCTCCAAGCTTGGGTCCCCAGATGTTTTTGGCCTACAACTCCCAGCACGCCCTAGCCAGCGTAGCTGGCTGGGGCGTGCTGGGAGTTGTAGGCCAAAAACATCTGGGGGCCCAAGCTTGGAGAACACTGATTTAATTGTTAGAGCATTCGCAGGCTCTAAGTCTTTGCTCCTTGCATGCCTTTTGATAACTGAGATCTGAACGAGTGCAAATACTGAAACAAGTAGACTTGTTGTCATCCTAGTTCTAAACTGGAAATGTTTCAGTCTCCCTCTGCCTAATTTTCAAAAGCTGCCAGGTCTGTAGATGGCAGGTGGCAGTCACATTCATTCATCTGGCGTAGCTGGCTGGGGCATGCTGGGAGTTGTAGGCCAAAAACATCTGGGGACCCAAGCTTGGAGAACACTGCCATAAAGACTTGCAGAGCTGCTGATTTCATCAGTCTGTGCGGCATCATGGCTGGGGGAGGTCGCCTGTCCATGCCAGACGTCCTCCCTCAGCCGCCTCAGAGGGACCTCCTGCTCCCAGGCCAAGCACCTGAGAAGAGCCCCTCTCATGCATCCTGCTTGGCAGGAGGAAGGGAGTTTTTCCAGGGACCGAGAGGCTGCCCACCCCTCTGCCTCCTGGCCCCTGTCGCAGGGGAAAGCACCAGCAGGAAAACGCAGACTCCAGAAAAAGCAACCAGAGAAACTGACCGCATCTATTGGCAGGCCTGTTGCCCGGCCGGACCACAAGGTCGGCCTCCAGGGGTGCAGCAGTGATTCACTCTGCATGTCTTGACAGGGAGGGAACAGAAGTTCGGAGCAAAGAAGTGGGCAGCGGTGTCTCTGTTACTGGACACAGAGACATTCCGGGAGAGGGGCTTTTTTTTTTTTTTAATCAGCGGTTTCGGCTCTGCATGGAAGAAACACAGCGAAGAGACATGGATGTTCTTGGCCTCAACAATCCTGGGCAGCGGCGCCGGGTGTGTGTGTGTGTGGCTTGCTCTCTACAGGAAGGAATTGACGCTCCATGGCTGTTTGTTTACTCTCTCGATTTGGCAGTGCAAAAGTAAGGCAGCTACACCTGCAGCAACCGCTGGCACTGTCCAACCCTTTGGTCCCTCTGTACTGTTTTTCTTCTTTGTCCTTCTGTACTCAGAATACGTATACCTAACCTAACCCATTCCGATTACCACCGGACAACGTGGGCTCTCGCCCACAAACTCATGCCATAATTAATTTGTTAGACCTGAAGGTGCTGTAAGACTCTTGGAAATCCTTGTGCAAGAGGGTCGCTGGAAGCCAAGAGCTCCAGAGGGAGAGAAGAGATTTTTTTTAAAAAAAAGAGGGAGGGGAATGAGACAGACTGGAGGGAAGGAGCAAACAAAGGGTTTTTTTTTAGTGGAGGTCTTGTTTACACGACTGGGGACAAAAAGCAGGCCTGCATAAAAAGTTCAAAAAGCCAAACTTCAGCCAAAGATGGTGGTGAGGGGAGAAACTGTTTTCTTCCCTCTATTGTATGGTTTATTTATTATTTATTTATTTAAAACATTTATTTACCGCCCATCAGCCAAAAGGCTCCCTGAGCGGTTTACAAAAACAGTAGAAAAAAACAACAACAAAACAACAACAACATAAACATATTAAAATACACCAAGATAAAAAACAAGCAGCCAAATAAATCAAATCCCGAGGTACAAAGGTGATAATAAAAAGAATAAAAGGAATAAAATTATCCATTAAAATATTGGGTAAATAAAAAGGTCTTCACCTGGCACCTAAAAGAATAGAGGGTAGGCGCCAGGCGGACCTCCTTGGGGAGTTGATTCCAGAGATGGGGTGCCACAACTGAGAAGGCCCTTCCCCTAGTAGCCACCCTCCTGGCCTCTTTTGGAGGGGGCACTCTGAGAAGGGCCTCCGAAGAAGATCTCAGGGTTCGGGTAGGCACGTATGGGATGAGGCGTTCCTTCAGATAACCTGGCCCCAGAACATTTAGGGCTTTAAATATTAATGTTAGCACTTTGAATAGGGCCCGGACCTCAATTGGTAACCAGTGTAAATCATAGAGAACTGGCGTAATATGTTCTTGTCGGCCAGTCCCTGTTAGCAGCCTCGCTGCCCTGTTTTGAACCAATTGAAGTCTCTGGACCGTTTTCAAAGGCAGCCCCACGTAGAGCGCGTTACAGTAGTCCAAACTAGAGGTTACCAGAGCGTGGATCACCGTTGCTAGGCTCTGCCTGTCCAGATAGGGTCATAGTGGGTAAATCAGCCTGAGCTGATAAAAGGTGCTCCTTGTCACCGAGTCCACTTGTGACTCCAGTGAGAGTTCGGAGTCCAGGAGCACCCCCAAACTACGAACCCTGTCCTTTAGGGGGAGTGGAACCCCGGCTAGGACAGGTTGAGTATCCTCCCTCCGGTTGGGTGTGAGTAGAGAAATTACAGGTGATCACCTTGGCTGATGGCCACCATGTTGTTTACCCCAGAATATAGAATGGCTCTGAGGAGCATTCTAGGCGGAATGAAGTGATGGCCACCAGCTGGGAGGAGCACTCCCCGCTCCCTTTGCCCCTGAAATTGGAGAGGGAGGATTTTCGCCCAGAATAGCCAACCCTAAATCCTGTAGGTCTCCAATGTGGTGCCCACAGGCGCCAGTGTGCTCACGGACACCTCACTTGATAACCATGATGCTTCCTGCTCCTTCCGATTTTTATTTCTTAAGACTTTTTTTCAAAAAAATCTGGGAGGCTGCCCTCCAGTACCATCTTTACCTGTGTTCAAAAGAGTGGGTTTGTGTTTTCAAGCTTGCCTTCTGGAAAATGAGTATTCTGTGACTGGCTTTTTAATGGATGGGCAAGGTGCCCCCCCCATGGCAGCCATTTTGTGAGAGCACCCATGCCGCTCAGAATTCCAAATGTACCCACCAACCCAAAAAGGTTGGGAGACCCCTTCTGTAAACAATACTCAGGTTGTTTTCTCTGGAAGGTGGAGCTCAGCACTCCAGAGAGAAATGTGGGGGCTTGAAACTGTACAACAAAGAAGAAACGCCAGGGTCGGCTAGCTGCACATCCTTCCTTTCAGTTGCGAGTCAGATGGGTGGATGTCTTAGGTTCACATCACCTGGAAAACCACCTCTGACTCTTGGTTGTGTAAACCAGAGAAGGGCAAAAGGAGGACCATGTTCCGCTGGCCAACTTCTGGTGGACCACCCTGTGTCTCCTGAGACGCTGAAGGAGACTGCTGGACCTTGGGCTGATCCAGCATAAGGCGTTTCATATGTTATTAAGCACGAGGGTGTGCTCAGGATCTCTTAACCCAAATCGCTATGCCTTAACTGTTGCAAGATCTTGAGTAGGCATTTCCCTCCCTGCAGATTTAACCAACACCGGTGGAGTACGGGGGTTCTAGCAGAGAACAAGCTTACCCCGAAAGACTTGTCAGCTCACTAAACACAGCCTAAAATTATTTCCAGAAGTTAAATTTAAGGACAGACTCATCCTTAGGCAGCTGCTGAGGGCTGGGGCATGCTGGGAGTTGTAGGCCAAAAACATCTGGGGACCCAAGGTTGGAGAACACTGCTCTAGGGAATAAAGTGCAGCCAGCAGCCAAAAGCTCTGCACCTCTTTCCCATTCATCCCACTGGCAGATCTTGAGCCACAGGAAGAAGCCAAGTGTGGTTCGCCTATTTGAATAAAAAGGTTTTGCCTGCCAGCAGAAGGACAACAGAGAGGGAGCAAACCTAGCCTCCCCATGGCAGGGAGTTCCACAGCCTGGGAGCAGCCACTGAGAAGGCCCTCTCAAATGCACCTCTGAAGGGGGTGGTCTCAAAAGAAGGGCCCCTCCTGAAGATTCTGAGACCCAGGCAGGATTGTATGGAAGAAGGCGGTCTTTTAAGTAGCTTGGTCCCAAGCCGTATAGGGCTTTATAGGTCATAACCAGCACTTTGAACTGTGTTCGTCAACAGACCAGTAGCCAGTGAAGCTGCTGTAATGAGGGAGTGGCGTGCTCCCTGTCGCCGGCCCCGCAATCTGGCCAAAGCATTCTGGACCAGCTGAAGTTTCTGGACAGTTTTCAAAGGCAGCCCCATTGCACCCGTCCAAACGGGATGCAACTAAGGCACGTGTGATCGTGGCAGGTCAGACATCTCTAGGAACGGGCACAGCCGGCACACTGGCCTCCGCAGCGCAAACGCACTCCTGGCCACTGGGCAGCCAGGGTCCGGGCCGAGCCCACGAGTACACCCAAACCGCGAGCCTGAGTAGAATGGAAATCAAAGGCTGTGTGGGGTACAGACCTGTCCTTTTACTCAGGGAGCTGCACATTACTGGTCCCATTTAATTGATATTATTATAATATAGGAGCCCTGAAGACAATGAGATGGCAACTCTGTTCGTGGCATCTGCTTACAGCAAGCCCAAGTGGGGGCCACAACAGGGGCAGAGGCTTCACGGTGCAGGGGCGGGGGGGCGTTGCAGGGTCGCCCAAGGTAACCCGGCACCCACCTGGTCCCACCAGCCAGCTTGCCCTCCCGTGCCCCAGGTGCGCCTCTTCCAGGCTGCTCCGTCCTTTCTGGGGGAAGGAGCCTACTTGGCGACCTGCAGGCCTTCTCCGCTCTGCTGGCAAAGACACGCAAGAGGGAATTCCATTATTCAGTATTAGAGAGATGCGAGACACAGAATGCCCTGCAGGCTCGTTCCTGCCTTTAAAATATACATGTGTGTTTTGTTTGTTTGTGGGCTGGCAGGTGGCAGCCAGGGCTCGGAAAGAGACCCGCAGTGACAGCTCTCGGGAGGAGGCATGAAGCCCGCGCACCGTCGCCGCCTGGGCACTGGCCAGCTCTTTCCTCGGCAGCTATTTTTGGCAGACATGTCAGAAAACAGAGAGACAGAAGGGATCACAGAGGCGACCCAGGTCCAGCCGTCGGAGGACTGTTTTATGTTGTTTTAGGTGACGAGCATGGTATTTAAAAGACCGCTTTGTGTTGTTTTATTCCGTTTTCATTGTGAACTGCCTGCCTTGGAGGCCTATGGTGAGCCAACAGGCAGGACTAAAATGGAAATAAAATAAGGCCCATTTCTGCGGTTGCAAACTTACTCTTCATATCTTGTATTTTGCAACTTTAAAAAAGAAGAAGTCTGTAAGACAATTTGTGTGCAGTTTTGTGCACATTCTTCCCAATACACATATTTTGTCTGAAAGTTCATTGGATTTTAAAGTTTTAAATTCATTTATTTAATGTATTTATGTAGCCACCCCACAAATACATTAAAACATAGTATAAAACCATGCAAAAAAAAATTAAAACACACACAGTTCAAACAAAATGAAGAGACCCAGACTGAAAGACTGAAAAAGCCCGGGTGAATGAAAAGGATTCCTCCTGGTGCTGAAAAGGCCACACAGACGGTGCCAGGCGAGCCTCTCTGGAAAAGCTGTTCCAAACTACCACACGGGCCCACTCCCTGGGGGTCACCCACCTCCCTTCATTTGGTGGGGGCAGTCGGAGCTAGGCCTCTGAAGGAGATCATACTGTCTCGGAAGGTACATGTGGGAGAAAACAGTTTTTCGTGTAACCTAGTCCCACGCTGTTTAGGGTTTTAAAGGTTAAAAGCAAGACTTTACATTGGGGCCGTAAATGGACCCAGGATGTGTGTGCCTGCAGGCGTCAAGGCCGTTCAATAGTAGATTAAAAAATAAATCCAAAAGGGATACCAACTGTACTTAAAAGACAGTGTTCATAAATGTCAGAGAATGGCAGAAGACCTATGCCCTGTTCAAGCGTTCGCCTGAACTCACGGGAACCTGAAGTGGGTGGAGGGTTGGGCCGGGGTCCACGATCACGCACAAAGTTCTACTTGCGTTCAAGCAAATGAGAGCAGAGCTCCTGTCCAGACCTTGCCGATTCAACATGGGAAAGTCCGAACTGGAGAGGGTGGGGCCGGAGCACCTGAGGCCGCAGGGGGCGGGGCGAGCTCCCACCCAATGCGCAGCAAGCAAGACGGTGAGGTTGGCTGCTGGGTCTTAGGAAAGGAGCTGCACCTGTCCCACTTCTTTATCAATTAGCCCTGGCTAGGGATGTACGAAAATTTTGTTTCACTTCGCAAATCACTCAAAAATACCCCATTCGCAGCCCTGAACGCAAATGGGAGCACACGTCCTATGGAAATGTTCGCAAATGCACAAACTTGTGTTCGCATGCGCAAAATGCACAACTTTAAAAATGCGAAGGCTGGTTACCCAGTTCTCAATGGGGGTCGCCGACCCCGGAAGGGGCTCCTAGTCTGGGGTTACTGCTAGATCCTCCATTGTGGCAGGAGGCCCAGGTGCTCTTGGCAGCTGGGAGGGCCTTTCTCTAGCTTCGCCTGGTGTGCCAGCTACGACCGCTCCTCGACGGGGAAAGCTTGGCCGTGGTGGTGCTGCAGGCACTGGTAGCCTCAGGACTTTGTTTTCTGCAATGTGCTCTATGTGGGGCTGCCTAAGGCTGGTCTGGAAGCCACAGCTCATGCAGAATGTGGCTGCCCAGCTGTTAAGAACAGAAGAAGTGCCCTGGTGGATCAGACCAAGGGTCTAATCCAGCATTCTGTTCACACAGTGGCCAGCCAGCTGCGTGTGGGAAACCACAAGCAGGACATGAGTGCAGCAGCACCTTCCCACCCATGTTCCCCAGCAAGTGGTGTACAGAGGCATGCTGCCTCTGATATAGGAGGTAACATATCTCCACCAGGACTGGTAGCCCTTGATAGCCTTCTCCTCCAGGAAATGTCCAACCCCCTTTTAAAGCCATCCACAGTGGTGGCCATGACAACATCTTGTGGAAGTGAATTCCAGAGTTTAACTATGTGCTGTGTGAAGAAGTCCTTCCTTCTATCTGTCCTGAATCTCCCGCCAATCACCTTCCTGGGATGACCCCACTGGGTTCTAGTATTATGAGAGAGGGAGATAAATGTCTCCCTGTCCACTTTCTCCACATCAGGCACAATTCTGTTCACCTCTATGACATGTCTCCCCTCACTCGCCTTTTTTCTAAGCTAAACCATCCCAGCTGCTGTCACCTTTCCTCATAGTGGGGTTGCTCCAGCCCCTTGATCATTCCAGTTGCCCTTTTCTGCACTTTTCCCAACCGTACAATATCCTTTTTTAGGTGCGGTTGTGAGGTGCGGCTCCATACCAGCATGTAACGCCTCTGCTGAAGGCTCTGCACTGGTCCTTTAACTTTACTCCCAACTCAAGGATGGAAAGCGGAATATCGGTGGTCAGTATAAGAGGTTTAAAGATGTTCTTAAGGCTAATCTAAAAAAATGCAACATAAACATCGAAAACTGGGAAGCTCTGGCCCATGAACTGGAGGTTGGCCTTTCACAAAGGTTCCATGGACTTTGAAGAAGCCCGAGTGCAAGGTGAAAGGGAGAAACGTGCTAAGCGAAAAGCACGTCAAATGAATCCTTTACAGGACCATCTTCTATCTGGTAACCTGTGTCCTCACTGTGGGAAGCTGTGTGGATCTAGAATTGGCCTCCACAGTCACTTACGGACCCATCGCTAGAGTCTACACAATCTTCTTTAGAATTTCCTCCTTTTATCCCGGAAGACAATCTTACTCGGTCACGAGTGATCGCCTGATGATGATGACTAGTCTATCAAACTCTGAGCAACTTGGGACCAGGATAGTTGAGAACACACCGTCTCCCTTATCATCCTGCCCGATCACGGAGGTCTTCTGGAGAGCCACTGTTAGTGGTCCCACAGGGGTCAAGAGATCCACTTGGAAACCGCCAGGAGCAGGGCCTCCAGTGTATCAGTTCCCAGCCTAGGAAATGTTCTTCCAACTGAGACCGAGCGTGCAACTACCTTGCTTTTGTTTCTTGGCATTTGCTGAAGACCTTTGATTTTAGTGAAGGATTTCCTGACTCACGAGTAAATTCCAGTCGTTGTTTTACTACAAGAGGAAAACAGGAATCTGCCTTATACGGAGTCAGCAGAACCTTGGCCCAACTAGCCTGGTACTTTCACTCTGACTAGCAGCAGCGGCTCTCCAGGATTTAAGGCTCGAGTTTTCCCAGCACTACCTGGAGATGGCGATCAAACCTGGGGCCTTCTGCGTGCAAAGCCCCTCCCTCATTACTCCAGTCACATGGTCTAGAGCAGTGTTCTCCAACCTTGGGTCCCCAGATGTTTTTGGCCTACAACTCCCAGCATGCCCCAGACAGCTATGCTGGCTGGGGCATGCTGGGAGTTGTAGGCCAAAAACATCTGGGGACCCAAGGTTGGAGAACACTGCTCTAGAGAAACAGGGGATTGCTCTGGCCCCAGGGGGAGCAAATGGGGGGAGTTCTTTTGCTTGCTTCGTTCTCTCCTGCATTTGCTTGTGGCTTCAGCTGTTCTGGAACATCCCATTGATAGTGATGCATTGTTTTTATTGCATTTTGTGTTTTAATTTGTTGTACACGGCTCCAAAATCGTTTGAGGTGGAGCGGTTTATAAATCTTACAATTAATTAATTAATTAATTAATAAAAGCAGGAGATGCCCAGGCTGCCGTCGCAGAGGCTTTTCCTTCCCCGTGGGGCACAGCAGCAGACCTGATTGCCAAAGAGTCAGTAGCAGGGAGAAGGAAGGAGCGTGGAAAGTCAAATCTCCCTCCCTCCGGTTGAGTAATGACAGGGCCTAATTGCTTATTGCTGGTTACCAAGCTACGGGATGGCGGCAGCTTGGACACCCATCAATATATTAACCTCGGCATGCGGCCCGAACAAGCTCATTCATTTCCAAGGGTGTTTATCTCCCTCCTTGCCTACTCTCTGGGGAGAAAACATAATTATTATTTAAACGTGAGTTAATTCAGCCAAGGTGTTGATCAATAACGGAGAATTACTCTTTTAAAAATAGAGAAATCATGAGGCAAGGCAGGAAGCATGCAAGGCCCTGGGAGAACTCAATTATGGAGAAGGGGCCCTGAAAAACCAGAAAAACATTCAGGCTGGGTCAGATGCGAGGTCTGCCTGATGATGCCTAGCACTCAGCTGCAACAGGGGCTGAGCTTCTTGGCCTCTGCGGAGGCCCGAGAAGTTGGAATAGATTGACTTGCCCAAAGTTCTTCTTAGATTTTCCTTTTGCCCAGAAAGACAGAGTGTTCACCCAACTCTTGATAAGACTTTGGGTGTTTATTTATTTGTTGATTAATTACGTTTCTAAACTGCCTAATACTTAGCCAAAGCTCTCTGGGCGGTTCACAACCATTAAAACCATAAAATACAACATAAGATACAGTATAAAAGTTTAAGATTACAGTATAAAATAGAAGTAAAAGACAAAGTAAAACCTAGCAGCAATGCAAGGATTAAAATACAGTAACAGGTTTAAAACGACAGAAACGGAAACACTAAAATGCCTGGGAAACCGGGAAGGTCTTCACCTGGCCCGGAAAAAGCACAGCGTAGGCGCCAGGCGAGCTCTCTGGGAAGCTCATCTGGGAAAGTACCATCATATTGCACAGCAGCCTTTCCTAACCCTTGGCTATGCTGACTGGGGATGATGGGAATTGTAGTCCAACACAGGCTGGAGAAGTTTGTACTCCATCATTTAAACATATGAGCAGATGTGCTGGGTGAAAACACTGGTGTATTTTGCCCATCCAGAGTACCTAATGCCTCAGGGAGAATCATGAATTGGACACAATGGAGAAATCCACCCATAGCCATTAATTGTCTGTTACCTGCTAGGCTGGGCGCCGCTGTGTCTAAACACAAAGATTCCATTTGAGGGTACCATAGCAAGTATTCTCTCATGGATGAGAGGGGATCCCCCATATTGTCATCTACTTTCCCCTGCTTTTCTTGGAAAGACTTCTATGCTAGAGGCCATCAGGATGTCCTGTGACAATGAGTCCCACGGGAAGATTAAGAATTCTGCAAAGCACTAGCTATGACCTGTTGTCGTTCCCCAAACCTGCTGCTTCCGATTTTCCAAATTGTGTTCCGGAAGAAGGTAAGCGCAGCTGTACTGGATCAGGCCAATGTCGGCCTGTCTAGCCTGTCGTCCAATTTCCAACATGGGCAGAGAAATGCCTCAAGGAAGTGCAGAGCACAAACAGAACATGAACAGCCCTCCCACACTGTTCGTCCCAAGAACAAGATATTTAGGCAGGCAATAGCTGCCATACATAGCCCTGTATGTCACTGGTCATCTCTGAGCCCTTTTGACTGTCCAAGGAAGGCCCAACCTACTTCAGCATTAATGACCGTCCGGACATTTGAGGTCACTTCCTGTTTAGGAAGGCATTAAAAGTGTAAGAACATTCTGTCCGGTGCCCTGTTCCCCAAGAGGCCAACCAAATGCCTCTGGGAAGCCCAAAGGCAGGGCACGAGCACAATTGTACATCCCCCCCACACACACTCATGTGCCCCCACGAATGGTATTCAGAGGCATGCTGGCACTGTACAAACACAATGCAGAACGAGATCGGCCTTTCATCTGATCCAGCATGGGTCTTCCTTTGTTTGTTTCTCATGCCCATGGAAAAACCTTATTATAAGAATTATTACACGGCTGTGAGATATCATGTAAAAGAAAAAAACAGCCAGGGTCAGCATATTTACTCCAACCCACCTGGGTCTTAGTACTAAATTTGCTGTTCTCGGCCATGCCCTGTTGCAGTGAGTTCCTCTCTTTGTTTGTTTTCCTGGAATGGAAACACGGAGAGATGCCCCTAGAACAGTGTTCTCCAACCTTGGGTCCCCAGATGTTTTTGACCTACAACTCCCAGCAGCTACGCTGGCTGGGGCATGCTGGGAGTTGTAGGCCAAAAACATCTGGGGACCCAAGGTTGGAGAACACTGCCCTAGAAGAACACCCGGCAACACCCAATTGATGAACAGATCAGAGACGGTGGGAGGGAACTGGCCATGCCGATTCACGAGACGGAGCAAGGACGGCTTGGTAGAGGGAAGCAGCTGGGCGGAAAACAGTCACTGTAAAGAGATGACATGGGAAGCCTTCATGTGCTGCCCACAAGGCTCCACTGCAGTCTGCTCCACATGGGGGCTTGAACTGATTGTTAAGGGTTTTGTTTAAGGTCCTGTTGTTAACATATAAAGCCCTAAATAACTTGGGAGCAGGTGACCTTTGGGATCGCCTCACTCCTTATGTCCCTGCCTGGTCCCTACTGTCTCAGTAGGAGCACTTCTGAGCATGCCACTGCCACGTGGTGCTGAGGTTCACCTCAGGGACACGAGTGACAGAGTGTTTGGTGTCGCAGCACCCGCCCCGTGGAACACGCTCCCCATTGGCATTAGGCAGGCGTCTTCAGCCTTGGGACTTCAGACAACTGGTCAAGACCCACCTCCTTCACACAGGCTTTCCCTGAGGGGTGACCCAGCCAGTATAGTTACAGTCAACCCGCGATTATTTTATTGTATTTTTATTATTCTAGTTTATGCTTTTATCATTTCTTGTTAACCACTTTGATAACTTACAGGAAGGCAGTATGTACATTTATTAAATGAATACTAAGTAAACAGTCCGGATGCTTCAGGCAATGTGGAAAGACAAGCCTACTACCGTGTGACGAAGGGTGCAGCTGACCTCTTCAAATTCATATAAACTGTATCCATTGCGCCATGGCAAAACTGTCCGGTGTGGCTTCATGATATGACGTGGCACAGTCATGTGTGTGGCTGGAATGTTAGATGGGTGGGCAGACACTCACGTGGCTGCTTGACTGCATACTGAGGTGCGCACGGGTCAAATCATCCCACACCTGGTCCATAAATCTGGACATATGAGCTAGCCCAGCAAACTGCCTGGGCAGTTCCTACAGCAGATGTCTTCTTTTGAGGGGGAGAGAGAGAGAGAGAGAGAGAGAGAAAGAGAAAGAGAGAGAGAGAAAGGCTGAGGTGGAGGCTACTTACCCTGCTGGCTGTGCCTCTGAGCATAAACTACCACTGCTGTGGCAAGCACCATGTAACACGCTGCCGGCACGGGGTAAGCCATCTGCGGAAGCAAACACACGAAAGAGCAAGTGGTCAATGAGGCAAAAGCTTGAGGGAAGGATATGGAGGGTAGCATGGGAAAAGACAGGACAGGGCTCTCCAACTTTGGGTCCCCAGATGTTGCTGGACTACAGCTCCCAGAATCCCTTGCCATTAGCCATGCTGGCTGGGTATGCTGGGAGCTGTAGGCCAGCCACATCTGGGGACCCACGGTTGGAGAGCCCTGAGATAGAAGGTAGCACATAGGAACATAAGCAGAGCCCTGCTGGATCAGACCCAGGGTCCATCTAGTCCAGCATTCTGTTCACGCAGTGGCCAACCAGCTGCCCATGGAATTCCACAAGCAGGACATGAGTGCAACAGCACCCTCCCGCCCATGTTCCCCAGCAACTGGTGTACACAGGCATACTGCCTCTGATACTGGAGGAAGCATACAGCCAATCAGGACCCGTAGCCATTAATAGCCTTCTCCTCCTCCTCCAGGAATTTGTCCACTCCCCTTTTAAAGCCCTCCAAACTGGTGGCCATCATGACATCTTGCGGAACGGGCTCCTTTAACAAAGCCGTGTGGTGGCACAGCCAACTTTTTTGTTCTCTTTCTGTTTTGCACATAATGGGCTGAGGTCCTGGGAGAAACATCTGTCTAGCACCACCCAGTGAGTTGATGGCAGAGCCAGGATTGGAACCCAGTTCGAATCAGATGCCAGTCCTGCCGGCTAGTCCCTGTTCCAGCACTCCTCATTATCCAGTCCCTGTAAGTCAGTGTTCTCCAAGCTTGGCTCCCCAGATGTCTTTGGCCAACAACTCCCAGCATGCCCCAGCTAGTGTGACTGGCTGGGGCATGCTGGGAGTTGTAGGCCAAAAACATCTGGGGACTCAAGCTTGGAGAACACTGCTGTAAATGCATCCTTCCTCCTTTTAGAGGGCCACACCTGGGGCCAGGGCTGTGCATGCACGTGGGTGTGCACGCATGAAAACCACACCATTACGTGGCACACTGACAGCGGCAGCGGCACACCCTGACAGATACGAGTAACTTCACGGTGGAATGCAAAGATCGTGGTGGGAGGAGAAGAGGAGCAAGGTGTCGAAACACAATCAAATTAAGATGTAAAAGGTTGCGGGGGAAAACCTAGATAAAGGGTGCAATCCTATGCATGTTTACACAGAAAAAAAAGTCCTACAACTCCCAGCATGCCCCAGCTAGGACTGCAGTGCACCTTAACAGGCCCATCTAGCTCGCCATCCCGCTTCCACCTGTTGGCCAACCCAGAGGCTTCCAGATGTGCAGGTGGAATAACGATCTCACAGGGCAGAGCATCTGGGCCCGAGGATTCCAAAGCGGTGCCCGTTTCTACTCCGGTGGCACCCTCCCTCTTCTCTCTCCCTCCCTCCCTCCCAAACACCTGCTGTGCATCTGGGTCCAGGGATCTTGTGTTCAGCTGAGGACCCTTGCTCCTTACTCTCTCGGTGTCTCCCTTTCCTCCCCACAAGCAGCTCAAAATAAGGGGTATGCTCAGGGCTTTTTTTCTGGTGGAACTCACCGGAACTGAGTTCCAGCACCTTTTCTTCTATTAATTGCATTACACTTTAATCGCCATCTACTCCAGAGGAAATGTAATCCAAGAGTTCCGGTACCCTTTTCTCCAGAAAAAAAGCACTGGTGAGATCTGATCTACAAGTGCAGCATAATCTCATGATGCTTTTTCTGGACTGTGCCATAAAGGAATGCAGTGCTGTGTGTTGTATATTTGAAGCCAGCCCCCCCCATGCAAATAGCAATGGCAAAGTAAACCTTGCTGTGCACAGGGAAAAGTCTGGTTTAAAAACCTTTGTTCCCTTTAGACTATACTTTTTATAACATCTGATATCTATTATTTCTTCTTAGTTCTTTTTCTGATAAAAACAATATGATAGCCATTAAAAAAAACCCAAAACTACTTATCCCTGACATTCTAGTTTTCTGTGTGCACTGATTCTTTTGTTCTGTCCCAGACACTTTCACAACAGCTTCTGCTGTACATGTAGATTTGCCACTGGACTCGGGTTTCTACAAGGGACGTTTCTTGGAATGAGAATCGTCCCAAACCTTAGGTTGGTAGCAATTACAGATCGTCATTCTGAGGCAATGTCGCTGTGCTAAGGAACCTGCAACCTTATAGGTCCTGCAAGTACTTAACAGATGATTCCCTATTATAAATATAGGCAGGGCCTTTTTTCTGGTGGAACTCACCAGAACTAAGTTCCAGCACCTTTTATTCTATTAATTTCATTACAATTTAATCGCCATCTACTCCCGAGGAAACATAATCCAAGAGTTCCGGTACCTTTTTCTCCAGAAAAAAAAGCACTGGGTATGCTTAAGAAAATTTCTGCAAGACAAGCCCCACAAGGGGAAATCACTCCCAAACCATGGCCCACAAGGACGTTCTTTCTTGCTTCCTTATATAATTCAACCATGAAGGCGGCAATGCTCCTCCTTTGACCGTCCCATTGATAAAAACAATGGAAATTTATCTTGCCATCCCACATGCTCTCCACAACTCCGCAAACCCCACTTTTCGCTGGCATGTGGCACTGGGTGTTTTTGCCGGTGACACTCTGGAGAAAACTAGAGAGAGGCCTAGGTCCTCATGCACACACTGGGAGGCTGTGGTTATAAAAAAAAAAAGAGACAATTTTCTTGTAGGGCTTTGATGGAGGGCCAGAAATGATAAAAAGGGCTGGCAAGCAGAAGCCTCCAGGAAAGGTGAGAGGAACTCTGAGACATGTATTGTCTAGAGAACAGCCAGATTCAGAGGAAAACAGTAGGATTGCCCGCAGAAAGGAAGCAGGGCAACTCAAAAGAGGACAAGCACAATTATTCCAAGAGCATCAAACAAGTAGCCCTGGAACAGGCACAAGGAAAGGCTTAGCTGAAGTATTCGCAAACCCATGATCCACTGTCACTGGAAAGATCTCAGGCCCGAGATAAAAGTCCTCCGTTTTCTCTGCAATGGTGTACAAGGAAATGGGAGTCCACTCATTCTTGAGTTGCTGCTAAACCACATTCGTGCCCAGGTGACTGGACACCAGTGATTCTTCGCCAGCAGCAGCATAAATGAGGGAGAAAGTACAGCACAGCTGAGAAAAAGTTAATGAGTGTATCATCTTCATCGAATCATAGAGTTGGATGGTCCCTCAGAGATCATCTAGTCCAGCCCTCTGCTCAATGCAGGCTCTTCAGTGCAAGGGGGAAGCTACAGCATCCCTGACAGATGGCTGTCCAGCCTCTGCTTAAATACCTCCACAGCGAAGGAGAAGCCGAGGCAGCCTGCCCCACTGCTGAACAGCTCTCACTGCTGGGAAGTTTCTCCTAATGTTCACCCGAAATCTGCTCCCCTGCGATTCCCACACATGCGTTCCAGCCCTGACCTCGGGAGAAACAGAGAACAAGTCTGGTCCATCTTCTGCAAGGCCGCCTTTCAGATACAGCAATACCTTGGATTGCAAGTAACTTGGTTTGAGAGCGTTTTGCAAGACAAGCAAATTTTTAAATATTTATTTATTTATTTATTTTTAACTTGATATACAAGCGACGTCTTGCAATATAAGTACTGTAGTACGGCTTAAATTAAAAATCTCTGTACAAATTTTTTTGGGGGGGAATTTCGTTTTGATATAAGAGTGCTTTGGATTACAAGCACGTTTCCGGAACGAATTATGCTCTCAATCCAAGGCATGACTGTATTTGAACACCACTGCTGACTTTCGGCACCCAGGCAGGCAGAACCACAGACAGACACAAAACAAAGCGCAGGAGGGTGCTTTATGTCTTCTGGCTGGCAATGGCTCCTGAGGTTCTCGGGCAGGAAGGCGCCTTTCCCTCACCTGTTGCATGCAAGACCCTTTAGTCAGAGATCATGAGGATGGAACCTGGGCACATCTGGATGCGAGGCAGGTGTTCTCTCCCACTGAACCAGGGCTCCCCGCCCCCATACAAATTCACAGAATGCAATACTGAGGACCAGCTTGACAATCTAAAACAAGCAGCCCCAAACAAGGACTAACCCACAAACAAATTAACCACCAACAGCCTGGAGAAATGGGACAGACATTGCCTGGTGCCTCAAAGACCATCAAGGCGGCGCCAGGTGTATCTGCCTGGGGAGGGAGTTCCACACTCGGATCACTGCCATGGAAAGGGCCCCACAAACATCTGCAGGAGAAGGGACCCGGAGAGGAGTCTCTGGTGGAGGAAATGAGGTGCTGGACAGGCCCACCGGGGAGCAAACAGAATGTCAGGTACCTCTTCCCAGACATTTCAAATCCCTCTAAAATCTCTGGGCTATTTATTCACTCAGTAGACACTGTAGGACTCAGTGGTGCTGCACTCCCGTGCCATGTCAGCATTTGGAATGTTTTTTTTTTTTTTTTAATATTTTATTTATTTTTCAAAACAGATTATAACACAGAAAATATATTTAGCAAAATACAAAATTATCACACAAATATAACATAATCAACATACAATAAATCATAAAGTGCTCCCCCCCACCCTCCAAGGGACCAATTAATATACTTCTATCCTCTTGATCAAATAAAGTCTAAATTCCAAAAATATAACATATCCTGACAAGGCATCTTACCCTTCCCCTTTATTAATACATAGTCTAGTAATTGATTCCATATCTCCATAAAATTATTCTTCTTTAGCAATCCTTTTTTGCATTTGATACTACTAGTTAGTTTATCATTTAGGGCTATGTCCCAAACTTCCTTATACCAGTCTGTTATTAGGAAAACATGTTGTACTTTCCAATTTCTCGCTATCATTAGCCTGGCCGCAGTTAACAAGTTTACAATTAACTCCTTCGTATTTTGATCACAAATAAGCTTCTCAGTTATTGATAACAATGCTAATTTTGGACAGACCTCTAAATTAGTACCATATTTGGAATGTTAAATAGAAGTATACTGCTTTGCATCGGAGGGATGGTGTCACCAGATCCTCTCACAGATGATGGGGAAATCCAAACAGCAGACTATATGGCCCTGTTTCTAGAGCAATGTTCTCCATCCTTGGGTCCCCAGATGTTTTTGGCCTACAACTCCCAGCATGCCCCAGCCAGCATAGCTGGCTGGAACATGCTGGGAGTTGTAGGCCAAAAACATCTGGGGACCCAAGGTTGGAGAACACTGTGCTAAAGCATGTTCTTAGGGCCAAAAACATCTGAGGACCCAAGGTTGGAGAACACTGCTCTAGAGGGTAGCTGTGTTAGTCTCTATTGCAGCATTTTTATAGGGATGTGTGACACTGGGAAATCCATTTCATTTGAGCCCGATGGACTTCTGCAGCATTTCCAATACAATGACCGGAAACGGACCATGCCGGATTTTTTTCCTGGGTTCTGGAAATGTGTGCAAAATAGTTGCACACACCGAGAACTGAGATCTGCGTAACTGTAGCACCGTTTGCGCAAATCAGGTCTTTTGCACAAAATGGGGTCTGAATCATTAAATTTGCATAAATGGGTTCCTGCTGTCCATTATGTAACCCTGGGCGCAGCACCCTTGGCAAATATTCTTGTCAGTTTCATCCTCTCAGGGGTCATTAGCTCCCAGTACTGTATTCCCTACTTCACAAAGAACTTGTTATTGTCAATTTCATCTGTTTGTTTGTTTTTTAAACTCAGGAGATTTGTGCAAGTTGCAGCACCTGATGTTTGTGTAAATATCAAATGCTGCAACTTGCGCACATTTCCTGAGATTTTTTTTTTAAAACTTGCACAAATCACGGCCTGTTTTAAAAGCGGAAATCCGTGTACTGACTCAACTCACGTCAGATCAAGTCAGCACCAGTGTGTGTGTGTGTGTGTGTGTAGGAACGGAATCCAGAGGGTCCAGTTGGGAAAATACATTGGATTTTCACCCCAACATGGTTTCCTCACACATCTCTAGCAGCAAAAGCAACAAAAGGTCTTGTGGCACCTTAAAGACTAACACATGTATTCTGGCATAAGCTTTTGCAGAGTATAGTCCTAGAAACAGGAGAGGTGCAGACTGCCTAAATCCATCAAGATGGGAAGTTAAACCCCCTTACAGGGGGACAAAACAGTCATTAGTTATGAGCAGATTCTGATATATGTAAATGTATGTATATATCTGAAACTACACATAATCAAGTGTTGTTGTTTTTAGAAAAAGAAATCAGGGTGGTTCAAAACTAGCAGAGGGAGGGACCGGCCTTATGCCTTTGCAACGCACTCCCGCTTCCCCCACACCGCTGCAGTCCCAAAATCAATGTTTTCGGAAGAAATGATGCTTCTTTTGCTTTGACTGAAAATGTCACCTTGGTTTGGCGGAGAAGCTGAAATGAGACACCTCATGTCTAAATGTTTTACTTCATGTCAATTTGCGGCACTTTAAATGGCTTTTACAGGCTTGTTTCAGAAATAATATTTTGCAAACTTATTCGGAATAAAGTGACTGTCATCACAATCCAAAGCACAGACGCGAGCGAGCGAGTCCCATGGAAACAGATGGAGCGTACCGTTACGACAGGCGTGCGGGATCAGGGTGGGATGCAACACAACAATGAAACCAGCTAAAACAACACCGCGCACCCCTCCACGGAGAGATGCTACGCGTGTCACTACAGGCACATCCTCCTCCTCTCGGCTGGTGCCAACATTCGACAAAGCCACGCAACGGCCCAGTGCTCCCGCCTGCTGGAAGGAACCTCAAGCCAAGCCCTAACGTAGGGGTGTCAAACCCCTTAGGGTCTGGGAGCCTGATCGCCCTGCCCCAAACTGGATGGTGCCAGGGGGCAGGCCCTATTTGCACAATCTAGGGCAGGCCCCACCTCCGAACATCATTGGGTGCTGGCCGAAGTGTCAACTGGAGCTCCTCCGGCCAGTGCCTCGCCGGCTTTGTTCCACTCTGGATTCCAACTGGGGAAGCCCGAGCACAGCAAAGCCACCATTGCCCACACGGGAAAGGTGACAAAGCGGTGAACACTCTGCCCTCCTCTCCCCGCTCTGAAGGGACTGAGCTCACTGTGGCTGGAGGAGCCAGCCTAGCAGTCCAAATTTGACCCGTGGGTCGGAGGTTCCCCATCTGTGCCCTAAAGGGACACCATCCCCTATCCGAGCTCCTGTACTGCTCCCCGAGTGGTCAGGAAAATCAGCAGGGAGAGTAGAGGATCAAGGCCTCCTATTCACCTGACATGCATTGCTGAGCAAGCCCAGGGACTCAAAGAAGCAGAGCCTGAGGAGGAGGAGGAGGAGGAGGAGGAGGAGGAGGAAGAGGAGGAAGAGGAGGAGGAGGAAGCTGGTCCTCCAAGCCCTTCCTCTAAGCCAGCCCTGCCTGCCTTGATTCTGCTCAGAGGAGCTCAAGCAGGAGTGTGCACTCACGTGAACACCGGGCTCCAATTCACGCAACACCTCTAGATGCGGGTCCACAAATGAAGGCCCCAGCTCCACACTGAGACACTGAACGACGACGCTTCTAACTTCCAGTTCCGTCACTGGCCTCCACCTTCAGCGTGGGGAGGGTTAGGGTGGGCTGGGGAGCGGTGTGTGTGTGTGTGTGTGTTGGTGCCAGGGGCATCTGGGAACATGAAACCCCAGTCCAAGTGTCTTCTCATTTCCTCTCCTCAGATCCCAGGATGAAAGGCTGCGGTGGGATGCGAAAGCCCATCGGTGTAAACTTCTTATCCTGGAGTCCTGACAAGTCTCTCTTAATAGGTCTCAAGCCCGAGGGTTACACAGAGACCTTGTCAGAATTAAACCCCAGAGAGAAGGCAGGTCTCGCCGTGGTTGCATGAATACGCACTTCAGAAAGCCTTACCTGCGGGGTCAGTGCGGCTTACACTTGAAAGGGCACCTTTAATCTGATTTAAGAACCGACTGTCAACAGAACAGTTGGAGAAGGCCTGGAGGATCCAGACAATTACAAGAGGCAAGGAGAACTTGCCAGATGCCTCTTCTTTCTCTCTCTCTCTCTCTCTGCATTAATACTAATTCACTGAGGATGTGGGGGGCTTCTGAGGCAAGTTAGCTAAGATCTGGGGGGGGGGGCAAGAAGACACAGTAGCCACGGAGGAAGGAGGCAGCAGGAAATCCACAGACACCTGAAATCCACGCATTGATTTGGAAGAACTGGACCACTTTGGCTGTTCAGGTCTAGAGTTAATAACCATTCATCTGCGACGATGGAGCGTCATTGACAAACTGTGAAGCAGCCCGGGAAATATGTTTTGTTTGGCAAGCACTTGCCTTTTGTGCCAGTTGAAAGGAACAATGGCAAATGGGGCTGTGCGTGTGGGGTGGGGAAGAGACAAGGACAGACTGGCGCTTTGGCCTGTGTGAGGCGGCCACACGCAAACAGGGCAAAATAAATAACGCCGGTTCCAGAAGGACGGCGGTGTTGGTTTCCTGTGGCAAGCACACAAAGAGTTCTTGGCCATTTAGAGCAGCGTTCTCCAACCTTGGGTCCCTAGATGTTTTTGGCCTGCAACTCCCAGCATGCCCCAGCCAGCGTAGCTTGACGGGCTTTCCCAGCATGCTGGGAGTTGCCGGCCAAAAACATCTGGGGACCCAAGGTTGGAGAACACTGGTTCAGAGCATCCGCTTGCGTGGGCTAGAGAAGACTCGGTCAGGTGCATGATTAAGGGGTCTCCTAAGTTAGCAGGTACTATGGTTGAGACAAGAATGATCAGACACAGCGCACTTTCCCAGTCGTATTAATTCCTTGAGGACTGTTTGCAGTGCACAGCTGTCTGGGCCAGAGCGAGGAGGCGGCGAACAAGCAGCTTGCAACGGTGTCGAGGAGGAGCAACTCTGGGGGGCTCTTGTCAGTGGGACCTCCTAGGGTGTGGGCTCTTGGCAGGTGCCCAACTGTGCTTCCCCCTTGGCACCAGCCCCAATTGCTTGCCTCGTTGGCATTGCCCTCATTCTGAAATAACTTCACCTGCTCTCATCACATAACCCAGAGTCTGGCTGGCTCTGTAGCATCACTGCATGATCACACCTGTGAATGAGCCTGCAAGGAGAAGGAAACGTCAGCTTAGCGCGCCAAAAGAAGTCACGAGATACAAAGCTATATGTGACACAAAGCTATGGGGAACAGAAAGGAAGATAAAATCCAATGGCACCACACAAGTAATATAAACGCAACTTAGCCTAAGCATGCAAAACTAAAATTCATCTTCTTCCCTGATTACCCCTCTGTTGTCTTCCTTGTGCTGATTGGAGGTTCCTTGGGCCAGGGACCTGTTCTCTTATACTTTGTAAAGCACAATGCTTATGGGGAGGCAGAGGAGGAGGAAGAGGTGGAGGAGAATAGATTTCATAGATCATAGAGTTGGAAGGAGCCTACAAGGCTATCGAGTCCAATCCACTGCTCAATGTAGGAAACTAGAGGAGGGGTCTCCCATCCAAGTAATAACCAGGCCTGACCCTGCTTAGCTTTCCACGCTCAGCTTTCCACGCTCAGACAAGCTGAGCCAGCGTGAGCCACAGGCCTGTATCATCGTCATCTTGCTTCCTGGTTCTCTTTGGGTCATTCAAACATTCCCTGCCTCCGACGTTTGAGAGTAGTATTTTTCCCAAATGTATACATGTATGTGCACGCATTTCCTCCCATTTCTCAACTTAAAAAGTTGGCAACAGAAACCTATTAAAATTAAATTTCCAAAGATAAAATTCACAGTGAAAACACAGCCTCCTAAAACTGAAAGACCTCAAACCCAGAACACGAGAAGGAGGACAACACAAAAACCCCACAATCCAGCAATACCTTTACATCTGCAGCCAGTGCAAAAAGCTTTGTAAAAAGAAGTGATCTCTGCCAGCCTGCTGCTGTCTCAGACTGTCCCAACCCGATTTCCTGCTCCACTTTAACCAAAGTCCTGTAACGGATCACTTCCTGCTGCCTGGAATTCACTGACAGGAAAAATTAACTGGCCTATGCAGATGTAAAGGGCAGCAATTCAAGCCCACTCATTTATTCTGGCGGTGACAGAATCTGATATGAGAGACAGCACACTGATAACAAAGCCAAGCCAGCTGGCCTTTGAAATTGACTGGCCAACTAGCTAGAAAGACACCCATCTGCTCTGCTCCTCTGCCTTTAACCAAGGTCTGACTTGTGAAAAACAGCAGTTGGCCCTTTTCAGGGCACAAACTCAACATGGTCACCTGCTAATTGCTGCTGTTGACCAAACTCCTGTTAAGCGGCCAGCTGCAGGGGCCCGTTCCAAGAGCAGGCAGCCCTCGCCGGAGGGGCTCGGTACGCTGCCCTGGCAAGCCCACCCTCTGCTCAGCAGAACAACCCCGCTCCCTGTTTTTTGCCTCAATCTCCTCTCACAAGGGGAACCGCATTTGAAATAGTGGAATTATAGAACAAACTACTACTGGAAACAGTCGAACAAAGAATATTGGAACGGATGGGACCTTCAGTCCATGATAGGTAAGGGCGGCTTTCTTCAACCTGGTGCCCTGCAGAAGTGTTGGGCTGCAACTCCCATAATGCCCAGCCAACACATCTGGAGGGCACCAGGCTGGGGAAAGCTGGTAAGGGGGTGTTAAAGAACCCCTAGCTACTTTAGAGAGCAAGGGACCATAGGATGGCTTAGAGATCCCTACTGAGATCACAGACAGCACTCCAACCTCAGAAGGGGGACTTGGGGATCTGACCCCCAACCCCAACACCTTGTAGCCAGCATGGAGCTCACGCTGGCTCAGCTTGCCTGAGCGTGGAAAGCTAAGCAGGGTCAGGCCTGGTGATTACTTGGATGGGAGACCCCTCCTCTAGTTTCCTGCATTGAGCAGGGGGTTGGACTCGATGGCCTCGTAGGTCCCTTCCAACTCTATGATCTATGAATCTATGCCGGCTGCCTCTCCGAGGTCAGAAAACTGACCTCAGAGAGGACGAAGAGGGGGGTTCCAGAGAGGGAAGGAGAACAGAGAGGCCAGGATACAAGCTATCCTGGGGCTTCTCCAGCCTCCTTCCCTCGCCCTCCAAAACACCCTTGCTAGATGGGCTGAAAAGCCCGTCAAGCAAAAACTCAAAGACCAAAGGACCGGGAGGCAAAGATCGCCTCTGCCGCTCAGCTTCCGCCTGGCAGGGCATACGAATCTCAGAAACCGCAGAGTTCGGGGGCTTCTGAGCAGCGAGGTCCCGGTCCATAGGATTGTGCCCTTAAACATCCAAGTCAGAGTCAGAGACTGCAGAGGCAAGGGAAAATAACACAGGGGGAACTCCGTGGAAAAGGGTGACTGTTAGGAGCAGAAGAACTAGAAGACATTCTGTGCCGGTGGAAGCAGTGGAGCTATGGAACCGCTTCCATGTACTTGAGGACGAGAGCAGAGGACAGCCTGCAGAGGACGGATTACCGGGCACCCAACGTGACAGCGAGCAAGGGGCTGAGGGTCAGTCAAGTGGAGGCAATCAAACCAAGGCCTACAGCAAGAGGAAGAGAAGAGTACTCGTAGTGGGAGACTCCCTCCTGCGGGGGATCGAAGCCAAAGTATGTCGCGAAGACCCATGGACTCGCCAGGTGTGCTGTCTCCCTGGGGCACGGATTAAGGATGTGACAGAGCAGCTGCCGAGGCTCATGCAGCCCACCGACACATACCCCTTTCTTCTCTTCCACGTGGGTACAAATGATACTGCCAAGCGGAGTTACAAAGAAATCACGGCAGACTTTGAAGAGCTGGGAAGGGAATTCAAGAACTTCGGGGCCCAGATAGTTTTCTCATCCATCCTTCCAGTACTTGGAAGAGGCATAGAAAGGGAAAGAAAAATACTCAGAGTGAATGACTGGCTACGAAGGTGGAGCCGACGTGAGGGATTTGGATTCTGGGACCACGGGCTACACTTCCTGGAAGATGGACTGCTGGCAAAGGATGGGTTGCACCTCACAAGGACTGGGAAGAATGTGTTTGGACACAGCATGAGGAACTTAATCAGGAGGGCTTTAAACTGAATCCAACAGGGGAGGGAGACATAAACTCGGGGGTACCAATGGAAGAAGGCCTCTATGCCACAATGGAGAGAACAGCTCCAGCGGTGCCCATTGATAGTCTACCACAAAATGTAGGGGGAAAGTCGGACTATAAAGCACATAGTCTTCAATGTCTCTATACTAATGCCCAGAGTATGGGCAATAAACAAGACGAACTTGAACTCTTGATACATGAGGGCAAGTACGACTTGATAGGGATAACTGAAACCTGGTGGGATGACTCCCATGACTGGAATACAGCAATCGAAGGGTATAACTTGTTCAAAAGGAACAGAAGCAACAGAAAGGGAGGTGGAGTTGCACTGTATGTTAAAAATACGTATCTCTGCACAGAGATACAGGAAGAGGAGCTTGGCAGCCCCATTGAGAGCATCTGGGTTAAAATAAAGGGGGCAAAGAATAAAACGAACATGGCGGTTGGAGTCTACTACCGACCACCCAATCAAGGAGAAGATGAGGATGGAACTTTTGAAAAGCAAATTGCCAGTGTTTCAAGGAGGCACGATGTGGTAGTAATGGGAGACTTCAATTTCCCTGATATCTGTTGGGAGACTTATTCAGCCAAACATGGCCCCTCCAAGAAATTCCTGACCTGTGTTGCTGATAACTTCCTCCTACAGAAAGTGGAGGAAGGAACTAGAGGATCGGCTATCCTTGACCTGATTCTAACCAACAGAGACGAGTTAGTGGATAAAGTGGCAGTTTCGGGAACTCTGGGGGAAAGTGACCATGTTATACTAGAGTTCTTGATTCTAACAGAAGCAAAAGCTGAGTGTAGCCAAACACGTACCCTGGATTTTAGGAAAGCCAATTTTAACAAACTCAGAACAATGATTAGTAAGATCCCATGGCAAGTGACTCTCACGAGAAAGGGAGCCCAGGAGGGGTGGGAGTTTTTAAAGAAGGAAATTTTAAAGGCACAATTGCAAACAATTCCCACAAGGAAAAAAGGCAGAGGGCAACAGAAAAAGCCAATGTGGCTTCACAATAAACTCAAAGATGACCTGAAAACAAAAAAGGACACGTATAGGAAGTGGAAGGAAGGACAGGCTACAGGGGAAGAGTACAGGCAGGTAGCACAGAACTGCAGGAATAGTGTCAGGAAGGCTAAAGCTGAGAATGAGCTAAGGTTAGCGAGGAATGCTAAAAGCAACAAAAAAGCTTTCTTCAGATACATGCACAGTAAAAGACAGAAGAAAGAACTGGTGGTTCAACTACGCAATGAGGATGGCAAATTGATAACAGAAGACAAAGAAAAGGCAGAAGTTTTCAATTCCTACTTCGGCTCGGTCTTCTCCCAAAAGAGGGTCTATGACCCCCCTGGCAAACCTGAAGTGCAGACTGAAGGGGCAGAATTGCAGCTTGAGATTGATAGGCAAATGGTCAAGGAGCACCTGATTACTCTGAACGAGTTTAAATCTCCAGGGCCTGATGAGCTGCATCCTAGAGTAATAAAGGAACTGGCAGAAGAACTCTCAGAACCACTGTCTATTATCTTTGAGAAATCATGGAGGACAGGTGAAGTGCCAGACGACTGGAGGAGGGCAAATGTTGTTCCCATCTTCAAAAAGGGCAAGAAGGAGGAACCTGGGAACTATAGGCCAGTCAGTCTGACATCAATCCCCGGGAAGATTTTGGAGCAGATTATAAAGAAGACAGTCTGCAAGCACCTTGAAAACAATGCAGTGATTACTAGAAGCCAGCATGGATTTGTCAAGAACAAATCCTGTCAGACTAATCTGATCTCATTTTTTGATCGGGTAACCTCCCTTGTGGACTGTGGGAATGCTGTGGACATTATATATCTGGACTTCAGCAAAGCTTTCGACAAAGTGCCTCATGATATCCTGATTAGTAAGCTAGCTAAGAGTGGGCTAGATGGAACAACTATCAGGTGGATCCACAATTGGCTAAAGAATCGGACTCAAAGAGTGCTTATCAATGGTTCCTTCTCAAACTGGGGAGAGGTAACGAGCGGGGTACCACAGGGCTCGGTCCTGGGCCCGGTGCTCTTCAACATTTTTATTAATGACTTGGATGAGGAGGTACAGGGAATGCTTATCAAATTTGCAGATGACACAAAGTTGGGTGGAACAGCTAATACTCTGGAAGACAGAAACAAAATTCAAAGTGACCTCGATAGGCTGGAGCGCTGGGCCGAAAACAACAGAATGAAATTTAATAGGGATAAATGCCAAGTGCTGCACCTAGGGAGAGGAAACCAAATGCAGAGTTACAGAATGGGGGACACTTGGCTCAACAATACTACAAGTGAGAAGGATCTTGGAATTGTGGTAGATCACAAACTGAATATGAGCCAGCAATGCGATGTGGCTGCAAAGAAGGCAAATGCAATTTTGGGCTGTATTAATAGAAGTATAGCTTCCAAATCGCGGGAAGTGATAATTCCCCTTTACTCGGCACTGGTTAGGCCTCATCTTGAGTACTGCGTCCAGTTCTGGGCACCTCACTTTAAGAAGGACATAGACAAACTGGAGAGGGTTCAGAGGAGGGCAACAAGGATGATCAAGGGACTGGAAACAAGGCCCTATGAGGAGAGACTGAAAGAACTGGGCATGTTTAGCCTTCAGAAGAGGAGACTGAGGGGAGATATGATCGCACTCTTCCAGTATTTGAAGGGATGTCACACAGAGGAGGGCAAAGATCTCTTCTCGTTCATCCCAGTTTGCAGGACACGGAATAATGGGCTCAAGTTACAGGAACCTAGATTCCACCTAAACATCAGGAAAAATTTCCTGACTGTCAGAGCAATAAGACAATGGAATCAACTACCTAGGGAGGTGGTGGGCTCTCCCAGTCTGGAGGCATTCAAGGTGCAGCTGGACAGACATCTGTCAGAGATGCTTTGACCTGGATTCCTGCATTGAGCAGGGGGTTGGACTCGATGGCCTTGTAGGCCCCTTCCAACTCTACTTTTCTATGATTCTATGATTCTATGAAGTTTCTATGGCAAGATAAATTACCGTATTTTTCCGTCTATAAGACGCCCCCATGTATAAGACACCCCCCACTGGGCAGTTTCACAACTGTGCGGTTCTCTCCTTGGCTTACCTCCGTGTATAAGACGACCCTCAATTTTTAGTCTAACAATTTTAGGAAAAAGTATAGTCTTATACATGGAAAAATACTGTACATCGCAGGTGCTGAAGCAGCTTGTGGATGTTATTTCAGAGCCATTGTCTGTAACCTGTGAGAATTCTTGGAGAACGGGCGTGCAGCCGGAAGACTGGAGATGGGCTAATGTGTTCTCTTCAAAAAAGGGGATATGGGTGGATCCAGAAAACTACAGACCGATCAGCCGGACATTGATACCGGGCTAAATTCTAGAACAGAATCTTAAGTGGCCAGTCTGTGAGCATCTAGAACAGAATGCGTTGATTACTATGAGCCAGCATGGGCTTATCAAGAATAAATCAAGCCAGACCAACTGCATCTCCTTTTTTTTTTGACAGAGTTACTAGTTTGGTGGATCACGACAATGTTGTGGACATAGCGTATCTTGACTTCATTGAGGCATTGGATAAAGTATCCCATGATACCCTTGCTGACAAGATGTTAAAATGTGGGTTGGGGGCTACAACTGTTGGGAGGATCAACATCTGGTCCAAGAACCATCCATACTCAACGAGGGCTCATCAATGGCTCGGCGTCCTCCCGGAGGGAAGACTGAGTGCTGCAGGGCTCCGGCCAGTGCGGTTCAATTTTTAAAAGTATTATTAATGACCTGGATGTCGGTGTGGAGGGTTTGCTTATCACATGCGCAGGTGACACAAGGCTGGGAGGGATAGAGAACACCACAGAAAATAGAATCAAGATTCAACGCAATCTTGACTACCTGGAACATGAGCAGGAGGCTGTTAGTGTGCTCATGTCTAGTTTCCTGCATTGAGCAGGGGGTTGGACTCAATAGCCTTGTAGGCTCCTTCCAACTCTATGATCTATGAAATCTATGTTCTGCTCCTGGGCCTCCCAGAGGCATCTGGTTGGCCACTGTGGAAGCAGAATGCTGGACTAGATGGGCCTGCGGTCTGATCCAGCATGGCTTTTCTGTTGTTTGAGCTGATCCTTCACTCTTTCCAGAACAAATCCTTTTGTCTTGCAGAGGAGGGGAGCACAGGGGCCAGGGAACTCCAGGAGAAATCCCGGGAAGCCCTGATTCCATCTGAATGAACCCCCATTCAGAGGAGCTTTGCTCACATCCAGGCCCCGCAATTCCTAACAGGTGGGCTCACTAAAGGGAGGGGGTCAAACTGCCCTTCCATTTTCTCCTTGGGAGACACATAATGGTCTGGGTTGCATGGGTGGACAATCTAAGGACCAGTGGTGGGCGAATGGTCCATGAATCACATTTCTATTGTTATTTATTTTTTCTCTATTGTTATTTATTTTATTTACTGTTATTTATTTTTTAAAAAATGTATACCTTGCTTTTCCTCTCCAAAAAAGGAGTGGCTCAAAGTGGAATAGAAAACATAAAAAGCACTGAAAAATAACCAGTCATTAAATGCATTTACAACAAGCTAAAGCACATCAAAGTCAAAAACACAAAGAATCAATACTAGCAATCAGGAAATAAAATTAATTAAAAATACTATCCTCGCTTTGGTTTTTCACACACACACACACACACACACACACACACACACACACACACACACACACATTACCAGCCTCCACAAGGAGAATGAACAAGCGGCTAGGTGGGCAAAGGTTTCCTTGCCCATGGAATGACTTTCCTTAGCAGCATTCAGGCCAATATGCTGTTCAGCGTGAGATGAAAGGAGGGCCACTTCTTCTTCGCATTTGGCGGAAGAGCCAGGAGGTTGTTTTGCTGGTGCTGCTGAGGTCAGATTTCTGCCTTCAGGAAAGTTTGGGGAAGCTCACTCCACAATTCTCTGGTGGTCACTCAAGGGAAAGGGGTGCAAACAGCCTCATTCAAGCAGAGAAAAAGAGCACCAGGAAGTCCTGGAATGAGGTGTTGCTCGCATTATCTTGTTTCCAAAATATTTTCCTGGGATTGAGTGGACTGGAGAAATAATTGCTGCAGGCAGGGAGGACCCAGCCTGTGACTGGGTTTGCTTTTCCCATCACAAGCTATCTCAGGATGGCTGGACCCCACAAGCTGGACACCGCAGGCTCCAGCAGAAGATGCAAAGTGGAACTGGACAGCCAAGAAAAAGGCACAGTCTGCATGCCAAGACTACCCATGCTTTTGTTTTGTTTAAAACCCTGAATGATCAGGGGCGAGTGAGTGCACCGGGCCCCAGATGTCTGATCACCCCTGCTGCCTCTGGGAGGGGCTAAACAACCCAGGGGCACGCCATCCCCGGGTTGTCTCGACTTGGAACGCTTTGTTGCTGGCAGAGCGGCAACCCAGGGTTGGAAGCCATGGTTGAACCATCCAGGAGCATCCCTGGGTTGTTCAGCTCAGTGGGAGCGATCGGGTGGGCAGGACTGGCTCCCTCACTCACCCCTGCTTGTTCATGAATACCCAGGGTGAAAAAGCAAACAAACTGGGTCATCGTGACGTGTGAACGGGGTCACAGGATCTCATGTGGGTCTCAATTCTGTGGGACATGCTTTGCACTGTCCCGAAGAGCATTACAATAGCTGAAGACAGGCTGATGAGACTTCCACATCTATCACATCTACCTGCAGCTGCTTGGAAGGGGACTATAAAGACCAGGCCCCAGCGGGGGCGGGTCCGCCGCCGGCGGGGTCGCCACCGAAGGGGCGACACCAAAGGGGGTTGCCCCTTTGGGGGAGCCACTTCGGGGGTGGCACGAGGGCGAGGGCCTGTCCCCCTGCTGATGGGGATATAGGTGGGGCTGGGAGTTTTAAAGAGGCCCTTCCTTTTTGAAGGGCTGGGGCTTTTTAGGGGTTGATTTTAGGGGTGGGTCTCCCGCCTGACTGGCGGAAGCGAGGGGGCATGTGTCTCTCCAGGGAGATAGTGGGGGGAGTTCTGGGGGGCAAACGGTACCAACGTTGAGCGGCAGGCGCTGGCAGAGCGCTAGGGGCAGGCCACGCCGAGTAAGGGGAACAAGGGATCGATGCTTAATATCTATCCCTTGTTCCGGGCCTGCCCAGAGCCAAGGGATAACTGGGGGGTGTGTTGCTCCTCCCCCCACCCTGCGTTTGCTGTTGTGCAATGCCAGGTCCGTTACCCAAAAAACATCTCTCATCCATGACTTGATCATGGATGAGGGTGCGGACCTGGCATGTGTTACAGAAACCTGGCTGGACGAGGCCGCTGCTCCAACTCTGGCGGCCTTGTGTCCGGCCGGTTTCTCGTATGCCCAGCAGCCAAGGGTTGGGGGACGGGGAGGGGGAGTGGCTGTTATCTACCGGGAGTCCTTGGTCCTCACCAGACTCCCTCTCCGGGAGACCAAGTTTATTGAGTGCATGTACTGGAGGTTGGGTCCAAAGGGCAGCCTGGGGATTCTGCTCGTGTACCGTCCACCCCGCTGCACGACAGACTCCCTGGCCGAGGTGCTGGAGGTGGTCTCCGATGTGCGTGTGTTGTCCCCCAGGCTAGTGGTGCTGGGGGACTTCAACGTGCATTCGGGGGCTTCCCTCACTGGGGCACCTCGGGACTTTATGGAGACCATGGCTTCCTGGGAGCTGCACCCTGTATTAACTGGACCTACCCATGTAGCCGGTCATGCACTGGACTTGGTTTTTGTTTCCGGAGAGGGGGGAAATGATCTGGAGATCGGGGGTATATCCACCACCCCCTTGTCATGGTCAGATCACTATCTGGTGGGGTTGGATTTCTCAGTGCCACAACCCCTCTGCAGGGGTGAGGGACCTATTAGAATGGTCCGCCCCAGGCGTCTTATGGATCCGGATGGATTCCTGAACGCGCTTGGGGAATTGGAGCACACAAATGGTAGCTCGGTCGAGACCCTGGTGGATGACTGGAATGCTGCAATCACCAGGGCATTAGACCGAGTTGCCCCGAAGCGCCCTCTTCGCCTAAACAGAGCTCGCGCGGCGCCATGGTTCACTCCGTCACTGCGAGCTCTGAAACAAGAGGTGAGAAGGCTAGAGCGCCGATGGCGAAATTCCCGCTCCGAAGACGATCGAACACGGGTTAGAGCTGCATCTTCAGCCTACCGGGTGGCGGTGAAGGCAGCAAAAAAGAATTTCTATGCTGCCTCCATTGCGTCTGCAGAGTGCTGCCCCAGGAGGCTGTTCCAAGTGGTCCGGAGTCTGGTCGGTCCAGTCGCTCCGGACCCACTGGAACAGTCAAAAGCCTCCTGTGAGGCTTTAGCAAAGCACTTCGCAGATAAAATCGATCGGATTAGGAGTGGGATATCGTACGTCGTGGACACAGGGAGTGAGCGGGAGGAGGCCAATGGCAGACCGGTTTTGTGGGATCGGTTTCGGCTTCTTCCTTCTGATGAAGTGGACAAGGTGCTTTCATCTGTGAGGCCGACCACCTGCTTGCTTGACCCTTGCCCGTCCTGGCTCATCATGAGCTGCAGGGAGAGACTGGGTGAGGGGATCAAGGCGGTGGTGAATGCCTCCCTCGAGGAGGGAGTGATGCCATCAGCCCTCAAGGAGGCAGTAATAAGACCGCTTCTAAAGAAGCCCTCCTTGGATCCCCAGGATTTAAACAACTTTCGCCCAGTCTCCAATTTACCATTTCTGGGCAAGGTGATCGAGCGGGTGGTGGGTGCTCAGTTGAAGGCACACTTGGATGAAGCCGATTATTTGGATCCGTGCCAGTCGGGCTTCAGGTCTGGACATGGGACGGAGACGGCCTTGGTCGCCTTGGTGGATGATATGAGGAGGGCTTTGGATAGGGGCGAATGCTCCTTTCTAGTCCTCCTCGATCTCTCAGCGGCTTTTGATACCGTTGACCACGGTATCCTCCTGGACCGTCTGGAGGGGTTGGGCTTAGGAGGCACTGTATTGCAGTGGTTCCGGTCCTTCCTCTCTGGAAGGTATCAGAGGGTAGTTCTCGGGGAGGAGGCTTCGGACCCTCGGCTGCTCACTTGTGGAGTGCCGCAGGGTTCCATCCTCTCCCCGATGTTATTCAACATCTACCTCAAGCCGCTGGGAGCTATCATCAGGAGGTTTGGGGTGCAGTGTCATCAGTATGCGGATGACACGCAGCTCTACCTCTGTTTTAAGTCCTCACCGAGGTTGGCCGTTGAAACCCTGTCCAAGTGCCTGGAGTCAGTGGCTGGCTGGATGGGAAGGAATATGCTGAAACTGAACCCCGACAAGACCGAGGTACTTCTGGTGGGGGACAAGGGAAGGTTAGGGGATGTTGACCTGGTGCTGAATGGGGTACATCTACCCCTGAAGGACCAGGTCCGCAGCTTGGGGGTCATTCTAGACTCCCAGCTGTCCATGGAGGCTCAGGTGGCAGCTGTGAGCCGGGCGGCGCTGTATCAACTCCATCTGATACGGCAGCTGCGCCCCTACCTTCCTAATCACCTGCTCCCATCAGTGGTTCATGCCTTGGTCTCCTCTCGCCTAGACTACTGTAATGCGCTCTACGTGGGGTTACCCTTGAAGACGGTCCGGAAGCTTCAGCTGGTACAGAACGCGGCGGCTCGCCTGATTAAGGGCAGCCGCCGGCGTGATCACATCACGCCAGTGCTTAAAGAGTTGCACTGGCTACCAGTTGCTTGCCGAGCCGAATTCAAGGTGTTGGTTTTGACCTTTAAAACCCTACACGGCTCCGGCCCAGCTTATCTCAAGGAGCGCCTCCAGCAACATCAAGTAGGCCGCTCAACAAGGTCTGCCACGGACGGCCTTCTCCTTATCCCATCAGCCAGAGCAGCCAGGCTGGTGGGGACTAGGAAGAGGGCCTTCTCTGTGGCGGCCCCCACATTATGGAACTCCCTCCCTAGTGACCTTCGCCATGCCCCCTCCATGATGAGCTTCCGCCGTGCATTAAAAACATGGCTGTTCAGGCGGGAATATGGGGTGGGTTAGGTTTTTAATGAGAATTTTTTATATTGTTTTAATTATTATATTTTATTGTGTTTTATTGTATTTTAATTGTACATCGCCCAGGGTGGCCGGGTGACCGGCCAGATGGGCGATTGATAAATGTAATAAATAAATAAATAAATAAATCATCAAAATCACAGAATTTAAAAGGGACCAAGAGGCCATAATTTCCAACCTTCTGCCATTCAATTCATCTGCCACACACAGCTCAGTGCACAACCCAAATTACAGTGCAACCAAACAGGGACTGAGTGCATTGCAGAAAAGATATAGCCCCACATCACTCAAGCCAGCGAGCCAAGCCCTACGCTACAGGGGAATGGGGAAGTAGAGTCAGCTTAAGGTTACTAGCCAATGCTAGGGTCACATCACACATTATATATTATTTTAGATATTACTGTATTCATGAGATGCTTCAAGGGGACTCCTACATGTGATAGAGACAACATTTTTTTTAAGGAACATGAACATCATTCCCGCAGGGAAGACAGACGCAGGGGGACGCGTCATGAAGGTGCTGGTGTGTGTGTGTGTGTGTGTGTGTGGACATCTAGAGGCAGGGACAGGCAGTGTGCCTGACGTAAGGGTCAAGAAGGAAGCCAAGCTCCCCAGTACTCTGCGTTGCTGCCGCTTAATGAGAAGTGTCCTTCACAATCAACACCAAATCTAGCAGCCTTCCCCAACCTGGTGCCTTCCAGATGTGTTGGACTACAACTCCCAGCATGCCCCAGCCAGCCATGCTGGCTGGGGCATGCTGGGAGTTGTAGTCCAACACATCTGGAAGGCACCAGGTTGGGGAAGGCTGAAATATGGCAACCAGTCAGGAGCCAAGCACAAATGCAGACACCCCAAAATGTTCCCAAAATGAATTATTATTTGTGGGGTGCACTTCCATGCCAACAAACACCCTCTCTTTTTGTGGTTGTTCTTCATTGCGGGGGGCACGAGGTCATACTGGGGAAACCCCTTCCTGACCCCAAGGGGCCACAGCATCTTTTTATTAATCTGCAGGACGGCAGGGATCTTCAAGTCACCGTTTGAGAAACTCCCTTCAACAAGAGACATTTTCAAAGGAATGCAGAACCCATTCACTTGGCCACCTCCAGGCCCATGTGCTAAAAATCAAGGCCTTTCTTCCTGAAATAACTCCCTCTTTCTTCTTCTTCTTCTTCTTTTTTTTTTTTACAAAATGCAGGATTTGAGGGCACAAGCAGTAAGGATCAGGCAGGACTCACGCGTGGGTGTCTACAGACCGCCTCTTCCACATTTGTAATGGTTTCTAGAAAGCTGTGAAGCACCCAGCTCATACTTCATGATGGATTCACTTCCGTATGAACAAGAGGCAACTTGTGCCGGCTTGATGACGCCACCATTGCAACAAAACAGTTGTGCGAACCAGCTCTTTCGGCTACATATCCCATCCCCCATGTGGAAACTATTTGAACCTTAAGTACAGGGTCCCAATCCTGGAGTTTGTCCTCCAAAGAGGCATTGCCTGATCCTTGCACAATTTACTTTCAGAAGGCAGTGTACATACAACCTCTCTTTTCCAGAGAGATTGTAAAGGCTGCCCGTTGCAAGTTATCCAAGTAATTTGTAGCAGCAATGTAGTTGGCTACCCTGAAACTTAAATTATTTTTTACCCTACCTCTTCTAAACTCAACGAGGTTTACAGATCAATAACATGCAAGACCAAGAAAGCCTTCAATTAAAAGCAACACAATGCATCACAATAAGAACAAATCCAGCTACAAAAGCACCACCCAAGGAGGAAACACATTACCTGCCAGCATCCGCTTCGAAGTGCCCTTCTAAAAAGTAGGGTTCCTAAAACGCACTCGGAAGGTTTAACGAGAGGCACGTCGCCAAACCTGCCCCAGGAAAGTTCATTCCAGAGACCCGGAGTAGCGGCCGCTCCTCCCTATGGCTGATCGAGCCCGTTGGGTAGTGGGCACTCTCAACAGGGCCGTTCCGCCAATCTCAAAAACCTTGGTGGAGGAGATGGTCATACAGGAAGAGCGAGACCTCTGCACCACGGAGACAAGGCACCATGCAGGATATCTCAAGTCTGAATCCGGCTGCCTCGCTGAATCGGGAAGAGAGCCTAACTCCAACTATACTAGAGTGTCTCCCGGAGGGCTTATTCTTCCTTCTTCACCACCCCCACCCCAATTTGGCAGGAATAGGGAGAGCTCTAAGCAGAAGTTACCCAATCAACGGGAGGGAACTCCCTTCCAAAACCCACCTCGCTCCTGAAGGGAGATGGGCATGCAGGGCTGTTGTGTGTGTGTGTTTTTTAAAGGGAGATGCAAAAGAAAAGAAAAAGAAAACACTGCTCATCAGATTCCAAATAGTTCAATGGTTTTACAGCTCAGTTCAGTACACGGCCATGATATACCGCATTTTTCCGTGTATAAGACGCCCCCATGTATAAGACGCCCTCCACTAGGCAGTTTAGCACCCGCACGGTTCTCTCCTCGGCTTACTTCCGTGTCTAAGACGACCCTCAATTTTTAGTCTAACGATTTTAGGAAAAAGTATAGTCTTATACTGTACCCTGCAGGTATAAGGCTGGTTTATCATTGATACTGAATTGCAGTTGTAAGTAGCTTTGTAAGTGGAAATTAATGTAGTTCTCATCATCATCATCATCATCATCATCATCATCATCATCATCAGGCGATCACTCGTGACAGAGTAAGATTGTCTTCCGGGATAAAAGGAGGAAATTCTAAAGAAGATTGTGTAGACTCTAGCGATGGGTCCGTAAGTGACTGTGGAGGCCAATTCTAGATCCACACAGCTTCCCACAGTGAGGACACAGGTTACCAGATAGAAGATGGTCCTGTAAAGGATTCATTTGACGTGCTTTTCGCCTAGCACGTTTCTCCCTTTCACCTTGCACTCGGGCTTCTTCAAAGTCCATGGAACCTTTGTGAAAGGCCAACCTCCATTTAGATCGTTCATGGGCCAGAGCTTCCCAGTTTTCGATGTTTACGTATATTGCATTTTTTTAGATTAGCCTTACGAACATCTTTAAACCTCTTATGTTGACCACCGATATTCCGCTTTCCATCCTTGAGTTGGGAGTAAAGTAACTGCTTTGGGAGACGGCAGTCAGGCATTCGAACAACATGACCGGTCCACTGAAGTTGGCGTTGAAGGATCATTTTTTCAACGCTAGTAGTCTTTGCTTCTTCCAGTACACTGACATTTGTTCGTCTATCTTCCCAAGTAAATGTAGTTCTAATCATGTAGGAAATGACTATAGTTCTAGGAACAGTAAGGACACAATCCTATGCAAGTTTAGACAGAAAAAAAAGGCCTACAGCTCCCAGCATGCCCCAGCCAGCTATGCTGGCTGGGGCATGCTGGGAGCTGTAGGCCTTTTTTTTTTCTGTCTAAACTTGCATAGATAGGATTGCGCCCTGGCAGTTCTTCCATGAAGAGCAATGCCGGAAGGAAGTGGTTCCTTAATATATTCGGAACCTGCCAAGGAAGGCTGGCAGTGCAGACTAGCCTCAGTGGATGCTCAAGGGTGAGTGGTTGGGGGGTGGGGGGAGCTGGCACGTGCCCTTGGGCCACACAGACGACCTTGGCTCTGGCTGGCATGCGGAGAGCGCTTGGCCAGCTGCCGAGCCCTGGGCGGCCCATCTGGCAGGGAGCATGTCTGCTGACGACGTGCCGTGTGCGGTTAAACCAAATGAGCAAATAACCGATTGCTTTAAAAAAACCCACCAACTGAACATCTGAAAACATGAAGCCTAAATTAAGGGTGGCAGCGGCAAAGGGAGCAGGACAGTGGCCTACAAACCCAACGAGTGGTTGCTGCCATTTAATTCCTGCCAAAGAACAAGAGCTCCGGGGGGGTCAGCAGGTTGGACACCTGTTGGGAGGGGCCAAGGAACGGAAGGGCCTGGCTTCTCCCCGGAAGACATGGCGGGCCTTTGGAACTCGCTGCCGAGGGACACTGCAGAGGTCAAGGGGGGTCAAAACGAAATAGGCAGATATGCCAGGAGGGCTCCACCTTGCACTCCCCAGAGAGGCAGAGGCCAGAGTCCTTTCACAGCATGGACGGATCTGTTTTGTATGGCCCTACAAACTTTGAAACGAAGAACTGGTGTGCCTGAGTTTTACTTTTTTTCCCTTCTCCCTTCCAGTCCCTTTTATGTCATGACTTTTAGATTAGAAGCCTGAGGGCTGGGAGTGCCTCAGTATTACTCTTCCTAAGCTGCTCTGGGAGCCTTTTTTGGCTGACGAGCCGAGTAGAAATACTGCAAATCAATTAAAAAATAAATAAATCCAAAGTTTTTCCATGATTGCTCTCACAGAGCTTTTACTGTCCAGCGGCCTTCCTTGCTGTTCTTCGTCTGCCTGGGCCCCCGCCCTGCTTCTTCCCTATACCTGTGAGTTTCCCCTCCAAATCCTGTAATGTTTCTCAAAGAGGGATGAACACACCAACAATACAGTAGCTGCAATCGGAGTTTGCCATCGTAGGCCTCAGGGACACTTCATGCCACTATATTGTGCTAACATGGGCTTAATCTTCTTATAGGGAAAGCCATGTACAGTGCCACTATGTGTGATGGAGGCCTGCCTGATTCCAGTATTCAGGGCTGAACAACAACTTGTACCACACTTCAGACATCATCTCCATATTGGAAAAGCAACACAAATGACCTGGGCCTCGGGGTGTCCCCAAAGCAGGGAGTATAAAAACCAGGGAGCAATTATTTTATTATTTAACAATATTTATGAATCACTTACATTATTGTATATTACTACTGTACGCAGAAGACAAGATTACCTTCTGGGGAAAGCTTGTTGGAAACAGTATGTTTTGAGTAGGTGCTCAAAACCCAGAAGGGCTGGTGCCTGTCTAATTAAAAATTGTTTTTAAATTGTTGTGTTTTTGTACTTTGGTTTTATATTATGTTTTTAGGGTTTTAATCATTGTAAACTGCCCAGGGAGCTTTGGCTATTGGGTGGCACAGAAATGAAATAAATGAAATGAAATGTGTCATGGTACGGAGTTCCAGGGAGTGGGCTCTACAATATTCAAGGCCCTATTCTGACTCTGAGCCATCATGGATCGGACCTCTGAAATCTTGGGCACCAACCAGAAGATATCTCCTGATGGACCAGCAGACAGATGGTCAGGCGAGCTCTTAAATATCCTGGTCCTGAGTTGTTTAGGGCTTTGTAAACAAGTACAAAGTGTGGTGTAGTGGTGAGAATGTTGTACTGGGAGTCGGGAGATCCGGGTTCTCGTCCCCACTCGGCCATGAAACTCACTGGGTGACTTTGGACCAGTCACTGCCTCTCAGCCTAACCTACCTCACAGGGTTGTTGTGAGGATAAAATGGAGAGGAGGAGGAATATGTAAGCTGCCTTGGGTTCCTTGCAGGAAAAAAGGCGGGGTATCAATATAATAAATAAATAAATAAATAAATACCCAGACCTTAAACCTTAAACATATGGTAGGCAGCCAGTACGTTCCCTCAGCATAGGTGTAATATGCTGGCGATAATTCATTCCCATTATCAACCAGGCTGCAGCATCCTGCACCAGCTGCAGCTTTCGGACCAACCCCAAGGGCAGCCCCACATAAAGCGCATTGCAGTAATCCATGCATGGGCCACCAGAGTCCAGGAATGGCTGTAGCTGCCTTACCCCCACCACCACCACCCCGGACTTGGTATAAGGCACTCTCCAATTATGAGTGATTGCAACAATAAGGTCTGGATTTGTTCTGTAATCTGCAACTGTCACAGATTTTTTTCTTTTTCTGTCTTCTTTTCTTTGTCTGGACAGCACCACATTTTCTTTATCTTCACCAGACAACTAGCAGGCTCAGAAGGCAAGAGCTGGAACAAAGCTTCACAAAACTGGAAGCGTTAGATGAGGCCGGCAAGCAGGCCCAGAGAGAGAGGCAAGCGGAAGGCCTCAAGTTTAAGGTGGGCACTTATACACTGCCAAAAGAGAGAGGATGCATCACCAAAAAAAAGAGGAGAAAGGAGGGCACCGTTTTGCATAAAATTTGAATGTGCAAATGTATATGCATAGATGCAAATTTAGAAATAATCTGTGGAGAAAGCCCAACACAAGTTTACACACACACACACACAATCTTCCCCTAAGGGAGGGGGCGAGGGAGGAGGGATGAGATCACCAGAGGAGCAGCCAGACAGGTCGTCATCCCCAACAAAGGAGAGTCTCGGTGGAGATCCACAAAAACCCAGGAAGGACCATCAAGGACCATCAAACTATCAGGGCAGTCTCAAAGAGCTGCAAAGTACCAATACGTCACCTTCTTCCCGGGCAGGAATAAGCCCACCTGAAACGAAGGGGCAGGCATAAGCCCCACCTGACCTGGAGGGCGGGGAGAGCGGGAACTCCGGGGTAGAAAACCCCTCTCCCTTCCGGTAGAGGGTTGTTGGGAACCAGGGTACATCGGGGCCAGCTTCGTCCTTCAAGCGGCAGCCCGCAGAAGCCAGTCTCATCCCCGGATCGGCCGACCCTGAGCCAGGCTGAAACTGACTAGGCGTAGAGTCTTTGGTCTAAGGTAATTGACTAGATTCAATCCGCTAGTCTAGGAGCCTGTTCATTGAGCAACACGGGGTCAACTAAGGTTGTGTTGACGTTGTAGTATTCCTGGAGAGCTGTTAGTTCCGTTCTGTGTTATTGTATAAACAAAAAAAAGCCTTATTTGGTCATTTAAAGGGCTGCGGTTTCCTCTTGTGCGCGAAAGCCTCGCAGGTGGTTGCCAGCGCTCGTACGGGCTGTAACTCAGTGCCGGTTAACCCGTTAAGCGCCGAACTCACGCAAAGGATCCTGTTAGTGATCCTTCACATAATCACTATAATTTATATAGAATAAATATATTCTATATATCTCAGCATAGCGGGGAATGCCTGCCTGCTGCTCAGTCTGCTGTCCAGGCGTGAACTGTGGTGCGTTCGCAGTCCGTGGACTCTCCCTTCTTAGGATTCTTCATCTTTACACGGTACCTGGAGCACACACAGGAACACCGCTCCGTGCCGATGCAGAAGCGACCAAGGGCACAAGCTGGATCCAAAGAGGCTCACACTGAAGTGGGGACATATGAGAAGTTGGTGTCAGTTCATTTTTGGTCAGGACTGACCCAGTTCAGACCTCCCGGAGCAAACATGGACTCGGGAGCAATCTGTGCTCGAAGTCCGTACATTTCCAAGCTTGGATGTGATTCGCAGACATGGAAATTGCGTTCAAAAGTGTGATGACATTTGAAAAATGCGCATGAAAAAGCGCATACTTTTGAACAATGCTCACAAATACACTTTAATCAATGGGAGAAGAATGCGCACATTTCAAAGAAGCGCACGACTGATGCGGACCTTTGGGAAAATGCAGACAAAAATAGGCACAGATTTTCATGTGAAAAGGAAAACCGAGGCTCGCAACTGGATACAGATTCGAGTCTGAGCGAGCCGCGGGATGGGATTTTTTGAGAATTTTGGCGAGCTCAGGTTTCAAGGATTCACACATCCCTACGAATGAAGCTACACTTGCAAAGTCCTGTTTATTTAGCCATATTCATGAACCACATTCTATCCATGATGATGATAGCAATAAAACCGCAGCAACACCAGCTGAAAAATCAGTGAAATTCTGGAATTTGAATCTAACTGTTTGATATGCAAAGTTTTCACTCTTGAGGATTACTTTTTTAAAAAATGGGGGGGGAGAAGAAAAAATATTAACTCTTGGAATTCTACTGTTAAAGCAGTCAAGTATTTATTTATTTTTTAAAATACAGCTTCAAATGCTTGTAACTTTAATTGGGAATGTTAAAAAAAAAGTAATCTTTTTAAATTAGCTTTTTTAAAATCACGTTTACTTGGAAGTAAGTAGTAAGCACTGTCCCTTTCAGTAAGCACTGCAGCCTTAGGAAAATGAAAAGAACCTGAGAATCACCCCCTCCCAACACGCCCCCCTCTTAAATTCTATCGCAAAGTCTTCCAAACACTGTTATTTGCTTCTGCCTTCTTATCAGAGGTGAACACAACTGGAGAAATGGCCAGGAAGATGTTTTGGTGGCTTGGAAGCCTTCCGAGGAGTATCCTTCCTTTTGTCAAAGACAGATGCTCTCCAGTAGATGTTCCCTTCTGCCCCTCCCAGCATACGGTAGTACCTTGCAGCCTACGCCGCCAACATTCCCCAGATGTGTCTTTTGCCCCACACATCTGGACAGCATCACCACTCAGCTAATAACGCTGCATGCATTAAAGCTGGGAGACCGACATAATTCAGCCAGAGCCTGCCTTTTGCTCTTGCCCTCATCTGACCTCTGTCCCCTGTTGCAGCCGCACACCTTGGCTCCATCATCATAAATGTGTTTCCTATGGCTCCCTGAAGACCCACCACCAACATCCAGGACACATTGCAGGCTTCCCAGAAAGTCTTTGAATCCTCACAAATGCAGCACTCGTGTGTGTGTGTGTGTGTGTGTGTGTGTGTGTGTGTGTGTGTGTGTTGGGGCGAACAAAGAAGACAGCAATTCCCTTTTCAAGCTAGGAGAGGTAGGAAGAGGACCTGCCTAGACTGCAGGGAGGATCCCAAGTCTTCCTCCAGTGGAGGATTAGATCTGCTCTCTTGAGTTCAAAAGTCTGAACCAGGGGAGGCAACTGGGTGACCTTCAGATCTTTTGTTGGGACTATAGCTCCCAGAATCCCTGACCATTTACCATGCTGGCTGGGGTTTATGTGAGTTGTAGTCCAAAACATCTGGAGAGCACCAGCTTGTTTACCCCTGGTCTAGTAGTGCATCTTGGCCAAGAGGCAGTTATCATGGGATCCTGCATCCTCTACGTCCAAGTAAGAGAGGGCATCCCACAGCAGCTGAGCCCTCAAAATGGGAAGAACACAGAATCTGTATGGACGCAGCCCAGAAAAGTTATGCCCTGCCCCATAAAGGACATCACAGAGAAAAGTTCACTCTCATCCTCACAGGAAGGATCAAGGGTGGTGCCAGAATAGCAGCTTCTTCAGAGAAAGCCTTTGCTCGTGCAGCTGCCCTGCGCCCGCGGAGTCAGCAGCCGGAGGCTCAGAGGCCAAACTGAGCCCAGTGGGGAGCATCATGCATTGCCCCTCAGCCCCGGGGGGCAATATGGAAGGTGTGGTGGCTGTGGAAATGGGCCTTGGAGGAAGCCCACTTTGGGTGGCAAGGGTGTGTGTGTGTGGGGGGGGACAAGCACCGAGATGTGCCGCCTTCCTTCCAGTTGTCACGGTGGCCCTCCTGCAGAGCTAGCGCCAGGCCTTCAGGCGGCTGTGCTGCCAGACTCTTGCCCAGTTTTCCCCCAACCTGGTGCACCCAGGGCCGGTGCTACCATTAGGCCAACTAGGCAGCTGCCTAGGGCGCAGGGCTAAAGGGGGCACCAGAAATGCCTTGGGGGAAAAAAAATACAGCGCTAAAAATGCATATTTTACCAAGTTTGTTTTACCAATCATATCCTGACTTGTAGTAGACGGAATTTCACAATTTTTTTCAGCACTGAAAAGTGAATAAACAATACTAAAACATTTAATAATATAGGGAGGGAGGGCTCAAGTGGGAAGGGGGGGCGCTAAATATCTGATCTTGCCTAGGGCACCAAACTGCCTTGCACCGGCCCTGGGTGCACCCCAGATGTTTTGACCAACAACTCCCATCATCCATGGTCACTGGCCATGTTGGCTGAGGCTGATGGGATCTGTAGTCCAAAACATCTGGAGGGCAGCAGGGCAGGGTGGAAAAGGCTGCCCTTGGCGCTCCCAGAAGGCCCTGCAGGACTGTATCACATCAGCCTTCGGCCGCCTCTCCAGCAGCGACAGCAGCACTGGGCGTAGGAAGCTCCCAGCTGACCCCCGGGGCTCTTGTTTCGGGCCACAGAGTCACCCACCAATGACTCACCACCTCTCCCTGTGGAATTCCCCATCTCCCTGATATGGCAGCTGTGTGGGGGCTGACTTGGAGGGGAGGGAGGGGGAGGAAGCCCAGAGGATGAAAAAGCTAGATGGCGTACGGGCAAATAGCCTTCTTTTCTTTTTCTATGGGACATACCGTAGGTTACCCTGGCCCTAAAATTTTTTTTAATTATTTTTTTAAATTTTTTTTTTATTAAATTTTAAAACAATACAAAGAAAATAACACACACACATAACTAATATTGTGCTCCCATCACCATGGGACCAAACAATCCAATAACTCTATAATTGTTCATTATTCCAAAAATACAACATATCTTGACAGGGTAAACTCCCTTTCCCCTTTTTAAACACATATTCCAAAAATAAACCCCAAATATCCTTAAAATTATTTTTCTTTAATTGACCCCTTTTGCATTTAATATTACAAGTCAACATATCATTCAAAGCCATATCCCATACTTCCTTATACCATTCAGTAATAGTGAAAACTTGCTGGATTTTCCATTTCCTTGCTATCATTAGTCTACCTGCCGTTAACAAATTTATGATTAATTCTTTAACATTTTGAGAACCGATCACCTTTTCCGTTATTGTTAGCAAAGCTAGTTTAGGGCATACCTCTAAATCAGCTCCAACAATTTCTGATATTTCCTCAAAAATCATTTTCCAAAAATCCATTACATTTTTACATTGTTTTTGACAGAAATACGGAGCTATGGTGATGAATTGGAATTTGGGGAGGGGCTCCAATTTGAGAAACCCCCAAAGGTTTTCCAAATCAGCACATGTTAAACTTGGCTTTCCAGAGAGGCGGTATTTTGATGCCACAGGGAGAGGCCATAGCTCAGTGTTTTACACGCAGAAGCCCCACGCCCCCATTTCAATCCCTGGCTTCTCCAGGTAGGGCTGGAAAAACTCCTGCCTGAAGCCCTGGAGCGCTGCAGCTGCCAGTCGGTGTCGACAATACTGGGCTAGATGGGAAGATAGGCGAACAAATGTCAGTGTACTGGAAGAAGCAAAGACTACTAGCATTGAAAAAATGATCCTTCAACGCCAACTTCAGTGGACCGGTCATGTTGTTCGAATGCCTGACTGCCGTCTCCCAAAGCAGTTACTCTACTCCCAACTCAAGGATGGAAAGCGGAATATCGGTGGTCAATATAAGAGGTTTAAAGATGTTCATAAGGCTAATCTAAAAAAAATGCAATATAAACATCGAAAACTGGGAAGCTCTGGCCCATGAACGATCTAACTGGAGGTTGGCCTTTCACAAAGGTTCCATGGACTTTGAAGAAGCCCGAGTGCAAGGTGAAAGGGAGAAACGTGCTAAGCGAAAAGCACATCAAATGAATCCTTTACAGGACCATCTTCTATCTGGTAACCTGTTTCCTCACTGTGGGAAGCTGTGTGGATCTAGAATTGGCCTCCACAGTCACTTACGGACCGATCGCTAGAGTCTACACAATTTTCTTTAGAATTTCCTCCTTTTATCCCGGAAGACAATCTTACTCGGTCATGAGTGATCGCCTGATGATGATGAGATGGACCGCAGGTCTGACTCAGTCTAAGGCAGCTTCCCATGTTCCTAGGAGGATGCCCTGAACCACTGGTGCTTGTCCTATCTCCTCACCATATAATGAGCTCTGGCTGTGATTGGCTGACCATGTGCACCTGACTGAGTTTCCTGGTAGCAACCACATGGGCAGCATCAGAAGCAAAGCAAGCAGCACCAACCACAGAAACAGGGGAGCCGAGAAGCTCAACCTGAAAGAGCTCCCCATCTGGCAGTACAAGTGTGATGTCGCACGAGGGAGAAAAGCAGTGCAGGATGGGATGTGTAGTTTCCACAGAGAGCACTGAAGCACAGAAATAAGGGAAATGCTGGCGAACCAGTCATTGCTGGGCTTGTGTTTTTTGTTTTTTTTTTGTGACAAAGGCACCGGATGTCAATATATTGTATAAGGATGTCTTTTGCAACAACCCCCCAAGTCTTGGTCTGAAATAGCAACGCGATGAACTTTTGGTACAGCCCTGCTTTAAATTTCAGCCTGGATATCGAGGACACCCTCCTGCAGTTGTTCAGCTTACGCACAAGGTAATTTAATCACCCTCAAGTTGGGGGGGCCTTGCTCTCCGTCGTCCTTCAAATGCCCGAGCCAACAAATCCTGACCAAAGCCATAACGGTAGTGTTATGTTTAGGGCAAATGGAAAACAGAGATAAGGGAACTGGCTGGGAAACAGCTGGGCAGAAAAAAAGAAGCAGCAAAGAATCTTTTGCTCACATTTACAAAGGGAATTCCTTTATCAAGGACACAGCACCATCTGTTTGTATGGACTGTGACCTCGTCCAGCCCCTTAGCCCTTAAAACAAGAGCTTTTGATGGAGGTTATACCAGCAGTTGGGTAACGTGGAATGGATTTGCATTGGAGGGAGAGAGAAAGGTATGCCATGGTGCACCTGGGAACGTTTTCGGCAGTGCTTTTTTTCTGGAGAAAAAGGTACCGGAACTCTTGGATTACATTTCCTCGGGAGTAGATGGCGATTAAATTGTAATGCAATTAATAGAAGAAAAGGTGCTGGAACTCAGTTCCGGTGAGTTCCACCAGAAAAAAAGCCCTGGTTTTCGGAATGATTTCCGAGGAGAAATGTGATTCTTAATCAACATTTCCACAGGCTTTCTCAGCGCAGAAACTACATATATTCGTTTGTCTCTCACACCTGCCCAAAGGCAGCTGCTTCAAGATGCTTATTTATTAGCGACTGTAGGTGCTCTAGAAATAAGTGCCAGGGACAGCAAACAAAGAGAAAAGACACGGCAGGGCGAAAGAGAGAAAAGATAAGGCAGAGGGGGGGAGGGAAACACTTTGCCAGGGCACATAAGTGAGGTTTTAAGAAAGGTTTTAACTTAAGAACACCAGCAGGAGGGAGGGAGTAGATGGACACCGGGAGGGACTGTGGCTCAGTGGCAGAGCAAGCGCTTTGCATTCAGAAGAGCCCGGGTTCAATCCCCCGGCACCTCCAGCGAAAAGGATCAGGTGCTGGGAAAGAATTTTGCTGGAGAGGACAGGATTTTAGTCCAGCATATCTGCAGGCCAGCAGGCTGGGAACGGATGATCTAGATCAGGGGTGGGGAAGTTGTTTTAAGGTTGGAGGGGGGGGGTTGAGCTGCCCCCACCTGGCCCTCAGCGGGGCGCATGGCATCAGTGGGCGTGGCCACAGTCACGGAGAGGGTCATCGTCGCTCCGCCCACCTGGCCCTTCTCGGTGCTGAGAGAGGCATGGAGTTCCACTCGGTGTGGAAGGATGGAATAAAGCACAGCTACTACTACCCCTTTCTCATAGACATGTTCAGCAACGCTGAAAAGCACCCCTCCTTTTCACTATTTTTTCAGCACTCCCGTGCAAAAGAGTTTGCATGGCGATTTTGTCAATGGTTCCTTGACCGAACTCTCCTTTGCCTTGACCCTCCTTTGCCATTACTTGTTCTCGTTGACGCACTTCATCACGTAGCCACGCCTGATGGCACTGCAGTGTCGGACGATTCATTACCACAGTGGCCCTCACTTCAAGCGTTTCACTTGCTTTGAGGGAGGGAGGGAGGGAGGGGGGATTTGTGCCCCACCCCCTCAGTCCATCTATCCCAGTGTTCTCCAACCTTGGGTCCCCAGATGTTTTTGGCCTACAACTCCCAGCATGCCCCAGCCAGCTACGCTGGCTGGGGCATGCTGGGAGTTGTAAGCCAAAAACATATGGGGACCCAAGGTTGGAGAACACTGTCCTATAGCATCATATCTCAGAGTGGCCTCTTCCATGATTTAGAATCTGCAACTACCGAGAGGTGTGCCTTTATCACAATCAATGCTGACATAGGTTGCTACCCCACAACGCCATCGATAGGTTCTGCCAGGTAATTGTTGCAGTGGCCAAACTTCTCATTCAAGGCACAGGGGCTCTGCAAGAGCCTTGCTATTCTCCAGCTCAATTAACTTAGCACAAGCCGCATCAGTTGATCCGCATAAGCGAGGTAAGTGCCCTTGATGTGCCTACTGGAGGCACAGATGGCGCTGCTAACATGGCTGTTCTTGGGTGACCTTGGCACCATGGAACAGTATTGTATGCAAATGAGCAGGGGGCAGGGCTTCTTTCCCCCCTCTGGAACAGCAACAACAGAAAAGATGGTAAAGCCACAAAGGATCTTGAGAGGAAGAAAGGGATTCCCAAGGATCCTTTTGGCTGTATGTGGAACGGCCGATGCACTCCAGGCACCTCCAAAGACAGCTCAGTTGCAGTCAAGGCTCCCCAAGGCACCAAAGAGCCTGTTTTCAAGCTGAAGCTCAGTTCGAAGAGGGCACCCTCACCAATGTGATCGAGGCAGAGTGCCTTTTCCTTGTTCCTGTATTACTGAGCAGTCATATTATTGTATACTGATGTTTACTGTCCTGATGCATGCTGCCCATGTACCTTTCTTGAAAGGTAGCATCCTGATCATCATCATCATCTTAAAATGCATAATAAAATTACCACTACCACCTCTCCCCCAGATCAGGAAAGTAGAGAAGAGCTCCCCCCCAAAGAGGTGCATGCCTTCCAGGCAGGACCGGTGCAAGGCAGTTTGGTGCCCTAGGCAAGATCAGATATTTAGCGCCCCCCCTTCCCACTTGAGAGCACTGTATTTTTCCCCCCAAGGGATTTCTGGTGCCTCATTTAACCCTGCGCGGCTGCGCCCTAGGCAGCTGCCTAGTTGGCCTAATGGTAGCACCGGCCCTGCTTCCAGGCATGTTATCAGCTCTGACACTTCAAGTTGCATAAATTAAATGCAGTTTCGAGCCCTATCTGGAAGCAGCTAAGCAAGGGCGTATTCCCCCAATCAATTTCATGTTGCAATTGCACGGACGAATCAATAACTAAGGCTGCAATCTCAGGTGCACTGGAAGCCGGCAGCCGTATGCCCGGCCAGACAGCTGGTCCATCTAGCCCAGTACCTCCGCATGCAAAGCACAGGTGTTCTCCCAACGAGCAACGGCCCCTATCTTACCCAGTAGCTTACCCAGAAGTAAGCTCTGCTGCACGCAGTGGAACGTACATCTCAGTAAACATGCACAGGATTGCTCCGTAATTCTTTTGTGCCAGGAGAGGAGGCCTGGCTGCTTCCATACATTCGGTGTTTGCTGCATTCTGGAGCAGAGGCAGCTGCCTCCGCTGGTTTATGCCAGGGAGCGGGAGACGGAGTTGATATCCCAGCCTTCCCCTTCTGATGTGTTGGACAACAACTCCCATCATTCCCAGCCAGCATGGCCATCGGGGATGATGGGGAGTTGCAGTCCAACACATCAGGAGGGCCCCGGGTTGGGGAAGGGCAATATATCCTTTGAAAGCCAGCGTGGTGAAGCAGAGACAGTATGCCGGGCAGGGTTCAGGAAGGCCCGAGTTCAAATCCCGACACAGGCACGAAGCTCACTGAATGACCTCTGGCAGGTCATCACCAGCCAAGCCTAGCAGGTTGCCATAAGGATAAAATGGGATAACTGCAAGTACAGTACGGTATTTTTCCATGTATAAGACTATACTTTTTCCTAAAATTGTTAGACTAAAAATTGAGGGTCGTCTTATACACGGAAGTAAGCCGAGGAGAGAACCGCGCGGTTGCGAAACTGCCCAGTAGGGGCGTCTTATACATGGGGGCGTCTTATAGATGGAAAAATACGGTACATTTCTGAGGAAGGACAGGATGCAAATTTCATTTTATATATATAAAAAAATGTGTTTTTAAGTCCGGTTTTAGGTTTGAGAATGCCTTATGAGCTGCAGTCTTGGCTGGCCCCCCGGCATGTTACCTCCTGCGTGACTGCTTCCTGGGCCTTGCAGATGTGGAAAAGCCCAAAGAAAGCAGCGTCCTGCTTATTTACAAGGCAGCAGAGTAAATGCCATCTCTGCAGATCAGCGCATGGCTTGGAAGTAGCAGGGGACAGATGTTTGGAGAGAGCCCCAGGCTGTGCACAACCCTGGAAAGGGTTCACAATCAGCAAAGTCCAATGTTCTCCACGAAGGCCGCGAGAGAAAGTGAGGCACACGGAAATATGATTTTTGATGCAACGATAAACAACTGGCCACTTGCAGCATTTACCGAGGGGAGGCGATGGGAAGAGCCAAGGTAAGCACGGTCTCTTCTCTTCTCTCCCCTCCTCTGATCTCAGTCTCCTCTCCCAGCACAACCTACTTCTGGCCTCCATGGCCAGCCTCTCTGATGGCCATGCACTTTCAACTGCCCCAGGAGTCAGCCTTACCCCAGTAAAAGGAAGTGTGACAGAATGAAAGAAAGGCAAATCTCACATACAAACATGGTAAGTGGAGCGTAACTTGCAGCTAGCACACATGAGACCAAGAAATCGATTCATAAAAAAAAGCATCACAGAGACAAAGAAAATAGCAAGAGTTTTCAGTGTTGTGCTGTTGGCCTGTTGAAGCCCGGGATCCAATTTGTAGTGGAGGCGGCCTGGGGATGTACGGACGGTGTAAACTCTGTTCCGTGGATTGTCAGGCGACTTTCGTTCCGTCGTCTGCTCATTGACAGACTCAGATTTTGCGCAAATTCATTCATACGCATTTGTGCAAATCTGCAGCTAAGCAAATTCACACTCCCGGAAACATGCACTTCTCCCCAACATATGCAAACCCCCCCCCCATGCATATTTTCACACTTTAGCCTATGGGGGAAATGCACATTTTTGGTCAGTGTTTTTCCACCCCTGCAACATCTACCTGAAACTGCTGGGGGAAGTCAACCAGAGGTTTTGGCTGAAGTGTCATCAGTATGTGGATGGTACTCAGGTCTACCTCTCGTTTCCATCTACACATCCCAGAGAGGCTGTGGAACTCTTGAACCAGTGTTTGGAGGCTGTTTTGGGGTGGATGAGGGTGAACAAACTGAAACTTAATCCAGACAAGATGGTGATACTGTGGGCTGGGAAACCAACTACTCTGGATAGAGGTTTACAACTGGTCTTAGATGGGGTTGCATGCCCCCTAAAAGACCAATAACATAGTCTAGGAGTCCTCCTGGACTCTGTGCTAACTGGGGAAGCCCAGGTGGCTGTGGTGTCCAGGACTGCATTTTACCAGCTTAGGCTGGTACGCCAGCTGCGAACCTATCTGAAGATGACAGACCTTGCGCTGCTTGCATTAGTGACACCCAGGATTGTCTATTGTAGTGGGGCTGCCTTTGAAGATGGTCTGGAAACTTCAGCTCACTTCCAATTTTGCAGCAAACCAGTCAGCAGTTACATCCAAACTGGGCAAACTATGTTTTGCAACCATTGCTCACAACTATTAGGTCACTGGCTGTTTTACTTGGAATGCATTTCTGGGAAATAATTTCAGAAGAGAGACTATGCGGCCACTATAGAACAGAATTCTATGGAGCATAGCAGCCACTTTAAGTTCATTTGTGCAGTGACTCCCACTTGTGGCATGCAAATAATGTGGTGCCAAGTGCTGAACCTGGACAATTCTGAATGCCACTGCAAGCTCCATTTAGATGGACTTGTGCTGTCAGGAGGGTATTCCAGATTATCTTTGTAGCATGTACAACACATGATCTGCTTTGCAAAAGCGGAGAGTGTCTTGTTCTGTGGGTACCTAAAGTTCACAGGAGAAGCTGGTTGCATCTCATGGAATCAGATCAAGGCAGCTAGAATCTAGCCAAGATAGGCAAAGTCAAGACAGAAGTCCTCTGACAGATGGCCAATGGAAACAGGACCTTGGACAGCTCCAAGTGAGCTATGCTGGCTAAAGCTCTCTCCTACTAGAACAACTATAGGAGGGTGTTGTCTCAGCAGGAAGCCAAACCCAACTGAAACCTCATATAGGCTGACAAGACCGGTAGTGTGGTTCGCTCCAACCCACTAAGAGGCTGAATGGACCCTTAAAGTGCCCCTGCCTGACTTTGCAGTCTTAGACTTCTACAAGGATGGGGAGATGGAGGTTCTGTTCTGCCAGACAATGGTGGCAGGGCTGCGTCCTGGGCCCAGGAGGACCCTGAATAAGACACTTGAGTATCCTCTCCCTGAGGAAGCAGCCTGGGCCTTCCTTCTTCACATTAGAGACCTCTGAGAGCTGAGGGTTGGGATGTACCAAAACAGGGAAACCTGGCTAGTTTGAAATCGATGGGTTTCCTGCCCACTTCCATTCCAATAATCAGAAGTGGACCATGTTGGGTTTTTCCCCCACATACTTCTATCTTTAAGACAGGCCACAATTTGTGCATTAAAAAAAAACAACTGCTAAGGAATTTTGTGCAAAATCGTCCAATTTACGCCAATCAGCACCCAAAAACCACGTGGATCTACTCAGCTGATTTACGCAAATAGGCACCTGGAAACCATGTGGATCTAACACAAGTTGAAAATAATGCTAGAACCACATGGTTTTGGGATGCTGACTTGCGCAACTTGGCCGATTTTGCACAAATTTCCTTAGCAGTTGAAAAACAAAATGTTCAAACTACAGCCTGTCTTAGAGATGGAAGTCCGCAAGCTGGTTTGACTCGCATCACAGCGAGTCGGCGCCAGTGCGGGGCTAATGATCTGGAATCCAGGTGACCAAATTGTGAAAATCACCCCCTATTGGATTCCCCACACATCCCTAGCTGAGGGTCATCGCTGGGAGTCACTGAGTGGATTGCTTTAAAGAGGCTGCCATGTGTGGCAAAGTTCATGAGCACTGATCCTTCAGATTCTTCTAAGAATCATTTATTTATTCTTTAAAAATGGACAAGTTGTGTTGCATTTTGCATTTGAAGGGGGGGGGGAGAGAGGTGCTAGAGACTAAAGGCATCTTTACTATGTCTGTTCATACTGTTTTGTTTCTTAAAGCAAGAGTCACACATTCATAGCTTCCATAGAGTGTCCTGAAATAACAGGAATCTGAAAGGTTATCATGCACCTGAAGAAAAAGAAAAAAAAAAAGCACAGATTGTTCATGCAACGAGTCAATGTGCCACAGATCCCACATCCTTACACAACAGGCACATTGTCTACAGTCGGCCGGGGAAGAAGTCTCAGCTGTGAATGGGGAGTTGGGCGATTCAGCCACTTCACCTGAAATGAACAGTATTGATATTTATTTATTTTAAGGAGGCGGGTGGATGTGTGGGCACGCCACACATACACTTCTGCCTCAACAGATGAGTGTTCCACCAATGAAAACACAGGAACAGCTGATGAGAGGAAAGCTTTCACGGGTCTCCACTTCTGACGGCCGCTCGTGATGAACGCAGCAGCTCCCACAAAGGCACCTGTTGCCCGGCTGTCTCCCCGACCTGGCAGAGCAGGGCTCACCCTCTGCTTTTGGGGGGGACACACCGGTTCCTGCTTTCCGCCCACGGCCCTTCCTGTCTGCTCCTGTCTCCCTCCTGTCCCGGTGCAGTGTTGATAAGGACCACATTCCAACCTACACTCCCTTGTCTCGGCGAGAGAAAAGGCGGTTTCAATTTAAAACCAAAATAAAGTCCGATTCCCTGGTCTCCCCCTCCTGTGGAAGAAAGAGAGAGACGGGGCACAAGGGTTACTTTGGTGTGTGTGTGTGTGTGTGTGTGTGTGTGAGATCTGCAGCAAGTTATAAACTTTTGAAGATTTCCCTCCCCTCTGCCCTCCCAGTTCCTTTCCTGCCTCACTTCAGAATTTGACAGGACCATTAGAAATCTATTCCCTCCGGCTCAGCCCTTTCAGACCATATTAGTCAGACAATCCATTAAAGCCGGGCGCATTCTTTCGCTAATGCCCTTCTGCAAAATTAAAGGAGGGGGAAATATTCCATCAAAGTCATCCACATCACCTTTTGACGAGTTACTGTAACTGCGCGTCTCAGCCAGCCAAGAAGCGGGGTGAGGGGTGGGTGGGCAGAGGGAGCGTGAGACTGACGTGGATGGGCAGAGGAGTGGTGGTGGACGGGGGTATGTATTGCCACCACACGCCCCCGCCACAACAAGCTGAGAATGGATATTATGGCTGTCAGAGCCAGGGTGGTTGTTATGGGAACCCTGGTGCTGCCGGCCGGCCAGCCAGCCAGCCGGCTTCCTTCCCTCTCTGTTCACTGAGTTGCGGCAAGGAACAGGCAACGAGAAGCTGATGGCAGAAGCGGGAGGACCCCGCAAACGGAAGCTGCAGAAGAGCCATAGGCAGGATGAGGCCTGTGAGGTCTTGCGCACCATGGTGTTTTTTTTAACCACACTATACTGCTGGGCTTCTAAGTCCTTTTGGGGAGCTTCTGACGAAACACTACCGGAATTATTCGTGACTATTATAGGTACCGTAGAACGGGAGAGAGCTTTCTATGCCTGACAAAGGTATGAGACCCGCCTTCGCCACATGCAATGCTAGTGAGCGCTGCTGATCGCTCACTTCAGGTGTTTGTCAAGGCTGACTTTTGAAAACCGCCCCTCTCCCCAAAACAGATTCGGGCTCCTTGCCTCGCACCGCGCCGGCCGCCAGGTCCGTGGCTGACGCACACCCTCCTCTGCGCCTCACGCGCGCCAGCTCCCTCCCTCCCTGGTTTGCAATAATGACAGCTTGCTGTGACAGCTGAATGCGGCAGACCATTATCGTCACAACCAATGGCTGGCCTCCAAATCCGAACGGCTGACCCGGGGTCCGCCTTCAACTCGCTTCCTTGCTCTGGGCACGTTAATTTTTCCTCGCCGCCTCAGCGTCCCATCTGTGAAATGGGAGAATGATATTGAACAAAAGGTGGATTGTAACCGTGAACGAGAGCGTAACGCTTGCTACGTGTCAAAAAAATGAAATAAAAATGCAACGCTGAGCAGTCTGCCTCGTTCTGAGGGATCTTGTCTACCTTCCCTCTCACATTTTCGGGAGCCTGCTTTGGTCTCCGCTGCCGCGATTTGTTGACATGCGGAACGGAGACTGGCGGAGCAGCGCTTCCAGCAATCGTCCGGGCCGGCATCTGACCTGTCCTTCATGAATGATTTACGTTCTCGTGGCCACTCGCGGCAAGATGCCATTTTGGGGGAGGGAACGGAAAGCACTGTGCGGCTAGAGCAGTGTTTCTCAACCTTGGGTCCCCAGATGTTTTTGGCCTACAACTCCCAGCATGCCCCAGCCAGCATAGCTGGCTGGGGCATGCTGGGAGTTGTAGGCCAAAAACATCTGGGGACCCAAGGTTGAGAAACACTGGGCTAGAGGGTATGAAGAACACGGAGCTGTCACCAATGATCACCAGAAGTGATGGAGGTTCTGAGGAGGAGGCAGACGGGAAGCGGGCCCGTCTGTGGCAACGGAGTTCGGCTCACCGGAAACGAAGATTAGGTGGCGAAAGGGCGAGCGGCAGGAGGGCAGTTTCCAAGTGCCGGAGAAAAGAGGGAGAAGGGTCTCCTGGGGAGACTGAGGGAAGAATAAAGGGAAGGGGAGAACTAGAAGAACAGAGTAAGCACAGGGCAGATAATCAGGGGTGGGGCGGGGAACAACACTAAGTAGAAGCATGTAAGAATTGCCTGGATGGATCAAACCAAGGGGCATTCTGTTCCAGCTCCCTGTTCCGAGAGGAGCCGGCCAGTGGCCTCACGGAAACTCAAGAACAGGGCTGGGATGCAACAGCCATACCCTAGATCAGGGGTGTGCAATGTGTGGCCCTCAGCCTAATGTCATGCAGCCCTCAGCATCTTTTCAAAAGCCCTCCACGTGCAATCAGTTGAGACCTCTGGAAAGAGCTATCTGGCTCTTTCCTGGCTTCCCTCTGCATGGAAAGGAAGAGGGGGAGAGAGGAAAAGGGGGTGGCAGAAAAAGAGAGGAAAGAGAGTGGCAGAAAGGGAAAAGAGGAGAGCCACCCACTTTTGGCTCTGGGCCAGTGCACCACTGGCTTCGGCCCCCCAACAGATTACTCACCGGGGAATACCGCCCTGCATGGGAAGAAGTTTGCCTACCCCTGCCCTGTACATTGGTCCAGCCTTCCCCAGACCTGATGTGTTGGACTACAGATGCATAGTCCATTTTTCTCATGGACCAACATGGCTATCTTTGCCTTTTGATGTTAATGGGCTACTGTGTTTGACTACATTCTGTTCCTGACTCCCAGCTGAGCAGGAGCACAACAGGAGAGAGGCTCCAGCTGTTTTTGGGACTGTTTTTGGGACTGTGAAAAGGCAAGCAGGCTCCCAGAGAGCGAGCGAACAGAGCGAGCGAACAGGGAGAGCAAACAGGAGTTTGGCAGCGGAGTAGTACAACAACAAGTGCTGCAAGGGAAAGGCGTGGCCTGAGAGCTCATTCTGTTGAGCAGAAGCTCCTGCTGACTGCAACTACCTGGGGCTGATTGCAGCTGATTGATTGCAGGAAGTGGGGCTGATTGCAGGGCGTGGCCTGGGAGCTCATTCTGTTCCTGACTCCCAGCTGAGCAGGAGCACAACAGGAGAGAGGCTCCAGCTGTTTTTGGGACTGTGAAAAGGCAAGCAGGCTCCCAGAGAGAGAGCGAACGCACAGGGAGAGCAAACAGGAGTTTGGCAGCGGAGTTCGGCAGGGGAGGTCAAGGGGGAGGTCCCTAAAAAAATAAAATAAAAAAAAAATAAAAACAAAAAACAAAAAAACAACAAAAAAAAAACCCATATATATATATATATATATATATATTCTAGGAAGACAGAAACAGAGCACTATGGAAGGAAAGGACTCAGCAGTGGTGGTGACCTGCAAGGGGTGTGCAATGTTTGTTTTCCTGCCGGAGATCAACATGGCCTACACGTGCAACAAGTGCAAGCTGGTCACGCTGTTGGAAGAAAAGGTCAGAGGACTGGAGCAGCAAGTGTCAACCCTCAGGAGCATAAGAGAAAGCGAGGAGTTCTTAGACAGAACGGTGGATCTACAGCACCAAAGCACAGTACAGGAGCCAGAAGGGCAACGGCAGGATGAGGCGGAGTCGGAGACTGCAGAGGCAAGGGAAAATAACGCAGGGGGAACTCCCTGGAAAAGGGTGACTGTTAGGAGCAGAAGAACTACAAGACACTCTGCGCCTGTGGAAGCAGTGGAGCTATGGAACCGCTTCCATGTACTTGAGGACGAGAGCAGAGGACAGCCTGCAGAGGACGGATTACCGGGCACCCAACGTGACAGCGAGCAAGAGGCTGAGGGTCAGTCAAGTGGAGGCAATCAAACCAAGGCCTACAGCAAGAGGAAGAGAAGAGTACTCGTAGTGGGAGACTCCCTCCTGCGGGGGATCGAAGCCAAAGTATGTCGCGAAGACCCATGGACTCGCCAGGTGTGCTGTCTCCCTGGGGCACGGATTAAGGATGTGACAGAGCAGCTGCCGAGGCTCATGCAGCCCACCGACACATACCCCTTTCTTCTCTTCCACGTGGGTACAAATGATACTGCCAAGCGGAGTTACAAAGAAATCACGGCAGACTTTGAAGAGCTGGGAAGGGAACTCAAGAACTTCGGGGCCCAGATAGTTTTCTCATCCATCCTTCCAGTACTTGGAAGAGGCATAGAAAGGGAAAGAAAAATACTCCGAGTGAATGACTGGCTACGAAGGTGGAGCCGACGTGAGGGATTTGGATTCTGGGACCACGGGCTACACTTCCTGGAAGATGGACTGCTGGCAAAGGATGGGTTGCACCTCACAAGGACTGGGAAGAATGTGTTTGGACACAGCATGAGGAACTTAATCAGGAGGGCTTTAAACTGAATCCAACAGGGGAGGGAGACATAAACTCGGGGGTACCAATGGAAGAAGGCCTCTTTGCCACAATGGAGAGAACAACTCCAGCGGTGCCCATTGATAGTCTACCACAAAATGTAGGGGGAAAGTCGGACTGTAAAGCACATAGTCTTCAATGTCTCTATACTAATGCCCAGAGTATGGGCAACAAACAAGATGAACTTGAACTCTTGATACATGAGGGCAAGTACGACTTGATAGGGATAACTGAAACCTGGTGGGATGACTCCCATGACTGGAATACAGCAATTGAAGGGTATAACTTGTTCAAAAGGAACAGAAGCAACAGAAAGGGAGGTGGAGTTGCACTGTATGTTAAAAATACGTATCTCTGCACAGAGATACAGGAAGAGGAGCTTGGCAGCCCCATTGAGAGCATCTGGGTTAAAATAAAGGGGGCAAAGAATAAAGCGAACATGGCGGTTGGAGTCTACTACCGACCACCCAATCAAGGAGAAGACGAGGATGGAACTTTTGAAAAACAAATTGCCAGTGTTTCAAGGAGGCACGATGTGGTAGTAATGGGAGACTTCAATTTCCCTGATATCTGTTGGGAGACTTATTCAGCCAAACATGGCCCCTCCAAGAAATTCCTGAGCTGTGCTGCTGATAACTTCCTCCTACAGAAAGTGGAGGAAGGAACTAGAGGATCGGCTATCCTTGACCTGATTCTAACCAACAGAGACGAGTTAGTGGATAAAGTGGCAGTTTCGGGAACTCTGGGGGAAAGTGACCATGTTATACTTGAGTTCTTGATTCTAACAGAAGCAAAGCTGAGTGTAGCCAAACACGTACCCTGGATTTTAGGAAAGCTAATTTTAACAAACTCAGAACAATTATTAGTAAGATCCCATGGCAAATGACTCTCACGAGAAAGGGAGCCCAGGAGGGGTGGGAGTTTTTAAAAAAGGAAATTTTAAAGGCACAATTGCAAACAATTCCCACAAGGAAAAAGGCAGAGGGCAACAGAAGAAGCCAATGTGGCTTCACAATAAACTCAAAGATGACCTGAAAACAAAAAAGGACACGTATAGGAAGTGGAAGGAAGGACAGGCTACAGGGGAAGAGTACAGGCAGGTAGCACAGAACTGCAGGAATAGTGTCAGGAAGGCTAAAGCTGAGAATGAGCTAAGGTTAGCGAGGAATGCTAAAAGCAACAAAAAAGCTTTCTTCAGATACATGCACAGTAAAAGACAGAAGAAAGAACTGGTGGTTCAACTACGCAATGAGGATGGCAAATTGATAACAGAAGACAAAGAAAAGGCAGAAGTGTTCAATTCCTACTTTGGCTCGGTCTTCTCCCAAAGAGGGTCTATGACCCCCCTGGCAAACCTGAAATGCAGACTGAAGGGGCAGAATTGCAGCTTGAGATTGATAGGCAAATGGTCAAGGAGCACCTGATTACTCTGAACGAGTTTAAATCTCCAGGGCCTGATGAGCTGCATCCTAGAGTAATAAAGGAACTGGCAGAAGAACTCTCAGAACCACTGTCTATTATCTTTGAGAAATCATGGAGGACAGGTGAAGTGCCAGACGACTGGAGAAGGGCAAATGTTGTTCCCATCTTCAAAAAGGGCAAGAAGGAGGAACCTGGGAACTATAGGCCAGTCAGTCTGACATCAATCCCCGGGAAGATTTTTGAGCAGATTATAAAGAAGTCAGTCTGCAAGCACCTTGAAAACAATGCAGTGATTACTAGAAGCCAGCATGGATTTGTCAAGAACAAATCCTGTCAGACTAATCTGATCTCATTTTTTGATCGGGTAACCTCCCTTGTGGACTGTGGGAATGCTGTGGACATTATATACCTGGACTTCAGCAAAGCTTTCGACAAAGTGCCTCATGATATCCTGATTAGTAAGCTAGCTAAGAGTGGGCTAGATGGATCAACTATCAGGTGGATCCACAATTGGCTACAGAATCGGACTCAAAGAGTGCTTATCAATGGTTCCTTCTCAAACTGGGGAGAGGTAACGAGCGGGGTACCACAGGGCTCGGTCCTGGGCCCGGTGCTCTTCAACATTTTTATTAATGACTTGGATGAGGAGGTACAGGGAATGCTTATCAAATTTGCAGATGACACAAAGTTGGGTGGAACAGCTAATACTCTGGAAGACAGAAACAAAATTCAAAGTGACCTCGATAGGCTGGAGCGCTGGGCCGAAAACAACAGAATGAAATTTAACAGGGATAAATGCCAAGTGCTGCACCTAGGGAGAGGAAACCAAATGCAGAGTTACAGAATGGGGGACACTTGGCTCAACAATACTACAAGTGAGAAGGATCTTGGAATTGTGGTAGATCACAAACTGAATATGAGCCAGCAATGCGACGTGGCTGCAAAGAAGGCAAATGCAATTTTGGGCTGTATTAATAGAAGTATAGCTTCCAAATCGCGGGAAGTGATAATTCCCCTTTACTCGGCACTGGTTAGGCCTCATCTTGAGTACTGTGTCCAGTTCTGGGCACCTCATTTTAACAAGGACATAGACAAACTGGAGAGGGTTCAGAGGAGGGCAACAAGGATGATAAAGGGACTGGAAACAAGGCCCTATGAGGAGAGACTGAAAGAACTGGGCATGTTTAGCCTTCAGAAGAGGAGACTGAGGGGAGATATGATCGCACTCTTCCAGTATTTGAAGGGATGTCACACAGAGGAGGGCAAAGATCTCTTCTCGTTCATCCCAGTTTGCAGGACACGGAATAATGGGCTCAAGTTACAGGAACCTAGATTCCACCTAAACATCAGGAAAAATTTCCTGACTGTCAGAGCAATAAGACAATGGAATCAACTACCTAGGGAGGTGGTGGGCTCTCCCAGTCTGGAGGCATTCAAGGTGCGGCTGGACAGACATCTGTCAGAGATGCTTTGACCTGGATTCCTGCATTGAGCAGGGGGTTGGACTCGATGGCCTTGTAGGCCCCTTCCAACTCTACTTTTCTATGATTCTATGATTCTATGATTCTATGACTACAACTCTCAGATGTGTTGGATTACTATGGGAGTGGTAATCCAAGACATCTGGAGGACCACAGGCTGCGGAAGACTGCACTGGCCCATCATCACACGACTGGTCCACCTAGGCTAGGATTGCCTCTCCCGACTGGCAGCATCTCTGCGAGGTTGCCGGCAGAAGCCTCGTCCAGCCCTGCTAGCCAGCGTCCTTCCAACTCGAGATGCCACGGATCAAACCTGGCAAAGCAGGCGCCCGCCTCCCATTGAGCTCTGGCCCCTCTTCCGAACAGTTGGGAGGCAGGCTGGTTAGGAGGGCGGCCAAGACGACGGGATGCACAGCCCTGCCCACAAGGAACCTAGATTCCACCTAAACATCAGGAAAAATGTCCTGACTGTCAGAGCAATAAGGCAATGGAATCAACTACCTGGGGAGGTGGTGGGCTCTCCCACTCTGGAGGCATTCAAGGTGCAGCTGGACAGACATCTGTCAGAGATGCTTTGACCTAGATTCCTGCATTGAGCAGGGGGTTGGACTCGATGGCCTTGTAGGCCCCTTCCAACTCTACTTTGCTATGATTCTATGATTCTATGAAAGTGGCTCTTGGGTCTAGAGTGCAACAGTCGCATGAGACTGTCAAAGAGCTGGAAGGGGAAGGGAAGCTCAGGAAATGCACCAAAGATGTTTCGCCAAAGAGGAAGAGCTGATTTATGGAAGTAGGGGCTCGGGCTTCCTGGCACCTATGAAGCTTGGAGTAGTGCTCTAAAGCAGTGTTCTCCAAGCTTGGGTCCCCAGATGTTTTTGGCCTACAACTCCCAGCATGCCCCAGCCAGCTATGCTGGCTGGGGCATGCTGGGAGTTGTAGGCCAAAAACATCTGGGGACCCAAGCTTGGAGAACACTGCTCTACAGGACAACGAGAAGCAAGATGCTGAAGGACAGACAGGTGTGTTTCCTGTGGCTCAACCTATGAAATGGCTTAGGAGGGCTCTCGTCCACCAGCGGAACACAACCTAGATCCCCAGTTATGAATCACCTGAAAGAAACATTAGGTCTACCGTCTACTGCTGGAGGGGCTCGACTCTCACCAACTGCACTCACGATTTCAAAAAGCTCTCTTCTAAAGCTGGAGGACCGTGAACACATCTCTCCGAGCAACTTGAGTCCTCTCGGCTCACTCATGCAAAGTTTGTCCGCCAGTCCAGCAGCTCTCCTCGCTAAAAGGAAGCCTCTTCCCCCAGGGCCAGGCCTGGTACGCAGCTGAATTATTCACCGTCGACAAAAAGCCCATCTCCAGAATGCTGAGCACGTTTGGGAAGCCTGGTCATCCCCACGGGGAGAACGAAAGGCGGGCGAAGGAATGACGGGCTCACTCAACGAGTGACAGGTGATTAGCAGAACCATAGCGGAGAGCAACTCACTCCTGGAAGCGCCGCTTCTGTTAAAGCCCTTCAACAGGAAATGATCAGAAGGGAGGAAAGAACGAGGCGGCTTCTTCACTGGGTCCCCACATCCAACACCTATCAAGCCATGACGTGAAAGTAAACCCTGCTTTACATCCAGGTCATCAGCCTGAGCTTCCCAAAGACAGAAAATACAATATAGAACTAATAAGCCCACACTCTGCTACTCAAAGTACAATGGTAACCTTCAGAATACTGTAAATCTACACAGAAATCTAGCACCGGGTGCATCTTATTTGAAATCCCCTTGCTTGTGACCAGCAAGTTACACAATCTTTACTGGGAGGGCAGGAGGTGCGCAGCAACATAGACACAATTCGACAAATGCCTGGAAACTGGCTGTGGTGAGCACGTGGAAGTTAGGAGTGCGGAGGCGTGGACTCAGGTCTCTCCTCCGGCACAAATTGATTTGGCACGGTCCTTCACAAGCTTAGGTCGCCAAAATGGGCCAATTTTGCAGTCATGGGATTAGAGGAGGGGTCCCCTTGTGGACTGGTAACAGGTTATGGGGCAGAAAACAAGAAAGCAGGAATAAATGGTCAGTTCTTGCAATGTAAGAAGTGACACACGCTATTTAACCAGCCTGTTCATAAATGATCTGAAAATTTAGGGGTGAGCAGTGAGGCGGCCAAGTTTGCTGATCACCCCAGATTATTTGGGGTGGTGAAAACGAAAGGAGATTGAGAAGAGCTCCAAACGGATCTCTCCAAACTGGGGGAATGGGCAACAAAGGGGCAAATGCGATTCAGCGTAAGCAACTGTAAAAGTGTACTGTACCGTAAATGTACTGTACTGTACATTGGAGCAAAAGATCCTCCTAACCACATCTATGCTGATAGGGGTCTGAGCTGGTTGTAACTTACCAGGAAAGGGATCTTGTGGTTGTGGTGGTGGATAGCTTGATAAAAAAAAAAATAGAAACATTTGACCCAGTGTGGCTGCTGTGAAACGGGCAAATTCCTTTCCTTAGGAAAGGAAGCAACAGTAAAACTGCCAATATTGCAGACAGTGTCTTTACACAAATCTATAACCACACTGGGAATATTGTGTACAGTTCTGGTTAGCACACCTCAAATAGGATACATTAGAGTTGGAAAAGGTGCAGAAAAAGGCAACCAAACCGATCAAGGCACTGGAGCAACTCCCCTATGGAGGAAAGTCTACAATGTTTGAGGCTATTTAGGTTTTTTTTTTGGGGGGGGGAGGCGAGTAAGAGGAGACACACTAGAGGTGTACAAAAGTATGCATGGTGGGGAGCAAGTGGAGAGGGAGATGTTTTTCTCCCTTTCTCTCAATACTAGAACTCAGTGCAGTCATTCTGTGAAGCTGAATGGTGGGGAATTCAAAACAGACAAAAGGAAGTACTTATTCACACAACACATAGTTAAACTGTGGAATTTGCTTCCACAGGATGTGGTGATGGCCACCAAGGCAGATGGCTTTAAAGGGGGATTAGGCAAAGCCATGGAGGGGAAAGGCTATCAAAGGCCATGAGTCAGGACGGCTGGATATCACCTCCAGTACCAGACGCAGCATGGCTCTGAGCACCAGTTGCCGAGGAGAACAAGCAGGAGCATACTATCCTGCCCCTGTCCTGCTTCTGGGTTTCCCACCAGTATTGGGTTGGCCACTGTATGTGCAGAATGCTGGCCTAGATAGGTCTTTGGCCTGATCCAGCAGCGCTCTTCTTATGTCCACAAAAGGTTGCCTTTGGCCAGACACTCTCAGCTAAACGTAGCTCATGGGTTTGTTGGAATCAGGGCTTTTTTTCTGGTGGAACTCACCGGAACTGAGTTCCAGCACCTTTTCTTCTATTAATTGCATTACAATTTAATCGCCATCTACTCCCGAGGAAATGTAATCCAAGAGTTCCGGTACCTTTTTCTCCAGAAAAAAAGCACTGGTTGGAATTATAACGGAAGGGTGCTGGTGGTTGTGTGCATCACCCTTGGAAGAAGGACAGGATGAGAATCAAACAGACTGCGATTTTCTGCTCCCCAAATGAAACCTCATATTCACTGTTGTGGACAAATGTCCCAAGCAGGCAGTAGCCTTACAAACATATCAGTGGCTCTACAGAGCCTTAATTGTGCAAGCTGTTAAAACCTTAAAGCCAGCTGTGCAGGCCACGTGAAACTTTGACCCTAGTCCGCCTCAATTTGCACTGCTTTGTGTACTTTTGAAGGGAGGACACGTTACACAGTTAAGTGGGGGGGACGGACCCAATTTGCTTTTGCAAACATGCAGCATGCAGGAAGGAAGGAAGATCTGTGAAAATAAAGAGACAGATGTGGACACCTAAAAACACAGTTAAGTGTAAAATTCGATTTATTCCATGAGATTCAAACACACACACACACACACACACACTTCTCCAGGGCTGGTTCCCATGTTATGTTGGAGTCTGTCATTTCAGAGGAGAAATGCGGTGCGTGGAGCAAGGGTGCCGGGGCAGCACCTCTGGCAATTTCAGCTGCCACCTCACGCATCCCGCCACCTAAATACAGGCACTGGGGCACCCCCGTGTGAAATCTGCCCCACTCCCCAGCTATGTAATTTAAAAGCGGTCCCAGGATGAAACCTACAAATGGCAAGGCAGATGTGTTGCAATTGTCTATGCCAGTGTTCTCCAACCTTGGGTTGCCAGATGTTTTTTGGCCTAGAACTCCCAGCATGCCCATGCTGGGAGTTGTAGGCCAAAAAAACATCTGGGGACCCAAGGTTGGAGAACACTGGTCTATACCATTTAGATTATCTGAGCGGAACCACTTGCTCCACTTGCTCTTTTGATGTTGTCGGTTTAATGCAGTGCTTCTCAATTATTTTCTGTCATGCCCCCCCTAGGAAGAAGAAAACATTTCGCGCCCCCCGCGCAACTGTAAATAGTATCATTTGTCTATAAAATTGTTATAAGTACACCTCTGCATAACACTGTATCCTTATTAACGTATAAGAGAATAAAAAAAAGAAAGAAATGTGGATCAATTTACAACAAAGAATAGCTTTATTAACTGTAGCAGAAAAGATTTAAAGGAGCACAGGATTTAAAGGAACACAATATTAAAAAAAACTTTTAACTGAGGTCAAACGAGCCCCCCTTTACGGAGCCTCGCGCCCCCCCTGGGGGGCCCGCCCCACTATTTGAGAAGCACTGGTTTAATGCCAGGGTGCCGTTAACCAGTAACATCACCGACCACTCTACCCACGGGGACAGTAACCATTGGACTACAGCAGCCTTCCTAGCCAGGTGCCTTCCAGATGTGTTGGATCACAATTCCCATCATCCCTAGCCAACATGCCCATTGGCTTGGAGATGGTGGGAGTTGAAGTCCAACACATCTAGAGGGTGAACCGCGCCAGTTCAGGCGGGAAGCACTGTTGTTTTTTCGGACGCCCCCCCGCACATTCACAAAAATTGTGTGAGGGAGAAAAGGTTCTTGCCCACCTCTTTCCCCTCTGTGCTAGTTTTCCACTCACAGAGAGGGATTTTTACACAGGGGGTGATTTCTGCGACCCCTGACCTGCTGCTTCAAGCAGTGCAGTCCATTCTCCGCCCCCTCATTCTGCAGCACAACACACAGACCAGGTCTAAGTCAGAAGCTGCAGCTTGTGCAAAATGCAGCGGCCAGGCCAATCGCCGGGACCAAAAGGTCCGAACATATAACACCTGTTCTGGCCCGCTTGCACTGGCTGCCTATATGTTTCCGAGCCCGAATCAAGGTGCTGGTTTTGACCTATAAAGCCCTACATGGCTTGGGACCACAATACCTGATGGAACGTCTCTCCCAACCACAATCTAGCCATACACTACGTTCAACATCTGGGGCCTTCCTCCGACTGCCACCTCCACGTGCGGCTCGGATGGCCGCGACAAGGGGGAGGGCCTTTTCTGTGGTAGCCCCCCAACTGTGGAACAAGCTCCCCCCTGAGGCCCTCCTGGCGCCAACTCTATTATCTTTTCGGTGCCAGGTTAAGATTGCCCTCTACCTTGAGGCTTTTAATAATTAAATGGTATATGGTGGGGTGGTAAACTGTTTTTGCGGTCGTGTTTTATTAACTAGTTTTAGAGATATTTTAAAATTGGTTTTAAAAATTTCATAATGTTTTATTTTATTTTTAACTGTATTTTATTGTTTGTTTTTAATTATTGTTGTACACCACCCAGAGAGCTTCGGCTATTGGGCGGTATAGAAAATAAATAAGTCAGTCAGTCAGTCAGTCACCATGGAAAGCAGGCTTCCCCAACTGACCACCTTCCGGGTGTGTTGGGACTGAAACTCCCATCCTTCCCAGTGAGCATAGCCATGGAGGCTGGGGATTATGGGAGTTGTGTTCCCCACACATCCAGAGGGGACCAGGATGGGAAAGCTTGATGTAAGGTCTTCTGAATGTGATTGGCCGACACAAGGCACCTGACGCCTTTCACAGAAGCGGAGGCCCACAGCGATGGATGCTGCAAAAGAAGGAGTAGAGTCGCATCTTTGGAATGGTCCTTGCACCTCATCAAGTCCATTCCTGTGAAACACAGGGAATCCAGAGCCATTCCCACCATGGCTGCCCAGCTGCTTGCTCGTCGACCTTCAGCAAGGGAGGGTTCGGCGCCTCCTACATCAGAGGCACTGAGCCCCTTTCAGCCCAGGGGACACATTCCATTCTGGAGGAGCTTCCAGAGGCGGGTGGAGCCAAAGGCAAAAGGGGCTGGAAAGACCCAAAATACCAGCATATCATAGCTGAAAGCTCCTGCTGCCAGTAACTAAGCCTGGGGGGAGGCATCTCAACCTTTAAAAAAGGGGGGGGAAACTGCACGAAAGCCACCAATCGGGAAAGGGGAAGGCGGCGTGGCCATCTAGGAAACTTTAGAGGGCTAGATTTGGTCTCTGAGCTGAGGCTCTGCATCCCTGTCCTAAGCAATTCATTCCATTGTCAAACGGCTCTTTCCATTTATTTATTTATTTATTATCTTTGAGAAATCATGGCGGACAGGTGAAGTGCCAGATGACTGGAGGAGGGCAAATGTTGTTCCCATCTTCAAAAAGGGCAAGAAGGAGGAACCTGGGAACTATAGGCCAGTCAGTCTGACATCAATCCCTGGGAAAATTTTGGAGCAGATTATAAAAAAGTCAGTTTGCAAGCACCTTGAAAACAATGCAGTGATTATTAGAAGCCAGCATGGATTTGTCAAGAACAAATCCTGCCAGACTAACCAGATCTCATTTTTTGATTGGGTAACCTCCTTTGTGGACTGTGGGAATGCGGTGGACATAATATATCTGGACTTCAGCAAAGCTTTCGACAAAGTGCCTCATGATATCCTGATTAGCAAGCTAGCTAAAAGTGGGCTAGATGGAACAACTATCAGGTGGATCCACAATTGGTTACAGAATCGGACTCAAAGAGTGCTCATCAATGGTACCTTCTCAAACTGGGGAGAGGTAACGAGCGGGTAACCACAGGGCTCGGTCCTGGGCCCAGTGCTCTTCAACATTTTTATTAATGACTTGGATCAGGAGGTACAGGGAATGCAGATGACACAAAGTTGGGTGGAATAGCTAATACTCTGGAAGACAGAAACAAAATTCAAAGAGATCTCGATAGGCTGGAGCGCTGGGCCGAAAACAACAGAATGAAATTTAATAGGGATAAATGCCAAGTGCTGCACCTAGGGAAAGGAAACCAAATGCAGAGTTACAGAATGGGGGACACTTGGCTCAACAATACTACAAGTGAGAAGGATCTTGGAATTGTGGTAGATCACAAACTGAATATGAGCCAGCAATGCGATGTGGCTGCAATGAAGGCAAATGCAATTTTGGGCTGCATTAATAGAAGTATAGCTTCCAAATTGCGTGAAGTGATAATTCCCCTTTTTACTCGGCACTGGTTAGGCCTCATCTTGAATACTGCGTCCAGTTCTGGGCACCACACTTTAAGAAGGACGTAGACAAACTTCTCCAGTTCAGAGGAGGGCAACAAGGATGATAAAGGGACTGGAAACAAGGCCCTATGAGGAGAGACTGAAAGAACTGGGCATGTTTAGCCTTCAGAAGAGGAGACTGAGGGGAGATATGATCGCACTCTTCCAGTACTTGAAGGGATGTCACACAGAGGAGGGCCAGGATCTCTTCTCGATCATCCCAGTTTGCAGGATACGGAATAATGGGCTCAAGTTACAGGAACCTAGATTCCATCTAAACATCAGGAAAAACTTCCTGACTGTTAGAGCAATAAGACGATGGAATCAACTACCTAGGGAGGTGGTGGGCTCTCCCAGTCTGGAGGCATTCAAGGTGCAACTGGACAGCCATCTGTCAGGGATGCTTTGACCTGGATTCCTGCACTGAGAAGGGGGTTGGACTCGATGGCCTTGTAGGCCCCTTCCAACTCTGCTTTTCTATGATTCTATGATTCTACCCATACGATTTGGGGCATTTCAGAGTAAGAGAACTCTACTTTTCTATGATTCTATGATTTATTTATTTATTTAATTGCATTTCCATTCTGTCCAATAGCCGAAGCTTTCTGGGTGGTTCACAACACTTAAAACCACAAAATACAACATGATAAAGCACAACATAAAGGTTTAAAACTACAGTATAAAATGAAAAATAACCACCAGCATAAAATCTAGCAGCAGCGCAAAGATTTAAAGTACAGTAACAGATTTAAAACAACAGAAACATTAAGAAGTTTCCCCAAATGTTCAAACAAAATCTGCCCTCCCATCCTGTAAGTTAGATCTAGTCCTGCCCTCTGGGGCAGCTGAGAACAAGTACTTTGCCCTCTTCTCTGGGAGGCCTTTGAAGAGTGCCATCATGTCTCCCACCCAGCGTCCTCTTCTCTGGGCTAAACATGCCCAGTTCCTTAAAGCCTTTCTTCAAATTCTTGGCCATCTCTGCCACCCTCCTCTGTCAACATCCTTCTTAAAGGTGCCACCCAGAACTCGACGAGGTAAAGAGGTAAACCCCGTGCTGGTGACAGTGGGGCAGCTGCTGGTGGCAAATACACCAGGAACCTTCACAGAGTTAATTCTTAAAATGGCACAAAATGCTTTCTGATGGGCCTTCAGTGGCTTGGTAAACCAGCTCACCATTTCTAGGCGCAAACCCCATATTCTTGACCTGAAATACAAGCGTAATGATATTTCAACCTGGATTAGCTGAAAGACTAAACGCATGAGCCAACTAATACAGGCCCTCGGTATGCGATCTGCCTTTTGAGCAACCGGTGCCCTTTCCAGCCAACCACAGCCAGGAACTTGGCAAAACAGTTGTTGAACCGACGTGGTTTAACAGACTGCTGTTTATGGCACTGCAGTAGTTAAGAGACACGTTTTCTCTCAGAGCCGCACATAAACTTTGATAGCTAAATAGCTGTAAATGTTACTGAAGTCTGACAACTTGAAGAGGAAGAGAGAGAGTCCACTGGGCAGGGGGCTCGGGCCGGCATGCGCTGCTCCAGCGAACCAACAAGGCTTCCGCGCTCATAAACCCTTTTTATATTGGAAGTGAGAATGCGAGCCGCGCACATGGACGCCTGTTTATGGGGCTTGGTGTGATGCTGAGAAAATGTAGTTAAACCTCTACGAGTCTTCCTGGGAGCACCACCACAGTGCCTATAAATCAAAAGCACGGCTCTGTAAAAAGTATTTACTAAATAAAAGAGAGGCTCCCTTTTGGCCCCCCTCGTGCCTCATGTTCAAGGCAACATCGGGGGCGCTAGAGAAGGCACAGCTCAAGCCTCAAAATCCAGGGAGGGAGCGGAGGCGGGCAGATAGAGGAGTCGACGCGGGTTCGGGCCTCGGCTCAGCCAGCCACGAGCCTGCCAGGTCGCCTTAGGGAAGTCGCCGTCAGCCTCAAGTCCCGGAATCCATACAATGGGGACGAGGTGAACTCGTATGGGGATAAAGCAAGGGAAATGGTCACAAGCACTCTGTGCGCTCGCGATGCAGGGTTTACCTAGGCTTATTCGTCACCAGGGTAGAAAACCTGTGTCTGGGCTGGACCACTTTGGACCAAAGGGGTGGGTGGGTGGGGCACGGCTGATATGATTACGTGCACCTTCAAAATTTTAACATTGGGGAAAGCGTTCTTGTCTATCCTTCCTCCCGACACACCAGTTTCCTGTGTGTAGGAATCTTTTTTTATATATACAGAAGCATTTTGTCATGTGAGCCCTCACCTGCAGAGCAAAATGGTCCAACTCTGACACAGGCTCACCACCGTAGACAGCGAGTGGAAATATTTTGTAATCCTGTCCCAGAACCTGACTCCTTAGGGCAGTGGTGGTGAATCTGTGCCCACCCCAAACATCATTGGACTCCAACTCCCATCAGACCCGGCAATTGTGGCCACCCTGGCACTTGTCAGGGATGATGGGGTCTGTAGTCCAGGGGAGGGCCACAGGTTCCCCATCCCTACATTAGGGTAAGGCAGGATATATAGCAAAACCAGGATCTATTAGCACTCGCAGTTTATCACGGGTTAATTTTGGCCACACCCTGCCACCGCTGCAGGATCTTGCACTTGACCAGTGGTAGCTTATGGTTAAGATGGAACTGGACGACTCAGTGGAAGTTCGCCGTGCTTCGCCCGTGTCAAAAGCACAGTGTAAGCAACACTTCTGCCCTTCTGGGTAGGTCCCATTTCAGTGAGAGCGCCCTCCGTGCTTCCCTACTCAAAGCCAAACAAGTCTGGAACAGACGCTACTTTTTATCTCAGCATGGGGGCAGGAACTGCAGTAGTTCAGCGTGATGATGGATTTGATGTGGGACCACGCTACTGCTGCCGTTTGGAACGGTGTGAAAGTCGCTCTAAGTACATCGTACGTACGATAAATAATACCACCAGCATGCAAACAGTAGACACAGAACAGAAACGGGGGGAAGAAACAAATTACTTGGGCAAGAATTATTCGTATTATTCCAATTCATTCCAGTGCTGCAGTGAAATGCTCTGATCCAGAGGCAATCCACAATATCGTCCGAGTGCAAGCAAGAGCTGGAAAGTCAAAGCGAAGGGCAAAACTCTGCAAAGTCCCGCTATGCGACACCTGCAAATCTGACTTGGGAAAGCCCAGTTAAAAGGGGCTTCTCCAAGGTTGGCTCTAATGTTTTTGCCAGCCACAGATGAAGTTTCTTCCCTCTGTCCTCTTGGCAGCCTCTTATGTTGGGGAAGAGCTCCTACATTTTTTTTTTTTAATTTGCAAAGAGTGAAGGATCAAAGCCTTGAGAAGTCAGAGGGGCTGCATCTCCAGACTAAACGTAGGTGGGAATTCTCTTGCCAAGCTTTGCAGCACTCATTTGTTATTTATTACCACCTCTGTTTCCTGCTTAAATATTCAAGTTAGACCCAGGAAAGAAAGAAAACGTGTGCACGCACACGCACACGCACACACACACACACTCACACACATCACCCAGGGCAACATACAGCGACAGCAAGCCCAACAATACTTGTTGTTTCTAAGATAATGGATTTTTGTATTTGATAGGATGCCGTGATTCGGATACCGATTTCAAGGCATCTTTTAAAATTCTGACACTAATCGGTTTATGCCCATCACTCCTGCAGTCATTTTAAGCTTAGATAATTTATATATCTAAATGCACACATCATTTTTCATAGCCACTTTTTAAGATAGGGAAAAAAAATCTTATTTTCACTTCTAATAATAGTTTCATCTACTGTGTCTATTAACAGCCTTGCCTTCTTCTGCTATATATACAGTGCAGGTTTCATTCCTTTCAATGGGGTTTATGCAGGAGATATTCCCAGTGGGCTAGATCCATTGTCACTAAAATTACCAGCCTACTAATATTTTGCAGCAATTTCTACACTGCTTTCTCTCATGCCATATGAAGAAGCCCATGAACGGATGAAGACACTTTCTACAGATGAACAAGAACAAACCAAACACAGCCGCATCTCAGGCACTCGGACCAGGAGACTTCAAACATACAAACCAGGGAGCCAAGAGAACCCCAGTAATCTGAAACGTGAGACAAAACGCATTTATAGTGGATGGCTGCCAAACTGGAATTTGCTTCCACATTCTATTGTGTGTTTTTCAGTGCCTGACTCAAGAATGCAGGTGATTCTCACCTGAGCTGTCACATTCTCACAATACGCACATCTTCCCATTATCTATTGTCCTTTGTTCTGTTCATAAAATACAAGACACCATTTCAGCTAGCATGGATTCTGCAAGATGATGTACAAAAATATATTACTCAACACAATAATTTTAAAATAAATCCAAACAGCAGAAGAAAATCACACAAAACAGCATAAGGAAATCTAAGAACCCTCAACTGGGAGAAATATTTAAACCACGAGTCAATCATGGCCAGCCAAAGTTGGAGAATAACAATGTTCTGAACTACTGGCAGCACAACTATGCAAGAAGAGTTTTCTTCGAAAAGAATTCCAAAAGGAAGATGCCAAACCCGAAACAGCCTCTCTCGGTGCCTTTGCAAGATCTCACCACCATGAATGATGGAAACACAGAACAGATCTTTGCTTGCTGATTTCAGGGCACAAGGAGGTGCATATGGGAACGGGTGCTCCTCAAGGAATACGGGGCCCAGGCTCCTAAGCTATTTCATGCTCAACCTCTGGATTTTGTTGCATGAAAGCCTGTGTCTCACTAGATAAGTCAGGAAAGAATTCTTTGCTGTCCATCTTCTTTGACATTGTCCTGTCTCTTTTCCTTTATGCCAGTGTTCTCCAACCTTGGGTCCCCAGACGTTTTTGGCCTATAACTCCCAGTATGCCAGGAGTTGTAGGCCAAAAACATCTGGGGGCCTAAAGTTGGAGAACACTGCTTTATGCAAACCTTTTAAGATGCTACATCTCTCTGCACCACAGCACTTGGGCACCCTTCTGCTGTACACAGCTCTCTTAACTTCTGCTAAATTATTTTAGCAAAAACAGATCCTAGTTACTTCTTGATCCTGGAATCTCCAGTATTCAACATTAATGTTGTGTAAGAATATTAGTCCAAATGTTGTTTCATGTTGCTTTTTGATATGCCCAAATGGCTGGATGTGTTCTCTGGAACAAATCATACTTTTGTTTAATAGTTTCTTTGACTGCCCAGGTTGTTCAAACCTCTTCCCACATACAATGTCCTGTGAGAAGCATGAAATATGCTACATTAGATATTATACAGAGGAGAGAGATTCACTACATTGACAAATGTCCTTTGGATGCTGTGATGCCCAAAGGTGGACCCAGGACTCCAGGTGAACTTTTACTGGTGCTTACTACGGGTGAGTTCAACTTTTTCCTAATAACCTTCACAAAGAGCTGAGGCAGTACATATTAGTCCTAATCAAACACACACTGGGCACAAGCTGCTGGGAATTTCTCCTGAGCAAACACAACTATGTCTGTGTTCTTTGCACCAGCCCCATTCATTTTAATGGGGCCTACACAGGGAAAATGGCGGGTGGGTTTTGCCTGGTGGCTTCTCCATTGCCTTTGCTTGACCTGAGAAAAGAGACACATTATTCCTTTGAACACATTCCAAATTTAAAGCATCTGCAAAGCTGGTCTGGAAACTTTCTGGGAATGAGTGGTCCCCAAGGATTTCTGATGCTTCCTCCCTATCTGAACTGCATCTGGAAATGTTGCAAAACCCAGAAACCCAGTTGAGGCATGGAACTAGAAGCTGTGACGGTGAGCATTTGGACCGGGGGTGCAAATCTAGGCCAGCTCCCTTGGTCCTCTCCTACAGCTGTGTAGTTTATCTCATCTCAGATGGCTTCCTAGCACATCTGTCATTTACCATCTGCAGACAATACCATTTCTCCTAATATGACCCTTTTCAACTATAGAGGCCGAAGAATCCGCCTGGCTCTAAATGTCCCATAAATCAAGGAATACGCTCTCCAAGGAAGGATCTGGCAACTCCCCAGGAACGAAAGCAGAGGTTTAGAAAAATGATCAGGTCAGGTTCCTCGTCACCTACATCTCATAAGACATCTATAAAACCTTCGGGCTAATTCACACAAACTTTTTAACTATTCGTTTACGTATTTAAGTTCAGTGTTGCTAAATGTAGGCAAACCAACTACTGTAGGAGCCTTGGACCTACAGAGTCAGCAAAGCCTAAAAATTCTTGGCAGATCCTTAGGGGAACAGGGCTCAGGGCATGCTGATCTCCGTGTGACCTGGAGAAACTGAGTCACACTGGATGGCAGCCCAAATGTTTAAAGCCCTCAGACTGCAGAACTGAAGAGAAGTACGCTGTGACCTCTGCCATTGGCCAGGGCACCAAGGCCTACTGGGAGGTTGTTCCGATTTCATGGCGAAGGGGAGACCAGCCTGGCCTCATCCATCAGTCAAAGAAGGAGCAGTCACAGAGATCTTCTCACTGACAGAAAAGTAGCTTCTCACTGCTACTTCCTTCCTGCTAGAAAAAACACTTGGGCCATGCTGGATTGGACCAAAAGCTAGCCACCAAATCCAGCATTCCCGATGTAACAGTACAAGAACCCAATGGGTCATCCCATGAAGCTGATTGGTGGGAGATTCAGGACAGATACAAGGGAGTCCTTCTTCACACAGTGCAGAGGTAAACTGTGGAATTTACTACCACAAGATGTAGTAAATCTGGATGGCTTTAAAAGGGGACTGGACAAATTCATGGAGGAAGAGGAGGAGGAGGAGGAGGCTCTCAATGGCTACTAGTCCTGATGGCTGTATATTACCTCCAGTCCCAGAGGCAGGGTGCAACTCAACATCAGTTGCTGGGTAACACAAGTTGGAGGGTGCTACTGCTGTTGCACCCCATATCCTGCTTGTGGGCTTTCCACAGGCATCTGGTTTGCCCACTGTGGGAACAGGATGCTGGATGAGATAAGCCTTTGGTATGGCCCAGCACGTCTGTTTTCATGCTTCTGCTTAGGAAAATTGGGTTCCGTATTCTGACTCTCCTGGAGCAGGGCTCGGTCTGCGGGCGTTGCTCAGGCTTGTCCCAAGGAGAAAAGGACCGTGTCATGTTTGGGTGCTGGATGGCTACTACTGGATGGCTACTACACACACACACACACACACACACACACACACACACACACACTGATCCTGACCTCGTCTCTTTTTATGTGTGCGGAGATGTGGGTGTGTGCACGTGTGTGTGTGTGTGTGCGCGCGCGCGTGCTCTTGGGCTAAAGAGCCAAGTTTATCAGACTGTAGAAACACGCTTGCCTCTTGTGGGAAATTCTTCTCTTTCCCCTTGGAAATGTTTTTCATATAATGGAGAAAGAGCCGGATTGCTTCCTCCAAAACCCACTGTTATTATTTTTCACCTGGGTTTGCCAACAGCTCGGGCCTTTTCCCACGCTCTTACAAATCAACATGTCCAAGGCCCGGTCACTTTGTGAGATGGAATATCAGTCACTGATTGCCTTTCCTTTAGCAGTTACTGCAGAAAGCCAAGAAAAAGCAGGGAGGGTGGGAAAAGAGGTCTGGCTAGAGATGAGGAGATCTGTGAACTTCAGGAGATGGGGCATTTCCCCATCCGCACCCAAGTCACTGGGGACTAGAGCCCCAACCGAGATTCAGCTGGACAGCCATCTGTCAGGGATGCTTTGACCTGGATTCCTGCATTGAGCAGGGGTTGGACTCGATGGCCTTGTGGGCCCCTTCCAACTCTACTTTTCTATGATTCTATGACTCCAGGAGTGGCCCACCCTTGGACAAATCTCTCCTCTCTGGCTGCTGGGGCAGTTGTGAATCATCACTTATCTACTGGGTACCAACAGAGTAATTTCGACAACGACAGTATTAATTCATCTCTTCTTCTCGCCAAAAATCGATGAATACAGGATTGATCCCCATTTCCCAAATTATTCATTGCATCAAAATTTACAGGATCAATTTTAATCTGAAAGAGGCGTTTTGTGTCTTAATCGATTCAAAACCGAGAAGGCGCTCTCTGACGGGACTGATTCATGCCCGGCGTTCACAGATGCTAAAATGGCTCTGGCTCCCCTGCCAGAGCTTCTTGCTCTCTTCCATCAAGACTTCAGGTGTGAAAAACTGAATTGGATGGGGACTCCACTGCCCTAAGTTGAGCGTGGCAAACTGGAGTGCATGGCCAGGTCTGGGATGGGTGGTGGAAGTGGAACACGCAGTAGGGCAGTGTTTCTCAACCTTGGGTCCCCAGATGTTTTTGGCCTACAACTCCCAGCATGCCCCAGCCAGCATAGCTGGCTGGGGCATGCTGGGAGTTGTAGGCCAAAAACATCTGGGGACCCAAGGTTGAGAAACACTGCAGTAGGGAGAGACCAAAATTCTTCAGATCTGAAGCTGCAGTGGGAGTGAAGCTAGAAATGGGAACGGGGCTGGGGACAGACAACTGGATGGTGCACAGCCCCAAACAACTACCCTCTCCCCAGGCTGAGAAAGGGACAGACACTCCTTCCCATGAGTATGTCCAGGAAATCCCATTGAGGACAGGGGTTGTCAAAGGGTACAGGCCTTAAACTCACGACCTTGTACAGTGGCCAAGCAGCCCAAACAGTAAACCATGCAACTGGGTCTCAGTAGAACGTTCCACAGTTTGCTGAGAACAGAAGACAACCTCCTCCACTCTGTAGGAATATGAGCCTCTAGATGGGGTATGCCGGTGGGTCTGGATCAGCTGGAGGCTGGTTGCTGGACCAGAAGGCTCCCTGCCCCATTTCTCCTGGGATCCAGCCCTGGCCCAAGCAGGTCTTCCATTCCAACCTGCTCCTGTTTCGTCTCTTTCTGTCCCCTGTATTCCCAGCTTATACAATGCCCACTTGGCATTATTGCCCAAGCCATGTCCCAACCATCCTCTTTGTCAGCATCTCCTGTGAGCTTCTCACCAACAGGATTCTTGCTTTCCCTCTCAACCCATCCTTGCTATAGGACAGTGATGGCGAACCTATGGCACGGGTGCCACAGCTGGCACGCAGGGACCTCTCTGTGGGCACTCGCGCCATTGGTCACCAGATCGCGAAAAGACCGTCCCCTTCTGCAAAACACTAATGATTTTGTTCTTTCTCAAAGTGTGGAACAGAATGATTTTATTCTAGAATTCCTGTTACAGAATTCTTTTCTACATTGTTAGCACATTTAAAAGATTTTGAAGAATGATGCACAGAGCATGGCTTGGATGTAAAGCCCTAACAGTTGACCTGAGTGCTGCATTCCCTTCAGGCTATGTGTACAATGTAGTACTATAATAATTTTTTGAGTTGATTTTTTTTTTCAACAAAAAACTGTTTGTATCATTGAAAGCTCTGTTACTGTGTTTTTCTTTTAAGACAAAAGATGTTAATTAGTTCGGACAACTGTATGAGTTGTTTTTCTAAAACTAAAACCTCGGTATTCAGGTTTAATGGCAGTGTTGGCACTTTGAAATAAATAAGTTGGTTTTGTGTTGCAGTTTGGGCACTCGGGCTCAAAAAGGTTCGCCATCACTGCTATAGGATCAAACCTGCAGGAAATGTGACCCGACACCTCACCACTGGCCCACCTGCCAGGCGCCCTTCTCTGGTCTCAGACAGTGTGCATGTGAAATATCATAATTGTTTGAGAATCCCGGGACTAGAAGCTTGCCTTTTGAAAACAAAAATGGAAACAAAGCGTTCAGCATACTCAGTAAAGGGGCCAGGGTACCTGTGACACAGAGGGCCCCAGTCTGAATTAACAGGAGAGAAGAGCTAGAGTGCTGCTAGTGAAGAGAGGAAACCCCATGACTGGAGGCAGCAGTGGCGCTCTCTGCGCCAGATGTTGGGAACGCGCAACTGAGAAGAACGTATGGAGCAGCCACATATTGCGCCAGAGCAGGGATCCATCTAGCTCACTGGGTCCTACTCGGCCTGGCTGCAGCAGCTCCTTCCCATCACTCGCCAGGCCGCCTGGTCCTTTTCCAGTGGAGATACCAGGAGCTGAACTTGGTGCTTCCTGCGTCCAAAGCAGGGGCCCAGGCCCTGAGTGGTGGCCCCTGCCCAAAAGGCTCTCTCCACTGGGCCTGACTCGTGAGTTCCTCACAGGCACCTGACTGGCCAGGACTGGACATGAAATGCTGGGCTCAGATGGACCTTGGCTGGGACCGGGAGACCTCGGGGTGAACACAGATGGCATTCAAAGTGTGTCTCAGGAGTGGTTTGAGCGCACGTTCTCTGGACAGGCAGCGAATGTGCATCCAAATTGCTTCGGCCACTCTTAGCATATCCCAGGCCTGTGGCTCACGCTGGCTCAGCTTGTCTGAGTGTGGAAAGCTAAGCAGGGTCAGGCCTGGTGATTACTTGGATGGGAGACCCCTCCTCTAGTTTCCTGCATTGAGCAGGGGGTTGGACTCGATGGCCTTGTAGGCCCCTTCCAACTCGATGATCTATGAAATCTATATCTGCCTGAGGGTGTCAGGATTGAGAGTCAAACTACACTTTTCTTTTTTTACTCTAAAATAAGTGCAGGGGACCTGAACCGGACTGGGACTTTAATGTGGGGGTGGGGGGGCTTCAACCCTTTCCTCCACGCTGCGGTCCTGATCTGTATGCCCTCCCCACACCAAGCCTTCCATTTATATTGTGGGAAAGTGGCCGATTTGTTTTGATGGAACACTTTTTGGCAATGCAACTTGCAGGCGCATGAGCCCTGATCTGGATCAGGACCATGGAGAGGTACGATGGCTAGGCACACCTGATTCAGACTGTGTCCCCACACAATTACTTTAAAGTAAAAAAAAAAGAAAAGTAATGTTTCATTTGGGGCTGAGCTGCCAGACTGGGGTGAATGAGAACAGGGGATATCGAGCGCCAAGATGGATGCAATGATGGATGCAATGGTGGATGCAAGATGGATGGAAACGAAGACACGATCTGGTGAGCAGCTACCATCAAGCTCTCAGTGGTGACCTCTCCTGCTCCCCCCCCAACTGCCACCAGCAGGGCATCTGAGGAAACTTCTTGCCATGAGGGGGGAAGGGAGAAGAAACAGATCACGCCTGAACTCAAAAGAAGAGAAACTGCAGAAGGGAGGAAAGAAAAGAGGAGCGGGCCGGCAAGGAACCGGCCAGCCCAGAAGGGCAATTGACGCAGTGCAAACCTAAGTTCAATCGGTCCCAGAACAGGAATATTCCCCTCCACCTGGGCAACTGAATCAAGTATCACCATCATGTTTTTTTCTTCCTCCCTCCCAATGCTTTTCCTTGTGTCTCATGCCTTTTTGGATCGTAAGCCTGCGGTCGGGGACTGTCTCATTACTGATTCTTGCAAGCCGCTCTGGGAACCTTTCGACTGGAGAGCGGGATAAGGATGCTTTGAATGAATGAATGAATGAATGAATGAAAAGGTACATGCAGCAGCAGGTGTGTGTGTGTGTGTGTGAGAGAGAGAGAGAGATCACAAAAACAGCCTGCAAGGAAAGGGTTAACCAGCACTCCATGTGCGTCTCTTGCCTCATGTCTAGTTTGGCCATGGGTGTGTGTGTGTGTGTGTGCGTGTGTGTGTCACAATACTGGCACCAGAGGCGTGTGTGTACATGTGGGGGTTCTGGTGGCCGTGCGAGTGTTGAGGCCACGCTGCCACGCTGGGGCTGGAACAGGGTGCAGCAGACGGCGTGTCTCTGCCGTGTCTCACGCAGCCCTCACTAGCCCCGCCACCCCTGTCTTCTCCAGAAGTGGCAAGAATCCGTGATGGCGGCAGGGGAGGGAGTTGTGTGAGTGGAGATGTTTTGCGCGGGGAGCCAAGATTGATGAGGAGACAGATGAGCGAGACCAAAATGAGAGGACAAACGAGTCTCTCGGGGAAACATCGGCCGGATCTCCGTGCGTCAGAAATCCCTTCCCCACCCCCAAGTGCCCGATCGCTTTCTCTCTCGGCAGCGAAGACAAAAGTCCCTGTCAAGCTGAGTGATCAGAGGAAAGTGATCCATGCCAGGAGGAGTGTGTCTTCTCGGGCGGCAGCTGACGGATCGCTCACCTGAAAAGTCACCTGCCCACCTCATCACCAGATCGTGCGGGAGAAGCCAAGTCGACAGCGGCGGCAGCAAGTCTATTTGTCATTTCCTCCTTCCGCTCGGGGTGTGTGTGTCCCTGCTTCTAGTGTCGCGGCACTCCTTCAGAAATTTAAATGCTAAAGAACTCTCACCACCAGATACACATCCCGGCATGCAACCCCACCAGCACCGCCATCGGCCGCCTCCCAATGGGATACCACTGGTGGCGGCACCCTGTTATCCATGTATCGGGCTTAGAAGGGGACTACTGTCCTGGACCGGATCCAGTGAGGTCCATCAAGTCCAACATGCAACCACCAGGGCTGGCCACCGAGAGGCCACCCGAGAAGCGACAGGACCCGGCGGGCCCCCGACATCTGAACGTGGGCTCAAGTGACAGGAACCTAGATTCCACCTAAACATCAGGGAAAATTTCCTGACTGTCAGAGCAATAAGACAATGGAATCAACTACCTAGGGAGGTGGTGGGCTCTCCCAGTCTGGAGGCATTCAAGGTGCAGCTGGACAGACATCTGTCAAGAGATGCTTTGACCTGGATTCCTGCATTGAGCAGGGGGTTGGACTCGATGGCCTTGTAGGCCCCTTCCAACTCTACTTTTCTATGATTCTATGATCTGCCCCATCCCTAGCAGGTGTCCTGCCTCTGAACATGGTTTGCACTCTTAACTATTGTGACTTCATAGCCACTAATACTTAAGTCCTCCGTGAACTTTTTTTTAAAAAAAAGGTATCTAAACGTGTGGCCATCACCTCATCCTGGTGGGACGGCGAGTGCCACAGATGAATCGCGTCCCCCTTTGCCTCCAGCTCTTGACTTTCAATCGGTGATCTTGAGTTCTTTTTCTCATTTCAGGCTTTTAGTTTTTGGTGGGGGGGGCACTAAGAGCGGATGAATGGGTACGGGCAGTACTTCCACAGAATCACTGGGGCGGGGACTTCTGCACCGTGAAGGCACGGGGGGCTGCCCGGGGGATCATGGAGCTTGGCACTGGCCCCCCAAATGCCATCACCCGTGCAAGACGCGGCGTTCCCCCTCAGCACCTGCCCAGAGCATCTGCCGCCCTTCAATAAGGGACCGCCCCACGCTCAGCAAGCCGCCCCGTTCCGTCTCTTGACACCCACTTCCCCAGCCTAGGAGAATGTGCCAGCTTTGAAGCAAGGAGTCACGGCCAGCTGTGCATTTCACATCTGTCCTCCCGGCCAAGTGGAGCCACAAGCAAGATGAACAACTTGCCGGGCCACTGCAGATGACTCAGGATGCCGGCTCTACCTCTCAGCAGGCCCATCCCTCGCGAGCGGCCCGACAGAAGATACAGCGAGCACGAATGCCGAGCACATCTCTCCCCTGGGCTTTGCAATCCATCTCTCCCACAGCCAAGAAGACCCAGGACTGCAGGCTGCAGAGTGACACAAACACAGGAGGCTCTTTCTTGGCAAAGGGGGCTGGAGACAAAGAGGCTGGATTAAGGAAATAATTGTCAGTTGGAGGTCACGTCCACCCAGGGGCTTTACCCTTCTCCAAGATATAGTGTGAGTGAACCTTTCCCCTTACAGCAGTGTTTCTCAACCTTGGGTCCCCAGATGTTTTTGGCCTACAACTCCCAGCATGCCCCAGCCAGCTATGCTGGCTGGGGCATGCTGGGAGTTGTAGGCCAAAAACATCTGGGGGCCCAAGGTTGAGAAACACTGCCTTACAGCAAGTTGACATGCTGCAGTATCAATGGGGTATTGGGTTACTGCTCTTGAATGGGACTTAAGGGACAATCAGGCAAAGGCTAAACTATATTTGACTCATGCAGGCACTTTTGCTAAAGCAGTACTGTTCGGGGGGTAGCGAGGGGCTGTGTACCACAGGGACAGAGCACTGGGGGAGATGTGTGTGTGTGTGTGGGGGGGGGGTGATACCCTCTGAGATGCTGGGAAGTTTTTTTTCCAGCCCGTTTACTTATGGAGATATAAGAATAACTATGCAAGCCACACTCTGTCCATTTACTCACCACAAAGTAGTTGTGTGGCCTAGTGGTGAGAGTGCTGGACTGGGACTCAGGAGATCCGGGTTCTAGTCCCCGCTCGGCCATGAAACTCATAGATTCATAGAGCTGATAGAGGTGGAAGGAGCCTACAAGGCTATCGCTCACTGGGTGACTTTGGGCCAGTCACTGACTCTCAGCCTCACCTACCTCACAGGGTTGTTGTGAGGATCAAATGGAGAGGAGGAGGAGGAGGAGGATTATGTAAGCCACCTTGGGTTCCTTGCAGGAAAAAAGGCGGGGTATAAATATAATAAATAAATAAATAGTTGTGTTCCCACTCTCTTCCAGCCTTCTGAGCACAGAAGGTATGGGATAAACATTTGGCCTTTATTTGATTGGAGCCTAATGTATTGTTACAATTGCCATACCATACCTGCCTTTAGACTGTTGCTCTTTTGTACTGTCTTACAAGAGTCTTCCAACCCACCCTCAAAAAAGAACATCAAAAGAGCTGTGCTGATCAGACCAAAGATCTGTCTAGGTAAGGATCCAGTTTCCCATGGTGGCCAAACAAGTGCCAATGGGAATCGCACAAGCAGGACATGAGCGCAACAGCACCCTTCTGCCCATGTTCCCCCGCAGCTGGTGTACAAAGGCATACTATACTGCCTCTGATATGGGAGGTGGCACAGAGCCATCAGGACCAGTCGCCATGGGTAGCCTTCTCCTCCAGGAATGTGTCCAGCCCCCTTTTAAAGCCGTGCAAATTGGCGGCCAACACTACATCTTGTGGACGTGAACTCCGTCGTTTAACCCTGGGCTGTGTGAAGAAGGCCCTTCCTTTGATCTGTCCTGAATCTCCCACCATTTTGCTTCATAGGATGACCCCGATGAGTTCTAGTATTATCTCCCAGTCCACTTTCTCCGCACCATGCCTAATTTTGTACACCTCTATCCTGTCCTCCCCTCCTTGCCTTTTTTTTTTTTGTTTAACTAAACAGCCCCACACGTTGTGACCTTTCCTTCTTTGTAGGGGAGTTATTCCAGCCCTGTCATTGTGGCTGCCCACTGTGCCCCTTTTCCCTTTTTGTGATGCAGCCTTCTACGCACGCACCCTCTTCCCACAACCACCAATCTCCCAAATCTTACAAACTCCAGCAGGCCTCCCATCCTAGGATGGGAGTTCCAGGGCTTGAAACCCGAGTCGGTTTCATCACAAAAGCCTGACTGGGTCCCTTTCCTGCACACTCCAAGTGCTTCAGTGCACTTTGCAGGTCTGTGGTTCAGTGTCACGACGTTTGGGCAAACTCCATGAGCCCATCAGAGCCCCACTAAAGGGAGACTGTCCAACCAGTCTCAGTCCACTAAAACTCTGGTCAGCCATTGCAGCACTTTGATAACTCAAAAGAAAAAGAAAAAGAAAAAGAAAGGCAATGCAGATATATGCAGCGACAAATTACTAACCACACAATCTGTGAAGGATCAGCAACAGGATCCTTTGCGTGAGTTCGGCAATTATAGGGTTAACCGGCAATGAGATACGGTCTGTATCGGCTTTCGCGTACAAGAGGAAAAACCACAGCCCTTTAAATGGCCAAATAAGGCTTTTATTTGTTTATACAATAACACAGCCGGAACTAGCAGCTCCTTAGGAATACTACGCTGTCAACACGACCTTAGTTGACCCCCGTCTTACCCAACGAGCAGGCTCCCAGGCTAGCAGATTGAATCAGGTCAATATCCTCACATCAGAGACAGTACTCTAGTCAGTTTCAGCCCAGCTCCCGATCGGCGCTTCCTGGATGAGGACGGTGTACCCGGACAGCTTGCTTTCAGGTGGATCTGGTCCTGGCGTACCCGTGGTTCCCAACAACCAACTACCGGAAGGGAGAGGGGTTTTCTACCCCGGATTTCCCACTCTCCCCGCCCTCTGGGTCAGGTGGGGGCTTATGCCTGCCCCTTCGTTTTAGGTGGGCTTATTCCTGCCTGGGAAGAAGGTGACGTAGTGGTACTTTGCAGCTCTTTGAGACTGCCCTGATAGTTTGATGGTCCTTGATGGTCCTTCCTGGACTTTTGTGGATCTCTGCCGAGGCCCTCCTTTGTTGGGGCTGATGACTTGTCTGGTTGCTTCCCCGGTGATCTCATCCCTCCTCCCTCGCCCCCTCCCTTAGGGGAAATGTGTGTATGTGTGTGTGTCTGGGGTTTGGGCTTTCTCCACACAATCCTATACATGTTTGCCTGAAAGCCAATAGCCTTGCCCACCTGTGAGTGAAATGGAGCTTACTCACAAGTCTGCACAGGGCTAGAGCCTTAAATTCACTGATTTGCACACACACACACACACACCTCTACAGTTTCCCCAGAGGTACTTTTCATGACGGTGACTTGGGAAGTGTTGGACTTTGCTTGCACACCCAGCTTGCAAAGGGGTCTGCCTTCCACCCTACCCACCTCTGCCCATGTGCGCATGGCCCACCTTGTGTTCTGCACATCAGGTGCTCAGGAGAGCCTCACCACCGCCTCTTGAGTTAGCAAGCTCTTTGAACAAGCAACCGAGGCATTGTGCCCGCTGCCTGCATCCAGATTGCAAGCAGATGTGAGCTTAAATTGCCTGCTTCTGCTGCCGAACTGTAATAATATTAAGCATTGTTCTAGGACGATGCTGAGAAGCAGACTGGAAGGAAATGTGTTGCGCGGACGAAGAGAAGGTGGAAGGGGCAAAATGTCACCATCGCGGAAAACAGACACGGCTTCCTGTGAGGATTTTTGCTTCCCAGAGAGGGAATAAATCACATATCAGCCTTCCCCCACCCCTAAAAGAAAACTTCCCTTGTCTTCTGAAGAACTTGTGCTGTATTCGAGACTGTAAGTTTCACAAGAAACCTGTTTTGCTTCAGCGGCAGAGCCGGGGTTACGGAATGTGAAATCTCTCAAGTTTCAAGTCCTGAAGCAAATTGAGTTGTCTCAGAGTGCCTGGCACATTTTCACACAATCTGCTGCTGATATTCACATGAGGTGGGGGAACAGTCCACATTACCTCATTCAATTGCCACAGAAGGCCTTAATGGAATCCACACAGCAGGTTCCGGTGAAACAGCCCAAATGCGCTGGCCCTCAAGATCGGTGGCGGGCGCAATGCATTTATCAGGGTCTCCCCCATGAGCACCGCTGGATGACCAATCTGGAATCATCATCCCAAAGCCTCAACGTTCTGGGGTTTAGCTCGAAACTTGGGGAAGGGGCGGACAAGATTAGCTTCCTGCTGCATGCCCTGCTACGCTCTGAGGCAACAATGACCATACACATATCAGCTGCCCCTACCACAGTCTAAAGCAGGGCTCTCCAACCTTGGGTCCCCAGGTGTTGCTGGCCTACAGCTCCCAGCATACCGAGCCAGCATGGCTAATGTCAAGGGATGCTGGGAGCTGTAGTCCAGCTGGGGACTACAAGGTTGGAGAGCCCTGGTCTAAAGGCTGCCTTGTATACAGCAACCTGCCTGGTGGCCACAGGTGACCAGGAACTCCATGCAGGCGAGTGAACAGGCTAGTGGACGAGGAATGGGCCACTCCCTCTTTCTCTGCCAGCCAGCTTGGTAGAAGGCATTACTACCCCCGGCCTGCTAAGAGGAGGCACGTTCCTTCCTCGGCAGACAGCATGGAAACGCAGCCCACTCGCCTCTTCGCAGGCTAGCAAAAATGTCTGCAAGCTACACACACAGCTTTCCTGTGTGGTTATTTGCAAGGCTGATTTAAAGGGGTGAAGAGTCGTGCCACGCATTTCCTGCTGCTTCGCCATAAGAGCTGATTCTCCCTGTCTGGTTTCATGAAAAGGAGTCATATAATCCACATACACAAACTGATAAGGAAAAGAGAGGGAAAGAATTCCACCCCACTCTGGTATGGCCGTGCTGCTCGATATACTGCCCATGTCCCTGAACAACTGAATTCTCATCTGCTTGGGTCAAGGGCCTTTTACAGAAGCCCTCAATTCGAGTACCTATCCCCAAGATTCTCACTTGTCAGGCAACGGTGTAGATCTAGCCCTTCGGAAGCCCCACAAAAGAGGATAATCTACCAAGGCCAAGCCGCAGCCTTTGCAGAGGCCTTGAAGGAATGAAAATAAATAATGAAATAAATAAATGAAATGAAATAAACGAAATGAATGAAATGAATGAATCCCCAGGTGCAAGACAGACTTGCACAGCATCATAGGAACTGCAGTTCTCACAGCCCAACCACGACCCGGAGCATGCATTCGTTGCCCAAGCATTCCCTCCCACCCCACCCTGCCAGCGCCTGTTTTGGGTGACATCCAGTGGGGCTATTGATAGCTTCCTAAAGCACAGGACCGCTGGAAGGTTACGTCATTTGGGGCTTGTGATAAGGTAAGCTGCCCCGATTGGGCGTTTTGCCTAGAACGACGGGATGTAAACGTTAATAGAAGCCTACCAACAAAAAATGTATCTCCCTGTATTATGTATCCGCCCACACCGAGAAAGGGCGCCCACTCTCATGCATCCTCTACGACAGCCTTCCCTGACCTCGTGCCCTCCCAACGGCAGACGTGCTGGGCTGTGTTGGACTGGACCCTAAATAATTCCCAGCCAACATGGCCACTAGCTCCAATGGGAGGCTTTTTTCAAGTCGAATTCTTGTACTGGCACCGGGGGGGGGGGAGACTCTGTGTGTGTGTGTGCATGTGTGTGCGTGATGTATTTGTGAGTATGAATATGTGTCTGTGTGTTATGCATGAGAATAGGTCAGTGTTCTCCAACCTTGGGTCCCCAGATGTTTTTGGCCTACAACTCCCAGCATGCCCCAGCCAGCTATGCTGGCTGGGGCATGCTGGGAGTTGTAGGCCAAAAACATCTGGGGACCCAAGGTTGGAGAACACTGGAATAGGTGTTTGGATGTGCGTGTTAGGCGTGGATGTGTATGAGTGTGTGTGTGTGTGTGTGCGCTGTGTGTGAAAACACATGCGTCTTGAGAGATTGGGAGGTGGACATAAGTTAGCAAGCGCATGCCTGCTTCTCTGTGTAGGAGCAAAGTTTTTCTCACCTGAAAGTTCGTTGTCAGACAAGCTGGAATTGTGCGCTTTCCTCTCTCTTCCAGGGCAGATGGGAAAACATTAAGACCGAAGAAGAATGTCAGCCTTTATCAATCCAGAGCAGCACCCTCGTCAGTGGGTAGGTCATGTCGGCGCAGGAACGCCCTCCGACAGAGAGTGGGGAGTAACTAGGCCAAGTGGCCGTTGCGTAAGAAAGAGGTTGGCCAAGTTTACGAGCTGCAGGGCGCTGCAGAGGATGTGGCTGCCCGTGACACTCTCAGAAGAGACCGGCTCGTTGTTCCATGGAACACAAATATTGCAGAAAGTTAGCAAGGCTCTGTTTGCCAACTGCTGATAAGCCGTTCATGAACTAAGCGTCCTCCTCGCAGAGCACCAAGCTTGGAAGTTCGACACAGTCCAGGGGTTCTGGGCTCCCATACCAGGTCTCACTGCAAAGGTTATTGATTTATCACCTTTTGATGCCGCCCAAGAGCCGAAGCTCTCTGGGCAGTTCACAACAATGAAAACCATAAAATACTCGATGATAAAATACAAGTTTAAAAAAGTACAGTAAAAGTAGTAAGAATAACCATCATCATCATCAGGCGATCACTCGTGACCGAGTAAGATTGTCTTCCGGGATAAAAGGAGGAAATTCTAAAGAAGATTGTGTAGACTCTAGCGATGGGTCCGTAAGTGACTGTGGAGGCCAATTCTAGATCCACACAGCTTCCCACAGTGAGGACGCCCTCCGACAGAGAGTGGGGAGTAACTAGGCCAAGTGGCCGTTGCGTAAGAAAGAGGTTGGCCAAGTTTACGAGCTGCAGGGCGCTGCAGAGGATGTGGCTGCCCGTGACACTCTCAGAAGAGACCGGCTCGTTGTTCCATGGAACACAAATATTGCAGAAAGTTAGCAAGGCTCTGTTTGCCAACTGCTGATAAGCCGTTCATGAACGAAGCATCCTCCTCGCAGAGCACCAAGCTTGGAAGTTCGACACAGTAACAGATTTAAAACAACAGAAACTGAAAGACTAATATGCCTGGCAAAATAGGAAGGACTTCACCTGGTGCTGAAAAGAGCACAACGTAGACGCCAGGCGAGCCTCTCTGGGAAGCTCATTCCACAACTGGGGTGCCACAACAGAAAAGGCCCTCTCCGTAGTAGCTACTCACCTCACTTGCTTTGGCAAGGCCTCCTAGAGGACCACCACTGAGGATGATCTTAGGGTCCCGGCAGGTATATATAGGAGGAGATGATCCTTCAGGTAACCTGGCCCCAAGCCATTTAGGGCTTTGTAAGTTAATACCAGCACTTTGAATTGGGCTTGGAAACGGACTGGAAGCCAGGGCAGATGGAAAAGTACTGGCCTAACATGATCACGTTGGCCAGTCTTGTTGCCCTATTTTGGCCCAGCTGAAGTTTCTGGACCATTTTCAAAGGCAGCCCCACGTATAACGCATTGCACTAATCCAAACAAGAGGGTACCAGAGCATGGATAACTGTAGCTAGGCTATCTCTGTCCAGATAAAGATGCAGTTGGTATATCAGATAGCTGATAAAAGGTGTTCCGTGCCACCAAGTCCACCTGTGCCTCTAGTGACAATGCTGGATCCAAGACTACCCCCAAACTACAAACCTGATCCTTTATGGGGAGTGCAGCCCCCTCTGGAACAGGTTGAACATCACCCATCCGGGCAGATGAACCACCCAATCACAGCACCTCCGTCTTGTCTGGACTGAGTCTTGGTTTATTGGACCTCATCCAGCCCATTACTGCGCCCAGGCACCGATTCAGAACAGCCACTGCCTCTCCTGGATTTGATGAAAACGAGAGATTGAGCTGGGGGGTCATCCGCATATTGATGACACTTCCAGATAACCTTCCCCAGAGGTTTCATGTAGATGTTGAACAGCGTGGGGGGTAGGATACCTGTGGTACCCCATGGTATAACTGCCAAGGGACAGATCAATAGTCCCCCAGCACCACCTTCTGGAATCGGCCATCCAAAAGCCTTGGCCTTCTGGAAGGATGGGGACCTCACTGTGGAACTCTTCCCCCAGGATGTTCATCAAGCTGCCTTAGGATGCTTTTCAACAGAGTTAGCGAAGGTGGCCTTATTGATAAGTTTGTGTGTTTGCACAGATTTTACTTCTGGGACTTTATTATTGATATTTTACTGGAGCGACAACTTTATTGCTGTGATTTTCATGTGAAGGACACATTGGCAACCTTTTAACACATGTGCGCGCACACATTTTACTGCCTACCGCAATGCAGCACCTGTGACGCTACAAAGCTTTGGCATAATGGACAAGGGTGTTTTATAATTATTAGAACATTTTGGGGACTGTTACAAAACCAGAAGGGCACAATCCACCAGGAAGTTCCACATATACCCCACTGAAGCGAACATAAGCTGGATCAACTCACTGGGAGAAGCACCATAGTTCTTACACACAAACCCAGAGACCTTCTGGGCCCATGAGAAGTGGATAATGAATGCCACCTCCAGGTGGGACTACTCGCCTCCAGCGCAGATGAGCTCCTCTCCGTTTGTCACCCCTGAAGTCTGCAAAACGGCATTCCCAATGAGCGAGACTCAAAGGAGTTTCCTGAGGTTAAAGTACACAGGGTGAGAGGAAATGGAAGAAACAGAACGCGGAAGAATAAACACACATCTAGGGTACCGCTTGAGAAAGCAGCAGTGGCACAACTCCTGAAAGTATGTCAGGAGAAGACATACTTTCTCCTGACTCCTAGGAGGCTTCTCGCGCCTTTCACCGGCTTCCTCCAAACAACACTTCCCAGCCTTGGAGCCTCCAAATGAAAGGCGAGAGGAGAAAGCATCCCACAAGCAGTGCCGTCCTTCCAGCTCTAGCTTTGAGGTTTCCCCACACTCCGTTGTGCCCATCGGGGGGCCCTTTGTTCACCCTCCCAATAAATGCTGGCTGCCACGCTGGCTGCCTCCACACGACAAACGCTTTCCTTCTTTCTGCCCAAACTGCAGCACAGCACAGCCAGGTGGCTTGACAGCCTGGCCACTGAGAGCCAAACCAGCTGTGGCGTTCATTGCGGGGATGGCGTAAGAAGAGCCCCGCTGGATCAGACCCAGGGCCCGCCTAGTCCAGCACTCTGTTCGCGGCGTGGCCAGCCAGCTGCCAGTGGGAAATCCCCAAGTATGACACGAGTGCGACCGCACCCTCCTGCTCACGTACCCAAGCAACTGACTCTGATACTGGAGGTAGCAGGGAGCCATCATGAATATTAGCCATATAACTTAGAAAAATGCAATTTGCATGCACTTAGAAAGAAAAATAGCAGCTGTGCCGCATCAGGACCACTGGGGGCGGGTTGGGAGAGTTTATCCCCCCCCCCCCCCCCGCCAATGAAAATCGCTCCTGGAAGCTGCTATTTGCATCAGGAGGGAAGCCTCTCTATTCCATGGCTGCTTTCATATTTCTTTTTAAAGTCCACGTGCATGTTAACTGCATTTGCGCATTAATGCCATGCCTAGTTTCACTTTGAGCCGGCATGCATCCACAGACACCTTCGGGCGGGAATGCTCCATGTAGAAGGAACGCACTCGTTTGGCCCAACCACCAAGGATTAGCTCACTGAAAACTTCTTGGGGCAGGCAACTACCGTACATTAGGGGGAGCATATCCCTAGCGATGTGCGAGCACCACACCTTTATTCCCCCCCCCCTGAAGGACATGATCCTATGGGGTGAGCTCCTGCCGGGCAGCAAGAGCCAGGCAGGGCGAGGGGACGGAGGTGATTTTGCCTCCTTTCTCTGTTGTTTTAAACCCTTTACTGGATTTAAAATCTTTGTACTGCTGCTAGGCTTTACTTTGGCTTTTACTTCATTTTATACAGTAGTTTTAAACTTTTAATTCTTTATAGTGTATTTCATGTTGTACTTTATGGTTTTAAACGCTGTGAGCCGTCCAGAGAGCTTTGGCTATTGGGCGGTACAGAAATTTAATCAATCAATCAATTAATTAATTAAAATGCAAAAAGCAGCTGGGCAGCCACAGAGGCTGGGGAGGGTCCCGGAATGCCCACGGGATATTGGGTGTCGCACCCACCCCTTGCCCCGCCCCGCCCCCCAGGGCATCCCTTTTCTCCCTCTCGGACCTCTCCTATGAGGTCACAGTTGTGACCTCATAAGAGAAGCTTTCCACGGCGGCTGGAAGAAGGGAGGGGTTGGGGGAGGGAAGATCCGAAATCAGATCTCCTCCGCCGTGCTCGTAGTTCTGTCTATGGCTGTGAAGAAGGCGACCCGCAGCTTCCTGTGGTGCCCCAGACACGGCCCAGGAGTCCTAGGATTGCTCTCCCCAGGAATGCAGCGCGATCCCTAGAGCAAGCAGGTGACTCTCCCTTCCCCGGAGGGATCATCCCATGCTCCACAGGCCCTCATATGTCCAGGCCATTTTCTCCCCAAGATCCAGTTCGACGTTTTCCTTTGGCCACTCTCAGCTTAAGTAGCGGAAAGTTAGAGGATTTAACGAGACAAAACGGACGCGTCAAGGGGAGCCAGAGGTCAGAGCCAAGAGAGACCATGAGCAGAACTGAGGCTTAGACAGGGAGAAAAGGGCTGTTTCAGAGAGTCCTAGAAATAAAAAAAGAAGATGGGAAACTGTTGTCAGTCCTCCCCATGGACCCATGGAAGAGCGTTCCTTGCTTTCTAATGCCTTGCCCAGTCCAGGGACTGTAAGAGTTTGACATCTCGCTTTGGAAATTGCTGTGTGTCCAATAAAACTCAGGCTCTTCTGGTGGGGAGAACTTGTTTTGTTCCAGAGCAAAAAAAACAAAAACAAAACACTTGCACGGTTTGGCCGGCTGGATGCAGCTTCGCCTGGGCAAGGAACTCCCCGTTTCAGCTCAGCTCAGCAAAAGTCCGGGCCAACAAGAGAGAGCAGGATTGTTTTGTTTTCAGCGTCGTTTATAAATCAAACACTTTTCGGTTAGAGAGGAAGCCAACGGCAGAGCTGTGGCTGAGTTGCTGTGCATTTCTCTGTCTACAAAACTGTTTCAGGGCAGGCACTCTTTTCATTACGCGTGGCGTGACCCTGCTGTGACGGCCTGCCCGCAGCAGCCTTCGCAGCGCAATTCACGATGCAGGCTGCAACCTACAAAGGGCAGGACAGGCTTCCCCAATTTGGTATCTTCCAGATGTGTTGGACAGCAACTCCAATCATTCGGGGAACTGCAGTCGCACACATCTGGGGGGCACCAAGCAGAGGAAGGCTGGGCAAGGTGGATCCACAATTGGCTACAGAATCGGACTCAAAGAGTGCTTATCAATGGTTCCTTCTCAAACTGGGGAGAGGTAACGAGCGGGGTACCACAGGGCTCGGTCCTGGGCCCGGTGCTCTTCAACATTTTTATTAATGACTTGGATCAGGAGGTACAGGGAATGCTTATCAAATTTGCAGATGACACAAAGTTGGGTGGAACAGCTAATACTCTGGAAGACAGAAACAAAATTCAAAGTGACCTCGATAGGCTGGAGCGCTGGGCCGAAAACAACAGAATGAAATTTAATAGGGATAAATGCCAAGTGCTGCACCTAGGGAGAGGAAACCAAATGCAGAGTTACAGAATGGGGGACACTTGGCTCAACAATACTACAAGTGAGAAGGATCTTGGAATTGTGGTGGATCACAAACTGAATATGAGCCAGCAATGCAATGTGGCTGCAAAGAAGGCAAATGCAATTTTGGGCTGTATTAATAGAAGTATAGCTTCCAAATCGTGGGAAGTGATAATTCCCCTTTACTCGGCACTGGTTAGGCCTCATCTTGAGTACTGCGTCCAGTTCTGGGCACCTCACTTTAAGAAGGACGTAGACAAACTGGAGAGGGTTCAGAGGAGGGCAACAAGGATGATAAAGGGACTGGAAACAAGGCCCTATGAGGAGAGACTGAAAGAACTGGGCATGTTTAGCCTTCAGAAGAGGAGACTGAGGGGAGATATGATCGCACTCTTCCAGTATTTGAAGGGATGTCACACAGAGGAGGGCAAAGATCTCTTCTCGATCATCCCAGTTTGCAGGACACGGAATAATGGGCTCAAGTTTCAGGAACCTAGATTCCACCTAAACATCAGGAAAAAATTCCTGACGGTCAGAGCAATAAGACAATGGAACCTACTACCTAGGGAGGTTGTGGGCTCTCCCACTCTGGAGGCATTCAAGGTGCGGCTGGACAGACATCTGTCAGAGATGCTTTGACCTAGATTCCTGCATTGAGCAGGGGGTTGGACTCGATGGACTTGTAGGCCCCTTCCAACTCTACTTTTCTATGATTCTATGATTCTAAGGTCTTTAGGGAGCCCATGGCCTGAATGGATGCCCTGCCACTCAAGCTGAGCATGTGCTGGGTTGGGTGCAAGTGCCTTTGAAACAATGCAACCTTGCAAGCCATGGCTTGACATTAGTCACTAAAAATTACAACATTAAAAACCACCCAAGACGTTGCAGTGCTGAAACAGTAGGATGACTCCCATTAGGTCTTGTATGAGATGAAGGTGCGCAGGCAGAAAATGCGGGACAACATGGGAGTAGCAACACTAAGTGCCACTCTGTCCTCAGCAACAGGGCCAAGGGACACACCCACCCTTCCCTGCATGAGTGGAACCACAATATTAAGAGGAGCTAACGTGCCAGGATCCAGAGCGCAAACCGACATTTAAAACGTTCCTCTATGGGAGATCCATAAGAACATCTGGGATGGGTAGAATTGCTACCATCAAAATGAACATCATACTGAGAATGATGCTTGTTTTTTTACAATATTATTATACGAGTCTCATTAAAGATGGCAGGCTGTGTGACTGGGCTTTATATGGGATGGGAAGAGACCAAGAGCTGCAGCAAAAACCTTGGGGAAGGAACCCTTATGAGAAGGCTGAACAGGAAGTACCCAATTCGAAAGCATGTGGCAATGCAACACCTTTAAACGTGATGGCACAAAAGGTCCGATGCATGTCCCAGAGAAGGATGGACAAATCTGTCAATTTCAGTTTCTTCTCTTTTTCCATCTTAAATTTATTCTGTCCCATTTCTACATCAGTATATATTCACAAACATTCATGTGCATTTTTGTGCGCATTTTTCCTAACGTACACAGGATGGTGCGCAGTTTGCCTAATACACACATTTTGATATGCACATTTGCCCGCAGTGTGCATTTTTTGCAAGCGGTTTTCCTTAATATAATGCTGTTTTGTGCACTTTTATATGGGCATTTTAGAGCACGCTTTCCCCTAATATACCTAATATATGCATTTCTGTACGTATTCATTTTGTTCAGAGAACAAAACTCTCCCCTTTCCTAGTCCTAGCACACTACGGTGTATGATGATGATGATAATGATGATTTATAACCCACCTTTTCCCCAATACTGGGTCTCAAGGCGGCTTGATTAAACAAAAATGTGCCAACGTTCCACTTGCAATATTGCCATGACATAGTAAAAATCAGGTGTCAGCCAATTATAATCCATACATTACTGCCACCAGGTTAGTTTGGGATAGGTTTATGAATCCCGCTCCCCAGTTTCCTTGATTTCGTTATTTACAATAATAATTTCATATTAGTTGCTGGGATCTCAAACTGGATTAAAATGAATGCCTCCAGGTTTCTGCAAGTGGTAAAGAATGTATTTCTTTATATCAAGGATGGGGAGTCTCCCATCCTAGCCCCGCCTGTAAGCTTTGCTCAAGCCCCACCCCCGCAAGGGAAAATCCATGCGCAGCCGGGCCCCCAAGCAAGGCGCCGGCTGCAGGCGTCAGCAGGCGTTTAAGAAAGCAGGATCCCTCTGATGGCCAACGACGGCCCTTTTCTTAAAGCATGGGAAATTGCCTGCCAGCTTCAGACGAGCCTGCTGCATTTTGCCCCATGCTGGCATAGGCATGATTTGTATTTGCAAGGTCCCAGGTTCAATCCCCAGCACCCCCAGTTTAAAAAAATAATAGTCCGGGGGAATGTGACACGTACTAGAGGCGCCCACTGGAGAGCCATCGCTGCCAGTCACCACAGGCATGACTGGACTAGACTGGCTGTCTGACCTGGTGCGGGCCAGCTTCCAGTGTGCTTTCCCATCTCCTGTGGCTGCCTTCCCAAGAAAAGCTCTCCCCCTTGGTGCTTGAGCTAATCACTGGGGGAACCAAGCCCCTTTGTCCCGTGACCACAGCCCAGGGGATCCTCGGCTCTTCCCACGCACGTGCATAAGTGTCACCGCACAATGATCAAGCCACTTCTCCTGCCCCTCAGCCACAATCTGCTGAACTGATCATGCTCTCCAACAAAAGACAGCCCAGTGCATTTCTCTGCCTCTTTTCTGGACAGAAACAGGGCCCAATATTTCCTGATCTCTCTCTCTCCCTCCCTGTTTAGTCCAGAAACTAGAACTGCACCGCAAGCACAACAAAGGTGATCTTCCCAAAGTTCTGGAGAGACGCCAAATGCCCTTCCTGTTTCCACTGAGCATGATAAGCTATGGATGTATACATGACTTCATTGGGGAGTTGCTGTTGCTCAACTGTGTTGACTCTGGGTTGCGCACTCTTGAACATTTAAAAGGGCAAGGAGTCGGCATGCAAGCCAATGGAGCATGAGACTTCTGAAGGCAATGGCGTGCTTGATTCGGTCTGAGAGGAGGTCTGAGGGGACGGTTTAAGTAGATTGACCTTTGCTGCAATCCGAGAGGTATGGGGGATTTCCCCCTGGGAATCCAAACCAGCCTCAGCCCCACCTCTGACCTACAATATTAACAATGGACTACACTGCAGGGCTGCTGTTAGCTACTCTTTCTCAGCACAGCCTCTCAACCTCCCACAGTGAACTATACTGCAGGGTTGTTGTGCACTACTTTCTCAGCCCAAACTGCAACTTGGAGATAAAAGCAATGTATAATATTGCAGGATTGTTCACTCTGTCACCTTCAGCATAACCACCAACCTGCAGTGTCCGATATGAACTACACTGCAGGGCTGTGGTAACCGTAAGTCACTCTTGCCAAGCTGCAGCCCCTTCCAACCTGAAATATCAAGAGCCAACTGCATTTGTTTTGGAATTTACCATCAGCAGGGTGTGGTTGTTTTTTAAAATAGTGTTTCAAGCTACATGAGTTAGAAAGAGCAGGATCTCTTCCCTGGGGATGTGTGCCACTGGAAAACTCATTCCGTTTCAGTTCGACGGACTTCCTTCCATCACATTTCCAATCTGACGGCTTCTGTGAAATTGCGCGGAATATCTGTGCGATTTGGAGCCAAGAACTGCGTATCTGTTGCACAAATCGGGGCCAAACCGTTAGATCGGAGTCATTGCTGTTCTTCTTGTTGTTGTTCTTGTTCTTCTAGCATTCAACACGAGAAGTACAGAAGCCTCTTCATCTCACTGCAGGTGCACACGCCCCACCCTGGCCACCTTGAATTTTCTGGCAGTTCATTTCATATCTGTGCAAAATTTGCGCAAATGTATACAATTTGCGGAGTGGAGGCCCGAATTTTTTGCACAAATGTCCAGCTTTTAAAAAACAAATTACACAAATTGCAGCCCGCTTTAAAGACAGAAGTTTGTGGCTCAACTTGCATCAGATCAAGTAAGTGCCAGCACGAGGCTGACAGAACAGAAGCCATGGGGCCGAGTCAAGAAAATCCATTGGATCCACCCCCCCTCATCAGATTCCTCACACTTCCCTATCTTCTCTTTGATACTACCCTTTTGAGGTGTTTTTAGGGGTGGGCAAACTAGTGCCCAATCCTAGCTACATCAATTATCTGGATTGCTTCATTATTTTCCATAGGTAGCTCTCACTTACATCCTTGGGGACATTTTAAAATAGCTTCTCAGTGTGAACCAGTAAATTACCTATCCAGACATTGAGATGGTTCTCTCTACCCTCTTTTTTTATCTCTGTGTGTCTCTTCCTCTGTTTCTAGTCACTCCATTCCATTTCCCCTCCCACCCAAGTGTCAAATTTCCCCCCTCCCTCAGTATTTTGTACCACTGAGTCCTTCTACAGCTGTTTGGGACCCCCAGCAATCATGGTTTGTTTTGGGATTATTATTATTTTTTGTATGTCTGCATATCTCCGGGTACCCCCAATTTTGCCAGGCCCTCTCTCTTGTGAGTGTATGCTGCCGTTTTGGCTACCTAATGGCAGGCACTCTCCCTTGAAGTTCAGAGGTAGACTATATCATGATTAGGCAGGCGTTTGGGATGAAAAAATTGCAAGCTAGTTAGACTGCCGCTTGGTTTGATAGTGCTCTTGGTTGTTATTTTGTATGGAGCAGGGCTGCTTTTTTCAAATTAATTTGTGAGTCAATAATGTTTGGTGCGATTTTTATACATAAATCACATCCTGATCCTTTTTGGGATGGCGGTGATCTAAAAAGAGAATGAAAGAAGAGTTCACTGCCATTCAGCTTTGCATGTAGCTCACCTCCAAATCCTTTCCAACTTCTCAACACTGAATTGCGATGCCTAGAACGGAACACGGGGTACCAAATTAGTCTAAAAGAAAAGTAAATTTACTTCCCAAGTTTTGAAAATGATGCTTCTGTTGATGTGACCCAATGGAACAAAGCCCCAGGTAGTTCCCCTGCACCTGACCCAAACTGGAATGAAAGGGAGCTGTGGAGGAGCACAGCGGCAGACCTTCCTGTTGGATTGTGACCTAAAAAGGAATTGGCCTTGTGTGTTGCAGCTTCACATTGCTGGCTCTTTTTTTCAGTTTGTTATGCTGTATCCTGTATAAACCTTGAGGCACTCTCTGAACTGGCCAATTTGCCTCCCTCTTATACTTGCTTTATAACACACACATATGAAAGAAAAATAAGTTTACAGTTGTCTTTGCTTAATTCCACTTTGAGGCATTGCACACAGCTCTCCAGTTTATTACCAAGACCATTTCAAATTAAGTACTGCTTACTTTGCACTGTGTACCTTCTGGCAGACCCTCTCATGGAAATGGGGAGAGTTATACCCCACAAGGCAAAAAAGGAAGAGAGAGGTCCTCCCTGAATTCCTTCAGAACTGGATGAGAAACGCATCACACGGTACATTGCAAACTTGGGATGTGGCAAAATACCAACAACATTGCATAAGTTGCAAAGCTGGACATCAGGCTATAGCTGAGCTTGCAAATACAGGCCTCACTGGTTCTGTGGTTCACAGACTAAGTCAACTGCAGCTCTGGAAATAGCAACAGTGTGGAGAGGCGGCGGCTGATGGACGGTCCAAGATTTAATGGTGCAGTCGAGCCTATAAATGGGGCTGTTCCAGGAGGCAGCTCACTTCTCCACTGTCTGTGGTGGGAAGATGTTGAGCCTCAATCATGAGCAGAGATGACAGAAGAAGAAGAAAATGTCCTCTCTTTCCGTTAATTTCTCCTCAGCCGAGCAAGAGGAGATGGGACAGCCACCCCAGAAACCTCTTTGTCTCCATCGCACATGCCAACACAGCCGCAGCAAGAGTGCCCAGTTTGGGGGGGAAGGTCTGCAAATTCCACCCAGATTTTAGGCTTAGCATCTCAGAGCCCCTTTCCAGACCTGAACATGGTTCTAGAACAGTGTCCTCACTAAACCAGAAGAGGAGTATGTGGGGATTGCATCTGGAAGGTTTCATATGGGTCACAGCTCAGATCCAGAACCAGTTTTGGATCTCAGAGCTCAGCCCTGGAAGATGGGATAATGATCAAGGGGAAGGGTCCTCTGAGCATGGAAAGAAGGCACGTCCCTATGAGGCAAGCATGAAGATCCGGGCACTGCTCCTTTGTAAAAACTCAGTGCCAGGGCTGCCTCTTCTTCCTCTTTTCATAAGAGACTCCCAGTGGGGAATCTCATCTCTTTCCCTTCCCTCCAGTTTGAAATCTCGGCTCCTGCCGCTGTTCTCATCAGTTGCAAACCACTTTCCCAAACAACACTATTAGAAATTATGGTAAATTGCCTGAACTTGCTGGATCAAAGCAAACCCTGATGCCTCTTTGCTTGCAAGATGATCTTGTTTGAACTTCGATTTCAGCTATCTGATCAGTCAGCAAGGTGTCTTAGGGCACAATCCCATGCATATTTAGACAGAAATCAGTTGTACAATTCCCAGCGTTCCGGGGAATGCTGGGAGTTGTAGGACTTTTTTCTGTCTAAACAGGCACAGGATCGCACCCCTTAATTAACTAATTTCCAGCAAGCTCAATGGGAGATGCTTGGATTAGAATTCAGTCAGCAGAGCAACCTTGCATTCAGTCTTTAAGGGTGGCCATACGGAATATTTTAAGTGCTCTTGCTTTTTATTAACGACATTTAGCACAGCCTGACTGAAGGCAATTCCCCCCTCCCCGCGCGCACACACAGGATAGAGCAGAACCCCCTATTAGGGTTCCCGCAAGGCCCGAGGAAATGGGCATCGGCATTCCTATGGCCATTTGGAAGGACACCTGAATATAGGGGTATTCTTATTTATTTATTTATTTATTTATTTATTATTTAATACATTTTTATACCGCCCAATAGCCGAAGCTCTCTATTCCTATGGAGCAGGCATTACACCAGGCCTCTTGGGATGTTTGAGGGTACTCCCATCACTCACCCGGGAGCAGTTTTGGGGCGCCTGCTGTTTTCTGTGGGGCTGCTTGTATTCGTCCAACGCACTCCTGTGGCCACTCGGAAGGACGTCAGAATATTATGGCCATGCAGCAGGAGGTGGCGCTGCTCATGGCACCAGGACCCTTTGGGTTATTTGTAGGTACTCCTTCAGCACACCCATGAGAAATACTGGGGGCCCTGCTGTTTCCTGTGGGGCCACTGCTTGTTGGGTTTTGCATAGGCAGAACGAGATTACCACCTGACATCGAGATTATCACCTGACCTGGTGGGTGTCTCTTGAGTTCAAGTATACAAGGTCTCTAGTCACGAGACATAGTCTCGAGGTGATATGACTCAGCAACCTTGAAAAGGTTTGGGATCAACATGTTGATGAATAGGTTATACAACTGGGGTGAGTAATATCCTATTTATAGGTGGTATAAAGCTAGCACACTTGCTGATAGCTTCATTCTCTTCTCTCTCTTCCACTTGCTTCTCCTCTTGTCTCGACTCGACATGTTGACTTGTTCTTGGACTTCACTTCATCTAGCCTTACCACTGGGGTATTGGTTTTGAGTCTGCAATGATATAGTGAGTAAGAGATGCATTGCTTGCCTTAATCCCATGTAATTGGGTCTTACAAATAAACTCTTTAATCTTTATGAGCTGCTGTTATCTCCTCCTTCCGCCTGCGTGACTGGGACTGAGGGTCACTGGCTAGGGAAGCTTTTGAACCCGGGTCAGTCCAGCTCTCACACTGCTCTCATCCCCATGTATTTCTGTGGCCATTTGGAAGTACAGGCGGTTTGTGACATCTGAACAGCCCGATCTCGTCTGATCTCGGAAGCTAAGCAGGGTCGGGCCTGGTTAGTCCTTGGATGGGTGACCGCCTTGGAAGACCAGGGGCTGCAGGGAGGGGCCATAGCTCAGTGTGACAGACAGAGCACAGGCTTGGCATGCAGAAGGTCCTGGGTTCGAACCCCAGCAGCATCTCCAGGTAGGGCTTGGAAGGAATCCTGCCTGTAACTGGAGACCTGCTGCTGCCAGTCAGTGTCGACAATACTGGGCTAGCTGGACCAAGGCGGGTCTGACTCAGTATAAGGCATGTTCTGATGTAAGGGGAGGTTGCCGAGGGCAGGGGGGGGCAGGTCTAGACTCCATGAATAGGTGAGACTACCGTCAACTTTTGTTTTTTTTTGCATTCCGATTTCTTTGTCTGCAGTTTGGAGATGATCCCTAGAAACTGCTGTGTTATGGGGTTATAGGAGTTGTTCCTTAAAACCACTCTGTAAAGAATTATTTTGATCTGGAGTTGGCTTCCTCAAAAAAACAAATGTTTTTTTTCTGTCGCAGCTGTTCCGATTTGACTATGCCCCCCTAAAATCTTCCAATGATTTCCTTTGGCCATTTGGAACAAACCAGGGCATCTCAGTGGCCATTCGGTGTCCTTCTTTGCAGCACCTCCTTCAGGCATTCCATCGGGAGTAATCTCAGAGGGCAGGTAGGTTGCAGTCTCTGCTCCCACTGAGAAGGTGCTGCTGGCCCCTCGGGGAAACTTTTTTTGCGGGGGAGAGGTGGCAGCAGAGGAACCAGCAAGTGAGGGAGACGGAGGTGGGGCGGCATTGGCAGCACCAAGCCCGCGGGCGCCCCAATGTCTGACGCCGGCCCTGTCTGAGTGGCAGCCAGGCAAGGCCACTCAGGGACGGGGAGCAGGATTTGTGTTTGTTTCTGGATACATTATAAGACTTGATGCTAATTCCTCTGCCACAGGAGTCCTTCAGCTTTCATGGGCATCGAACTCCCCGCCGCCGCCGCATTATTTCTCCCTTCCACAACTTCGTCCCCCTCTTCCAGCCAAAGAATGAGCTGTCTCTGGCGGCCTTGATCCACTAAATAAAGCTTGCCTCGAAGGCCACCTGTAATAATGCCGGCACGCAACACTGACATTCCTCCCGCTTCCCATCAGCCCCGGCGCTGTTTGTTTGTGCATTAATAACTTTGACGCTCTGCCGAGTTATCGATCTCCCTCTCACACGATGGCAAGATGCAAAAGCAAATTAATGAGCAGATGATAGCAGAGCTCTAATGAACTTGCACGGAGTCCAGTGGTTGATCACCGGGGCCAGAGCAGGTGTCGGAGGCAGGGAGATGGGGCTGGACAAGACGCAAGCGAGTCGGGAGCCTCTCTCTGAGTAAGCCCAGGCAAATGTGGGCTGCAAAAGGAACTGGTCTCTGGCGGGGGTGAACGTCAGCCTTTCCTTTGCCCCTGCCCACAAAATTGCTGCCTGAGCTGGCAAAGCGTGGTGGCTACTAAGCAGGCCTATAAAGCAAAATGTCCCACCAGGTTCTCATCTTGCTCTCCCATGAATTCACTAGGGGGCCTTAAGCAAGCTGCCCTCTCTCAGCCTCACCCTCCCCGCAACATGGGGATAGTAAGACCGATCTATCACACGGGGTTACTGTAAGGATTACAAGATACGGTGTGAAGAAGCGCTTCGAACATTTTGAGCGTGCCGTATAAATGCTAAGCATGATTACTGTTGCCACTGCGATTTTTGCAGACACAACCACTCGCTTCTGTCTCGGTGCGGATGCCACAGTTTTGACAGAGTCAGAGATGGATGCAGCTGCGGGTTCATCTAGCCATGTTGCTGCAGACAGATTTCAGCTTGTGCAGGCTGATCATGTGGAGGTTTGAGACCCCCCCCCACCCTTGCTCTTTGGATCTGTGCCCTCGCTGGTTATTAAAATCGGCCAGGATTGGGCTTATGTTCTGGACCTCAGGGGGAGTTAATTCCTCTCCAAGGGAGGATGCACTTCTTTAAAACCCTTGTTTAAAAAAACGATCTTGGATCTCTTGATTCACCCAGTTATCTAGTGTACCCTCCTTGAGAAAGAAACTGGGAAAGGTGGTGGATTCTCAGCTCCAGGTCGTTTCGGATTATACAGATTACTTGGATGTGTTCCAATCTGGTTTCCAGCCTGGTTTTTGGGAAGAAACAGCCTTGGTCACCCTGGTGGATGACTTACTCCAGGGAACGGACAGGGGGAGTGCAACCCTGTTTGTTCTCCTGGATCTCTCAGCAGCTTTGATACCTTCTGTGTTGCCGAGCCAAAATCAGACTGGGAGGAGGAAGGGGTTCCAGCAGCTCCAGTCCATTTTAGAGGAGCATTTCCAGAAGGTTGGTGCTGGAGGACTACTGCTCCGTCCCATGGCCACTGACTTTGGGGTGCCTCTTGCCCCACCCCCCACTTTTAGCATCTCCATGAGGCCACTGGGAGAGGTCATCTGGAGGTTTGGGGTAATGACATGCAGCTCTGCCCCTTGTTTCCTCCAACTAGTCCTAGAATGGCTGTGGAAACCCTGAACGGGGGTCTGGAGTCAGTCTTGGAATGGATGAGGGCAAACAAGATGAGGATTAATCCGGATAAGACAGAGGTCCTGTGGGTGGGGAAACCCCCTGATGTGGACGGAGGTGTGAGACTGATGCTAAATGAAGTTGCACTCCCCTGAAGGATGAAGAAGTGTGCCACTGGGGCGTTCTCCTGGACTCGACACAGTGTCTATGCAAGCCCAGAGGGCACCGTTCACCGGGAGCGCCTTTTATCGGTCTTGGCTGATTCATCAGCTGTGCCCCGATCTGGAGAAAGCGGACCTTGCTACAGTCACCCACATTCAAACTAGACTACTGTGATGCATTCTGCATGGGGCCTGCCTTTGAAGACATTTTGGAAGCTTCAGCTGACAGCTGCCACGTTGTTTGGGGTGGGCGGGTGATCAGAACCTATCATACTGATTCTGTGCCACTTGCATGGTTTTCCAGTCATTTCAAGTGCTGGTGGTCACCTTTAAATCCCTAAACAGCTTGGGACTGGGTTATTTGAAAGACCGCCCCTACCTGTATGATCCTGCAGGGCCCAAAGATTGGCCACAGGGGCTTCGCTCACATGCCTACCAGCACGATCTTTTTAATAACTCAGACCTTTCCAGTAACCCACTTAGTCTGGGTCTCTCAGTTTTAAAATCTCTGGGTTTAATTTTTGGGCTTCTGTGAGTTCTGTTTTATTGTTGCATTTCCTTGTTATGAGGCAGCTGAGGAATACAAATGTAAAATAAAATAAAGATCTGTTAGGGTGATGGGTCTTTTCTGTGGTGGCCTCTTCCTTATAGAATACCCTCTCATAGGATGTGTCCTTGGCACTCTCTCTCTCTGACTATTTTTAAACGGGACTTGAAATGCCAGATATTCTAGACTGCTTTTTAAATGAATTGATGCAGATCTTTGTTTTATAAACCAGGTATTTATTTATTTTTACTGTTGCTGCTGTTTTAAATGTTTTATGCTGCTGTTTTTAGTTCATTGCATTTTATATTGTGTCGTTCCATAATTTTATCTTGCAAACTGCCTTGGGGAGGCTTTGCCTTGAACGGCAGTACAAAAATATTTTAAATAAATAAGTGTGGTGGTGACCCCCGAGGAGGGCTACTACTTCCAGCATAAGTCTCTTAGAGGAACTCTTTCTGCGCATTCTGCTGGCTTCCCCCTTGCAAATCCTCCAGTCTTGTACTTCTGCTCGCAGCAGTCGGTCTCTTGCAAACGCTAGGCCTGCTGAGTCCTCTCTTCTCCACAGCGAGAACCTCCTCCTCACATCGATTATGTACAGAGTCGTGTGAGCCCTGCCACATTTTCCACCAGAGAAACCCGCAGTAGGTATTCATAGATTTCATAGATCATAGAGTTGGAAGGAGCCTACAAGGCTATCAAGTCCAACCCCCTGCTCAATGCAGGAAACTCACCCACCTCACTCTCACGCACCTGCAACTACCACCCATCTTGCTTGGAGGCGGACGGGGTTCCTTTCCAGAGAGCTGAAAGAGTTTGTGCTGCACATTTATCTGGCGTGGGGGGGATTGTCCCCATGGTTCGCTCTGATCGCACTGGGTTTTTTTTTTTTTTAACAACTTAAAAACCTGCAAAACTGAACTGAATCAGGGACAATAGTGAGACGGGCATATCTACCACAGGCAACTATCCTAGGCCACTCTTACGTCTTGGAAAAACCTGCTGCCGGTCTCCAGCCTAGCGTAGCACTGTGGAGAGTATGTCGGACCTCAGGACAAATCCCAGCTTGTCCCTGGAAGGCCCTGGGTAAGCCACCGGGCCTCAGCTTCCCACTCTGTAAAATGGGAGCAGTACGAACTGGTGTCCGAGTGGATGAGTTAAGGACACATTTACCTGCCCTGAGCAACGTAAAGTGGGGAAGGCTATAAATTAATGTAATTGTACAAATATGGGTATAATCCAGCATGTGCAAGGAAGGTGTGTGTGTGTGTGTGTGTAAAAGAAATAGCTCAGGCATGCAAACATTGCAAGGTACATTCTCAGCAAATTTTTCTCTTGCACTCCCTTTCTCTCCTCCAGTTGCCCTTTTCATCTTATTCACATTTCATATCTGTTAGGAGATTTCCTCTGCCCCTCCTGGAGGAATTATTCAGGTTAGGAAACACTAATATAAAGCAAATAAGGAATGTCTTTCAGGGGAATCTTGACTCCCCCACAGCAATCAAACTTAAACATGCCATTATCAGGCCTGGCTGAAGAAATCACTCCCAGTCGGTAAAGAACTTGGCTGTTAACACCAAACTGCTAATTTGCCGTGTGTTGGTTCTCAGCCGGGGAGGCTGTAATTATTCTGCCCTAAACAATCCCAAAGTCTCCAAGGGCAATAAATTATGTGAATTTTGGCCCCATCTTGATGGAGTTTAGCTTTTCGGTGAACTGGGAGAAAAAGTTAGGTCAAACACTGCACACAGACGCTGGGAGTGGAAGGACTGAGGGGAAAAGAAGGGCCTGGGAAGGGTGACGTCTGGAAGGAGTAGCCACTGGGTTGGAAAGATACCAAAGGCCATCTAGTCCTGCCTACTGCCCATCCCACACCAGGGGTTCCCAAAGGACCTTGGAGAAACCCACCTTCCCATATTCCGAGCACACTGGGGTGGAGTCTTCACTTTGTGGAAACCTGAAGCTTCCTCTCCAGACTTTGGATGAAAAGGAACCCCAACAAACCGGAATCTTTTTCCACCCTGGGCATCTGTTTGGGGTTTTACTTATTTATTTTTTTTCCCCTATAGCTAAAGTGAACACAAAAGCAGACCCTTCAATTAGGGTGACCATGTGTCCGACTTGACAGAGGACAGTCCTCTATGTCAGTGTTCTCCAACCTTGGGTCCCCAGATGTTTTTGGCCTACAACTCCCAGCATGCCCCAGCCAGCTATGCTGGCTGGGGCATGCTGGGAGCTGTAGGCCAAAAACATCTGGGGACCCAAGGTTGGAGAACACTGCTCTACTTGAAGGGCTATCAGGGGGCACAGTGGTCTATCTGAAGGGCTGTCCAGCCAAAGACCAGCTGAAAGACAAAGAGCCCTAAGAAGGCAGAGCAGCGGCCTTGACATGGTCCATCAGCAGGTCTTCGCAGCTGGATAGAAGGGTGAGCATTTGGGCGCATGGGTCCCCTGGTCACAGCTGCCTCCACCATGGCGAGATTTAGTGATTTGTTTATTTATTTACAGCATTTTTTACCCCGGTCTTCAGCCAAAAATGGCTCCCCGAGTGGCTTACAAAAATTAATATAAGACAGTCCCTGCCCTCAGGTTTACAAGCTAAAAGACACGACACAAAAGGAAAAGGGACTGGGAGGGAGGGAGAAACAAAAGGAGACTCAGGCACCAGTTCTTAGTTACCAGGTTCTTAGAGATTTTTCTTTTCCTGGCAGGGAAGGGCAAAACAAGCTCCCTGCAGCCGTTCTTTCTTTGGCCAATGTGTGGGGACTTGTTTGGTCTCCGCCTTGCCATGGTGTTTCTCTTGGGAGGCAGCGGGTGCAGCCCCTCGGTTCTCTGGCCGATGGATGAGGCCAGAGTCTGCCACCCCAGGGAACTGTCAGTTGGAGCTGCCATCATGTATTATATTTCTATTGAGATCATAGTTATTCTTTCTAAATTTGCACCTACACATAAACGTTTAGCATATGCAAAATGTTATGCAAGTCTCTGTCCTCTTTCACCCTTCTTAGGGGGAGATGTGATTCCCTCTATTTTGGCAATGCGTTAAGTGGCCACCTTACCTTGAATATTACTAGAAGGGCAAAGATTTTTAAAAAATAATCAAATGGATGGCAAAAGAACCTCCAAAATCTGCACACCAGTGACAGACAATCGGATTCTGAAAATCAATACCAAAAGGTTTCTGCAAAAGACAGCTTCTGCATACTTGCCGAAGCCAAGCTGAGGGGAGCAGCTCACCCTGGAGGTCGTCGTCCCGGCAGCGGACTGAGCTGTACATCGCAGGCCGCAAGGGGGTTCCTGTGTGGAGAAGCCTCCAAGCCACATGGGCCCCAGGCCATGCAAAGGAAGACACAAAACGTTGAACTGACCCCAGCTTCAGCCAAGGGGAGTATCGAATCATCAAATTCAGATCTATCTTGAGATGCGTTAGGAGGGGACATTCATACTGATATCAAACTGCCCAGCGCACACGGGTACGAGGACGACTGGATTTTCGGTTTTGCCACATGGATATGAGCAATACGACAACACGACGGCTCCATACTGACATCATGACAAACCATGGTTTGTGCTAACCATAGTTAAGAGCCCACAGACCATGGCTTGAACTTCCAAGCATGTGACAAACAAACCGTGGTTTGTCTGCTTCCATTTTCCGTCTGCTCAGTGCGCAGAGTCATAGGCTGGCTCCCATTTGCACAGTGCAACAAGCTTGTGGGGCGAAGCAGCTGCCGTGAACGTGGCTCAGGAATGGTTTGGGCAAATGTACGGGGAAATCACAGCTGGTGCCAACTGTGCTTACAGACCAGCTTCAAACCAGGCCTTGATATCCTGGGTTGGCAAACCCTCACAAACCATGGTTTGTGAACTGACATAGACCGAGACACAAAAATAAACCATGGTCTAGAAACCATGGCTTGCCATGTTGTCTGAAGGCAACCAACATTTGGCAGACACAAAATACTCTTGTGTTTCGTGCAGATTTCATTAAAAATGAAAACGTTCCCATCCTCCTGGTTAAAAAAAAGAAGAAGAAACATTTCTGATGTGCCAGCTATGTCCTGACACTCAAACACCTCAGAACGTGCACTTCAGTCCAGCCCCAAATCATGTCTTGCTGTCCTGTATGGCTATCCTTTTTGAATTTATCCCATGCTCTATGGATAAATAACGGCATTCCTCATTCCCCATCCTTGGCAGATGGTGTGCTGGCACTTTACATGCACAAAGATTGTTGTGCTCTGTCCCAAGAGTCCTATTTCGCACTTTTAAAGTGTTGTGATTAAAAAAAAAAAAACCAAACACCCCACTGAGCTGTGAAACACAGCAATACCATTCTAAATCTGGCGCTCCTGTCCTGCCTCATCTGATATCGTAAAACCAGCCTGGTTATGACTCTCGTGCTCTTTCAGGTTCAAATGCTGGGAGACACAGACTGCATTTTGGGATGGGCACACGGAACTGACGTACACCAAGTCAAGCTCCTGGTCCCTCTCACCCACGAGGGTTGAACCTCACGCTCACAGGCTGAATCCAGCCTGCCTGGGGTCCGAATCCAGCCTTCCAGGGTTCCTCACACAGCCGTGCCCCAGTCCTTCCCACCCCAATCACGGGTCATCATGCGGTCTCCCGGCTTTTGTGCGGTTCCCCCCCCCCCCGATTCTAAAAGGCTGAAATGCTCCTCCGAAGGCTGATTGACTGGCAGGAAGAGCTTTGAGCTGAAATGTGCTGGCATTTGTTGGTATTTTGGCCCCGCCCCCTTGTGTCTTTGGCTCCGCCCATCACTAGAATGTGCCTCCCAAGAGCTTCTCCAGAACCGAATGCGGCCCTCAGGCTGAAAGAATGTCAACACCCTTGCTCTAGCGCAGTGTTCTCCAACCTTGGGTCCCCAGATGTTTTTGGCCTACAACTCCCAGCATGCCCCAGCCAGCGTAGCTACGCTGGCTGGGGCATGCTGGGAGTTGTAGGCCAAAAACATCTGGGGACCCAAGGTTGGAGAACACTGCTCTAGCCAGAATCCATTACTCTAAGAAGCACTGGCAGTCCTTCTGAGCCCTGCAGCCTGAAATGCTTTTAAAACGCCAGGGATTGAATCCGGGACCTTGTGCGTTCAAAACATGGGCTCTCTCCCCGGGGTGGTCCCCCAGCACCCTCTGACCCTTCACGTCCGCCAGACAGATGACTGCAAAGAGGTGAGGGTGACATGTTTTCCAGAATAGGTGCCCCTTCTCAAGAAGCACAGCAGCACTGAGGCCTGAAGGGGATCTCTGGGAAGGGGCTGCCATAGTTGGAGCAAGTTTCCATCGTAAGCCCAACACTGTCCATAAGCTATTGAGGGCTGATCATAATGAACAATGCCTAGGAATTGGTTTTGCGGAACATGTGTGTGGCATCAGAAAAAAACAAAAGCAGAGACGAACTAACAAGAAACCCACCGGGCATCCCTAAGTTTGGACTTGAGATAACTTTTCTGAGCAGGAGCAGAAAACCGCAGCTGTTTTCGTGAGTCACAGGTTGCTACGGGTTTCCCCCTGGTGTGTGAAACATTGAATTTGCAAAATAAATTCTATCGTCTCATCAATAATCACGCAGTGGAAGCCAACCACAAAATCTTTTCGGAGATAGAAACATAAAAATTATCTCAGACCCCATTAATAACAGATATTGATTGGCTTAAGTGCAAGTCTATGCACATGCATAAATTACACAATAAAATCAATACAGTTTTACACTTTTTCTATTGAACTGCATTATTAAAAAAATCCCTCTGAAATTATAAATACTCAGCTACGAACACCCCTGCCAATTGATAAATATAATAAGTCAGCTTCCCTATTGTTTCTTAGGTCTATTACAAAAGAATAGGTACTTTAAATCAAGTTAACAAAGATATACCCCCAAAATCAATTCTTGGATCAGTACTAGGGCTGCTGAACTTCACTAAAATATGGATTTTCTTACTCATGGCGAAGAGAATGGACACAATCAGCCAAAAACATCTATGGCTACACCTTAATTCCATAAGGTTTCAGGGGTGCCTCCATCAAAATTGTTCCCTGTCGATTGACAGAATAATGGACAAGCCTGCAAAAACCACCTGCAGAAGAAAGACCCCAGCTATAGAAGGTGGGATCCTGCACACCCCACCGCATGAGCCACTGATCCAAGATCATCATCAGGCAATGGATTAGGGAGCGGGAGAGGATGCTGAAGAGAAAGTAGGAGTGGAGGAAGGTCTTGTTTCACATCGGGCTTGAACGATCACCTCCCACCTCTGGCCAAGGCCGTGGTGATGTGCTTAGGGCAGGGGTGCAAAATGTGCAGCCCGCATGCCGCCTGTGTCCAACCAAGCCAGTTCTGGCAGTCCACTAGAACCCCCTCATCTGCTGCAATGGCGGCGGAATGCCTATCCCTTCCTTAGCTGAAAAGATCAGGTTGCCCCCCCCTCCCGAGGTAGGGAAGAAACTGTAATGAGCACCTCGGGGAGGGAGCTTCCCATCTCTCACTTTGCAGCAGTTGCAAAAGGGCCCCCCCATGCAGGTCAGAAGCAGAGAAATCCCACTGTCTCCTGATGGTCCCAGTCTCAGCACCTGTCCCTTCAAAGCAAGAATGCAAATGCCCAACTTTGGTAGGTTCTGTACTCATGTGCTAGCGCATGATTTGGGCACAGGAGCCAAACCACACGCTAAAAGGGCTTAAGCGTTATTATTTCCCCATGTTTTTTTCTGGAGTACTTGTTAAGTGCTTGGATCTGGCAAACAATTTGTTCGTTAAGCCATATTAGAAAAGACTGAATGAGAAGACCGTATGAGTGAGCAAGTGCGCGCCTCTGTGTGTGTGTGTGTGTGTGTGTGTGTGTGTGCACGCGCGCGCATCTCTCTCTGTGTGTATGTAATACACAAACACACACAAATACAATTTACTTTATTCAAGAGATTTTGAGTAGGAAACTGTTCAGATAAATGTGTCAGAGACAACGTTTGAGGCAGGAAAATGGTTGATCTCTAATGCTCTCTCGTCTAGTAGAAATATTTGAGAGTCAGCTTAATGGCTGATTAAGGAGAACGGGACTCAAAATATTTAATAGCTTTAACAAAATCATGTGCTTTTGCAATCTGCCTCCAAATGGATTTCTTTTCAGGGTAAGCTCAGGGACACCCACTGAAGATAAATTTTAGAGGCAACTCTTAATACGAAATATATGTAAGTTTAAACAAAACCAAAGATTATTGACTGATAAATGTATTTAAATATAGAAAGTCAATGCAAACTTAGTTTAATACCCAAACATGTAAGATATCGAAAGACATCTTGCCTCTTTTCTGGTGCAAAGTGCCTCCAGATCTTGCTCTCAGCTTCCTTAAGATGACAAGCTCTTGCATAAATGGGAAGAAGTTCAAGCGTGTGAATCCATTTTGAATCCCAAAAAGTAAAACCCAGGACCAAACTTTGCCTCGCGAGGTGGATCTTACTGGCCAAGCTGAGCTCCGCTGCTGCGTTCCCCTGCTCCCTTCCCACAGGTCCAAATAGCATCATGCTTTCAAAGCATTTTTTAAAAAATACACCTCTTCAAAGTGACTGTAAAAGACGCAGCACACCTGTAGCAAGACAAAGCTGGAGGGTGCCATGGAGCAGCAACTGAAAGCAAGGGGTGAATTATTTATTTTTAAAGTAAATTTCTCGCGCCCTTGGACTGGAGAGCAGAAGGGAAGCGCATTCTGGGTTTTGCCATCGGCCAGGGGACCCAGGACCACTGGGAGGGAGCACTCAAGTTATCTCCCTCCTCTTCCTTTTCCCTCCACACCCTTCGCCTTGCCATTACACTTTGTACGCCTGAGGCCAGGGCCCCTCTCTCTTTATTTCTACTAGCCGTCTTCTGGGAGACAACTGTTGTCTGAAGAGCAGGATAGAAACGCAGTCAATAAATGAAGCGTTCTGTGAGGCATTTTTGCTATTGTTCTTCAGGGCACAATGGAGAGCCACTTGAAGGCCCATGAAGGGCTGTGCCTGGAGAAGACGCCCAGGTTGAATCCCCGCTTAGCAGCAAACCATATTTGTATTTAATATAGTGCTGCAGATTGTTCAAAGCTCTCTGCACTTAAGCAGCACTTCAGTTGTAAATGTTTTGCTTAGTTTAAGCAAGCAAACAAAACAGAAAAGTCAGTCTCCACTATCACAATCCAAAAAATAAAATAAAAATTACGACAAACGTGAAAGGTAGGCAGGTAGTACCCCCCCACCCCGAAATTACAACTGGGAAGGGCGAGGGTGGGAGACAGTAGCTTGCCTAAGGCCACCCAATCAGTTCATTTGTTGAAGTGGCGTAGCCCACCCTCTCGGCCACGACACCACACCACAGAAGCTCACTGGGGGACCCCAGGCCTGCTGCCCTGCCTCAGGGCTGTTGTGAGGAGAAGACAACCTCCGCATAGAACCAGCTTCTTTTCTACTGCAAGAAAATAGCTCAAAATCATTGCCAAGGAGTCTCAGCAACGCCCCAGACAGTTCCACTCTGCACCGTGTTGCCTCCCGCAGGTGCTTACAAGCCTTCGAGGCCACCAGACTAAAATCCCATGATGCCAAATTGAAGTCAGATGTGTTCCATCTCCCCCTCCAGGCACCAGGACTAGGACCAGACCTTCCACAAGTAACCAGTGGTCCAACAGACATATACCACCAGAAAAGGAAACTTGGTCAGTTTAGGGGGGAGGCCCTTCTCTGCAGCGGCACCCTTCCTGTTGAATGCTGTCTCCGGGGAGGCCCACCTGGCGCCAACTCGGATGCTGAAGGTCTTTTAATGTCCACTTTTAAGTGCTCTTTGAGTGCTGGGGTTTACCTGTTCCACCTTGAGCACGTGTTGTTCCTGCTGCTGATTTGGAATTCTTACCGGCTATATTTATGCTTTAAAAAAAAAACAAAAAAAAACCTAAGCCTCTGTGAAAGTCCCGTAGATGTCATAAGAAATAAATCTGCTGGAGGAGTCTGGAAGCACACAGACGCTGTACACTCACCACAGGCACTTCCTCGTTCGCACGGATGCGCAGTAGTGCCCTTGCGCAGCTCTTGTTTGCATCAACAACGTGTGTGCGGGAAAGCGTTATAGCCACCTCCCCCAACCTGGTACTCTCCAAATGTGTTGTGAGTACAACTCCCAGCACAGGGAAGGCGTCTTTATTGTTCTTCAAGCTGATTAGCACACAGGAGGGGGTGGTGGTGTTTATAGGTGTTTTTTTTAAAGAAACAAACAACCCTGAATACTTATAATCAACCCCTTAACATCTCCTAATCTCTACCCTACAGGGATGGAGATGCAGACGTGTCTCCTACTTTGGAATCCCAAAGCCAATTCATCAGCACCCAGAGCAATTCCAGATAACCAAAGTGCTCCTCCCAAAATGCTGAGTTCCTAAGATCTCTCCCCAAATGATCCCCATTAATGGCCTTCCCAAGGCCTATTAGACAATCCCATCCCAGTTTTCAAAAAGGGATAGGAAGAAAAGACAATTAATACCGCAATACATTCATGTCACCCATTTTTATGGAGACCAAAGGTACTCCAAGAGGGGCCCCAGCTGGAACCCACAGTCGCAATACCAACTGCTGCACTCTTTCCCCCAACCCTCCCCCCAAATTGAAGATTTGTTAAAAGGGGAAAGTTGCTACCGAGGTGATTCTTTTGGGGGCCCTGGCATTACGAATCCATATCTGTTCTTAGCCACAAATGTCACCCAGGCAGTTTTGAGGCTGAATCAAACCATGCTGTGGCCAAAGTGCAGGGTGGAGTGGGGTATGACCTGCAAATGCTTTCGCATGACGCAACTGGCCGCCACCCTGGAGCTAGTGCAAGTCATGCGTGCCACTTGGTTCAGTCCCGTTGTGTGGCTATGGTTATTGCAGTCTCAATGGCTTTAAACAGAAATTGGAAAGATTCATGATGATGGAAATGGAGGAGGAGAAGGAGGAAGAGGAGATCTCTCTGCACGGCTATTAGCCACGAAAGCAGAGAGTCCACAAACATGCTCGCCGCTGTCTCTGCATCAAGCATCCCTTTCCCTCACCTCTGGCCTTCACTGAGCTTCAGAGGCACTGGGAACTTCCAGATGCCAGTGCAAAGCAAATCCAGCCTGCCTCTGCCCTGGGCCTGGAGCCGGGGCAAATGGCAGGAGATCATCTCTGCCTCCACAGTCCTGTGCAAAGGAGACCCTCTACGCATGCCTCTCCCAGGTTCCCCAGGCTGGGACGTTGCTAGGCCTGGCCCTAGGGGGCCCTGGCCCTGAACCTATTTCCCAGGCCCCCCGGATTGATTCCACAGAGCCCCAAGTGTCCACTGGTGCCAACAGGAGTTTTTTTTCCTTAGTTCATTTATTTATTTTATTACATTTTTGAATCACCCATCTGGCAGGTCACCCAGTTTAATTGCCATGCAGGGGGGCAATTTTCAAGGAGGGGTCACAGCTGGGGAGGGGACAGTTAACTCCTCCCTTCCCACATATTGCAAGACATACACACACCAAAAGAATTCCCCCCCCCCAACCTCCTGCATGGCAATTATGCTGGGGGGCGGGGGCGGGAAATCCACTGCTTTGGGATGATCTGGGTAAGCCTGTAAATTCACTTAAGGATTTCTTTATTTGAAGATATTGTAGATACGAAATTAATTGGCCGGCTTTGCCTCCTGTGAACTTTAAATAAATCCTAGTAATTATTTCTAAATTGACATATAATGATATAAATTAACATATGCAGATTTTATGCAGATTTGTGTGTATAGGCCAGGGCCATGAATCTTTTGTGTGCCTAGCAGCTCCCCTGTCTCCAATACGGATGTGGGAGAAGTTAGTTCAGTTCTCGCTTGAATGTGAACTTACCTGGTTTCAGACTTTCAAACAACTATGTGAACTGAAACTCAGTTATCCTTCAAAATTTGCCCTTTTCCAAATTTTTCAATGGAGTTCTCCAGTCCAAAAACGCATTAAAATGCATATATTAGGGAAACCAATGTTCAAAATGCATCATATTAGGAAAGTTGCTTGCAACAAGAGTGTATATTAGGCAAAAATACATAGAAAAATGCACATGCTCAGTGAAATGTGTGCCAAACTTCTTATGAATTTCCATGCAAACATTTTGGGGGAAAAACCACTCTCCAAATTTGGGACGAGCCGAACTTAAGATTGGAGAAACGACTGAAGTTCAAGGTGAACTGAAGTTTAGACTGGAAAAACAGGCCTGTGTGGCTCACGCTGGCTCAGCTTGTCTGAGCGTGGAAAGCTAAGCAGGGTCAGGCCTGGTTATTACTTGGATGGGAGACCCCTCCTCTAGTTTCCTGCATTGCGCAGGGGGTTGGACTCGATGGCCTTGTAGGCTCCTTCCAACTCTATGATCTATGAAATCTATGAAAAATGAGAACCTGAGAGAAACCAAAAAGACGGATTCTTCTATCCCTACTCTTCATTATTTTGGTGGCTACCAAGACCAATCAAATTTGTGAACCCCTCAATGATAGCAAATAGGTCCTCCATGTCCAGGAGCAATAGACCTCTTCTCGACCATCCCAGAGTGCAGGACACGGAATAATGGGCTCAATTTACAGGAAGCCAGATTCCGACTGGACATCAGGACAAACTTCCTGGCTGTTAGACAATGGAGCCAACGACCTAGGGAGGTGGTGGGCTCTCCCACTCTGGAGGCATTCAGGGTGTGGCTGGACAGCCATCTGTCAGGGATGCTTTGACTTGGATTCCTGCGTTGAGCAGGGGGTTGGGCTGGATGGCCTTATGGGTCCCTTCCAACTCTACTGTTCTATGATTCTATGATCAGCTGCTGGGGAGGACAACAGGAGAGGGCTATTGCCTTCATGCCAGGCTTCCTGAAGGCATCTGCCTAGTCACGTTGAAACAGGAAGCTGGACCAGACAGACGCTCAGTCTGATGTAGCAGGCCTGCTCTTGTGATCTTAAATGCTGCCATACTGAAATATTTCCGGAAGCTTCCAGCCACTGGGAGGGGAAAAAAGTGCTTTCAAGTCAGTACAGAGGCTTAAATTCTCAAGCAAGAACCCCTTTGATCAAGTATGCCGCTGCCGATTTTCACCCTTCTGTTAAAATGAAACGTTCCTTTGTTTAGAAGCATCGTTATTTCCACAGCTCTGGAAAAAACAACGACTCTTACTGCAAACGAAGCAGAGGGGAAACAAGACAACCCGGAAATATCCCAAGGTGGCTGGCACTTGTGGAAAGACAAAAAAGGGAGGAGAGCCCCAAGAATGGCACAAGGAAGAGGCAGCCAAGTGATGGAAGTTTGGGGATGAGAAGGACTCCCCTCATCAGAATGCGGCATTTCGGACAACAATGGCTTCGGCTAGCTCTTTCTCCGAGTCTTTATGGGTTAAACGTGGCAGGAGATCCAATTAAAATATAATAAAATTAGAATTCTTACTCCTTTGCCCATAAGAAGTGATGTAATATAAGCAGAGACAGCATGGTAGACAGGATAAAGTGTTCAGCTTGGAACAAGGAGACCTGGGTTCAGATCAGAGACCGGCAGATGTTCCCCGTCCTGTTCCCGTCCTGTTCCCTGGCTTGCCTCAGCCCACGCCGCTGCTCCACCGGCCTTCTCATTTAACTTACGAGAATTTCTTATATTAATGTTTTGTGACAGGCACATGTGCTGTTTGCATCCTTACTTCTTTTTTACCCTCACAACTTGTGGATACCCAGAAGCACTCATGCACATTGATTAAAATGCTTCACGGGGGGGGGGGACCCTGCGATGTGATCACACAACAGCATCAGGATTCCTTTTTGCACGGTGCTATAATCAATGTACATGCACACTCCCCACATCAGCAATGTGTATGGAAAAATAATATGCCACTGCTGCGAGCTGCGTGCCCGCAGAGGTCAGAAGATGCTTGGGATGGAAGAATGGTCGGTTGCAGACACATCGGTCCAGCGCCCCCATATAAACTTGATCAAGTAATTCAACACTGCAAAAAACTTGTGGAGAAAAACAGAGGGGGAGAAGAACTAGGTTAACAGGTGGCTGATGAATATAAATAAATGTGAAAACACCCCATATTCAGATCTCCAGTCATGAAGCTGACTAGGAGATCTTGTTCCAGTCGCTCTTTTCCAGCTTGAGCTGCCTTTCAAGGCTGTTGTGAGGAGAACGGGAGGCGAGAGCCCACATGCTATAGGGAAAGCAGTCGTGTTTCCCCTTCTAAGTATTGTCTCTCGGAGGGGGGGGGGGCAAACGCCGAGATACACACATAGACCACTGGCCTTTGGCTGGGGACATTGGGAATTGTAGTCCAGCAACCAGGTTGGGGAAGGCCACTTTAACAAGCGGGGACCTCCAATTGCCAGCAATGCTGCCGAAAGGCCACCCCGTGCAAATATTCACAGCTGAGCTGGAGCTGCACCTGAACCTGACCCCAGACATTTCTGGCGCACCTCGGCAGCACCTGACGCAACGCACAGATCCAGTTAAAAGAGTAGACAAGGCCAGGCAGCAAAAGCAGGGCTGCAGGGAAAGCTGTCTGCCTCAAGGGAAGCGCGGTGCAGAAAGCTTGTCTTCTGCTCAGCGTGTGCCTGGGACGGCCCTCCCCCTCTCCGGAGCCGCGGCGTGTTCTCCCTGCTCCAGCCGCTTCCAGGGGAGACACGTACAGCTACAGGTCGCATTTGGGGCCTGCACGGCCAAGGCAGCCTCCCCGGGAGAGGGACCTGGCCGCCCTGCCAAACTTCGCCTCTCGACAACAACAGGCAGAGCGTCCAAGTGATTGCTCAACCGAATGCGGACGCCGGGGGCGGGCGTCGGGCCTCTCGCAGCGGCCAGCACTCTTTGGCTCTCTCTGCTCCGGTGGAAAGGAAGGCGGCACGTCCTCCTGAGGGATGCTGCGCACGCCCACCTTGGCTCTCCGTGCCGTGGCTATCACCGGCTCATAGTCCTTTCCGTTCGCCAAAGCCCGGGAAGGGAAGGCCCGTCGTGAGGGGGCCACACGACACGACGGCCTTTCAGTTATAACAACATGTGCGTGAGGCAGGCTGCTGCGGAGGCGCATGCCGCTAGGCCCGAGCGCGGGCGAGGATTGGAGCAATGGCTGCTGACGGCACACGCGTCTCCCTAAACTGGAGGAGGCCGTGCTGTCCTCTCCTGACGCAGATCCTGGGAAAGGGAGCGTTTCTCCGATGGGAGACCTACGGAGCTGCCTTAGACTGAGTCAGCCCCCTGGGTCCATCTAGCCCAGAACTGTTGACACCGACTGGCAGCCGCGGCTCTCCAGGGGTTCAGGCAGGGATATTTCCAGCTCTACCTGGAGATGCTGCCGGGGATCGAACCCAGGACCGTCTGCATGCAAAGCGGGGGTGCAGCCACGGAGCTGTTCCACAGAGCCTCTTCGCTCCTCTTCTTTCCCAGCTAGTATCTCTAGAGCAGTGTTCTCCAAGCTTGGGTCCCCAGCTGTTTTTGGCCTACAACTCCCAGCATGCCCCAGCCAGCGTAGCTGGCTGGGGCATGCTGGGAGTTGTAGGCCAAAAACAGCTGGGGACCCAAGCTTGGAGAACACTGCTCTAGACGCTTCCAGAGGCCGGGCCTGGGAGCTTCCCGTGAGCAAAGCCGCCACCCTGCCACAGAGCTGTGGCCTGTGAAAGCAGACCAGTGCGCCCAGAAGCATGGGGCACGGTTATGCGGGATACTTGCATGGGAGGAAGCAAGGGAGGCGTCTGGGGGAGGCGGCTAAGGCGCTTGTGAATTGTTTGGCCTCAGTGTCGGGGGTACTTTGTGCTTTTTAAATTGCATACACTTGCAGAAATCGAGAGGTGCTCACGGCAGCAGTTTGTGGGAAGTGGGAAGGGTCTGTCGCTGGGCCCAAACCTTGGGGTCTCATCATGCCACAGAAACAAAGGCCCACATCGAGTTCTCCTGGATGAATTATCACTCTCCGTTGCCCCCTTCGGAGTTGCAAACGGGGGCAACGCTGGCTCTCCCCCCCACCTCTGTTTTCACCCTAACTTCTCCAGTGCTTTCCTTGCTTATTCATTTTTGCAAGATTTAGTTTGTTTGTTTGTTACATTTATATCCCGCCTTTCTTCCACGGAGCCTGAGATGCCATACATGGCCCCGCTCCACTCCCTTTTCTCCTCACAACAACCCTGTGAGGTAGGGTAGGCTGAAAGCCCAGTTTCATGGCCCAAGTGGGGGACTAGAACCCGGGTCTCCCGAGTTCCAGTCCAACACTTAAGTGTTCTCCAAGCTTGGGTCCCCAGCTGTTTTTGGCCTACAACTCCCAGCATGCCCCAGCCAGCGTAGCTACGCTGGCTGGGGCATGCTGGGAGTTGTAGGCCAAAAACAGCTGGGGACCCAAGCTTGGAGAACACTGTGTCTAGCTGCTACCCCATACGGACACACGGGTGCTCCCCACAGAATGACTGCCAGATCAAGTGAGAACTTTGCAGGTGTGTGAAGGTTGAACCCCGGAGGGGGACATTTTGGACGGCCTCCCGTGTGGCACATCCTGATGGGGCCTGTGCTGGCATTAGCTGCCAGCCTTCATCTGGAGAGCAGGCAGGGAAGGAAGAGGAGGTGGCGGGCAGAGCGGCACCAGAAAACACATCAGGCCACGACGGTTAAGCCTGGCAGGCCATTGCTCAATGCAGAGGAGCAGGGCCAATGCAGAAAGATGGCAACCTGATCGTTCTGCAACCAGAAAACCTTTCCAGCTTCTATTCAGCCTGCCGTTGAGATGGAGGCTGAGGCAGAGCAGGAAACGTCCAGGACAAGGCGGGGGCAGTTGCCTGCTTGCCTCTCTCCCATTTCGCCCGTCACAAGCTTCAGGCTGCGTAAAATCCAAGTCTGACAGGAGGGAACTGACCTCTAGCCTGGGAAAGGAGAGGTCCTGGGGCTGGCTAAGGGGGGGGAGGGTGAGCTCCAGCACCTGCTGGTCTGAACTCTGGCGCTGACCTGCGAGGAGACCACGCAAGGGAGAGGATTCCAGAGGATTCTTGGCACGGCTCGGTGTCCAGCACTCTCCCGATGGCTCCTCTGGGCCCTGCGAGAGGCTCGGCGCATGAGATCAGCACGTGCAACGTGCGAGGCGTGGATGCGGTCATGTGGGTTTGTGTGTGTGTGTGCCTGTGTAGCTGTGCGTGTCTCCTCTCGTTCCCGTAGGCCCAAACCAAGAGAGAGAGAGAGAGAAGAATGCTAGAGCAAACGACTTCAACCCGTGGAATTGGGGCAAAAACAAGTTAGCAGTGAAAGAAAGTTTTGCTTCACCTCTGGAATTGGAAAAATAAAATCAGCAAGATGAAATCCTTGCACTCCGCTGGGAATTGTCTAGACTCCTTGAGGAGAGCATCATCAGCATGGAACACATCGCCACGAAACGGCCCTGCAGGAGCCCCCGTGCATTTCGAGAGCAACAATGCTGGCAGCGGCAAGCAACAAGCTGTGGCTTGCACTCCGGGGTCAAAGCAATGGCCACATTTGAAGCCAGGCATCGAACTCCCCCAAGCTCAGGGAGCACGTTGCTTTTCCTTAACAGCATGGAGTTTGACTCACTTGCTTGAGCCATCTGCAACCACTTGCCCTGAAAGCTGCCTGCTGAAAGACACTTTCCCTCCACTTATAGTGGATTCAAACTGCAGTCTGGACTGTGCAGGTCAGGCCTCCACAACCTGGGACCCACCCAGCCAAAATGCAGCCCAAAAGCCATGCCTGGTGGTCCCTCAGGGATTCAGAAAACCTGCTGGTTTTGCTGGGACTGAAAAGAAACCAAGGGGCAACAGAGCACCCAGCAGGCTTCCCACATAGCGCTCGGCTTTATGGGTCCCAAGTCGCACAGGCCTGGCGAAGGGTGGAAGGGAGCAAAGGCAGCCTTTTTTGAACCAGTCCAAACCTACCCTTTCCCTATATCAGTGTTCTCCAACTTTGGGTCCCCAGATGTTTTTGGCCTACAACTCCCAGCATGCCCCAGCCAGTGTGCTAGGAGTTGTAGGACAAAAACATCTGGGGACCCAAGGCTGGAGAACACTGGTCTAATCCCTTTCTAAAGCCATCTACGTCGGTAGCCATCACCACACCTTGTGGCAGCGAACCCCACAGCGAGGTCAAAGTCACTCCTGGGGCAGACGTGACTGTAGAGTTCTTTTGGACATTAATTTCTGATTGCTAAACTAGTGCAGTTTGGAGGGGAATGAACTGAAAGCCAATTGGGCAACTCCAAACTACACAAGCATCTTCTGTCGCCTGCAGTGACCCCTGGTCTCTGCTGTTCTTGGAAGAGAGGGAGGCATTAATGCTTTTGAGGGCTGCAATGAATCTCTGCAGGTATCCCAGCCAACACCTGAAAACTCCCCAAATGGAGATTTGTTCTGTAACCTAGAACTCCTATAACCTTGACTGCCCCCTGTCCAAAATAAAGCCAATGAAAGCCAACTTCACAAGATACCTAACTTTAAAAATAAAGAAATCATATTCCTGCAAATCACGTGTCTTAAAGACAAGACATATTTTACTTTATTTTCTTTCTTTCAAAGATTTATGACTCACATTTCACTTTTACATTAAAGTTTTCAAAGTGGCATACAATGAAGTGTAGTTAAAAATTAAATAAAAATCTAATGTTTCAAAATAGTAAAAAAATTAAAAGCAACATCAGCTGTAAAAATGATAAGGAACAGGATAAAACATCCTGTTTTATAACAGCAGAGTTATAAAACCTGGTTATTAAAAAATGTGCAGGAAAATAAGATACTGACCTGAAGCCTAAAACATAACAAAAAAATGGCACCAGACAGACCTCTCTAGAGAGATAATTCCACAAGCAGGGTGCCACAACAGAGAAGGCCCTCTCTTCAGTCACTACCTTCCTTGCCTTGCCTCTGAAAGACTGAGGGGAGATATGATAGCGCTCTTCAAGTACTTGAAAGTTTGTCACACAGAGGAGGGCCAGGATCTCTTCTTGACCATCTCTTCTTGACCAGAGTGCAAGACACGGAATAATGGGCTCAAGTCACAGGAACCAGACAGGGCTCCTCTATTCAGTAAAGATTTTGCATCCTGAGAACTTAGTTCTCTCCTTTTTTTCGTCAAGTCACAGGAAGCCAGATTCTGGCTGAACATCAGGAAAAAATTCCTGACTGTTAGAGCAATACAACAATGGAACCAGCTACCTAGGGAGGTCATGGGCTCTCCCAGCTGGACAGCCATCTGTCAGGGATGCTTTGCCTTGGATTCCTGCATTGAGCAGGGGGTTGGACTCGATGGCCTTAGAGGTCCCTTCCAACTCTACTATTCTATAATTCTATGATTCTAAGAGGTGGCTTTTGAAGGACTGCAGAATATGACATCAGAAGTTGGGCAGGTTCATTTCAACTTGTAGTGCCATTTAAGCTGGACTTATGGCACAATTCCACAGGAATCTGGAAAAGTCTGCAGACTGTGGTCCTGGCTGCTGGATACAACTATCCAAAAATTTCTGCTTCCATCCCCCTGCCCTTTTAAATTCAGTGAAGCAAGCTCCTAGCTTTATTCAATGGTTGTGAAGAAATGTCTGAAATGACTGGTGGAACTTCAGAAGCGAGAGGTGCTGTGGAATGCAGTCGTCAGCTGCTTGGAACAGGCCTTCTCCAGGTCCCACGCAGCTCCAAGCAAGTTATGCAAAATATTAAGACTTGAGGGAGGCTCACCTTTGTGACCCCCCATTCTCAGCAAGTCTCCGCCATGTGGGGCATTGTTCCTATATCTCCTCTGCAAAGGAGAGAAAGATACCAGCAGTAGTGTATCTCCTTTTCAGTAGACTTTCATCAAGAAGAGCTACTTAGCCAATTCACAACATCTCACAAATCCTTCTTTCGCTGCTTTCCACCACCCTCCAAACCTCTGCAAATTACTTGCGGGAGCGGAACTAAACCCACGCATCATCAGTCCCAGATCGCATCTTTGAGAATCCAATCGTCGTATCGCCAGCACTTATCTTCAGGAAAGTGTCACCTTCAAACGCTCTGGCTGGCAAGACCGGTTCATACTGAACAGATCGTCACCTGCAAGCACAATCTTCTTAATATAGAATGAAAAAAACACCCTGGACCCAGCATGCCGGGGAAACACTGACAGATTTTCATACCCACTTCGGAAAGCACCAGCCAACAATCGCAGCAGAGCAGCTTTAACACCTTCGGGGGTGCGCTGAAGCTCAGCGGCAAAACAGGCGCTTTGCAAGCAGAAGGTCTAAGGTTCGGTCCGCGGCAGCATCTCCGGGCGGGGCTGCGAGAGACCCTTGCCCAAAACCCTGGGGAGCCACTGCAGAGAATGCTGAGCTAGATGGACCAAGGCCCTGGCTCTCATAGAATCATAGAAAAGTAGAGCTGGAAGGGGCCTACAAGGCCATCGAGTCCAACCCCCTGCTCAATGCAGGAATCCAGGTCAAAGCATCCCTGACAGATGTCTGTCCAGCCGCACCTTGAATGCCTCCAGACTGGGAGAGCCCACCACCTCCCTAGGTCGTTGGTTCCATTGTCTTATTGCTCTGACAGTCAGGAAATTTTTCCTGATGTTTAGGTGGAATCTAGGTTCCTGTAACTTGAGCCCATTATTCCGTGTCCTGCAAACTGGGATGAACGAGAAGAGATCTTTGCCCTCCTCTGTGTGACATCCCTTCAAATACTGGAAGAGTGCGATCATATCTCCCCTCAGTCTCCTCTTCTGAAGGCTAAACATGCCCAGTTCTTTCAGTCTCTCCTCATAGGGCCTTGTTTCCAGTCCCTTTATCATCCTTGTTGCCCTCCTCTGAACCCTCTCCAGTTTGTCTATGTCCTTCTTAAAGTGAGGTGCCCAGAACTAGACGCCGTACTCAAGATGAGGCCTAACCAGTGCCGAGTAAAGGGGAATTATCACTTCCCACGATTTGGACGCTATACTTCTATGAATGCAGCCCAAAATAGCATTTGCCTTCTTTGCAGCCACATCGCATTGCTGGCTCATATTCAGTTTGTGATCTACCACAATTCCAAGATCCTTCTCACTTGTAGTATTGTTGAGCCAAGTGTCCCCCATTCTGTAACTCTGCATTTGGTTTCCTCTCCCTAGGTGCAGCACTTGGCATTTATCCCTATTAAATTTCATTCTGTTGTTTTCGGCCCAGCGCTCCAGCCTATCGAGGTCACTTTGAATTTTGTTTCTGTCTTCCAGAGTATTAGCTGTTCCACCCAACTTTGTGTCATCTGCAAATTTGATAAGCATTCCCTGTACCTCCTCATCCAAGTCATTAATAAAAATGTTGAAGAGCACCGGGCCCAGGACCGAGCCCTGTGGTACCCCGCTCGTTACCTCTCCCCAGTTTGAGAAGGAACCATTGATAAGCACTCTTTGAGTCCTATTCTTTAGCCAATTGTGGATCCACCTGATAGTTGTTCCATCTAGCCCACTTTTAGCTAGCTTACTAATCAGGATATCATGAGGCACTTTGTCGAAAGCTTTGCTCTGTCTAAGCCTAAGGCAGTTTCCTATGCTCAGCCCATAGCCAGACATTTTAATGCAGAAGGCCAAAACCTTTCAGACTGCAAAATATTTTAGACAAAACATACGTCCGATCTTGGGGCGCTAGAAGCAAAAGAGAACTTTCTGGATATGCAGACTGAACACACAGACAGTCCACGACTCGTATCCAACGTTAGCCTGACTTAAGTCCCATTCATTTCAGTCAGTCTCCTCTAACATTGGATACAACCCCATGGCCATAACCTGCAGGTAATTACTAAAGTTTCCACTGATGTGCAGATTCTACTTAAAAACCCCTTCTTCACTTCTGTAGCACCAGGTATCCCGCCCCGCCCCGAGAATTTTCTCTTCCCTCCCCATTCTTAAAAATGTCGCCTCGGCTCCCAGGGCCTGCTTGGAAATCCAGCTGTGTGTCTCATGAAGGCAGCAGCCAAAACATTTAACTACATCACGTTAAGTTAAGCGCTTCCGTTTTGTTGGTCACACACATTCAGAGATACATAGATAGACAGACAGACAGACAGACAGACATATTATTCTTTATTTTAATTCTAATAATTGTTGTTAGGGCAGTCAACCAATTAAAGAGGTTTAGTGGGTTAAACTTTTATTCAATTAAATTTAAATAAATCTGCAAGTTAACAAATCCTCAACACACATTCCTTTTCCAGATGTTCAAGGAAGCATGAGAACCTACAACATAAGCAAACAAACAAACAAAAGAACAACACTACCATATTCATTGCTAGGAAGGCTGTCTTCTATATGCTTCCCCCTTATTCTTTATGACAGTAACACACCAGAACCAAAGCAGCCCGTTCCCCAGAGCAATGAATTGTGCTTTTAATTCAGCTCAGCCAATTAAAGCTGCCCCCCTCCAATCAAACTAAAGCTGTGCAAACTGATCCGTTCAGCTGTACTCAGCGAGCCTTACTCTCGGGTAAATGTGAAGAGGCTTGTAGCTTTAGTTGATTAAGCTATCGATTCCCAAATTCAGAGTCTGTGTGCAGATTTTGACAAGAGAAAAACGGAGTGAGAGCAGGTAGGAGAGGAACCCGACCTATGCCAGAAACCTCCTACTGATACAGAAAAGCAGAAAGAGATAGAAGAACCACCCTTCCTTGCCCAGCCAAAAAAAGAGAGAGGCAAGAGCTGTGCATGGCAGCGCAGATACGAATCCCCTGCCAAAACCATCCTTTTGGCAGTTTGGGACAAGGGTGTGAAATAAGCACATTCACGTTTGCCAGCCCTACCTTTTTTTACGGGGGGGTTGCGATCTCCCCCACCCCCCCGGTCCACGATCACCCCTCCTCACATCTTCTGTTCCCCCGTGATTTCCTGGGAACCGGAAGTGACGCCGCAGAGCTCCCGTTGTGTCACTTCCTGGTCCTGGCGCTGCACTGTACTTTTAACGTATAGATACCCGGGCAACCCATGGCTGTTTTAGGTGGGTTGCCCGGGTATCTACGTTACAAGTGCAGCGCCAGGACCAGGAAGTGACGCGACGGGAGCCCCGCCGCGCCAGTGCTGGACCCGGGAATTCCCGGGTTGCAGGGCGGGAGCGAAGGTAGGTGGGGGTGGATGGAAGGTGGGGGTTCACAGCGGGAGCTCGTGGGCACACGGGGGGGGGGAGAGGTGGTTCGTGGTCGGGTTCAATAAGACGAACAGGGTGTGTTTGTCCGCTTGAACCCCCCCCTTTTGAAATTCTCGCACATCACTAGCTGGGGGCAGGGACCTCAGCCCTCCCTTACCGAAGAATGGATCGAGAGGTGGGTGGGGCATCCCCCATGAATTATCACAGGTACCTACTTATAATAGCAGCCACATGTCGGCACTTTCCACTGATTACAAAGGGAGAATTGACCATATGCTTAACTTTATCCCCCAAATACTGGTGCAACTCACAAAAACCAACTCTGGCTACATCGTGCTCAGTTATTTTGTTGCTAAACTCACTGCCCACCGCTTTTCGTCACCAACATGCATTTTCTTCTTCTGTTACTGAAATCTCCATTGCATCACATTCAGTTTAATTTTGGAAGTTTTACAACCTCAGTGGAGCTGTAGAATTTGGAGGCATGTTTGCAACTCTGTACGCCAATCTCTGTGTGCCCAAGAATGCGTGAAAAAGAAGTGAACCCAAGGAGAGTAATCTTGGTTGTGTTATTGGATAGATAAAAGGGGTGTTACACCTTGATAAATAAAAGGCAATAAAGATACTAATCACGTTTTTTTTTTAATGGTGAGCAATTCCTACCCTTGGCATCCTGAACATGGGACTTAACTCTGTGCTACAACATGAGTTTTCTATGCAACAGTTTGCATACACTACTTTTTAAGTGGACACTGCATTTTCACTGCAAAATGATTGCATAAAGTGACCGGGCACCACCCACCGGGATGTTCTCATCTGCAAACTCCACTTAAATGACTGGGAGATGCGCAAGAGCGGTGTGCATTTTAATGGGGCTTGTGCCCTTCGTTTAAAAGTACCCAACTGCCATTTATAGGCAGAAAATAAAAAGCAATAGATTATCCAATATTCTGTTTCACTGCTCCACCCAGTCTCAGAACCTTAAAAAAGAAAAGTAAAAGGCATTTCTCAGTAGAAAGGTTCGGACGATATCGTCCAGTCCAGCAATCCACAAACGTTTTCCATTTCTACAAAACCTACAAATTTCACTTCCCTCTCATTTCTAGTTAATTTTGGCATCTGTAGTCCATCCCACCCCCCGTTCATCATTTCAGTTCTTGCAGTTACGAGAGATGCACACAAACTTGTGGTTCAATCCCATTGCGCGTTGACTCCGAGGCGAATCCTACCAAGTTCAATCAAACTTAGTGTCACCTCGGTTTATATAGGATTGCAGACTTAAAATTAGGAGTAAACACTTAACTTAAAAGATCACCAAATTACCCCCTCAGACCCACACGGTCCTTGCAACGGGGAGAGGAAGGCTCGAATCCCTTTTTCTCTGGGTGTCCTTCCCTTGCTGCAACCTTTCTTCCTCGGCCTAACTTAGGGTTAACACAGGATAATTCTCATTCATGCTGCCTTGACCTCCATGGAGGTCTTCAAGTTCATTTATTATATAGTCACAGACCCATCAACCACTGAGGTGGGATACAGGAGTGATGCGTTACTGCTTTTTGAGGCCAGCACCTCTCTGGGCATGAAGCTACCTGTACACTACGTTCATCATCTAAGACCCTGCTCCAAGTGCCTCCTCCGAGGGAGGCTCCGAAGGCCGCAGCAAGGGAGAGGGCCTTCTCGGTGGTGGCCCCCAATTGTGGAACCATCTCCCCGACGAGGCCCGCCTGGCACCAACATGGTTATCTTTTTGGCACCAGGTTAAGACCTTCCTCTTCTCTCAGGCATTCGGCAGCATATGATGAGGTCTTAATCAGGTCCTGGATTTTGTTATTGTTTAAAAAATATTTACACATACATATGGCTCAACAATACTACAAGTGAGAAGGATCTTGGAATTGTGGTAGATCACAAACTGAATATGAGCCAGCAATGCGACGTGGCTGCAAAGAAGGCAAATGCAATTTTGGGCTGTATTAATAGAAGTATAGCTTCCACATATGTCTGTGTGTGTGTGTGTGTGTGTGTGTTCTCTGTTTATATGTTTGTGTGTATGTGTGTGTGTGTGTGTGTGTGTGTGTGTGTGTGTGTGTGTATGGGTTATTATACTGTATAATGTATTTCTAATGGTTTTTAATCTTTGTAAACCACCCAGAGAGCTTCGGCTTTTGGGCGGTATAGAAATGTCATAAATGAAAATGAATGAATGAAATGAAAAGCGCCTGTGATGCATCCACTCTGCACTTTGCAAAAGCGTTTTTGTGTTTATCTGTTCGGTATTTAGACTTCCTGCGCAGTTTTTGCAGCGCCAGTGACCCATGGCAAGGGGGACGCACGGCGCACGGAGAGAAGCGCGCCCCTGCATGGCCCCCGCCCTGCCTCCTGAGCCCTCTCTTTTCCCCAGCCACTTCCATGATTCCAGCCACCAGGCCAAACTGCTCAACGTGTGAACCTGCCCCACGTTTCAGCGTAGCTCAGTGTCCTCCAACCTTGGGTCCCCAGATGTTTTTGGCCTACAACTCCCAGCATGCCCCAGCCACGTAGCTGGCTGGGGCATGCTGGGAGTTGTAGGCCAAAAACATCTGGGGACCCAAGGTTGGAGAACACTGGCGTAGCTGGTTTGTGGGTGAGGCTGGGATGGATCCTTTGCACTCATCTGATGGGTTCAAGTACAACGATTTACTGCTTCCAATCCTGCCCTGTGGCAGGGAGGTGCAGCTCTTGGTTTGGTACTCCTTGGCGCCTCTCCTGCATTCAGGAAGAGGCTCCGATGGATGAAGAGGAGATGGAGGACCCCCGTCTACAGCTCCCAGCACAAGCTGTTCGCAATTAACTCCTTTTGACTCTGCGAGGAGACAAATGACCGTAATTTACAAATAGATTTTATCTGAAAACGAGCGGCTTGCCTGACACCTATTGATTTGCGCCCCCTTCTTGAGGGGCCGGGCCTGCAATTAAATTGTCACATCCTTAATACCCAAGGAAAAAGCCAAACAGATACCGCACCGTCCGCCCCGGATTACAAAAACCCATTTGCCAGGTTCGCTCTGACTCCAAAGTCAGCACGGCATCAGATCTATCTGATAGAAAGCGGGGCTTTTTATCTGCCTCGCTGAGGCTGCCAGCCTAAAGGCACAGACAGCTCACATTATTGTCTGCAAACGCTGGAGCTCCTGCTGCCAGTTAGCTGTGGACGGACTTGCCTTGTCAAGAAGCAGAAGTATATTCTCCGGGGAGTGGATCAGCAAGCAGCAAGTCGAACTGTTGGCGTTATTTGCTTCAGGGGTCAATACAGTGATGATAAGACGTCGTCCCCACACACCCACCAACTTCTGAAAACCCCAAAGGGAGATTCAGATTCCTGACTTCCTGTCACTACTCCGAGTGGAACCACATGCAAGTAAAACCAGGGTTCAAATGAGCTTCTACTTCCCCCTCCTCATTTCTTTTGTAGAAATACCTTTTCTGCATCTTTCTAGGGATGGGCGACCGCCCGGCACTTGACTCACGGCGTCACAAGGTGAGCCGAGTGCGAGCGCCAGCTGAGGCACTCGCCAGACTTCCGGGTCCCTGGCTCCATGTAGAAAAACAGCCAAATTTGCGCAAATTACAGCCAAATTTGGCTGTAATTTGCGCAAAATTGGCCGTAGTTTGCACAAATTTGGCTGTTTTTTACATAAACAACATAGCACCGGAACCCGGAAATTGCTTTCCCCGGCTCGGCTCATGAGAATGCGAGTCGAGCTGGGGAAAAGGTAGGGCGAGCGAAGCTCAGGGGGGGTCAAGCCCGGCGAGTTCACCAGACTTCCACCCCCCAATCGAGCTCTGCGCACATCCCTATTTAATAAACTTAATTAAATTTTTATAGTAGGTCAGATACAAAACAAATGTATTTATATGCCAGAAATTCCATAAAAGTTCTTCCTGCGGTCCACAATTTTCACTGCCAGAACACTGGACATGGGGTGAAGCAATGGCATGACCACCTCACTGCGTGGCCAAAGGAGGGGTGGGTGGGTGTTGGATACACAACCCAACCAGCAGTACAATCTGGATTGGGCATTTTTCACAACTCCACAGCAGACTCTGGGCCTGGTTCACATGACACGGGAACCGCAGGGGAGCGGCCGTCCCCCGCGGTTCCCGTGTCGTGTGAACAGCGCCCCTGCGGGATGGCCACGCACTGGAAGTGCCGAAATCCACCATGGGCGGTAGGAGGGTAAGCCCCAACCATGTGTGCCTGCCGTGCCATGCAGACAGCCTCCCCGCCTAGGCCTCCCGTGGCCGCAACAGAGACGGCAGCCCAGAGTGGCCGGAGCTGCAGACGCTCCGGCCCGTGGGCCGAACGGCCCCGCAGCTGGCCAAGCAGAGGATGCTGGCGTACAGGGCGCGCAGCGATTGGGCAAGGCGCTGCCACTGGCCAGGGTTGGCCGCAGCTGCCTGCATGCACCGTGCTCACAGCAGTGCAGCTGCCCTCGGATGGACAGCGCACCGCAGCCGCTGGACCTCCTGGGCTGCCGCCCGCTAGCGCTGGGAGGACTGCGCCACAGCACGGGGGCTGCCAGCTCAACCACGGTCCGCCCACGCGTGCGGGGCACGGGTTATCTGCGGCGCCTTCCTGGGCCCCGCAAACAGCCCCATGTTGCCTCCCCCGCTCGCCTCCTGGGTCGTGTGAACCACCGCCCCCCCCTCTGGCCATTTGCAATGGTTGGCCATGGTTACCCAAGAATAATGACTGGCAATGTAGTGTCACAGGGTCCTGCACTCCTGCACATGCTAGGTGAATCTGCTCAAAGTCTAGTTTGAACATGCAGCCAGTGAGCCTGCTCCACCATTACACGATGGCTCAGTTCAGACATCACACCAAACCATGGTTTGTGCTGACCGTAGTCAAGAACTCACGCCTCCTCCTCTCCATGCAGTGGCAGCCTCTTGAAGAGGAGCAAAAGCCAAACACTGTGGTTTGCCACAGCTGAGGTTTGCAAATTCAGAAGCAATCACAAACCACTATTAGAACAAACTTGGTTTGCAAAGAACCCTCAATCCATGACTGAATATCCTGGTTTGACAGCCCCTCAAAACCATGGTTGGCGAGCTAAGATAGGTGCGGAGAAAAGGATTAATACTAAAGGTTCAGAGGAAACTGAGCACAGCCTGAAAGCTGTCAGATTTGCGGCAAGCATAGAAATGCAGAAAATGGAATGGTAACAGTTTTGATAGTACCGTAGTGCTAAAATATCTTCCCCAAATGTCCTTTTTTAAAAATCTGGAATTCCAGATTTTAGCCCTACATGTAAAGTCAAAGTTTCAGTGCAGGCACAATGTGGCTGTGCTCGACTCTGAACTCCCAGTGAAAAATGAACAAATAAATAAATGGGTTTCTCCCTTCTGCCACTTCTGCATCTCGGGCCGAGCAAGGCAGAGAGAGAGAGCAGAACAGGAAGTGTGTTAAAAACTTAAGCCGCTTTTCAGCAAGCAAATGTCACAGGAGACTGAGCTACAGAGGATTAGGATGGGATATCGGAGGCTTAGCAGACGTTCGGGGGCCCAGGGATACGCGCCGAAGGCCCCAGGAGATAAGAGTGTGGCTGAGGCAGAAGTCTGAAAGACAGGAAAAGTTTGACCATCTCTAGTCAGCTTAAACGAGGACAGGCCTCTCCCTATCACTTTCCTCCAGGCTTCAGCCATGACTACGCCTCCCCCTGGTGCTGCTCCAACACAGGGAGCAGGAGGAGGATGCGAGAGATAGGCCTCGGAAAGCCGCCCGCACGGCATTATCAGGCCACTAACCATGTGGACTAGATTCCCCAGCTGAAAAGCACACCGGCACATAGCCAGTTTGCTGCCGACCTGCAGCGCGGTTTGGCAGATATCACCCCCAATAGTTGTCTATGCATCAGAATGCGGCCAAATGACTCACAGATTTATTCTACTACGAATTCCGGCCTGGATTTGGAGGATCTGAACTACTTTTCCCCAGGAGCAAGCTTCCATTTTGGTGCCGCTTGCCTGCCATTCTTCCAGCGTGGATTTGCAGAAAATGTAACACTGACTGTGGCTTCCCTTGCCACAGCTTTCTATGCCTTACCTTTGTTTCTTCCGAATTTCCCCACCACAATGCAAGTAGTGCACACGTGCAGTCATGTGCACTGAGATGCCAGGTTTCGTTTGTTTTACCAGGTGATTAAATGTTTCTTAAATTAACATTTCACATCTTTAGTAGGCCACTTTTCTGCACTTGTGCACTCAAAACTGATAGAACACAACAGCTAACACAATAACCAGCCAATAAAACTGACACTGAAGAGCAGCAACAGAACAGTAAGGCAAGGCAAAAAACTTGTAACACCAAACTCTTCTTGGAATAAAAATGTCTTGGGCTGCCTAACGGTGGGTAAAGACAGGACCTGCCACATATCACAGGGAGGGAATTCCACCACTGTGGTGCCACCACCAATAAGGCTCTGCACTCGGTACCTACCAACTGTACAGACAACAAAGGTAGGCTCAAGTGGAGGACCTCCGATGCTGATCAGAGAACCCGGGCAGATTCATGTGGCCAAAGCTACTCCTCCAAGTAGCCTGAACCCAGATTGTTCAGGGCCTTAAAGATCAAGAGCAATATTTTAAACTGGGCTTAGGAATGAATAGGCAGCCAGTGCAATTGTTACAAAATCAGCCTATTGCGCTCTCTGATCAAGAGGGACCCACCAAAATTCTGCCCACCGCATATATGCCAATTGTGGTTTTTGAACCATCTTGAAAGGCAGGCCCACATAGAAACCTCTGCAATAGTCTAGTCTGGGTATAATTTAGGAATGTAGAGCTGAGGACAGATCTGCTTTCTCCCGCTACAGATGCAGCTGGTGAACCAGCCACAGCTGGTAAATAAGACTCCTAGCCACTGAGGTTCCCTGACCATCCAAAGATAGTGCCAGGTTCCCGTATCCAGATCAGCAGAATCACCCAACCAACAGAGCTTCTGCACACGATCCGCCTCCTCTCCATTTTATCCTCACAGCAACCCTGTGAGGCAGGTTAGGCTGAGAGTCAGGGACTGCCCCAAAGTCGTCGTCGTCGTCATCATTATATTTATTTGTATCCCGCCCCTTTCCCAACATTGGGACCCACGGCGGCTCATGGAGACTGTGACCCTTTTTCGCCCTTCCCCACTGAGAATCTCTACGTGTAACTCCTCTTATACCATTTCACACATTCTGCAGAGGCAAAAGGCTGAGATGGTTGCTTAGTATGCGCCGTTCAGGAAGCCTCAGCCAGTCACAGATCCCTGACTGGAGATCTGTACGGTGCACATGCTTGCAAACCTGAGTTTGTCTCATTCATATTTCAAACATTTTTGGAGTGCACCTAAAGCAGTGTTTCTCAAGCTTGGGTCCCCAGATGTTTTTGGCCTACAACTCCCAGCATGCCCCAGCCAGCTTAGCTGGCTGGGGCATGCTGGGAGTTGTAGGCCAAAAACATCTGGGGACCCAAGCTTGAGAAACACTGACCTAAAGACATGCATGAAGTGGCCTTTATGCTATCACAGTTTGCAAGCGCAAGGCCCACCTGGAAATCCTTCCCCTGTGTCTGTCTTACTTCTCTCTGTCTTTCTTCCCCCATAAAGGACTCCGGGCATTCCAACCCAACAACTTTACTTTTTCTCAGCAATTAACATTTCTTCAGAACCCTTAATGCAATACATGGTTACGAGGCAAAATTCCCCACAAAAGAACACATTTTATCATTAATTTCTGTAGCACTTCCCTATGTTCAAAATAGTTCACAAGTCAGCTTTCATTTCTCTGCACAACACCCTTATTAAGTGTTTTTCTCCGCCTGCCTTGGGTTTAGGTGGCTCTTTAAAATGTTCTGCTGTCTTATATTCTCATGTTGATGACGGTTCTTTTAATTGTTTGTTTATTACGCAGCTCTGAGAATGCTTTGTGCTTTTGAAGGGTGGGATATAAATGTATTAAATAAGCAAACAAAAACTGTGTGAGCTGGATTCAGCCCAGTGTTACGTTTCCCTAAGGGGAGATGTTAGGCGAGGAGGTCACTTGTGACTTCCAATCCGTTAATCCCAACCGGATGGGGGCTAGTGAAGGCTCTTCACTGATGAGTGAAAGGCACGACGCAGATTGCCAGAGGCATTCTGTCACCACTCCAGATATTTTCAGTGCTGGCACACAGCCCTGAAATATCCCAGGTAAGCCCTTGCACAAATCAAACTTCAGTGTGGAGAGAAAGTGATTTCCCCAGTAAGTTTCACATAAGAGCCCTACTAGATCAACAAAAGGCCTATCTAATCCACCACTCTGTTTCCCACAGTGGCTAAGTTTACTCAGGAGTCCCAGGTGAGGCACTTTATCAAAAGCCTTTTGAAAGCCCAAGTAAACAATGTCTAGCAGATCACCCTATCCAAAAGCTTGTTGACACTCTTTAAGAACTATCAAAGGTTAATGAGGCAGGACTTAACTTTACAGAAGCCATGTTGATTCTTTGTTCACAAGACTTGTTCTTCTATATGCTTGATAAGTTTATCTGCAATCATACTTCCACGCATTTACTCAATTTCACAGCTGAGCAGCAATTTTGACCTGGGTCTCCCATCTCCAGTTCTGAGCCAAAATGGTCCCTAAATCCAGTAACTCCATTTGGCTCACTCCTTAGTTTTGCTAATGATATTAACTCTGTGAAGCTCCATGTACATGAGTGGTGCAAAATAAATAAGGTAGGCATGCATATTTCATGGGGAAGGGCTGTGCCTCAGTGATAGAGCACATGCTTTGTATGCCCAAGGTCCCAGGTTCAATTCCTGGCATCTCCAAATAGGATTGGAAAGATGCCTGCTTGGTTTCGGTGCCTGTCTTATTTGGTACCTTGGATCAGTTTTATTTGTTATATTGGTTTTCAGTGCTTTACACCACAATCCTATACATGTTTACTCAGAAGTAAGTCCCACTGTGTTCAGTTGAGCTTACTCCCAGGTAGGAATGGATAGGATTGCCACTTTAATTGTTCTTATCGTTGCAAATTGCCCTGAACAACCAATGCTTGGAAAGGCTGAAATATATATATACATACATACATACACATATAAAATAGCATGGGGGAATATAACCAACAAAATCAACTATGCATTCTGAAATCTTCTGAATGTTTAGCCTATATAGGAGGACAGGATATTGCCCCATCCAGCCTGCAGGGAAAATTGCTATGGTAGCCAGGAGAAAGGTTTGCTGCACAGTGCAAACTAGCAGAGATACGCCCCTCCCTCAAGTTTTGGGTGAATGTCAGTTTGATGGGTGACCCTTGCATGCCAATTTCACTCAAGGCAGAACCGACAGATATTTAGAATGACATTCACGCACATCTTCTCTCCTTTAAAAAAAGGAAAGAGGGAGAGAGAGAAAAATAACCCCATTTACACTGTTAAAAAGTCAATCTATTAAAAACTATTTCTTCCCTTCTTCCTCGCTTTTCCAGGGTTTATTATTTTTGATCATGGACCTTCAGCAACTTGGCTAAAAAGTGTTCACATATGGTGATGTGCCAAGGTAGATAAGAGTCTCCTTTTAGAACAGACTGGAAACTTGGACCAAATGTCGACTTTTGTGCCGGGTCAGTGCAGCCAATGGGAGTTCTGCTGTACCGCGTAACTGGCATCCTAATTTCATCTCTAACTTCTGCCTGCTGAAAAATCTGGCTACTGAAAAAAAAGGGAAAAGCACAACCCACTGGGACACTCTCCTGCTGCACAAGTGATACTGAAAGGACCTGTGCACTGCACAAGAGCACTACTGTGTTCTTGCACAGTGCTCATTCCATGCACAGGGGCAGTGTGCGTAGGAGAAGAAACCAGTGGATTGTGTCCAGAGCTTGACAGCCAAACATCAGGTTTTCATGAAAAAGAACCAATCTTTTTGTTCTTTTTTAAGGGGTGGGGAAGGTGGCTGAACATGCATTTTGAACAAAACATGACCGTCTCCTCCACTCCCAAATATACGGTAAGCTTCCCACATGGAAACAGGAACGGGATTTTTTTTCCCAGTGAAAGCATGAATATTTTATTGAAAGGCAAATACGTATCACTTGATGCTACTGTAAAGCCAGCAGATCCATCGGCAGACCCTTCCAGACTACAGTAAGTTGGAACAGAATCACAGAGTTCATCGGAGGAAGCACTATTCAGCTCAGCAGACCCTCAGAACAGCAAATGCTGTGTGGCTGTCATATGAACCCTTGACCTCTACCTAGAGACGACCTCTGGCCATCCGCAAATGCTACCTGGGCGCACAGAGTGTCTGCTTACACAGTCTAGATAAGAGGCTGTAATTTTAGGTTTCTTACTGTGAGACAAAAATATCTCATTTAGGGTACAATCCTATGCACGTTTAGGCAGAAAAAAAAATCCTACAACTCCCAGCATTCCCCAGCCATCATGGCTTGCTGGGGCTTGGGGAGTTGTAAAACATTTTTCGGTCTAAACATGCATAGGATTGCACCCTTATATGCATACAGAATTCTGAGATTCCAGCAAGTTTTAGCTACTTTGCCAAAACCTTTCCACATATTCCCAGAGATACTTTCCACCGTGCTTAAGAAAATGCTATTTCATTCTTGGCTGGGACACTTTTCACCAAAAGCAGGAATGGCATTTTTACACTGATTCCGCTTTCACAGTTTCATAGAATCATAGAGAAGTAGAGTTGGAAGTGTCCAGCTGCACCTTGAATGCCTCCAGATTGGGAGAGCCCACGACCTCCCTAGGTAGTTGATTCCATTGTCTTATTGCTCTGACAGTCAGGAAATTTTTCCTGATGTTTAGGTGGAATCTAGGTTCCTGTAACTTGAGCCCATTATTCCGTGTCCTGCAAACTGGGATGATGGAGAAGAGATCCTTGCCCTCCTCTGTGTGACATCCCTTCAAATACTGGCAGAGTGCGATCATATCTCCCCTCAGTCTCCTCTTCTGAAGGCTAAACATGCCCAGTTCTTTCAGTCTCTCCTCATAGGGCCTTGTTTCCAGTCCCTTTATCATCCTTGTTGCCCTCCTCTGAACCCTCTCCAGTTTGTCTATGTCCTTCTTAAAGTGTGGTGCCCAGAACTGGACGCAGTACTCAAGATGAGGCCTAACCAGTGCCGAGTAAAGGGGAATTATCACTTCTGAAACCTCGGGTGTGCAACGTGCATGCAAGGGAGCAAACGGTGCGACATCATGCGGCCTCTCCACCATGAGGCTCAGCGCCAGAGTTCTGAGGGCATTCTGCCCCTTCTGTGGGAATTACCGTGTGCCTGTTCGTTTCGCTTTACCTCCATGCCAAGAAGGAGAGGCGTGCCCTTTGCATGGGGTTAAGGCAGGATGGGCGATTTTAAGCGGCTGTCCTGGGAGTAAACTAGTAGCAAACTGCTAGTGCAAATTATGTAATCACACTCAAACAAAAAGGTGCCCCCTTGAGGAAAACCGGTGGAGGCTGAGGGAAAGAAAGCCAAGGAGGTTCTGACTGGAAGCAAACGTGCCTCTCCCCAGGGCTAAGTCGGGCGCAGGAGGTGGAAGATCACACAGGCTTGCACGAGCATGTTTCACAGGGTTGTTGTGAGGATAAAATGGAGAGGAGGATTATGTAAGCCGCCTTGGGTTCCTTGCAGGAAAAAAGGCGGGGTATAAATATAATAAATAAATAAATAAATAAATAGATTTCATAGATCATAGAGTTGGAAGGAGCCTACAAGGCCATCGAGTCCAACTCCCTGCTCAATGCAGGAAACTAGAGGAGGGGTCTCCCATCCAAGTAATAACCAGGCTTGACCCTGTTTAGCTTTCCACACTCAGACAAGCTGAGCCAGCGTGAGCCACAGGCCTGTTTGGGTCTCTTAAACGGTTCCATCTGCACGGGATGAATCTGGATGAGATTCGCCACCTGAAGTTTGCCTTCCTTGATGAGAAAGTGACATGAAGGGCAACCTTCACACACACAGCAGGGGCTTTCTCTTTTCTTTTCTTTTTTTTTTGCAGCCTGCCACCCCCACCCCCACCCCACCCCATGTATCAGGGACTCTCCAAAGCATCAGGTTGTTGCTGCTGCTGCTGCATCTCCCAGCCAACACATGGTTTGCATACCTGATCACTGGGCTGCAAGCAAACGCGCCCCCACCCCTTTGAAGCACATTCACCCCCCACTTCTGAAGAGCAGCCGGCTCACTGCACAGCCACTGCACGCAGGATGGGACCAGGTGCTGCGCGAGGGACGAGCTTCCTTGGAAAAAGAATCGCATGAAAGGACACCACGCACGCCTGGTCTGGTCCATCCCAAGGAGCATCCCCCCCGTGCCTGATGAACTCTGCCGGAGGGCTCTCCTGCGGAGGATAGCAGACTCCCAAGCAAAAGGGCTCCTTCCCATTGGACGCGACAGCGGCTAAGAACTTCCCAAGGGTTAAAGAGGATGGGGAACCGTTGGCAGAAGAGGTGTCAACTGATGTGCCGGTTGAGACTTGGCTATTACACAGCCCTGCAAAGCTAGAAAGAGCAGGCAGGTAGGCAGGGTCCCTCCCCTCGCCCAGCTGAAATGCTGTCAGGAGCAGGCAGAGAAACTGACTCAGCTCTGTGTGTGTCTGAGAGCAAGAGAGAGAGAGAGAGAGAGAGAGAAAGAGAGAGAGAGAGACATTGGCGAGTGACTCATAGTGTGACAGACACACACATACACCAACATTTCTTCTTGCAGAAAGCTGGGAGAGAGGACAAGACTGTCAATTATTCTATTCACTTAGCATCCTCCAATCTTCTGCCCTTCTCCCAAAAGACTGACCTCTGAAAGAATAATTTGAAACTTTTTCTTCAAGGAAGGCATTAATTACAGCTCTTAACAGCCAGGCAAACCCATCAGCCCACATCAAGTCCTCATGCTCAAGCCCCAGCCTATCCGCACCCCAATTCCAGCCTATTTCTGGCCGTTCAAACACATGGAAAGGTCTTGAAGAGCGCGGAGTCAAGCAACTCTTTGTACCGATGCTCCTGTGCAGAGTTGTAAACAATGGCCTCTCCGCCCTTCCTTTCCCTATTTATTTGTCTCCCTTGACCGCCAGCCGCTGCAAACGGCACAGGGACACCCTCCAGCCCACATCTGCAGCTGAGCCCTGGCCAAAGCCAGACGTGCCCCTATGGCTCCAGAACTGCCCCAGCGGTGATGCAGCATCAACGACGTCACATCTGATTGGAAGTGGAGAGGACTGCTCCATGCAGCTGCAAGCCACAGGGGCAGAAGCTGTGGATGGACTGCACCACTTCAGACTGTGGGCGGGGGTTCACATGGCTTCAGCGTCACTCCAGACTGGGGGGAGGGGGCACCTTCCCCACCACATAGCAAAGGGAGTCAGGGACAGGGTTTTCATAGATTTAATAGAGTTGGAAGGAGCCTACGAGGCCATCGAGTCCAACCCGCTGCTCAATGCAGGGAACTAGAGGAGGGGTCTCCCATCCAAGTAATAACCAGGCCTGACCCTGCTTAGCTTTCCACGCTCAGACAAGCTGAGCCAGCGTGAGCCACAAAACCCTTCTCTTTGAAACACATGTTTTCTACATGCAGGAAAGCAGGGAGATGCATTAGTAATGTGAAACGGGCTCAACCAACCTGCAGGCCGGGGATTCCTGGGTTTTGCTAGGGCTCCTAGCCCAGCACTGATCCAGGAGAAATGGAGACCATCGGCACAATGCGGCATTGTGTCCAGTATCTGGAGGGCACCCGTTCACATGCCTGGATCTGCTATTTGTCCTGCTTTTGCAGGGTACGGGGATATTTAGTTCAGGAAAAAAGTGCAAGGAGAAAGGGTGAACACCCCCTCCCACAGCACTGGAGCCCCAATCTAGTTCTCTCTCTCTCTCTCTCTCTCTCTCTTTCTCTCTCTCTCTCTCACACACACACACACACACACACACACTCCACTTCCCATAGACTGCTTTGAAGAAAACAAGGAACATTCAAGGCAAACGTCGAATCAATCACGCGCCTCGTGTCCCTTGCTTAATATGCCCTCCCATGACCAGGAAGTGTCGACAAAGGTGGTGGGACTAACAGGCAAGCCTGAACTCCAGCACCTCTGTCTTCAGGAGAGCCACACCTTGGCCACGTCCTCAGCGGCGTAGCTGCTGCTGCAAGAGAGAGAGAGTGTGTGTGTGGCGCCTCCTCCTTGAGAATTCTTTATAAATTTGCTTCCAGTCCAAACCGAACAAATCAGACTTCGTTTGCGGAGATTAAAGTTAGATCAGGATTGTTTTCCCAGCCAGCCCTTTCCCCGCTCCAACTCATTTCCAAACTGTTCCTTCACCTCTACGGATGGGGCACTTGACTACGTGAGCAGGCTGAGCCCGTGGCGTCAGCAATCGAATGTTTTTGCATAGCAGCAATCTCTGCCAGACATTATTTATATATTTAATTGACCCATTTCTAAACTGCTTGCTGTATCTAAAAAGACATCTCAAAGTGGTTTACCACACAGGATTAAAATACAAAACACCTTGGAGTTCCACAGGCAGCCGGAGTACATGCCTAGTTAGACCAGGGGTTTTACAGACTGCATTCTTAGGGATCTGGGGATCCCACAGAAGCTTAATGGAAGTCCTCCATGGAGGAGATCTGTTAGGCTCACAGGACACAAGAGTGAGCTAAAAAAAAAAAAAGCCACTGGTGACCAGCACCAAGGCCACTTAGGGATTCTCCTTAATATTTAGCTGTATAGAAATAGTGCAAATAAATAAATAAATATCCCCACTATGCAGGCAAAGCACCCCCCATGCATCAGCTAACGCAGGTGACCGTGTGCGGACCGACACACAAAGCAGGCTCCCACCAGCACAAATGGGCCCTGCAACAGATCCCACATTTATTGGCTTCTGACCCAACTGCAGAAGCAACGGGCGAAGTAGCAGCACTTGTAGGTGCAACAATTAAGCAACAAACAGTCTGGGAGGTGCAATCCAGGAACACCTCGCAAAGCCTCTGAGGTCTCCTTCTCAGCATGGTGCTTCCCTGGCATAATGAACACTATTGCCACCCCAAGTAACCGCTTGGGAAGTTGGGCCGGCCCAAAACATGACTCGTAAGGAGGATTCACCTGTTTCTAAAAAAGATTTTCCGGTCCCACAAACCCTGAAGTCCACAGAAGCACTGACGTTCTGCGAGGTCTCACTCTTCCAACCCCTCCTCTTCCACCCCACATCTTGCCCAAAGACCCACAACGATCCAGGCAAGAGGAGTACACTTTGTTGCTCTTTGGACAGTTGACTTCCTCCTCGTTGCAAGGAGCATACATCACTGACTGCCCCTCAGCTTGGCCTGACGTATTCCATTATTTGAAGTATTTTCTGCCACGTTTTCTGCCACACCGTGGTATCATCCAAGGCAGCTCAGAAGATGAAAACCAATGAATCAAAAATGCAACAGAAGTACAAACCCAACAGCAGCAGATAAAAAAAACCTTCTCTCAAGGCAACAGCAAAAGCAAATCAGAGCAATTATCAGCAGTCCACAAACCATAACGAAAGGCAACCACGCTAATAATTGTAACCTACTCATTAATACAACTGTGGTTTTCTGTAATTATTAAATAGCACAGCGGATAAGATGGAGCCCTACAGAACACCATAGCATAAAACACTGCCAAGTTGATCAGAAGAAGTCCCCCAGCCCCAGCTTCTAGAATCAGACCGGGACAAGGGCCCTACTGAGTGACACCCCTCCCACTGTCAAATCATCAAGCACCTGTTGGGATCAGAAAACCAATCTAACATTTAACCTGCTAAACACATGGGACCAACCATCTTCTGGAACAGGCCCCTGGTTGTCACAGCAGCTATGAAGTCCTGGGCCATCCCAAACAAGGTGGCCTGAACATGAATGTTCAAGTCCCCCAGGACTACTAGGCGGGGTGTCCTCAGCACTAAACCTGAGACCACCACAGTCAGTTAGGGAAGGGAGACTGTTAGGCAGTGGGGCAGCATCATAATCTATCCCTGTTCTACAGCACTAATAATTAGGGCTCTGAACAAGACACCTGGAGAGGAAAATGGAGGACCCCTAATGGACTGTGACCACTCTGCCTCCCAACTCATTAAACTTGAGTTGGCGCTGTGCCAAATACTTAGGTGGACATATTCCTTCCTCATCCAGCCCTTAGTCCTGAAAGCCAGGTCAGCTCATTCATCCAAGATCAAAGTCCTGGATGCAAGTTATTTCAGTGTGGATCAACCTTACGTTAAGCAACATCACCTTACGGCTCATGCTAACATGACAGCTATTATTTCCTTGGATGAAGAAGGGCCAAGTAAGAGTTGAGGAATCACACTGTACTCTCTCCTGGAACAGAGCACCCTCTAACACCCCAACTTCAATTCATGATTTATTTATTTATTTATTTAAAAGATGTGGATGCCACTTTTTGAAACTAAAAAGTCTTCTCAGTTTAGCTCAATATTAAAACATTATAAACAAGTAATACAGTTTAAACAACATCCAGTTACTAAAACCATAAGGAAAGTATCCCCCCCCCCACACACACACACACTAAAAAGCCTAAAAACCAAAAGAGCTGCATAAAACACATTGTGACACCAGCCAAACACCAATTTAAAAAGTACTAAAAAAATGGAACAAGAACAGTAATAACTAAACCAACGTCACTTGCTAACCAAAGGCAGATTGAAACAAAAGTGTCTTCGGGGCCTGCCTGACAGAAAATAAGGAGAGGGTCAGACATCTCTCTCTAGGAGGGAGCCACCACCAAAAAGGCTCTCTCTTGCATTCCTGCCAACCTGACAGTAGCTACTGGCAGGTCTGCAAGCAGGACCTCTGTGGCCGTTCTCCAGGTCCAGGCAGGCTCCTCCACGGGCAAGTGGTCCATCAAGTAACCTGGCCCCACAACCATTAAGGCTTTAAAAGATCCAAACCAACACTTTGAATTGGGTTCAGAAACAAATAGCCAGCTAGTGCAGCTGACATACTATTGGATGACACACTCCGAGCACCTTGCTTCCACCAGCAACCCGGTATTCTGCACTAGCTGAAGCTTCTGAACAGTCTTCAAAGGAAGCCTCACGTAGAGCGCATTACAGTAGTCCAGCCTGGATGTGACCAAAACCCCTGGGCAGAGGAGGGTCCCCCCTCCCTGTTCCATCCCTGAAGGGGTGACAACCCATGGGGCATGCTCCCACCAGCCCAGCAACACCAAATGCCCTTCCCCTGCTCCAGTAAGCATTCTTGAGCTCAAACCCATCAGCCAGAGCAGCCAGGCTGGTGGGGACTAGGAAGAAGGCCTTCTCTGTGGCGGCCCCCACATTATGGAACTCCCTCCCTAGTGACCTTCGCCATGCCCCCTCCGTGATGAGCTTCCGCCATGCATTAAAAACATGGCTGTTCAGGCGGGAATATGGGGTGGGTTAGGTTTTTAATGAGAATTTTTTTTATATTGTTTTAATTATTATGTTTTATTGTGTTTTATTGTATTTTAATTGTACATCGCCCAGGGTGGCCGGGTGACCGGCCAGATGGGCGATTGATAAATATAATAAATAAATAAATAAATAAATAAATAAATAAATAAATAAAACCCAGCATGGCAGCCGCCAGTTCCAAGGAGGCCGAGTCTCTCCCCCTGTTCAAAAGAGCCCTGCCTGCTCCCGCTCCCAAGCAGCAACAGCCGAGGCACACAGGAGGGGGCAAAGTTGGCGCAAAAGGCGGCCCGCACACGCACCCAGTCCTCAAAGGTTCCTAGGCTTCATGCATTGCTGATTCACACATGCAATCTGTGCATCGTCTCTCGAACGCATGCAGTGCAGCCATCCGGGCCGGCAAAGTGTCTCAGTCCAGCCATGGACCGAAAGGGATGATCGTGTGTGCGTGGGGGTGCAACAGTTGCCTACATTTCTTTGAATGCTGCCACAGGCTGGAGAAACAGCTGCAAGAAACCTCAGTACCCAAAGCCAAAATGTTTCAGTTTCTTGTGAATGTTTAGACGGGGTGTGAGAGGGCGTGGGGTGAGGAGAGAACTGCTATTTTTATAAGTCTCCTTTTCTGCTCACGTAGCTACAAGTTCCTTCTCTTCACAAACTGTATTTGCTCTCCAGTTGCTGTTCCAAGTACACGGAGCCTTCCTTGATCCTGCCGATAAGTGAAGCCTTCACCCCCCAGGGTTGTGGATGCAGAACCCGCCCACAAGGCTGCCCCCCCCCCCCCGTTAAAGAACAACACTGAAGAATAATGAAGAAATGGAATCAGATCCTCCCGTCTCCCAAGGAAGAGTCAAAAGCCCCCGGACTGGATTCTGTTGTGTCTCGTTAGGGTTGATTTATGAGAGCCGACATGGCTGCTGACCTTTCACCGCGGCCTCTCCACCTGGGGGGGACTTCTAAGCCCGCCTGGGATTGTACAAGTACAAATGAGGCGCACCAATTACATTTTGCCTTTCTCGTTAACGCCACTAGGCATTGGGTTTGGAACAGGAAAGGGCTTGATCCGAGATTAGCTTACGCCACTGGAATGTCCATTCAGACAAGCTAGCAAAGCGGAGGCTGGAATGCTGGACAAAACTTGGCCGAAATTCTTGCATGCAGAAATCTGGGGAGTTGCAGGAAGCTGCTGGACTATGGAGGCTGGGGGGTGGGTGGGAGATGCAGCAGGAATGCCAGCGTCCTTTCCAGTTTGCCGTTCGCCTACGTGGGGCTCCGTGGCCATCGCTAAACTGCAAAAACACGACCCCCCAGTGACTGCTTCCGTTTTTTCGGGGGTGGAGATCAGTTTTCCAGCACTGCCTCCAGCAACTTCAGTCGGTGGAAAATCACAAAGAACCCTGTGGCACCGTAAAAAGAACAACAAATTTATAATGCGTAAATTTTCATGGGCCATAGCCTACCGGTAATCAGATGCATGAAGTGTTCCCTCCCAGTTATACACCTGTGGTGTACCCAGGGGTGGAATTGGGGGATAGCGAAATGTGGGGTCAAATGTCATGGAATACAAGAAGTACAGTCTGTGACCGTTCAATTAAAGTTGAAATGTCTACAAACTATAAGCACAGGCACTATTCACAAGAGCAGTGATCGTTGATAAACGCAGTCAGCTTATAATTGCTAAGGATTTTTAAAAATTAAATCTTTTTATTTACAACACAATGGTAAAAACAAACAAACCAAAAAAAGGGGGGGATTCATATGTAACTACTAAGGAAATCAACACCTGTAGTAGGGCAGGAAACTACCGTTCTTAACAGAATCAAACACTGAGACGGGTCCCAACAGGAGCAGGGATGGACAGACGGCTCTGTCGCTTCCGGTCTTGCTGAGATTGTGGGGATCTCGAAGCACGCTCCTTCCATCCTCTTTCCGTACGAGCACGTGAGGCACTTTTTTTGTTTGTTTGTTCTTCAATCCATACGGAGATTCTTATTTCCTGTATGCATTTTTCATAATGCGCACGTCTTTAAATGCATGGATTTTGTTCCATTGCTGAGATGCTGTTTTGTGCACATGTTTCTCAAATGTATGCATTTTGTGCACACTTTCCCCAAATATGTGCGTTTTTTGTGTGCATTTTTCCAAAAACAAGCTGCATGGGAAAGCTCCCGAAAATGTGGATTTTGGAATGCAACTCTGTCTTGGCTCGCTGAAATGCTTGGGGGTAGATCCGTAAAAAGAAAGAAGTAAAAAACCCTTGGCAGAGCAAATTTCTCACCCATCCCTAGCGTAACATTGAGGGGGGTGTTTTTTTGTTTTGGGGACTGTTTTCTAGTAGGGCTGCTACTGGACAGGGCCAAATGTATCAGTGCAAGGCACATGGGAAAACCTGCCCACAGCATTTTGGACAGCTCTTTATTCCAAAATACCTTTTCCCCCACTTGCTTCTTTGAAAACTGTACAATGCCTGTCTCTAGCACTGGAGCACACAACCCCTACAATCTGTAAGAAAAGAAAAGAAAAGAAAAGAAAAGAAAAGAAAAGAAAAGGCAATGCTATCCTCTTGGCAAGTCACTGACTCTCAGCCTAACCTACCTCACAGGATTGTTGTGAGGATAAAATGGGGAGGGGGAGCAACATGTAAGCCACCTAGCAAGAGGAAAAGGGGCAGAATGTAAATTTAACAAAAATAAATAAATCAATAAATCCAGCAGTTCCAGTGTATGAGGGGTGTCCCAATGGATATACTGAGCTGTGCACCCACGAAAAGGAAGGGTGAGGATGAGAGGCAGGGTGAACACGAAACATGGGCAGATGCGGACAACCTGCAAAACACTCATCCTTCCATGACAGCGACTGGGTTCGCACATCATGCTCGGCCACAGTGGGTTGTCATCATGGGTGGTCGTCGCAGAGTGGTTTAGTGTGACGTTCAGACCTGGAGTGGTTATCCTGTTGTGGGTAGTGTTGTGCAAACAAGCCACCCTCAGAGCCCATGGCTTGTAGTAGGGTTGTTGAGGGTGGCTTGTTCTCAGGGTGGCATCGTGTGACGTCCGAACCCGGCACAGCTATTTTTTCACGCGTTGTTGGAATGACTAGAGAGCAGGCTGGCAAGAGCAGCAAAAAAACCCGCCGCTCCTCATGATCTCACTCGTGCCACCGCCATTCTCCTTCATTCCTTCTTATCCCTAGGATGGATATTTAATATTGGGCAGGGGGTAGAAATAATGAAGTGAGTGACAACAGCGAGTGTCCTGAACGCTTTCGCAGTTTTAAAATTATTTATTATTATTCACTGCTGCTGGGAATTTTGCATGAATTCCCCTTCCATTTTATTGCCCTCCCTTGAAATTTGCGCAATTTTTGCCTGTTTCAAGCACAACGCCTACTGCGCTAACATGTCAAGTGGAGGGCACTGATGGGGCGGGCAGGGGGGGGGGAGTCCAAGAGAAGGTGCTGCAGCGGAGGAGGTGCTTTGGAGCGGGTGTGCTTACTTTAGTGCAACTGAAGGTGGCTTTAAAAATAAATAGTGTTTTTATTGGGGGCGGGGCCTTGTGCAAGTGCGCGTGACCGCAAGATCGCCCTCTTTCCCTGGAATATTGGGCTCCCGACCACCCTCCAAACAGTTGTTCGGCGAGCTGGCGGGAGCCCGATGCAGCAGGGGGAGAGGGCGCGTTGGGATGACTCCGGAGCACTCTCTTTCCTTCAAGAATCGCTGTGATGGGGGTGAAGTTAAAGCCTCCTCCCCACTGCAGCAATCTTCAGCAGCATCACGTGCGATGGGAGGGGTCTTCAACTTCACCCCCAGCCCAGAGATACTACTCAATATCGCTGGGATGGGGGAGAGGTTAAAGCCTCCCCTAACCCCAGTGAGTTGCAGTGGTGGTGGTGGGGACAAGTGGGAGCTAATGCAGTGATGACAGCGGCAGTGGCCAACAACAAGAGAGAGAAAAAACTCCCAAGTGCCAAGAGAGATCTTTGTGTATTTTTTATTTGTGCCCAGCGCGTTTCGGCCTAAGCCTTTTTCCAAGGGCGCTTATTTTCTAATGTTGTTCGAAACAAAACAGCTTCATCAATCTCCTGCTTCCATGCATGGGGAAGGGAGACACTCCAGGGAAAGAGAAGAGGAATTCCACCCTCTGCTGCCCCCCACCCCCCAATCTCAAGCCCCACACATGTTCGCAGCGGCCCCTTCTCTCTGCTTTCAAACGCCCCCGTCTCTCCTCTCCACCCACACCCACTTCCAGCCTTAGGCATTTCAAGAGCCTGATCGCAGAATGAAATGAAACTGACCGGCTTCTATTTCGTCATGCCACTCGTGGCTTGCATGCCATTTTCTGTTTAAAAGCTGGTCAGTTTCATTTCCTCCTGCCATCGGCTGTGTGTATTTTCCCTCCTCCTAATTTAAAGGATCGCTCTTGAAGTTCCTAAAGCTGGAGGTTTGTGTTGAGGGGGACGGACCACCTTCAGTTAGACCAGTGTTCTCCAAGCTTGGGTCCCCAGCTGTTTTTGGCCTACAACTCCCAGCATCAACTGGGGACCCAAGGTTGGAGAACACTGAGTTAGACTAAAACAAGCACACCTGCCACAAAGCACCTCCTTCTCCTACAGAACCTCGCCTCTGCTCCCCCCAGCCCTGGTCAACATCTTCCAGCCAGCACATTACACATGCTTGAAACGGGCCAAAAATTGCGTGAATTTCAAGGCGGAGAAATACAAAAGAGGGGGAAATTGCGCAAAATTCATGGCAAGGGTGTGTGTGTGGGGGGGAAACAGAGTGCGAGTGCCTTCCCCCTGTGTTCTTACTTCAGTGTAAAGGAAGCGCTGAAGTGGAGGACATTTGCAAAAAAAATGAGGATTTCTGCCACAAAGCCCCCTGGGATATTTGCTGGCAGTGGGCTGCAAGACTGAGAGGGACTCATAGAATCATAGAAACATAGAGTTGGAAGGGGCCTACAAGGCCATCGAGTCCAACCCCCTGCTCAATGCAGGAATCTAGGTCAAAGCATCTCTGACAGATGTCTGTCCAGCTGCACCTTGAATGCCTCCAGAGTGGGAGAGCCCACGACCTCCCTAGGTAGTTGATTCCATTGTCTTATTGCTCTGACAGTCAGGAAATTTTTCCTGATGTTTAGGTGGAATCTAGGTTCCTGTAACTTGAGCCCATTATTCCGTGTCCTGCAAACTGGGATGATCGAGAAGAGATCCTTGCCCTCCTCTGTGTGACATCCCTTCAAATACTGGAAGAGTGCGATCATATCTCCCCTCAGTCTCCTCTTCTGAAGGCTAAACATGCCCAGTTCTTTCAGTCTCTCCTCATAGGACTCGGGGAGGAACAAGCCACGGCAAGCCACCGAGCGGGCGACTGTCTGTCGGGAATAACAGACAAGCCACCCACCCACCGTGGATTTCTTCCCAGGTGCCTTACGTGACATGCGAACTCACCCAGCCTCTCTTGCGGACAACCGGAGACTCCACGGTTTCCACCTGGAACGTGCTGCTGGCATTCATGAGACAGCAGAGGAGTTTTTGATACTCCTCTCAGAGCCTGGCTGCGCTCGAAGCCGTATGTATAAATAGCTCTTTTGACAAAAAATGAAATTACACGGTCTTGCAGATCTTCTTTGAGAGCCACACATGTGGGAATCCGCACTGGGTGTTTGGAGGGGGCTCGTTTCTCGACAGCTCTTGCGTTTTCTGGCAGGGCCCTGGGGCATTTGTTTTGAAGCTGTGTTTACGCGCCTTTGATCAGACATGTTTAACTTTTCAGCTGCATGACAGCAGCAAAACAACTTTGATACGTGGCTAATGAAACACATTTTGTCTGAGAGCGCTTAACAAGGTCTTGCATATCCACTGCTATGGAGGGAGGGAGAGGGGTGGGAGAGGCACAGGCTGCCGAAATGTAACAAACGCATCTTGTGGGGGGGACGGGACCCAGAAACAAACATAACCACAAAAACTACAATCCAACTCAGGATCCAGAGCATCTCAAACCGATTTTTTATACTGCCTTTGATCTGACATGGACAAAAGAGCCAAGCAAAATTCCCATTAATTTCATCTAGGGGTTTGTGAGACCATAACAGGGGGAAAAGGCTTCATGCTCTATCCTCAAGCTTCTCATTTCAGGGCAGGCCTGCAAAACCTGCACACACACACACACACACACACATGTGTAGAAGCCGAGCCAGCTATCGTGTCCTGCTAGGTGCTCAACAGACTGCTCTGGCTGCAGAAAAGAAAAGAAAAGAAAAGAAAAAAGGGAACTTCCAGGAGGAGCTGTGAAGAAACACAGGTTGTGGTGTGGGGCATAAAAGTCGATGACCTAAGAATTTCTCTTTCCCCCCCCCAACCAAGTTTCTAGTCCTCGTGGCTGCAAAACGGTTTGAAGTTGAGTGTGCAACACCAAGTAAACTCTGTCAAAAGTCCGCTTATGTATTTATTATATGTATGCCCTGCCTTTTTTCCTGCAAGGAACCCAAGGCGACTTACATAATCCTCTTCCTCCTCTCCATTTTATCCTCACAACAACCCTGTGAGGTAGGCTAGACTGAGAGTCAGTGGCTCGCCTAAAGTCACCCAGTGAGCTTTATGTGTGAGTGGGGGCTAGAACCCAGTCCAACACTCCAACCATTATGCCACACTGCCCACTTATGAGGGGCAGAGGGTCTCTGTGTCCAATAGAGCTGTTTGCCTTTCTCCAGGACAAGCCAAGACAGGATCAATCATGCAAAATGAGCTCAACATAATGCAAGTTTTGACTGTCATAATTTGTTCTTGCTGCAGAATTCCTCCTTTGTCAGTGCAGAAGCCTGAGCTTGGTTTCATTCTTCCTTCCTCGAGTGCGGCGTACCCACAGCCTTGGCTTCCTGGTGGATCGCATTACTCAAGTCTGTCTCACATGCATCTATGCTACACGTGGCAGAGTTGGATGATTTACAAGCCGGTTCCAATGGAATCTCACAGGACACAGAGCGGAGTCACACCAGGCTCAGGAGAACAAGCAAATTGCTCAGAATCACAGGTACCTTACCGCAGGCGTGGGAAGAAAGTAGATCTCCAGATGTTTTGGACTTCAACTCCCAGTCTTCCTGGGGTTTGGCCATGCTGGCAGGGAGCTGAAGCCTCAAACACCTGGAGATCTACCTTCTGCCCATCCTTGCCGCACAGCACGCTTAGAAGCATCATCAGAACAAGAGACTGAAACAGATGTGTAGTCCCCGCAATCAGCAATTGTGTGCATTGCTTCTCCCCCAGCACAAATAGCAGCTCTTTGTAGGGGAGGGGCAATACAGATCGTGATGGTGGACGGGGCAAAGGGGTACAGACCCCCTCACCCCTGCCTGGTTCCTCCCACTGCAGCACCTATTTACCTTAACAAAACAAAACAAAAATCACACAATCGCAAATTTCAGGAATAATGTCACATCTAGTTTGGCTCCTAGCCAAAGCCTAACAGGGGTGCCTAGGGAAAGTTCAACAGGAAGGAAAAACCCGTGAGAGTGAAACTTAGATCTCCTGTGAAGCACGTACATGATGGAGAAACAGAACCGGCCATTTGGGTGTTCAGCAATGAGGAGGTGTATCTGAATTCGAGCCACCTCTGCCTCAAACTCACTAAAGGCGCAATCCTATGCATTTTAGACAGAAAAAAAGCCGAGTTGTAGGCCTTTTTTTCGGTCTAAATATGCATAGGATTGAACCCGAAGTGATTTGAGCAACTCACCCCAAAGCAGATTGATTTAAATCTAGGCAACGAATTAATTTAGCATTTTAAATCACTATTTCAAATTGTCAAGGGGAGGGGGAATTATTTCAATCATTGTCACAGGAACGTGAGGCGCATGTCAACCCTCAGGGCCCATGCCGCGGGAAGCCATGTGTTTCACAGAGCACTCAGGGGCGTGCGTTCCCAGGACTGATCCTGGGGCGGTACACAGTCGCAGCTCCTGGATCCCAGCAGCTTGGAGGATTCGCCATCCGTGGCTCCAGGTAAGAAGCCAACAATCTATGAAACATATGAGGTGTAGCACACTCCTAAGCACGTTTACTAAGGACTAAGTCCTGCTGTGTCCAAGGGGGGGTTTACTCCCCGGTAAATACATTTAGGATTGCATGAGAAATACAATATTTCTCATGTTACTGTTTTTTTCTAGGTAGTCACAGAACATTTCTATTGATATTATAAAAGACGACCATTGTATCCAAATAGTAAGCACATAAAAAGGATGACAGAGCGCCAACGCAGGTCCTAAACACCCATGCAGCACTTTGGTAACGGAATACCAGTCGCACCGTGACGTAGCGGACAGGGGCAAGCGTCACTTTTGAGCGGCTTCATTCCAAATTTGAAAATGTTTGGTTCAAACTTGCTAAACTTGATCAATTTCCCTGCATTTTCTTAGTTAAAAAACCCCCCCAAACCTGGTTATTTATTACCACCGCATCCCAAACTAGGAAACTGTTCACTTTGTTTGCAAAGTTCAAGCTGCTAGAACAAGGGCTAGACCTCAGTTCCTCTGCAAATTAATTAAAATAAATTTTGATTAGCCTGCCAAGCTTGAAAAGGCTGTAGCTCCTTCGCCACTGAGCTAAGTGACACGTGTCAGCATCAGACTTTACAAACAGAGCAGACTAATGAGCCTACTTGTCGTTCTTAGCGCATGACAACATAAAGTATGTTGAGGTTTTTGCTTTCAGTATTTGCTGATCTGAATTCCACCCTCATTTTCTGGACTTTTCTTTCCTCTTGGGTCAAGTAGCAATGGAAAGGTGGGGAGGAAGGCCGGTGCATTTCAATGGACGAGGAAGGCCGCTGTTCCTGCTTGGGCGTGATCAGGATGTGGATGGAACATGACCCTGGAACATGACGCGCATGCTGGGCCTCACTCCAGAGGCACCCACCAGGAGCCCATGGGGCCATGTCATCCCACAGGACATTTTCCACAGTGCTGCTGCCCTGCCACCAGCCTGGACATGGGGGAAGATTCAGGACAAAATATGCACTAGACCAGTGGTGGGGAACCTCCTTCAACACGAGGGCCAAATTCCCTTTTGGAGAAGCTCTCGGGGCCCGTATCCACCCAGCGGTGGGTGGGAACAAAGGCAAAAGGGGTGGGGCCAAACGTTTTTTAAAAAATACCAGCATATTGTAGCTTAAAGCTCTTCCTGCCAGTCAGTCAGTCACTTGGCCTTGGCAGAGGCATTTCAGCCTTTAAGTATTGGGGAAAACTTCACCAAAGCCACCCATTGGTGGCCGGGGGAATGGTATGTGGCCCCCTGGGGAATCCCAAAAGACCTGATTGGGACCCCAAGAGGTCCAGATTTGGCCCTGGGGCCCGAGGTTCCCATCCCTGTGCTAGGCTCTCCACCAGTTTAAGCCACAGCCATTTCCTGCCCCTTCAAAATGGCGCCCAAGGAACACAGGAAGGGGGACTGCTCGGCCTACCCACGGGAGAAATCTTGTCGAACCCAAACCTGTGGAACTGTCACACATGTGCAGGAATCCACCAGATTGTACCAGAACCCAACTGGCTCCTTCGATCAAGCAACAGGAATTCTGGGGTTTGTCTCGTGCGAATATAACTTGCTTAGAGCAGTGAAGACGAAGTGCGTCTCGGTGGGAGGATGGCCACCTTTCTAAAGACCGGTCCAGTCACCTTTTGAGCGACTGACCCGAAATGTGTCCAAGAAACAAGGTCCCATGGAATGGGGGGGGGGTGAGGGGAGAGAGCTACTGTAATGGCGAAGAAAGTTAATGGAAACTCTGAGAGCGAAGGGGGGGGGGAACGCCATAAACTCACTGGGGAGGAAAAACGGCTTCTCCTAAATGAAACTTTTTTTATATAATTCCCTTCTTAATTTCCTTTTCATTTAACATGTCTAACATTTAAATCTTTTTTAAAAATAATATTAAAAGGGGGGGGGGTTGGGCTTTACCTTTTAAAATCTATGCGGTTAAAGTGGCCCCATTAAAACTCTACCCTTTGCCAAGTAAATCCTCCCCCAGTAAAAGAGCATTAAAGCTTGAGGAAATTAGCTGAGAACTGGGATTGATCCCAGCCTCCCATAAATGGGAGTACCTTGGCCCATTAATCAAACGTGGCCTTCGCTTCGGAGGATGATAGCCTCGCGGCATGATCTCCCACCACTAAAAGCATGTTAAATATTTATTGTGGTCGAGCACTACAGCTCCCCCCCCGGCAGGAGGGAACCCGTTACCTACACGCACGCGTGTGCACACACACAGAGACAATGGGAATGGCAAACTCCATTGTCCTTTCACCCACTAACACGTTATCCCCCAACGCCCCGGGTTCTCAAGACCTTTCTCCTAGTGGGCCTTGCAGGAAAAAAAGTGTCCAATGAAATAAGGTCAGCCAACCCCCTAAATTAGCATTATATCAAAGTGAGTCTGGGTCATGCTGGGAGTTCATAGAATCATAGAAAAGTAGAGTTGGAAGAGGCCTACAAGGCCATCGAGTCCAACCCCCTGCTCAATGCAGGAATCCAGGTCAAAGCATCTCTGACAGGAGTTGTAGGCCAAAAACACCTGGGGACCCAAGGTTGGAGGACACTGATCTACAGCCTAGCCCAGCCTTCCCCAGCCAGGTGCCCTCCAGATGTTTTGTACTTCAAACCCCATCAGCCCCAGCCAGCATGGCCAATGGTCACAAATGCTGGGAGCAGTAGTCCAAAACATCTGGAGGGCACCAGCTTGGGAAAGGCTGGTCTAGTCCCCTGGGCCTGGAGTGGTAACTTCCTTCTGCTAGGGTGGCCGTGCATCCTACTTTACAGAGGACAGTCCTCTATTTGAAGGGGTGTCCAGTCCAATTGCGGTTTAAAGATTTGTTTAAAACCCTAAGAAGGGAGAGCAGGACTTTGAAGTTACCCATCAGCACCTGGACAGCAGACTGAACAGGCACACACACACTCACCTGGTCAGAGTATGGTGAGAGGGGTAGTATTTCTATTTAAATTATAGTCATTGCTTTTAAATTTGCATCGACACCCTATGCAAGTGTCATGCAAATCTCTGTCCTCTTTTGTGGTGATGCATTTTCTCTTTTTGGACGATGCCTAACTGGCCACCTTACCCTTTGCTCCGAGTCCTCTTTCATCTTAAAAGGCCTAATGCCATGTTCTGTCACTAGGTGTCGCTATTGCAGACTGCCGGCTTGTTGCCATCCCCCGCGGTGCTGAGACCTGACCAGAAGAAAGACCCACATCCAGATGTTTGCTTAGCATTTAAAAGCAGCAATCACAGAGGACCGTTCCTGAAGCCAGGGAAACCAACCACAGCACGTCAGCTGCACGCGCTAACTACGCAAGCCCAAACCCACGCTCACCCACCAAATTATTACTTGGCACTACTGAAAGAAGACGACGCCTGCATGGTTCTGCCCGGCATGCGGGTGCGCCCCACATCTTGATTTTCAGATCTCCGGCCCTGGAGCAAGCCAGCCAGCCAGCTGCTGGCAGCTTTCCTCAGCAGCCTGCCCTTTTTACTGCTTGGTAGAAACAAGCCCCCAAATCCCGGCCTTGATTTCTACTTTCCACACACCCTCCTTAGTGCGGCCATATCCTCTTGCCGCATTTCACTTGAACGATCCTCCTAAGCTTCTCCTGTGCACCGGGCGTAGTGACGGTCCTCAACACCTTCTTCCTGACTACCTGCGATGCCGATAACCAGGAGGAGGAGAACGAAAGCCAGAGAAATAGAGGGAACGGCGCACCGGAAGGTGGGAGAGGGGTGCAGGGAGAGCGGGGGAAGAAGGCAAGAGCAGGAGGCGGCGTACAGCATCGCTGTGCACGGCAGGGAAAGCGGCGGGAATCCCCACTGAGCCTCTTAGTTTTGATCAAATGTCCATCTGAATTCCGGAAAAATAGAATCTTTCATCTGAGCTTCACGGGAGGCCACCACGGGAGGCCGGAGACATTGGCCACCGCTCCCTTGGCAACCTACCGGCTGGCAAATGCACCAGTTGCTGACACACACACACACACACACACACACACCTTTTTCTGTTGCTGCATTTATTTATTTTATTTATTTATTATATTGATACCCCACCTTTTTTCCTGCAAGGAACCCAAGGCCTTCTCCTTATCCCATCAGCCAGAGCAGCCAGGCTGGTGGGGACTAGGAAGAGGGCCTTCTCTGTGGCGGCCCCCACATTATGGAACTCCCTCCCTGGTGACCTTCGCCATGCCCCCTCCATGATGAGCTTCCGCCGTGCATTAAAAACATGGCTGTTCAGGCGGGAATATGGGGTGGGTTAGGTTTTTAATGAGAATTTTTTAATATTGTTTTAATTATTATATTTTATTGTGTTTTATTGTATTTTAATTGTACATCGCCCAGGGTGGCCGGGTGACCGGCCAGATGGGCGATTGATAAATGTAATAAATAAATAAATAAAATAAATTTATTTATTATTAATATTTATTTATCGCCCATCTGGCCGGCAACCGGCCACCCTGGGCGATGTACACACAATAAAATACATAAATACAATAAAAATACATTAAAACAATATAAAAATTTTAAAATCTTAACCCACCCCATATTCCCGCCTGAACAACCAGGTTTTTAATGAGCGACGGAAGCTCATCAGAGAGGGGGCATGGCGGAGGTCACTCGGGAGAGAGTTCCACAGTACGGGGGCCACCACAGAAAAGGCCCTCTTCCTCGTCCCCACCAGTCTAGCTGCTCTGGCTGAAGGGACAAGGAGAAGGCCATCCGTGGCAGATCTTGTTGAGCGGCCCACTTGGCTTACATAATCCTCCTCCTCTCCATTTTATCCTCACAACAACCCTCTGAGGTAGGTGAGGCTGAGAGTCAGTGACTGGCCTGAAGTCACCCAGTGAGTTTCATGGCCGAGCGGGGGCTAGAACCCGGATCTCCCGAGTCCCAGTCCGACACTCTCACTACTACGCCACACTGGCTCTCAGAATTAGAATTTAGAATCTGACCCCCTCGTTGCATGGGGTAACAGCCCGCTCCCCAGTTTCTGCCAAGGTCACGGCAGAGCAGGAAGGCGCCTCTTGAGCTGAGCTCAGCCCTCCGGCTTCGCTGGGGTTCCAGGCGAGGGCTTGTTCCCAAAGGGGCGGCCTCCTTGCGGGCAAATCGAGCAGGGCTCAGTATCGGCTAGTTCCACCATGGCCAGGAAGCCAGGGCTGGCTCTTGCCGCTGAGGAGGTCGGGAGGGGAAGCATCCCTTCTAGCAAACTTTGAAGCTTGTCTCAACTGTCGGAACCCCATCACAGCACCGTGACTAGTTAACACTCCAACATTTGCTGACAGCGCTAGAGAGGCAACCTGGCAGAGAGCCCTCTCGCCTTTCCGTTCCTTCCCACCATCAAATGAACCCCGGGTTCCCATACCACACGCCAGCGCATGCACGCCACGATCCGGCCAGCTTTTGTCTGTAGCCTGTCAATACTGGCTTATTTCTTCCTCCTCCTCCTCCTCCTCCTCCTCAATAACTGTTCCCGCAGTAATTGTCTTTCTGCACCGCTGTAAGCAAAAGGCAGACCCATCAGCACAGATTAACCTGTACATCGTCCGCGGCGACAACAGCCGTGTGCGGCTGCCAACGCGCGGCTCTCCTTTGCAGCACTGACTGCCACTGAACAGCTTGTCCAATTAGGGACTCCGAGACTCTCTACCGGGCTCGCACCAGTTTTCGCAGCGGGAAGCCTCACTTGCTCTTTACCCAAAACACAGACATCCACCACCACCACCACCATCACCACCCCAATCCTGGGGAACAAGAGGCATTTGGATGAGTGGGCTTTAAATGCCTTCCAGCGTGAAGGCCAGTCGGAAGAACATCCACCGGGCCCACAAGGCGGGAGAAGGACCATCGGGAACCACCAGGCAAAGTTTATTGGTGGGATAGTTCAGACGGACAATACCTGCTGGGGCAAGGGAAGGGATGCCACCGCAAGACGTGGCAACGCCCACTCGCTTAGAAGGCTTGAAAACAGGGGTGGGCCAACTCCACCCTTCCCCCCCCCCGGGTTCCCCGGAAGGCCCCGGCCCTTCCCCCGATCATGTAGTAGCTTCCCGGCTTTTGTGCCGCTTCCCCCAACCCCACTCTGAAAGGCTGAAGTCGCTGGCGGGAAGAGCTATAAGCTAAAATATGCTGGGTGGTTGTTGTTTTCCTGCATGCCGGCCCCGCCCCTTCGCCTTTGGCCCTGCCCACCACTGGACTGTGGCTCCCGAGTGTGTCTCTGAAATGGAATTTAGCCCTCAGGCTGAAAAGGGTTCCCCACCCTTGCTCTAAATGGTTATTAGACAGATCCACCGGGGGGGGGGAGGCAGAGAGAGAGAGAGAGGGGGAGGTATCAATGGCTATTAGTCATGATGACTATATGGAGCCTCCATATTAGAAACAGTCTACCTCTGAACATCAGCTGCTGTGGGACAAGTGGTGGGGAGCTGTGTCATTCCTGCCCTGCTTGAGGGCTTCCCAGAACATCTGTCTGGCTATCTTTGGAAATAGGATGCTGAACTAGAATCAGTGTTCTCCAACCTTGGGTCCCCGGATGTTTTTGGCCTACAACTCCCAGCATGCCCCAGCCAGCGTAGCTGGCTGGGGCATGCTGGGAGTTGTAGGCCAAAAACATCCGGGGACCCAAGGTTGGAGAACACTGCACTAGATGAAGCTTCAGCCTGATCCAGCAAGGCTATTCTTCTCAGGGCTGTCACCCAATGAAATGATCCTTAGCTGATTTACTGGACAAGTTTTAGTTGATTGATTATATTTGCATAAATCTGCATATGTATAAAACCAACTGCTCTGAAGAAAACAGCCTTTCTGGATCGGGTTACGTGGAAGCAAGTCCACAGATTTCAGTGGGCCAGCTCCCAAGGAAACCTGAAGAGTTGCCACCTTGCAACCTGCTCAGAAGTGCCCCAGACTGGGGTGGGGTGGGTGGGTGATCAATTGCCCTTTTTCCTTGCCAGGCCAGATCCTGCAACAGGCAAGGCTGGTGAGCAGGGAGCAAGGCGCCAGTTTAGAAAGGGAGAGAGAAAAGAGAAATAGCTCTTCTAAAATAGTTCCCGATTAATAGGGGGCACTTCTTTTTTTAATCATGTGGAATATCTAAGTTAATTTCATTAAATAAATTAAACATGGAGGACCTACTTCTTATGCCATACAGGAGTGCAAGCTAATGGGATAGCTTGCCGGGTGACCGGCCAGATGGGCGATTCACAAATGTAATAAATAAAGTAATAATAAATAAATCCCCACTTGAGATCTCATAATCTCAGCTGGGAGACCACTGGGAGGTCTTACAAAAGCCTTTCTCTCCTTGGCATCAGCTCCTCACCTGCAATATGGGGGAATACTGAGCTGTTTTTATCTGCTTCCAGAGGAGCAGCCATATTATCTTATGTACATTGCCCAGGGTGGCCAGTTTGCCGGCCAGATGGGCGATAAATAAATGCAAATAATAAATAAATAAATAAATAAATAAATAAATATTAGCCTCTTACAGCAAAAACAACAGAGTCCTGTGGCATCTTGAAGACTAACAAATGTATTATGGCCTAAGCTTTCAAGGGCTAGCTCAGTGTTCTCCAACCTTGGGGCATGCTGGCTGGGGCATGCTGGGAGTTGTAGGCCAAAAACATCTTGGAGAACACTGGGCTAGCGGATGAAGTGGATTCCCGTCCCTGAAAGCTTATGCCATAATAAATGTGTTAGCCTTCGAGGTGCCACAAGACTCTTAAGCTGGTTCTACTTCCCTCCTGCAGGAGCCATACTGATTCTTCTTCAGCAAGGCTTGTTCTTCTATGTGTTTCATAATTCTAGCTTTGATCATGCTTTTTCACCAAGTTTCCTGGATCCCCCCCCCCCACTTTTTAAAGTTATGTTTCACAGTGAACAGCGACGGGACACAGAGAATTCATTCAGCTTCTCTGTAATCTCTGCATCAAATAGCCCAGCCACCACTTGGGCTAGTTTCCTGCTTATGATGCATTTAAGACCAAGAGTAAAAAGATGCTTTTAGCAATATGGTCTTTAAATCCCATTTTTGCTCACTTTATCATTAATTTACATTTTTTTTTGTCCGAATTTGGGCTCCCTTTTACCTGCTTCATTTGGGCAAGACTTCCATTTTCCGAGGGAACCCTTCTTGACTTCTATAGCTTCTGTGACTTTGCTCCTTAACCACACTGGCATCCTCTTGGTCTTCATAGATTTCATAGATCATAGAGTTGGAAGGAGCCTACAAGGCTATCGAGTCCAACCCCCTGCTCAATGCAGGAAACTAGAGGAGGGGTCTCCCATCCAAGTAATAACCAGGCCTGACCCTGCTTAGCTTTCCACGCTCCGGCAAGCTGAGCCAGCATAAGCCACAGGCCTATATATTCTTCTTGGCGCCTTTCCAAATCTGTGGTATGCATTCTATTTGAGCTTCTATTCGCGTGGTTTTAAATTACTTCCAAGCGTCTTGAGGAGATCTGACCCTCTTGATTTTCCCTTTCAAATGTCTTTTAACTACCTAATCCCTACATTTAGCAGTTTCCTCTTCTGAAATCAAATGTGACTATGATGGACTTTCTGGGCAATTGCCCACTTACCTATGTATACATTGAACTTGACAGCATGGTAGTCACTGTTCACAACCAGTTCCACAACATTTGCATCTCAATCAAGGCCCGGGCCCCCACTCAGTCCAGGGTTACCTGTGGTCAGTTCCACAGCTAACTTTCCTAAGGAATGGCTATTCATCATATCTAGAAATTCTGTCTCTTTATTGTGACTGGAATTACGTTTACCCAGCTAATGGTTGACGTCAGCTACGCTCAGATTATCCCAGTTGCCCCTTTTGAAGCCTCTCTGATTTCTTTCTCCATCAAAGATCACCAGCAGAATTTTGGCCGGGGTGGCAATACCGTGTCCAAAGAACCGCATTAATTTTTGGCCCTGGTACTACCACTCACAGTGGAGGAATTTCTTCTTAAATTTCCTAGTGTATCTATTCTATGCCCTCTTGGACATACAGAACCCAAATATGCCCTTCCCTATAGGGCAGCCTTCCCCAACCTGGGTGTCCCTGTTCAGACGACCTCCCATAATCCCTTACCATGCTGGCCGGGGCTGCTGGGAGTTCTAGTCCAAAACCTCTAGAGCAGTGTTCTCCAACCTTGGGTCCGCAGATGTTTTTGGCCTACAACTCCCAGCATGCCCCAGCCAGCTACGCTGGCTGGGGCATGCTGGGAGTTGTAGGCCAAAAACATCTGCGGACCCAAGGTTGGAGAACACTGCTCTAGAGGGACTTAGGTTGGGGAAGGCTCCTGTATAATTTGTTTCTAGGATACTCTTATCCCACAAATTATTTCCACTCCGCCTTGGTTTCCGATTTGCCATTTGTGTCTACGTTCTCATTTAATGCCACCAAGCCCCACAAGCTGCCTCTTGGCTCAGGGCTTCTGGAGTTCACATTCTCGTATCATTTTATTTACTATTATTCAAATTCACATAGCACTTTCCCACATGAAAATACAGCAAAAACAAACACATTATCACAAAAAAAAAATACAATAAAATCAAAACAGGAGAGACACCGATGCAATGTCCCCCTCCAGATGTGTTTCATGCATGCGCTACTCAGCTCTTTTAAATGGCTGTCCCTTCCCGCCACCCCCGTACGCTCATTGTCAAATCCGACCCTATCCCTATTTTGAGTGCTTGAAACATTTACAGCATCATCCCCCTAAGGCAGTCTTCCCCAACCTGTTGCCCTCCAGATGTGTTGGACTACAACTCCCATAATTCCCAGACCCGAAGGTTATCCCAAAATGGATACTCGATACAGCTTGCATTGTTTCCCCCCCAACCCCAGAAGTCAGTTTAGAAGTACCCCTGTACCGTTCTCATAGGAACATCAGAAGCTGCCTGATACAGAGTTAGACCCTTGGTCCATTGGGCCCGGTACTGTCAACACTGACTGGTGGCAGCGAAGGTTCTCCAGGGCTGCAGGTAGGATTCTTTCCTAGCCCTCCCTGGAGATTTCATAGATTTCATCGATCATAGAGTTGGAAGGAGCCTACAAGGCTATCGAGTCCAACCCCCTGCTCAATGCAGGAAACTAGAGGAGGGGTCTCCCATCCAAGCAATATGATGCTGGGGATCAAACCTGGGACCTTCTGCATGGAAACCATGTGCTCTATCGCTGCGCCGAGGGCAAAAAGCGCACCACCACGACCGCCATTTTTGTTTGGTTTGGTGTGTTTTTTTTTACAATTAAACACTCCCGCTAAGCCCACCACATTCCTTCGGCAATGGAACCCCAGTGACTCGGAGACGGCATTGCGCATTACGACCATCGCACTGCAGCTGTCACACGGCATGTGCGCAACGACTCCTTGGATGACTCAGGGAGAAAAATGGCTTGGTGCCTGTGGAGAACCGCTGCGCACGAGGCTGCCCATGTGGTGCGATTCAAAGCGCCCAGGCGGTGACAAGTACCCCTGTACCTTCCAAAGCGCCCTTCCATCTACACAGCTGCCATCAAGAAAAGACCAAGGCGCGGGGCGGGGGCCGAGGGAAGCAGAAACAAATAAACCTGACACGAGCCAGAAAGTTTGATGGAGGGAGCCCGTTGGTGGCTTGGAGATTGCTATTAATGGAGAGCTCTCTCTAATTGCCTTTTGTGTAATTGGCGGCTGCTCGGCGGAACTGGGTAATAAATGAAATCCAATTACATTTTCTCTCTGTATTTATTTTATTAAGTAGAATTCGTCGAGTGAATGAAAGCCCCCCTTCAAGGTAATGGCTCGTGACCGAGGAGGAGGCAGCCCTTATTTCACTGCCTGGCAAAGCGCATAGGCACAGCCTCCTTCCGCATTGCACATGAAAGGCCTGTCCTTGCACCCGAGAGAGGGGCCAGAGATGCGCCAACAGCGGGGTTACTGCCCTGGGCTGGAAGGTGACTGGCGGAAGAGGAAGATCTGACGAGGCTGGCTGAGCTTAGCGGGGCCAACGGAGGCTTCGGCTGCGCTCCTCTGACGCGACAGACCCAGGAAGTCAAACTGAACTCTGTGCGACCTTCTTTCGAGGAACAACCCTGCTAAGGACCAAGCTGCTAATGCCACAACAGGACTGGAAATGGTGGTGCGGGATCATGCGCCGGGAGGTCAAATGCCATCACGGAAGAGTCAGCATGGATAGAATATTGCCCTAGAACACCTTTCCCCCCAGATGTTCGGAGTACAATTCTCACTATTCCTGGCCATTGGTCATGGTAGCTGGGGCTGATGGGAGTTGTAGTCCAAAACATTTGGAGGACACCATGTTGGGGAAGGCTGGCCTAGATATTGGGATCAAATCCTTATTCACCTTATTGCAATCTCAGCTGCTCCACACTCTGCTTTTGGAGCCTTTTATTCGCAACCTGGGGGAGGGGGGATGCAAAATGCAAAACAATGCAGTGCTCTCCTGTAATGTAACGTATGAGCCAGGGATGCCAAATTTCAGACATGGCGAGTTCCACGATCTTGGGAGGCATATCTGGCACTGCCACAGCTGCTGAGAATGATAACCTCCCAGCACCCATGTTATGCTGCCCATGTGAACCAGCATGAGAACATAAGAAGAGCCTTGCTGGATCGGACCAAAAGCCTGTCTTGGTCCAGGACTCTGTTCACACAGTGGCCAACCAGTTCCCTGTGGGAAGCCCACAAGCAGGACATGAGTGCAACAGCACTCACCTGCTCACGTTCCCCAGCAAATGGTGGACACTGGCACACTGCCTCTGATACTGGAGCTAGCATATAACCATCAGGACTTGTAGCCACTTATAGCCTTCTCCTCTATGAATGTGTCCAGTCTCCTTTTGAAACCGTCCAAATTGGTGGTCATCACCATATCTTGTGGAAGTGAACCCCAGAGTTTAACTGTGCTGTGTGAAGGAGGACTTCCTTTTATCTGCCCTGAATCTCCCACCATTCAGCTTCATGGGATGACCCCGTTGGCTTCTAGTATTATGAGAGAGGGAGAAAAATGTCTCCCTGTTCACTTTATCCACACCAGGCATAATCTTAGACTTTTCTGTCATGTCTCCACATATTTGCCTTTTTTCTAATCTAAAAAGCCCCCGTGAACCCTCTCCACAGGGGAGCGACTCTAGCCCTTTGATCATTTCAGTTGCCCTTTTCTACACTTTTTCCATTTCTGCAATATCCTTTTGGAGATGACCATGACCAATACTATACATGGCATTCCAAATGTGGTCACACCATAGATTGAGGAGAGACTGGAAGAACTGGGCATGTTTAGCCTTCAGGAAAGAAGCCTGAGGGGAGATATGATCGCACTCTTCCAGTATTTGAAGGGATGTCACACAGAGGAGGGCCAGGATCTCTTCTCGATCATCCCAGTTTGCAGGACACGGAATAATGGGCTCAAGTTACAGGAACCTAGATTCCACCTGAACATCAGGAAAAATTTCCTGACTGTCAGAGCAATAAGACAATGGAATCAACTACCTAGGGAGGTGGTGGGCTCTCCCCCTCTGGAGGCATTCAAGGTGCAGCTGGACAGACATCTGTCAGAGATGCTTTGACCTGGATTCCTGCACTGAGCAGGGGGCTGGACTCGATGGCCTTGTAGGCCCCTTCCAACTCTACTTTTCTATGATTTCTACTTGAAGGGTTGTCACACAGAGGAGGGCCAGGATCTCTTCTCGACCATCCCAGAGTGCAGGACACGGAATAATGGGCTCAAGTTACAGGAACCCAGATTCCACCTAAACATCAGGAAAAATTTCCTGACTGCCAGAGCAATAAGACAATGGAATCAACTACCTAGGGAGGTGGTGGGCTCTCCCACTCTGGAGGCATTCAAGGTGCAGCTGGACAGACGTCTGTCAGGGATGCTTTGACTTGGGTTCCTGCATTGACCTTGTAGGCCCCTTCCAACTCTACCATTCTATGATTCCTTTTCTAATGATCCCCAACCAGGAATTTGCCTTTTTCCTAGCAGCCACATGCTGGGTCAACATTTTCATCAAGCTATCCATGAGAACTCCAAGATCTCTTTCCTGATCAGTCACTGCCAGCTCAGATCCCATCAGTGTATACTTGACATTAGGGTTTCCCCCCCTGCAATGTGCATCACTTTACACTTGAATCGCATTTGCCATTTTAACACCTGTTTTCCCAGTTCACATAGATCCTTTCGGAGCTATTTGCCATCCCCTTTTGTTTTAACCACCCAATCATTTGATGTCCACTGTGAATTAAGAGTACACACATGCAAGTCACATCTCAAAATTAGTTCTCAGCCTCAGTTTCCCATCTGTAAAAAGGGGAGTATTAATGAGCTACCCTGCAATGGTGTTTTGTAAGGAATCAGGATAAACAATACAATACGTAGAATGAAGATCTGATTTGCAGACTAAAATGCTATCAGAATACATTCCCCAGTCTTTATTTGGTCAACGTAGAGTCAGGGAAACAGCACTGACCTTGCACGCAGAAGCTGCAGGACATGTTGATATGACTCAGCCTGGATTGCCTCCCACAAGGGTTTTTGTGAACAGAGGGTGATGGGGCCACTTGATCTACATCTAAACCCCCACCCTGGAAAAATAAAATGGCTTTGCTCTAATGTAACCATCTCAAGTTGTGGCCAAGCCAATTTCCCTAATGTGCATCCAGCTAATACCAGGGATGGGGACTCTGACTCGGGGACTCGACTCGTGAGTCGGACTGAGTCCCCCCTCTGACTCGACTCGGACTCGAGTCCCAATATTTTTAATGGGACTCGAGACTCGACTCGGGACTCGAGACCAAGGACTCTTCAACATCCCTGGGCTGTGCCAGAAGGAGTGGAGAGGAGCGTGATTGCCGGCGAAGAGCGCATCGAAGCGAGGTGTGCCACTGCTCGGCCACTATGGACGGCTACCAGGAGTGCAGCCCCAACAGTGTGTCAAGATTTATTTTGATTGATGTGTTGCGTACTTGGGAGAGGCAGAAGAAGTACCTGAGATTACTCTGTGTGGCTGCTCTGAGTGTGTTTCTGGTTCCAGCAAGTTCATCACCAGTGGAGCGGGTGTTCAGTGAGGGTGGAATTGTGATGAGATCTCACCGTTCCAGAATGGGGGCCAAACATTTAGAAAAAATCATGTTCCTCAAATGCAACATGGATAAGTTCTAGGAAGTACAGCAAGTTTATTTTTTAAAATCATTTTCCTAAAATGCAACCTTTCAGACATTTTGGGTTTGGCTGCCTCTGCCTGCCTGTCTGGGGTTCCCAGCCTCCTCTGCCTGCCTGGTCTCTTCTTGACCAGTTCAACAGTTGAATTGTCCAAGACAAAGGCCTCTGCCTGCCTGCTTTTGGGTTCCCTGCCTCCTCTGCCTGCCTGGTTATTTTGGGTTTTTCTGCCTGGTCTGTTCTTGCCAAAATCAGTGGCAGAGTTTTGAAATAAAAAGGCACACTTGTGCCTAGAATTTATTTAAACCACACATCTGAAGTAGCCTTATTTTGTTGGGGAAAAAACCCCATTGATTTTAATAGGGACTCGTGGAGTCAGCTTTGGGAGTGACTCGTGACTCGTGAGTCACCATTTTGGACCAAGGACTCGGACTCGGACTTGGGACTCGGGTCCAAAGGCTCGTGACTCGACTCCTGACTCGAGACCTAGGACTCTTCAACATCCCTGGCTAATACACACACTGGAGAAGAGCAACCCATTCAGGTTCTCACGCTGTGGCTCACGCTGGCTCAGCTTGCCTGAGCGTGGAAAGCTAAGCAGGGTCAGGCCTGGTTATTACTTGGATGGGAGACCCCGCCTCTAGTTTCCTGCACTGAGCAGGGGGTTGGACTTGATGGCCTTGCAGGCCCCTTCCAACTCTGATCTATGAATCTATGAATCACCAGGAACATGATGGGGTGGCCAAAAGTGTGCAGTTGCTTCCAGTCTCCTCTCTATGGTCCCCGAAAGACAACCATAGGGATACTACCTACAAGCAAGCAGAAGCCTCCGCTGTACTTCCATGACTGTGGAACAAGATTTCTGAACGCTTGCCATATAAACAAATGTGCCGTTGCCACTGGACCAGTGACAGAATCACAGCAACGTTCTTTCCAAAGGTCTCACTTGCCCGGGCTGATCCTTGGGAGTGTTTGCATACCTGCCTGCTGCCGCCTGTGCGTCACAGGGGTGAGGCAGCACCAAGAGGAATAAAGCTGACACAACGCGTAAGTCCGGGTGAGATCCACAGCTGGCCTCGAACGGTGCTCTGGAGAAGACGCGTGCTCGGCTGACAGTCACGGTCCAGATGATTGGCAGGAAGGCTGCCACCCTCCTCATTTTAACCCTCCTATTGGCACGGGTTAACCCTCCTATTTTCATCCATTTTAACCCTTCTATTGGCACGGATGGATGAGACAGTCCCACAAGAAGCAGCTAAAAGATTGCCAAGCACCAGAAATCTATCTCTGCGGTTGCACTGGGACATACAGGAATGCCAACTGCTTCAAGAGCAGAGACACGGTGGCCAGGCAAAGTCCAGAGCCGAGGCAAGCAATCAGTCCGTCCCTCAGCAGCACGGACGGCAGGCGTGGACTGCCAAAGGGGTGTCCCGTTTCTGCCTTAGCAATGCGGAAGGCTTACGGCAACCTTACTATTGGGAGCATTTTATGGTCACGTCAACATACGAAGCTGCCTTAGGCTGGGGGATGCTTCCAGATGAGGCTTTTCTTGTACAATTGCCCGGCCTCATTCGCAGAATGTTACGGGGTGTTCAGATGCCATCACCTTCCACTTGCAACCCGCCCACGTTTCCCCACCACTTGTTCCACCGTTTTTCTTTGCACCAAAAAATCTGTTAAGCAGGAAGAGATGAAGCAGCTGCACAACTTCTTTCGATTGGGACGGCTAGGAGACCTCCGCCTGGAAGCACCCCCGAGTCAGTTTCGTGGCCCATCAAGCCTGGTATTGTCTCCTTTGGCCAGCACAGACCCTCCACAGGCTCTCCAGTTTTCCTCCCAGACATCTTTTGCACGGGAGAGCCGAGGTCGACTCCCTGGCCGCTCCTGTGGGTGAAGCATACTCCAGCTTTCCCCAGCCCGGTGCCCTCCAGAGGTGATGTGCCGGAATGTATCTCCCAGCTATGCTGGCCGGGGGATTATGGGAGATACAGTCCGACACATCTGGAGGGCACCGGGTTGAGGAAGGCTGGCGCACATCCCGCTACTTCACACACACGCGCGTCCCTACACCAGACTCGAAGCGGAAGCAGGCCTTGCACCCCTGAATCCCATACGCTGGGGACAAACTGCAGAGGGCTGTGGCCTCCATGCTCTACCCGTAAGCTTCCCCGGAGGCAACTGGCTGCCCACTGTTGGAAACTGGATGCTAGGTTTACCTGGACCCACTTTGGCCTGTTCCAGCAAGTCTCTGACCTTCTTAACCCATGGCCGGACGGGTATAGCTTGCTCTCCAACATTTCTTACACACACACACACACACCCATTTTCATGAGGAAGGCTCACTGCCTGAGCTAAGCACCCCCGTGACTGCACAGGGACGAAAGCTCTCCTTTGGCGTCTGTGCGCGGCCTTCCTTGACTCTGAAACTGCCTGCCTTCCAGAGATTGACACACCAGGGGGAAGTGTGCACTTTTGATATACTAAAGCAATCTTCCCCAAGCTGGTGCCTGCCAGATGCACTTGACTGCAGCTCCCATGTCAGGTGGGGATGATGGAAGTTGCAGTCCAACACATACGGCGGGCACTGGGTTGGGGAAGGCTGTGCTAGAAAAACGTAAATTGTCCAAGAAAAGGTTTTCAAGCGTTCAAAACATCCCTCCGGATCGGCAGGGTGTCAAGTGGCAGGCTGGGAACTGAGGAGTGCTGCGGTGTCCTTAGTGTTCATGCGCATCCACTGACGCTAGAAGCTGACTAGTGTTCATGCCCATCCACTGAACTGCATGGGGCCTTAGTGTTCATGCCCATCCACTGGTGCTAGATAGAGGCCCACAAGTGTTCATGCGCATCCACTGAAGGCATGGTGCCTTAATGTTCATGCACATCCATCGACGCTAGAAGAATTGCATCTCCCACACCCTGAAGCAGATCACCTCCAGCAACTCACCGTAACAACACTTTCGACAAGGTGTCCCCCAAGAGACAACCAACAGGCACAACGAAGGGAGTCATTTGGGTTGGGCCACATGGCATTAGGCAAGAGAGGATACAAGTCCCATCATCCCCACTGGCCAGGCTGACTGGGGATGATGGGAGTTATAGTCCCAACACATCTGGAGGACACTGGGTGGAGGAGAACTGCGTTCATTCCGTGGTCTGTCCTCCGGAAGAGGCAAACCTGCTTTGCTGCTCCCCGTCGTCTCGTCCCCCCCCCGCGCGCGCCCCCCAGCTCTCCCTCCGACACCTCCACTCCACACTCCGCTGCAATCTTTTAACCACGGCGCCTGCCGTCACTCGCAAAACCTTGCCGGCTTGGTAATTTGTGGCAATGAAGTGTCATGGCAGGGAAAATATACAGCATCATCCCAGGAGCGCGTAAATCTCTGATCCATAAATTTGTGCAGTCGGGGCACGTCTCGGCTCCCCCCCACTTCCCCCAACATCCAACTTTCCCTTTTCCTTTCATGTAAGTGCAACAATTTAGCAAAAGAGAAGCCCGCGAACAAGAGAGAGAGGGGGGGGGGCACCGTGTGATCTCTTCGCAGAACCTGTCTCCGCGAGTTTGTAAGACACAGTAATGAGCAGAGAGTCGCTGCCGTTGAGAGCGGATCACTGCGGGCCGCGGCGCAGGCTCGGAACGGCAGGCCGCGGCTGGGCAAAGGCACCGACTCCCGGCTGCGAGCGCCAGTCTCTTGTCAAGGCGCGGGAGGCAGCAGCCCGGCCATCACCATGCGCGAGGTTTCTTGATTTTATTTATTATTTATTATTATATTTATCAATCGCCCATCTGGCCGGTCACCCGGCCACCCTGGGCGATGTACAATTAAAATACAGCAAAACACCACAATAAAATATAATAATTAAAACAATATAAAAAATTCTCATTAAAAACCTAACCCACCCCATATTCCCGCCTGAACAGCCATGTTTTTAATGCACGGCGGAAGCTCATCACGGAGGGGGCATGGCGAAGGTCACTAGGGAGGGAGTTCCATAATGTGGGGGCCGCCACAGAGAAGGCCCTCTTCCTAGTCCCCACCAGCCTGGCTGCTCTGGCTGATGGGATAAGGAGAAGGCCGTCCGTGGCAGACCTTGTTGAGCGGCCTACTCGATGTTGCTGGAGGCGCTCCTTGAGATAAGCTGGGCCGGAGCCGTGTAGGGTTTTAAAGGTCAAAACCAACACCTTGAATTCGGCTCGGCAAGCAACTGGTAGCCAGTGCAACTCATTAAGCACTGGCATGATGTGATCACGCCGGCGGCTGCCCTTAATCAGGCGAGCCGCTGCGTTCTGTACCAGCTGAAGCTTCCGGACCGTCTTCAAGGGTAACCCCACGTAGAGCGCATTACAGTAGTCTAGGCGAGATGTACATCTCAGAAATTAATGCATATTAATACAGGTGTCCTGGCAAAGGCCCGGGGACTGGCTGACAGGGCAGAACTAAAAGTTGCAAGAGGGAGCGGGGTCTCCCTTGCTGAAGATTTTCAAGTGGAGGCCGCCCAGCCATCTGTTGGGGAGGGGCCGTGGCTTGGTGGGAGAGGCTCTGCTTTGCGGGCGGGCAGTCCCGGGTTCGATCCGCGGCAGCATCTCCAGGCAGGGCAGCAAAAGCTCCTCCCTGAAACCCCACAGAGCCGCCGCCGCCAGTCCGTGTCACCAATTTATTTTATTTATTTATTTATTATTAATATTTATTTATGGCCCATCTGGCCGGCAACCGGCCACCCTGGGCGATGTACACAGAATAAAATACATAAATGCAATAAAATACATTAAAACAATATAAAAATTTTAAAATCTTAACCCACCCCATATTCCCGCCTGAACAACCAGGTTTTTAATGAGCGACGGAAGCTCATCAGACAGAGAGGGGGCATGGCGGAGGTCACTCGGGAGAGAGTTCCACAGTACGGGGGCCGCCACAGAAAAGGCCCTCTTCCTCGTCCCCACCAGTCTAGCTGCTCTGGCTGAAGGGACAAGGAGAAGGCCATCCGTGGCAGATCTTGTTGAGCGGCCCACTTGGTGTTGCTGGAGACGCTCCTTGAGATAGACCGGACCGGAGCCGTATAGGGTTTTAAAGGTCAAAACCAACACCTTGAATTCGGCTCGGCAAGCAACTGGTAGCCAGTGCAGCTCCTTGAGCACTGGCGTGATGTGGTCCCGCCGGCGGCTGCCTTTAACCAGGCGGCTGCCTTTAACCATTCTGGCCTAGATGGGCCTGACTCAGTATACGGCAGCTTCCGATGCTCCTACCTCTGCATTTCCTGCACTGAGCAGGGAGTGGGACTAGATGGCCAGATTCAGGTGGGGGGGTAATGGGAGTTGTAGTCCAACACATCCAGCTTTGAAGGTGGCGTAGCAGAGGCATTCGACAAAGGCGGCGTGGCCTCCCCCAGTGCTGCAGGCCTGGGTAAAGCCCCCGTTAATGCAACTAGTAGGATAGACACACGTGTTCCTGGTGACCACAGGACGCCTCTTTATACGGTTTCTCCACCTGGCATACTGGTGGCAACAGCTCTCCAAGGCCCCAGGCAGAGACCCTGATGCCAAGACCCTCTCACATGGGATGCCGCAGGGCCCGTCTTCGAGCGCAACGGCTCACCCTCGCCGTCGGCAGCAGCAGAACCAAAGAGCCCCAAGACCCCGGCGGTGGCCATGCTGGGAGCCCAGGATCAAAAAGGACTGCTACACAGAGCCAAAAGGAACGGAGCCAGAGGACTCTGAGGCCGGGCCGGGCTCGGCGAACCAATGGTTGCACACACCCCACACGCTAGGGGGGGGAGAATAAGAGGATGGGGTCTATGCCAACACAGAGCAGATCCAGTCTCCCATGCATCAAGCAGAAGCTACATCCCAGCAACTCCAAGCTCCTGAGACAGGATGCCATCAGGCAGCCCCGCTGTGGGGAGTTTGGAAGACTAGGTCACGGCTAAGCCCTGCATCCACGGTCGGCAAAATGCCAGGTGCCCGGTCCCCTGGCTCTCCGTACATCTGATGATGGGCCCCTGTGAATCCGTCCCTGTGCACTGCCAGAACTCTCTGGGCAGCCTACGTGAGCCGGAGGGGGTGCGGGGAGAGGATTTCTTCTTACAATCCAGCCTCCTCCCAACGAAACCTGCTGCGGTACCTTAACGCTATTTGCCAGGCGTGATAAGAAGTGCCATCCATACTGAAGGATGAGTCTTATCAGGGAAACGCTGTCTGTTTGCATTAGGAGACACAACGCGGCCAATAAGGGCTCCATCAGTTCAGCCGCTTCCAACGCACTCCTCTCTCGGGGGACGCTTGTTGCTTTACCCCCAGATCCAGCTTTCACTGCGTTCTCTATCAAAAGCAGCATGAAATACATCCTCCTGTGCGAGACCAGAGGAAGGCGAATACACAGCAGGAAGAAAATTCTAGGTGAAAGCAGCTTTCGATGGTTGCCTCTCGGTTTCCTTTCATCTCTAATTAGGGGACTGCAGGTGCCTTCCCAGGTGAGAAAATTGGTTCAATGTCAAACAGGGGTGTAGAGCCTCTTTGCACCCGAGGGCCAAATTCCCGTTTTGAAGAAGCTCTTGGGGGCTGCATTCCGGGGGGGGGGGGGAGGCACAGGCCAAAGGCAGTGGGCCCTGAGACACAAAGTACCAGCCCATGTTAGCTTCAAGCCCTTCCTGCCGGTGCCTGAGGCCTTAGGAGAGGGGCATTTCGACCTCTTACCTGCACAAAGGCCAGTAACCACCAAACAATGGATTGGCTGGGGGGAAGGGGTGGGGCCAAGCAAGGGGTGTGGCCTTCTAAGGAAACCCGAAGAGCCAGACTGGGACCCCCAGGGGGCTGCATTTGGCCCCCCAGGCCTGCACCTCTGATGTAAATAGACGCACACAGGGCACTGCAACATGTCCCACATTGCAAGGATTTCTGTGGTCGGCTGAGAGTAGCCAAGAGTCTCCATGCTTTATGCTCCAGTTTGGGCACACTGCAGTGAACGTGTAAAGCACGACGGAGGAACGTGCATCTCCAACATGCACTGTGGGCGCGAATCAAGGAGCCTCAGCCAATCAGAGCTCCTTGGTGTGCATCCATCACACACCCTCAAGCATTCGGGGCTGCATGTCTTGCCACTTCATATGTTCGCTGCAAAGCAAACACCAGCGTACTTATGGTGTCATGTAAAGTGTGCCACTGATCTTACTTGAAGTAAGGAGCAAGGAAGAGTGATGAAAGCATGCAGAGGTGTTCTCTGTGGCTGCTCCACAACTTTTCAAAGTCTTTTCCTAAAAGAAGTCCTAACAACGGGGCTGTTCTGGAAGTGATACAAAATTGTTTGTTAAAGTGGAGATACATTTTTGGTCAAGAATGAGGAGCTGTTTCTTCTACTTCTTCTAAGAATATGTCCAAACCAATTAGATTTTATATACACCTTCCCCCCCCCTTTATTAATTCTTTTTATTCTGAACATCAGCAAAAACCATCCATGAAGAGGAAGACACAAATAAAAATGACAGTATATAGGTTCGGGCAGAACAGAAGAAACGAAAGGATACTTCAGGGGAGGGGAAAGAGGCCAAAATTGCAGATTTCAAAATACAAAAGTACAAAAACCCACCACCAAAGAGTTTTGGCTGAAATTATGGTAAATCCAATTCCAGTTCTAAAAATTGTAATAGGTGCACTGAATTCTCAAAAACGCTCAGATCAAACTCTCCATGCAATCTTGCAAAACCCATATCCAGTGGAACTTGGAAAGAAATATGCATGCACAGTCATGATTATGCCTATACAGTGTCGAGACTACAAAGCTCATGATGATGCGGTGCAACCTAGACAGAAATACACTCAAGAGACTTAATGCTTCCGCAGCCTTGGGAAGACAGGACTACGATCCCACATCGCTCTCCATCCACAAGAATACGTCTGAAAATATGCACCGTGTTTAGTTAGTGTGTGTGTGTGTGTGTGTGTGTGTATAATATATTTTCTCACACTGTATTTTATGGTTTTAATTGTTGCAAACCGCCCAGAGAGCTTCAGCTATTGGGTGGCTTAGAAATGTAATTAATTAATAAATAAATAAATATGTCACAGAATTCCAGTAGAATCATAGAAAAGTAGAGTTAGAAGGGGCCTACAAGGCCATCGAGTCCAACCCCCTGCTCGGTGCAGGAATCCAGGTCAAAGCATCCCTGACAGATGATTGTCCAATTGCACCTTGAATGCCTCCAGAGTGGGAGAGCCCACCACCTCCATAGGTAGTGGGTTCCATTGTCTTATTGCTCTAACAGTCAGGAAATTTTTCCTGATGTTTAGGTGGAATCTAGGTTCCTGTAACTTGAGCCCATTATTCCGTGTCCTGCAAACTGGGATGGTCGAGAAGAGATCCTGGCCCTCCTCTGTGTGACATCCCTTCAAGTACTGGAAGAGTGCGATCATATCTCCCCTCAGTCTCCTCTTCTGAAGGCTAAACATGCCCAGTTCTTTCAGTCTCTCCTCATAGGGCCTTGTTTCCAGTCCCTTTATCATCCTTGTTGCCCTCCTCTGAACCCTCTCCAGTTTGTCTACATCCTTCTTAAAGTGTGGTGCCCAGAACTGGACGCAGTACTCAAGATGAGGCCTAACCAGTGCCGAGTAAAGGGGAATTATCACTTCCCGCGATTTGGAAGCTATACTTCTATTAATGCAGCCCAAAATAGCATTTGCCTTCTTTGCAGCCACATCGCATTGCTGGCTCATATTCAGTTTGTGATCTACCACAATTCCAAGATCCTTCTCACACTTGTAGTATTGTTGAGCCAAGTGTCCCCCATTCTGTAACTCTGCATTTGGTTTCCTCTCCCTAGGTGCAGCACTTGCAGCACAGTAGTTTGACCTGTGGAAAACTGAACTGGAAATAGAATTCCAGGTTTCGCACACATTATAGTCAAGGACACAGAGGTGAGGTTGGTGCGCACAGGAGACAGGGATTTTGGTATAGCATCTGCCCCACCCCGCCCCCAGCTGCAAAACTCTCTCCTAGGCTGGTTAAGTTTGGGTGTGGCCATTTATCAATCACCAAAAAAAAAGAAAAAAAAAAAGAGGGAAGGCACCACCAAAGCAGAGGAGAAAAGAGGACAGTGGTTTGCACAGCATTTGCATATGCCAACTTATATGTATATATTCAAAAAATAATTATTACAATTTAAAAGGGAATAAAGTACATCTCACCATAGGGTGGAAGACGGTGACCAGGCGACCGGTGTGCCTTGCTCAGCCTGCTGGCAGGTGCCCTTGATAGGCCGCTGCACGGCCTCTGGACTCTCCTTTCTCACGGTTCTTTTATCTTTATACCGGGATTGAACTGGACAACCCTTCAAACAGAGGACAGTCCTCTGTAAAAGGGGACACCTGGCCACCCTTTAGATGGCTGATTAACCCAGTGTTCCCCAACCTTGGGTCCCCAGATGTTTTTGGCCTACAACTCCCAGCATGCCCACACACTCCCACACACACACACACACACAATTTTGCATGTCATTAAACATAAAATAAGCCATCCACTGAGGTTTCTGTCCCAGCATTGGCAAGATGCTACTTACTCCCCTCAGGATGGGGTGTGTGGCAGACAAACCGGGTCGGGACTTTGCCCAGCTAAGAAACATCTGAGCAGGGTTTTGGAATCCCCGGGGCCACTTCTTCCCCCAGCGCTCCGCGGAGCGAAGTTCATGATCGTTTGACCGGTTTATCTCCCTAGTCCATGGACTTGCCCTTGGATACCCTCATAACTGGGCAAGAACCACGAGGCTGCAGCCCTTAGAGCAGTGTTCTCCAACCTTGGGTCCCCCAGATGTTTTTGGCCTACAACTCCCAGCATGCTCTAGCCATGGGAGTTGTAGGCCAAAAACATCTGGGGACCCAAGGTTGGAGAACACTGGATTAAGACAACATTATTTTGCAGAGCTTTTAATAGATAATGCCACTCCCTGACTTTTAGTGATCCCCAATTTCTATCTATCTATGATTATTTATAGGATGCCTTTCAGGGTGGAACCCTTTCATTTGGCTTGATTTGCTTGTGTTGGTTGCCTCCTCAGGTTTGATTTTGGTAGGGTTTTTTGTTTTTTTTTAACCTTTTATTGTTTTTAATGGGACATCACCTCGGGAGCTCGCTGAGCAGAGAGGCGATTCAAAAACATTCTAAAATAAGTAAGTTTTTAAGCAAGGCATCGCAGGGGAAGTTGAAAAAGGCAGGGCTGGAGAGTTGTTAGGCAGCCTGACATGACATTAGCACCAGCCAAGGTGCTGCAGATGTGCTGGACTACAACTGCCATCATCCCCAGCCGGTATGGCTAATAGGAAAGTCTGCTATACAGAATGTAGAAGTGACAGAATTCCTACCCAGATGCTTTACAATCTTAAACAGATTGGTAACGTCATGCAGGAAGAGATGGGACACACATGCCCCAAATCTTCAGGTCCATCTTTAAGTCCAACAGAGCTGGAGGACCCCAGGCTGGGGAACACTGCACTAAGAGACGTCCTTCATTTCACCCACTCAGAGATGCATGTGTGGTGAAGCAGAGCTAGTTCACAGGACTGCTTACTAAAAGAGGAAGTTTTGAGAAAAGGACTCAAATTTCAGCCCAGCCTCCGGTTCTTAGCACTTGCCATCACCTGAACGTCCAGTCCTCATCTGCTCATATTTGGTCGCTATCAGCTCAAAGGCTACAGCAGAGACAACACAGCCTCATCTGCACATCTGCGCAGGTTGTCCCTTGGCCTGGTTCCCCCCAGCCCAGCCCAGAGCTAGTATTTGTCCCTGTGCTGCGGCTGCAGATGCCTCCACATGCCTCCATGACCTAAATCTGCAATGTTTGGAAGCAGAAACAGCCACTTCTACTTGTAGAGTTTCTTTCTCTCCCACCCCTCCCGCTCCCCGTGCTTGTTCCTATTTTCCTTGGACAGTTCTGGGGGGCCCTTATCAGCCGATCGGAGCACAGCTGCGATGCCTCGCCAAGGCCTCACGCACTGGAGGGGCTGCCGTGTTTTTATTTTTTTAATGGGCCAGATCATGTGCTTTATTAGGCAAGATCTAAATCATTCCTGCCCCACCAGAGCCCTTCGGTATGTGCCAGCCATTAAACACGCTATTAGCTTGCATTTACAAATCTATAAAAGGGCTCTGGCCGCCCATTCCACGGCCATGGCTTTCTTTCTCCCTCCAGCTGAGCCCGCCCTGCACTCGTTGCCTAATCAGCCACCTAGAAGCAAAGCCTGTTGTGACCAGCTAGGTCCATTTCTCCCCACCCAAAGCACAATGCACAGAAAAGTGCAGGTTTGCGCTGCTCAGTCGCCGTTTAAATTTGCTTTAAACCCAATACTGCAAGGAGCTGCCAGCGAGGGGAGGAGGCACTTTTGCAGCACACCAGCATCTGAGATTTGTCAGCATGGTTTAAACAGTCTTTTACCACTATGCTAACCACCTAACAGGCCTAACAGGTATAGCAGGTGAAACATCTACACAGCTGCCCTGTTCCACATGTTCCTTCTACACCAGTGTTCTCCAACATTGTGTCCCCAGATGCTTTTGGCCTACAACTCCCAGCTGGGAGTTGTAGGCTCAAAAACATCTGGCGACACAAGGTTGGAGAACACTGTTTTACACACACACATGCACACTCACACACATGGGATGGGTTTTCCAAATTGTTCATTACACGGCAATACCACTGTTTGGTTTGCCACCTCATGTTTTGCCCAGTGTGGTCTGAGTCGGTGATGTGCTTGGGTGAATTTGGACATACAACCCAAATTTGGACATTTAACCCATGTTAAAGGATGGGTTGCACCTCACAAGGGCTGGGAAGAATGTGTTTGGACACAGCGTGAGGAACTTAATCAGGAGGGCTTTAAACTGAATCCAACAGGGGAGGGAGACATAAACTCGGGGGTACCAATGGAAGAAGGCCTCTGTGCCACAACGGAGAGAACAGCTCCAGCGGTGCCCATTGATAGTCTACCACAAAATGTAGGGGAAAAGTCGGACTATAAAGCACATAGTCTTCGATGTCTCTATACTAATGCCCAAAGTATGGGCAACAAACAAGATGAACTTGAACTCTTGATACATGAGGGCAAGTACGACTTGATAGGGATAACTGAAACCTGGTGGGATGACTCCCATGGCTGGAATACAGCAATTGAAGGGTATAACGTGGTCAAAAGAAACAGAAGCAACAGAAAGGGAGGTGGAGTTGCGCTGTATGTTAAAGATACGTTTCTCTGCACAGAGATACAGGAAGAGGAGCTTGGCAGACGCATTGAGAGCATCTGGGTTAAAATAAAGGGGGCAAAGGATAAGACAAACATGACGGTTGGAGTCTACTACCGACCACCCAATCAAGGAGAAGACGAGGATGGAACTTTTGAAAAGCAAATTGCAAATGTTTCAAGGAGGCATGATGTGGTAGTAATGGGAGACTTCAATTTCCCTGATATCTGTTGGGAGACTTATTCAGCCAAGCATGGCCCCTCCAAGAAATTCCTGAGTTGTGCTGCTGATAACTTCCTCCTACAGAAAGTGGAGGAAGGAACTAGAGGATCGGCTACCCTTGACCTGATTCTAACCAACAGAGACGAGTTAGTGGATAAAGTGGCAGTTTCGGGAACTCTGGGGGAAAGTGACCATGTTATACGTGAGTTCTTGATTCTAAGGGGAGCAAAAGCTGAGTGTAGCCAAACACGTACCCTGGATTTTAGGAAAGCCAATTTTAACAAACTCAGAACAATGATAAGTAAGATCCCATGGCAAGCGACTCTAATGAGAAAAGGAGCCCAGGATAGGTGGGAGTTTTTAAAAAAGGAAATTTTAAAGGCACAATTGCAAACAAGTCCCACAAGGAAAAAAGGCAAAGGGCAACAGAAGAAGCCAATGTGGCTTCACAATAAACTCAAAGATGACCTGAAAACAAAAAAGGACACGTATAGGAAGTGGAAAGAAGGACAGACTACAAGGGAAGAGTACAGGCAGGTAGCACAGAACTGCAGGAATAGTGTCAGGAAGGCTAAAGCTGAGAATGAGCTAAGGTTAGCAAGGGATGCTAAACACAACAAGAAAGCTTTCTTCAGATACATGCACAGTAAAAGACAGAAGAAAGAAATGGTGGTTCAACTACGCGATGAGGATGGCAAATTGATAACAGAAGACAAAGAAAAGGCAGAAGTGTTCAATTCCTACTTCGGCTCGGTCTTCTCCCAAAAGAGGGTCTATGACCCCCCTGGCAAACCTGAAGTGCAGACTGAAGGGGCAGAATTGCAGCTTGAGATTGATAGGCAAATGGTCAAGGAGCACCTGATTACTCTGAATGAGTTTAAATCTCCAGGGCCTGATGAACTGCATCCTAGAGTAATAAAGGAACTGGCAGAAGAACTCTCAGAACCACTGTCTATTATCTTTGAGAAATCATGGAGGACAGGTGAAGTGCCAGATGACTGGAGGAGGGCAAATGTTGTTCCCATCTTCAAAAAGGGCAAGAAGGAAGAACCTGGGAACTATAGGTCAGTCAGTCTGACATCAATCCCGGGGAAAATTTTGGAGCAGATTATAAAGAAGTCAGTCTGCAAGCACTTTGAAAACAATGCAGTGATTACTAGAAGCCAGCATGGATTTGTCAAGAACAAATCCTGCCAGACTAATCTGATCTCATTTTTTTATCGGGTAACCTCCCTTGTGGACTGTGGGAATGCAGTGGACATCATATATCTGGACTTCAGCAAAGCTTTCGACAAAGTGCCTCATGATATCCTGATTAGCAAGCTAGCTAAAAGTGGGCTAGATGGAACAACTATCAGGTGGATCCACAATTGGCTACAGAATCGGACTCAAAGAGTGCTTATCAATGGTTCCTTCTCAAACTGGGGAGAGGTAACGAGCGGGGTACCACAGGGCTCAGTCCTGGGCCCAGTGCTCGTCAACATTTTTATTAATGACTTGGATGAGGAGGTACAAGGAATGCTTATCAAATTTGCAGATGACACAAAGTTGGGTGGAACAGCTAATACTCTGGAAGACAGAAACAAAATTCAAAGTGACCTCGATAGGTTGGAGCGCTGGGCCGAAAACAACAGAATGAAATTTAATAGGGATAAATGCCAAGTGCTGCACCTAGGGAGAGGAAACCAAATGCAGAGTTACAGAATGGGGGACACTTGGCTCAACAATACTACAAGTGAGAAGGATCTTGGAATTGTGGTAGATCACAAACTGAATATGAGCCAGCAATGTGATGTGGCTGCAAAGAAGGTAAATGCTATTTTGGGATGCATTAATAGAAGTATAGCTTCCAAATCGCGTGAAGTGATAATTCCCCTTTACTCGGCACTGGTGAGTACTGCGTCCAGTTCTGGGCACCACACTTTAAGAAGGACATAGACAAACTGGAGAGGGTTCAGAGGAGGGCAACAAGGATGATAAAAGGGACTGGAAACAAGGCCCTATGAGGAGAGACTGAAAGAACTGGGCATGTTTAGCCTTCAGAAGAGGAGACTGAGGGGAGATATGATTGCACTCTTCCAGTATTTGAGGGGATGTCACACAGAGGAGGGCCAGGATCTCTTCTCGATCATCCCAGTTTGCAGGACACGGAATAATGGGCTCAAGTTACAGGAACCTAGATTCCACCTAAACATCAGGAAAAATTTCCTGACTGTCAGAGCAATAAGACAATGGAATCAACTACCTAGGGAGGTGGTGGGCTCTCCCACTCTGGAGGCATTCAAGGTGCGGCTGGACAGACATCTGTCAGAGATGCTTTGACCTGGATTCCTGCACTGAGCAGGGGGTTGGACTCGATGGCCTTGTAGGCCCCTTCCAACTCTACTTTTCTATGATTCTATGATTCTACCCATAAGATTTGGGGCATTTCAGAGTAAGAGAACGCCTAGCTCAACCCACTGCAAACATCTAAAGCACAGGTTTGAACAGGGTTGCACTGGGCCTGCAGAGCTGAAGGAGAGCGCACTCTGTCCTCTGCCATAGGCCACTGGGAAGTGGCACCCCCACCCCGCCTCCCAGCATGGGCGAGACCAACCTGGCCACATCCATCAGCCAAAGAAGGAGCAGCCGCAGAGAGCTTGCTTACCCCCTCCCTGCCAGAAACCGCAGATCGAAGGAGACGCGTGCTCTGCCTCTACCCATCAGCCAAAGACTAAGGCTTATTGGGTTATATGTGTCTGTACGAGGGGGTTGGGAATAGACATGTGAAGGCTTGAGGGGGGGGGAATTTGGGGAGAAACTGTTCCCCCCCCCAAAAAAAATCCCCCAAAATCCCTGGAAAAACTGTTCTGTCTTGTTTTTTGCAATGTTTTTCATTCCCTTGCCATCCCCCCCACATTTTTCCTACGGGCCTTCACGTCTCTAGTTGGGTGGTGGGGTGGACGGTTGTATTGTTAGAGTTTCTTGTGAGCCGTCTTGAGAATTATTGGATTGAAAAGCAAGGCGTACCTCTTCAAAACAAATTGAAGCTTCCTGTGAAATTTAGCACCGGATGGGTCTGTGCCGGACAATCTTCCGGCGGCAGCAGAAAATTGTCACAAATGGATGCTCTCTGACGCGGGCCCCTGTAGCCGGCTGCCGGAATCCAAGACACACTGCCCAGGCTGTTCGTATCGACACGCAGCCTGGCCAATCCAGATGCCTCCTACTTCTGGCTCATCATAGGGGCCAAAGCTGCATATCACGAGAGAGGTCTTGGGGTTTCCTAGAAGTGCAAAGCCGTCTCTGGAGCTAAGACGGGTACCAAAGGGCTTAGCCACACCGCTGGAATCATGCTTCCATGGAGGATGATATCACCTTGGAGGGAACTGTTCCATAAACAGGGTGACTCAATCGGCTTGCTGCTCACCAGCAACTGCATGTTTAAAATCGAAGAAACCGAAATGGGCCAAGGCGGTGGCTTCCTCCTTATACCCTGCCTAGAAGGACGCCTGAAAGCTTCGGCTGCAGAGAAGGGGGAGAGGAACGGCCTCACTTGGATCTCTTTGTGCCAGGGAACAAGACTGAGAGAGGAACCCATCCCACGCCATTCACTCACCACCTGCATCTCAGGGCTTCTGGGATCCTCATTCTATCTCCTGACAAGTTTGCTCCCATCTCTCTCTAGAGGTGTCCATCTTGCACATGCCTGACAGAGCGTCCCCCTAAGGAGCTCCACAGGCTCATGGGCCTTGGGAGCGGGGGGGGGGGCTTGGCTCAGTGGCAGAGCCCCCACTTTGCAGGCAGAAGGGTCCCGGGTTTGAACCCCAGCGGCATCTCCAGGTAGGGCTAGGAAAGACCCCTGCCTGAATCCCTGGAGAGCCGCTGCTGCCAGTCAGGGTGGAAAGTGCTGAGCGTGATGAGACCAAGGGTCTGACTCGGTCTTAGGCAGCTTCCCGTGTTCCTCACCTGCAGGGCCGGTGCAAGGCAGTTTGGTGCCCTAGGCAAGATCAGATATTTAGCGCCCCCCCCTTCCCACTTGAGCCCTTCCTCCCTCCAGCCCTATGCTCCTGGCGCCCCCTTTAGCCCGGCGCCCTAGGCAGCCGCCTAGTTGGCCTAATGGTAGCACCAGCCCTGCTCACCTGCCACCTGCATAGGGAGTGGCCTTGGACAGAATCAGAGCCCTGGTCCGCCTAGCCTAGGGCAGTCTATCCCGACCTTCCCCAACCTGGGCTACAACCCGCCATAAGGCCCAACTAGCAAGCCCAACGGTTGTGTTAGCTGGGGGCGGAGGGCGGAGTCGTAGTCCAGCACAGGCTGGGGAGGGCTGATCTATCCCAGCTAGCTGAAGCAGAGAATGGTCCCTCCCAGCCCCGATTGTGGAGACCCTTTCAACCGCAGAGGAGAGCCCGTGGGCTTCCACGTGGAAAGCACGCATGCGCCCAAAGTTAGGCATGCAGGCTATGGTGCCTCCCAACTTCAATCTGACTTGGGAAGTTGGAAGTCCAACTCTTCCGTCTAATCGGACAAGCTGTGCCTCTAGGACTGGTGGTGACAGCCTGGTCAAACGTTCCCCTACAAGCTCCTCCAAAGCCAGTCAAGCCAGAGGAGACTGAGGGGAGATATGATCGCACTCTTCCAGTCCTTGAAGGGATGTCACACAGAGGAGGGCCAGGATCTCTTCTCGATCATCCCAGTTTGCAGGACACGGAATAATGGGCTCAAGTTACAGGAACCCAGATTCCACCTAAACATCAGGAAACATTTCCTGACTGTCAGAGCAATAAGACAATGGAATCAACTACCTAGGGAGGTGGTGGGCTCTCCCAGTCTGGAGGCATTCAAGGTGCGGCTGGACAGCCATCTGTCAGAGATGCTTTGACCTGGATTCCTGCATTGAGCAGGGGGTTGGACTCAATGGCCTTGTGGGCCCCTTCCAACTCTACTTTTCTATGATTCTGTGATTCTAAGCCTCTCCTGGTTCTGGACCAAGACGGCCACACACCACAGTCCCACCTCACAGATATTGGCCAGGCCGCTGCTGGGTCCATCTCACAACCACGCTAGATCCTTTGCCAGCTGGCCGTGGAGCAACACAACAACGCAACTCGAGCATTCATTCCCCAAGAGCACGGAGGGACGACGCATTCTGCCGAGCCAAGAGGAGGAACAGGCAGCACTAACTATTAGCACGTGGGCAAAGAGACCCTCGATAAACTCTTTCTCTCTCCCTCGCTCCTGTCTGTTTTGCTCTGGGCCACTAATCCGATTGAGCCGAGCTCCAGGCTCATAACAAAGCTGTGAGACATTTGTCAGATCTCAGACTAGACCCGTGGCTAATTTTACAACGTTAATTTATCTTAGCATATTATATCGCTTTAATTTTGTCCCTCTGGATCCCATTAGCGCCGCTGTACCTTGTAGCCAACATGTAGCAGTAATTGCTATTATTAGCAATGTACCGTGCACTGGAGCTACTCCACAAATAAAGGGAGCAGGAAAGATTGGCGCAGGGAGGGCGCAGGGGCTCAGCACACCGAACGGGGGGGGGGGGGAGAACAGGGAGGGGGTCACAAAGCGACAATAGGGCAGGATAAAAAGGAGGCAGTGGCGCCCGTAAAGCTTCAGGGCTGGGGGAGGCAAAAGCACCGGGGTGTGTGTGTGTGTTAGAAAATGTTCCTCATGAAGAACGGGCGCAAGAGATTCTGGCTTTTCTTCTCCATTTTTAAGAGAGTGACGGGGCGGGGCGGGGGGTGCCCAGAATAGAAGTTTATAAAAGCGTGAACTGTGTGGGGAGAATGAAGCGAGAGGCAAGCCGCAGCCTCACTCAGAACCGTGGAACGTGGCACCCATCAGACTTCCCGACCGGCAGAAGATTCGGGGCCAGGAAAGAAAATGCTTCTTGGCACAAACGCACTATCAGCCTGTGCAGTCCACTGCCGCAAGAGGTGGCCACGGCCGCACGATTCCATGGCTTTAAGCAGGGACTGGGCAGACCCACGGGGAGGTTCCGACTGTGAGCCCAGCCGTAGGCCGAGGCCCGTCCCTGAGCATCGGGCGCTGGGGGCAAAGCGGCCGCAGGGGGTCGCCTCCTCCATGCCCTGCCGGCGTGCCGACCGATCCCGCGGGGAACCGGATGCTGGGCCTGACGGGGCCTTCCTTGCTCCGCACCGGCAGGGCCTCCTCTTAGGTAAAAGGCGATCAGACAAAACCGTGGAAGCCAACCCTACTGAACCACACCCGTTACATTGAACCCCCGGCCTCAGGGGAACTCCGCCTGTCGCTGGGCAGTGTGGGAAGCTGGACACGGGGCTAGAACAGGGGTGGCGGAATGTCAGGGCTGGGGGCCAAATCCAGCCCACCTGGGGTCCCGATCCGACACTCCGGGTTCCCCAGAAAGCCCCGCCCCCACCCACTTCTTCCCAACCACCAATCATTTGCCTTCATCCCCGCCCACCACTGGAATGCGGCCCCCGAGAGCTTCTCCAAAACAGAATTCGGCCCCTGGGCTGGAAGAAGTTCTGCACCCTGGCCTGGAGGGGACCTTTCTTGGTCTAATCCACCAGGATTCTTTTTAACCAGGTAGAACCTCGTGGCTCAGCTCCAAACCGGGTGAGCGTTTCTTTTCGCTCTTGAGATCACGGAGGTGATCATCTGTGCGTGGGAAACAGGCTATCCCATAACAATGAACAGAGCTGGACCCAAAGGGGACCTATCCTGAAACATACGCTGGTTCACTGTGGCAAGCCCAGGGAGCCCTGAGGAAACCGCAATGCTGCTGACTGCCCAAGGTCACACAACAGCTTGAAACGACAGTCCAAAGAGCTGCCAGGGGGAAAGCAGCAACCCAAGCAGAGGAAACCGTAGGGGACTCCCAGCCACAAGGCAAACATGATTCCTCATGCTCCCAATATTGTACAATCGCTGGTCCAGATGGTGTTGTTTGACCAGAGATTTGGGGAGGGGGGTGGGGAAGATCATTTGCCAGTGGGTTTTATTGCATCCTAGCCTTAAACAAACAGGTACATCCATCTGCTCGGATCCTACAAGCAGCCAAGTCCAGCACAAATGTCAAGCTTGCTGACAAGAGGCGGCCGCTGCTCATATCTCTGACCCACTCAGAGCAAGGAAGTTCTTGCCTGGTATTAAAGAGATCTTGGCCGCACTCTTTGACGCATGGAAGGGGAAAAGTGCTGTGCGGACGAGCCGGCTGGACAGCAACGCACAGGGCAGGGCCACACCGGCTGGGTCTACCCCTGACCTCCACGCATACAACCAAATGCACAGAAGACACTCAATGCGGGAACTGCACCTTGAAGAAATGGGGAGCAGAGACAGGAGGCTCAGGGAGTAACCGCTTAGGCCACTGTGCAAAGGTAAACTGGGGAGATCACGGCTTCTGTCCCTCTTCAAACGAGCATTTGGCTTGTCTGTCTCCCTCTGCAGCCTGAGGTACATCCAGACTGTACTGACTGAATGCATCTTTTGAAGCAAATGGGGGTGGATCTCCCCACCTGGGGTCACAGGTCACTACACATGATTAGCGGCCTCCCTGTCACCACAACAGGATCAGGGCCAAGGTCTGTGGCTGGTCTCTCGCCTTCCCTCCCCAGTATTTCGAACTGTCAGGCAATGTATTCCCCGGAACGTTGCACCGAGATTTCTCAAGGGATTATGGGAAACGTACACAGCAGTGCCCTTTTTTGCTGAAAACAAAATGCCAATCGCCGAGTCAAAAACAGGGGAAAAAAACACACCCAACCATAACCAAAAGCTATTTCAGATTAGAGCACCTGAACAAAAAAAATCAAATCCATTACTTTGAATCCCATAACAATGAAATTTCCATCACAACCACCTGAAAGACCATTTCCCGCTCTCAGTCAAAAACATGTTTCAAAGAAGGAGTCCCTCCCTTGCATTATGCAGGCCTCAGAAATATTCTCAACTGGCATCCAAGCATAAAGAGAAACAATCAGATAAAATTCAGGTGAACCTTAGTTAGAAGCATTCAAAGTCCCCACGAGAGTATTGGATGAATCATCATTTTCACACCACCCTCAATAAGCAATGATATCAGAACAGTCCCAGATCATCTCCAGGACTGGCATAATGACATCACCACTATCACGGTGACTCAACTAAGGTCTGTATCATTCATGACATCACTTTGGAACAGGAGATACAAGAGCCAGCTCTCAGGAGAGCAAAGGAGAGATCAAGAGAGAGATCACACACCCTTCTGAAACTACCCTGAGCCGCTCCACCAATGGAAACAGCAAGTATTTTTCCCATCACTTGCTACAATACCAAGTCTTAAACTGGTGCTTAGGGGAGTTTGTCAGGTGCAAAACCCACCAAATACGCAAAGCTCTCCATGAAAAGAGTCGGAAGTCCCATCAAGTTGTAAGAATTCTTTGCCACAGGACTGGACAGAGGAAACCCAGAATGCATTTGGTACTTTTAAGGAAGGACTTTTGTGTCTTCCTCCCTACTAAGAAGCCACCAACAGACAGAGGGGAAAGAGAACCTTTGGCATCTAAGAAAGCAAAACACGACTTGCCAATTTTCTCAGATTCCTGATTCGGGAGATTTGGTGTGCAAGCCCACAGCCAACTCCCATCCATCAAGAAACAATCTGAAGATTACCCAAATTTAAGGCGCAATCCTATGCACGTTTATACAGAAAAAAGGCCTACAACTCCCAGCATGCCCCAGCCAGCTGCTGGCTGGGGCATGCTGGGAGTTGTAGGCCTGCCTCTCTCTCTCTCTCAACTTGCATAGGATTGCACCTTTAGGCTGTAATACTTACTTGCAATTAAGCCCTGTTGAACTCAGAAGTGAGTAAACATGCATGGGATTGTAAACATGCGTTGGATTGTGTTATCCAACACTTACCTCTCGGGTGTTCTGGATCCCAAGGTGTGGCCCGAATTGCTCATCCAACTCTTCTCAGCTTCTCCACGCTCCGTCTATGCGTGGGTCTCGTATTTGAAACACGGGGCTTTCTACCAAGAGAAATGCACATATCATCATGTCAGCTGAAATCTTAGGAGATCTTAGCGCTGCTTTTTTCCTATTGACATTGATACTAAGTGGAGCTTTTTCTGTGCAAAATGTTTTGCAAAGAAGATTTAACACCTTTTTACCTTAGGGCAAAAGAGAGGCATCGTTTTAAATCTGTGTCTAGCAGCTACATCTTTTTTTGTTGTTTTCATTTTTACTCTAGAGTAGGTGCAGGGGCCCCAACCCAGATCTTTAAAAAAAACAAAAAACTCCCCCCTCCCCACATGCCAGGTTTCCAATGCAGGTCAGGCCTGCTGCACCTACTCTAGAGTAAAATTTTTAAAAGATGTAACTGCTAGATATGGATTTAAATCAGTGTTCTCCAAGCTTGGGTCCCCAGATGTTTTTGGCCTACAACTCCCAGCATGCTGGGAGTTGTAGGCCAAAAACATCTCTGGGGACCCAAGGTTGGAGAACACTGATTTAAAGGAATGTCTCTGTTTTTACCTTGATTCATCTTTCATGGAGACCGCAATGGCTTACGTCATGTGGTTCATTTTTCTCCTCACAACCACCCTAGGAGGTAGGCTGTGCTGAAGCATGTTGACCTACCCAAAGCCACCTAGAGCTAGCTTTATGGCTGAGCCAGGATTCAAACATGGGCTTCCCACACCCAAAGAAGAAAGTGAGGGAAAGCATCAATGCAGGAACGACAGAATACAGCACCTCAAAGGTGCACAACACGATACAATTTATTCAGTCTAACACAGACTCTGTCATCGGGGCACTGATAAATCAGAGCGACACTGCTCTCCATGTGCTCTGAATAAACTGTATTTTTGTGCACTCAGCTTACAGGTGCTTTCCTCTCTTCCCCACACCTAAGCGATTCTACCACGTCTTGTCCACCTCCACCACACTCCTGTGAGGTAGACTGCTATTATTCCGGGAAGTACACCTACCACCGGTTACTCAGAGGGGTCCCCGCTCCCGCCATCTATGCAACCTAGTTGCTGACCATCCTTCGGTTTCTTTAGAACAGTGGTTCTCCAACCTTGGGTCTCCAGATGTTGCTGGCCTACAGCTCCCAGCATACCCAGCCAGCATGGCTAATGGCAAGGGATGCTGGGAGCTGTAGTCCAGCAGCATCTGGGGACCCAAGGTTGGGAACTACTGCTTTAGAAGATGCCCGTCTTGCAACTCGACTCAATGTGGCGGCGGCCAAAGGAAAGAGAACAGGTGGCTAAGCCAGCTGCAAGGAACCTGGCCCATGCCGCTGGCGAGCCCGGATTGAGAACTTGGCCAAACTGCACTTGGAAATCTGTGGGAGTCCTTGCGTTGACTTCCATCGTGCTTTTGGATCCAATCTTTAGAAGGACCATTAAACAGGAGTAAATAAGGGAAACTCCCGTGCGAGGCTGATTGAGAAACTCATTTGCAAAGCTATAGGAAATAATTGCAAAGTTTTCCTGGAGCTTGAAGGAGGGAGCGGACCGTTTGTCACGCCGGCAGCCCCTGCCGTACACCAATTCATCACGCTTGTCAGGTGTCAGCCACTGAAAAATTTAACTGTGCCTTCCCCACTCCCACTGGGCACCCCGTCATTCACAGCACATGCTATTAGGATGGCTGGCCCACCCGAGCAATGACTGACACATTGGACAGAAATCTCCCCCCACTTACATGTTGCACCCCGATGCTCACAGACTTTGAATCCGAACTACATTGGCACACAAACTGCCAAGCCACCTTTTTGCAACTGCCAGATTGTTGGGAACACCAGGTTGAAAACCTCGGAGAATTTCTTTAAGGTGGGGACGGCGCACAAGCATTGGGGGCCAGAGATTCAGGGGTCCCAGCCCAGTCTTCCACCCCATTACCATGAGTGGGGGACGGGCGGAGGAACCAAGGCTAAATTGTAGGTATTTGAGGATATTTATGGAAACTTGTTTCCCTGTATCCATGTTCCTATTGTCCAGATCTTGTGCGATATGCTGGAGCCAATCAGAAGGTGTATTAGGGCAGAACAAGCACCATTCCGAAGACGGACTTGGTACCCCCACCCTTCTTCAGAGCACACGCTTGTGCCATTAAACTAGGACTTACATTTTGAGAGTCAAAGAGATTTGTGCTTCGCTATGTGACATGCCCTTCTCAAGAACTACCAGTCCCAGAGTTGCTGGGTGCTGTGGCACTCCTGTCCTGCTTGAGGGATCCCATGGGCAGCTGGTTGGCCACTGTGTGAACAGAATGCTGGACTAGATGGACCCTTGGCCTGATCCAGCAGGGCTCTTCTTATGTTCAGAGTCCCTTATTCATAGGCTGGAGGGAGAGCAGATTGGAGGGACAAAGAACCATCGTGATCAAGGACATTGATCCTACAGTCAGCGAGAGCCAGAGCTGCTGCCAACCAAGAAGTTACAAAATATGCCAGCACACTTTATAGGAGACCCCTTCCTCTGGCTGGATGCTAAACGAACATTAAATGAACGTTAAATGAACAAACAAAAAAAGGCAAAAGGTGCGTGTGCCGTTCTGAGACATGGTTAAAAAAAAGCCCCAGTGTGAGCCAAGGTTTAATTTCAGAATTGTGGAAAATGCAATTTCAGAATTAAAATAAAAACCTTCTCCTTCATGACTCATGAGGTTGCACATGTGTGAGGACTGCTGCCAGCATCATGGTCGATGAACCGGTAGTCTGCCCAAGAGGGATGAAGCAGGCAGCTTCCTACACTCATTCCATTTCTATACCACCCAATAGCTGAAGCTCTCTGGGCGGTGTACAAGAATTTACAAAAACACGGGCTTCCCTGTAGCCCCGCTTCCCCTCTCATCCCTGATGTTCCCTATATGACTAAAACAGTGTTCTCCAAGCTTGGGTCCCCAGATGTTTTTGGCCTACAACTCCCAGCATGCTGGGAGTTGTAGGCCAAAAACATCTCTGGGGACCCAAGGTTGGAGAACACTGATTTAAAGGAATGTCTCTGTTTTTACCTTGATTCATCTTTCATGGAGACCGCAATGGCTTACGTCATGTGGTTCATTTTTCTCCTCACAACCACCCTAGGAGGTAGGCTGTGCTGAAGCATGTTGACCTACCCAAAGCCACCTAGAGCTAGCTTTATGGCTGAGCCAGGATTCAAACATGGGCTTCCCACACCCAAAGAAGAAAGTGAGGGAAAGCATCAATGCAGGAACGACAGAATACAGCACCTCAAAGGTGCACAACACGATACAATTTATTCAGTCTAACACAGACTCTGTCATCGGGGCACTGATAAATCAGAGCGACATTGCTCTCCATGTGCTCTGAATAAACTGTATTTTTGTGCACTCAGCTTACAGGTGCTTTCCTCTCTTCCCCACACCTAAGCGATTCTACCATGTCTTGTCCACCTCCACCACACTCCTGTGAGGTAGACTGCTATTATTCCGGGAAGTACACCTACCACCGGTTACTCAGAGGGGTCCCCGCTCCCGCCATCTATGCAACCTAGTTGCATGCTGGGAGTTGTAGGCCAAAAACATCTGGGGACCCAAGCTTGGAGAACACTGGACTAAAACAATAGCTGTGAAGAAACAATGAACACAGAACTGTTTTTAGCTGATGTGTCCGGGCTGAACCATGGGCAGACCACGACGTTCAGACACCAGTTCCAGCCTTCGCCTACCCCTCCCCACCCCAGCTGTGGTGCCACCTGAAGCAAGTGACTGCGCTGTGCTGCATGAGGTACCTGCTCTAATTTTTTTAATATGTGATGCCCAATTTAACTGGCTACCATCAACCCATCTCTAGCCTTTCAATGAACATTACACAGGAGACTTTGGGCTGATGTATGCATAGGGCTGGCCCAAAGTCTGAGGGGGCCATGAGAAGAAAATTCCCGAGTTGCAAAGAAAACAAACTTTAGAGGTCCACACGGCCCTGTGCAGTCAGCAGCAGTGGACCCTGCTGGGGTCCCATTTGCCGCAGGATGCCGTTTACTGGCGCCGGGCCAGTCTACGTAATACAGGCAGTCCCCGGGTTACGAACAAGATCCGTTCGTAAGTCTGTCTTGAAGTCGAATGTGTACGTAAGTCAGAACAGAAGCCGCACAATGTTTTCAAAGTGTTGCAAAGTATAGTGCGTGCATGCGTGCATGCGTAAGTACGAACCACTGTATTTAACTCAGAATTTTACATATATGGCAGTCCGTTCTTAAGTATGAGTTGTCCGTAACTATAAGTCGGGACGTTCGAAACCCGGGGACTGTCTGTACTTTATTCACAATACCTTATGTTATATCCCACTGGCAAACATCCGCACCTAGGTTTGGCATCTCGTGGGGCTTTCCACTCTGTGAGGCATCCATTTTTATTGACAAAAATGGCACTGATCCTGACCGGGGGAGGCAGAGCTGCTACTTGCTAAGAGGCAGGCGAACTCATGACGGCTGCCCAGCATGCCGTCTCGTTGGGCCACCCGCTCCCATTCAAGGCCAACCAGCAAAGGCTCGGAGATCATGGTGGGTGCTCTTCGGCTCTGGAGGTCCCACCTCCTTGAGACTCCCCCATCCTGAACCTCTTCTGCTCTGTGCCTTTCCTGCTTGAACCTGCACTGACTGGGCACAGGATAGTCAAGCATTTATTTCAGCCGTATATTTTAAGGAGCCGTCTTTTAATAGACATGTTTTATCTTCTAATTTCCCCCCCTTGTACCTTGATTGCTTTATAATTCATATTTTTATGTTGCAACATTCTTGCGTTTAGAAAGGTTGGTACCTGCTCTAAGGCCCTATAGATGTACAAGGTTATAAATCTGGGGAAATAAAAAAAAGTTAAAGAGTTAAAAGATTAGAAAGGTAAAGATCAGAAGGCTGATGCAGCTCCCTGAACCATCGGCTGCCGATACGCTTGTGTTTCAGCCCCCCGCAACCCTCATTTCCCACCAGAAATGAACTTCTGATAGAAAACGGAAGCAAAAGGGGGAAGCAGTGGAGAGCCAAAACAAGCCACCTGCTGTCTCCCGGAATCAGGAGCTAAATCACGGATGTTGTGAGCTATCGATGAAACCAGAGAATCAAGAGCTGGGGCGGCTGCAGCCGCGGCTGAACACCCTTCAGGGAGATGCTCATCACAATGCAGAGGGTAGGAGGGCCTCGGGACACTGTGTACTTTGCATGGCCCCCACTCAGCGCAATCAGGCCCAGGTTCAGCTAACCGAGAAATCGGGGTGGGGTGGGGTTGGTATTAAAACAATGAGAACTAAACGAAGAGACTAGCTTCTGAATGTTTTACGGAGGGTACTTCAGGGGCGGGGAGCCTGCAGGCCTCTAGATGTTGGACTCCCAACTCCCATCAGTCCCAGCCAATGTTTGGGGATGATGGGAGGTGTAGTCCAGCAACATCTGGAGGTCCCCCACATCAAGGCTAGATGACGAATGCAGGGGGTGGTGCAGGGGTAAACCAGCACTGCGTCCAAGAACGTTGGAGCAAACTGGGAAGGGAAGTGGCGGATTCTTATTTGCTGGGGGGGCGGGCTTGTATGGATACGTCCAGTCCATTTGAGGCTGCATCTATACACACACACACACACACCCCACACGACAGTTTTACAGGGGGTTGGGCAGGCAGTGACCCAGCAGCGATGCCTGCGACATCAACTGCCATGCCTCCACCCCGTCCTGCCACTCCGCAGCAGAACCAGGGCACTGTGGGAATGGCCCGTGCTGGGCCGCCCACGCCCCCTTTGGGCACGGCAGCGGAAGGGGCAGCGGAGCCCGCCCTTGACGGGCACATCTGCGGACGAGCTATTTCATTAAGGCAGATGGACATACAGAGCTGGCCCAGCACTGCCTAGGGAGGATGACAGCAAACCCCCCACCCCCACCCCAGGACTTGGATAGAGAGGGAAGTTCCGCGGCCCTGATATTTAAGATCCTTTCAATGGGAGATGCCATGGCTTGAACCCAACCCTCCACGCAAGCGAAGCGTGTGTGCTGCGGCTCCTCCCCCATCTGCAAGCAGAAGTGCAGAAGCACCCCTGACCTAGGCAACAGAGTGCGCCCAAAGCACCATTATTTGCAGAGATAACCGAAATACAGGAACAGGGAGGTGCTTGTAGGAGAGAAGCAGTGGGCAGGAGGAGGAGGAGGAGGAGGACTCCACCCTTCCCATCCCTGCGGATCTCCCCTTGGAAATACCACACCGTTTCCCCAATACTGCCCGCCCCAGAAAGACTTACTACTTCCAGTATCATCATCATCATCATCAGGCGATCACTCGTGACCGAGTAAGATTGTCTTCCGGGATAAAAGGAGGAAATTCTAAAGAAGATTGTGTAGACTCTAGCGATGGGTCCGTAAGTGACGGTGGAGGCCAATTCTAGATCCACACAGCTTCCCACAGTGAGGACACAGGTGACCAGATGGAAGATGGTCCAGATGGACCACAGGCAAGGCACCCATTTCCCAGGGGCATTTGCAGGGGACTGCGCTGGCAGAGGAGAGGGCTGGAGCACGCACTTTCCACCCATGCTCCCCGGAAAATCCTCACCCCGGTACTTTATTTATTTATTTATTTATTTATTTATTTATTTATTTTATTTATCAATCGCCCATCTGGCCGGTCACCCGGCCACCCTGGGCGATGTACAGTTAAAATACAATAAAACACAATAAAACATAATAATTAAAACAATATAAAAAATTCTCATTAAAAACCTAACCCACCCCATATTCCCGCCTGAACAGCCATGTTTTTAATGCACGGCGGAAGCTCATCACGGAGGGGGCATGGCGAAGGTCACTAGGGAGGGAGTTCCATAATGTGGGGGCCGCCACAGAGAAGGCCCTCTTCCTAGTCCCCACCAGCCTGGCTGCTCTGGCTGATGGGATAAGGAGAAGGCCGTCCGTGGCAGACCTTGTTGAGCGGCCTACTTGATGCATTAGCACAGCAGTTTGGCGAGCCCCGTGCTTGTCTCTTAAAATGCATGCTTTTATGAGATCTCAATCACAAACATAAAAACGTTGTTGGATCAGACCAACGTTTCCATCTAGTCCAGACTCGTTCCCGGCGGCAGCCAGCCAGCCAGAGAGGTCGGCATCCCGCAAGCAGCGCATAAATGCGACAGCACACCCCTGCTTGTCCCCAGCATCTGGTCCGCTGAGAAATACCATTTCTAAAGATGGAGTTTTGTTTATCCGTCATGACTAATAGCCATTCTAGCTAGACCTAATTAGCGAGAAGGGTTTTACTGGGAGATGACAGTGCACAGTTATCAGCATGGCGGCTCCACTCCAAAGCAAACTGAATTAGTAGATATAAAGGGCTTCTCCTGGGGAAAAAGCACAGAACTTTTGTCAATTAGACGAGTAATTACAAATTAAGACGGGACGGAGAACATGGGGCTCTCTCTGCTTGTTCAGTAGCCAAATGCCACAAAGGGGCTTTTTGTCTGAATTAACCCCTTCTTTCCTACTACAAAGCACAGGAGGCGCTTTAAAGCTTCGCATGCCACAAGGCAGTCAGTCGTCTACATTATGCATGCCTGGAATGACTGCAACGTACTTCTCACACTTTCAGCTTCTGGCACCCCGTCAGGAAACCTTGCAGAATGCTTGCCAATCTCCGTGTCCCAGCTGCTGCAGGAGGCTGGACCAGGTGACTCGAGCAGTCTTCCTGGTTATCATTACTAAAATATATATATATTTACAGACCGCCCTTCATCCAGTTTGCATTTCAGGGCCATGCGCGACAAAATCTGCAGCCTCGTGATAATTCTCCTGCGATGCCACCTCTGAGGGTGGCACCGGAGCTAAGGCGGGTCCGTGTCAGAGCCTAGCACAGTGATGGCGAACCTATGGCACGGGTGCCACAGCTGGCACGCAGGGACCTCTCTGTGGGCACTCGAGCCATTGGTCACCAGATCGCAAAAAGACTGTCCGCTTCTGCAAAACACTAATGATTTTGTTCTTTCTCACAGTGTGGAACAGAATGATTTTATTCTAGAATTCCTGTTACAGAATTCTTTTCTACATTGTTATCACATTTAAAAGATTTTGAAGAATGATGCACAGAGCATGGCTTGGATGTAAAGCCCTAACAGTTGACCTGAGTGCTGCATGTGTTGCTCTCAAACTAACGGAGTATGGGCCAAGGTTTGACCAATTATCAGCATGCATGCAATAGCAAAAATCACATTAATTGTACAAAAGCATGCCCAATGCAAACTTTTACCTAATGCAGTGTTTGCAGTCCAAGACATAAAGTGTTTAAAATGTGTCAAGCACGGTCGTTTAGTTTTCTTGTTTATCTTGCTCATCCTAGTACAGGCTGACTTTTACTTGTACTAATCCGACACCTGTAGAAGCAGGGAAAGGACCCGGGGTAAAGCTTGCCCCATACAATTTCAGTCTGGCATATAATCATATTACAAGTTGAGAATCCCTTATCCAAAAATACATGTGCCTAATTATTTAAAAAGTTTGTATAAATTCCCTTCAGGCTATGTGTACAATGTAGTACTATAATAATTTTTTGAGTTGATTTTTTTCCCAACAAAAAACTGTTTGTATCATTGAAAGCTCTGTTATTGTGTTTTTCTTTTAAGACAAAAGATGTTAATTACCGTAGTTCGGACAACTGTATGAGTTGTTTTTCTAAAACTAAAACCTCGGTATTCAGGTTTAATTGCAGTGTTGGCACTTTGAAATAATTAAGTTGGTTTTGTGTTGCAGTTTGGGCACTCGGGCTCAAAAAGGTTCGCCATCACTGGCCTAGCATGACTCGGTGTCATGAGCAAGGTCAGAAGTCTCCGGAGGGCGGTGAAGGTGTGCTTGGATGGCAGATGGCCCTACTGTTGTCATCAGCTTATGCCTGAGTCACAGGCGTGCGCGGGCTCTCAAGGAGGATGCAGGCTGGGAGGTCACGGACGATGGCTCCCTGGGGCTGCTGTGTAGCATCGTGCTTTCTGGGCCCCATTTCGGAGCGCTGACCTCCAGGGATGGGGACTCGGACTCGAGGACTCGACTTGTGAGTCGGACCGAGTCCCCCCTCTGACTGGACTTGGACTCGAGTCCCAATATTTTTAATGGGACTCGAGACTCGACTCGGGACTCGAGACCAAGGACTCGTCAACATCCCTGGGCTGTTGACGAGTCTTCTGGCTGTGCCAGAAGGAGCGCGATCACCGGTGAAGAGCGCATGGAAGTGAGGCGCGCCGCTGCTCGGCCACTATGGACAGCTACCAGGAGCGCAGCCCCAACGATGTGTTGAGATTTATTTTGATTGATGTGTTGTTGTGGGGGGTTTGGGTTAGGGTCAGACATTTTGGGTTTGGCTGCCTCTGCCTGCCTGTTTGGGGTTCCCTGCCTCCTCTGCCTGCCTGGTTATTTTGGGTTTGTCTGCCTGGTCTGTTCTTGCCAAAATCAGTTGCAGAGTTTTGAAATAAAAAGGCACACTTGTGCCTAGAATTTATTTAAGCCACACATCTGAAGTAGCCTTATTTTGTTGGGGGGAAACCCCATTGATTTTAATAGGGACTCATGGAGTCAGTTTTGGGAGTGACTCAGGACTCGTGACTCGTGAGTCACCATTTTGGACCAAGGACTCGGACTCGGACTCGAGACTCGGGTCCAAAGACTCGTGACTCGACTCGTGACCAAGGACTCTTCAACATCCCTGCTGACCTCAGGCTGCTCCGCTGTCCACTGGGACCCAAGACAAACAGTTGCCAGCGGCACTTTCTCCCTGGCTGTTCTTGTGACGTGCTCCCCACAGACCAGACTGGGCCACAACCGCAGTGTGTACGAGCAACAGATTTTGTTGGCTGGGGGGGGGGGGGGAGCAATGCAGAGAGGCCACCTGCAACATCTTTGGTGCACTGCTAGTCATGCCCCATCCTGTGGTACCAGAGCGGTTTAGGATGTGAAAAAGAAACACTCTCCCATCTTTTAGGGTGTGAGAACTTGCAGTTTGAGAACCTGGGAGCCTGTGCAGACTGCAACTCCTTTTCCTTCTCAAAAGTCATACGATGCAGCTGAAAATTCCAGGGGAGGGTGAATTTCAAAGTAGTTCTCAACTGAAATATGTTTGCAGAAGTGCGCATTTAAATTCTCCAAAACACGGGTTTATTACAGCGCTGCTGTAACAGATGCTGCTGGGTTTGGGGGCATTGGGATCCAATCCAAAACGTAATAAATTAAATTTGCAATGGAAATCGGTTTACTACTGGAATGAACCCAGAGGTCATCTAGTCCAACCTCATCACAAGCTAAGACTCATTCCAGCGCACACTGTGAAGCGAAACCGACGGCTCTGGGATGACCGCAGGGAGCAAGTCAAGGCATGGCGCAGGGGAAGGCTGCAAGGCCGCTACGTAGCGTGACCCGGGGGGGGGGAACTTCCTGAGCCCCGCCGCCCCCTGCTCAGCCAGACGCCACTCACGTTCTAAGTCTTATTTTCTAGCAGTCCCCAACGCTCCGGAGCAGCTTTCGCCAACGTGGCGCCCTCCAGGTTTCCTACACCACAACTCCCATAATCCCCCAGCCAGAGGAAGCGGATTCAATCGGCGATCCAGATGATGGACCAACTTGTAAAAAGACAAGAGATTCTGCCTCTACATAAGGCAGTGCTTCTCAAATAGTGGGGCGGGCCCCCCAGGGGGGGCGCGAGGCTCCGTAAAGGGGGGCTCGTTTGACCTCAGTTAAAAGTTTTTTTTCATATTGTGTTCCTTTAAATCCTGTGCTCCTTTAAATCTTTTCTGCTACAGTTAATAAAGCTATTCTTTGTTGTAAATTGATCCACATTTCTTTCTTTTTTTATTCTCTTATACGTTAATAAGGATACAGTGTTATGCAGAGGTGTACTTATAACAATTTTATAGACAAATGATACTATCTACAGTCGCGCGGGGGGCGCGAAATGTTTTCTTCTTCCTAGGGGGGGCATGACAGAAAATAATTGAGAAGCACTGACATAAGGTGACATGGGAAATGATTCTGCGCACACACAGAGGCAGCCTCCAGCCACGCACATGCGCGCCACGCTTGAAGGCCGGGATTCAAAACATGGTATCGAGACTGAGAGAAGCTTTACAGTGCGGAACCACTTCCAACTCACTCTTTATGGGCACGGGGAACAAAGCCGAGGCAGGGTGGGCACATGCTCTCACCTCCCGCGCGCCTCACTGCTGCAGATCTCGGGTTATTCTTACAAACCACTCGGGGTGCACAAAGTAAGCTGTGCTTTGCCCACCTCCGCTTCGCAGAGAGGACATCTCTGCTATTGTTTACAGGATCCCTTATCAAGAGGGGAGTCAAGAGCCCTTGACTTTGTCAAGAGTTAATTCCTCTCTTTCAGCTGCCTGCAGACTCCAGTTCTCCCCTTCGCTCTGTTTACACAGTCAAGTATAGAGCCAATTATTCTTAGATTGCTTGCTGATCTCGATCCAGGCTCCGCAGCTGACCCACTGCTCCAGGAGGAGACCCACACAATGCTACATTCTCTTTGCTACCTTTCACTTTTTCTCCTGCACCCCCCATCCTGCCGGGGGTGATGGGAATTTGTAGTCCAACACATCTGGAGGATGCCCGGTTGGGGAAGCCTGCCATAAAGCAAACCTGAGCGCTTCCCGCTGTCTCTCCCGGGTCAAGGTGCCAGTGCAAACAAAGCCCCGCACACAGCAAGGTGCCACTGCTGCGCTCTGTACAGCACCCAGCACCAAAGGCCTACGCTGCACAGGTGCTAAATCAGAGCCAGCACAGCAGCAGCAGCAGCAAGTCAGCTTGTTTCTCCGGAGAGGAACGGCAGCCGCTCAAGGTCTGAGCCGTCTGCACCGTTCATCACAGAGATTCACGGCTTCCTTAATTCTGCTTAAGTGACTGCACCATATTTTAGAGCGAGGAGCATTATGGGTAGCGGAGGCTCGGTCACTGACTGCTCCGCAGCGGTTGCTCCCATGCTAGAAGCAGGCACATTACAGCTGCAAACTTCCTGTTGAGGCTCCCGGGGGTGTAGGGGGGGGGGTGGCGGGAGGGATATTTACCTTCACCCACACGGCCATTTTCTAAGCTGCAGCGGGACGGTAGACGGAGGTGTCGTTTACCCTGCACATGGGGGCTGCGTCCCCGCTGCCGCCCCAGGGCACGGTCTGAGGGCACAGGATGCAACAACCTTGCTGGATCTGCTCAGTGCCCGGATGGAGACTGCCTGAGAAGCGCCCCGCGGGTGCCATCTTGAGTCATGGAAGGAAGCTGGAACAGAAGTGTACTAAACAGAGACAACCCTGTGGCAGCCTTCAGAAGAGGAGACTGAGGGGAGATATGATCGCACTCTTCCAGTATTTGAAGGGATGTCACACAGAGGAGGGCAAAGATCTCTTCTCGGTCATCCCAGTTTGCAGGACACGGAATAATGGGCTCAAGTTACAGGAACCTAGATTCCACCTAAACATCAGGAAAAATTTCCTGACTGTCAGAGCAATAAGACAATGGAATCAACTACCTGGGGAGGTGGTGGGCTCTCCCACTCTGGAGGCATTCAAGGTGCGGCTGGACAGACATCTGTCAGAGATGCTTTGACCTGGATTCCTGCACTGAGCAGGGGGTTGGACTCGATGGCCTTGTAGGCCCCTTCCAACTCTACTTTTCTATGATTCTATGAACCCTTGGAACAGGGATGGGGAACGTGTGGCCCTCCAGATGTTGTTACGACTGCAACTCACATCATTCTTCACCACTGGCTATGCTTGCTAGGGCTCATGGGAGCTACAGTCCAACAACATCCGGAGGCCCACACGTTCCCCATAGCAGCATCACAACAACCCCAGAGGGCAGCCTTCCGAAACCGGGTGCCCTCCAGATGTGTTGGACTACAATTCCCAGCATGCCCCAGCACATCTAGAGGGCACCAGGTTGGGGAAGGCTGCCACAGGGCATTTCAGTATTACCCTCTCCCATTGTTCTCTGTGAGCCAGTGTGGCCTAGTGGCGAGAGCGTTGGACTCGGGCTCGGGAGATCTCGGGTTCTAGTCCCCACTCGAGTCGGCCCTGAAGCTCACTGGGTGACTATGGCCCAGTCACTGACTCTCAGCCTAACCTACCTCACAGGGTTGCTGTGAGGATAAAGTGGAGAGGAGGAGATCCACGTAAGCTGCCTTGAGTTCATTACAAGTGGGAAAAAGGCAGGATATAAATGAAATAATAAGAGTGTCGGCTAATGGATGGTATACAAATGTAATAAATAAATGAATAAATAATAGAATAAAAATAATTCCAGGGGACTTTTGAGCCGGATGGCTTCCTGGGTTCATGACAAAAAGGAAAGTCTTGAATGGGGACGGGGGGGGGGGGACGGGACACTTTCCAGTTTCACACACACACACACACACACACAATTTTGCATGTCATTAAACATAAAATAAGCCATCCACTGAGGTTTCTGTCCCAGCATTGGCAAGATGCTACTTACTCCCCTCAGGATGGGGTGTGTGGCAGACAAACCGGGTCGGGACTTTGCCCAGCTAAGAAACACCTGAGCAGGGTTTTGGAATCCCCCGGGGCCACTTCTTCCCCCAGCGCTCCGCGGAGCGAAGTTCATGATCGTTTGACCGGTTTATCTCCCTAGTCCACGGACTTGCCCTTGGATACCCTCATAACTGGGCAAGAACCACGAGGCTGCAGCCCTTAGAGCAGTGTTCTCCAACCTTGGGTCCCCCAGATGTTTTTGGCCTACAACTCCCGGCATGCCCCAGCCAGCTATGCTGGCTGGGGCATGCCGGGAGTTGTAGGCCAAAAACATCTGGGGACCCAAGGTTGGAGAACACTGCCTTAGATGTTCCAGTGTCGCACAAGTTCCTGAGTCGCACAAGTCTGAGGCACGCTGGGCCTTGTAAATCCTTTGCACAGGATGCTCAGCAGCACTTGGGGATGAACAGTCAGGGGGGTACATGGAGAAGGAGTGTGGTCTTTTCACAGACGTAGATCTATCTGGGGCGGGGGGGGCGGGGAGCAGCGAGATTCAAATTCCCAACAAGACAGTAGCAAATGAGGTTTTAGTTCAGTGACTGCAGCTGCTGAGGGAGCTAATAAACACAGACATGAGAGCTAAATGGGTCTTCTGAAAATCTTGTATCAGTATTCACATTACAGAGGCTCCTTCTAGCAATTTCAGCAGATTAATAATAAATGCGACATAATTACAGCAGTTCCGCTCACATCCTCCTCCCTGCGCCGTTGCCCGTGTCTGCTTAAGTGGGGGAAGCCAGCGGGCCAAGCACCCGCTGCCACTCCCTGAGCGGGCTGGATGGATGGGGAACGTACACCGGGACCAGTCGGCGGATCGCCTGCGCCCAGCCCTGGATGCCAGTTGCGGCTGGGGGAAAAGTCCCGCGAGGACTCTGCATTCCAGATCATAAAAGATGGGCGTTGACGAAAACAGGGGGAAGGTTTATTTCGCCGGTTCCTTGCCCAGGTTGGCAAAATATTTGGCAGCATCACTGAAAGTATCATGGCAGAGCTGTGCTACAGCCCACACTTCAGGACTTGCTGCAAAAAGAACTTAAGAAGTGTCGTGGTGGATCGGCATCCTGTTCACACAGTGGCCAGCCAGGAGCCAGCTGCTCACGAGAAGCCCACAAGCAGGACATGAGTGCAACAGCACCCTCCCACCCATGTTCCCCAGCAACTCGTGTACACAAGCATTCTGCCTCTGATACTGGAGGTAGGACATAGCCAATGAGGACTAGCAGCCCTTGATCGCCTTCTCCTCCTGCATGAATTTGTCAAATCCCCTTTTAAAGCCATCCAAACTGGTGGCCATCACTACATCTTGAGGAAGTGAATTCCATAGTTTAACTATGCCCTGTGTGAAGAAGTCCTTCCTTCTATCTGTCCTGAATCTCCCGCCAATCACCTTCCTGGGATGAACCCATTGGGTTCTAGTATTATGAGAGAGGGAGAGAAATGTCTCCCTGCCCACTTTCTCCACACCAGGCACAATTCTGTTCACCTCTATCATGTCTCCCCTCACTCGCCTTTTTTCTAAGCTAAACCATCCCAGCTGCTGTCACCTTTCCTCATAGTGGGGTTGCTCCAGCCCCTGGATCATTTCAGTTGCCCTTTTCTGCACTTTTCCCAGCCGTACAATATCCTTTTTTAGGTGCGGTTGTGAGGTGCGGCTCCATACCAGCATGTAACGCTTCTGCTGAAGGCTCTGCACTGGTCCTTTAAGGCTTTGGTACTAGTCTATCCCATGAACGATCTAACTGGAGGCTGACCTTTCACAAAGGTTCCATGGATTTTGAAGAAGCCCGAGTGCAAGGTGAAAGGGAGAAACGTGCTAAGCGAAAAGCACGTCAAATGAATCCTTTACAGGACCATCTTCCATCTGGTAACCTGTGTCCTCACTGTGGGAAGCTGTGTGGATCTAGAATTGGCCTCCACAGTCACTTACGGACCCATCGCTAGAGTCTACACAATCTTCTTTAGAATTTCCTCCTTTTATCCTGGAAGACAATCTTACTCGGTCACGAGTGATCGCCTGATGATGATGATGACTAGTCTATCAAACTCTGAGCAACTTGGGACCAGGATAGTTGAGAACACACCGTCTCCTTTATCACCCTGCCCGATCAGACATGAGAGCTAAATGGGTCTGCGGAAATCTTTTTCACTCAAAAAACATGCGAGCATGCCCCCATTCAAAGCACTGAACATGAGCACGAGCAGGTCTCTGCTGAAAACATTCACAAACTGTCAAACACATGCCCGTGTTTCATCCTGTTCCCAATTCCCAGTTCGATCTGTGCAAATTTCCTCAGTAGACTGAATCAGCCCCACTTTAGTCTATGGAGGAAATCTGAACAAATTCGGAGAGACCTGCACAAATTTGGGGAGACTTGCGCAAATCTCCCGTTTGACTTTCAACTCCAGTGTAACTTTTCCCCAGCTATATTCACCCCTGCAGAATAATTTGAAATCACTCCTGTGGAGAAAAGGGTTACATCTAGACCAACCACTTCTGAAATCCCACTTCAAAATACAGAGGAGACCCTTCTTTAAAGGCCAGTGGCCCTTTCAGGGAGATTTCATGGAGCAGCTTTTCCTCCTTCAATTAGCTGCTCAATTAGCGGAAGTTTCCCGTTCGCACAAAGCGAGCAGCAATCGCAAACACCAATGGGAATCGGCACAAAACAAGCGGCGAGATGGCATTTGGAGAATGCTGGCCGTCTCAAACACGGCTCACTCACCCACCCCGACAGAAGAATAGCGCAATCTCCACAGGTGTAGATGTCATTAGTGCTACTTCTCTGTTTTATTGGAAATGTGATCTATTGGGAAAGTGAGCCTATCACAGCTATGCACACATTCATTATAAAGCCTTATGGTGAGCACTAATTTATGACCCCGTTTTTAATCAGTATTTTAATTAGCGCTAAAATGCTTTTCTGGCTATAATTTTTTTTCTAATAAAAGAGAAGTTCAGCACTATAAACACCAGAATGCTATGATGCTATTTTTAAGGGATTTTTGAAAAAACCCTTTCCAATCACCCCCAATTTGTTTAAATGGCAGTGACCCCAAAGTTTTAAAAAATCATTTTTAATATTAACAGCATTGTTTCACAGAGTTATTGCATGACACCAATGTAAGTCAAAAATAAAGATTATAGCATTATGGGGTTATAGCACTATACCACTTTCATATATATATATATATATATATATATATAGAGAGAGAGAGAGAGAGAGAGAGAGAGAGATATGGGAAAGCATTTTAACACTAATTAAGAGATATAAAATCACCATGCCCCCCCCTCCAGTGTGGACAGAACACAGTGTGATGTACACATAAGGCAGTATCTGCAATAGTGAGCAAAGTTAATTGCAGTTCTGCTTGTAGTTTACAATGGAAGGGCAATGATTGGGCTGTGTTAGGAACAACCTGCCTGGAAGCAGACAAAATCCTAGGGCTAATCTAAACAAGAGACTTCCGCCTGGTCACTAGTGTCTTCCCCCTGCAGTCTTAAGATTTTTGGAGGTGGGGGAAAACTTGGGATTTCTTTAGAGCATTCTTAGCATTGCCAAACTGCAGCTCCCAAGATTCTTTGCGGGGGGGGGGAGCCATGCCAATTAAACTCGTACAGATTTGTAACGTAGATATACATGAAATGCTGCAAATCTCTCTCCTGGCTGCAACTCATTTCGTGCTTTTCCAGTTTCCCACAAGGCCATGCTAATCTTTTAGCCTCATCTTCCACAAGGTCGCCTTGATATTTTCCTTTCCCCTTTGGTTTTCAGATAGCTAAAAATCACTCTGCCCTGGACTAGGTTTATTCCTTTCTTGTTGTCTCTTCAGGAACCATCACAATTCACAGGCTCCTTTTTCCTTTCAACTTTTCCAATTTGTTAAAACCTGCCGCTTCATATTCCAGACCCGCCCTTTCCTGACATCAGCAGGTTCTCTTTTGCATCTCTTAGCATCTGTCACAGCTGAAATAAGCACCACGTTAAAACACACACACACACTCATGAATCACATTTGAAACTTTGTGGCATTTTAATCCTGAAATGTTTCATACGACACTTCTAAAAAACCTTTATGCAAGAGATTGTTTTGCTTCAAGTGCAATAAGTTGGAAATAGCCAAGACTCACACAGCAGTTGTACACATCTGCTGCTACATCAGCTATACTTGTTCACAAGGAAACACACAATGTGTATTACACACACACACACACACACACACAGTGATGCACTTCAGCAGCCACAAGTGACAAAAGCAAAATTAAAAAATGCCACACTTCAATGTACCAAACAAAGAGTGACAACAGATTTGTCAGCTACTTGTGTAAAACGTGATGATGATTCCAGTTTGAAGTTGCCCGTAGCCAATTCATTAAAATGTGTTGAGTTCAAATATAGAGTACAAACCAAGCTACGTCGCCCCTCCCACCACCGCCCCGCAGTGTGACAATAATCCCATGCACACACAAGAACCTGAAAGAATGCAGAGCCTGAGAGGGAACCTTCAGGCAAGATGGGGTGGTGGAACCAGAAGGCCTCACGGAGAGTCCTCCAGAGGGAAGCAGGATCATCACGGTTCAGTCGCAGCACACCTGCTTTGCATGTAGAAGGTCCCAAGTTCGGCCTGCAGCACCTGCAGCTATAAAAGCATTAGGTAGTTGCAGGTGATGGGTAAGCCCCTTCTCTGCCTGGCTGCTGCAAGTCCAAGTACCAGGGGCAGAAGGTGGGTTGGAGTCTCCCGGGAGATCTCTGGGTAACCTGAAGCAGATTGGCAAGGATGTCGGAATCCCGATTGTTTAACAATGGAAACACAAAATGATTTCTCCCATCCAATTTATACTGCTGAAATGACTAATTCTTTTTTGGGGGGGGGTGACTAGGAGTGGATTTCTGTGTGGATGGAAGTACTGAGAGTTCAGTTCAGTTCAGTTCAAGGAAGAGTTGAAAAGGTGGAGGACGCCGAGAAGTGTCACTTCGACACTTAAAACGGAGAGGATCAAATTGCCAAGGGGGAGATATTGTACCCACCCTTTTGGTGCACTTACTCCTTTGGCTCCCCCCCCCCTATTTTCAGTGCTTCTGATTTGCATTACTAGGTCCTTCTTTTCTCTTACTCTTATTTCTCCCCCGGTCCTCCGCAACTGTGCACAAATTAGTCAGTAGGCAACCTCGCCTCATCAGTACTCATGTCAGATAACCAACCAACAAAATAATAATGATGATGATGATGATGACAACGACCCCAACTGTGCATTTTTCAGGCACCAATTTTTATTTTTTCTTAAATCTAGGGAACTTGTGATGGTCCTTCCAAAGTGCCATTTTTGGCATCGGTGGAAGGAAGGGCAGTCACTGGCAAGACCGCAAAAAGCAAGCGGCACAAGCAAGCGATTGCAGTGACCCACAATAATATCACCCTGCCGGGTCCGGACAACACAACAAGCCACCGTGGGTATCAACAACCCTAAAACAAGCCATGGGTTCTCAGGGTGGCTTACTCATGAAAAATAAGCCACCCTGTAGACACCGCGCTGGGTTCAAATGACACAACAACCCACCATGGCTGATCACCCATGGGGGGGTTGTCATGCCATGTGAACCAGGCCATTATGTCGATACCGGTCCAGCTACAGCACTGGAGAGCACGTCAAATTCTCTGTCAAGTCAGGAAGGTGTTCTATGCATTTGCGAGGTACTTTTTTTTCTTTTCCTTTTTTTTGCAGAAACATGAAAACTGGCTAGAATTCAGGATCTATGATGATATAAATAAGCAAGTGTGTGTGTGCAGAAACAGGATACAAACAGCAGCAGCACCCAATGGAAATTTCTAAGGCCAGGATTGTGTGTGGAAGGAGCAGACCTTCACTGGTCCACAAGAGGGGCTTCAACATCCCAATCATGCACTACCTTGCCCCACTTCAATGGTGATGACTGACTAATAGGCACTGAGCCATGTTCAAGGTTTTGTTGCTTCTGAAGCCCAGAACAACCAGGTTACTCGAAGGGCTGCCTCCCCTTGAAAAGACCCTTTAGATATCTAAGATCTTCGGAGCGGGACTTGCTGATTGTGCCGCAGCCAATGGAGTGCCCTTTGGTGGAAACACAGGAACGGGCCTCCTCCATGGCGGTACCTACTCTCTGGAAGCCCCCCCCCCATTGCTTTCCAAGGGGCACCAACAGTCCTGTGCTTCTGACCTTTATTGAAAAACCTTTATTGTCCAGGCTTTCTCTCGCCATTACTGCAGATCATGGAGTCCTATGTTTTGTGAGATGTTTTTAAACAGGTTTTGCGATATTTTTGCTACTCGTGTCACTGCATTTAATGTATGTTTTAATGTTGAGAGCTGCTTCGAGATTTATTTATTTATTTATTTATTTAAATAGTAAGTGGTATAAAGACTTTTAAAATAAATTAAAAAAGCACAGGTCAGCTTTTCCCAGCTCCAACAGCCAACCTACCGTACCTCCCACTCAGCTGGTACTTTAGGAATTTCTTTGAAGCAAGCAAACAAGCAACATATGCAAATAGTGCAGGTCTCACTCATTTAGGCAATTTATTTATTTATTATTTATTATTAATATTTATTTATCGCCCATCTGGCCGGCAACCGGCCACCCTGGGCGATGTACACACAATAAAATACATAAATACAATAAAATACAATACAATACAATACAATATAGTGCAACCAAAGAACCTGGGTGAAAATCTTGGCAGAGCATATTTTTTTGGCTACAAATACTATCTGCACCCCACCCTTCACACTCTGCCATACCACCAAGTGCCACCCAAGTCCCATTATTCCTTCTCCCTCGCCTTACAAAAACTGGCACTCCTCTAAAGCTAAGACCTTTCTGCTCATCTCCTGAGACTGCCTGGAAGTCCACTGCACGTTGGCACCTCTCAAGAGGAGACTGGTAGTAACTCTTCCAGGAAATTATGCAGTTTTGAGCCTGGCTTCTTGCTCCTCCCCTGATTCTCTCTACTGCGATGAATCCATGGATGAAGGGAGCTCTCAAGAAGAGCCCACGGCCTTTGCAGTGTCACAGTCGCATTCATTTAGAAAGGAGCAGGCCTTCAATTCACACGCTTAAGACTGGCCCTCTCTTCTCTAGATGCAGCTGCCCTTTTGCATGTCTTCAATAACAGCACCGAACAACGCACCAAAGAAAGTCTTGTTTGAAAAACCGGAGCATTCCCGGCTCCCAGCGCAAATTAACTTGACTCGTGCCCCTTATTATGGTCTCTGCAAACTGAAAGCCTTCCTTGGAAGTGAACAAACAAGCAATTTAGATACAAATTCAACAGCGTGATAAGCAGCTAAAAGAGGGGAGGAAAGCCAAAATGTGTGTTACGACTGTACGCAGCCTTGACAAACCAAAGAAAATGGTAAAACCTTGCATCAGTCACCTTTACTCTGCCCCTCCCTGCCCTCCTGAAATTCATAGCTTTAGCAAACAAGGTCATCAGACCTGACCTCTGGCGAAGCCCACAGGACAATGGGCATTCCTTCCCATTATTGCTAGATTAGAAAATCCATGTGATTTGGAGGGGGGGAGAAAAAAGTATTGCTTTACAAGAGCAGCCAGCCCTAATAGAGAACCTGCACATCGCCTTTCCCATGCTCACTTGGAGCTTTTGGTCTAACTTCAGTGCTGTATTTCAGCGAGGGAGCCCTTCTCCTAGCCCTAGCAAGTTCCAAACGCCCAGCTGGAACACTGCACTGCAGCCCTCAACTAGTACTGGATGGTTTCCCCAGGAGCAAAACACCAGCAATTCGTGCTAAATGTGTTTTAAGCAGCTGGATCTGGCTGGCCCAACAGGCAACAGGGCAACAAAGACGCAGGGGTTCCACACTAACACGGAAAAGCCTCTCGGGCCAAGGGAGAAAGCAGATCTTTGATCTCACATGTTACCAGATTTCTACCCTCTGTTTTCTCAGTTGCAACCCCCCCGCCGCCCCCTTTCCACCACAGAGAGTAGAGCAGGAGTCCCTTTCCTTCACTCCACTTGCAAGTATTTTTTGATCAATTGATCTGATTCAACTTGTGCCCTGCCTTTCCACCAGGCAAATGGCACTCAAGGCAGTGAACAAGAACGGAAATTGTAAAATAGAAACGTGGGTGAAAACAAAAACACAGCCGAACACAACAATGGCAGAATAAAAACCAGCACGCCACCCAACAGACCAGATTACATGCCGAAGTCCATCTCGAATAAAAAGGTCTTTGACTGCTGGTGGAAGGACAACAGTGAGGGAGCCAACCTAGCCTTCCTCGTGTGTGTGAAACACAAAAAAAACGTGCTGCAATTGGGAATATCCCAGAGAAGACATGATCACCCCACACACTGCACAAGGTAAATTTTGGTGTGCAGGCACTCATCGTGACAGTCCCCAAAGCCACGCCCCCAAGGAGAGTGCAAACATTCAGGCAGCAGCTGTGTTAATCCATATCAACAAACCAGTTCTGGCAGTTTTCATCTCCACCTGGGGCAGGTCTCTTGTAAAGCGAATGGGTCTTAACTGTCCATTCAAGACCAAGCCACCCCAGAATACTTTACATTACGGCAGGGAACAATATACCGTTGCCGGGACCCTCCCCCGCCGCCCCCAGCTACCGTGGGGGTCTGCATCTAAACCGGAGGGAACAAGGAAGCCTGAAGGGGGGGCGCGGCAGAGAGATGTCAGCATCCCGCTGATGAAAAGTGCCGGCTTCCCTGGGAACCCCGCCGGTGCCACCACACCACCGTGCAAGGCGGGGCCGGGGAGATTCATTTGCCAAGGGCAGCGAAGGAGATCCTTAGCGGCTTCCCGGAGATCAAAAAGGACAGACAGGATTCCCCGAAGGGAGGCTTGTTGTCAGCCACTACGAGTCTTGCTGTGAGATGCTCCGCTGCAAGGAGAGAGGGCAGGCGTGCGGTGCCAGGAGGAACCCCTGGCTCCGGTGTGGCGGCAGAGAGATCGAGCCAGCCCAGCAAGTATCCAGCATAAACTAAGCGTGCCCCGCTCAAACGTGCCTCAGAAGAACCCTTGTCAAAGCCCAGGGGGCTCCTGCACACCGAGCCCCGCATTTGCGGAATTCCCCGCCCCAAAACTGGTGATGGCCCCGGCTGAGACGGCTTTAAAGGGTACAGAAAATAGATCAAGGTGAGATCCCGTGTGGAGGGGTGGTCGGAGCAGCCTTCCCCAACCTGGTGCCCTCTGGCTGAATGATGGGAGTTGCAGTCCGACATCTAGAGGGCACCAGGTCGGGGAAGGCTGGGCTGGAGTGTGGGACGAAGGCTGGGGAGACTCAGGTACAAGCCCCCGTTCAGTCGTGAAAATAAATAAATAACTAAATAAGCTCACTGAGTGGCCTTGGGCAAGTCCCACGCACACACCCTATCCCATCTCACAGGGCTGTTGTGAGGATAAAAGTGGAGGAGAACAACATGCGCCATCTTCTGCAACTTGGGAGGAAACGAGGGACAGATATATTGAACATCAAATTAAATTAAATCAAATCAGAACCAGAGCTATTAGTCTTGATAGCTCGAGGGAAGCTCCCTCCTCAGACACAGTCTACCTGTGAGGACCTGATTCTGCAGGTCAAACGGCAGAGGGGCACGTTTCCTTAATACCCAGCTTAGGGGCTTTCCAGAAGCACTTGACAGGGTACTGAGCATTTTGGGCCTGATCCAGTAGGGCTCTTCTTGGGTTCTTCGCTATAGCATCCACTATGTATCTACCTAAAATTATTCATGGGTCATTTCTAAGGGTGGAGCCCTCTCAAGGTGGCGTACAAGATAAAATAAAAACCACACAAGAACCTTCCCCAACCCGGGACCCTCCAGACGTTTTCAACTCGGACTCCCAGCATTCTTCATAGATTTCATAGATCATAGAGTTGGAAGGGGCCTACAAGGCTATATCGAGTCCAACCCTCTGCTCAATGCAGGAAACTAGAGGAGGGGGTCTCCCATCCAAGTCATCACCAGGCCTGACCCTGCTTAGCTTTCCACGCTCAGACAAGCTGAGCCAGCGTGAGCCACTCCACCGCTGGCCGCGCCGCCTGGGGCTGACAGGAGTCGAAGTCTAAAACACATGGCAGGCACCAGGTTAGGAAAGGCTGTTCTACCGGGAAGAGCTTCTGTGGCAGAGCTGAGACTGAGAGCCTGTTTCCAGGCAAGACCACGTCCCAACGGCCGGCCGCCCATTTCAGGAATTAAGCCCTGGAAGTTCAAATGGGAGCCCATTGTGCAGCCTCAAAGAAGCCTCCGGCAGTAATTGGAACAGCGTGACAGCCCGCCAGGCCGATTGACCCAGAGGCCGGCGGAAAATTGGATTCAGCGTGAGCTGCAGCGTGACACGGAGGGCCCTTCACCCTCCCCGCCTTGTCGTCACTGAAAGGGCGGCTGGGAAAAGGGAAGCAGCCATCAACGGTGGCGGCTCAGTTTGAGGAAGGATGCCTCGCTCAGGAGCCGGGAGCCCACTGGGCTGGGAATGCCCAAACACAAGGCCCATCTCTGCAGGGGAGCCAACGGAAGCTCCTCGCACAAACCTGTTCGCTGAAAGGGAGTCCGAAGGACCATATGCCATCACAGGAGCATCACAGGTGACCCCTGAAGAGTGTCAGAAGAAAGCCTCCATTGGTGCAAAATGTGGCCGCTAAGCTGCTCCCTGAGGCACGAAACCAGGACCATATTGCACACGCCTTGGAAGACCTGCACTGGTTGCCAATTCTTTTCTGGGCTCAATTTCGGGTGCTGCTTCTATTCGGCTTAGGTCCTGGCTATCTAAGGGACCGCCTGTCTCAATATGAACCTGACGGGCTGTTAAGATCTGCAAAAGAGGCCCTTTTGAGGGCACCACGACCCACACTGGCCCGTTTGTCAGGAACACACGAAAGGGCTTTCTCCTGTGTTGCCCCCAAATGTGCTCCCTCAAAACCCACTCTCTTGACTTTTAGAAAGGGCGTGAAGACACATCTTTTTAATTTATCCTTTATGTAGTTGTTTTAATGCCTTTACTGTTTTTAATGTTCTTGTTTTTGTTGTGTTGCGGCTTTATTGCCTTCAGTCGTTGCATACTGCTTTGATGGCTTTTTAGCAAATAAGGCAGCATATACAGATGTCAGTAATAAAAATGAATGAACTACATAAGAACATCAGAAGAGCCCTGCTGGATCAGACCAAGGTTCCATCTAGTCCAGCATTCTGTTCAGAGTGGCCAACAGGAAACCCACAAGCAGGACATGAGTGCAACGGCACCTTCCACTCGTGACGCATTCACCTACTTCGAGGTGCTTTTCTCCTTTAGCTTCACAACCCTGTGAGGTAGATCACTATTGCACTTCTTTATGAGTATATAAAGTTGCTTTATACTTGGCCTAACACTTAGCTGCCACTGAAAGTAAAGCAGACAGGTGTTCCCCTTAAAACAGCAAAGCCTTTGCAAAAATTCCCAATTCCCTACTAGTAGGCCTTTATTGGGCATACTCAAAGGTGACAAACATGTGGAAGCTTTTGAGATCCAGTGCCCCACCAAAAATAAAATAATAATTAGTTGGTTCCATTGTTGAATTGCATGGGGAGGGGTGGCCGGGTGGCCGACCAGATGGGCGATTAATAAATATAATAAATAAATAAGGTAAATTGCATTTACGTCTCTGCAGAGCCTGCTGGCCATTGATTGCCACACAGAAAGCTCCCAGAGTCAGTGAGCCACATAAAGCAAAAGGCAAGTTCATGCAGCTCACAAGATACTGCTAGAAACCTGAAAAAGCAAGTAGAGTTCTAGTCCTTGTGATTGCAATTCAAATATATGTTTGAAAATACAGCGGCAACATTTTGAAAAATTGAGTACAATTGCAATAGGTTTTCCCCACTAAGATCTGCCGGCTTTCTCTCCGCCCCCCCGCCCCCCTGCAAGGGCTTGTCCTTCAGACCCCAAAGGAAAGACCAGGAATAAGACTATTGCCAGCATGACCACCAACTATTTAGACTGACATAACTGCATCCTAAATCTCCTTGTAACTCACCTCTCACTCCCTCAGATTTCAGAAGTAGATAATAACCTTGGCAAAACCAAGTTTTACTATACAAATATACGAAATATCAAAGGGATGTTTTAGAAAAGATATACGGTACTTCCAAAATCAGTTTGGACTTAGGGTCTTAGGCGCTGGCAAGCTTCCAAATGCTCCAGATCTCAGGATCAGCCACCAAGAACGCCCCTCGGCGTGTCCTCCTTGATAGAACTCGACATGCCAGTGCCGCACTCAAGGGGGCGCTCTTGCTACTGGACGTTAAGTCAAAGGAGTCCCTCTGCTGCTAGGACCAACTAATTATTAGACCAGGGCTCTCCAACCTTGGGTCCCCAGATGTTGCTGCTGGACTACAGCTCCCAGAATCCCTTGCCATTAGCCATGCTGGCTGGGTATGCTGGGAGCTGTAGGCCAGCAACATCTGGGGACCCAAGGTTGGGGAGCCCTGAATTAGACCTTTAGCAGATGACAAGTGACACCCTGGACTATCTCCGGAAGAAACTGAGAAGCATAAGGCGAGGCTTGGGACACTGACTGGACTGGTCTAAAATGCTAAATCAGAGGCAGCCAATATGCAAACTAGCGCCACTGGGCAATTCAGGCACGTGGCTTCTTCTGCCGGAATCCCTCTGCACTTACTCATCGGATCTACTTGCTCATTCCCTGGGCAGTGAGATGGGTGGCCATTTCGGGGGCACGATGGCTCCATGGAATCACATCTGGCTGTAAAAGGTTAAGGAGAGAATGCTTCCAAGCAAGCAGGAATTCTCTCAACCCTTCCCACGCCCAGTAATAGTGCAGTACACCGATCAGATGGCTTTCCTTACGGGAGGCCTGCTTTTAAAGCCAGTCACCACCCCTGCTGTTGTTCCAGTCAATTTCACTTTTGTTGTGGCTTCCCACGCAGTCATCTTGTCACGTTTATGGCACAAGAAAAGCCCGAGGTCTGAGAGTTAAGACTCTTCTAGCAAAGCTAAGCACTTTGCAACAGAGCTCAGTTCTCTTTTTGCCACGCGGGCTAGTTACTGAGGGTAGCTCAAGCCTAGCAACCTACAGAATCTTTCAAACTGCGATACCTTAGAGCAGTGTTTCTCAACCTTGGGTCCCCAGATGTTTTTGGCCTACAACTCCCAGCATGCCCCAGCCAGCTATGCTGGCTGGGGCATGCTGGGAGTTGTAGGCCAAAAACATCTGGGGACCCAAGGTTGAGAAACACTGCCTTAGAGTAGAGCGGAGGTGCAGAACCCTTTCCAGCACGAGGGCGAATTCCATTTCAGAGCAGCTCTCAGGGGCTGATGCCATGCCCCCCACTGGAGGAAGCCTCCTCAGAGGGCCTGGCGCCCCCAAGAGGTGAGGACCACCACAGGACAGCCCATGTCAGGGGGAGACGGCTGCGGGCCCATCCCTACAGGCAGGGGAGGAGCATGCCCCCCCCGGCCCGTAAGAGGGCAATCACCTCGAGAGGAAGGCCAGCAGGGATCCTTCGAAAAGGAGTGCTCAGTTACAAAGGAGGACTCCTCAAGAGGAAAGGAGCAAGGCCCTCCTCATGAACGGGACTTTTGCCCGAGGGCCTGGGTGGGCTTCAGGAAGCTCTGGCTATACAATCCTTCAGTTTTGGGGTACCCATTGCTGGAACAACATCGTTCCACTAGCTCCAGAGCTTTGCACCCTTGTTCCTCTGACCTTGCTCTGTGATCGTGCCTTCCGGCTACTGACTCTGGACTCCTGCTTGACTCTGCTTCTTGGGCTGTGTGTTGTATCTCACAGCTTATCTGTTTGGACCTTGGGTGATCCTCAGACCTCTCCCTCCTCCCCGGTAAAGTTGTCCCTTTGACCATCCATTGCCTGTTTATGGACTTACCTTTGGATAGCCCCATAGTTTGTGCTAGCACTGGGCCCGATTGGGACGCAGCAGGAGAGCTGCATTCCTGTGCTGGGCGGGGCTCCAGGCAAAAGGGGAGGGGCAAAACCCCAGCATATTTTAATTTAAAGCTGCTACGACAAGTAACTCAAGCCTTCGGAGAGGCACTTCAACCTTTTAGAAGGGGACGGGGACGGGGGACAACTGTGCAAAAGCCGGGAAACCACCAAATGATTGGTTGGGGAAAGGCGTAACCTTCTGGGGGGAATCCACAGGGCCAGATTTGCCTCCTGGGCCTGAGCTTCTGTACCCCCAGGTTAGAGTTATTTAATTTAATTTAATATGCTCTGCTAGTTAAGCTCCTTTAATGGCAAACTAAAAACCAGGAGATGCTTAGAAACAACACTCCAACACATTGCTCATCAAACTTAAGCATTTAAGAACAGTGTTCTCCAACCTTGGGTCCCCAGATGTTTTTGGCCTACAACTCCCAGCATGCCCCAGCCAGCTCTGCTGGGAGTTGTAGGCCAAAAACATCTGGGGACCCAAGGTTGGAGAACACTGATTTAGAATCATCAATGGTTTTGTGCTTCAGCAAAAGCACAACAATAACAACAGACATGCCAAGACAACGGCCGCTCCGGGGCCATCCCTGCAGGGTAGCTCACTGCCACCGTCCCATCGGCCTCTTTCACTCTCTGCCGCCACCCACTCCAAATTAACCCCCGTTGAGGGTCAAGAGAGTCTCTCTGGATGTTCCCTAAAGAGTAGGGAAAGAGCCAGCCACGCTCCCGGTCTCTGCTGGCCAAGCAATTTAGCCCCACCTCCCCTTCCCTCACTCCGTAATTTAAGAGAGCAATCCTACAGCCCCAAGTCATGGTCTGTGGGCCCCCACAGGATACTTTGGATTCCCGGAGCCGAAGGTCGGAAACAGAGCTCTGACCTTGGAGCTGGAAATCCGCGCTCACAGCCAGTGCGGAAATAATTCTGCCAGCTGCCACTGCGAGGTCGGGAACCTGTCCTCGGAGAGCCGGCAAAGGGGGCCTTCTTGAGGCCATCTAGCAAATGGCCATCTAGCAAAAATGCAGAGCGGGAGGGGCGGGGAGGCGGAGATTGCCTCTCCCGCTCCTCCCGTTCTGCATAGGATGCTCATAAGCCTCCGGGGGGGTTCAGGGACATACGAACATCGAGGGTGCAACCCCACAGGACTGTACCCTTATTCTGTGAAGTGTAGCCCAAACCAGTCTAGGCAGTATGTTTGTATGGTTTGGGGGGGGGGCAACAACTGACCCTTGCAGGTGTAATGAGGAATCTAGTCCAGCCCAAAAGTCCAACTGAGTAAAGTTTATTAAATAGAGTAAAACAGGATACTGAAGAAAAGCGGTGACGATGCACAGTAAGGTAAGAAAATTGAACCCTATACCAGGATACTGGTCTACCTGTACTTATACTGAGTAATCTACCGGAGCAAGTAGACTTGCGTCAGGGTCCTTCAGGTATTCGGTGGACTCCCGCGTGCTGGTCAAAGATGGATGAAAGGGGAGGACTCGAAATAGGCATTTTGCCATATTTTATGCGGCCTGATGGGGGTGAGCATGATTGACAGCTACGAAGCCACTGACCAGTGAGTAGACAGGTTCGTGTCTACAGCAGGCGCTCGATGAAAAGGGCCATCAGTGCGGTCAGGAAGGTGAGGATGGGCAAGGATGCGGCTAATTCCTTCTTGCCGGACCACCTTCTGTGTCTCAAAGAGATGCTGGATTGGGGCATGATCCAGGGTTGCTCCAAATGGGGCTGCTACCTACCCCAGCCACTCTGCAAAAGGTTTAGAAATGGCAGACTTCTCGGGCTCAGGCTCTGTGACAGGATGCAATGCAAGTGTTAGAATACGTATCCTAATTTTGAGCACTGGGGACGGCAGGCGGCGGTGCCTCGAGGCCAGGCGGAGGAGCCTGAACGCCCTCTTTCGGACTTCCCAAACAGCCACGATGTCTTGGCCCGCCCCGACCCAGATCCAGAGGCGGGCAGCCTTGTTCTTGACCAGCTCTGGAGCCACATTAAGAACTACAAGGGCCATTTTCCTCCCTTCAGACACATGCTGATCCTGTTGATGAGCCGTAAGGGGCACCCTCTGTGGACCTCCACCAAGGCCTTGAAAAGCTCTTTCACACACCCCTTCCTTCCTGCCCCCTTCCTGGGTCCCCATTTGATTTAAGTCACCAGCGAGGCAGAGTTGAAAGCTCCCTCATGGCCCTTGACTTCTTGGGGGGAGTTTTTCCACATCACAAAACCACCAGACAATTCAGCTTGACTGATAGTCTTTCATCACGAGAGGCCCCGGGAGGGAGAGGGGGGTCGTCAGGTCTGGACGGAGGCTCTTTAGCAGAGCTGGGAGGGGCCCAGGGCTGATAGCCTTGTGGGGGTGAGGGGAGGTCTGTCAGTCGAGATTGAATGGAATTGGGCAAGAGTAAGAAGACTAGAAGGTCTCATGTGGGCTCAGGGATTTGCCTCCAACTGCCCTGCGATTTCACAAAATCTAATCATCAGAATTTGAGACTGGCACATTTTCAAAGCAATACAAAATGACACAACAGCAAGTTTCTAGCCCTCATGCATGTAGAGGACATCCTGAAACACACTGGGCAATTTTCACTAGTTAATGATCATTATGTATCCCATTGCACAAACACATATTTGTTCATGTACTTGCTTTGTATCTGGAGGGGCTTGCTGTAAAAATGAAACAAACTTCCGGCTTCTTGGGTATTGAAGCTCAGCACATACGGCGAGGGAAATACCAACCTGGCCAAGCAACAATTTTGTTTTTAAACGTTTTTGGCTCAGAACGGCTCAGCCTGAAGAAGAGTTCTTTTGTGTGTTACTTGAAAGTTTCCTGCCAGCATTTTATGTCCCAGATGGTTTAGAGAAAGCTATTAATGGTTGCCGTCTCTGTGTTTTAGTTTGTGGGGCCAACATGGATACTCAATTTGATCTGCTAAGAAGACATGGAGCACAACCATACACAGTGATTTTTTTCTTTTAAAAAGTAAGTAGTTTGTTTTTATAGAAAAGCAGTGCATAAACAAGTAATTAACTGAAAACATTACATCTTCGCATTAAGCAGGCAAAGGGATTGACCTGGATTTTCACGTGCTGGTAGAAAGACGCCAGTGAGGGTGCCCAGCGAGCGCTCCACAAAGTAGCTGCCACTAGCAAGGAAGCTCAAAACTGGAACCAAGAACAACGCCAGCGCACAGTTCCATCTGAGCAAGTGTCAAAAGGCCATTTCTTCCAGTGTCACAACAAGCACTGTTCTGCTTCCAAATTTGCTGGAGCAGCTTAAAGGGTAGAGTTGACCCCATGCACCAACAGCAACTGGGACAAGGACTAAAAGTTCTCTAGCCCAGGAAAACTCATGCCAAAATAAGACCGCTGGTCTTTAAAAGGTGCCACAAAACACTGTTGTTTCTTGCTGCGACAGACCAACTTCCATCTGGAAGTTTTTGCATACCTTATCATTCCAATAATTTTGCAACTGAAACTAGAGCTGGAAATGGGGGGGCTGGAAATCTTTCTAAAGCCAGAATTTTGAAATGTGGTTTTTGAGCCTGAAGAGGAAACATTTCTGTGTTTTGTAGAGATTGTAACCTCCATATTGAGAGAGAGAGAGAGAGTGTTCCACGCCCCAGTCCAAAGCAGCTTTCCCATGTCAGTAGAGTAGAATCAATGCATTGGCTAATCCCCAAAAACAGCCAATCTGCCCTGAAGTCAGAATACTTCTAGATAATGTAAGAATGAGGAGGGATTTCTGAGAGTCATCTGCTCCAAGCAGGCGATCCTATGTCTAAAGCAGCCTTCCCCAATCTGGTGCCCTCCAGATGCATTGGACTGCAATTCCCATTATTCCCTGGTTGGGAATGTTGGGAATTGCAGTCCAACACATCTGGAGGGCACCAGGTTCGGGGGAGGCTGGCCTAAAGCCTCTCTCTCCAGCCCTCTTTGGAGAACGAACGCCAACCCAGCAGCATCCCCCCAATGCTCTTATCACTAAACTTCCCAATATTAGCTCAGGTCTGTCTCCTTGCAGTTAAACCTCTGCTTCTTGCATATGCCCATCATTAAATACTTCTAATTGGCAGAAGTACTTAACTTCCATTCCATTCTGCCCTCAGAAGCCTGCTGGCACAGCTCCTTATCTGGGAAAGGGGGAAGGAGGGGCTGAGAAAGCTCCCAGATCCCACCGGGCCCCCTGGGCACATTTGCTGAACTAAGAATTACAGCTCCTGGACGCCTCCCTTGCTTTCCTCCCGCCCACCCGCCTCTTCCAGGCAAAGGTTGGAAGGTGAACCTTGGTGCCAGCAGGCCACGGGCCCCACCGATGAGGGCAGAACTCGCTCCTCCGGATATTCAACCTTCTTCCCAAAGTAAGCCACCACCCACCGCCTCCAAAAAGACCAGCCACGCACTCAAGAGAGGAGGGACACGTTAAGCTGGCATCTGAAAGCTGCTCCTGACGTTCCACTTCCCTTACTTGTCAAGAGAGCAATTCATCCGGGATTCTGCCCCTGTCGCGCCACATCCTTTGTGGGGCTCCTTTTGTCCAGCCCCTGGATGCCGGGAGCGCTCTCAGCCCCCTCGCATGCACAAGGGATGGGAAGCCCAGGGAGACTCTTCTTGGCTCCCTCTGAAGGCAGATCAAAGCCCCCATTTGCATAGGCCGCCTTTTCTTCCCCCCCCCCCCAGCACCTTCTTTGTCCTGCCCTGGGGCCTCCAAAGAGATTTGCCCTTTGCACCGAGATTACGCCTGCTGCCATCCAATTGCTCCTGGCGGAGGGGAGCTGGGTGGTGGGGGAAGAGGATGGGACCCCCCAAAATGCAGCCCCCAGAAGCACTGGAAGGAGAGTTATTTTGTGGCAAAATGCTTCTAGAAGGAGAAGACAAAATATGGCACAGCTCCGCTGCAAGTTATCTGTTTTGCTGAATTTGACCCCTCCTCTCAAATCCGAATGGTGTCATTGCCCCAAAAGGTGGTGCGTGCACAGATGTTGCACCTTGGGATCAAAACAGGAAACACAAATGGAAGAAAGAGGTTTTAAAAAATAGAATGGATAAGCAGCTTTTGCAGTCTAGTAAGTGGTCTGGAGCAAAAACCAAAAATGGGCGTACAAGGTTTTAGTGCCTGCAACTGTGGGAATCGCAGCTTAAATGTAATTTCTGCTCCACAAGCATCCCATAAGGTCTCAGGTGCGCAGAGCTCTGAATCCCTGGGGAATCAAGTGCATTCTAAACGAAGGCTTCAAGTGGGCTGAGGAGAAAGAGATGTGGGGCACTTGCTGTTTGTGGCACAGGCAAGGCAAGGCGCCAAAGCCAAGTTGATAGTCCACATGATGGAAGGCAAGGCAGGATGCAGTGGAATGGGACACACCACGCAACAGATCAGGAAGCAGGGGTGGCGGGGGACAGGCAGACCAGAGGCAGTGAGAAGGCCAGGCGGAGTGGGAGGGCTTTCCCGGATCACCTGCCTCCTGAGCTCAGGGGGCTTTGCTAGCAGCGTCTGTTGCTTGGCCAAACATATCCAGAGTCCCCTACTCGCAGCCTCGCGTCTCAAGGCCAAGTGGGAACGTTAAACCCATTTCTCTCTTCAAAGAGATCTTTGCCCTGTGTGTCCACTGGACCAAGCCAGGTGCATCTTATCCCCTTAAATCAGTGTTCTCCAACCTTGGGTCCCCAGATGTTTTTTGGCTGGGGCATGCTGGGAGTTGGAAGCCAAAAACATCTGGGGACCCAAGGTTGGAGAACACTGCCCTAAATGAATGTGCAACTTATGCACCAAGCCCTCAATAGCTTGGGCGACTTGTCTGACAGCGAATTCCCACAATTACCTGACGTGCCCCTCAGCCTCAGCCATGTTTCGCTGTCCGTCAGAGGCAGAATAGGATGGACCCTTTCGACACAGCCGCACAATCCCCCGTCTGCACAACCATAGCATAGCGCAAGAGCAACAGAGGCTTGTGCCTTTGGCAGGGAGAGGAGCAGTGCAGCCGCTCGCCACCCCCACCCCCCCGACCGCCTTTATTTCCACCAGTGTAACTGCATGTGCTCCTTTGGACAGCTTGCCAGTGGTATCAGCCCTCCCCAAGGGCCATGCTGACTGGGGATTATGGGAGTTGCAGTCAAACGCCATCTGGAGGGCAGGCTGCGCTGCTGGTACGGAATACTCAAAAGAAAGGCTTGAATTGGATTGTGTGTGTGTGAGAGATTGAGAATGGGCACGGACACTTGCAAAACGGGACTGCAGAAGCATGCATGCACGTGCCTCCTGCACGATGAGGTGCACAAACCCTTGAGCACCCCAAGCACCATCACATTTCCATGGAGGAGGAAAACGTACAACCTCCTGATCGCGTTCAAAAACGGCACAATGTCATGTTTAAGTAAGGAGGGGATTTGGAGGAGGAGGAGGAGGAGGAGGGACTCGTTTCACACTTTATCACAAAGTGCGCCACAAAAGTACAAGTGACCCTCGCACAAACCCAGTCTGCACAGCAATTACAAATGCTGTGACCACATCACACACGCACACACACACACACACACACACGGTTCATGCAATTCTTAGGCGGCTTGAAAAATTCAGTGCCCCCATAGCAAAAACACTATCTGGGCAAAGCAGGAAACAAGCATTTCTACACACACACACACACAAAGTTATCAGGAGAGAAGGTCTTGGCAACCCCTTCCCCTAAGCCCATCATGGTGGGACATGATCCACCAGGAGCAGCTCAGTAGTGCCCTCTGTGCGCATGTTTCGAATGGGGGGGGGGCTCTTCTTCTCAACAAGGAACTCATCCCCAAAGCCCATACTCAAGCATCTTGTGGCAATGCAACACTTGAAAACAAAAAACAGGCGAGGATTAGGTTGCTCGTGAGAAAAGCATGTGACAGTTTTTGCGGTATTTTATGCTCCCTCCATGCATCTGTTAAGGTTGTTCCTCTGCCGCCTTGCAAAACGCCCCCCACCCCCCCAAGTTTAGGTCATAAAATGGAAAACAAGTTACCTGTCAGGAGCCCAAGCTGACCAACTTCAAGAAGCAGCTTGCAGATGGGGACCTCCCATGGGCTGCCCTCTGGTCAGCCCTTCACTCGTGGCGGCTTGCGTTATCTCCTCGGAGCCCTGCAACCCCGCCCCCCCCTTGGGCGGCTGCCAGGGATCCCTTGGATCACGTGGGGGAACTTGCCGGCCCGACTCCCCTGGAGAACAGTTCAGAAGAGGTGCTACAGCGTTTAAGTGCCGCCACCGCCACCACCACCAGCAGCAGCAGCAGCAGCAGAAGGGCGCGTGGATCAGATTAGCATCGAAATTAGGACATTCGATTCATTCCGCAAGTGAAGGGCATGATCTAAGGGGTGCGGCACCCTCCAGCGCATCAGCCGTCAGCGGTGGCAGCGGGAGCTTTCAAGTCTGCTGGGGAGGGGGGAAGGCTGGCTTGCCTGGGGAGGCCTCAGATCTGACACTCTGCCTCCTTCCCTCCCTGCCCCCCCAAAGAGGCCAGGGAGGCAATTACAATTGTAAATGATGCTGGGAAGGCGCCCAGCGCTGATGGCTTCTCTGTTTCTCATTCTTCCCCTGCTTGCTTGCTTGCTTGCTCTCTCTCTCTCTCTCTCTCTCCTGTGGGTGAGGGCAGCCGGCAGAGAATTGGGGGGGGGGGTTGAGAGAGAGATGCTTGCAGTTTCCAAAAGACCACTCTGTTCTTCCACCCTTGGAGCTGCAGGCAAAATTCACTGCACAAAGGAGCAGGAGCTGCGTGGCACACACACCAGGCCTCCTTCCCCGGGAAGGAAAGGGCAGCCGGCTCACTACAGAGCAGGAGCTCTTCCCATGCGCAGCCGCTGCCGCCTTGCGCACTTGGCTCACTGGTTCGCTGCGCCTATAAGCAGCTGCCCGCTAGTCTGCCGAACTCCCGCAGGGTCAACCCCGGACCGCGGCACCTTCCCACGATGTCTCAGCAAGGGATCTTTCTGCCACCCAACAGTCCTTGTTGATGTTTACTGCTGATGACAAGCGGGACTCGGCCCGCCCTCCCGCTCTCTGCCGCTGTGCTTCAGCTCCCCCTCATTCAGGAAAGTATGGAACATCGCCTGCCACCTTGACTCTGGCCTGGCACCTCGAGATTTTACACCAAGGAAAGAAGAAGCAACACACACACACACACACACACTGCGAATCATCAAATTCCAATCGCAAGACCTGGCACTGCTCAGCCTGGCTAGAAATGGCTTCTGAGCCATGGTGACCTCTTTGCCAAGATTCTGGCTTTGCTTGTGTGGGTCATTTTGCTCTGGGTCTCCCCACCTGCCAGCCTGCATCCTCGTTCCAGCCTCCCTCCACGCAGGCGTCTCAGCCGAGGATCGCTCTTGCCTCTGGACTGCAGACTTCTATCGTCCGCAATGCTCCATCCAGCACTGATCGCAACCCCGTGGGGGACCCCGTGCTTGAACCCAACGTGTGCTCAGTTGCCTACAGCCCAGCAGTAGGGTTGCAGCTGGCTGCCAAGGCCTGCAGCCAGGCAAAAAGCTCACTGGCCCTGCAAGATCCACAAGCCTGGACCTCCTCTGCCAGCCACCCATCCCGGCCTGGCCTGTACCTCTCTTTCCTCTTCTGAATCCAATCACACATGTATCCTCTGGCTCAGTGTTCTCCAAGCTTGGGTCCCCAGATGTTTTTGGCCTACAACTCCCAGCATGCCCCAGCCGGCATGCTGGGAGTTGTAGGCAGTGCTTTTTTTCTGGAGAAAAAGGTACCGGAACTCTTGGATTACATTTCCTCGGGAGTAGATGGCGATTAAATTGTAATGCAATTAATAGAAGAAAAGGTGCTGGAACTCAGTTCTGGTGAGTTCCACCAGAAAAAAAGCCCTGGTTGTAGGCCAAAAACATCTGGGGACCCAAGCTTGGAGAACACTGCTCTAGCTTCTGGAGACCAGTTTGGAGATGAAGTGCGGGTTGGGGGGGGCACACAGGATAGTGGCAAAGTAGCAACCACAGCCAAAGGACAATGGCTGCAGGACAGTGTTTGGTCTGCACTTATTTGCCGTGCAAAGAATAGCTTCCTTTCCAACCCTACGGATGCTCCTCAAAGAGATCTCCTATTCATGGTCCACACACTGTGAGAGCCCTGCTAGATGACACCAAGGGACCATCTAGCCCAGAACCCTGTTTCCAACAGTGGTCAGCCAAATGCTTCTGGAGAAGCTTCCCGAACCTGCGGCCCTCCAGGCGTGTTGGACTGCAACTCTCAGCATGCCCAGCCGGCTGGGGCGCCGGGTTGGGGAAGGCCGCTCCTCCACAGTTCTTACGAGGAGGGAAATGTTCCCGCCCACACTATCCATCTTTTTATAAACCTCCATCATGACCCTGCCCCACCCTGGCGGTCTCTTTCCTAAACCTGAAAAGCCGCCCCGCCACCTTCCTCACAGGGAAGATGCTTCAGCCCTTCATTCCTTCCGGCTGCCCGTCTCCCCAAGGCTCCAACCTCAGGTTGAGACGGGGCGCCCAGAACTGCACGCAGCATTCCAGCCCGGTGCTTCCCAGTGCTGCCATGCCTGAAAGGCATTCTGGTGCGGGCTGTTTGCAATTATTTTCTCCCTCCGATGGACTCCAAATTATCCTATCCTTGCTACAGAGTCCACGGCTGTTAAGAAGGGAACCAAACCTCTAGCCATTAGAGCTGTCAGTCGAGCAATTTTAGGTGATTATCCTGTCAAGGCGATCAATCACATTTAATTAAAAATTTACATTGCCTTCCTGATCCTTCTAACTAGAGACGTTCCGGGACTGAACCTGGAACCTTCTGCACCCCAAAGCATGTACTCCAGCACTGAGCTATTTCATTCCCAATCTGAACAAAGACACAGCAGGAGCAGGAGCAGAAGAGCCACATCTGTGCCCAGGACTCAGAGCCCTTCCGGTTAAAAAGTGCTTTCACCAATGGAACGGACTCCCCTACACCCCTGAAACTCCTGCACACTTTTACTATTCCAAAGACCCGCACCTCACGAGACGGCATTGCCACTTTAAAAGAAAAGGAAATTGCACACACACACACTCATTGTTCGCTAGTTAAGGATCACCTCCACCATTACAAATTTGCCTGACTTTTTGGAGGTCTGAGGCCCTGTTCTACATCCGCCCACCTCTGAGATGCGGCAGAGGGGCAGAAGGGGTAAGGGCCTTTCCTGTGGTGGTGCCAAACTACGTTTGCGCTGCTCAGCTTTTAGCAAGCAACCGACTTCTCTTTGCAGCAGGACATCCTCTCTAGGATGGGGCTTGTTGACCGCTGCTGTTCTCTGAACTGTTCCTTGATTTTTTACATTTTTAATGTATTGTGCCATCTCTAGCTTATGTTTTGGGGCATCTGTATGCCATTAGCCACCTTTGGTCCAGTTTTGTCTTGTTTTAAGAAAGGCAGGATGCAGATTTTGAAAATAAATTAAGTGCCGCACCTCTGTCCCCCTCATTTGCAAGAACTCCGCCCCAGACCCAGGTGCAAAATTTCACCACAGGTGAATCGGTAGTATCACCACAGGCCCTGCTTCAGAACGATCATTCGCAGCGAAGCCCTGAATTGGGATTTGGCCTCACAGTGCTACATTCAAGATGACCTCCTCACTCAAGACAGAAACTATAAGCCCAAATTGGCCACACCAGCCAGCCCCATTTTGCTCCCAGTATTTGGTGATCGTAAAGAATCAACGCCTGGAAGACGTGGACAGAAATGGTTATCCGACTCCAGCCATGGAGCCCAGGGGTGGTATGACTCAGCCCTGCCCATGGCTTCAGTGGACAAGGCAACAAAGAGATGTCTCCGTTCCTTCAGTCCCGCCAAGACAGAGCCCTTGGGAGAAGAGAATTCAAAGCGCCATGGTGGGCTTGCCGCTTTCAATTGCCTTTGCAGAGAGATGCCACAATGAATAGCCGGAGAGAGAAAGAAAGAGGGGGCTTATTTCAGCGAGCGGCCGGGCCATCGTACCTTAATCATCCCGGGCCTCTGCGAGCAACAGTCAATTCTTGACCAGCTGCCGCGCGTTCCTTTGCTTTCAATTCCACCAACAAAACCTATTTACCGTGCCTGTCTTCTCCGCTTTCCATCAAGCCCTCTGGATTCCCCTTTGGTGGAATAAGCGAATTTACTGTAACACCCGCCTTTGTGTGAGAACAGCTAAAATGACAGTCTTTCTGAAGCCATCCTATTTCCCTTCACGGCAGGAGTTAAACGCTCCTTGTTTCCTGGCGTGAACCACTCCGCTCTTTTGAAATGCATGAAAACTACCGAGGGGGGTCAATTTCTCCGGAAAAGGACAATTCTTATTTACTCTTCACTTTGCAGCAAGTTTAGTAATTTCCTAGGTGAAGAATTTGGAGGCTTTTTGCAAATGCTGCCAGGAGGACCAGAACACATTCCATTTCTAGGCCCCCAGAAAACCAGAACGCAATGACAGATGTCAAGCTAACTCAGCCTCCATCACCCGGAACCCAGCCTTTCCACGGTGTTGCCTTTTTCACTTCAAAGATACCCAGCTGCTTCCCAGGTCCTCCAGGCAAGCGAAACAACACCCATGAAGGTTGGAAATCCTCCACATCTCCTACTGTTGCTTCACACTTATTTGGCCAGACACCAACAGGTTACTAGCTACAGAAAGCACCAACGGGACACAGTCCCAAACACTCCAAAAGGTGTCTCTGCGAGGTAAGTTGTCTTTTGGGGAATGTCATAGGTATATTTGATCATAGGATCACAGAGTTGGAAGGGACCTACAAGGCCATCAAGTCCCACCCCCTGCTCAATGCAGGAAACTAGATGTTCCCTTCTCTACCTCACTTCATAGTGTGGGAAAAAAAGGCAGCAGTTCTGCTTGGCCCCCGATCCTGCATTCACTTGCTTTTTTTAGCATTTACATTTCATGAATTCTGCAACTGAGCATGATCTTTTTCAATGTTTTCATAGAATCATAGAATAGTAGAGCTGGAAGGGGCCTCTAAGGCCATCGAGTCCAACCCCCTGCTCAATGACAGAATCCAAGTTAAAGAATCCCTGACAGGTGGCGGTCCAGCTCCATCTTACTTTTCTGCAGTCAGTAAGTTTCTTGGGCTTAATTTCACTGAAATCCATCAAACCCAGTGAAATGGAGGGACTATTTATGGAGATGTGGTCATAGAGATGAGCTGCTTTTCAAGCGTCAGATACTAATGAGAAGTACACCTTCCAGTCCAGAATTACCTTTCAGCTTGTAAATTCAGAGTATTCACTTATATTAGAAAAATATAGCCCACCAGAACTCATCAGCCTCTCCCATCCATGGCTTGCTTCATGTGCCTGTTGCACTCCCCTGCACGGCACACCAGCAAACCCCTCCGCCGCTGCCCCCCCCCCATTCCTAGGTGCTATGACACCGACAGGATTCATGGGTTCAGGACAGAAAAGCGGGTGGTACTACAAGATGTGGCAATAACTTAAATGTAGACTTAAAAGGCAGAGTAGACAAATTCAGAGGAGAGGTCTGTCAATGACTGGGAGACGTGACAGCTAAGTGAAGCATCCATATACCGAGGCAGTCTCGCTCAGAGTATCAGGACCTGCACACAAACAGAAGGTGGCCCTCACAGCGGTGGCCTTTTTGTGAGGTTCCAGAAGTGTCTGGCTGGCCATGAGCGAGACAGAAGGAGTCCATCGAAAAGCAGCATTCGGAGGGAAGGCACCAAGCTCCCATGGCCTCTTTCTGCTCGTCCCCGCCGTCGGTCCTTCCCTGAGCCCCAAGCTCTGGTTTCTGTTGCAGTTTTCTGGATCCCTTGTAACCCACCAGCCAAAAAATAAAAAAAAAGATGACAGTCAGAGCTGTGCCGTGTGCGCTCCATGTCCTTGTGGCATAAACTGAGGATCCACAAAGTGTCCAGCGCTGCCTTCTTTCTGCCAAGTGAAGTCGTAAGCATTTTGCGCTTTCAGCTTCACACAAACACACACCCCGTCATTACGCATCGGGCCCAGGGCGTGAGCCCATCTTCTGGCCGGAGTTCCTGGAAGCGCAGAGATGCACTTGTCCAATACATAAAATCACCCACTTATTTAGATGGGCTTGTTACAGGGCAGTCACGTGGCTGGAAGACTCTTATTAGCAGCGCAACTGGCAGTCGGGAGTTGTTGGAGACAATTTGGCCGCTATTGTTGTTTGGGTCCACGGTGAAAAAAGAGCTCATTTTGCAGTGCCTCCCTCTCAGCAGTGACACACTCTTCACTGTCAAAATTTATCGGAGTGGCGCAGTGAGTACAAAATTTGTATCACCCGCTGCCAACTCTGCTTCCTTCCCTGTCACTCCAGGAGGGACCGCACCAGACTCCTCTACGGATATTCCTGTTAACTGGGGGGGGGGGGGCAATCCCTCCCAATCGCTTCCTCTTTGGCTTACTCTTTCCATAGCTGCTGCCCTGCTGGGCTTCGCCCTCCTCCTCTGCCCCACGGCCGCCTCGAACCGCTTGAAGAATCACAGGGTTAGGGGGATGGAAAGGCCATCTATTTATTATTTATTTATTATTTATTATTAATATTTATTTATCGCCCATCTGGCCGGCAACCGGCCACCCTGGGCGATGTACACAGAATAAAATACATAAATGTAATAAAATACATTAAAACAATATAAAAAATTTAAAATCTTAACCCACCCCATATTCCCGCCTGAACAACCAGGTTTTTAATGAGCGACGGAAGCTCATCAGAGAGGGGGCATGGAGGAGGTCACTCGGGAGAGAGTTCCACAGTACGGGGGCCGCCACAGAAAAGGCCCTCTTCCTCGTCCCCACCAGTCTAGCTGCTCTGGCTGAAGGGACAAGGAGAAGGCCATCATTATATCTAGACCGGCCCCATGGCGTGGAGGCTGGACCGACATCCCAGCTCGGCCGATGCAGTTCAGACCAGAGTGCATGCCACAAATCCAAAGCAAGCACACCGCAAGGAATGCTCGCTGAGCAAAAGCACCAGATGACTCATGCAAGCAAGCCGCGCCGAGCCGAGCCAGCTCTAGGTGAAAGCAAAACACACACACACACACACACACACAGTCACAAGCCAAATCTAACCTTAAGGCAAGATTCCTTCCTGGTTTTCAAAGATGACAACCTGTCAAGCCCCGCCCCACACACGCACCCCGACCACATCACCACGCGGAGCTCAGGCAACATCCCAAGGACCTGTTGCACTTCTCAGAGGCAGCCAGTGCAGCAAGCGATCCAGTCTGGTTGAGGAGCAACAGGCCTAACCGTATGGGTCCAAACCTGTGAAGGATCAGCAACCGGATCCTTTGCGTGAGTTCGGCAACTATAGGGTTAACCGGCAAAGCAATACGGCTCGTATCGGCTTTCAAGTACAAGAGGAAAAACCACAACCCTTTGTATGCCCAAATAAGGCTTTTATTTGTTTACACAATAATCAGATCGGAACTAGCAGTCTTCTAGTAATACGTTTACAGTCAACACAACTTTAGCTGACTCGCGTCTTACCCAATGAGCAGGCTCTCCGGCTAGCAGATGGAAGCAGGTCAATATCCTCACATCAAAGACAGTCCTCTAGTCAGTTTCAGCCCAGCTCCCGATCGGCACTTCCTGGCTGAGACCGGTGTACCCAGACGGCTTGCTTTTAGGTGGATCTAGACCTGGCGTACCCGCGGTTCCCCAACACCCAACTACCGGAAGGGAGAGGGGTTTTCTACCCCGGATTTCCCGCTCTCCCCGCCCTCTGGGTCAGGTGGGGGCTTATGCCTGCCCCCTTCGTTTAGGTGGCTTATTCCTGCCCGGGAAGAAGGTGACGTAGTGGTACTTTGCAGCCCTTTGAGACTGCCCTGTTTGTTGATGGTCCTTGATGGTCCTTCTTGGACTTTTGTGGATCTCTGCCGAGGCTCTCCTTTGTTGGGGCTGATGACCTGTCTGGTTGCTTCCCCGGTGACCTCATCCCTCCTCCCTCGCCCCCTCCCTTGGGGGAAATGTGTGTGTGTGTGTGTGTAACTGGGGTTTGGGCTTTCTCCACAAAACCATACAGGGCTTTAAAAGGTACACAGGAACACAGAAAGCCGCCTTATACTGAGCCTCAGACCAATCCATCATCCATTTAGCCCAGTGTTGACAACACTGACGGGCAGCAGCAGCTCTCCAGGGTTTCAGGCAGGATTCTTTCCTAGCCCTACCTAGAGATGCTGCCAAGGATCGAACCGGGGACTGTGCAAAGCACGTGCTCTACCTCTGAGCTTACGGCCCCTCCCACAGCCGTAGGATGTGAACACGACCGTCTGAATTGTGTTCAGAACCAGAGTTCAGTTTTTCCCAGAGGACCACAGTCTGCATGGAGGGCTTTTCCCGTAACATCTAGTAGTACCAAGCACCAGAGGAAGTGGGACTGTCCACATGACGTGGCAGTACACCTGATTAACTCCATACATGCCATCTGGCCAGAGAGGGAACAGAGTAAACCTATGGATTTTGCTCCAGGAAATTCGGGTCTGGATCCCCAGTCGGGTCATGAAGACCACAGGACGATTTGGGGGCCCAGTAGCTCTCTCTGAGCCAAACATACCTCACTTGTTGGGGGAATTTAGTGGGGCGGCAGCAGCTAGGTAAGTTTAGACTCTGGTCGCAACGGCCTTGAGAGGGGCTCTTTCTATAGCAAGGTGTATGACTGCATATACTCATATTTCCGTGATTCTCCTTTGTTATCAGATAGAAAGGAGTAAGGCAGCCCTGATGCCCTGGAGAGCCCTCCTGCTCTGCTCGTCGACGTCGCTCCGAGTTCCACATCCTACGTGGTCAGTGATGTGATCTTGTAGACCAGGAGTGGCCCCTGGCCTTTTTTGTGGGGGCCCTGTGCCCCCAAATTTGCCACTGAAACTCGGTAGCACAGCACCTGCTTTCCTTTTATCTGAAAGGGGAAAAAATGTGGTGTGGGCACAATTTCAGTGGCCTGGCAGCAGCAGGGGGCAGCCCCCAGGGAGTTTGGGGGAGGGGAATTGGCCCCAAGAAGTTGCCCGTCCCTGGGGTAGGCTTCTAATCTACGCCATTTCAAGCGCAGGCTGGTACAGAAGAACAAGGAGACATTTGTGTTGGATTTCGTCTAATGAGTTGAAGGAGAAATTCAGGGTATGTCCGTGCAGGAACACTCCTAAGTATTAATCTGGGAAACTGTGCCGGGAGCAAAAGATCGTGCTTGCAAAACTTTAGATTTGATCTCATCACTGAAAGCTATCTTCATTAAATTGCAAATGAGCTGCAAAACATGTGCAGAGCCACCCACATGGGTTTCGAAATGCTTTGCCTTGATCTAGCAAGCCCAGGTCAGCTCTTGGAGAAAAATAAGTCTTCGACAGCAACCAACTTTGCTTTGTAAACTCCCAACAAAGACAATTCTGACCAGAAGCAACTATGCGGAAGGGAAGGGCCGTTCTCAAGGGGTCAGGAGCTGCCCCGTGTGGTGAATCACTGAACTGCAGGCGGCAACTTCTCAATAAAGAACTTTCCGGGACTAGACTACCGTAATTCTGCCCAACCAAGCTGGCCATTTCATCTTCCCAGGCAGGAAGGAGCATAAGAGGCTTCCTGCTTCAGCTGAGCCTTCCTCGAGTAGCAAGGCTTTCCTGAGCAATGGCATGTACCTGTACCCTTGGTCATTCTTAGGTCCTGTGTTCCGGTTTGCCTTCCGAGTTGCCCTTTGGTCCTGACTAGCTTGTCCCATCACACCTGGTTCCCAGCTCCTGGCTCGCCTCAGGCCCAAGTCCCAGCCTGACAAGGGGATAACAGACTTATAAGATACAGGTCCAACCCACTCCAAATGTCAGTTTTCCATCCTGGCTATGCAACATCTCTGAAATCACCATCGTCTGATGCCTTGGGTCTTAGACTCAACCGATGCAAAAGTGTAAGAGACATCTGGTTGGCGACTGTAAGAAACAGGATTCTGGACCTTTGGTATAATCCAACACGGATCTTTTTACAGGAGGCCCAAGATGAGAACTCGGCTGATCACGGCCAACAAAGGGGGATGAAAATGAATGGGACCCCCGCAAACCATTCCAGAAGAGCCATGCTTACTTTGGGGCCAGCTTATTGGCTGTGGCTATTCATGGTGAAGCCAATACTGGAACCCTCGGAGGTTTGCTGTGACGATTTTGCGAGACACTTTGAGGATAAAATCGCTCACCTACATGCTGACTTGAACACCACTATTGGTGCAGTACCTGCTGAGGTGTCCAGTGCATCATCTTATCCTGTTTTGTGGGATCAGTTTCAGTTTTTGGAGCCTGAGGATGTGGACAAGATGCTGGCCTCTGTACGACCCGCCACATGCTCTCTTGGCCCTTGCCCTTCATGGCTTACTCGAGCTGGCCGCGGAGGACTGACCGGATGGATCAGGGGAGCGGTGAATGCATCGCTGCGTGATGGGAGTGGTCCCTGCTGCCTTGAAAGAGGCAGTGGTGCGACTACTCCTGAAAAATCCCTCCCTGGATCCAGAGATCTATGCCAACGATCGTCCAGTCACAAATGAGCTGGCGTCTCAGCTGCAGGCACTCTTGAACGAAACTGATTATCTGGATCCATTCCAGTCTGGATTAAGGCCCGGTTTTGGAACAGAATTGGCCTTGGTCGCCCTGATGGATCACCTTCTTTGGGAGAGGGACAGGGGGAGTGAGACCCTGTTACTTCTTCTGGATCTCTCAGCGGCTTTTGATACCGTTGATCATGGTATCCCCCCGGACCGCCTCCGTGAGTTGGGAATTGGAGGCACCAGTTTACAGTGGTTTGACTTGTATTTGTGGGGTCGGTTCTGGAGAATAGCATTGGGTGGCCGCACCTCGGCCCCATGGCAGTTGAACTGTGGGATGCCACAGGGTACCATCTTGTCCCCAATGTTATTTAATATCTATATGAAGCTGTTGGGAGCGGTCATCAGGAGATTTAGGGCAAGGTGTCACCAGTAGGCTGATGACACCCTGCTCTATTTCTCTGTGAGATCTGAATCGGGAGAGGCCGTGGATGTTCTGAAACAGTGCCCGGATGCAGCTATGGTTTGGATGAGGGCTAATAAACTGAAGCTGAATCCCAATAAGACAGAGACTCTATGGGTTTGCAGTCCCCAGGTCTGGGAACTGGGTTGCTTGCCTGTTCTGGATGGGGTTGCTGCGACGACACGGTCCCTTACACTTTCGGACCAGGCGCATAAACCCTTCTCAGGCTAAGCATCAACACTTAAAAACCTGAGGGAAGGGTCAAATGAAACCTTCCCCCTACTAATGAGGGAAAAGATTAATTCTGGTTATTAAGGATCTATTTTTAAATGTATGATGCTGTGGGTACAAAGGTGTGTGTGTGTGTGTAGATTTGAAAGTAATGCAGGTTAATAACGCCAAGCTGACACGTAGGATTTGGGTAGCAAACATAATAAAAATAAGTTTATTTTAATTCTCAAAATCTTAGTTCCAGAAAATAACCCTGCCTACACCAAACACTTTGTAACTAATCTAACTCCCCAACTCCCAACTCTCCCCACACACTACAAACACTCTCCCATATCACCCTAACTCCAACCACCTAAAACTCTCTAACCCAGTGTTCTCCAACCTTGGGTCCCCAGATGTTTTTGGCCTACAACTCCCAGCATGCTGGGAGTTGTAGGCCAAAAACATCTGGGGACCCAAGGTTAGAGAACACTGCTCTAACCCAACTAAACTCTGACATCACTCAAACACTCCTTATATACTCCTCCCCCCACCCTTTCCAAGACATCACAAACCACACCCACTCGGTTCAACATTCTAGACACACTAAACATACTAAAGCAGACATACCCCAGGGAACTGAATTGTGGGGTTACGCCACAGTTGCACTCCCTCTGAAGGAGCAGGTACGTAGTTTGGGGGTAATCCTGGATCCATCTCTGTCACTGCAGGCCCAGGTGACCTTGGTGGCCCGAAGTGCCCCTACTAGCTTCGGTTGGTATGCCAACTATGCCCATTCCTGGATAGGGATATTCAAGCCACTGTGATCCATGCACTGGTAACCCATAAAATTAACCCATAAAAAGCAAAATCCCTGCAGGAATTCTGTAATTTCTTCCTGAATTCCTTGTTGTCTTGCAAAAGCAGCACAAATGTTATCAAAAGCAGGCGGGGGGGGGGAGCAGGATCCCGAGGGGAGGGCAGGTAGGGAGGGGGCACATCGCTCAGAAGTCCATAAGAAAAAAACACCCACTGGAATTACAACCGCTCCTTTGCAATACGGCTCAAAGGACAACTTCAGGCTTCAGCAATCCTGTGCACACATTCAGGGCAGGCCTGCAATTTCCTACTTATGGACTGTCTGGTGAACACCATCTGGCCCCAGAAACACTTCGCTGTTTAACTTGCCGATATGCGCAACTGAGATGCCACTTGGAGAGAGAGGCAGCCCTTCAGATGTATTGTTAACAAACAGCAAAACGGCACAGCCGTTTGATCTGTCAACGCAAGGCAGAACTGCACACACAGTTTGTCAAACATCAGAGAGCATTTTCGGGCCAAGCTAAGAGGCAGAACTCGACAGACATTGCGCCAGTCTTCCTCCTGTCGAGACCCACCTTTAGTCCAAAGATGCATTTGGAGACCCACTTCTTAAATTCACAAACTATTTGCGCAGACCAGAAAGGTGTCCCAATCCACCAGTTCAAGACCAATGTTCTACCACTACTGCATTTCTTTGCCCTATGTTCCTCGCAGTGTATGCTACAACACAACCTACGCCTCCATATCCCTCTGCACTGCTCCTGCCTGCCAGCAAATATGGGCTTGGGGCAGGACAATACAGTATCACATCTGGGACTGTTTAGCTTAGAAAAAAGGTGAGCAAGTGAGACATGCTAGTGGTGTACAAAATTATGCACCATGTGGAGAAAGTACCAGAGACATTTTTCTCCCTCTCTCATAACACTAGAACCCAATGGTGTTGTCCCATGAAGCTGAATGGTGGGAGATTCAGGACAGATAAAAGGAAGGACTTCTTCACAGGGCATATGGTTAAACTATGGAACTCACGTCCACAAGATGTAGTGACGGCCACCAATCCGGAGGGCTTTAAAGGGGGATCAGACAACACCAGTCGCTGGGGAACATGAGCGGGAGGGTGCTGCTGCACTCATGTCCTGCTTCTGGGCTTCCCACAGGTAACTTGTTGGCCAATGTGGGAACAGAATGCTGGGCCCTTGGTATGATCCAGCGTGGCTCATCGGCCAGGGAGGCGGGCGACGCCTATTTCGGTGGGGCTCCTTATCCATTGCAGCTCCATGGTGCTGAACTCCATCCCAAAAAATCGGTTTGCCACCCTGGAGAGCTCCTATAAAGCTCCAAATAAAAGCTGCAGTGGACTAGAAGCCCCACCAAACTAGGAGTCGCCCGCCTCCACTGGCCCAGGAGACACTGCAGGAAGATGTACTTATATGATTGTTAACTGCCTTGGGCACCGAGCAGGGAAAAGCAGGATGATAACTCTTTTATATAAATACCCACACAGAGCCCACAATGGCAACAGGTCACTCAGCAGTTCCATGAGAACATCTCATCCCACCTTTGCAGCATGTCCCTCCACACAGCCCGCATCTGATTTGACCACCACACCTATGAGCTAGAAGAGGCATTTGATCACTGGGGAAGAGCCCTCTTCACTTGTTAAGGATTGACTATCAGGTTGGGAAGTGAGATGCTGAACTTTTTTTTTAATGTAAAGCTTCACAAACACCTTACAAAGTGGTGGTCACTCTGGGCACTTTTTTGAACCACAGAGATTTCTCTCCCCCCCCCCCCCATCCTTTCTGCTGGGTTGTGGATATGCAAAAGTTGTTTGTTTGTTTGTTTGTTTTATCATGGGTATGATGGTGGCATTTAAGTGCCGAGATTATTTTTCACTATTTTGAGTGCAGTTAAGTTTTCGTATTTTTCCTAATCCTTAATGCTAATGTTTAACAAAGCAGATTCTATTTATCTTGCAGGTGGCAACACTGTGCCGTGCGTTGTTGTGCTGCTGGTTGTTGTGTCTTTATATCTGGCAAAACTGGACGGAGGGGCCGGGGACTGGGTTTTTTTCCCCTAGGTTCCATGAAATTCTGCATGAGAACTGATACAGTTGAAACACATTTGGTTGTTTGTCATACTTGAAGGAGTTTATGCTCATTTGCTCCAGAGCTGCTATTCTGCCATGTGCCTTTAAATATCGTGGTTATAAAATGTGTTATATGAATTTGTAAGGTGTTTGTGAAATTTATATTTTTTCACGTTTTTTTGACATTACATGCCCCAACTTGATAGCTGGTCCTTTACTGTTAGGTCGTGTGTGTGTGTGTGTGTGTGTTACTCTTCCACATTAGCAGCATTCTGACACACACTTGGAGAGGGGACCAAAGCACAGCACCTCTCATTTTTGAAGTTAAGCCCGTGTTCTCCAGCCTTGCGTCCCCAGATGTTTTTGGCCTACAACTCCAAAGGAGTTGGAGTTGTAGGCCAGAAACATCTGGGGACCCTAGGCTGGAGAACACAGAGTTAAGCACTAGGAGGAGGGATCCCTTTTTAAGCACCCCAAAGGAACATATAAAGTCAGATTTCGCAGTCTTCACCAGCACAGCTAGACCAGTTAAGAGGACACTTGACTTTAAGCCTTGCCCAAACTGGTACCCGCTGGGGATTATGGGAGTTGTAGTTCTACACAACTGGAGGGCGCCAAGTTGGGGAACCTGCATCTGGAGACTCCCAAAAGGCTTTGGATTTCTCCAACTTCACTTGAAACTTCTACATTTCAGCCTGTCCCTTTCCTAATCACCTTGTTTGCTAGACTGTAAGCCTGCAGGGCAGGCTTCATCCTTTGTAACTCAATTAAGGGGATCTATACAGTAATGAATATTTATCTATCTCTTAGATCCAGCTAAAGCGAGCTGCCACTAAGACTGCAGTCCTTTGCACACTTACTGGGGAGCACAGCCCCGCTGAGCTGAAGTTTTATTTTAAACACAATTGGGCTGATGCAGCATGATCCTAATCATGTCTAATCAGAAGGAAATCAGTAGGACTTTTCTCACAGTAAGAGAGTTTAGGATCGCTTCCGGTTAGGTGAGTCACTGCAAACTTGCTTCATTCGTTTCAAGGGGCACGGAGAGAAACTTTCGCTGGACTGAAGCTGTAATCTACATATTTAATATTAAAAGAACAGATTGTCAAGATGCCCATCACTGTATGAAACAGGTAATACCGCTTTTTAAATATCGAAGAACTCAAGTCTTACTACGTAAGTCCAGAGGGGTATGTAAGTTAGACAGTTGCCGCAAAGACAACCAAGAGTCTTGTGGGACCTTGAAGCTGGACAATCTTTTTTCTGGCCTGAGCTTTCATGGACATTGTCCACTTCATCAGCTGCATGCAGTTTTAATCTCAAAATCACTGTCTGTACTTTTCTTGCTTTTCAATTCCCAGCGACAACACAGTTTACATCTCCGCTCCCCCCTGTGAATACAGATCTGCCAATTTGGGGTTAACAGTTCATGCCAAAATAAAGATTGTCAGGCTTTAAGGGGCCACAGGGACTCTGTTGTTTTAACCTTACAAAGGTGACCCTTTGCTCATCAAAAGACCAAAGGACATCCTGGGGGGGGGGGGAGAGCTTTTGGTGTTGTTTTTAGCTTTACCTTCTTAGCATTTCCACAACCAGGAGAAATAATCAAATGAATATGTGTATTTGCCGCAGCAACTGTTCTGCACACTCCGTGGTCATGACCAGCAGCCACAGAATTTGGTCCCTGCGTGCAGAACCACGCGCATCATTGTGCTTCCCTCGGATTCAGAGGTGGGCAACTGGCCTTGTTTTATGGCATCAGTGGCCAACTGCTGCTTCCCAAAAGGGGTGGCGGAAAAAGAGCGGAAATTAAAGGGAGCGGTGAGAGAGACAGGCAGCAGGAGAGCGGTGAGAGAGACAGGCAGCAGGAGAGCGGTGAGAGAGACAGGCAGGAGAGCGGTGAGAGAGACAGGCAGGAGAGCGGTGAGAGAGACAGGCAGGAGAGCGGTGAGAGAGACAGGCAGGAGAGCGGTGAGAGAGACAGGCAGGAGAGCGGTGAGAGAGACAGGCAGGAGAGCGGTGAGAGAGACAGGCAGGAGAGCGGTGAGAGAGACAGGCAGGAGAGTGTGGGACCATTGGAGTGTGTGTGTGGGGGGGAAGTGCAGAGTGGTGATCTTCAAGGCACACACACACACCTCCCTCTTAAAAACACCCCCACCCCCACGCTGTTTCTCTCTTTTGCTCTTAAGAATCTCAAGTGGGGGGCGGCAGTTCTGGCCTCACCCACCACCAGCACTGCCCCCCACCCGCCCAGATTACCTCTAATGGAAGGCAACCCAATGGGAAATGGGGGAAAGGCTGCCCACTCCTGCTTTAATTAATCCCGAAGAATGAGTAGCCCCCGGCCCCGTGCTCAGTTGCTAATACTGACTGAAGTCCTCATTTCACCCGCACAAATGCACTGAGATGAGGGGGGTCCCCCATCACGGCTCCCGACTGAAGAGCACGACAGGGCAGTTCAGGCAGGGGAGGGTGGGCCCATCTGCATTAAGGGACCTTGAGCATGTGCCCCAGGCAGGAAGCATCACTACCCAATAATACTTAGCATTTATAAAGCAATTAAACAGCCCTTTAACGGCAGCCAGTATCATTAAATATTGGTGCAAATGGGGGCCTGAGGCCAAGAAAGGAAGTGGCCCGGGTCTGATGCAACAGGCTAGCTAGCATGACTGGCCCGAGGCCATCTCCCATGTTTCCAGCAGATGTGAGCGGGGGTCCTCCTGGCCCACCGCTCAGCCGGCCCATCACAGCAGCTCTCTCAGCAAGTGCCACAACGCAGGCGGGCGTCGGGAACATCAACCATCTTGCATCCACTCTCATTTTAAACAGCACAGTTAGAGCGGAGGTTGCTTTTAGTCTGAAAATGGTCCCAAAAATAGTCAGTGGGACCACAAGGGCTGAGCGAAGATTTCCCAGAAGATATTTTCCTGAGAAAACTTTGTGGAGATTTGTCTTTTTCTCACCGCCACCGCCCTAGAAAAAGTAATTCCATTTTGTAGAATTTCCCCTGAATATTCTCATCTATGTTATGTGGCAGCTCCCAGTTCCTCCCCCCACAATGACCCAGAAGGGGTCAAGCCACTCCCGCCCAGCATCAGAGTCCCAACCCCCACCCCACCCCACAGATCCAATTAACCCCCATATGCTGCAGATGATTCCTTATCTCACACAATCAGGTCTTGGGGCCAAAACAGACATTAGTGTAAATCTGGAACTGTCAGCTATGTCTCTCCCCCCCTTTTTATTACTCTAGAGTGGTTCAGGGAGCCCAATCTAGATCTTAAAAGGCCCCCTCTATCTCTTGCTACTATCCCAATGTATATTGGGGTGGGTGGGTCGTACCTACTCTAGAGTAAAAATGAAAAAAGACACAGCTGCTAGTTACAGATTCAGGGTGAAGTTTGTTTTGCCCAGTGTTTCTCAACCTTGGGTCCCCAGATGTTTTTGGCCTACAACTCCCAGCATGCCCCAGCCAGCATAGCTGGCTGGGGCATGCTGGGAGTTGTAGGCCAAAAACATCTGGGGACCCAAGGTTGAGAAACACTGGTTTTGCCTCTCATTCCACCCCCCACCAGGGCGACCACGAACCCAAATATGAAGGCTGAGCACATCAGCTTTCTCCCTAATGCTCAATGCGCATGCACATTTGTCAGAAGCCGAAGGAGAGCCTTTGCACATGCTCGGGCTCTCATCCCCTCTGCTGCAGGGCTGCACCTCGACACTGAAGGCCGCAGCGGCACAGGCAGAATCGGACCTCATACACAGAGCCAAGGGCCCCGCAGCTGGGGGGGGGGGCGGCCCAGGTGACACCCGGAAAGCAGCAGGCCACGAAGGCAGCAGACGTGACCTCCGTTCATTCCTGAAGCCTTTGTGGTGCTACGATTTGAATTTAAAATGCGAAAAACTGCACACACTCAGAATTTTTTTGTTTTTTAATCAAAGCTGGCCAAGAGTTTCGCTGTTGTTGTTCTAACATATCAGGAATGCAGAAACAGTTGTAAAGCATGGAATGGTGGTTATGTAGCAGAAAAGCAGGAAACGCTCTTCATGTCATGCTCGGATCTCAATTCTGCGACAAAACAAAAAGTAGGTACAGCGGATCAACAGCCTCGTGTAGAAAAGCTCCAAGTCCAAGGCCTAAAACGATCTAGGTGCACCACTGGAAGGCAGGGTTGTCCCTTCCTAAAATGAAAGCCCAGAACCTGGAGGGTGAGTGTGCAACTATGTCCTCGGTGGGCCACCCTTGTGTTTACAGGGAGGCAGGAGAAACAACAGCGCTAGCCAGGCGGCCGGCCGGCAGTCTCACAAGGAGCTGTCTTGTCTTGGAAGAAGGAGAGCTGGACCTGCTAAATGGTACCTCATAGGAGTCTCCCCCCTCTCGTCAACTCTCCCGTTCTCTCGCTAGTGATTTATTTATATCGTTGACCATCTCTGCAAGATCCAGGTCCATTAGAGAAATTAAAATGAACAATTGCCAGCAAGCAGCTCACATCAGCCCTTCTCTGCATCTCCCCTCCCGAACACTCAGGAGATAAATGCCCTCTGGCAAGCGTCCCGGCCAGCAGAGTCGAAAGCGCGCAGGAGACAACCAGCCAGCCTTGCAGAGGACTTTAAAAGCCACTGGATTCCCAGCTGAGAAGCCTCCATCAAGACAGGTCCCACCAGATCAGGCCCAAGCAAGCTCCAGAACGAGAATCCCAGTTTGCGAGTTTATTTGCTTGTTTTCTTTCTTTCCAGGACACCAGTTCACATGTAAAAATTCCACATGCACGGAACAGTGCCTAGAGCTGTCCCCCATGTGCTTGTGCTTGTCAAAACGGATCTTCCACACAGGCCTGTGGCTTATGCTGGCTCAGCTTGTCTGAGCGTGGAAAGCTAAGCAGGGTCAAGCCTGGTTATTACTTGGATGGGAGACCACTCCTCTAGTTTCCTGCATTGAGCAGGGGGTTGGACTCGATAGCCTTGTAGGCTCCTTCCAACTCTATGATCTATGAAATCTATGAAGGGCAGCTGCATTACTCCAAGCGGGAGCGACGCCCCATCTAGAGACGGACTTCCTTAAAGCCCCCAACTGACACTGGGCACTCCACGGCGCTGGACACACAGGCTACCCAAGCGGTGGCAGGGGGTGGCAATCTTTCTCCCCAGGGGATTAGGGGAGTTGTAGTCCAACAGATCTGGAGGGTGCCAGGCTGGCGAAGGCTGACCTACATGACCCCACTCCATCCCGAAATGTCCAACAAAACTTCAGACTCCGCATTTTGGCTGCAAGGAGCTTTTTATTTTGTTTTAAATTTAGAAAGCTCCACTTCAGATAAAAGACTTACCACCTGTTTGCCTGTAACTCTTGTCGCTTAATCAAATTAAAACAGATTTCCCTGAAAGGAAAGCATCAATTTTAATTATGGGCTGGAAAAAGGCAGAGAAAGTTTAGATTGGATGGGCAAAGGAAAATTACCATCCATCTTGGTTCTACATCAGGGACGGTCAATCTTCTCTTCGCCCTGCAGACCCCTTCAGGACAGAGCAGGAAAAAGACAGGACCACCAGTCAGTCAGTCAGGCGATCACTCGTGACCGAGTAAGATTGTCTTCCAGGATTAAAAAAAAAAGAAAATTTACAAAAAGGAGATTTTAAAAGGAGGAAAATTCTAAAGAAGATTGTGTAGACTCTAGCGATGGGTCCGTAAGTGACTGTGGAGGCCAATTCTAGATCCACACAGCTTCCCACAGTGAGGACACAGGTTACCAGATAGAAGATGGTCCTGTAAAGGATTCGTTTGACGTGCTTTTCGCTTAGCACGTTTCTCCCTTTTTCACCTTGCACTCGGGCTTCTTCAAAGTCCCCACCACCCCGCCTGGGCTTTGCAGCAGCAGCAGCAGCATCCCTCTCCCTCCCACGACAGGCAGTGCGCCACAGCCTTTCCAGTGAACCCAAAAGCCGGCCGGCCGCATCTCAGGAGATGTGGAGGTGGAAGCAGGGGGCGAGAAAAGTTGGCTGGTGCGTGCGTGCGTGTCGTGTGCATGCGTGCGTGTCGTGCGCATGCAAGCAATTTGTATCCTGCTGCCCTTCGTCCAAGGAACTCAGTTAAATATACCTGGAATTGCCCCAGTGAAGGAAACGAAATAGTTAAAAAGGAAAAACTTAGCCAAGCATGTAGACAGATTGCAAGGGTAATGACTGTGGCAATGACTGACAATGGCCGACAATGGCTATGTTGATTCAAAAGGGTTGAGGTGTTTTGCTGTCTCACCCTGCCTACGTGACCAAGATCAGATAATACCTCATCATCATCAGGCGATCACTCGTGACCGAGTAAGATTGTCTTCCGGGATAAAAGGAGGAAATTCTAAAGAAGATTGTGTAGACTCTAGCGATGGGTCCGTAAGTGACTGTGGCTTTGTCTGTTTCCTCTCCCCGGACCTTACCGCCATGGGTGACCCTACTGGGAGTACATAGCTCCCGACGGCATTGCTCACAGGATTCATCGGAACACGCAAGCCCACTCACCACTTCAAGGTGACGATCCGGCGAGGGGAGATAATACCTACCAGCTGCTTGATTATAAGATCATCCTCCTGTCTCCTTGTAAGGAAATCCCCCTCCCCTAAAGCAAGCCCCCCTTTGGTCTTGAGCTTGCTGACCAATGTAAAGAACTGTTGCCAAATGACCAGACTTAGGTATGCTATAAAAGTGGTTGTAAAAGCCCCGCCCGGGGTTCTGCTTTGCGACACAGTCCGCAGGACCTATTGTGCACAATAAACCTTTTTCCAATAACCCGAGTTGGTCCTCGTTGTCCTTGTCTGAGGTAAAAGGTGACCACTTCACCAATGCATTTTCACAACAACCCTATAAAAATAGGCTAGGTCCAAGGTCAGAATGCAAGGTTCATGGCTGAGCAGAGATTTGGACCTGGCTTGATTGGGCCAGAGTTCCCAGGTGCAAGCCTATGAGAGTTTAAGGTCAATGCATGTTATCCGCACTTTACACCAGGGGCGGGGCACTATATCGGACCGGGGGGGGGGGCGGATTGCCCCCTCAGACCCCTCCCCAGTAGGTTGGATGATGGCAAGGGCTAGGGTCCCCCTCCGATGTTATTGAGCCCCCAGCCAAAATACTGGCTGGTCGGGGGGGGTGGGGTGCTTCACTCCTCCTGCATCTTCCCCACTGGGGGGCGGAGGGGGGGGCTGAGACCAGGACTCAGCTGGCTCTTGGAAGTGCCAGCTGAGCGCATACCCAGCTTCACGCTTCAGGGAGGGGCCTCACCGGAGGCCCCATATCCTGGATGGGCCCGCCCACCAAGCAGGCCCAAACTGAAAAACTTCCTTTTTGGAGGGACTTTGGCCGTTTGTGGCTTTAGTGAACTTTGGTTGACTGGTTTTTATGGCTGTTCTTGTGGGTTTTATCTTTCTGGTTTCCGCTGCTCCGCTTCTTCTACTTAAGCAAGAATGTTTGGGTGTTTCACTGAATTGTGGTTGTATTTATATTACATTTATCAGTAGATTTCTTCCTTTGTTTTTCTTTGAGCTTTTGGGAAAAACAGGATATAAATGTTCAATAAATAGAAACAATACATATAAGGCTAATCTAAAAAAATGCAATATAAACATCGAAAACTGGGAAGCTCTGGCCCATGAACGATCTAAATGGAGGTTGGCCTTTCACAAAGGTTCCATGGACTTTGAAGAAGCCCGAGTGCAAGGTGAAAGGGAGAAACGTGCTAAGCGAAAAGCACGTCAAATGAATCCTTTACAGGACCATCTTCTATCTGGTAACCTGTGTCCTCACTGTGGGAAGCTGTGTGGATCTAGAATTGGCCTCCACAGTCACTTACGGACCCATCGCTAGAGTCTACACAATCTTCTTTAGAATTTCCTCCTTTTATCCTGGAAGACAATCTTACTCGGTCACGAGTGATCGCCTGATGATGGATGATTCCTCCCCGCCCCACAATGCAAGTTTACAAAATTCCCCAAGGAATGCTGTAGGTAGCAAATGTTTAAGACAAAAATCAAAGTTTAGTGGGCATAGCATTAATGTTTTTCTTACCAGGATTTGAGATGTTCTGAACCTTTCGGAACTGAATCAGTTCCCAAAAGTTCCAAGTTACTGAACTCTGAATTTCTGTACACCTCGCCTTACACAAGTTCTCTCTCCTTCTGTCCCACAAGCTCACTTCTCTCTCTTCTCTCAGCCCAGCCTCTCTGTTTCCACTGTCCGACACACACACACACACACACACACACACACACACCTCCACCTTCAGCAAACATATTGACGTTGCCTTATTATACCAAGTCACATCATGTGTCCCAGATGTGTGAATCACTCTAGACCAGTGTTCTCCAACGTTGGGTCCCCAGATGTTTTTGGTCTACAACTCCCAGCATGCTGGGAGTTGTAGGCCAAAAACATCTGGGGACCCAACGTTGGAGAACACTGGTCTAGACGTATCTCATGCACCACTCCACTGTCATCTAATGCTCCCTTCTCCATCTTTTGACTCCCTTGTCACCTCCTCTGTGAGGGCCTGCAATAGCCTACCTGGTCTCCCTCTCTCCTGATGCCTCGTAACTCTTCGTCAAAGGGCCCTGCAGGGGGATGGAGACGAGAAGCGATCCTAAGGTGACATAATACAAAATGCCCCTCCAACAGCCTATGTGGAAAACTGGCCTGTTTTGGACAAGCAAACCCATTCCATCATCAAGACAAAAAATTGCAAACTTCCTCAATGAGCAGGCCCAAAATATGCAATGCAGCAAAGAAGAGTTTTAAGTCAACGTGGGGGGGGGGGTATTTGTCAGAGGAGAGGCCCGTCCAGAGTGATTTCAAAATGGCCCGGCTCACTGTCCCTCGAGCTCAAGTCCTCTGGTGGAAGGCAGAGGATGCAAATTCTGGAGTTTGGCAAGGAAATGTGAGCAGCCGCTTGGAGCAACAAGCTGGATTTCTCACTCTCCAGACAGACGGTGCCACTAGGCTGGGATTCCTGTCTTGTCTGAGGCTATTTCAGAGAACAGGAGGGAAAATAACTCATTCCTTTTGTCTGCTCCCCTCCCGGGGCAGAGAACGTGCAGGGGTCTCCTGCCCACACATGTCCACAGAATACCCCTTTGATTCATTAGATTTGAAAAGGCGGGGGGGGGGGTTAGGAAAAGACAGCTCTCTGAAGTTCAGACCAATGATCCCCAAGCCAGGGAATTTGTGCGAGTCAGGCATATTGAGATATGCACGTAAGAGGCAAAACATACTACCTTAACAATACATAATTGAGAGTTCAAATGTTTTGCTTTCTTTTTGCTTTGCTTTTTTTTAAAAAGAGCCAGCTGGTAATCACACAACACAGAAGCACTCAAGGTGAAAAGGCTGCAGAAGCAACATGAAGGGCAAGATTAGGCCTAGAAGAGCAGGATTAATTTTGAGAGGAGAGACTTTTCAGAATTCCTGAAGAGTAGCTGTGTTCATTTTCAGAAAGGTGCGGCGGTGCATCAGTCTGTTGCAGCAAAACAGCCCTGGAAGACTATCTACTGTGGTCACAGAGGAGAGCACCCGCTTCACTGAATGCACAAAGTGGGCATTGCCAATTTTAAATGTGCACGATGTGGTGTGTGCCAATGCACGCGTACACACGCATGTGGATCTAGTACAGTGGGGAGAGATACGATGGGCCCTGCCCTTGCTTTCTTCTCAGCATGAAATCAAAATGTGGGCGGGGTGTGTGTGTGTACCCAGGCATTATTTTTTTTTTTAATGGCTTATTTGTTTGTTTGCTGGTTGAATAGCTTTTATGCCTCTTATTTTGAAATTTTAATGTTGCGATTACACAGTATGTGTTTTTTTTTTTTATATAACCTTATGCGCACTGCCCTGGAATCCCTTGTGGATGAAGGGTTGTTTATCAATTTTACAAACAAGCAAGGTGAGCGATGCAAACGTCCATGCAATTTTTTTCATCTGACCTTGGATCTTTTCTAGCTTGGGGTGCTCATACAAGCCTGCCCGGCTGCGGCCAGACTGCAGCAGCTGCAGTTAACTTGCATATGTGACTCTGAGCCGCCGCCACGGATCCAGCCGAACACTCGGATCAGCGTCTGCAGCTAGGCTTGCTCAAACGCTCCGCTGCCGATCATCATTTTCAAGCATGTGAGCAGACCAGCCCCTGAACTGGTGTTTTCAGATGACCCAACCGACCCGAAATCAAGGGATAGGATTTACCTATTTTATTATTATTATTATTATTATTATTATTATTATTATTATTATTATTATTATTATTATTATTTATTTATCGCCCATCTGGCCGGCGACCGGCCACCCTGGGCGATGTACATAGAATAAAAACAATAAAATACATTTAAAACAATATAAAAATTTTAAAATCTTAACCCACCCCATATTCCCGCCTGAATAACCAGGTTTTTAATGAGCGGCGGAAGCTCAGCAGAGTTGGGGGCATGGCAGAGGTTACTCGGGAGAGAGTTCCACAGTACGGGGGCTGCCACAGAGAAGGCCCTCTTCCTCGTCCCCACCAGTCTAGCTGCTCTGGCTGAAGGGACAAGGAGAAGGCCGTCTGTGGCAGATCTTGTTGAGCGGCCTACTTGGTGTTGCTGGAGATGCTCCTTGAGATAGACTGGACCGGAGCCGTGTAGGGTTTTAAAGGTCAAAACCAACACCTTGAATTCGGCTCAGCAAGCAACTGGTAGACAGTGCTAATCCTTCAGCACTGGCGTGATGTGATCCCACCGGCGGCTGCCTTTAACCAGGCGAGCCGCCGCGTTCTGTACCAGCTGTAGCTTCCGAACCGTCTTCAAGGGTAACCCCATGTAGAGCGCATTACAGTAGTCTAGGCGAGAGGAGACCAAGGCATGAACCACTGATGGGAGCAGGTGATTAGGAAGGTAGGGGCGCAGCTGCCGTATCAGATGGAGTTGATACAGCGCCGCCCGGCTCACAGCTCACACCTGAGCCTCCATGGACAGCTGGGAGTCTAGAATGACCCCCAAGCTGCGGACCTGGTCCTTCAGGGGGAGATGTACCCCATTCAGCACCAGGTCAACATCCCCTAACCTCCCCTTGTCCCCCACCAGAAGTACCTCGGTCTTGTCGGGGTTCAGCTTCAGCATGTTCCTTCCCATCCAGCCAGCCACTGCCTCCCGGCACTTGGACAGGGTCTCAACGGCCAACCTCGGTGAGGACTTGAAACAGAGGTAGAGCTGCGTGTCATCCGCATACTGTTGACACTGCACCCCAAACCTCCTGATGATAGCTCCCAGCGGCTTGAGGTAGATGTTGAATAACATCAGGGAGAGGATGGAACCCTGCGGCACTCCACAAGTGAGCAGCCGAGGGTCCGAAGCCTCCTCCCCGAGAACTACCCTCTGGTACCTTCCAAAGAGGAAGGACCGGAACCACTGCAATACAGTGCCTCCCAAGCCCAACCCCTCCAGGCGGTCCAGGAGGATACCGTGGTCAACGGTATCAAAAGCCGCTGAGAGATCGAGGAGGACTAGAAAGGAGCATTCGCCCCTATCCAAAGCCCTCCTCATATCATCCACCAAGGTGACCAAGGCCGTCTCCGTCCCATGTCCAGACCTGAAGCCCGACTGGCACGGATCTAAATAATCGGCTTCATCCAAGTGTGCCTTCAACTGAGCACCCAGTATTTATTGTTGTTTGTTAAATTTATATTCTGTCTTTCCACCAAGAATGGCGCTCAAGCAGCTGAGCTCCCCAATAGTCGACCGCGGTCTCTCCCTCAGCTGTTCTCTGGAAGATGTGCAGTGGGTAAGCAGCCCCAGGAGAGCACCTGAACCCGTCTTAAGTCTCCCGTCACGTTGGCTCCTCTCAGCTGAACTGCCAGGAAGGAACAGGTCACCAACTCCGAGAGAGCCCTCAACCCAATTCTGTAAGCGACGGCCGGTCTCCTTCGCCCCACGCTTCCTGCAACGCCCTTCTCCAAACTCAGGGATGTCCTCCTGCTGCCCCCGTTCTGAGATGCCACCTCCCTCAAGCCCTTCTTCCGGACTTACTTCTTTCAACAGAGCCTGCCCTGGCCTTGCCTTATGCGTTCTCTACTGCCTTTCCAGGCCCTTGAGTTGCAGTCCCGCCCAATCTTCACATTCTAGGCCTCACATTGCAGGTATTCAAAGCAGTTCACGTTCTCCCTCAATAATCCTAAGAGCTGCGCTATAAGGTACACCCATGTTACTGATGGGGGGCATGCGAGGGAATTGCGGCTTGTTTAAGGCCACCTACTGAGCTTGTGCCAGAGGTGGGATTTGAACCCAGGATCTCACAGCTCATACACACTTAGCCAACGTAAGAACATAAGCAGAGCCCTCCTGGATCAGACGCAGGGTCCATCTAGTCCAGCATTCTGCTCACACAGTGGCCAACCAGCTGCCCACGGGATCCCACAAGCAGGACATGGGTGCGACAGCACCCGTCCGCCCATGTTCCCCAGAAACTGGTGCACATAGGCATACTGCCTCTGATGCTGGAGGTAGCGTATAGCCATGAGGACTAGTAGTCTTCAATAGCCTTCTCCTCCATGAATGGAGGTAGCATATAGCCATGAGGACTAGTAGTCTTCAATAGCCTTCTCCTCCATGAATTTGTCCCATGCCCTTTTAAAGCCGTCCAGATTGCTGGCCGTCACTACATCTTGTGGAAGTGAATTCCAGAGTTTAGCTCTGCGCTGTGTGAAGAAGTCCTTCCTTTGATCTGTCCTGAATCTCCCACCATTCAGCTTCATAGGATGACCCCTTTGGGTTCCAGTACTATGAGAGAGGGAGAAAAATGTCTCCCTGTGTCCACTTTCTCCACACCAGGCATTATTTTGTACACTTCGATCATGTCTCCCCTCACTCGCCTTTTTACTAAGCTAACCCATCCCAGCTGCTGTAACCTTTCCTCATAGTGGGGTTGCTCCAGCCCCTGGATCATTTCAGTTGCCCTTTTCTATCTGCACTTTTTCCCAGCTCTACAGTATCCTTTTGGAGGCGCAGGGACCGGAACTGTACACAGTCTTCCAAGTGTGGCCGCAACATAGACTTGTACCGGGGCAGGATGATATTGTGTACTATACTTTTCTTCCTATCCTACCCATCTAAATGTAGACTGCAAGGGCGTGAGACCTTCTCAGGAGCACCAACCGGAGAGGTCTCCAGGCAACTTCAGCCTGCTGCAGAAACAGCTCCAAGGACCAAAGGTCAAAAACACGCTCAGCCTTCAAGGTAACATTTTGGTTTCCAACTCACCATCCTTTTTTCTTTTCTGGAGAGCAGCCGAGGGAAACGGACTTCGGAGAGAATCACCAAGGAGGCTGACTGTGGAGTGTGCTGGAGATTTATGGCTGCGTGCAAAACAGCATCCACCCTCTTCCTGTCTCAGACACACACAGGATCTCCTCCAAACACAGCACTATAGGCTAACAGCATTAGTTAGTGCAGGCTCATCTGAGACGGTGCCTCTGAACATGTGCAGAGCACCAGACCCATTTGAGTATTTGTAGACTACTATTTTGCATCTGTGGACAGGGGGCGAAAATTCCAGATAAGACAGTTTGCCTTTCTGATTAAAAGAGAGGAGTTGAGGCTCCAGCTAATCACGTGTTCTCCAACCTTGGGTCCCCAGATGTTTTTGGCCTACAACTCCCAGCATGCCCCAGCCAGCGTAGCTACGCTGGCTGGGGCATGCTGGGAGTTGTAGGCCAAAAACATCTGGGGACCCAAGGTTGGAGAACACTGACCTAGATGCTTCACTACCGTGTTCCCTGAAGGGCTCTTCAACCGTGCAAAGCCAAGCACCAGGAACCCGGCCAGGAACCCGGGCGATTAATAAATGTAAATAATAAAATAAATAAAAACCCCTATATTTCTGCATTTTGGAAAACAAAAAGCATGATCTATTTCTGTCTTTTCATTCCATGCTGCCCACCCCCCAAGCGGCCAGGAGCTTCCACCATTGATCCCAACCCCCAGCATGACTCTGCAATGACATGAAGCCCCACCAGATGACCTCCGAGGTCCCTTCCAATTCTAGGATTCCATGATCACACCAAGACCCACCTAGGGCAGACGGATGCTTCCAAGAAGGGGATGCAGGTCACCACCACCACCACCACCACCCCGCTTCCGTTGGTCCCCCTCAATTGCTGGGAAACAAGGAAACGGCCTTCCGAGTACGGACATGGCCTCTGTAGCAGCGAGCAGCATTTCCTATCCCGCCACCACTCAAGAGAACTCCATAGAAAGAGTCCCACTGCTTGCCGGCAGCCTACAATTTCATGCTTCAGAGGCAGGTTTGGGCTCTCCTGCTGACATATTGTTAAGTAAGCATGAGGAAGGAAGTCGTGCCCTGGACCCGCCACAGCCGGATCCTGCTGCGGAACAGTTACAGTTTCCACCAACACCGCCACAGGAGCTATCCAAACTTCCACCCACTCCATAAATCATATTCAGACAGGTCTCCCCATTCAGCCTCAAGAAGGCATGTCTACAGCCTCTCACCAGGCAAAGGGGAGAAAGTTACTGGGTCAAAGACCATGCTGATGGGAGTCTAGGATTCGGCACACAAAATGCAGAACTCTCTCTCTCTCTCTCTCTCTCTCTCTCTCTCTCTCACACACACACACACACACACACACACACACAGAGTTCAGAGAATCTGAATGAATCTCTGGCAAATCATTTTTAAAATTGAGGAAATTATCCTCATTACTGCAAATCCAAGGTAGTTTGAGTAGATTCCCCAAGGAGCAGACTAGCAGAGAAGAGTGACTTTTTTCACCCCACCCTTCCTCCAAGGCCTCAGGGTGGCATCCATGCGGCTTCCCCACAACCAGCCTGCAAGGTCATCCGGTGGAGAGGGAGCGACTGGCCCACAGTCACCCAGTGAGCCGGCATGGCTGAGTGGGGATTCGAACCCGGACCGTCCCAATCTAAATGCAGCTCTAACCAGTATAACACACTGGCTCTTAAACCATGAGGGACTCTTGGGGTACGAGGACAAGAACTGGGCCGATGGGATTTAACAAGCAGTTTATGAAATGAAAGTTCCCGTTTATGAAATGGGCAGGGACAGTGCATACCCCCCCTCACCTCCCTTTTCCAAGCCTTTAGGAAAAGCTTCTTTCTCAGAGCATAATCCAGCAGGAAGCTCTCCTGCACCACTGGAAAGCATGGGAGATACACAAGAGCAAAATGCTTCTGTTCTCAGTATACTCAGCCTACTTCAAACATTAGCATGAAAGCAATTGTTTAAATGTATTTATACTCCCAAAAAGTCTCCCCTCCAAAGGAGACTCTCAAGCAGCCAACAGAGTATAGAGACAAACACAAAAATAAAAACCATGACCCCATCATTAAAACAGCTAAATACCAAAAATATCCCCAGAGTAGAAGCCGCATTAAAATGGGGCCGGGGAGGAAACAGAGTCCCAGCAATTTTAACGATGAATAAAATTTAAAAAGCAACAGAGTCAAAGGCTTGTTGAAAAAGAGAAGTCAGCAGAAGAAATGCCAGCAGAAGACAGGGAGAAGGGAAGATGGCCTCGCCTCCCGTGGATGGTCTCGCCAACTTGTGTGTTGCCAGCCCACCAGTCACACCTCTGAAGACAAAAACAGGAGGAGATGAAGGGCCAGGCCCACAACACTCATCCTTGGTCAAGATTCCGCACCCCTCGGAGTTTCTGAGTGGTTTTCAAGGTTAACCCCCGCATAGAGCACGTTACAGTAGCCCCATTGAGATGTAACTAATGCATGCATGACCATGGCCAGGTCTGACCGTGCCAGGATGGGAACATACCAGTACATGGTGGATAAAGCACAGCTGCGCATCTCCCAACCCAGGTGTTCAAAGGCATGCCAATGTTCAACCTGGTCTGTGCCAGCTGCACTGGTGACGTCCTATATGCTTCTGTGCACAGTTCAGGGTGCTGGTTTTCATCTTTAAAGCCCTACATGGTAGGGATGTATGAAAAATTTGTTTCAGTTCATTTCTGAGCAGGATTTACTGTGTTAGCACCTTCTGGACCAAATACAGATTCAGACACAATCTGTGGTTGAGGTCTGTATACTTCCAAGCTTGCAATGTGATTTGCGGACCACCGCAAAAAAATGTGCTCGTTGCATGCACGCATCTGAAAAATGCACATAAAAATGCACTTTGAAAAACGCACACACAAACATGCTTAATCGATGGGATGGGGAAAGAATGGGTACATTTCAAAGATGCACACAACTGATGCGGACATTTGGAAAAATATACCTGAAAATACGCACGGATACTTTCATGTAGAAAGAAGAAAGCAAAGCTCACAGTCTGATACTGGCTCAAGTCAGAGCAAGCTTCAAGATGGAATTCAGAGGACCCCAACAGAGCTCAAGACTTGCTGATTTGCTCATCCCTACGACACGGTCAGAAGTATCGTGTCCCCTTATGAGCCCAAAGTCAGTGAGATCAAGTTAACAGGCTCAGCTCTTCCAACACTTTATTTAAAAAAAACTTTACACCACCTTTAAAAGTTGAAAAGCCTTCTCAAGGCCGTTACAAAATAAACACAAAGGGGTAGCATATATATATACATTAAATAAAAGTAAATGAAGCAGCAGCATTAAATATCATTCCATACATATCAGCTGTTAAAACCATAACATGTAAAATATAGGTTACAGGACACCACCAATTAAAAGCAGACTCAGACATCCAAGTCCACAAGGCCTGTTCTAACGCAAACAAACCAACAACACATCCTTATGTCGGCAGTTGGAGCACAGGCTTTGTCCTGGTGGCTCTGCCGGAAGTCCACAGCCTTCGCATCTCAGGGATACTTTTTCAACATGCGCCTGAATCAGGGGAGGAGAGAATGTGGGACCTTCCAGACGTTGCTGGACGGCAACCCTCGCCAGCATAGCCAATGGTAAGGGATGATGGGCTGGATCCTAGCAGCCTGTATATTAAGATCCTGAGAAGTCTGAACTCGGTTTGTGCCATGGGACGTCCCCCCCCCCCAAGTCTCCCAAAAAGCCACTCCTGATGGTAGGAGCACCCGTTGGCTTAGCATGGGATACGCAGCTTCCCCCTTCATGCCCATGGCTGCTTAGACTGCAGTGTCTTTTCCAATACATTTGGCATCCCGCCACAGTTCTACCCTGGGATACCCCCTACTCTACCCCCTGCCCCCCCAAGGTCTGGAGTGCCTGCCTGGCATGGCTTCCTGGCCAGGTCACCCATGCAGATTTGCTCCTGGGAGGGGGGGAATGAGCAGAAGTCAGGGGAGGGGGCCCTTGCATGAATAGAAGTGCCTTCCGCTCAGGCAAGGGATTTTCTGGATCCCAGCCTAGGAAACTTTAGATAATTACATAGCAGAAGTGTTGAGAAACTTACAACAAATCCTTTAATCCAAATAGCCTACTTTTAGCCCTCACGATTAATCTCCACCTTATTTTTTGTTGAAGATGTAGGTAAGCTACCATCACCGCTCAGGGTGCAGACAGACAAGACAGAGGCCTGGGGCTTCGCATGCCAGTGATAGATACTACTAACCAGCAAATCAAATGTTGACTCAAGCCAACAGATGTGCCCCCCTCACCTCCATGCTTCAGGGATGCAGATTTTTTTCTTTTAAAAAATTGTGCACATCTGTTCAATTGTACCTTCATCCAACAACTTATTCTTGAAAAACTGATTGTGGTGTTGTTGCATTTTAGTCCTCAGTTGAAAAAAATGCGCTGAACAGAGGGGAGTGGTCTTGTGACATCACAGCGTGTCTGTCAATCAGGATGGTGCTATAAACTCAAAGAATGGGACCCCCCCCCTTCCCCAAACCTGTCTTAAATGCAGGAAATGTACCTCCATAGAAAGGGTGCTCACGTTATGCACCTCTGCATGCACTCCAAGATTGCAGTACTGAACAGATGCGAAAAATGTATGTCCTAGAGCAGCTTTCCCCAACCTGGGGCCCTATGGATGTGTTGGACTACAACTCACAGCATAGCTTGCTGGGGGATTTTGGGAGCTGCAGTCCAACACATCCAGAGGGTGCCAGGCTTCTGCTGGTGATGGAAACCACTGGGAGGATCAGGCTTTTGGGCTGAACCAGAAAGCAGTTCTTAAAGCACAGGACTTACAATATGGCAAGCTGGCAATTTCTGGTAGCATCCTGAGAAAAGCAAGTTCCTAGTCCTGGTCGTTGCTGGAGAGAAGCTTAAACACGTGTGGCAAACAAATTATTCTCGCAAGTTGCAAAAGGTGGGGGGATTTTAAGCGATAGGGGAAGGCTTCAAGATCCGAAGCCCACAAATTGGCAGACATTTGGTATTTGGTACCAGCAGACCACAGCATCATTCTCCAAGAAGACAGTATCCATACCTCCCAAATGTCCTGCAGCAGCTTCCAGACCTTATACCTGGGGAACGGCTCTTTTATAAAGCCACATTTTAAGCAATTCAGCAGGGGAGAGGGGAGGGGGGTGTGAACACACTGGAGCATGTGGAATCTGATTAAAAGGAAGCGCTATTTTCTCAACTGCCTGGCCCAGTGCCTGCAATTAGGGAGCCGTTTGATTCCTTGCACATTCCCCAGAGATCAAACGCACCTGAGATGTGCCAGCCTGTATGTATTTTTCAGAAATGCAATGAAGCCACCCCTGGCTTTTCCTTGCTCCCAAAGCAAAAAAGGGGAAAAAAAGGAGGTGAGATTTTCGCACGTTCCACCTCAGCGCTTGTCAAAACAGCAGGACCCTTAAGCCCAGCTCCATGGGTCTGGCCGCATCGACCAGCATTATGGCCTTGCAGGTGGGCCGGCATTTGCAAGCCAGGGCGAAATTATTCTCATTAAAGGCACTCCACACGGGCCAAATTGCTTTGTGCAAGGCAAGAGTTGGAGGCGAGCAAGGCCACGCACTAATAGGGTCCTCCAGAAAGGGACAATTAAGGCCCAAGCACTGTGACCCTGGCACAGTGAGAGACCCAGGCAACTCTGGCAGAGTCAGGATGCTGGAACAGGGTGATTAGAGATATACAGGTTTTGTTCAATCTGTCCTGTCAGTTTTTCGCAGGTTGTTGGGCACCTTACATTCCTTCATCCGCTCACTGACAGAATTGGGGTTGGTTTTTTAACCAGAATTTCATTCTATTTGTGCTCATTCGCATTTAGCGCAAGTACACATTGATTAATGTGAATTAGGACAAGTAGAGCGGAATCCTAGTAAGAAGAAACCCGATTCCATCCATCAGCAGGCCACAGAATGCGAAAAACACAGATGCTAATTAGCAAATCAGCACAAATCCCACCCAAAAGTGAAAAACCATTCCGTTAAGTCCGCGGAACCCGTGAGACTCAGAAAGGGCCGGTCTACTGCGGGATCCGCAGGTCAGATTCATAGAAACCCAGACTCATGTGAATCCGTTGCAGACTTCTCCAAGTGCAAGGCCCCCGCTGGAAGACGCCTCCACGGACCAGGAACCACCAGTCAGCAGAAGTGCCCAGGATCTGCCCCTAGACCAAGAGGAGACGGGGCCCTCGGAAAAGACAGGAGCTCAGAAGGAGTGCTGGACTGAGCCGGGCCCAGAGGCCTCCTTGTGAGAAAAGGTCTACTCTGCATCAGGAGGTTTGATCACAAGGAGGACCTTTTCAGCTGCAGTCACAGCCAGCTCACAGTTGCTGCTGGCAGCCTCTGCAGAAGAACAGCAGCGTAAGGCTGAGAGAGTTGCTGGCAGCGACCTTGACTGGACCTTCCTGAATCCGAGCTGCCCTTGCCTCTGGACTGCTGCCTTGGCTGACTGCTGCCGGGAGTACTTCTGGGCTGAACACTGAGAGCCAGTGTGGCGTAGTGATGAGAGTGCAGGACTGGGACTCGGGAGATCCAGGTTCTAGTCCCTGCTCGGCCATGAAACTCACTGGGTGACTTTGGGCCAGTCCCTGACTCTCAGCCTAACCTACCTCACAGGGTTGTTGTGAGGATAAAATGGAGGAGGAGGATTATGTAAGCTGCCTTGGGTTCCTTCCAGGAAAAAAGGCGGGGCATAAATATAATAAATATAATAAATATAATAAATAAATTAAAATAAAATAAACTCTGACTCTCCTTCTGCCTGCTCCTCATCTGCTCTGTTGCCTTGGGACCTTGTTGCCTGTTACCTGGACTGGACTCTGGC